>CM066032.1:1189558261-1190758261 GCA_033557465.1 Ichthyophis bannanicus
GTCTATGTCCGGGGTTCCCCAAAGTTGAAATATCCTGGTCACCTGGTCTGCATGCAAAGACCACTCGTGAGTCTGTCTGCCCAAGAGCTTTGAATGCCTGGAAGATATACTGCCAGCAGATGAATCTGATGCTCTCTGGCGAGGGCCCATAGTCGCAAAGCTTCGTTGCAAAGCGACAGAGAGCCCGTTCCCCCCCTGCTTGTTCACATAAAACATGGCTACCTGATTGTCCGTGTGAATGAGGACTGTCTTGTAGCTGAGCAGGGAGTAGAACACTCGCAGAGCCAGGAAAATTGCTCTGAGTTCCAAGAGATTGATATGTAGACAACTCTCTTCTGGAGACCAGGTGCCCTGGGTGGAGAATTCTTGCAGATGAGCTCCCCAACCCTTTGGAGAAGCATCTGTTATGAGAGTTGCTTGGGGTAAGGGTTGTTGGAAGGGGCACCCCAGCAACAGATTTTGAGCGGACCTCCACCATTGGAGGAACAAAATAAGGCGACTTGTGTTTGCTATTTGTCTGACAGGCACCCTGATGCCTGGGTCCATTGGGTGGATAAAGTCCACTGAGCTGCCCTCATGTGGAGGCTAGCATAAGGAACCACATGCACGGTGGATGCCATGTGGCCCAGCAATTGCAACATTTCTCGAGCAGTTAGATGAGGCTTTAGCACTGCTCGAGAAGCTAACTGCACTAAGCGAAGGCAACGAGCCTGGGGAAGATAGGCCCTTGCTCTTGTGGTATCCAGAAGAGCTCCTATGAACTCTAAAGATTGAGTGGGAGTCAGACTGGATTTTGGGATGTTTATTACCAGCCCTAAATACTGGAGGATACGCATTGTGCAGGATAGAGAAGTCCTGGCCTCTGACTGTGTTGGAGCTCGAATGAGCCAGTCGTCCAAGTAAGGGAAGACCAATATTCCCAGAGTACGGAGAAATGCTGCTACCACAGACATGCATTTCGTGAACACCCTTGGAGCAGAGGCCAGACCAAAAGGAAGCACCCTGTATTGGTAGTGCTTTCCTTGAAAAAAGACCTAAGGAATTTTCTGTGGGTTGGATGGAGGAGTACATGGGTGTACGCATCCTTGAGATCTAGAGAACAAAGCCAATCCTGACTCTGAAGGTATGGAAGCAGAGCACCGAGAGAAATCATTTTGAAGCACTGAGAGAAATCATTTTGAATTTCTCCCTGACAAGGAATTTGTTCAATTCTCTGAGATCTAATATAGGACTGTATCCCCCTGTTTTCTTTGGGATAAGAAAATAAGGGGAATAGAACCCTGTGCCCCATTGATGAAGAGGCATTTCTTCTATCGCCCCTTGGGAGAGAAGAATGGCAACCTCTTGACCTAAGAGGTTGATGAGAGGTGTCAGAGAATTGAACTGTTTTACCATTGTGTGAGAGGGCATGCTTGAAAAATGAAGTTTGTACCCCTCCTTTATGATGGAGAGTGCCCAATGCTCTGCTGTTATTTGCCCCCATCTGGGGGCAAAATGACATAACCTTCCTGGAATGGTGGACGGTTCTGGTCCTTCCAGAACCAGAAAGGCTAAGTTCTCTAGCTGAAAGTCAAAGGCCCTGAGGAGGCTGAGGCTGTTGAGCCGGTGGAGGCCTAGCAGCCTTTGCTTTCTTCTGTTTGGGTGGTTGCTGACGTTTGGTTGAAAACTGACCTGCAGAAGATGCCTGCTGAGTATAAGCAGGATAAAATATTTTCTTTTTAGAAAAAGGTGTTTTCTTGAACAACTTCTAACAGGATCAGTAGTGGACTTGGATAGTCTATCAAAGGTGGAATTTTCAGCATCCATTTCATTGGCTTTTTCCTGCCAATCTTTCCCAAACAGGTTCTCATCAGTACAAGGGATATTTCCCAATTTATCTTGTACCCAGAGCTCTAAATCAGATGCCTGGAGCCAGGCAATTCTACTTGCACCTATGGCAATAGCCGAGGTTCTGCTTATACACTCAAAGCAGTCAAAGGCTGCACGGTTGGAGACTTTAGAGACATCTTGAGCATGTTTGAGCCAAGTGAGAAAGTCCTGTCTTTTATCCTCAGAAATGAAAGGACTTAAAGTCTGTAAATTATCTGTGACCTCCTTTAGGAACATTCCCATGTAGAGACTATAGGAACTGATTCTTGCAGCAAGCATGGAAGCTTGAAAGACTCTACGTCTAAAAGCATCCAGGGTTCTGCATTCACGTCCTGGAGGATTAGAGGCATGTCTTTTTGCACTTCTAATCCTTCTCATAGCTGACTCCACCACAATAGAGTGGTGAGGAAGCTGAGTCTTATGGAACCCAGGACAAGGAGGGACACGATACATAGTATCTAACCTACGAGAATGAGGAGAGGTGGTAAGAGGTGTTTCCCACATCCTCAACATGAGATCATATAGAATCTCATGAATGGTTAAGGTAGCTGCCTCCTTAGGAGTTTTGGGATATTGTAAAATTTCCAACTCCTTGGCCCTTGGCTCTGTTTCAGGGGCCACAGTGATGGACAGGCCCCGAGCCACCTCTCTGACAAAGTCTTGGAAAGACATGTCCTCTGGAGGAGACATCCTGCGTTTAGGGGAGGACGACTCCTCTGGAAAAAGTATCTCTGCATCGGCAGAACTTTCAGAATCCTTAGATTCTTCTGAGGACTCGAAGTATCGTCTGTCCGGATGCTCCTGCAGAGCCCGATACCCGTACCGACCAAGGTCGGTACCGGGAATAACAGGTACCGGAGAATCGGTACCGGAGGGCATCGTAGGACAGAGTACCGGCATAGCAGACACTGATGCCGATGCTACCGGTGCTGATACCGATACCGATGCTAGTGCCGGTACCGGTGGAGTTGTCTGTCGCAGTGCCAAGGGCGTCGATGCCGCAAGGAAAGCCACCAGACTGCGTTCCATGCTCAGAATTCTCTGGTCCATGGACGCCGCCAATGCCTGGAAGTCAGTACTGGTGGAATCCACCGGTACCCCAGAGCATGGCACCAGGAGATCTGTCGAGGCCGAGCCATCTAGAACATCCTGGAACCCCGATAATGCTTTGGAAGCCGAAGCCTCCCGCCGGGGTAATTTTGCCGGTGCAGATTCCTCGAGGGCAACGCCAGAGGCATCTCGATGCTTAGAAGGAGATCTACCCTTCAAGGACCGGCTGGACTTATGTTTAGTTACCTGAGATCCACGGGAGGAAGAAGCAGCCCTGGAAGACGTCGATGTCACCGAAGCTGCATCAGAGGGAAACAGGGTACTGAGCTTTGCCACTCGGTTCTGCCAACCTCTTTTAGACATCATGGCACAGGACACACAATCCGTGATGGAGTGGTCAGGACCTAAACATTTTAAACACCATTCCTGGGTGTCGGTGATGGAAATGGTACCGCCACACTTGGTGCACTTTTTAAAACCTGAGGCAGGTTTTTCCATGTTAAGCAAGTTTTTGGGCCTAAGGCCCAAAAAGGCGGGTGCACCTGAAGAAAATAGAAAAGATATATATATATATATATATATATATCTATATATATATTTTTGTGTGTCTATATATATATATATATATATTTCTGTATATATATATATATATATATATATATATATATATATATCTATATATATATATTATATATAAAATTTGTTGTTGTTTTTTTTAGAAATAGGAAAAGAAAGACTGGCGGTACCGGTAGAGCGTCAAAGAAGGCAGACGCGACCACAAAAAGAAATAAAGAAATTCTTCTGCGGTGACAGGAACACGACCTGCTGGCTCTGCGGAAAAAAAAAGAACTGGAGAGAGGCAGTTGGGAAAGGCGGGAAGGCAGCACGCAGGCGCTGTGGGATGCTCCCAAAAGCGTTCTAATTGGACGCTGGGGAGCGTTCCCATGCAGGCTCCGTCGGTACCGATGATACCCATATGTGATGACTAGATTCCTGCTTGTTCCTGGAGATACTATAAAACTAGATGGCATGAAATGAAGCCACAAGGAGGTAAACCTATAAGCAGTATCATGACATACTTTTTGACAGAAAGGGTGGTGATGATTCAAATGCCCTCCCAATAGAGGTGATGGTAACAAAAACAGTAACTGAATTCAAAAAGGCATGGGATTAAATACAGAGGAATTCTATATAGAAAGAGAAGCATCCCTGCTCAAAGAACTTACATGACTTTTACAAGTTTTGGCATAGACAACAGCACACAAACACTGGAAAAAATGGCATAGAGGAAAGGTAGGCTACATGGAACAGCAGTTACTATCCAAAGTAAGAGCACAGAGTGGGGGTAACCTTCATAGAGCAGCAGTTACAAACCAAAGCAAAAAGCACCTTACTGAGCAGACTGGATGGGCCATGCTGGTCTTATCTACAGTCATTTACTATGTTGCTGTGCTGCAGGCCTGATTTAGATGATGCTTTGGGCTGGACTCTCACAGAAAGACAAAGAAGGGGTGCAGAGAAAGACCAGCCAGTAGTAGTGACCAAACAAACAACTTCCATTAAAAATAAAATAAGGCAAACCTAAAATTAGGAGAATTGTGTACAAACTTCTGAACTGTAAATGTATTAAAAAACAGAAAAACATGAAAGGCAAGTTTCAGGTCACACTAGTCAAACCAAAAGTCAAAAAGGCATGTCAAAAACAAAAAAAAACAAACCGCTGGGAAGGCCAAGAACCAGAGAAGCCAAGGTTCCTTGTGATCTTAGGCAGGTCATTTCACTCTTCACTGCCTCAGGCATAAACGTAAGGCTAGATTTTCTAAAGCAGGCTAATGCCGTTAAGACACTCATTAGTAAATAGGTCTCACTGCATAAAACTGGACTGTAGTAAATAACACGCATCATGCTAAGGCGGCAGTGCCTTTAAGTAAATCTTGCCCTCTGAGTGAAGAGACAAACAACGGTATTGCAATGTAATGCACTTAGAGCTCAGATTTGGAAAGGCAAGCAATTAAACCTAAAAACCAGATCGAAAATTTCATCTAGACTGAATTCTGACTAACCATCTATCTAAAATGGCACAATAAGTTTCCATCAAAACCATGTATCGGCTCATTTGCCTGATTAATGTGGGAGGGGTGAAGGAGAAGCATGGCTATAATAATCATAGCCCCCCCCCACAAATCATCAGGAGTACATACCCAAAAGCCTCTACTCAACGCATATACTGGAGCCCTGGATGCCCCCTGGGGAATTAGGTAATTACGCGCTTGCGTAATTTTGTGTGCTAGTTTACATGAAGAAAGGAGATGTTGGCCTGTGCAGGCTGTATTTGAAGACAACAGCAACAGCCTGAAGGCAACATGGGCAGCAGAGTTGGGAGGGTTAGAAGCTTGGTGGGGAGGCAGTGAGGGGACAGAGAGAGTTGTCATACAATTTAGGGATGGGGAAGAGATAAGAAGAGAATGGAGTGGAAGAGTTGTAGTCTAGATTAGGAAAGAAGACAGAAATGGGGTGGGGGTCTGGCTTGAAGTGAGGAGGGGGAAGAACATGGTGAGGTCTGGCCTTGGGTGGTGGAAGGAGTTAAAATATAAACATTAGATTGAATGTGATAAACACAGTGCTTGGAACGTATCCCTACTGTTGTATTTAGTGTACTGTGTAAGATTAAAAGCAATGAATTCTGCATCATTTTGGATTGTTTCCACGCATAATTTGCTGGAGTGGATCTGGCCTCGAGCGGGCATGCAGTGAGGAAGTGCCTTGCACAATGCTGGTTTGCATTATTAAGATGACGGTGAAAGACTAGAAGTGAGTCACAGTGAGAGGGGATGTATGAGGCAAGACTGCAAATAACCAGCCACCAGCACCACTGGGACATTATCTTTTCTGCCATTCATGAGCAGAAAAAAGAGACACAAAGCCTGAACCTCTGTAACAGCGCAGCTAGAAAGAGATGACTCACTTATATTTACACATGGTGTCTGTGTGTACCACGTACCTCCCACTGTCAACTTGCATTACGTAGCTCATGAAGACCCGGAAGCTGGTCACAGATGCTGTACAATGAATAAACGCATGCAAATACATACGCATACAAGAAAATCTATGTAAATATAGCCATCAGGCAATGACACAAGTCCACAATCTAATCATTAGGCAGTGCTTAAGGATTTTAACTGGGTACCTGAAAATCATATCCCACATCCTAAGCAAGAGAGCAGGCAAAGCAGCATGGAGGAACACTCAACAGGAACATCCCTGTCAATTACACCTCCCCCTCCCTCCCTGCTCAAAGTAGACGTCCCCTTCCCTAGGATCGAACCTTACAGGAAGAACGTCTCTCCCATGAACCACCCAAGAGAAAGATGCAACCATGCTGCAAATCTGCCATTCCCATAGACCATACCCTACCCCCACCCCAGTCTGTGTCAATGCTGCACAAATGCTCACTCGTACAAAAGCTTAAGCAGGTTTGCCTTCTTTTATGTTTTATTTTTAATGGAACTTGTTTGTTTGGTCACTGCTACTGGCTGGTCTTTCTGTGCACTCCTTCTCTGTCTTTCTGTGAGAGTCCAGAATAGAAGAGAGAGAACTGCTTTTTATATCAGTGCTGCAAGGATGAAAAGCTTAGCCAGATCTCTCTTCCTCCTCTGGGCTGGTACTGCATTGTGATAGTCTCTCATTTCACTTCCAGACGACCTCAGCTTAAAAATCAGAAGTGTACCGGGCAGAAGTGTACCGGGCAGACACAGAACACTTGCTCTTAAAGAGGCACTGCCAGAAAGCCAACCCACAACTCACTCTGCTGAACTAGGATACCATTGTGCATTACTAGCTCCACTACTATACAAGCATTTTAGAACTGGAACAAAAACAGATCTGTAAAAGTCGCAGCTAGTCAGTCTCCAGGTTCCCATGGAATAACATGGTTTGTCTAGTATGGCTGCCATCCACTTCCCAAATAATTGCGAGAACCAAAAGCACTCAGCTGGTTGATTTGTCACGAGTGCTTTATCCTTTCTTGCAAACGGTGTCTAAAATTCACTCACAGATCAGTTGTATTAAGTCAAACCAGAAGCTGAGGATAACATTTCCAAGCAAGACGATTAAGACTTTGCTCAAAAGTCTAATACATTTAAAAAGTATTTGGCTCTTGCAACTATTATAAACCGAGGTAGGTAGGTAGGTCGGTCGGTCTGTAATTAATTAATTAAATTAAAATTAAATAAATATTTGTAACTTATAGTCTTCTGCTCAGTAGCATAAGCAGGGAGGACCAGTCAGTAGTGAAATATTCACACCACAGTATTCTTAGTCCATGGCTGGTGGGATTCCAACCTCCAAAAGCATTGCAAAATAAAGTCACAGCTCTGATGTGCGGAGAATCTACCTTATTCTCTTTCAGCAGCAGTGTCCTAATCTACGATATGCCCATCTCATACGCACACACATGCCTGCCATCTCTATCCCAAGGCATTTCTTCTTCCTACTATGAAAAGACAACAGATGGGATCAGCTTTACTTGCTTCACAGAGGCAAACAGAAAAATACTACCGAATGGAGTCTGTTCAGCCGTTTCACCTTTCTCGTACATTAAAATTCTGCTTTACTTGGCAGATCTGGAATGAAATTTCTCAGTTTGCTACCTCGCGCCTCGCTGTTCATGGTAGTGGACACTGCCCAGTGCTGATGACCTCAGAAGACTGGTGTATTCAGGGAAAGTAATACTGGACCAAATTGTAATGAAGAATTACAAAAGACCTGATTTTACAAACATGCCTATACTGGAAATATTTCGCTATAATGAACTGGACGATGCAGCAATACCACTTTAGAAATTTGGAGTGTGGGGGTGCTCTGGCGACATAAGTCTTTTCACAGGAAAACAGAGGAAGGAATTACTGAGAGAAAAGATCAGCAAAGAATACTGTAGAAGATTAAAATCATTATTGAAAAGTGCCTTAACATCATGGAATAAGATACAAGCCATCAATCAGCTGGCAATTCCTGTACTCATACAGTTTTGCGATTGCAGACTGGCCTCTTAAAAGATCCTGAAAAACTGGATGTGCGAACAAAAATAAAGGGGAAAAAGGTGCTTTGCAGTGGTTGCCCCGTTCTGGTGGAACAGGTTACCGGTGTTTTTGCAGCAGGAGGAAGATTTGTTGGCTTTTAGGAAGGCCTTGAAAACCTCTGTGTTTTCTTAGTCTGGGTAAAGCAGGCGGCAGGGCTGATACATGGATGTCAGGCAGGCAGCATGATGGGGGGAGGTAAGTGGTCTTTAGTGTTATGTTAGATCTGCTTTGGGGGTTTTTAACTGTGCGCTGCCTTGAATGCCTTAAGGAATATGGCGGGATACAAATTTTTAAAATAAATAAAACAAAAATTCCTCCACACCTATGAAGTAATTTACAAGAATCAGTGTATGTGCCAAGACTGTATATTCCTAGAGCTGAAGGAGGGCTAGGCCTCAGAGATTGATCACACCTGCAGGGCTACTATCATAGGCCTCCAGGCCTACCTAACAGCATCTTCCGATCCAAATAAGCAAAAAGTGCTGAAATGTGAAAGTAAACAATCGAGAAGCTGTCTCCATCATCAAACCCGGACAAGCGTTCTGGCAACTAGAAGGAATGAGTGAGAATCCACAAGCACACACAGGAAAGGAAGCAACAGAATATGAAAATAAGAGAAAAACACACTTCAAAGAATTAGATTAGCAAACGAGGAAAAACAAGTGACAAATGCACAAATACAATGAGAAATACAAAGCGTTACTCTAGGAATCCTTTGTCGATCAAAAACGGGCACATGAATGTTAAGGAGAAATGAACTGAAACCAAAGAATGAGAGATTGGTAGTTGCAGTTCAGGACGAGATAGTTTTACAGTGAGCATTGAAAAAACTGTCAAAACAGACATGTCAATTCTTTAAGAAAGATTTGGAAACAGTGACTCATCTCATAGCTGGCTGTGAAGTTCTGATGGAGGAAAATTTCTACCCAAAAAGGCACACCACAGTAGCATGCCTCATACATTGGAAACTCTGTAATCACTACTGTACACTATACCTGAAAAGCACTGGGATCATGACCCTAAGAGCATTACAGGGAAAGAAGAGGTTGTGATCACCTGGGACATTCCCATTCTGACAGACAAGAAATTGGATGCAGGGAAACCAGACATAGTGGTACAGGAGAAAAACACCAGAACAGCATTGATAAGAAGTGTCCTTGGTTCCCAGTGTTTATTTTGTGAATCACATGGAGAGGCAGAAGTTCCTGAAGTACCAATAATGCTGTCAGAGACCAAGAAAATGTGGCAGAAAGATACAGGAATATTTCCCATTGTATTGGGAGCAACAGGCTTAAGAAGAATTTCCAAGCACATCTTGACAAACTACCCATACATATTATATCTTATGAACTCCAGAAGAAACTCTCATTGGCATGATGCAAGTACTACGCCGAGCATTAGCAGTAAATTTGAGAGAGCATGTGATCATACTTCACATGCCCTGGCTTAGAAGTGAGGTTAATGACCGTCATGGTATACGCAAGACTAACCCATTGGAGAACTGTCCCAGGAAAACAGATTTACAGCATGTGGTCACACCTGTCCTCAAAAAAAACCTTCACTTGACTCTACCCGTCGTAACTATTGTCCCATCTCCCTCCTCCCCTTCATTTCTAAACTACTTGAATGTGCAGATCACTGCTGTTGCCTTGACGTTCTCTATTCTCAAGCCCTTTTGGATCCACTGCAATCTGGCTTTCGTCCTTTTCATTCTACTGAAATGATTCTTGCCCAAGTCTCCAGCAACCTGTTCCTGGCAAAATCCAATGATCTTTACTCAAGCCTCATCCTTCTTGACCTTTCTGCTGCTTTAGACATTGTTGACCACCTCCCTTCTCCTTGACACCTTGTCCTTGCTTGGTTTTAAGAGCTCTCTACTATCTCGGTTCTCTTCCTGTCTCTCCCATTGCTCTTTCAGTGTTTGTTCTGGTGACTCCTCCTCTACTGCTATCCCACTCTCAGTTGGTGTACCCTAAGGATCTGTTTTGGGCCCTCTCCTTTTTTCTCTATATCCAATCCCTTGGTGCACTCATCTCCTCCCATGGCTTTCAGTGCCAGTTTTATGCTAATGATTCTTGGATCTCTCTCTACACCTGATATCTCTCTGGCAAACCAGGCTTTGATCTCTGCCTGCCTATCTGACATGGCTATCTGGATGTCTCACCGCCATTTGAAATTGAATATGGCCAAAACTGAGCTTCTCATTCCCCCCACTCCCCCCCCCAGCCCATCTCCCCCCTTCTTTCTTTCTGTGGATAACGCTCTTCTACTCAGTTTCCTCAGCCTGCAACCTTGGGGTCGTCTTTGACTCGTCCCTTTCCTTCTCCAACTTAGAGAAAGTGAAAACCTGTAGTTTCTATAACACTGCAAAATTTGCCCCTTCCTTTCTGAGCATATTACAAAGAAGACACGTATCCTCTCTTTAGTCACCTCCTGTCTACTGTAGACTATTGCAATCTCCTCCTTGCTGGTGTCCCTCTGAATCATCTCTCTCCCCTTAATCTGTTCAAAACTCAGCTGCACGGCTAATCTTCTGCCAGCCCGGATATGCTCATATAACCCCTCTTCCCAAAACATTTCACTGGCTCCCTATCCATTTCCATAACCAATTCAAACTTCTCCTAATGATCTATAAGTGCCCTCATTCTGCTGCTCCTCACTACCTTTCCTCTCATCTCTCCCTACACCCCTCTTCGTGAACTCTGCTCTTTTAGTGGATTGCTTCGGCCTGTGCCCTTTTCTTTCACTGCCAACTTCAGACTTAAATCCTTTCACCTTGCTGCTCCATATACCTGGAACAAATTACCTCAGTCTGTATGTCAGACTTCATCCTTAGCCCTTTTCAAATCCATGCTAAAAGCTCACCTCTTTGAGGCTGCTTTTGGATCCTGATCCGCTTAATCCCTATGTTCCTCCTTACCTTTCTCTAGTTGTATTGTCTGTCTTGACTAGATCGTAAGCTCTCACGAGCAGGGACCATCTATACATGTATCTGTACAGGGCTGTATTATGATTATTACATTGCATCATGTAAAATGTACAGTGTTCCTCATCCAGAGATTTTCACAACTAATGGGAATGTAAAATAACCAATAAAAAGTTGGCTTCTTACCCTGAGCAGGATGCACTAACTTTCTGACTTGTAAGAATCAAAAACAACCAGGGAGGAGTTCTCACAAGCTCTGAAGGAGATTAGAGGCCAAGGGATCAATATTTGTGTTAGCTGACCTGGCAGAATGGTGGAATTCACCTGCCATGGGAACAGTCAGAGCCCAACCCACTAGGGAGGAGACCAAAAGCCAACAGAAGACCCAAGCAGGTAGGTTAAGAGACCAAAGCCTAAAACAGGGAACAGAGATGAACTACATTACACTTACTGTTCTCAACTGCAATTTCTAGTTTGCTTCCCCTTGTCCACCCAGGAAAAGGAGCATCTCTGGTCAAAAAGCTACTCTTTCCTTCTCCAGAGCATTCCTATCCCATCCCTCAAAAGGCCTCCTCACCTTTGGAGCCCCATCAAATACAAAAGAAGGCAACAGGCACACACTACATAAGCAATGACCAGGACAAGAAAGAGAAAACAAAACAGAGTGATGAATTTCAACACGTGATACTAAGACAGAAGCACTGTGCTGAGCCACAAACTCAGAGTCAGCTCCTCCCAGGAAAACCTTCGACTTATCCTAATTTGCTGAAACCCAGCCTGCACCACACGAGTTTGGTAAAATATTAAATATCCTGCCTCCTCCTTAGGGAAATCATCCAGTGTGTTTCTCTTTCAGAAAAGACTACCGGTGCAGAAATACAGGCACGTGAAGACCACCACTCCTCCCTCTTCTGCACGGTGATCAGAAAGCGCCCGCTGCAGATTCATACTGAACACTTGCAGAAAAGATCATGAGGCAGACGAGGGAGAGGAGATGAAGAAGAGCACAAAAATACTGAAAGAAACACAAATATTCAGAGAAGAGTGTACGAAAAATAGTCTTTAGCACATGAAAGAAGGGAAAGCCAGAGACTATGCTGATAGGAGATGCCAGAGGTGCAAACAGCAAATTGGAAGATGAGAGAAAGCAGGAGATCCCTAACATGAGAAAAATGGAAGTCTTCGCACAAATGAATGAAACTGCATAAACCTAGGGGAGGGGGGCAGGGAGGGGGGCAGGAAGCAAAGCTATGGCAGCAAACTAGGTCATATCTTTTGATCAGAACTGAAACAATCTGACCAAAGATACTATTCATCACCAGAAACCTTGTAACCATCCTCCTCTCTCCTCTCATTTTTTTGCCTTTTCACAGTATGCAGCAAGTTGGCAGCAAGTACAAATGGTCATGCCAATAAATTCTTAAAAAGCAAAAAGTCAATGGGGCAACAGGGTGAAATGACCACTGCAGAAGAGTCCCAGGAACAGAGAAATTCAGGCACAGTTTGAAGGACCAGTGCTTTCAAGGAAGAATGAGATAATACCCAGGACGGATGTACAACTAGGAGGGAGCAGGGTGGCAGTTAAGAATGAGGTATACTGGAACAGTGCACCTCATTCATGAATGCGAGATAAGATAAGCATAGCAGAATCCTAACACTAGAACAGTAGTGGGTGCTACAGGGCAGGATTATGGGGAACACAACTGCACTACTTGCACCACAAACACCGCCATGATAGTATCAAGAAGTAGTGTGGTTGCCACATTAGCCAGACTGAACAGACAAATACAGGTCAACAAATACAATAGAAAGATACCTTTGTAGCTGACCTTAATATTTTTTTTTTTTACTAGCTTTCAGGATAAGCAAAAGATAAGATTTATCCTAAAACGTAAAGTGAATCACAGAAAGCATTCAATGAGAGGTCAAAGGGGAAAAGGTGGGTGAAGGCGGTTGATGAGGAGTGATCAGGCAATAGAATTTTATGGCTCATGATTTAATAAGCTTTGGTTTTGACTGAACCCTCTCGTCAGTTCTGAAGTGTCCGATCATTTTAAATTCAAAAATGTTTTATGTTCTTGAATTGTTTAAAAATAATATTTAAAGTATTCTGATCATTAGGCCTGGTCTGCTTCTGAAAATAACCCCCCCATGATGGAGTCACCTTGGTCTTCA
The DNA here is from genome assembly GCA_033557465.1 of Ichthyophis bannanicus. Taxonomy (NCBI): domain Eukaryota; kingdom Metazoa; phylum Chordata; class Amphibia; order Gymnophiona; family Ichthyophiidae; genus Ichthyophis; species Ichthyophis bannanicus. The sequence goes on from CM066032.1 coordinate 1,189,571,360, forward strand.
CTACAGTATGTGATCTTATATCAGCATTAATCCTCATTCAAAATACGGCTGAAAACTAATGACCAAAAACTAGTCAAAATAGGTGAAAATTTCTTAACTGATATCTGGCAAGAATCAAGGAAAGGTTCAGTCCAGATGAATGGGTTATGCCCCTTCTAACAGCAGGTGGAGGCAGAGCGGAATTTCTTGCTTCCCCTATAAAGGTTGCTAGAGCTGGTAAGCTACCAAGTAGAGTTAGGTCATAGCTCACTGTATTACAGCCCGGCTTCCCAGGTGAATGGTGAACATGTCCCCCTCTCCTTTTTTTGCCATTAGTTTATCAGGCTATAGAGAAGGTGGGCTTGCTGAACAGTCCAAGAAGCAAATCCGACCCTAGTCTGTACTTCTCAATAACCTTCTGTCGTCCTAAGGCAAACGTAGGAGGAAGCAGAGGTAATTTTTCAGGCTTTTTTTTTTTTTTTTAAACAAGTGCTCTGCCCAATTTCATTACCAGAGGGATTTTTTTTTATTACAATATTATATTGCTGGGATGATCGTTGGATTTTTTTTCTTACTTTTAGTAGTTCCAAACATGTTGTCCGTGGACCCCTCGGAATATGAGAGACTATAAAGGGGGAGGGGGAGCTCTGCATGACAGAAGAGAAAAAAAAAAAAGAGAAGCTTGTGGGAGAGAGACTGGTGAAGACAGGCTTGGCACTGAGTGGAGGGGGAGTCTGGGAAGAGCGGTGGAATGAACTGGTAGTTCCTGAATTTTTGGAAGTTAATAAGGGGTCCATACAACCAAGAAGGTCGGGACCATCTGCTTTAGAAACATAGAAACATGATGGTAGAAAGAGACCATATAGCATATCTAGTCTGCCCTTCCAAATCAACCTCGATAGTCCCCTTTAGTAGAAGGGGTTTTAGGTTTTCTTAGGAAGAGCAGTTATTTGCTTGCTCTATAGCTGTCTTATTTTTACCTCTAATTCAAAGGGGTAGAAGTCTAATACTACTCTGAAGTCACAGCACTTCTGAGGCATTGGTTTCTTCCTTCCCCACACTAATTCCCACCCAACCCAACAACCCACTCGCCAATTTGCTAGTTGAATTAAACAGAAGCATTTAGTACTGGTTGGAAGGGAAAAATCAAAGTAGACAAATCAAATTTTGGTTATCGATTAAGAAAGAATTAATGTTTCAGAGGACTTTGATTGATTAGCTTGGGTTATTCCGTCATAATTTTAATAAAGGGAATACACTAAACAGCTCAGATACAGAAAACACATTTTTGTAGTTTGAAGGGATAGCTGCATAACCCAATAACAGGTGAGCAAAAAAGCAAGCAAGCAGGACTACAAACAGGGAATCAGAACAAAAGATATTAGATCTCACATTTAAGAAAATAAAAAAAAAAGGCCAAATGCTCTTTTTTTTTAAGCTTTCAGGATAATTGAGAAAAGGTTTAGGACTTTGGTAGGTGTTTTCACATTTCTTTCAATAGATACTGAAGCTTGTTTAATGAGTATGGCTTGCAAACACTGTCACCAGCACTGTTGCCCCTGTTACAGCTTCTGTCTCCATTCAGAGAAACAGCCCAGCCCAATGCAAAGGACTAATTCCATGTGTCAGATGACTGAAGGTTGAATCCCTCATGAAACAAGTAGTGGAACAGAGAGGAAGCAGCGAGGCTGAAAATATGTATGGAAGCTAGAACTACATTGATGAACTGCTTCTTGGAGGCATCAAACGTCTCCAGCAAAGGGGAAAATGAAATGGCATCGAAAGACGACAGCTGGGAACAGATCAAAGTCTGCAGAATTAATGCCCTGACTCTTATCGTCTCTTGATCTATGGAACCACTATGTAGTCCTTGAAGTGGAGGTAGTGAGAACATGCCAGGAACAGGAAGAACCAAAGCTCAAAATCCCTAAAAGTTCTAGGTCAGTGATCACTAGGAAGTGAAGGCTAGTGATGGTTGCCGACTCCCTTCTGAGGGGTATAGAGGCGGCCGCCGCCATCTGCCAACCAGAATGAGGACCCTGGAGATGTGCCCTCTGCCAGGTACCAAAGTCTGAGATATTATGGAAAGTTTGCAGAGACTCTCCAAGCCTACTATTACCAGATGCTGCTAAATCAATTCTGGCATGGTATCTCTTTGAATACATCAAAAGTGACTTGTTCTAGGAGAGAGAGAGAGTGAAGCAGACAGATGCACAGGTAGCAGCAGTGTAAATTCCACCCAAGCAGCCCCCACAATGTGGGGGGGGGGGGCCAGGGCAGGAAGGGGGCCCACACAGCAGAGTGGAAAACTTACTTTTGTTTGCTATGCCATCTCCGTTCCGGGCCTGGCTGTCAGCTCATGGGCCGGTCTCATAACAACCTTAGTACGAGACTTCAGCACAGGAAGAACACCACCAGGCCTGGAATGGAGGATAATTGGGCAGCAGGCTGACTTAAGCCAGCATTCTTGCGAACCGGGCTTAAGGGACAGCATGCCAAAAAGAGGCTTCACAACCCCGAGCTTGACATAAAAAGACAAAAACCTTTAAAAACAACAATTTGTCTTGTTTGGAGAGCTAGTGCATATAGAGTGTTTTCAGGCATGTTTTCTGTATTCTTCTGATTTTTGGTGATGTTTTTAGTGGTTCTTGGGGTTTGTAGGGCTGTCTCCCCCCTTTTTCACCCATTTGTGCATCAGGGTGCAGGTTCCTGTCACTTGGAATAAATGTCTATTTGGGTCTTTTTTGTGCATGGGTACATTTATGGGTTTGAGTTGTGGGACTAGTGGTGTTGAGTGGGTTTGCACTTTGATTATTATTTGTAAGGTTTCTTTTTCTTTGTCTATGATTTTGCACAGTAGCAGTCTTAGTAGTTTGGTTTAATGATGTGGGCTCTGCTTTTTTGTTTTTTCCCAGTACACTTAGCTGTGTTGGCCGAACGTGATGAGCTTCTTTGACTCCTTTATTTTTGAAGACTTGTTGCCCTTTTTGTTGTAGCAGAAAATGGATACCGCAAGTATTTTTGGTTTTTGGCTTTGCTCATTTGTTAAGTTTTAGTTAAAAGGTTTCGTGTGTGTTTTTCCAGTAGGGCTCGTGGTGTGACATCACTGTTCTATCTCAGGGGGTGGGATATCTCCCTGCAAAAAGGGGGGCTCATTTTTTATTAGTTTTATTTAACAGATTTTTTATACCACTTTATCATTTAGTTAAAGTGGTTTACATTGTAACAAACACGGTAATGTACATATTTATATATTTTATTATGTTTTATGAGGTTCCTTTTTGTTTTGCCTTTGTATTCTCCCCAGGTTGTTTGATATCTTCTGGATGGGTTTTTTTTTTTTACTACAACTCTTGTTTTACTACACCTCATTTTTAGCCATAGTTTGTTTGCCTTATAGAGGTTTATGCCACTGATTCAGACTTTTTGCTGAAAAAATGTTGGGCGTTTTATAACTTTTTCATATTTGTATGGTTTTTGTGTCATGGGCAATTCATGTATATTGATGTAGTTTAATATATTTGTATGGTTAATTATGCTAATTTATGCTTCTATATGTTCACTGATTTGCATTACATTTTTTTTAAAGTATTGCTTGTCCTTTTTATCCGTTTGATATACTTTGGACTACCACCATTGTTTTGTGGTCAGAATTAGGACAGACCTGGAGATGATTCATGCAAAAATGAGGATTCAAGATTTCAGAAAACGTCATCAAGATGAGAAAATACCTTAAGGCGTGGTCAGCTGGATGGGAACATATGGGGTAGCAGAAAAGTGGTGGACACAATTGAAAGGAGATATTTTAAGAAGCAAATCTTTGTTAGGAAAGTAAATAAGTGATAAAGGAGGTTGCTATGGTCTTCAAAAGAGGTATCTGGAAAAAAAAGAATTTAGCCTTTATAAAATACAAGAGATTGCAGAAAAGGACGATAAAAAGACGATATCTGGAAATCTAAGAGAAGCTAAGAAAGCCAATGATGCAAATGGAAGAAAAAAAATACCCAGTACTGTAAAATGGGGCGTACAAGACTTTTTTCCCCCCGATATGTTAGTGATAAGAGGAAATGCAAAAGTGGTATTGTTATGACTCAAGGGAGGGGGGTGGGGGGGAGGAATATGTAGAAGGTAAGGAGTATAGAGTGGAATTGCTTAAAAATTTCTATTCTGTGTTCACAAATGAAGAGCTGGGAAAAGGATCTCGGAAAAAACCCCAAATAGTAATGGAAGTGAAATAGATCTTGAACGATTTTCAGAAAAACAGATTCATGAAGAGCTAGCTAAAATTAGACAAAGCAATGGGACTAGATGGGATAAATTCAAGAGTACTGAAGGAACTTGAGGAAGTTCGGGCAGCTCTGCTATCTGACCTTTTTGATGCCTTTTTAGAGTTGGGTATGGTCCCACAGGGCTGGAGAAGAGCAGATATGGTCCCTCTCCACAAAAGTGGAAGTAAGGAGGAGGTAGAGAATGGTTGGCCTGACCACTGTGGTGCATAAATTAATGGAAACTCTGCTAAAAGAGGATAAAACAGTTTCTGGAATCCAGTGGATTGCAGTATCTAAGGCAGCATGGTTTTACCAAAGGCAGGTCCTGTCAGACACATCCTCAAGGGAGAGCACTAGATGAAGTGTACTTAGATTTCAGTCAAGCCTCTGATATGGTTCAACATAGGCAAATCATAAATAAACTGGAGCATCCTTGGGGTGGGTCCTGAAGTGACTGACTGATTGTGAGAGTAGTGGCTAATGCCGTTTATGCCGAGGATAAGCACATCATCAGTGGTATGCTGTAGGGATCAGTCCTTGGTCTGGCACTTTTTAAGTAAAGTATTTGTCAGCAATATTGTGCAAGGGTTGTTGTCAGGTAGGGCTTGCCCATTTGTAGATAATATCAAAATCTGCAATAGGATAGACATTCTGGAAGGTGTGGATAACTAGAAGGATCTAGCAAAGCTTGAAGAATGGTCTACAATTTGGCAGTTACGATTTCATGCATTTGAGTGGTAAAAACAGCATGGGAGTGAAGTACCTCTGTGCACAAAAGTAGTAAGGGACCTAGTGGTGATTGTAGCTGATCATCTTAAGGTAGCCAAACAAGCTGCAAAGGCAAACAGTGAAAGACAGGAAGTTGCTTGGGTGTACAGGGAGAGGAACGGTCGGAGAGGAAAAAGGAAACTATTTTGTCAGAGCCCCCCCCCCTTTTTTTTTAAAGCCCACAATTCATTCCAGTTGTAGTTAACACCAACAATGGTCCTTTTTAAATTTACTGCTTCATTAAAAATTATTCAAAAATAGCCTTCTCTGTTAGTCCTGACGCCTTTTAATAAAGTCACAGTACTGTGTATCATACCATTGCTTTTGCACCACAGATCCAACATTATGTTTCAAACTCTCCAATTTCAGTTTTCATCAGAGTTCTGCTTCAGGGGAATGGAACAACAAACTTACTTATCTCTACTTCAACTGCAGGCTCTGGTCCTCATATTATGTTGACAGCTCTCCTTTAAAGATGGCCGTGACCTTCTTATACCACTGTATGACTTCATTCTTCCTCCCCTTAAAGGGAACTCTCACAACAGAGAGTGCCATTCAAATTTCATTATTCAAACCCGGAGGGACTACTGTATCCAACTTATAAATCCAGTACGGCTCCCAATAATTCAATCTGGCTAAATGGTCCCCTCCCCACCAGTTCAAAGGGATATGCTCAATGTGCACTTTGACTGATCAAAGGCATGTTTCTGAGACAGACAAATATTCCATAATAGGAGCTGACAAAGTCTGGATTCCATTCCAGACAATGAGATCAGTGCTCCTGTAACTGCACCGTCTTCGTCATTCTTTCAGTGCGTTCCACAGACACCAAGGAACAAGGACATATGATGATGTATACAACAAATTATGAAATTCAAGTGGTTCTATCCTTTGCTTTTGCAGGGAATGATTCTCCCAATATGCCCCCTTCTATTGTTTGATAATGTCCTTTAATTCCTTGTTCTACTTTTTTTCCTCAGTCCATGTAATCGCTTTAAACAAAATATCTTATTTCTGACTCCTTAAAATACTCATGAGATTCCAAAATCCCCCAATACTTATGTAATGTGGCTGCTACTCAAGTAGCTTTTATTGAAGAGGACATTGTACACAAACTATTAGTTTCCAATTGTGCCTTATAAAAAAAAGGCAGAAGCTCCCATTGTGCAGTCCCTGTAAACAGGCCTGATTTATAACCTTCTTGGGGTACTCTGTTGGAATCTTTTTACCAGATCCAAAGCCTCAAACATATTCTTTTTCAGTACTACATAACCTCTCTACCTGCAAAAATTGACTCACTGGTATCCCCTCCTTCAAACAAAAGGGATCAGGACTTTGTAATGATCCCATTCCCTTTTACTGAAATCTGAACATCCAAAAATGAAATTGTGCCATCACTAATTTCACTTCAAAATTGCACATTAAATTTACAGGAATAGAGCTATTTGTCCATAAATATGGACAATGGCTCCAACATAGATCTCCTTCCTGATACAGTGGGCAGATCACAGATTTATGAACCTTTAGGAGTATATTAAAAAAGTAATATAAATTCTTGGATTCTTCTGTTCCAAAAGAAATTGTTCCTTAGACCTCAAAAAACCTTTACCTTGCTTGACTAAATCACTTATTCGTGTTTCTAAGAGATGTAGGGGGTTTGAATAAAGAAACTGAATGGCATTCTGTTGTGAGATATCCCTTTAACACTAGAAGCCCCAAAGTGCATCAATTAACGCAAATGCATCTTCGAAGGTTTATACCAGCGCCACTGTTAGAACCATGTCAGTTATGTAATGATGTCACATATTGCACGTAGTAAATTAATTCACATCTGCATTTCATGCTCAATGCAGTCTTTGTGATAATGCGTCAATTGACGCACTTTGGGATTTCTAGGTAAAATGCCTTTTTGGGGCTTCTAGTGTTAAGAGGAAGCGTGATGTCATAGAGACATAAGAACATCACATGAGCTCTGGAATGAGGGGTCATAGGACGAAGGTAAAAAGAGAGACTAAGGAGTAATCTGGAGGACATTGTTTGTTTTAAATTTTTACAGAAAGGGTGGTGGATGTGTGGAACGGCGTCTCTGCGGAGGTGGTAAAGTTGAAGACTGTACCTGAATTTAAGACAGCATGGGACAAGAATAGAGGATCTCCAAGAGAAAAGGAGGGCTTAGTAGTTGATAGACTATACAGCCTATCTAATCTGCCCAGTCATATTACACAGAAGCATAGAAAAATGATGGAGAAAGGAATGAGATCACCACACCTTTCCAGGTGAGTTCTAGACTAGTCTAGCAGGACTCAAGGGAAAACAAATATATATTCTCATCTGATATTTCATCTTCCTCTTCACCTTGCAAGTCTAATTCAAATGAGCGGAAGTTCTTAAAGCTCTACCTAGGCTGAGCTGTAAGAGACCGCCACAGCTCTGTTTCTGCATTTATTCCTGGGGGAAATCTGCACAGCTGTGCAGCACAGAATTTGTACAGAATTCCCCACCTGCACAGAATCCTACGCTTGCTATGCAGAATTCTGCGCAGGCACTGGCATCAGCGGGCAGTGAAGCAGGTTTGGAGCACCCAAGCTTTAAGGGCTCCCAAGTCTGCCTCGCTGTTCACTGTAGCATAGCCATAGGAGAGTTTCCTTTCACTCCCGTGGCTGTGCTACACTTCCAATGCTAGCACTGCTGTTTTAAAAAGGTCAACAGAAGCACTTCCTTGTCCCTAGCAAGAAATAGGAAGCACTTCTGTTAACCTTTTTGTCGTCAGCTTGGAAATGTAGCACAGCCATGAGAGTGAAGGGAAACGCTCCCACGGCCGAGTTTAAAATTATGCGATTAGGCAGAGGAGTTGAGTGGCTGGGGGCTGGAGAGGACTGATGGCGAGTCGGGGGGAGGGCGACTGGAGAGGGACTGATGGTGTGTCAGGGGGGACGGGACTGGGAAGGGATTGATGGTATGTTGGGGGGGGGGGGAGGTGACTGAGGGTTGGAGAAGACCGATGGAGTGTTGGGTTCTTCCTAGAAGTTAGAGGGAGGGAGAAAGAGGGTGGGCAGGGAAGGTTTGGGTGTTGGACAGAGACCCATGATTTACACCTGGAAGAATTCTACATAAAAAAGCACTAATAAAACATGCAGAATTTTAAAATACTGTGTGCAGAATGTTACATTTATTTATTTAAGTAGGTAGGTAGTTTTACATACCGCCTTAGCTTAAAGTCAAAGTGGTTTACAAATAAACTAATACATATTTTACATCAAAATACAACTCAACTTTATTTAACTTTGGATATAGAACACAAGTATAACAGAACTAACTTAAATAAACTCAGGATGTAGATCACCAGCAGGGTTTGTGTGAGTAGTTCGCAGAGTCAGGAGGTATTATTCTGAGTGATAAGAGTCAAGGTGTTTGCTGGTTAGACAGGTACATGTATATTTTGTACAGCAGCACAATAATAATGAAACATAACTAAGACTCTTTGAGTTAAACTAATGGACAGAATTTGGGCGAGTAGTTTGTCTAATCAGGAGTTATAATGTTGAGTAGTGTCAGAGCCGTGTGGTTGCTTGTGGTCCGATGGTGTGGTTAATCCTCATAATAGAAATACTCACAGAAAAGATGAGTTTTCAACTTTTTCCGAAAATCTCTTATGTCAGTTATGGTGCGTATTCTCTCTGGCAGTGCAGTCCATCTAGTTGGGGCATAAAGCAAAAAGGCCCTGTTGGATGTATTTTGGCTACTCTGAGTTTATAGTAGGTATTATGAATGTGTTTTGAAGGTTTACGCTTCTAAATCTGTGGTTGGGCATTCTTTGCAATAACAATTGAAGGTAAACGGACGAGAGGCCTTGGGATGCTTTGAATGTTGTCAGTATGACTTTGTATTTTGCTCTATGACAGGCAGCCAGTGTAACTGCTTGAGTATTGGAGTTATGTGGTCAGCTCAAGTAGTACCGCAGAGAACGCAGGCCGCAGTGTTCGAGCCAACTGCAGAGGATGTATTGCATATTTCAGTAGGCCATAAGAGGATGTTCCAATAGTCGAGGTGTGGAAGGAATAGGGACTAAAAAATGTCTGGAAGTCTTGGAGGTCCAATAATGGTCACAGGTGCTGAATTGTTTTAATTGTATAGTATATGGTCCTTGTGATATTACTAATGTGCGGCTGTAAGGTTAGACATTGGTCTTTGATTACTCCAAAGTAATGTACCTCAACTTCACTTATTTTTTGCGTAGAATCCCCCCCCCCCCCCCCCGGTGTATGCAGTAAACACATTATGCTTTGATTATACAGTCAGTCACTGGTTCTTAGAGAAGGAATCCAAGGGCCATCATTGGCCACTCTGCAAATGACCAGAGCACAGGCATCTTCCTGGGTGGAACACTGGAGTAGCCCACTGTAGGACAAGTGGTTCAGAATCTTCCTGTCATCTGCAATCTCCTGCTGATGCAGGCTGACAATCGCCTCTTTTATCCACTTGGCTATGAACGAGTCAAAAACAGCTTCACCTTTCCTCAACCTTCAACAGAATGAAAATTCTGGTCTGACTGCCTAAATTACTTAGCCACCTTTAGTACTTTTTGACTATCCTCTTCACATCCAAAATATGAAGGTTGTCCTCTCCTCAAATGTGGGGAGAGATATTGACCGATTCAAATGAAACTGAGAAACCACCTCTGAAAAAGGAAACTGGACAAAAATACTCTAGACAATCACCCCCACAGGAGTCCATACAAGAGAGTTTGAAACTCTGATATGCATCTGGCCAAACAGCAACCAGAAAAAAAATCTTCAGAGGTAAGTTGTGAGCGATGCTAATATCATAGTCTCAAAGGGGGATGAAGCCAAAGACATGAACACCAAAGTCAGGTTCCAGAGAGTCAACACTGGACATATGGAGAGATCGGTGGCTTAATTTGTTTCACTTCCTGCAGGAATCATACTGCACATCTAGTTGAACCATCATAGATCCTTCTTGCTCTCTACACCTTAAGTACAAAAATGCCATCACCTTACTAAAGAGCTCAGCAATAATCACTTCTTCTTCCTAGAGAGATGATAAAACATTTGCAATTAAAACCTTAAAAAGGGGGGCGTGGGACATCTCCGGGCACCAGCATCAGATTCTCCACACTCTAATTAGGGTGAAGGAAGTTGATCTCTTTCTGGTTCTCAGCAGCATGAAAACTGATGCCAGATATCTTCCATTTCTCAACCTACCAATCTAAAGGGCCAGGCTGTAAGGCAGTAAGGAGAGGGGTCCTTCATGAGAACTGGTTCCTGGTCCATTTCAACAAGCCCTTCTTTTGTGGAAGGCAGAGAGGGTGCCCTGCCCTGTCCTGTCCTTATTCTCATCAGATCTGTATCTAGCCCAGTGGTTCTCAACCTTTTTTGTACCGTGACCCCTTTTAACATTGGTCAACTTGTGGTGACCCCCAATGATAGAAACAAATGCGTCTCTCTTCCTTTACCGTTAACGCATTGTCGCTATAATCATTTGTTGAATTATTAATATATTATAGACCTTTACAATATGTTATTTATAAAATTTACTTATTTAAACCACAATAATTAATCACACTAACAAGTAACAATATTTGATTTCAAAATTATGATGACTTTGTAGTCAAATCACTAATATGAAATAAAATTATTTTTTCTACCTTTGTTGTCTGACCAATTTATTCTCTGATCATGCTGGTCCCGATCTGAGGCCTCTGCTTTCCTGTCTTCTCTTAGCTCTCTTTCTGTGGTCTATGGTCCAACTGCCATGTCTTCTCTTCTTTCGTTTTCTTCACTTCTTTCCATCAGCATATTTGCAGTCCCAGTAACCCTCCCCAGTATCAGCCCCTTTCCAGTCCTCACTCTCAGTACCTTCCAATGTCAACTTGCATTCCCATGACTGCCACTGGTGTCCATTCCCTTCCAGTCCCACTCTTTCCCCACTGACCAGTTCCTTCTAGTACAAATACCATGGCAGCCCCTCTCAGATCCACTCCCTTCCAGTTCCGCTCTACCATCCCCTTGTATCAGCCCATTTATAGCCTTAGCCCCAAGTTTTCTTCCAGGGCCAGCAGCTCTACCCTACCCTCCCCACAATCAGCCCATTCCCAGTCGAAGCCCCCCAATCAGCTCGCTTCCAGTGCTAATCCCCCCTCAATCCCATTACCAGTGCTAGCCTCTCCTAATCAGCCCATTTCCAGTCCTAGCCTCCCCAATCAGCTCATTTCCAATGCTAGCCCCCCCATCAGTCCATTACCAGTCCTACCCCCCTATCAGCACATTACCAGTCCCAACCCCCCCTTGATCAGTCCATTCCCAGTCCTAGCCTTCCTTAATCAACCCATTACCAGTCCTAGCCCCCCATCTGCCCATTATAATCCTAACCCACACTGTCTCTCCCCTCTGTCCAGCATTTATCCCCCATCTGTCCAGTATGTCCCCGTCTCTTCCCTTTGTCCATGTCAGCCCCCCCTCCCTCCCTCCATCCATCCATCAATGTCAGCCCCTTCCCTCCCTGTCAGCCCCCCTCTGTCCATGTCAGCCCCCCTCCACTCCCTCCCTCTCTCCATCCATGTCAGCCCCCCTGTCCATGTCAGCCCCGTTGCAGGTTCCCTGCTCCCCTCGCCCCATGTCTGCCTCGTTCTGCAGGCGCGGCTCCCTGCCTCTTAGGGAACTGCGGCTATGCCTGTAAAACCATTGCAGAGCCTTTGTCTCTCTAAACGGGCTCCGTGCAGTATTGTCCCACCTCCAAAGGAAGTGGTAAACAACTTCCTTTGGATGAGGGACAATGCTGCATGGAGCCCGTCGAGAGACAGGAAGGCTCCACAGGCTCAGCCGCGGTTCCCCAAGAGGCAGGGGAGCCGCGGTTCCCCAAGAGGCAGGGGAGCCGCGGTTCCCCAAGAGGCAGGGAGCCGCGGTTCCCCAAGAGGCAGGGAGCCGCGGTTCCCCAAGAGGCAGGGGAGCCGCGGTTCCCCAAGAGGCAGGGAGCCGCGGTTCCCCAAGAGGCAGGGAGCCGCGGTTCCCCAAGAGGCAGGGAGCAACGGCTGCAATAGAAGGGAAGCGGTGAGTTGCCGCTGCCGAGAAGCGGACTCGGCAGCAGCAACAACTTGTGCGTTTTTGTTTTTTTTTAAACAGCAGAGTGAGGCGACCCCCACTAAATCCTGTGGCAACCCCCATGGGGGTTGCGACCCACAGGCTGAGAACCGCTGATCTAGCCCAATCTAGGGCAACAAAGATTACCAAGTCTCAGTGCCCTGCTATCTTCTGAATTACTTTGTCCATTAGGAGCCAAGGTGGAAACATAGCAGTGCCTTTATCTGCCATATCTGAACTAGAGTATCCAGTACTAAAGACCCCACTTCTTTCGTGTGGCTGAAAAAAAGTTCACCACGTTGCCATTCTGATTTGTTGCCATCAATCAGATCAGGTGGGGACTGATCAGTGAACATACCTCATCAAATAGCTCCCTTTCTCTGGGGTCCAGTGTCAACTCTTGTAGTTCACGTCCATAGTGTACACTCTGGCAACATGGGCTACCGAGGAAGCTTCTTGATGCCCCTCTGCCCAAGCTGCATTAATTGCAATCTGTTCATGTAGGCCATTGCGGTGGTGTTGTCAGATAACACCCAAAGTGCCTTCCCCTTCAACAGGGAAAGTGTCTCAAGGCCAGTACAACGCCCCTTGTTTCTAGCCTATGTATGAACCAAAAAGCCAGCAGCAGGAACCACTGGTGCTGCCCCCGATGATCCCGTCCGTGGTCTCCCTAGTCTTTTGTACTCAAAGCAATTCTGAAGACTGTACCTAGGATGGGAGAGCCAAGTCCATCTCCTTGTTCACGTCATTTGTGATGAGCCATGAACCATCAGACGCGGATTATTAGCAAATAGGTCTCACTGCATAAAATGGGAACTGCAGTAAACAATGCAAGTAATGCGCGTTACCATGTGCTAATATGGTGTCTTGTGTTTGTAAAACTACCCCTGAATCTCTTTTTGTAGCCATAACAGAAAACTAGTCATAAGGAAAGATGTTATTGAGAAAGCCACACCTTCAATCAAAGCCGATTAGCATATGGGGCACTATGGGAAAAGCTCAGTATTAAAAAGGAACAGAATTTATGTAATTTTTAATTGTATAAGCAAACTCCAAGTACTTGGAAATCAAGAAACAAATTAGATGAAATAGAATTCAGAGAATGGAGAGATATACAGAAAGGAACTGTACATACAGATGGCACATATCTTTAGAAAGGAGTGCTTATATCAACAACAAACTGAAGGAAGGAGAGATACAAATGGCTTGCCAATATTTCCAGCTTAGGTACCAAACTATGAAAAACAGATCATAGTGAGAGCCCCCACACATCAGAAAAGCACTTATTTAAAAACATGTTTGAAATATATAAACCCCATTAGAGGAATGGAGCAATAAAACTCCACCACCTGTGAATGCTTTAAACTAATTAAAAAACAACCCCACAGAGCACTTCCACTGGGAAGCTATACACAGTAAATTCCAAATTCCCTCGTTTTCCCCCAGCATGCACAGTCACAAAACAAGACCTAGAAATTATACTTAACTGCAGAAAAATTGTATAATATGGAAAAAATAGATACCACACTATTGAAGAGGCTAAGAAGGTAATGAAAACAACCACCTTTACCCAAAATGCATTAGGAGTGTCCAGTTATTAAGCCCTGTTTTTTTGTTTTGTTTTGTTTGGTTTAGTTTAATTTATATTTAAAGGCTCAAAGATGAACAAAATACAAAACCAGTTCTAGACCCAAAACCATACCTACAACTACACAGAGGATAAAAGGAGCACCAGGAACTTCCAAACAACTTATTCTGCAATTACTTGCAGCCACTAGAAAAAATAGTAGCAAGACATTTGACGTCACCAAAGGCACCACAATACATAAAATGAATAACCAGGAAAGGAGAAATCACATCATTATAGAAGATGATGCCCCTAAAAGGAGATGACCACCAATAGAACATACAAAATTTGAAAAAAAAAAAAAAGTAAAATAGGTATTTACTAGATAAAGAGTGGAAAAACCCCACTTCTCCTGGGAGTCTCATTCTTCCTCTTTTCTGTCATATCCATGTTGACAACGTCCCATATGCAGAAATTTACGTATTTGATTCAACTAGGCAAAAAGGTACTCAGCAACAGCACCTGCACTACAAAAGATTTTTCATAACCTTAAATGACCTCTATTTGATTGAAAATGAAAAGACATATTTTATAAAAACACTTTAGAAACCCTAATTACATTACCAATACCGTGAGGAAAATATTTAAGGGGAGAAAAAGACCTCAAAGAGCATTAATATGGCACAAAACTATTTTTATATATTTTTTGTACTCATACTTCTAATCAAAGGCATCATCACTCAGAACTGAAGGGATCATTTAGCAGAAATTCATTGTGTGTTACGAGATGTAGCAGCTAAAAAAGTTAAGATGGCATTCGATTTCTACATTGAAAACTACATTCAAGACTAAGAGGCATACTTACTAAATGCTTTAATGCATATTAATGAAATGAATGTGCATTAACTGTCAGTCATTTTATTTCTATGGGCATAGTGAAAAGTAACATGAGTTGATTTCATTAACGTGTATTAACCTTTAGTAAATATGCCCCTAAGAATTGCAGGCACTGTCCTGGAAACAGAATATTTGTTCTCTTGAATTTCTGCATCCTAAAATACCAGCCATTTATATGCTACCCAAAATTCAGAAAGCCATGTGAAATCCAATAGGCTAACTTATACTTTCAGCCAATATTTTTTTTTAAAACTGGAAACTCCTGTCTGTGTGTGATGAGTATTTTTGGACACCTTCATCTATTCATCACTATTCAATTCATCAAATAACAGAAACATTTGAATTCTGTGATGCCATTTTAGTGACTTTGGATATCAACTGAATACACAAGCATTTCTCAAGACATTAGGGACTTTGTAATATTTATTAGAATGGGAGTGGAGGAGTCTAGTGGTCAGAGCAGCAGCCTAACACACAGGAGATTGAGGTTTGATTCTCCTAGTTACCTTGGTCAAGTCACTTTACCCTCCCTTGCCTAACAATCTACTTCCAAGAAAACCCAGGGGTTGCTGGGTCACCAGTAGTCGGCACTGACTTGATGGCACTTTAAATATTTAAATAAATATATATTTAAATAAAAAAAAATATATATATATATACATACACACACACATACATGGTGGCTCAAAAAAAGTGAGAACATCTCGTAAATTAAAAGCTTAGATTGTATACTTATTTACCTTTTTTAGCTATATAACGTCTTTATTTCGACACTTTCCGGTCGCCATCTTTTTTTTAAACCCACAGGTTTGAATTCATCAGTCTACTCTAGTTCTTCAAAATAAGAAGTGTGCAGGAAGCCATCCTTTGCCCATGTATATATGTCATTGAAAGGACTTGGACTGAAGCGTCGCCTTTCCATAACCATGTATTTCTTTTGTGCAGATTTATAAATGATCCTTTCCTATTCTGGAGAGGTAGTGAGTAACAGCTTTGAAATTTTCAGACTTGGATAAAATTCCTCTAATGACCTATTCAATTTACTTTAATTTAATTTAATACAACCATTTATATCCCACCTATACTGCCAGGTTCTAGGCAGGTTACAATAGGTAAGAGGGTATTTAAAATAAAATGAAACTGTAAGGGTTGTATTGTATTCTCAATTAGGATTCCTAATTAAGCAAACAATGTATCCTGTGATCTCTTAAACTTAATATTTTTCATTGACGGAATAGCCAAAGCCAAACTTTTCTCTGATCAGAACATTTGGAAAGTTGTATTAAACACAATGTCTCCCATCTAGGAAGGGATATAACCATGTATATTTTTTTTTAATACAAAAGCATAGCACTTTAAAAAGTAATCCTGGCCGATATCTGTAGCCAATGCAATTTCTTAAGATAGGGTTGGGTAAAGTAGGTCTATACCCTGGTCCCCCTTCACTTCTCTCTCACTCCCATATTAGTTCCTCTCTCCACCACCCTAATCTCATCCACATGCCTCTCCTTTCCCCCTCATCTCTCCCATTCTCATGTGCTTTATGGAATGCTCATTTCATGTCTTGTTTTAATATTTTTATTGATTTTCAACGTATCACAAGTAATACATACTTGCTTAGAAATGGGGGACACTTCTGAAATACAAACAGGATAATAATCAAACAGAACAATTCACAACGTAAACCCCTCTAGTAGCCCTCAATTCAAAGGATCCAAGAAAAAGAAATTACACCAAAATCACATTAGGAAACTAACAAGCGTAACAGTCAGAAACAATCTCAGACATTTATTTATTTATTTATATTTCTTATATACCGCACTATTTGCGATCAGCGCGGTTTACATAAAACTAACAGTATCCGACAATAAACAAGAGTCAGGTCATTACAATAAACAGGAGCAATCAACTTGGATAACAGGGGAAACTATCTACATGTGTGAAACATTGAAATAGGTAACTGTATGCATGTGGGATGGAGTTATTGTGAGTTGGTCATACCTGGTGGCTGTGGTTCGGGGGAGTCTATAAGGTATCTAATAAAGAGGAGTTGTTTTAAGGCCTTCCTGAACTGGCTCAAGTTGGGGATAGCTCTGATGTGTGGTGGTAGGGAGTTCCATAGGCTTGGGGCGCTCAGACTGAAGGCTCTATTTGAAGTTGATATGGCAGACATGGCAGAGAACTTGCTCACTCACCTCCTACTGGTCCCTTAGAATTTGAAAAGGAAATCAATTGCGAAGGATAAAGAAAGAAATAGGAGTTACCCTGAAACTTTACCAAGCATTTACGTGGGTATTTGAGAAAAAATAAACCACCCAGTTGGAGAACCCGTGGTCACAGGATTAAAAACTCACTCCTGCAATGACGGGTTTCCCGAGCTAGGTCAGGAAAATACGGACAAGACATCCCTTAAACAGCAAATCTCTTTTCTTAAAAACAAAGAGTCTTAACAGCCATTCACGGTCTGAAACTAATGCTAACGTAGCTAAACAAGTCGCAGGTCACACTACATCTGAGTCTGAAGTTTCCAACAATTCAGAAATATTTAACAGATCAAAATTGCACAGGCCCAACTGCCTCAGGAGAGGCCCGAGTCTTCCGTGTCGTAGGAAGATAATAAATCCTTACAATAGGACGACAAGAATCCACAGGGACCCCCAAAATCTCAACCAAATATTTTTTAAACATTTCTTTAGCAGGAATGGTAGATAAACAAGGAAAATTAACCAAACGAAGATTTGCTAATTTAGAAAAATTCTCTAATTGCTACAACCTAACTTTCATCTGGTTAGAGTCCTTAATGAATGACTCAGACAGTCTCCAAATGATTATTTTTCTCCGAAACTTCTTCCAGCTTTACTTTCATTAAATTCAAATCCTGCACAGATTGTACAATGCTCGCCGAATTTAATACAACCTGCTCTTGAATTCCATTAATTTGAGTCAAGAAAGTTTCCCCTAACTGGTTGATAGCTGTCCATATTGACTCCAAGGTGAAATGATCCGGCTGCGGCAAGGAAAAGGAAAAAGTAGACCCACATTGATCACCCGGCAAAGCTCCAGCAGACCGCGGGATCACAGGGGGGGATTCAGGCATCACTACTGAATGCCTCGGCCAAGCTTCCACTCTTCAGCACTGATCCAGCATGCTGCTCCATCGAGGAGAGATCTCCCTCCGACATACTAGGCAAGCGTGGCCCCAGAGAGGCCTCAGGAACCCCCAACAATGGAGAGACCGGTGCCTCCATGCTACACCAAGGTAATTCTGGACAGGGCTGCTTCAAGGCATGATGTACTTCCGAGGCGTGAGATTGCTGCTCGAGGGAGACATTGAGCTATCCAGCCCCGACCGTCTTCCAGCCGAGCTTCCGTCTCCCGATGCGGACTGCGGCTCTAGATGACGATATACAAAGGAATCCAGAGGTCCAGTAATCGGAGTTGAGGTCAGCGCTGATGCCTGAGGCAGCAAATCGCGCTTCACCTTCCTCTTTCGCCCCATCGGAAAAGCGAAGTCAGGAGTCTAAACGCTGCGTACAGCCATCTTGGATCGCAGTTGCGTCCGGAAAGTCTGTGCTCATTTCATTTCTAATAAACTTCCCTTTACCCAGGATCTCTCTCTCTCGTGCTTTCCATCTTTTCGCTCTTACTGAATCCTGGCTCCTTCCCGACACTGCTTCGGTTGCTGCCTTCTGCCACCGTGGCTATCAATTCTCCTACTCTGCTCATCCCAATGGCCATGGCGATGTTGTTGGGTTTCTACTTTCTCCTTCTTGCCAATTTCAACCCCTCCTTTTTCCTCAATCCTTTCCCTCCTTTGAAATCCAGTCCATCTGTCTTTTTAATCCCCTAACTCTCTGGATTGCAGTCATCTATAGACCCCCTGACAAGTCCTCTTCTACCTTCCTCACAGATTTTGACACTTGGCTCTCTTTATTCCTGGATTCTTCTTCCCTCTCCCTTATTCTTGGTGACTATAATGTTCATATCAATAACCCCTCTGATACCTATGGGCCCGAATTTGTTCCAGACGTATATCCCCTCTGTGCATCCAGTCTGAACCGGATACACAGAGGAGATCGCGATTCTGATCCTGCAGGATACATCTAGCCCCGTTGGATCAGAATCGCGAATAGTCCTGCATGTGCAGGCCAGGACTGCAATTCTGTCTGGCCTGCACCTGGCTAGCTCAGTCAAGGCTCTTCAACGGAGCTGCAGTGCCATGGTGTCATGTTGCCATAGCACCGCAGCTCCATTGAAGAGCCACGAGCTGGCTGCCAGAGAATAAGGTTAATTCCCTGCAGCCCAACCCATGATCTGGCCTCCTTAGGCCAGGGTCGGGCTGCGTGGAATGTCCTCCAGCACCCCCCCTGCCCCATCTGTGCCCCAGCAGCAAAAAAAAAAAAAAAGTCCAGGGAAGTTATTCCACTTTAGAGGTGGAATAACTTCCCCGGACATTTCGCTGGCCCTGGTCGTACAGGGCCTACATTAGAATCGGCCCTGGTGACCATCCACTGCCTGCCCAGACTCCACCTCCAGGCCGCCCATTCCCCACCCCCGTTTAACTTCCCCACCCAACTGGCAGGGAAGTTATTCGGGGGCAGGAGAAGCCACGAATAGCGGGTTTGGACATCCCATTGGGAGTCCATTCCCGCTATTCATGACTCAGAATAACCCCCTATGTGTTCAAGCTCCTTTCCCTTACCTCCTCTTTCAACCTCCTGCTTTGCTCTTCTACCCCCACTCGTCAGCTTGATCACTCCCTTGACCTCAGTTTCTACTCTGTTTACCTTCCAATTTCCATAACTCTGCTCTTCCCTTATCTGACCATCACCTGTTAAATTTCAAACTTCATTATTTCCCCCCCTCAATCACACCCAATCTCCTCCTGCCTTTTTAGGAATCTTCGTGCTAATCAACTGACTATCCACTACTACTATCTCATCTCTTCTCTCTTCCACTTTGTCCTCTTAGTCTGCTGATGAAGCCATAGCTTCCTATAATACTGCTCTCCCTTCTACTCTGGATACCCTTGCTCCACCCATTCCAAGTCCCGTGAGGTGCACATCACCTGAGCCCTGATTGTCATCAGCTAACAGCTACCTACGTTCCTACTCAGCTGAGTGCACTTGGCTCAAAGCCCATGCTCTCTCTGACTTTCTTCACTTCAAATTCATGCTTTCTTCTTTCCAGTCTGCCACTACACTTGCTAAGCAAAACGATTTTCTCCATCTGATTAACCGTCTTACCTCTAACCCTTGTCTCTTCTACTCTCAATTCTCTTCTTAAGGTAACTCCACCTCCAATCCCTCCTTCTCTCTCTACCCAATCTTTCCATGACAAAGTGCTTAACATTACTCTTCAATTCCCAACTAAAATCTTCTTCACTCTCTTCCCCCTCTCCCTTTCATCCTCCCCTTTCATCCTTTTCTAAAATCTCTGTCGAGGAAGAACATAAGATATGTCATACTGGGTCAGACCAAGGTCCATCAAGCCCAGTATCCCATTTTCAAGAGTGGCCCATCTAGGTCACAAGTACCTAGAGGTTTCCCCAAAGAACACAGATTCCACAATGCTTATATTGTGACAAGCAGTGGATTTCCCGGGTCCCCTTTAATAATAGTTTATGGACCTTTCCTCCAGAAAGTTATACAAACCTTTTTTAAACCCAGCTACACTAATAGCTTTTACTACATCCTCTGGTACCGAATTTGAGAGTTTGATTACACATTGAGTGAAAAAATATTCTTATTAGTCTTAAGTAGGTTACACTGTAGCTTCATTTCAAGTCCCCTAGTCTTTCTATATTTTGATGGCGTAATCTATGTTTACCTGTTCCACTCCATTCATTCATTTATAGACCTTGTGATAAGGAAGCTTATCATAGCTCAGGAAGGAGTTATAGAAAAGGTGAAGTGACTCTGAACAAGCAACCTGTCAGTTCTGGTAGAAATAAGAAAACAGAATTTTCCCATAAAAGACTACCAGTCCCAGAATGCACCAGGTTTCCAACAGCCATTAGAGGAGCTGAAGTGGGGAAACGTGTGTTCAATCAGGAGGGCTATGAGGTAATCCCTAAGCACTCATCTCAAAGGGCAGGGCCTGATTCAGCACAGCTGCGCTGTGTTAGGGAGGAGCACTCATCAAGGCAGAATAAGAGTAGAGTTTATTCTACAGATGACCATCTTCATGATCACCTTGGATATCCAGAGAATTGTCCTCAGTATCTTGAGAATCAGCTTGAGTTTGATCATCAGTTTCATCTGAAGGATCATCAGAAGCAGAAGCCAAACCGGACGGACAGAGAGGGAAAGAGACCCTTTGGAAGAAGGAAGAGAAAAGCCTTTGGGAGGTCTAGAAGAGTCCAAAGCAGTACGTATACTGGGAGGTATTCCAAGGGCCAGCATACACCATTGGACTGGGGAAAGCCAGAGGAATGGTGCTGCAGAGCTAGGAATCACCAGAGGCTACCTGTGAGGGAGACGGCTGCACGTGGAAGGGACCCTAAGACCTATGCCAGAAGGTATGTGAAGAGTGATCCATTGTCCAGGGATCTGGATTGGAAGGCTGGACATAAGAACTGGACTACATACTGGCCAGGTTATATAGAGAGGAACTCTAACAGCAATGGAAGCTCAGGTATGAACACTGATCTATGCCCTAGCTATAACCTTGAAAGACAGCAGGGAAACAAGTATTCTCCTGAAAATGCTCCATTGAGAGATTCATCTGTGCCAATCCATGATATTGAACCTATGCTTGTTGAAGACGGGGAAATGATTACAGATGAAGAATGTATTTATATGGATTGTTCTCTATCTAAACTCCGTTGGTAACTTTCTGTTAAAAAGTACAGCAACCATCACAAAGAAATACAAATTTGTTCTTTAATCTACTCAGAAAAGCTCCTGAAGCAGGATTTGACCCACACAGTAGAAAGCAAGCCAGCTAAGGGGTTTCAGCTGGATAACTGCTAGCAATTAAGCCTTACCTAATTGCTTGTGAGCTAGGAGAGAATCACTTCTGTATCTATGTGGGAAGTAATCAGAAGTTAACCTGAAAAGAACAGTTGTTTCTTGCTTTGTGGCTTTTCATTTGTTGTTTTCCTGATTTTGACTTTGTTTTTCCAAGTTAACACTGAAAGCAAGTAACCTAATTTATGTGCTACCAAGCATATCTGTGTTGGGAGAAATAACCCCATAAATAAATATCTTATTGGCTTTACCCAAGAGCACAACTAAATTATTGTCAGCAGCTGTGTCTGGTGTGAATGAACTACATTGCCCACAATACCTTGCAAATCATATAGAAATATGCACTTGACAAGACTGTGAAGATTCTCACCCAGGCAGCCGTCTGACAACCTCTATCATATCTTCCCTCAGCCGTCTCTATTCCAGGTGGTCTCTTCCCCCCTCCCACCTACATTTATTAGCCCAGTGTGTCAATTCCTCCCTGAGCTGTTCCTCTATCTGCCCTTTTTCCCGCTTTTTACCCGCTCCCACCCATATTAATTCCCTTCGTATAAATGCTTTAAAGCTATCCCATACCACCTCCCGCCCCATCTCTGGGGTGTGGTTAGTTGAAAGAACTCGCCACTTAGTGTTTTAATCTTTCTACTATATTTTTATCTTCCAGAATCATTTCATTTAACCTCCAGAACTGTAGTCCCTATTCTTTTACCCCCCCCCCCCCATTCTACTTCCACCTCCACTGTTGCATGGTCTGATCATTCGATCTGGTCTATGCCCATCTCTACTACTACTACTACTCTGGGAATGACCCCTCCATTAAAATCATATCTATTCGGCTATACATATTATGGACTGGGGAATAATATGTGTAATCTCTTATTCACCACTTTTTCCTCCCCAGTGTCCCATGCCCTTCCTATCCCCACCCTCTATGTACTCAATCTTTCAATTCACATCATTCATTTCTATAATACAGGTAGTCGTCGACTTACGACCTATGCGACTTACGACTGATCGACTTTACGACCGGCAGCCCCGTGTCCCAGGCGATGATGCTCGCTGCCACATGACACTACTATTTTTTCCCTCCCCTCTTGCCTGCGCTCAGGAGTCAGTCCAGGAAGCTGCCTCACGCCGGGCAGTCTCGCTAGAAGTTACACGGGGAGGGCGGGGAGCTCTCCAAAATGACTCGCTGGGTCCCAACCAAAATAGAAGAAAAATATGGCGTGGGTAAGAGCAGTTTGTGTCTGTTGCCCTCAGGCTGCAGGGTGGGCGCGCACTCTTCCCGAACTTTTAGGAAGCCGCCGGTCCCGGGACACTCAGAGCGCCGAGGCTGCTCTTCCTTCTCTGTGCCCTCACCGTCTGCTTCATCCTGCCCTGACTGCTTATTATTAAAGCCTAAATTTAACATAGGCCGACTTACAACCACGTCGACTTACGACCGGTCTGTCGGAACCAAACGCAGTCGTAAGTCGACGACTACCTGTACTTTACAGTCTCATGCTATACCCTTCTCCCTCTGCAGGAGTGGTGCTCACAGGGAGGACCAAAACAACCAAATAGAGTATAAACAGAGGGAAGGCCTCTGGGACTGGGGGTATAGATTTTGTAATACTCCCATTCTAGGATCTGTCTGCTTCCTGCTGGTTTTTCCATCTGCGTTGCCATTCCACCATCTCCCATTTCTGTTGCAAGTCTTTCCAGTTGCTGGGGGATTTTGGCCCTCCTATGTTCTTGGGTAAGTCCTTGAATCCCATGTCCAACAATGCTGCTCTCAAATCTTCCTCAGTGTTTACTCTTAGTAATCCCATCTTTTGTGAAGGCCAGTCCTTCCGGGTACAGCCATCTATATCGTACATTTTCCTGTCTTAATATGGCAGTTATCCACTCCATGCTCGCCTCCGAGCTAATGTTGCAGTGGCCAGGCCTGCAAACACTGCTATGGGATGCCCTCTCCACATATATTTGCCTGCTTTCCTCATCTGTGCGGCTATGTGTTCCTTAGTTTCATAGTCATGTAAACATACCATAACATCTCGCATTTGATTGCTTTTTGCTGGGACCAAGGTCCTATGTGCTCAGTCTATTTTGATATCTTCCGCTCCTTCTCCTGTTGCTTCCTTTTCTAGTAGCTGTTTAAAGATTCTTTGCAATCTGGGCGCAGTCTGCATAACTTTTCCCTTCAGGAACGCCTTTGATTCTGCCTCCACGATCTATTCTCCAGATCTTCTAATTTAAGGGGCCATCTATTTATTTTCGTTCTCCAATCTTTGCCATTACTTTAGCAGCACGTCTACCACTGAGCCAGTTTCCTCCATCCTGTTTTCCATCTCCTCCACATGCTGCCTGACCTCTGCCACTTCCATTCTGAGGCCTGCCACCATATCTGCCATCTCATCCTTAATGACAGCCATGTCTCTCCGGACCTCTGCGAACCACTTTTGCATCTCTGCCTTAGTGATCTGTCCCAGGAAGTCTTCCCCAACTACCCACTCTACCTCGGAGTCCATTTTGCCATGATCACTGGCCTGCATACAATCGTCAGCCATTTTGCCATCTCCTTTGTTGGACTGCTTGTGGCTGAGGAATATGAATTCTTTTAAGTCCATGGTTTTCTGCCACATTGCCACCATTTCCGGTTTCCTCCTGTTCTCCGCTATCACCTGCCCCCTCGAGGTGAAGATCGTTGGGGGCCAGCACCTTTTTTGTTACTCTGTGCGGGATCAGTACTTGGAGCTTTACTTTAGAGCGGCAATTCAGCCCAGTGACGTCACTTCCTCACCATTACTCCACACTTCTAAAGAAATTAACAGAAAAAAGCAAAGGTGAGCAGAGAATTTCTTAGAGGACTTATAGTCCCTCCCTCTTCACATTGCCACTAACATTTTATCCAACTCCTCTGCATTCTCTCACATCACCACCTCTTGTTCTACCCTCTTCATTTTTCATATACCCGAGGACAGCGTCAACTCCTGTAAACTTGGTCAACTAACATTTTTCGTATTGCCACATACGGTGTTCTTCTTTAACCTTTATTTCTATGCATTCCCGATGACAGCAGATAAGGAGGAAATATAGACAGACTGAGAAAAGGCCTGTAGATGTCATTCAGCGTGAAGTCAGACATTTGGAAGCAAAGACAGATAAACAATTTAGAATAAAAAAGCAAAAGGGGCAAACAAGTTGCTAAACAACTCTGATCTTGCTAGACAATGACAGAACGGAAAGCTGGCAAGACACAACGGATGCTTGGAGCATACAGAAAGAGGGCAGGGAAAACATTAAGCCACCCTTCAATGACATCTTGGCGAGAGACATTATCTAGAATACAGGGTGTAGTTTGTCGTCTCCTCAGTACAGGAAACTACAGCGGAGACACACTTCACAGAAGAGCCAGTTTATATCATGGAATATTTATCATACTGTACAGACTAGAAAGTATTTTTATTGTAGATAAACCGATGTTACAGTAAAACTTATTTAAAGATAACATTTCGCTCTATCAGATTGGTCAAACAGGGAGCATAGGGCAGGCCTTGACAAATTTTGTTAAGATCTAGGAGCCAGCTGCTGAGACCTCTGTCACAATGCACCAACCATCTTCTCCCCACCCCCCACAGCTCTTTTTAGGCCTGATTTGCTAGATCTACTTTACCATTCTGTGTCTAGGGATAAAAAGGTTAATAAAATGAGCACTTAATGTGCCATCGCACTGTCAGTACAAGAAAGCAATCCCTCCCCCATCCCTAACAAACACGCTGCCAGAAGCATACCGGTGACCCCTAATAGCTGTGTGCTTCACATATCATCCATGGCTAGGGTCCCTGCCAGTCAGTCTGTCTCTCTCTCTCTCTCAATCCCCTCTGCACCCTGACCTTACCCAGTCTCTCTCTCCCATTAGAAAAACTACAGGGTCACCTAGGGCAGCAATTTTAAGGAAGAAGGGCGGTGGAGTAGCTGCAGACAAAGCTAAGCAATAGATCCTGGCAGCTGCAAAAACTCAAAGAGCCATCAGCACGTACTTTTACCTACAGGAAGGGTGGGTAACTTACAGATAAATAGCTTTTGCAAATTGCCTTCATTATATCTCTGTGTGTATGCTTATGCGTATATCTATATTAAAGCTTTACATTTTATTAAGCATGAAGTCCATTTATGAGTTTTTACAGGATCATTCCAAGAAGGGTGGTATAGGAGTATTAGTAATTGTTGAGGTTAATCATAATAATTCTGGGGGAAGAGGGAGGGAGAAGGTCCTTGGGGTCTGAAAGTTAATTGAAAAGGAGCAAAGTTTAAATGTCCACCTAGGGTGCTTAGTGCCCTTGAACTGGGGCTCCACTCTCTCAAATTCCTGAACCCTGCCCTGACCCACCATCTCTCTTACCAACAGTACCAACCCCTTAAACTCTAAGCCAGCCAGCCACCCCTCATGCCCTCCTCACTCCTTATTTATTTATTTTATTTATTTAGACAGTTTTGTATACCGCCTTATCCTTCAATCAAAGCGGTCACAACACAATTGGGGGATACATTTAACATGTGGGGATATGATACACATACACTAATACTTATAGGGAACATGGGCAATGAAGGGTTAAGTGGCTTGCCCAAGACCACAAGGAGCATTTGTGGGACTAGAAACCCCAGTTCTTCCGACCCAAAGTTGCTGTCCTCTAGTGGGATTTGAACCCCCGACCTTCCGGCCTGAAGTACCTTGCCCCCAACCACTAGGCTACTCCTCCCTCGGCACCTACTCCTCCTTAGGCACCACCTCCGTTAGCAAGTCACCCCTCAGGCATCTCCTCTATTGGTTAGTCAATTTTCAGAAAGCCTTTGACAGGGTTCCTCATGAGAGACTCTTGGCGAAATTAAAACATCATGGAATTGGAGGCAGTGTAGTACTGTGGATCAGGAACTGGTTAAAAGAAAGCAGAAAGTAGGGCTAACTGGCCATTTTTCTCAATGGAGAAAGATGACTAGTGGAGTACCCCAAGGATTTGTGCTGGGTCCGCTGCCTTTTAACATATTCATAAATGACATGGAAATGGGAATAATGAGTGAGGTGAGGTAATCAAAATTTGCAGACGACACAAAAAATCCAACAGTTTTGAATCAAACAGATCCAGAACTGTGAGCTAAAAGGCAATGAGAATGTAGAAAAGTTAAAACTAATACAGACTGAATGAAAGAAGATTTTTGGGTGATAAAAGTAACCACAGTATTTTGAAAAAAAAATTAATCTTCTGTTTTTGATGGTTTAAGAAATCCAAGTCCTGTTTTCTCTCCACTAGGATGTTTTCCTTGAATAACTGTAGCAATGCTTCTGAGGCCACTGCTAGACTACCCCATGCCAGACTGGCTTTCAGGATACCTGGAATGAATATGCAAGTAAAAAAATTTGCATCCACTACCTCCTCTGTATGTGCCTCTCCCTCAGGCATACTTGTTCTGGATATCCTGAAAACCAGAACAGCTATGAGGCACTCCAGGACCAGCCTGAGGAACACTGTTCTAAACATACACTAGATACTAGACTGAAATAGAAAATTCTTGGCCTTAGGAACTGAAATAGGGTTGCCAACTGGCTCCAGATTTTACAGACGGGCGGATCCAGTCTTCGTTATACACACTGCCTTCGTGGACTTCTGTGTTTTAGTTTTTCTTACAGAACTCAAAGAGGGAATAGCATCGACCTTTCAGGCCTTCTCTCTCCAGTCGCCAGAATTTATTAAGTATTGCCGGGGCATGTCTATCTGGCTCAACCCACACGTCAAAAACCAAAAACACCACATCTCATGGCGAACATGACAACAGAAAGATAAATCAACATTAACTGTCCATGTCCATATATTTTAAATCCTTTGCCATTCTGGAGCAAGATTTCAATCTACCTGCTCGCTGTGACTTCCAATGGTATCAGCTCCGCCATTGCTTAGCTAGTGTAGGGATTAATCTCCAGGAACAAGCAGGAATGAGTCTTCACATATGGGTATCGTCGGTACCGACGGAGCCTGCGCGGGAACGCTCCCCAGCGTCCAATCAGAAAGCTTTTGGGAGCATCCCACAGCGCCTGCATGCTGCCTTCCCGCCTTTCCCAACTGCATCTCTCCAGTTCTTCTTTTTCCACGGAGCCAGCAGGTCGTGTTCCTGTCACCGCAGAAGAACTTTATTTCTTTATTTCTTTTGTATCGCGTCTGCCTTCTTCGACGCTCTACCGGTACCGCCGGTCTTTTCGGAAAAACAAACAAACTATTTCTTTTTTCTTCAGGTGCACTTGCGTTTTGGGCCTTGGGCCCAAAACTTTTTTCCTCAAAATGGAAAAGCCTGCCTCAGGGTTTAAGAAGTGCACAAAATGTGGCGGTACCATTTCCGTCACCGACACCCATGACTGGTGTCTAAAATGTTTAGGTCCTGACCATTACATCACAGACTGTATGTCCTGTACTACGAGTGTCTAAAAGAGGTCGGCAGAACCGAGCAGCCAAGCTCAGTACCCTGTTTCCCTCTGATGCAGCTTCGCTGGCATCGATGTCTTCCAGGGCTTCTTCTTCCTCCCATGGATCTCAGGTAACTAAACATAAATTTAGCCGGTCCTTGAAGGGTAGATCTCCTTCTAAGCATCGAGATGCCTCTGGCATTGCCCTCGAGGATTCTGCACCGGCAAAATTACCCCGGCGGGAGGCTTCGGCCTCCAAAGCATCATCATCGGGGTTCCAGGATGATTTCGATGGCTTGGCCTCGACAGATCACCTGGTGCCATGCTCTGGGGTATCGGTTGGCTTCCACCGGTACCGACTTCCAAGCATTGGCGGCGTCGATGGACCAGAGGATTCTGTCCATGGAACGTAATCTGGCGGCTTTCCTTGTGGCATCGACGCCCCAGGTACCGCAACAGACTACTCCACCGGTACTGGCTCTAGCACCGCCATCGGTACCGATCCCGATACCAGTGGCATCGACATCAGCATCGGTGTCTGCTATGCCGGTACTCTGTCTTCTGAGGCCCTCCGATACCGATACCCCGGTACCGGTTATTCCCGATACCGATCCTTGTCGGTACGGGTATCGGGCTTTGCAGGAGCATCCGGACAGACGATACTTCGATTCCTCTGAAGAGTCTGAGGATTCTGACGCGTCTGTCGATGCAGCGATGCTTATTCCACAGGAGTCCTCTCCTAAGCGAAGGATGTCTCCTCCAGAAGACTTGTCTTTAAGACTTCATCAGGGAGGTGGCCCTGGGCCTATCCATCACGGTGGCCCCTGAGACAGAACCCAGAGCCAAGGAGTTAGATATTTTACAATATCCTAAAACTCCTAAGGAGGCAGCTACCTTGCCTGTACATGAGATTTTGTATGATCTCATGTTGAGGATGTGGGAAACACCTCTTACCACCTCTCCTCATTCTCGCAGGTTAGATACCATGTATCGTGTCCCTCCTTGTCCTGGTTTCCATAAAACTCAGCTTCCTCACCACTCTATTGTGGTTGAGTCTGCTATGAGACGTGAATGTAGAACCCTGGATGCCTTTGGACGTAGAGTCTTCCAGGCTTCCATGCTTGCTGCAAGGATTAATTCCTATAGTCTTTACATGAATATGTTCCTAAAAGAGGTCACTGATCATTTGCAGACCCTAAGCCCTTTCATTTCTGAGGATAAAAGGCAGGACCTTTCTCACTTGGCTCAAACATGCCCAAGATATCTCCAAATTCTCCAACCGTGCAGCTTTTGACTCCTTTGAATGTGTAAGCAGAACCTCGGCTATTGCCATAGGTGCACGTAGAATTGCTTGGCTTCAAGCATCTGATTTGGAGATCTGGGTCCAAGATGAATCGGGAAATATCCCTTGTACCGGTGAAAACCTGTTTGGTAAAGATTGGCAAGCAAAGGCCAATCAGATGGATGCTGAAAATTATGCCTTGGATAGATCATCCAAGTCTACGGCTGCTCCTGTTAAGAAAAGGTTGGTCAAAAAAAGCATCTTTTTCTAAAAAAGGAAGATTTTATCCTGCTTATATAGTCAGCGGGCATCTTCTGCAGCCAAACGTCAGCAACCATCCAAACAGAGCAAAGCAAAGGCTGCTAGGCCTCTACAGGCCCAGCAACCTCAGCCTCCTCAGGGCCTTTGACTTTCCGCTAGAGAACTTAGCCTTCCTTGCTCTGGAAGGTCCAGAGTCCCCCATCATTCCAGGAGGGTTATGTCATTTTGCTCCCAGGTGGGGACAAATTACAGCAGAGCATTGGACACTCTCCATCATAAGGGAGGGGTACAAACTTCATTTTTCAAGCTTGCCCCCTCACACAAGAGTGAACCAGTTCAATTCTCCGACCTCCCTCCTCAACCTGTTGGGTCAGGAGATTGCCACCCTTCTTGCCCAAGGGGCAATAGAAGAAGTGCCTCTTCATCAACAGGGCACAGGGTTCTACTCCCCCTATTTTCTTATTCCAAAGAAAACAGGGGGCTACAGACCCATTTTAGACCTCAAAGAATTTAACAAATTCCTAGTCAGGGAAAAATTCAAAATGATTTCTCTGGGAACTCTGCTACCATACCTTCAGAGTCAGGATTGGCTTTGTTCTCTAGATCTCAAGGATGCGTACACCCATGTTCTCATCCATCCAACTCACAGAAGGTTGCTTCGGTTCCTTTTTCAAGAGAAGCACTATCAATACAGAGTGCTTCCTTTCGGTCTGGCCTCTGCACGAAATGCATGGCAGTGGTAGCTGCATTTCTGCGCACTCTGGGAATATTCGTCTTCCCTTATTTGGATGACTGGCTCATTCGAGCTCCCACTCAGTCAGAGGCCAAAAATTCTCTATCCTGCACAATGCGTATCCTTCAGTATTTAGGGCTGGTAATAAACATCCCAAAATCCAATCTAACCCCTACTCAGTCCCTGGAGTTTATAGGGGCGTTGCTGGACACCACAAGGGCAAGAGCCTATCTCCCCCAGGCCCATTGCCTTCACTTGGTGCAGTTAGCTTCTCAAGCAGAGTTAAAGCCCCATTTGTCTGCTCGAGAAATGTTACAGTTACTAGGCCACATGGCATCCACCGTGCATGTGGTACCATATGCTCGCCTTCACATGAGGGCAGCTCAGTGGACTTTATCCACCCAATGGACTGAGGCATTAGACTGCCTGTCAGACAAAATAGCAAACACAAGTCGCCTCATTTTGTCCCTCCAGTGGTGGAAGTCCCCTCGAAACCTGTTGCTGGGGTCCCCCTTTCAGCAGTCTCTACCCCCAGCAACTCTCACAACAGATGCTTCTCCAATGGGTTGGGGAGCTCATCTGCAAGACCTCTCCACCCAGGGCATCTGGTCTCCACAGGAGAGTGGTCTACATATCAATCTCTTGGAGCTCAGAGCAATCTTTCTTGCTCTACGAGTGTTCCACACCCTGCTCAGCTACAAGACAGTCCTTATCCACACGGACAATCAGGTAGCCATGTTCTATGTGAACAAGCAGGGCGGAACAGGCTCTCTGTCGCTCTGCAACTAAGCTTTGCGACTGTGGGCCCTCGCCAGAGAGCATCAGATTCATCTTCGGGCAGTTTATCTTCCAGGCATTCAGAACTCTTGGGCAGACAGGCTCAGTCGAGTTCTGCTTCCACACAAGTGGTCCCTGCATGTGGACCAGGTGGCCAGGATTTTTCAAATTTGGGGAACCCCGAACATAGACCTCTTTGCAAGTCTGTTGAATGCCAAACTTCCCCGGTTCTGTTCCACGACTCCGGCTCAGGGAGCTCAGGCCAGGGATGCTTTCCTCCTTTATTGGGGTCAAGACTTCCTGTATGCCTTTCCACCCATTCCCCTAATTTCCAAAACCCTATTCAAGCTTCAGAGAGAGAGAGGTCGCATGATCCTCATAGCACCTCATTGGCCACGCCAAGTGTGGTACCCTCTGCTTCTACATCTCTCTCAAGCTCCCTCCCTGCAGTTAGGGTCTGCTCCAGATCTCCTATCTCAGGAGGACGGAACATTATGGTATCCCAATCCCCAGTCTCTGCATCTCAGGGCTTGCTTGCTGAAGGCCTAGATCTCCAAAATCTTGATCTTTCTCAGCAGGTGAAAGATATTCTTCATGCTTCCAGGAAGCCTTCCACTAGACGTTCTTATGCTTTTAAAGTGGAAAAGGTTTACAATTTGGTGCTCGGAAAAGGGGCTTAACCCCCTTGCGATACCTCTGGAATCTTTACTAGAGTATCTTCTTCATTTATCTAATGCAGGCCTTAAGACAAATTCAGTAAGAGTCCATTTGAGTGCTATTGCAGCTTCCCTTAAGCCTCTCAATGGACAGCCTATTTCCTCTCATCCTCTTATAGCAAGATTCATGAGGCGCCTTCTTTTAACTAAGCCTCCCAATTAAACCACCACAGGTGGCATGGACTTAAACCTGGTTTTTGGGCAGCTCATGAAGCCACCTTTTGAACCGTTAGCTACCACTTCCTTGAAATTTCTTTCTTGGAAGGTTATCTTTCTCATTGCAATCACCTCAGCACGCCGCATTAGTGAGTTGCAACCACTAGTAGCTAATCCACCTTATACAAGGTTCCATCATGACAGGTTAGTCCTTAGGACTCATCCACACTTTATGCCTAAAGTGATCTCACCTTTTCATCTGAACCAAGAGGTATACCTACCTGTCTTTTTTCCAGGACCTCATGCATCAAGTGCAGAGAGGAATCTTCATACCTTGGATTGTAAAAGAGCTCTAGCCTTCTACTTACAAAGAACACAGCAACATAGAAAGTCCTCTCAACTCTTTGTTGCTTTTGATCCTTCTCATTTAGGACTTCCAGTCTCCAAAAGAACACTGTCCAACTGGATTGCTCGGTGTATTTCTTTCACCTATCAGAGTAAGAACCTCTCTCTGGAGGGCCATGTCACAACTCACAATGTGAGAGCCATGGCAACCTCAATGGCACATCTACATTCTGTGTCTATCGCTGACATCTGTCGAGCAGCCACCTGGGCCTCGGTTCATACCTTCACAGCCCATTACTGTTTGGACAAGGACTCCCGCCGGGATGCCTTGTTTGGTCAGGCTGTTCTCAAACATCTGTTCCATACCTAGTCAACTCCTACCCACCAACCCTGGTTGGATGCCAGAGATCCATGGGGGGGAACTGCAGCCCTTCTTAGGGACACAGCTCTGGGGTCTCTCCCTGGCATCAAAAGCTAGGGAGTCCCCATATGTGAAGACTCATTCCTGCTTGTTCCAGGAGATAGCACACTTACCTGTAACAGGTAATCTCTGGGAACAGCAGGAATAAGTCTTCACAACCCATCCACCTCCCCTAGGAGTTATATCTCTATCTATCTTTCCTTTCCCTCTCTCTCTCTTTGTCTCAGCTTTAAAACTTGAACTGGAGAGAGGCAGTTGGGAAAGGCAGGAAGGCAGCACGCAGGTGCTGTGGGATGCTCCCAAAAGCTTTCTGATTGGACTCTGGGGAGCGTTCCCGCGCAGGCTCCGTTGGTACCGATACCCATATGTGAAGACTTATTCCTGCTGTTCCCAGAGATCTCCTGTTACAGGTAAGTAACTGTGCTTTCCTTCTCAACTTTCTGAAGGTTGGCCCCTCCTAGATAGAGCCCATGACCTTGCTGGGTCAAGTAAGGAGGTCTCCACCATTTGCGACCACTTTTGCTCTGGGGTACCTCATATGTGCTCTGGGGTGGAGGGGCTGTGGGTGGAGGAGGCTGGTGAACCCTTAGATCAACAGGTCTGGGCATCTTTTTTGGGACAGATGCCGAGGTCCTTCAGGACTGCTTCTCACGCAATCCTTTATTTTCTTTCACATAGAGCTTACCTTACCCCCGTGACAGTGACAAAGTGGCAACCAAAACTTGTTAACTGATGCTGGTCGTGTGCATCCCCCTGGTGTATGCTCACCCACATGCTTTACTACAGTACTGTCCTAATCTCTTGTCATTTTGGCAGAGAGTATGGCCTCACATTGCTCAGATCTTGCATTTATCAGAGCCCATTACATTCAATATTGTGGTATTCAAATCCCAAGCGGGACTAATCTCAAGAGAGATCAGTATCTGTTGAATCTAATGCTCAGTCTCGCAAGTAAGCTTATTTAGACTCACTGGAAAGACTCCACTCAGCTACGTGAGACTCATTGGTTGAGTCTGGTTTGCTTTCACCATAGCTATGATGCTGCATATGTTGGCAACAATCCACATTTGCAGGACTCTTACCAAATGGAAAGCCCTGGATGCACATGTGGTTACTGTGGAAAAGAGATGACTAATGTTCAGAATTATTGTTTCTTTGGAAGAACACATTTCTGGTTAAGGGCTGTACTTTTATGCTTTTTATATGCACGGGAGCCAGGGATAAAGGGGGCAAGTATGTTGTGTCTTTGTTTTCAGTTTGGAAGTAAGTTGGACATTGTGGTTAAAATTCAAAATAAATGATTAAAAAGAAAAGAAAAACAGCAGAACTATAAGTTCATGCAAGCAGTCGACTACAGCCAGGACTGCATCAATCTGTTACAAAAATCTAGAGCTAGTTGGCAACCTTAAAATTGTACATAACAGTTTTGCTGTTGTGATGTTCAGTTATTGCAGTTCCAAGCACCATCATTATAAACAAAAAATAGGTCAAACATTTTATTTTTTATTCCAAATTTAATTTTCTTCTGTGTAAGCATACAGCCATTAAAAGGCCTCTTTGTCAGAGTGGTGTCTCGATAATGGCAAGAGACTAGCACAACTTTGCTTCAGCCATCCTGCATGTTCTAGAATCCTCATGAGGCACGGAGTGGCAAGAAACTACCACCTACAGAGAGCGAGAAGCTATGGGCAGGGGCGGCTCTATATTAGGCAGAGTGAGGCTGTGTCCTCAGGTAGCAAACTTTTGGGGGCGGTAAAAATGCCCCCAATACAGCCTCCTCACTCCGCTTTCCGATTTAAAAAAGGTGGGCAAGCGGCAGCGATAGCAGTAATTTAAAATGAAAAAGAAACCAGTGCGGAGCCTTCCGACCTTATGGAACCCATGCTGCTGAGTCCCACTCTAGCGTCACTTCCTTTTGGGGGCAGGATGCCGCAATAAGGGTTCCATAGGGCCGGAAGGCTGATCACCAGTTTCCTTTTCATTTTAAATTACCGCTATCGCAGCCACTGAAGGGGAAAGAGCGGAACAGAGATGACAGAGGGGAAGGAAAGAGAGCAGAACCAGGCTGACACTGGCGGCAGGAGAGGGAGCAGAATGGAGCTGACACGGGCAGCAGGAGAGGGAGAAGAACGGAGCTACATGGGAGGGGGGAAGGAGAGGGAGCAGAACGGAGCTGACCGAGGGGAAAGAGAAAGCTGAAAGGGAGCCGACAGGGGAGAAAGTGGGCTGGAAAGGAGCTGACAAGGGGAAAAGTGATGGCTGGAAGGGAACCAACATGGAAGGAAGGTGGGAGCTGGAAGGGAGCTGACACCTGGGGATGGTACTGGAGGGGGACTAGAAGGGTGATGACACTAGGAAAGGGAGGAGGAGGATGGAAGGGAGCTGACACTTGGGGATGGGACTGGTAAGTGGCTGGGTAATGGGGAGGAGGGTGGCGGGGAGGAGGGTGGCAGAGAGGGGGCACTAGGACTGGAAGGGAGCTGACACATGGGGAGGGTTACTGGGACTGGAAATAGGCTGATGGAAGGAAGTGAAGAAACAAAAGAGGAGACATAAAATGGCAGATAGACTATAGACCATAGAAAGAGTGCTAAGATAAGACAGTAAAGAAGAAGTCTCAGATCAAGACAAGCATGACCAGAGAATAAAATGGTCAGACAAAGGTAGAAAAAATAATTTTATTTTCAATTTAGTGACTGGACTTTCTGCTATCTTTATATTTTACACAGTATGGGTTACTGCCATCTCTTATTTATCTGGTGTTGCACTGCATGCAGAGTCTGGCTTCTTGAGGTTTCAGTTTAATTTTTGTCTAAATATATTTTTACTTTAGGCTGGGATCACTTTCTGTACTTGGTGAGAACCGGTATTCTGTTAACATGGAGTTTGTACGCAGGGATCTGTACTGTAGTAATTTGCCTTGTTCAGCTTTTCAAATAGGTATGAGATGTTCTAGGGCCCACTGCAGTATTTATAGTGCTGCTTTTTTTAGGTAGGCTCCTTGTATGAGTTTTGGCAGTTTATGCTGGTATGGCAGATTTGGTCTTGTAGATCTTTGGTGACTTTTGTAGGATTTTATATTAGTTCCCAACATGCCTGGTACTGAAGAATGTTTGTTAGCAAGATGACCAGAATCAGGTTTGTTTGTTTTTTTAAGATATTGAGTTCTGTGGGTGAATGTCCTGGTTCTGCTCTGCACCAACTGTTGAGGAAGGGGGTTCCTGTGGATGCAAAATATATGTTCAAAAAGAAAAAGCAAGAACCATAGCAGTTTATAACAAAATAAAAATGAGTTATAATTTAGTTTTATAAACTGCTGTGGTTCTTGCTCATTCTTTTAGTTTCTTGGTGTGCAAACATCTTGTATTTCCTCCATATTATCTAATTGGCTTTTTGGTTTGGTTCAGTCCCTGACTGGAGTTTTGAGAAAGCCCCCCCCCCCACACACACACACTATGGGGGGGGGGGGGCGCCATCTCATCCTTTGCCTCAGGCAGTAGACTGCCTTGAGCCACCCCTGGCTATGGGAAAAATGACTATTACTTCTATACAGCACTGCACTGTACAGGCAAAAATAAGCAACAGCCCTTGCTTTGCCTCACTTACAATCTAGTCAAAGGAAAGCAAAAACAAAGCAGAGATCAGTAAAATCAACAAGGATATGATCACAAGATGGAGAGTCAACAGCAGCATAAAGCTCCACACAGTACCTCAGACAGAGCCTGTTACACGACCCCTGCGGAAGGCTTGACGGTAGCTACAGAGGACAGGCAAAAGCAGCAACTGCCTGGCCGAGCTGCGCTTGTGAATGGTAATTTTGTAACAGGCCACCTAGGTGCATATATTCTGCCTATTTTATAAAGGCAACATATGTGTCTATGTGCCCCAACAGAACAGCATACCCGAATGCTCCCACACAAATTTTCGCCCACTCCGCGTATACTGTATGTGCATTTTATAAAATAGGTGCTTAAATGTCAAACCCACCCCCAGAAATAACTTAATAAAAGTAGGCATTGTGTTTAGGCTGAAGCCATTTGTAAGATTATTCCCGTGGTTTTTACACTGCTGAAATTAAAAGTGCAGGAAAGGTCAAAGAATGGTCTTTGCATGCTAGACACCTAGAAACGATAAGAAAATGACACTAAGGGTTTACGTTCTGGAAAGACAAGCATTTTTCACAGAAAAGATGGGCTGTCCAGCTCTAAAGGGTGGAAAAAAACTCAATATCGGAATTTAAAAAGGCATGGGGTGGAAACAAGGGAGCATTCTGCAATGAGAAAGAGGGCAAGCAAGAGACAGAGGAGAGTTCTGTAGATCCGATGGGCCTCGAAAGCCTTTATCTGCCACCATCATGCTTTCTCATGAAAAAAAGCTCCTTGCTGAACAACTTCCCCCTCACATCAGTTCAGTTTCAGACAAGAATCAGATTTTTACCCATACAGTCTGCGTTTAATGAATAGCCTGCTTAGCTGTATGTTTCCTCTTTAAAATTACATTACTGGCTTTATTTAATAATTTTTGGTCATAGGGGAAGGGATTGTGGATTTAGCTCATGCATTTTTCAGGAGTAGCTCAAAGTGAGTTACATTCAGGTACAGCAGGTATTGTAATATCCCTTGGAGGGCTTACAATACTTGAGGCAATGGAGGGTTAAGCGACACAAGTAGTAGCAGTGGGATCCAAACTGGGCTTCCCTAGTTCTCAGCTCGTTACTCTAGCCATTAGGCTACACAGGCATCAAATTTCTGCTTTTAATACTTGCCATGCACATTCTGCCTTTTGAGGAATAGTACATCGGGATGAAACCAGGGATGGCAACATTTAGAAGAGTAACAGATAAGATGAAGAGGGGCCAGATTATCCAAATAACAGGAAAGTACAGAATTACAAGTCTCAACTTGTTCGGAGAAGTCAGCGGGAAATGCAAAAGCAGCAGGGACCAGATGGAGTGATCTGGTGAACATGTCTAAGGATGACGGCTTAGAGTGAAATAGGGCACAAATCAGTCCAGAAGAAATTGCTGTGGATGGGGCCCAATTATGGGAAATAATGAATCCAAAGAAAAGATTAGGTCAAGACGCCTACCCATGCATTGTAGAAGTCTGTACATGTTGCTTGAAGGCCTAAATTTGATAATTAATCTGGCCTGTACATGGATTGAAAGAATGGATAATGAAGAATCATCACTACAAGACTGGGGAAAGCAAGCAAAGTTGTCGGATAAAGATGCTGATAAGAACATAAGATATGCCATACTGGGTCAAACCAAGGTTCATCAAGCCCATTATCCTGTTTCCAACAGTGACCAATCTAGGTCATACGTACCTAGCAGTTTCCCCAAAAGACAGGTTCCAAAATGCTTGTATTGGGTCAAGCATTGATATCCTGGGTCCCTTTTTAATAATGGTTTATGGACCTTTCCTCCAGGAACTTGTCCAAACCTTTCTTAGAAAAGACCCCAGAATGGAGATGAGGATATCACTTGATGTGGGCAGCATACTAATAGATGTAAAGAGATAGTAAAAGCAGTCTAATCTAAGAGTGCTTCTGAATAGGGAAAAAAAATGAGAGAGATTGTATTTAGTAATGAAGCATCGGATGACAAAATGATGGCCATAACTCCACCAAGATGACATGGACAGATGTGAGAGGGAAAAAAAAACAAAAACGTAACCGCAGGATGGCAGGACTTGTAACAAACGCCATCATCTCCTGAATACAGCCAGGTTTCTGCTAGAAACAAATGGGAAAGATGCAAGTTAGTTAGTAGATCACTAATACAAGATTTTTGAACAGGAAGAATGTCCATTGGCTGTTCTCATTCAGGAATATCTCATCATAACTTATTTCTAAGCAGACGACATTCTACTCATTCGCTTTACTTACCCACAAGCTGTAGATACTTCTCCATTAAACGATTATCGCCAGGAGGCTACACAGAAGACGACTGGACTGCAACCATTCAGTCCCCAGAAACCTTTGCCTCTTGGATCACTGGCTCGTCGCTTGTCTACTGCTCCAATTCTGTCTGGTGCCTCAGTAACATTAGTTGACTCCTTTAAGTCAAATGCAGAGCAAGCAAATCAATACTGTTCGCGGTTCCACAAGGCATTCCACAAGGTTCTGCACTCTCCTCAATCCTCTTCAACCTATACATACATGCCATCTGCAGCATCATCAAACATAATATACTATATCATATATATGCTGATGACCTCATGGTATACACCCCGATTGACCTAGATGCACCAAACCTATTTTATTTATTTATTTGTTATTTTTATGCCGCTCCTTCCCAAGATCAGGGGCGGTGTACAATGAACAACATTTCTACATAGGTTTTTATTATGTTAGATTGTGTTCTAACTACCATAACCCAATGCTTGGAAGACATGACTACCTGGCTCACTAACCACTACCTGACACCGAACTACGGCAAAAAATGAAGCACTCTACATCACCAGAAACGCCACCTTTAACCCTCCTCAAGTAATCCACCTACTAAACAAGACAATATCTGTAAAGAGTGAACTTCAATATTTAGGAGTCACCCTGGACAAAAACCTCAAAACTTCAATCACACAAACAAAACCACTGTGAAGGCATACCACAGACAAACTCATTAGGAGACTAAAACCACTTAAACCAAGACCATTTACGTACAGTGTGCCAGGCTATCATCACCCCGATACTGGACTATGCAACACGCTCTACCAGGGTCTCCCGAAGCAAATCACACCATCTTCTACAGCTACTGCAGAACACGGCAGCCCACCTCATCACTGGAACAGACAAAACTGACCACATCACTCCTGTACTCTATACACTGGTTTCCAATCCATGCCCGAGCCAAGTCAAAGTAATACTGAACATTTTCAAGATCCGGCACCACTCCTCAGCAGACATCCTACAGGACCATCACCACTTTATGATAACCATGCACTGTAAATAATCGGCTCAAATTGCAAGCAAGCCGAGCCAACTGTAAATAGGTTCTATCTTGTTAACTACCCTGCATGTTAAACTGGGTACAATGAACTATAAAGAGAGGGGTTAAGTTGTAAGTTATGATGTAAATTGCCTTGATTGAAGGATAAGGCGGTATAAAAATCTGGATACATGGATACATACTGTACATAAATACACACATACATGGATACATACATTTATTTGGGCATTCAAATTGACACAAACTCACTTGTACCTTGCAAGTTTCTACAGTGATTAAGGCCTCATTCTTGTCCTCCATCAAATTCAGTCAATGTACATTTATTTAGACAATACTGCCCAGCATAGAGTTATGGTCAACATTATTGGCACCCTTGCAGTTCAACCCCTTAATGTCCAAATATCTCATTTAAAAAGTGGCCAGTGAAATAGCTTTGGACTATACAGGGTGGCCCAAATAAAAGTAAGAATATCTCGTAAATTAAAAGCTTAAATAGTTTACTCATTTACCTTTTTTAGCTATATAACGTCTTTATTTCAACAATTTCCAGTCGCCATCTTTTTTTTTTTTAAATTTGTCAATCGTTTACATCTGTCTTTTTGAATTTTTAAATAACTTATATGCTATGAGATGTTCTCACTTTTTTTTGGGCCACCCTGTATATGCACACATATTTGACACATAAAAGAATCAAATAAAACAAAACCAATTAAAGAAAATTGTATAAAAACTGGGACATTGCCAGGACATGATTATTAGCCCCCTCAAACAATTCAAATCAGTCTGAACAGAAGAACCCATATTCCCACTACAGTAAAATTAGAAACACCTGTGATCAATTGTCAGTACGCACATTACTTGAATCAAGCAGTGAGTGATGGCTCCGTTTAAAATGGCCCTGTTCCATTTTCACAGTGATGAAGAGCTGCCTGAGACCATAAGAAAAGCCATTATCACCAAACATCAAAGGGATACAAGGGGATCTCCAAAGACCTTGGGATTCCTGTGTCTACAATTCGCAATGTTATGAAGACGTTTTCTGTGAACTGTCAAGGAACACCAAGGACATGATGGGAAGAGGAAAATGAATCCAAGAAGTCTTCAAAGATTAGTGCAAACTGTTGAAAAACACACCATGTACAACATCCAAAGAGCTTAAGGCACCATACGCTGCACACTAAACAAAGAAGAACTTAATGAGTGAAAGCCAAGGAGAGCCCCATTGCTCAAAGACAGACATAAAAAGGCACACCTGATCGTTGCCCAAACCCGCCTTAAGAAACCACAATCCTTCTGGGAAAATGTTCTGTGAACAGATGAAACCAAACTTGAGCTCTTTGGCAATGCAGACCAGCGATACATTTACAGGTGAAGAAATGAAATTTATAAGAAAAATACATCCTTCCTACAGTTAAATATAGTGGATGCTCCATAATGTTGTGGGGAAGGGGCTGTTTTGCTTCCTCAGGAACTGGAGGCTTGGAACGTATTAAAGGAATCATGAAATCAGAGGACTACCAAGGTATTTTGGAGTGAAATGTGCTACCTAGTGTCAGAAAGCTAGGTGTGGGTTGAAGGTCATGGGGCCTCCTTTTTAAACCAGCCAGCAATGAGTCCTGATCTCAAATCAATCCAGAACCTTTGGAAAGCGCTGAAATCTGCTATTGGTAAAAGGAATTCTGGAAACATTCATGAGCTGGAACAAATTACAGTTGAAGAGTGAGAAAAACTACCAAGAGACAGATGTACGAAACTTATAGATGGCTACAAGATACGTTTGTGGGCCGTCATCACTGCCAAGGGTTGTGCAACCAAATATTAGTGAAGGGTGTCATTAATCCTGTCCAGGTCATTATTTAATTTTTTTCTCAGAAATTACTATGTCTACATTGCACAGACATTTTTTTTTGTTGTATACCTTTGAACATACTATTAAATATATTATGACGACATACAGTTGGAATATTTCCAATTATTTCTCAAGATATTGTCCACAACATACCTAAGATGTAAGGGTGCAAATAATGTTGACCACAACTGTATATTAATGCATGCCACTATTACATCACGTCTAACCAGGGCTCTACAGATCAACAAACAGTAAGGATTTGAGGGTTGTTTGTTTGTTTTTATTATATTACATTGCTAGCTCTCTGACTGGGAGCTCTTAAAAGGGTTTTTTGTATATTTTTTAAAGCAAGGTTACTTTCTTTTTGGTGCTTTAGGGGAACTTTCCTTGAGCACAGTAGGTTGCTGAACTCTAGTAACCTCCTCAGGTTTGGAAACTGCTAACACCTAATCAGGTGTTAGTTCCCTCCCTACCCACCCCGACTCCCACCCACCCCTAGTGAGCAGCCTTGCTTTATAGGGCACCTCCCCCTTTAACAAATCACAGAGAATTGGACCAACACATTTTGAATATAATTAAAGAGATTTAACTGCTTTTTCTCTGAAAGGACAGCTGGGAAACCGGCTGGTACTTGGTAGATCTCTCTCTTTTGCTTTAACAGATACCTAAGCTACACGAACAGAACAATGGCTGGGAAAAATCGTATTGCTAAAGCTGTTGCCCCCATTACAGCTTCTGCCTCGGTCCAGACAGAGGTCCTAATGCCAGTTGAAGGACCAGTTCCATGTGCAGGGTGCCTGCATGCTGAATCTCTGAGGAAAAAAGTGGAGGAACTCAGAGAGGAGGTGGCGAGGCTGAGGAGCATTCAAGACAGTGAGAAGTACATTGATGAGATGCTTCTTGCAGCAACCAAGCTCTCCAGCACAGGAGAAGATGGGTGCCAACAGAATGCCGATGGTTGGACACAAGTCACCAGGGCCTGCAAAATCACCAATCCATCTTCTCCAGCCCTTGAATTGAAGAACCATTATGCAGCCCTGGAAGTGGAGGAGGTGAAAGCATCCCTGGAAAGGGAAGAACCAGAGTTCAAGTACCCCAAAGTTGCATAATCAGTGACCAGAAGGAAACGAAGGGTAGTGGTGGTTGGAGACTCTCTTCTGAGGGGTACTGAGGCATCCATCTGCCGACCAGACTTGATGTCCAGAGAGGTATGCTGTCTGCCTGGAGCCAAAATCCAAGATGTCGCGGAGAGCTTGCCGAGACTCATCAAGCCCACTGACTATTACCCAATGTTGCTAATCCATGTTGGAACAAATGATACTGCCAGGTATACCTCGGAACGTATCAAAAGTGACTTCATGGCTCTGAGACAGAGGGTGAAGCAGTTAGGTGCACAGGTGGTGTTCTCTTCACTCCTCCCTGTTGAGGGTAAAGGCCAAGGCAGAGAGGCTCACATCCTGGAGATGAATGCATGGCTGCGTGGATTGTGTCAGAGAGAGATTTGGTTTCCTAGACCATGGGATGCTGTTCCAAGGGTTGCAGAGCAGAGATGGCATCCATCTGTCCAAGAAAGGTCAACGCATCTTCGGTAGTAGACTGGCTAATCTACTGAAGAGGGCTTTAAACTAGATTAGTTGGGGATGGGTGAAGAAAGCCCCCAGGTAAGTGAAAGCCCCCAGGTAGGTGATACATTAAATACCTTTATGGAAATGGGTAACAGGGGTAACATATGGAAAGCAGTGTGTATAAATGACCGTAGCATGGGAAATAAGATCCCTGATGTTGAAGCTTTGGTGGGAGTGGCTGACTTGCATTTAGTGGCAGTTACAGAAACATGGTTCACAGAAAACCATGATTGGGATGTAACTATACCTGGCTATACTTTATTCAGAAAGGACAGGGTAGGAAGAAGGGGAGGAGGAGTGGCACTATATGTAAAAACTACTATTAAAGCTTTGGAATTACAGAGCTTAAAAGGGAGAGAGGAGGCATTGTGGGTTAAACTAGAAAGAGGGAAAGAGAAATCTATTTGCAGTGGTGTGATATACAGACCTCCCCCTCACAAGAGGAAGAGGTGGACAGAGTTAATTGAAGACATACGCAGCATTGCTAGGAAAGGGGAAGTGCTACTGATAGGAGATTTCAATATGCCAGATGTTGATTTGCACATTCCTG
This sequence comes from Ichthyophis bannanicus, assembly GCA_033557465.1. Classification (NCBI taxonomy): domain Eukaryota; kingdom Metazoa; phylum Chordata; class Amphibia; order Gymnophiona; family Ichthyophiidae; genus Ichthyophis; species Ichthyophis bannanicus. The sequence continues at coordinate 1,189,615,010 of CM066032.1, forward strand.
CTGCAGTATCATCTAGAAGTAAGGAGATCCTGGATTCTCTACAGGGAGAACTATTCAGGCAATTGGTAACAGACCCACACGTGAAGGGGCCATACTGGACTTGGTGCTTACCAATGATGAAAGTGTTTCTGATGTTGTAGTGGGAGATCATTTTGCATCCAGTGATCACCAGATGGTGTGGTTCAGTATTAGGACTAGGGCTGTTAGAATCCATTCCAAGGTGAGGATCTTGGACTTTAGGAAGACTAACTTTGCGAAGATGGACCAATACCTCAGGGAGTCGTTAGTGGGATGGGAACTGCTGGGGGATGTAGAAAAACAGTGGGCAAAAAACTGAAAGTGGGTATTTTAAAGGCAACCAACCTTTTTGTTAAAATGGTAAATAAAGGCAAAAGGAAAAGGAGACCGCTATGGTTTTCGAAGGAAGTAGCTCAAAAAGTGAAGAAAAAGAAGGCGGCCTTCATGAAATACAAGAGATCACAGAGAGAGGAAGACAGGCATCTGTATTTGGAAAAACTTAGAGAAGCTAGCAAAGTAGTCAAGAAGGCAAAGTTTCAAGAGGAGGAGGAAATAGCCAATGCAATAAAATGGGGGGATAAGACATTTTTCAGATATATTAGTGAGAAGAGGAAGGGCAAAAGTGGTATTGTCAGACTCAAGGGTGCAGGGGGGGGGGGAATATGTAGAAGCTGATAAGGATAAAGCGGAATTGCTTAACAAATATTTTTGTTCTGTGTTCACAGATGAAGAACCAGGAGCAGGACCTCAGAAAACACCCACAAATAGGAACAGAAGCGAGGGACATCTTGAAAGTTTCTCACGAACACAGTCTTCTGAAAATTTAACTCAACTTAAAGTAGACAAAGCAATGGGACCGGATGGGATACACCCTAGATTACTGAGGGAACTTGGGGACGTTCTAGCAACTCCACTGATTGACCTTTTCAATGCCTCGATGGAGTCGGGAGTGGTGCCAAAGGACTGGAGAGAGGCTCATGTGGTGCCTTTACACAAAAGCGGAAGTAAGGATGTGGTTGAAAACTACAGGCCGGTTAGTTTAACTTCGGTGGTGAGTAAATTATAGGAAACGCTGCTGAAAGAGAAAATAGTGAGGTTTCTGGAGTCCAGCAGATTACAGGATCCGAGGCAGCATGGATTCACCAGAGGCAGGTCTTGTCAAACAAATCTGATTGATTTATTTGACTGGGTAACCAGGGAGTTGGACCGAAGGAGAGCTCTAGATGTGGTGTATTTAGATTTCAGTAAAGCCTTTGACACTGTTCCTCACAGGCGACTTATAAACAAACTGAGCACCCTAGGGATGGACCCTAAAGTTACTGCTTGGGTTAGAAATTGGTTGGGTGGGAGGCGACAAAGAGTACAAGTAAATGGAGCTCACTCTGAGGAGAAGGATGTTACCAGTGGTGTGCCCCAGGGATCTGTCCTTGGTCCGATTTTTTTAAACATCTTTGTTAGTGTTATAGCGGAAGGGCTGTCGGGTAAGGTTTGCCTCTTTGCAGATGATACCAAAATCTGCAATAGAGTAGACACCCAGGAAGGTGTAGATAACATGAGGAGGGACCTAGCTAAGCTTGAAGAATGGTCTAGAATTTGGCAGCTGGGATTTAATGTTAAAAATGTAAGGTCATGCATTTGGGCTGCAGCAATCCAAGGGAGCAATACAGTATAGGAGGTGAAGTACTTTTGTCCACTAAAGAAGAGCGGGACCTAGGCGTGGTTGTGTCTGATGATCTTAAAGTAGCTAAACAGGTAGAAAAGGCGACGGCAAAAGCTAGAAGGATGCTTGGGTGCATACGGAGAGGAATGGCTAGCAGAAAAAAGGAGGTGATAATGCCTCTGTATAAGTCTTTGGTGCGACCTCATTTGGAGTATAGTGTGCAATTCTGGAGACCGCACCTTCAAAAGGATGTGAACAGGATGGAGTCGGTGCAGAGGGTGGCTACTAAAAAGATTAGTGGGCTTCATTATAAAGCATATGAGGACAGACTTAAGGATCTTAATATGTACACCTTAGAGGAAAGGCGGGATAGAGGTGATATGATTGAGATGTTTAAATACCTCCGTGGCATAAATGTTCAGGGAGAGAGCCTCTTTCAATTGAAAGCAAGTTCTGCTACGAGGGGACATGGGATGAGTGTGAAGGGAGATAGATTTTGGAGTGATACGCGGAAATATTTCTTTACGGAAAGAGTAGTGGATCCATGGAATAGTCTCCCAGTGGAGGTGGTAGAGATGAGGACAGTAACTGAATTCAAAAAAGCATGGGACCAACACAGAGGATCTCTAAAGGTAAAAAGTGGACTGTTGTAGTTGTTGATATGGAAGGACAGACTAGATAGGCCATGTGGTCTTTTTCTGTCATCATGTTTCATGTTTCTATGACCACTGCAAGATGATCTACAGCGATCTCAGAAGGGCTGACGTAAAGCCATTAGGGTTTTGTGCTATACAACTAAACATGACCATTACTGCTTCGCCATCACTGCCTACCTATCTTAACATTCAAATTCCTAGTAGTGGCCTAAAGTGCCCTTCATGCCAGGGTCCTGATCTACCTTATCAGCTAGCTGGTGCCCTTTGTTCTGAATCTGGTGCATTTTGGCAACTCCCTCAGTTGCCCATCCATGGCAGGAATCTAGACGATGAGCTGTATATATTCTTTTTAAGGCTCCATCCCTGTGGAATAGCCTGCCCTTCTCTCATACACAAGGTTTGGGGCAGGCTTGAAAATCAGTCTGCTTTCAATTGCTTTTGAAGGACTGTGGCACCAAAGCAGCTGTGAGTGATGGGATGCCTGCAGGCTAGCAGATCAGTCAGAATACTGACTCGTCTCTGTGCTCTTATTGTTTCTCTGTCCTGTCTTCAATGTAGTACCTTTCAATTACTATAATTTAGTCTGTAACCTGCTCTAGTGTCCTACCTGATGAAGGGAGGTATAGTAAATTAATAAACAATAGGCATGGAATGCGGAACAGGCCTCTTTGAAGAAGGCCCTAAAAACGCAATTGCCAAATAGATGTCAAAACAAACAGTAAAAAGGGTGGGAGAGTGATCCTGCTTTGAAAAGGGAGGCAATGTTACTCGGAAGTGATAGGATGTGGCACATGGAACCCAGGCAGCTTTTTCCTAAAAAGAAATTCAACAGGGACAGTGGCAGAAATTCAAATTTGGGCCCCCACACCAAGGGAAGTACACTTAGGAGACGAGAGCAGCTGAAGCTGCAATGTAAACCATTTAAGACAAAATAAGAGAATTTTTTTTCACTTAGCGCATAATCGAACTCTGAAATTCATTACCGGAGGATGTAGTAAGAGCCATTAGTGTAGCTGGGTTTAAAAACGGTTTGGACAAGTTCCTGGAGAAAAAAAAATCCATAAACCATTATTAAAGAGGACCCGGGAAATCCACTGCTTACCCCAGGACGAGCATTGTGAAACCTATGTACCTTTTTTGGGAACCTGCCTGGATTGGCCACTGTTGGAAAAACAGGGCTTGATGGACCTTGGTCTGACCCAGTAAGGCATTTCTTATGTTCTTATCTTCTCTTATGAAAATGGCCCCCCTTCTTTGGGGCCCCCTGCACCGCAGGGGCCGCTTGGGCAGAATTTGCACCACTGAACAGGAGGGGATATGATGTACTGAAGTGTCCACCTAGGGAGAGAATCTGACAAGAGACCTCAGAGCAACAAGGCATAAAATCATAAAAACATAGCAAAGTCATATTATAACAGAAACACGGCCCTTTAGTCAGGAATCCTGTACATTCCACCTGGGGTGCAGAGATCAGCAGTGAATGAATAATGGATTTCCCTCACTGTTCTGGCAGTAAGTGGCCTTCCCCTGATCCTGCTGACAATTCAGCACTTGGGATGTAGCTCCTCTGTTAGATCAGCAGCGTAAGGCAAGTAGTAACAAGTCACCCTGGTGTTTAGAGAGACATCATCCTCCGAGCACAAGATACCCTGCTCAGCCCACATGGATGCTTTACTGAAGACAGCGCCTCTTTCCTAAAGCATTGCCTTCCCCTGCCATGGCTGTTAGTATTCCAGCACCACAGGAACACAAGAAACCAATTCCGATAAAAGCATCGGAGAGGCAGCTCATGAATTTTCAAAAGACGTTCCAAATTCCCAAAGCACCTTGCAGTGTAGTGTACTGTAGAGAAAAATAATAAAAGCATGCAACACGCCTCCGAGGGCAAAACACAGAGCCAGCTCTGAAAGAAAAATAATACACACTTAGAATATTTCATGCAAATAAGATTGTAGCGTTTTAGTCATATTTCTTGAGAAAACAGTTAATCAGCCACATCTAACATGAAGGACAGTTCACAAGGTCTCAGCCACCGAGTTCCAAAAAGAAAGGATGGAAGAAAAAAAGCTAGGGGAAAGCAGCAGCACAGAGAGATATGGTGACATTCGAAAAAGGTCAAATGGAACAAGGGCCAGAGCTGGGGCTGGGGCCCGCCCCCCCCCCCTTGCACCCCCTTGCTCTAATTATACTTGTGCCTCTTACACAGTGTCATACATTTTTCAGCATCTAGAAATTCGATACCTAATCCAGATAAAAATTTGAATAGTTGAGATAAATTGCCCATGAACTGCTTACGAAAAGAAGTCTTAAACTGGACTATTAATAGAAGGGCCAGTGCTTTCTACATCCAAATGCTTAGCATCTTACAATTCCACAGACTCTATGAGCAGTATCTAAAGAGCTAGGACTTGGAAGAAATGAAGGCACAAGGAGGGTTAATGTCAGAAATCTAGGTGGTGGTGTAAAAATGTACTCCTGGGGGAACTTTATGCAAATGCGCAATGCAGAATTTGTGCAGAATTCCCCACATGCACAGAATTTTGTGCAGGTCCCAGCATCGGCAGACAGTGAGACAGACCCAGGTGTAGAAGCTTTTAGGGTGCCCAAGCCTGCTTCACTGTTAGCTTATTCACAGCTGTAGAACATTTGTTTGAATGCTGGCGTCGGAATTTAGCACAGCCGCGGTAGTAAGGTTTTGAAAACAAACCAAAAACACTTCATGTTTGACAGGAATCACTTCTGTTGGCATCGGAATCTAGCACAGCCACGGGCGCAAAGGGAAATGTCCCTGTGGCTGTGGCAAAAACGCCGCTGCAGTTTGGGGGCAGTAGCTGGGAGATGAGCTGCTAGAAAGCTGGCAGTGGCTGGCAGCAGGAGGGGGTTGGCTGGGGGCTGGTAAGTGCTGGTAAGTCGGAGGAGTGGCTGGGGGCTAGAGATGGGTGTATGCCTGGGGGGGGGGGGAGAAAAAAGGTAGGAGATATGTACCTGGGATGAAAGACGGGAGGTAAAGACGAGATACGGTTTGGTGTGGATATGTCCATGAGAGTAAGCCTTAGGGACCGACAGCATCTAAAAGGCCACCAAGCAGCAAGTCAAAAGTCAGTCCGCTGACATCAAACCTGTTCAAACAAGGAATATCCTAGGGATCCGTCCTGCCCTCCCTTCTATTCAACATTTACATCCACTACTACTACTACTGATCATATATATACAGTTACAAGGCATACACAGCACCGTACAGACACATGGAAGAGTTCCTGCTCATAGGAGCTTACAATCTATTCAGGACAAAACACAACAGCTGAGGAGAGGAATTCATCTAGGGAAATGGTAAGGAAACATGTAAAAGACTAAGCAGATCAGGATCCAAAAGTGGCCTCGAAAAAGTGAGTTTTCAGCCTGGATTTGAAAAGGGCCAGAGATGAAGTCTGCCACAGAGACTCTGGCAAGATGAAAGGATCGAAGTCTGGAGTTGGAGGTAGAAGGGAAGGGCACTGATAGAAGTGATTTTCCAGCAGAGCGGAGATCCTGAGGAGGGGTATAGGGAGAGATAAGAGAGAAAAGGTAGTGAGGAGCAGCAGAATGAGTGCACTTATAGATCAGTAGACGTTTGAAATGGATATGGAAATAGACAGGAAGGCAAAGAAGTGACTTGAGAAGAAGGGTTATATGAGCATATAGAGGCTGACAGAAGATTAGCCACACAGCTGAGTTTTGAACAGATTGAAGGGGAGCGAGATGATTCAAAGGGAGACCAGCCAGGAGGAGGATGCAATAATCTAGACAGGAGGTGACTAAAGAGTGGTTAAGTATCTTACTAGTGTGAACAGAAAGGAAGGGGTGAATTTTGCCGGTTATAGAGAAAGAAGCAACAGGTTTTAGCTATCAGTTGGATGTGTGTGGAAAAGGAGAGGAAGAGTCAAAGACAACTCAAGGTTGCGAGCCAAGAAAACGGAAGTAGAAGAGAATGTTATCCATAGAGATTGAGAAAGGAGGAAGGGGTGAGGTGGGTTTAGGGGGAAAAATAAGAAGCTCTGTTTTGGACATGTTCAATTTCAACTGGCGGAGAGACATCCAGGCAGCAATGTCAGGCAGGCAGAGATCCGATCCTGGATTGCAGAGAGATTTTAGGAGAAGAGAGGTAGACCTGAGTGTCATCAGTGTAAAGATGGTACTGAAAACCATGGGAGGAGATGAATGCACCAAGAGACTGGGTATAGAGGAAGAAAAGGAGTGGGTCCAAGAGAGACCCTTGGGATACACTAACTGAGAGCAGGATAACAGTGGAGGAGGATCCAACAACACAAATGCTGAAAGTGCAATCAGAACCAGGATAGCACGGAGCCCTTGAAACAAAGTGAGGACAAGATAGAGGAGAAGGTAGTGATCAACAATGTCAAAAGCAGCAGAGAAGTCAAGGATGAGGATCAGTAAAGCATAGTTACTCACCTGTAACAGGTGATCTCCGGGAACAGCAGGAATTTAGTCTTCACATATGGGTATCGTTGGTACCGACGGAGCCTGCGCGGGAACGCTCCCCAGCGTCCAATTAGGAAGCTTTTGGGAGCATCCCACAGTGCCTGCATGCTGCCTTCCCGCCTTTCCCAACTGCCTCTCTCCAGTTGAGTTTAAAGCTGAGACAAAGAGAGAGAGAGGGAAAGGGAAAGAGATGGACAGAGAGATACAATTCCTAGGGGAGGTGGGTGGGTTGCGAAAACTAAATTCCTGCTGTTCCCGGAGATCACCTGTTACAAGTGAGTAAATATGCTATCTCCAGGAACAAGCAGGAACGTCGTCTTCACATATGGGGACTCCCTAGCTTTAGATGCCAGGCAGAGACCCCAGAAGTTGTGTATCCCTGAGACAGGGCTCCACTTCCCCCCATGGATCTCTGGCATCCAACCAGGGATGGCGGGTAGGAGTTGATTAGGTATGGAACAGATGTTGGAGAACAGCCTGACCAAACAAGGGATCCCGGCGGAAGTCCTTGTCTAAGCAGTAATGGGCTGTGAAGGTATGAACCGAGGCCCAAGTGGCTGCTCGACAGATGTCATTGATTGAAGCTGCCATGGCTCTCACATTGTGAGCTGTGACATGGCCCTCCAGTGGAAGGTTCTTACTCTGATAGGCAAAGGAAATACACTGTGCAATCCAGTTGGACAGTGTTCTCTTGGAGACTGGAAATCCCAAATGAGAAGGATCAAAAGCAACAAAGAGCTGAGAGGACTTTCTATGTTGCTGTGTTCTTTGCAAGTAAAAGGCTAAAGCTCTTTTATAGTCCAAAGTATGAAGATTCCTTTCTGCATTTGATGCATGAGGTCTTGGAAAGATCACAGGCAGGTAGACTGCTTGATTAAGATGAAAAGGCGAGACCACCTTTGGCATAAAGCATGGATGAATCCTAAGGACTACCTTGTCATAATGAAAACTTGTATAAAGGTGGATCAGCTACTAGTGCCTGCAAATCACTGATGCAGCGTGCTGATGTGATTGCAATGAGAAAGATAACTTTCCAAGAAAGGAATTTCAATGAGGTAGTAGCTAAGGGTTCGAAAGGTGGCTTCATGAGCTGACCAAGAACCAGTTTTAAGTCCTATGCCACCGGTGGTGGCCTAATGGGAGGCTTAGTTAGAAGGCGGCCTCTCATAAATCTTGCTATAAGAGGATGGGAGGAGATAGGCAGTCCATTTAGAGGTTTGAGAGAAGCTGCAATAGCACTCAAATGGACTCTTACTGAGTTAGTTTTAAGTCCTGCATTGGATAAAAGAAGGAGATACTCCAGTAATGATTCCAGAGGTATCACAAGGGGGTTAAGACCCTTCTGAGAACACCATATGGTAAACCTTTTCCACTTAAAAGCATAAGAGCGTCTTGTAGAAGGCTTCCTGGAAGCATGAAGGACATCTTTTACTTGCTGAGAGAGGTTAAGATCTGGAAGATCTAGGCCTTCATCAACCAAGCTCTGAGATGCAGAGATTGGGGGTTGGGATGTCATAACATTCCGTCCTCCTGAGACAGGAGATCTGGAGCAGATCCTAATTCCAGGGCGGGAGCTTGAGAGAGATGTAGAAGCAGAGGATACCACACTTGCCGTAGTCAATGTGGAGCTATGAGAATCATACACCCTCTGTCTATCTGAAGCTTGAATAGGGTTTTGGGAATTAGGGGAATGGGTGGAAAGGCATAAAGGAAGTCTTGACCCCAGTGAAGGAGGAAAGCATCCCTGGCCTGAGAGCCCTGAGCCGGAATTCTGGAACAGAACCGGGAAAGTTTGGAATTCAACAGACTTGCAAAGAGGTCTATGTCCGGGGTTCCCCAAATTTGAAAAATCTTGGCCACCTGGTCTGCTTCTAGAGACCATTCGTGTGGAAAGAGAACTCGACCGAGTCTGTCTGCCCAAGAGTTTTGTATGTCTGGGAGATACACTGCCAGGAGATGAATGTGATGCTCTCTGGCGAAGGCCAATAGTCGCAAAGCTTTGTTGCAAAGCGACAGAGAGCCTGTTCCCCCCTGCTTGTTCACACAGAACATGGCTACCTGATTGTCTGTATGAATGAGGACTGTCTTGTAGCTGAGCAGGGTATGGCACACTCGAAGAGCAAGGAAGATTGCTCTGAGCTCTAAGAGATTGATATGCAGATGAGTCTCCTGTGGAGTCCAGGTGCCCTGGGTGGAGAGGTCTTGTAGATGAGCTCCCCAACCCATTGGTGAAGCATCTGTTTTGAGAGTTGCCTGGGGTAAGGATTGTTGAAAAGGGGCCCCCAGCAATAGGTTCTGAGTGGACTGCCACCATTGGAGGGACAAAATAAGGCGACTTGTGTTTGCTATTTTGTCTGACAGGCACCCTGATGCCTAGGTCCTTTGGGTGGATAAAGTCCACTGGGCTGCTCTCATATGGAGGCGAGCATAAGGAACCACATGCACTGTGGATGCCATGTGGCCTAGTAGTTGTAGCATTTCTCGGGCAGTGAGAAGAGGTTTTAGCACTGCTTGAGAAGCTAACTGCACCATGTGAAGGCAACAGGCCTGGGGGAGATGGGCCCTTGCCTTTTTGGTATCCAGCAAAGCTCCCATGAATTCTAGAGACTGAGTAGGAGTTAGACTGGATTTTGGGATGTTTATGACTAGACCCAAATACTGAAGGATACGCATTGTACAAGATAGAGAAGCTCTGGCCTCTGGCTCTGATGGGGCTCGAATGAGCCAGTCGTCTAAGTAGGGGAAGACGAATATGCCCAGAGTGCGGAGAAATGCTGCTACCACAGCCATGCATTTCGTGAACACTCTTGGAGCTGAGGCCAGGCCAAAGGGAAGCACCCTGTATTGGTAGTGCTTTCCTTGAGAAAGGAACCAAAGGGACTTTCTGTGAGTTGGATGGATGAGAACATGGGTGTATGCATCCTTGAGATCTAGAGAACAAAGCCAATCCTGACTCTGAAGATATCGCAGCAGAGTTCCTAGAGAAATCATCTTGAATTTCTCTTTGAAAAGGAATTTGTTCAATTCTCTGAGGTCCAAAATAGGTCTGTATCCCTCTGTTTTTTTGGGGGGATAAGGAAATAGGGGGAGTAAAACCCTGTACCCTGTTGATGAATGAGTACTTCTTCTATTGCCCCTTGGGCAAGAGGTATGGTGACCTCTTGATCTAACAGGTTGATGAGAGAGGTCTGAGAATTGAACTGTTTTAATATTGTAGGAGGGGGCATGCTCAAGAAATGAAGCTTGTACCCCTCTTTTATGATGGAGAGTGTCCAATGCTCTGCTGTTATCTGCCCCCATCGTGGGGCAAAGTGACATTACCTTCCTGGGATGGTGGAAGGCTCTGGTCCATTCAGAGCCAGGAAGACTAAGTTCTCTAGATGCAAGTCAAAGGCCTTGTGGAGGCTGATACTGCTGAGGCGGTTGAGACTTAGCAGTCTTTGCTTTTCTTTGTTTGGATGGTTGCTGACCCTTCTGGACAGGTTGACCTGCAGGGCGTCCCTGCTGGGAATAAGCAGGATAAAACCTTTTCTTTTTAGAAAAGAATGGTTTCTTGAAAGATTTTTCTTGCAGGATCAGCTGTGCCCTTGGATAGTCTGTCCAAGGTGGAGTTGTCAGCATACAACTCATTGGCCTTTTCCTGCCAATCTTTGCCAAACAGGTTCTCACCAGTACATGGAATACTGCCCAATTTGTCTTGTACCCAGAGCTCCAAATCAGATGCCTGGAGCCAGGCAATTCTACGTGCACCTATGGCAATGGCAGAGGTTCTGCTTATGCACTCAAAACAGTAAAAAGCTGCACGGTTGACAAATTTGGAAACATCCTGGGCATGTTGACCAATGTGAGAAAATCCTGTCTTCTATCCTCAGGGAGAAGAGGACTCAAAACCTCTTAAATCTCCTGTGATTTCCTTCAGGAACATTCCCATATATAAAATTTAGGAACTGATCCTGGCAGAAAGCATGGAAGCTTGGAAGGTACGACGTCCAAAAGCATCCAAAGTTTTACTCTCACGCCCTGGGGAATTAGAGGCATGCCTCTTTGCACTCCTGGTCCTTCTCATAGCTGACTCCACCACAATGAAGTGGTGAGGGAGCCGAGTTTTCTGGAAACCATGACAAGGAGGGACTCGATACATAGTGTCAAGTCTACGAGAATGAGGAGAGGTGGTAAGAGGAGTCTCCCACATTCTGAGCATGAGATCATGCAAGATCTCATGGATGGGCAAAGTAGCTTCCTCCTTAGGAGCTTTGGGATATTGCAAAAATTTCCAGCTCCTTTGCTCTGGGCTCTGTTTCAGGAGCCACAGTAATGGAGAGACCCCGAGCCACCTCCCTGATGAAATCCTGGAAGGAGATATCCAATGGAGGAGACATCCTATGTTTAGGGGAGGAGGGCTTAATAAGAGCATAAGATATGCCATACTGGGTCAGACCAACGTCCATCAAGCCCAGTATTCTGTTTCCAACAGTGGCCAATCTAGGTCATATGTACCTAGCAGTTTCCCCAAGGGACAGAGGTTCCACAATGCTTGTATTGTATGGGCTCCTCTGGAAGAAGTGCTCCGGTATCGACTGAACTATCGGAATCCTCAGATTCCTCTGAGGACTCGAAGTACCTTCTGTCCGGATGCTCCTGTAGAGCCCAATACCCGTACCGACCGAAGGGCATCGGGTGACTGGGTGCCGGCAATGCGGACACCGATGTCGATGCTATCGGTACCGGCACTGATACCGGTGCCGGTACCAGCTGAACTGTCTGACACACTTCTGAGGGTGTTGATGCCACAAGGAGAGCCGCCAGACTGCGTTCAATAGCCAGGAACCTCTGGTCTATCAACGCTGCCAATGCCTGTATGTTGGTACCGGAGAAGACAGCCGGTACCTCAGAGCATGGCACCAGTAGTTCTGCCGAGGTCGAGGCCTCAAGAACGTCCTGGAGCCCCAATAATGCTTTGGAAGCCAAAGCCTCCCGCCGGGGCAATTTTGCCGGTGCAGAATCCTCAAGGGCAACGCCAGAGGCATCTCGATGCTTAGAGGGAGATCTACCCTTTGAGGACTGGCTGGACTTATGTTTAGTTACCTGAGATCCATGGGAGGAAGAGGAAGCCCTGGAAGACGTCGATGCCACTGAAGCTGCATCAGAGGGAAACAGGGTACTGAGCTTAGCAGCTCGGTTCTGCCGAGCTCTTTTAAACATCATGGCAGAGGACATACAATCCGTGATGCAGTGGTCAGGACCTAAACATTTCAGACACCATTCATGGGTGTCGGTGACAGAAATGGTACCGCCACACTTGGTGCACTTTTTGAAACCTGAAGCAGGTTTCTCCATTGTAGGAAAACGTTTTGGGCCTAAGGCCCAAAATGGCACGTGCACCTGGGGAAAAATACCAAATATATACATATAAATATATACACATATACATATATATATTTGGTATTTTTCCCCAGGTGCAGGTGCCATTTTGGGCCTATATATATATATATATATTTGTTTTAGAACAGAAATAAAGAAAAAACGGCGGTACCAGTAAAGCGTCGAGGAGGCAGACGCGACCACAAAAAGGTGAAAGGGAAGAATTTTCTGCGGTGACAGGAACAACCGACCTGCTGGCTCCGCGGAAAACGAAGAACTGGAGAGAGGCAGTTGGGAAAGGCGGGAAGGCAGCACGCAGGCGCTGTGGGATGCTCCCAAAAGCTTCTTAATTGGATGCTGGGAAGCGTTCCCGCGCAGGCTCCGTCGGTACCGACGATACCCATATGTGAAGACTACATTCCTGCTTGTTCCTGGAGATAGGTCCTTGGATTTTGCCAGGAACAGGTCACTGGAAAAACTTTAGCAAGAGCAGTTTCAGTAGAATGTAAAGGACAAAAGCCAATTGTAGTGGATACAGAACGGCTTGAGAAGAGAGAAAGTCAAACCGCACATTCAAGTAGCTTAGAAATTAAGGGGAGGAGGGAGATGGGTTGATAATTAGAAAGACAGGTAGGATCAAGTGAGGGTTTCTTGAGGAGAGGTGTGACCGCGGCATGCTTGAAGGCTGCAGGAACGATTGCAGTGCAGCGAGAGGTTGAGAATACGAGAGATGGAAGGGACAACAGTGGAGGAGATGGCGCTTAGGAGATGAGTGGTAATAGGATCTGAGGAGCAGGTAGTGAGTTTGGTGGAGGAAAGATGTGTGATTTCTTCCTCAAAGAAAAAGGAAGAAAGGGTGGCAGAGGTTGAGGGGGGAGAGTTGGGAGTAAAGAGGGGGGGGGGGGATCTCTTGTTTTCTTTGTGTCTCCTTACCTTTCTCTATTATAACCTTTTATCTATATTGTCTGTCTTGATTAAATTATAAACGCTGATGAGCAGGGACCATCTTTTTGTGTGTGTCTGTACAGTGCTGTGTATGTCTTGTAGCACTATATAAAATAATCAGTAATAGCAGTAGTAATAGTAGTGGGGAATTGGAGTGTAATCTTGTGGATTTTGGCTGACTATTTCCATGGCAAAGTTTGGGCAGAGAGAGGGGGTCAGAGGTGGAGGCACCTTGAGGAGAGAGCTGAGAGTTGTAAAGAGACAGCGAGGGTCAGATGCAAGAGTTAGTCAGGTGGACATAATAGTCTTGTTCGGTGAGTACTATCGCTGACTGGAAAATCACTATGCACAATAACAAACAAACACAATGTCCAATACCCACATCTGCGCGGATGACATTATGATCTACACTCCATTCTCTACAAATAAGCCTGGCTACACAAAGTGTAGTTATTCACCTGTAACAGATGATCTCCAAGAACAGCAGGAATTCAGTCTTCACACGTGGGTATCGTCAGTACCGACGGAGCCTGCACGGGAACGCTCCCCAGCATCCAATAGGATAGCCTTTGGGAGCATCCCACTGTTCCTGCGTCGCTGCCTTTCCACCTTTCCAACTCTCCCTCTTCAGTTCTTTGTTTTCCGCGGAGCCAACAGTCAGCAAACCCTGTCACCGCAGAAAATTTTCTTTTTGTGGTCGCGTGCCTTCGCCGTCAACGCCTATACTGGTACCACCGGTTTCTGCTTTATTTTCTTTATTCCATTTAAAAAAAAAAAAAAGAATTCTTCTTTTTGTGGAGGGAGTGTCCCCTCTAGGTGCCAGGCGCCATTTTGGGTACTAGGCCCTCTTTTCTTATAAAATGGAGAAACCAATTAGTGGTTTCAAAAAAATGTTCAAAGTGTAGCGGTACCATTTCCGCTACAGACACCCATGACTGGTGTCTTAAATGTTTAGGTCCTGACCATTTATCATTGGAGTGTCTCCTCTGTAGAAAGATGACCAAGAGAGGCCTGCAGAACAGAACTGCAAAACTCAGCACCCTCTTTGCTGCAGATACGATGTCAGTTGCATCGTCATCTTCCAGGGCTTCATCTTCCTCCCATGGATCTCAGGTAACTAAACCCAGGTCTTCCAAGACCGGCCAGTCCTCAAAGGGTAGATCTCCTTCGAAGCATCGAGATGCTATTAGCATTGCCCTCGAGGAAAACATACTGGCAAAATAGCCCCGACGGGAGGCCCCGGCCTCCAAATCACTAACGGGGCTCCAGGATGTTCCAGAGGCTTCCACCTTGGGAGAAAGCACAGTTACTTACCTGTAACAGGTGATCTCTGGGAACAGCAGGAATTAGTCCTCACATATGGGTACGTCGGAACCGACGGAGCCCGCGCAGGAAAGCTCCCCAGCTTCCCAGAAAGGAAGCTTTTGGGGCCTCCCACTGCACATGCGCGCTGCCTTCCCGCCTTCCTGACCAGCTCTCCTCAGTTCGAGTTTATAGCTGAGACAATAGAGAGAGGAAAGGAAGATAGATAGAAGATACAACTCCTAGGGGAGGTGGGTGGGTTGTGAGGACTAATTCCTGCTGTTCCCAGAGATCACCTGTTACAGGTAAGTAACTGTGCTATCTCCAGGAACAAGCAGGAATAAGTCCTCACATATGGGGACTCCCTAGCTAAGATGCCTGGGAGATCCCCTTCCAAGGGTTCGCCATCTCCGTATGGATCTCAGGCATCCATTCTGGGAAGGTGGGCAGGAGTTGTTCTAGTATGGAACAGGTGTTTGAGGACAGCCTGACCAAACAAGGCATCCCGGCGGGAGTCCTTGTCCAAACAGTAATGGGCTGTGAAGGTATGAACCGAAGCCCAGGTGGCGGCTCGACAGATCTGATCTATGGATACAGAGTGAAGATGAGCCATAGAAGTGGCCATGGCTCTCACATTGTGAGCTGTGACATGGCCTTCCAGAGAAATGTTTTTACTCTGGTAAGCAAAGGAAATACACTGAGCAATCCAATTGGAAAGTGTACGTTTGGAGACTGGAAGTCCCAAATGAGAAGGATCAAAAGCCACAAAAAGTTGGGAAGACTTTCGATGTGGCTGAGTCCTGTTGAGGTAAAAGGCAAGAGCTCTTTTATAATCTAGAGTATGAAGGTTCCTCTCTGCACTGGATGCATGAGGAGCCGGGAAAAAGACAGGTAGATATACCTCTTGATTAAGATGAAAAGGCGAGACCACTTTGGGCATAAAGTGGGGATTCGTCCTGAGGACCACCTTATCATGATGAAACCTAGTATAAGGTGGATGAGCCACTAAGGCCTGTAGTTCACTGATGCGGCGAGCCGAAGTGACTGCAATAAGGAAAAGGACCTTCCAAGAAAGAAATTTCAAGGAGGTAGAAACCAATGGTTCAAAAGGTGGCTTCATAAGCTGACCTAGAACTAGGTTCAAATCCCATGCTACCGGAGGAGGTCGGATGGGAGGCTTAGTTAGAATCAGGCCTCTCATGAACCTTGCGATAAGAGGATGAGAGGAGACAGGTTGTCCATTTATAGGTTTTAAGGATGCTGCAATAGCACTTAAATGGACTCTGACTGAATTCGTCTTAAGGCCTGCATTAGAAAGATGCAGGAGATAGTCTAGTAGAGAATTCAAGGGAAGTGCTAGAGGGTCAAGACCCTGTTGAGCACACCAAATGGAAAAGCGTTTCCATTTGAAAGCATAGGAACGCCTCGTGGAGGGTTTCCTAGAGGCATGAAGGATATCTTGCACTGGTTGAGAAAGATTGAAGTCATGAAGGCTTAGGCCTTCTGTAACCAAGCTCTGAGGTGTAGGGACTAGGGGTTTGGGTGCCACAAAGTCCCCTCCTCCTGAGATAGAAGGTCTGGCGCAGCTCCCAGGTCCAGGGAGGGTCCCTGGGAAAGATGCAGAAGTAGAGGGAACCACACTTGGCGTGGCCAGCGTGGAGCTATGAGGATCATCGATCCGTGATCCCTCTGGAGTTTGAACAGAGTCTTGGGAATCAAAGGAATGGGTGGAAAGGCATATAGGAAGTCCTGACCCCAATGCAGGAGAAAGGCGTCGCTGGCCTGAGCTCCCTGACACGGAGTCCTGGAACAGAACCGGGGAAGTTTGGCATTCCACGGACTTGCAAAGAGGTCTATGTCCGGGGTTCCCCATTCCTGAAGATTTTGCGTATCTGGTCCAGATGTAGGGACCATTCGTGTGGAAGCAGAACTCGACTGAGTCTGTCTGCCCGAGAGTTTTGAACCCCTGGAAGATACACTGCCAGAAGATGAATTTGATGCTCTCTGGCGAAGGCCCATAATCTGAGAGCTTCGTTGCAAAGCGACAGAGAGCCTGTCCCTCCTTGTTTGTTTACGTAGAACATGGCCACCTGATTGTCTGTATGAACTAGGACGGTCAGGTTGACAAGGAGGGTATGGAAGACTTTGAGGGCAAGGAAGATTGCTCGCAGTTCCAGGAGGTTGATGTGAAGGGTGGTCTCCTGTGGAGACCAAGTACCCTGAGTGGAGAGGTGTTGAAGATGGGCTCCCCACCCTGTTTGGGAGGCATCTGTTGTGAGGGTTGCTTGAGGCAACAAAGGTTGGAAGGGGGCCCCCAACGACAGATTCTTGGTGGATATCCACCATTGGAGGGACCAAAACAGACGTTTTGAGGTGAGTATTTGGTCGGAGAGCACTCCTGATGCTTGAGTCCACTGGGTGGCCAAGGTCCATTGAGCTGCTCTCATATGAAGACGAGCGTAGGGCACCACGTGTACCGTGGAGGCCATGTGGCCCAAAAGTCGCAGCATTTCCCTGGCTGTCAAGTGAGTGCTGGACTGAGCTTGGGAGGCCAAGCACACCAGACGTTGGCCCCGGACCTGAGGAAGGTAGGCCTTTGCAGTGGTGGTGTCCAACTGGGCCCCTATGAATTCCAGAGACTGAGTAGGGATGAGTTGAGACTTGGGAAGGTTTACCACCAGTCCCAGATACTGCAGAATGTGCCTCGTGCAGTCCAGGGAAATCTGGGCCTCTGACTGAGATGGAGCTCGGATGAGCCAGTCGTCCAGATATGGGAATACAAAAATTCCCAGACCTCTTAGAAATGCGGCTACAACTGCCATGCATTTGGTGAACACTCTTGGAGCAGAGGCTAGACCGAAGGGAAGTACTCTGTACTGGAAATGTTTTCCCTGGAACAGAAATCGTAGATATTTTCTGTGGGATGGGTGGATGAGTATATGTGTGTACGCATCCTTGAGATCTAGAGAACAAAGCCAATCCTGACTCTGAAGGTATGGAAGGAGAATGCCCAGAGAAAGCATTTTGAATTTCTCCTTGTATAGAAATTTGTTCAATTCTCTCAGATCTAGGATAGGTCTGAATCCCCCTGTCTTCTTTGGTATGAGAAAATAAGGGGAGTAGAAACCTGTCCCTTGTTGAAGAAGAGGAACCTCTTCTATTGCCCTTTGGGCAAGGAGGGAAGAGACTTCCTGACCCAACAGGGCCAGGAGAGATGGGGGAGAATTGAAGTGCCTCACCATGGTATGTGAAGGAAGGTTGGAAAAATGAAGTTTGTAGCCCTCTCTGATGATAGAGAGGGTCCAGTGCTCTGATGTAATTTGCTCCCATCTGGGAGCAAAGTGAGCTAACCTTCCGGGAATGGTTGTTCTAGAGCCAGAAAGGTTAAGTTCTCTAGGGGCAAGTCAAAACCCCTGAGGGGATTGAGCCTGCTGAGGAGTGGTAGACGCTGCAGGCTTTGACCTTGCCTGTTTAGGTTGCTGACGCTTAGCAGCAAAGCGAGGCTGAGAAGATTGTTGGCCAGTATTTGTGGAAAATCTGGCCTTCTTGTAGTAAGGCCTCTTGAAAGACTTTTTCTTGGCAGGAGTAGAGGTAGACTTAGAAAGTCTATCTAGGGTAGCATTTTCTGCATCCATTTGAGTGGCTTTAATTTGCCAGTCTTTACCAAATAAGTTCTCACCTGTACAGGGCAGATTCCGTAAGCCATCCAGGACCCAGGGTTCTAGGTCAGAGGCCTGGAGCCAAGCAAGTCGTCAGGCTGCAATAGCAATGCCCGAAGCTCTACCGGCACCCTCAAAGGAATCAAAGGCTGCTCTGTTGGAGAACTTAGAAACATCTAGAAGCTGTTTCACCAGAGAAATGAACTCCTCCTTTCTATCCTCAGGGATAAAGGAGGCAAAATGCCGTACCTTTAGGGCAAGTTCCCTTAGAAACATGCCCATATACAGACTGTATGAATTAATCCTGGCTATAAGCATACTAGCCTGGAAGATTTTCCTACCAAAAGAGTCTAGGGTCTTACATTCTCGCCCTGGAGGGGTAGAAGAGTGCCTTTTGGTACTCTTAATCTTTTTCAGCGCAGACTTCACCACAATGGAATGGTGAGGCAGCTGAGTTTTTTGAAAACCAGGAGGAGGGAGGGACCCGGTACATGGTGTCCAACCTACGGGAATGAGAAGACAACGTTAGAGGAGCCTCCCATAAGTCCATCAAGTGTTCTTGAAGGATTTCATGGATAGGCAGGGTGACTGCCTCTTTAGGAACCTTAGGGTATCCTAAAATATCCAATTTCTTTGATCTAGGTTCTTTTTCAGAGGATGTAGTAATAGAAAGTCCTTTAGCTACTTCAATAATGAAGTCTTGAAAGGACAAATCCTCTGGTGGAGACATTCTCCTCTTTGGGGAAGAAGGCTCTTCAGGAAGAACTAGAGACAGCTCATCAGAGTCATCAGAGGAGTCAAAATCCTCAGAAGAATCAGAGAATCCTCTATTTGCTTCCAACGCACGATACGCATACCGATCGGTATCGACATCGGGCGTACCGGGTATGGGATCGGTATCGGGTGAAAACCCGGATCCGGCATGCGGAACCGATCTGCGTTTGGAAGATGATGGTCTCGGTTCCGGTATGGAAGACAGTACCGGAACCGGACCCGGACCCGCTAGATGCGGTACCGAGGGCGTCGCAGCTTTAATGAAAGCCAGAACGGCCTGCTGCATGGTCTGGACAGTATTGCCCATAGACGCCACTGCTGCCTGGATGTCAGTACCGGCATGGGCCGGTACCCCAGAGCAGTCTAACAGGTGATCAGTCGAGGCCGTGCCATCGATGTCAACTTGTAACCCCATAGATGGTGCTTTGGAAGCCAGAGCTTCCCGCCGGGGTTGTTTGGCTGGGGCAGGGTCCTCTGACTCAAGATTGAGGGCCTCTCGATACTTTGAAGGAGATTTGCCTTTTGAGGACCTGCCCGAAGAAGGTTTGGTTACCTGAGATCCATCCGGAGAGGAAGACCTGGATGACTGTGATGCTGGATTATCTGAAGCAAACAGCACATGGAATTTGTTGGCCCGGTTCTGCAAACCACGTTTAGACATCTGGGAGCAGGATGGGCAGTCCGGAATGGAGTGGTCAGGCCCCAAACATTTAAGACACCAGTCATGGGTGTCTGTAACAGAAATAACAGCACTACACTTGGTAAACTTCTTGAAACCAGGGGCTGGTTTCTCCATGAGGAGAATTTGTGTAGGCCTGAGGCCTAACCGAAGTCACCAAGTTGTGCTAAATAAAAGTTTATGTTTTTTTTTTGAAAGAAAAGTAAAGTTAGACCGGCGGTACCGGTTTCGGTATGTGGAAGGCAGGTACGCGGTCTAAAGAAACAAATTAAATAAGAATTTCTTCAGCGGTGACAGGAACACGACCTGCTGGCTCCGCGGAAAAAAGAGAAACTGAGGAGAGCTGGTCAGGAAGGCGGGAAGGCAGCGCGCATGTGCAGTGGGAGGCCCCAAAAGCTTCCTTTCTGGGAAGCTGGGGAGCTTTCCCGCGCGGGCTCCGTCGGTTCCGACGTACCCATATGTGAGGACTTATTCCTGCTTGTTCCTGGAGATCTACTGGTGCCATGCTCTGGTGTTGTAGCCGCTTCTTCCAGTACAGACATCCAGGCATCAGCAGGGGCTATGGATCAGTGAATCCTAGCCATCGAAAGCAGTCTAGCAGCTTTCTTAGCAGCTTCTGTACCGCTAAGACCGCTTCAGATGATTCCGCAGGCATCGGGACCTGCTTCGACCGATGTGCTTCCCCCCATATCGGCTCTGGAATCTATATCCGGTATCGAGGGTCCGGTATCGAGACAGTCTGATACCGACTTCGCTCGTTACCGGTGCCATGCAATGCAAGAACACCCGGCACGGAGATATTGCGAGTTCTCCAATTCTGATGACTCTACCAGTACCGGGGTGATTCTACCAGAGGATCCATCTCCTTCTCCTCAACGCAGAATGTCTCCTCCAGAGGACATGTCTTTTCAGGATGTCATACATGATGTGGTCTGAGGACTTTCAATCACGGTGACTCCTGAGAAGAACAGAGAGCAGAATTATAAATTCTTCAATATTCGGCAGTTCCCAAGGAAGCAGCTACCTTTCCCATTCACTGAATCTTGCATGATCTCATGCTAAGGAAGTGGGAAGCCCCTTTAACGGTCTCTCCACACTCTCAAAGGCTCGATGCCATGTACCGAGTTCCACGCTGTCCTGGCTTTCAAAAACCTCAATTTACCACACCATTCAATGGTAGTGGAATCGGCAATGCGTAGGATTAAGAGTGCTAAAACACATTCTTCCAATCCTCCAAGCCGTGAAGCGAGGACATTCGATACCTTTGGGCGTTGATGCTTTCAATCCTCTATGTTATCAGCTAGGATCAGCTCTTACATTCTCTACATGGGAATATTTCTCAAGGAGATTACAAGGGATCTAGAGCTTATGGCTCCACTTCTCCCTTATGATAAAAGGATGGACTTCCTCACCCTGGTCAAACATGCCCAGAATGTGTCTAAGTTCATGAATCGTGCAACCTTTGAGTGCTTTGAGTGCATTAGCAGAACCTCTGATATTTCCATTGGTGCACGTCGCATTGCCTGGCTTCAGGCTTCAGATTTAGAACAATGGGTGCAAGATAAACTGGGGAACATTCCTTGCACAGGAAGGCCAATCAGATTGAATCTGAAAATACAACCTTGAACAGACTATCAAAAGGTTACAGCCAACTCAGCAAAGAAAAAAAGGAGGGCCTAGTGTACATAACACTGCATGCCCAGTACTTTATATCAGATGAGCAGGTAAAACCAAGTGCTAAATTCCTCAACCAAATCCTCAAATCAACCAACCAAAGGCAGGGCAATTTCAAAGAATGGCAACATCAGAAGATGACATAATGGGATCAAACATTAACTCTCATCCCAGACAAAAAAAAATTAGATGTATGAGCAATCACTCTCCTGCTAATGCAATAAGGAAAGCAGGGCTTTCAGAAGAAAAACAAAAAAAACCCCGTTCTTAATACTAACTTTAGGTTTAGGCTTCCTTAAAGGAACCATTTTGGAAACATTTTTTTAAACGCATTTTAACTTTATAGCAGAGATAGCAGTGCATTAAATTGAAGGATCTGTATAACTGGCATACAAACAAGATTTAGTTTTACATTATAAAGCAGTGGTGAAATTAAACACACTAGTCTCTAAACCATGCACCTCTTCCCTTAAGGTGAACATGTGAAACTCCATTTTGCATAGCACAAAAGGGGGCAACTGGAATATCAACTTTGGGACATTCACAATTTCCCCCAGTATTTTAGAGCAGCATTACCTAGCAGCTTCCACATAGAAGTGCCAGCCAAGTAGCTAGAGAAGCCACAAATAAGAATTTTTTCTAAAATTCTGAAGCAAAAACAAATGGGGATTAAAGAGAATTATTTTATGCCTTCCCAATAGGTGAATTTGTTTAAATATGTGTGTATTCTCTTTGTAAGATGGGGAATACATGAATACATTTTCAGCCCAAGATACACTCCTTTGAAATTTCTGCGTCCCAGAGAGCCACGTGTGTAAATAGTAGCTTTCTGAAATTGCCATTTCCAGGTGTATTCAATTTGCATGTGTAAATATCACGGTCAGCACATGTAGATGCTTCTTCAAATGACCTCATCAGTTGCCTCTGTCACTTCCTCTCAAAAATCTTCTGCACCTCCTCTAGAGTTACTCTTAACAGCAAAATAAAAATCCTGGACAAAAACTATGCATGGCAAGAAGACTCTTCTGTTTCACCTACACTGTCCTCCCCCGCACAGAGACCTAGCTATTTTCCCCTCTAGCTTCTCCCTGCAACCACCCCTTTACACAGCTTGTGTAGACCACTTTCCACTGCCACTGGTCAAATTAGTATCAGAAAATGAGCATCATCAGGAAAAAAAAAAAAAAGATATGCACAGTTTTAGAGAGCATGTCTATCTAAAGGAACAGGATGACTCCTGGATGCTAATAAGCCTTTCAGTACGGCTGGTGAGGATTTGTGGGTATGACATACTTGCACTCTCTCCAATGTATGCATGAAATCATCTCTAATAACCAGTGCAGTTCCTAGGACACAGGCAGTTCTGCAGCGATTTCACTACTCAGCACTGTAAGCCAGCAGTTGGTAAGGGTTTCTTTTCAAGCAGTGTGTCAAAGGAAAGTCAACACGTATGTTATAGAGCTTTTCCCTCCAAATGCTCTCATTGCTGAGGGGGTGGAGGAAGATGACCTTCTGAAAGGGAAATCCGATTCCACCGAGCAGGCTAGCACTCCCTTCCCCAGTTGACCTAGTTGCTGGTACAACGAGCTGTATGAAAGCCAGCAGGCTATAGCTGTGCCAGGGTCACACACTGCATGATCGGCTGGACCATGTATTTCAGTCAGGGACTAGTATGTCAGGTGGAATGTGTTCAACATGCCACTGAATGGTATGTTGCCACCCCCTGTCCTAGATTTATTTTTTATTTCTAAAATGTAAGCAATTTACATCAAGCAATAATAGTATACTTGAAGGAAATGGAAAGGTGCAAACCAGCAATGCTACATAAGAAACATTTTAAACACCAAAAAAGGCAATATGTCAAAATTCACACCTGACACTTCAAGCCCTAAATAAGGAGGGGGGAGGATTCCGGAAAAAGAGGCTAGAATAATAAACAAAAAACAGCAACAGGAAAATATAATTCCTAGGAAACAGCAGACCGTGTGGCACTACTACTTACTAAGTGTCCAAAAAATGAGTCGATCTAAGAGGGCCCCACTGTAACTGAGACAGATCCAGGTACATTTCTGGCATCCAAAAATGCACATAGCTGCTTTAGATCATAAAACATCTCTCTAGACAAGTCAGACATACACACTTATAAGGAAATCTTAATACATAGGAAAAACCTAATGAGACTACCTCAGGGTGCATAGACAGAAATAACCTCCTTTCAGCTTAAGTTACATAAGATACATCTGGAAAAACCCAGACTTTCTGACCAAAGAACAATTTAGCAGCATTTCGAAAATGCAATTTTAAAGTCCAAGCCTGATTGGGCTCCAGCACAAACACCACCAACGGAGTTGCTCTCCACGTAATTTCTTCAGTAGAGGTTTCCAAAACTTGAGACAAAATTCAAAGTTATCTCCTCCCCAACTTCATTAACTGCAATGCTACTAGAATGCTTCTTCATAGGCAGATAAACTTTAGACGTGGGTGGGAGGGCATTCTCTGGTATCCCAAGAATTTGTTCTAGATTCTTAAAAAGGATTTGAGCAATTGAGAACCACCATGTTTGCAGCCTTACACATATTCACACCAAACTTCCACTCCCAAGGATACAGCCCATCACAGGCTACCCGATGCTTGGGTCCCTGCTGAAGTAGAAGGAAACAGGAGAGACATGAAGGGAGGGGGGTGGAACATAGAAAGCCTTAGGAGGCACAACACAGAATCTTTCAGCCCTCTCTCGGAACCAAAGGCCAAATTGCCAAAACAATGCAGAACTCAAGAAACCAACACAGAGGAAGGAACATGCGCCTGAATTCAGGGACATGCCACTAACTTTGAACATGGAAAGAAGGCTGGAACTGGGTCTTAGGAAAAAGAAGTGCACCAGTTTCTTAGAAAATATTCAGATACATAGAGATTTAAAAAAAAAAAAAAAAGGTTTTAACAAAAATTGCGGCCTTGGGCAAGTCACTTAATCTAGCTAAGCTTGAAGAATGGTCTAGAATTTGGCAGATGATAGTTAATATTAAAAAATGCAAGGTCATGCATTTGGGCTGCAGCAATCCAAGGGAGCAATATAGTATAGGGGGTGAAGTACTTTTGTCCACTGAAGAGCAGGACCTAGGCGTGGTTGTGTCTGATGATCTTAAAAGTAGCTAAACAGGTAGAAAAGGCGACGGCAAAAGCTAGAAGGATGCTTGGGTGCATACGGAGAGGAATGGCTAACAGAAAAAAGGAATTGATGGTGCCTCTGTATAAGTCTTTGGTGCGACCTCATTTGGAGTATTGTGTGCAGTTCTGGAGACCGCACCTTCAAAAGGATATAAACAGGATGGAGTTGGTGCAGAGGGTGGCTACTAAAATGGTTAGTGGTCTTCATTATAAAGCATATGAGGGCAGACATAAGGCTCTTAATATGTATATGTTAGAGGAAAGGTGGGACAGGGGTGATATGAGCGAGACATATAAATACCTCTGTGGCATAAATGCACATGGAGAGAGCCTCTTTCGATTGAAAGCAAGCTCTGCTACGAGGGAGCATGGGATGAGGGTGAAAGGGGATAGAATCAGGAGTGATATGTGGAAACATTTCTTTAAGAAGTGGTAGATGTGTGGAATAGTCTCCCAGTGGAAGTGGTAGAGATGAGGACAGTATCTGAATTCAAATAAGCATGGGACAAACACAGAGGATCTCTTAAGGAAAAAAGGGGTCTGCTGTAGTAGTTGATATGGAAGGACATACTAGATAGAAACAATGACGGCAGAGAAAGACCACATGGCCTATGTTTCTAATCCTCCATTGCCTCAGAAGTTATCAATGACCCTGTTTAATGTACATTACCAAATTTAAGTTTCAATGTAAATGGCTGTGACTGAACTGATAAAGCGGTATAAAAAAAAATACCTGTTAAATAAATGAAAAAAATAGAGACACACAAATACACGGTAATTTTGGTGTCCAAGGATTTTATATCCATCATATGAAGAAAAAAAATTCACTAACCTGGACAAAGCTACCCTTAAATGTGAAGGTTATGACAGGCTTTCATTACCTAAAACATTTATTCATCTTTACTTTTATGTATGTGAGTGTGAAAGGAAGGTAGCAACCATGTTTTCTCTTTTTCTATGAATAAGATAATCAAAAAAATAAAAGAACACTACTCACTGGTGTGAAAAGGCTCACAGTCACGCATATACTCCCAATCCCTGCTGACATATTTCTGCAAGACCTGAAAGACTGGAACTGTGGCTCTTCACACACAATCTTTAAAAGTTCAGGTTCAAAACAGGTTCAGTCCTCGAAAGACTTCCGTGAATGGGTCAGGTTAACAGAAAATCTCCACAAAAGGGAGCCAAAATAGGATACTTGAGAAGAGAGAAACAGCTCGGGCAGCGAGATGCAACCAGAAAAGAGAGATTCAGACTCACAGAAGTGGAAAAACTGCCATCATAATGGATAAGTAACTTGCTAGGCTGTTATCAAGCATTAACTACACACAGGTCTTTGAAAAAGTCACTCATCTGAGGGAAGTGGACTTTGATGGCTAGTGATCAGGACTGGACTACTGCACTGGAGCTAGGAGGAGAGGGTCGCATCTTTGGCTCGTGGCAGGAAGTGCCAACACTTTCAGCCTCAGTGGGGGAATGGGAAGTAGCACTAGGGAGCAACTAGAGTAACGGGATCACGAAGATGTGATGAGGAGGTACAAGGAGGACAGAGGCAGGCTGAGAGAGAAGAATTTTTTTTTTTTGGGGGGGGGGGAGCAATTTCTCCTAATGATTAGTTTTGTACATACCATGATAGTAATAAACCTTATTCCTAGACCAGGATATGTGGAGTATGATCTCAGTCTCTCAAAATTTAGCTAAGTGCAGTACATTATTTGCAAGGGTTCACTTAATTGTAGTTAATCCTCAACTTTTACATGACTTTCTGTGGTGTCTTTCTTGCCACAGAAGATCCATGTGCAAGTGCATCATGGCCCTTATCTGCAGC
The DNA here is from genome assembly GCA_033557465.1 of Ichthyophis bannanicus. Taxonomy (NCBI): domain Eukaryota; kingdom Metazoa; phylum Chordata; class Amphibia; order Gymnophiona; family Ichthyophiidae; genus Ichthyophis; species Ichthyophis bannanicus. The sequence goes on from CM066032.1 coordinate 1,189,641,213, forward strand.
CGGGGTGTTATGCACATCTGCAGTGTCTGTACTACTGCTACCACCATCCCTAGCCCTAAGGTGCAGGCTACAGATGGGCACCTTTTTAATCCCTGTCAACGTGCAGTCGGCATGTCTTCTTCTCTGTCTTTCCTACCATTCTCAATTGTAATGTCTGACTTGCTGAGATTTAGCACAGATCTTATAAAACAGGGTCACCACATGAAGGTGCTCAGCAAGGCTTGAGGAGAAAACTTTCTTCTCTTCCCCTTACACAAAATACACAGCAATTTACCAGACACTGTGGGTGAATTTTATGCTGTGCTCCCGTTTGATCCCTTTCCTCGAGAGGGATCCGGTATTGTACATGTAAGTGTTTTCTTTTCACTGGAAAATAAAAGTCTTGAAGGGATTTTTGTCTAGCTAAAATCACCGTATATTTTCAAAAGCCTAAGCACTTTAAATACAGAAAAAGTACAGTATTTAAAAAAATATCAACTCCACAAGCATGAGATGCACTGAGAAACTCTAGGACTGAATAAGAACACTCAAGATTATCCCCACAAAAGGTATTTATGGAGACTTTTGCAACAGGCTGAGAGGGGACAAGTTATAAGAGGTGGTTGGTGGTTTATCGAGTATAACATACTGCCATTCTACACACAATCAAAGCGGTTTACAAGCCAAGGTGGGAAAAGGAAGGACTCATACAATGGGGATAGCTAAAAGGAGGATGGAAAATTGCTAAACTGGCGACACGGAGAAATACAACTTGAAACCTAAGGGTAGGTATGCATATTCCCAGGGAATACGCTTCCTTAGTAAGGAAAATAGGAGTAACTTCTAAGCCACCGACCTCAACTGAGAAGACAGGTCTAAAAAGGTCTAGGATACAGAAAAAATTCACTGCTGAGAAAAATAGAAACTTCTGCAGGTACAACTTCATGGATGCCTGGAAAAGGAAATGGGTTGTGAGTTTGAAGAAAAGCAATTGAATGATATCTATGTCGATGCTGGTGTATGTTCTTCTTAACATTTCAGCCCCGTTCTCACCATGCACTGAACCTCTCCACCTCCCACCCTCTTCCACTCTCCTCATCTACAATGTCTCCTAGTTTCCTCCAGATCTGGCCCTTAACCATTCTGGGCTCCTCACCTCACCACTCCTACAGTTACCCTCTCTACTTCAGCTCCATCTTCTCCCTTTCCACATAACTTAGTTTTTAAAAAGTTACATTTTTAATAAGTTATTTTTGACTACAGCTGCGGGCTTATGTAGACCTCTGCCTTGCAGCTGCGGCCCAAAAGTGTTGATGACTGCCAGAGGGAAGCCCATACCCCCACTGGCAGCCATTACCGTTCTTCACTACAACTTTCCTTTTTTTTTGGAAGTATAGACAGCAAGCACAAACAAACCTATGCATATGGACGAACAGGTAGATAGATGGTTTGAGCCTCCCCAATAGGCGCTATCACTTCAGCAAAAATGTACCTAAACAGAGACTTTGCAGTGCTGTTCCTATGCAGCAAAAATAGTAGTAGTTTAATTATGTAGCCTAGGACTCTAAAACATACATCACCTGACACTGCACACTGTACCAGCAGAGTGTTAAATGTGAACATATATTCTGCAAAACACAAAGAAGATGCAAAGGGCTCATGCACCAAGGAATAAAAAGGCAAGAACCACAGCACAGTTAATACCAAAAAAGAAAAAGAAATTGTAGAAACTATTTTGTTGTGTCAAACTCAACTGTGTTCTCACTTTCTTTTTGAACATATAGTCTGCATTCAAAAGAAAATCAATCCCACCACCAATGGCTGCAGAGCAGATCTAGGACACTTCCCACAGAATTCAACATACCAAAAATAATTTCCGATTCTAATGTCATCTCAGTAACAGTAAAGGAGTCAACTCAAGGAAAGACAATTAGCAGGTAAGGTTTAAATTTCTCCATAAATCCCCTCCAGTACCAGGCATCTTATAAAGTAACCTACTAAAAGTCACATGCACGCCCACACTGAAAAAGGACACACCAGCCTAATGTGCGCAATTACAGAATAGCAATTGGCTGAAGTACGCATACAGAGGCCCATCCAAGTGCGTAAGTCACCGAAAGTACCTGATGTAATGCACACTGATGGCACAGAATTCTATGTGGCTCCTTATAAAATTGCCTCCTTACTGAACAGAGAATAAGTGACCAAACTAAAAATAGAAATATGCAGACAAAAACTGAACTGAAACTCACAGAAGCCAGAATGCATGAGCACAACAGAGAAATAGAAATATGCAGCTTCCCTGTACTGTGCAAAATATAAAAACAGCAAATATAAAACTTCAAAACCTGACATTCCAAATACTAAAATTGTAAATAAAAAGTTCTTTGTCATCTGGCCATTTTATTTTTCTGATCATGTTGATCTCAGTCTCTGGTTTCTGCATTCCTCTGTCGTCTCTTAGCTCTCTCTCCAGGTTCTCCAGTCGTCATTACTTCCTCTCCTACAGCCATTTCCCTTCCAACCTCCTCCAACTGCCCATCCATCACCGCTGCCATCACATCATCACCTTCCCAAGTCTGCAGTTACCATATCAATAAAAGGAAAGGATAAGTACATGGTCTCTGAGATGCTTGTGCACTTCAAAGGCCTTGCCAGGCCTACTAATACTTTTCATATCAGAAGGGGTGGGATCAGCAGAGCCTTTGAGGCATGCAAAGGCCCAAGCTTTATTTTATTTATCACCATGACTACCACAGACTTGGGAAGATGTGGCAGCAGGTGGTGACAGCAGGGAGGGGGAGAGGGAAGCTGTATAGGAATGAATTGATATGACCACCTCTGCGGTGTTCTGAAGGCATTTGCTGATACCCTAAAAATTTGCCATCTGATGTGGCCACCTCACTCTGCCTAATGATAGAATCTGAATGACTTCCCCACAAATCATGGCGACCCTGTTTCCATCCCCACCCTTGAGCACTAACTGAGCCACAGATTTGGATGGCACCAAACAGGGTACTAGGAGCAGGCAGCAGAAGAGACCTGAGAAGAACTGGGAACAAAGCGAGCTAACTGCCATAGGTGCATCTAGGGGGCACTTGCTGCCGCTCCCTAAACTATGCCACCTAAGACAATTACTTCACTTTCCCTAATGATAGCAGCACCCCTAATAATCATCCCCGGATTCCACTAATCTTTGTGCACAGATCTTCACCCCCTTGTGATAGCATGGATAAGTTTTAATGTTCTGACCCTGCAGGGTTGGCGTCTTGTGCAACAACGATCTGGTTGAACCTCAAATCAATAGAAGAAAACCCTTTATTCTGCAGGCTTCACAGCATTACATCCTCTGGTTGTTACATACAGGCAAGAAAACCCTCTTAGATGTTTTTTCCACATCTTTTGGCTTCTGTCTCCTTTCCCATTGCTGCTCTGGGTTTGGAGTTTTTAAGCTTCTTCTCTAGTCCCAAGTCACTCTCAGCTACATTTCTCTTAAGGCGGACTGGCTTTTAAAGGAGGGTTGGCAGGTTCCAGTGTATACTGCTTTACACATATCGCACTGGGGCTTATACAACCCTAATGTTTGAGTCTGCATTTTTTAGTACTAAAATCTTATCTTCCAAACTCTAGACCAGGGATGGCAAACCTATGGTACGTGTGTCCAAAGTGGCACACAGGAAAACATTTATAACACATGGCAACTAGCAGAAAATCCTCTATTTTTTCTGTGATAATAATACATAGTAATAATTCTCTGACTGAATCTATAGTAATTTTCACCGGAAGAGCTTGATTATTGTTATTATTAGAATAACTGTTTTCAAAACAGTGAACTAAAATGGCATAATGGGGATGGGGGGGATCCCTCATGCCGATCTAGCGCCAGCTAGATGGGTGCGTGAACCACCATTTTGAAATCCTAGCATCTGGGTGATGAGAGGATAGCAGTTGTCCTTAGCTCTAATTTGTACATTTCCTTCTGTTGCACATAGGTTTACAATGGATATAGCATAGTTACTCACCTGTAACAGGTGATCTCCGGAAACAGCAGGAATTTAGTCTTCACATATGGGTATCGTCGGTACAGATGGAGCCTGCGCGGGAACGCTCCCCAGCGTCCAATTAGAAAGCTTTTGGGAGCGTCCCACAGCGCCTGCGTGCTGCCTTCCCGCCTTTCCCAACTGCCTCTCTCCAGTTGAGTTTTAAAGCTGAGACAAAGAGAGAGAGAGGGAAAGGAAAGAGATAGAAAGATACAACTCCTTGGGGAGGTGGATGGATTGTGAAGACTAAATTCCTGCTGTTCCCGGAGATCACCTGTTACAGGTGAGTAACTATGCTATCTCCAGGAACAAGCAGGAATGTAGTCTTCACATATGGGGACTCCCTAGCTTTAGATGCCAGGGAGAGACCCCAGAAGTTGTGTGTCCCTGAGAAAGGGCTCCACTTCCCCCCATGGATCTCTGGCATCCAACCAAGGATGGTGGGTAGGAGTTGATTAAGTATGGAAAGGTGTTGGAGAACAGCCTGACCAAGCAAGGCATCCCGGCGGGAGTTCTTGTTCAAGCAGTAATGGGCTGTGAAGGTATGAAATGAGGCCCAGGTGGCTGCTCGACAGATGTCGTCGATAGACACAAAGTGCAGATGAGCCATTGAAGGTACCATGGCTCTCACATTGTGAGCTGTTACATGGCCCTCCAGAGGAAGATTCTTACTCTGATAGGCAAAGGAAATACACTGAGCAATCCAGTTTGACAGTGTTCTCTTGGAGACTGGAAGTCCCAAATGAGAAGGATCAAAAGCAACAAAGAGCTGAGAGGACTTTCTATGTTGCTGTGTTCTTTGTAAGTAAAAGGCTAAAGCTCTTTTACAGTCCAAGGTATGAAGATTTCTTTCTGCATTTGATGCATGAGGCCTTGGAAAGAACACAGGTAGGTAGACCGCTTGGTTTAGATGAAAAGGCGAGACCACCTTTGGCATAAAGTGTGGATGAGTCCTAAGGACTACCTTCTCATGATGGAACATTGTATAAGGAGGATCAGCCACTAGTGCTTGCAACTCACTGATGCGACGTGCTGATGTGATTGCAATGAGAAAGATAACCTTCCAAGAAAGGAATTTCAAGGGGGTAGTAGCTAAGGGTTCGAAAGGTGGCTTCATGAGCTGACCAAGAACCAAGTTTAAGTCCCATGCCACAGGTGGTGACCTAATGGGAGGCTTAGTTAGAAGAAGGCCTCTCATAAATCTTGCTATAGGAGGATGGGAGGAAATAGGTTGTCCATTTAAGGGCTTGAAGGAAGCTGCAATAGCACTCAAATGGACTCTCACCGAGTTAGTGTTAAGTCCTGCATTGGATAAATGAAAGAGATACTCCACTAATGATTCCAGAGGTACTGCAAGAGGGTTAAGACCCTTCTGCGAACACCATATGGTAAACCTTTTCCACATAAAAGCATAGCGTCTTGTGGAAGACTTCCTGGAAGCATAAAGGATATCCTTTACTGGCTGAGGAAGGTTAAGATCATGAAGATCTAGGCCTTCAGCAACCAAGCCCTGAGATGCAGAGACTGGGGATTGGGATGCCATAACATTCCGTTCTCCTGAGACAGGAGATCTGTAGCAGACCCTAACTCCAGGGAGGGAGCTTCAGAGAGATGTAGAAGCAGAGGGTACCATACTTGCCGTGGCCAATGTGGAGCTATGAGAATCATACGGCCTCTGTCAATCTGAAGCTTGAATAGGGTTCTGGGAATCAGGGGAATGGGTGGAAAGGCATACAGGAAGTCTTGACCCCAGTAAAAGAGGAAAGCATCCCTGGCCTGAGAGCCCTGAGCCAGAATTCTGGAACAGAACCGGGGAAGTTTGGCATTCCACGGACTTGCAAAGAGGTCTATGTCCGGGGTTCCCTAAATTTGGAAAATCTTGGCCACCTGGTCTTCATGCAGAGACCACTCATGTGGAAGCAGAACTCGACTGAGTCTGTCTGCCCAAGAGTTTTGTATGCCTGGAAGATACACTGCCAGGAGATGAATCTGATGCTCTCTGGCGAGGGCCCATAGTCGCAAAGCTTCATTGCAAAGCGACAGAGAGCCTGTTCCCCCCTGCTTGTTCACGTAGAACATGGCTACTTGATTGTCCGTATGAATGAGAACTGTCTTGTAGCTGAGCAGGGTGTGGAACACTCGAAGAGCAAGGAAGATTGCTCTGAGCTCCAAGAGATTGATATGTAGATGAGTCTCCTGTGGAGTCCAAGTGCCTTGGGTGGAGAGGTCTTGCAAAAGAGCTCCCCAACCCATCGGAAAAGCATCTGTTGTGAGAGTTGCCTGGGGTAAGGGTTGTTGAAAAGGGGACCCCAGCAACAGGTTTGGAGGGACAAAATAAGGTGACTTGTGTTTGCTATTTTGTCTGACAGGCACCCTGATGCTTGGGTTCACTGATTGGATAAAGTCCACTGGGCTGCTCTCATATGGAGGCGAGCATAAGGGACCACATGCACGGTAGATGCCATGTGACCTAGTAGCTGTAGCATTTCTCGGACAGTGAGATGAGGTTTTAGCACTGCCTGAGAAGCTAACTGTACCATGCGAAGGCAATGGGCCTGGGGAAGATAGGCCCCTTGCCCTTTTGGTATCCAGCAAGGATCCTATGAATTCTAGAGACTGAGTGGGAGTTAGACTGGATTTTGGGACGTTTATGACAAGACCCAAATACTGGAGGACAGGCATTGCGCAAGATAGGGAGGTCCTGGCCTCTGCTTCTGATGGGGCTCGAATGAGCCAATCGTCTAAGTAGGGGAAGACGAATATCCCTAGAGTGTGGAGAAATGCTGCTACCACAGCTATGCATTTCGTGAACATTCTTGGTGCTGAGGCCAGGCCAAAGGAAGCACCTTGTATTGGTAGTGCTTTCCTTGAAAAAGGAACCGAAGGAACTTCCTGTGAGTCGGGTGGATGAGAACAAGAGTGTACACATCCTTGAGATCTAGAGAATAAAGCCAATCCTGACTCAAGGTATGGCAGCAGAATTCCTAAAGAAATCTTGAATTTCTCTTTGAACAGGAATTTGTTCAATTCTGTGAGGTCCAAAATAGGTCTGTATCCCCCTGTTTTCTTTGGGATAAGGAAATAGGGGGAGTAAAATCCCATACCCTGTTAATGAATGGGGCCTCTTCTACTGCCCCTTGGGCAAGAAACATAGTGACCTCCTGATCTAACAGGTTGATGAGAGAGGTCTGAGAATTGAACTGTCTTACCATGGTGGAAGGGGGCATGCACAGGAAGTGCAGCTTGTACCCCTCTCTTATAATGGAGAGTGTCCATTGCTCTGCTGTTATCTGCTCCCACCTGGGGGCAAAGTGACATAACCTTCCTGGAATGGTGGAAGGCTCTGGTCCATTCAGGGCCAGGAAGGCTAAGTTCTCTAGATGAAAGTCAAAGGCCTTGTGGAGGCTGAGACTGCTGAGACTGTTGAGGCTTAGCAGTCTTTGCTTTCCTTTGTTTAGGTGGTTGCTGACCCTTCCGGGTAGGCTGACCCATAGAACGTCCCTGCTGGGAATAAGAGGGATAAAACCTCTTCTTTTTTGAAAAGAAAGGCTTCTTGAAAAAGACTTCTTTCTCGCAGGATCAGCTGTGGCTTTCAATAGCCTATCCAAAGTGGAGTTGTCAGCATACAACTCATTGGCCTTTTCTTGCCAATCTTTACCAAACAGGTTCTCACCAGTACAAGGAATATTGCCCAGTTTGTCTTGTACCCAGAGCTCCAAATCAGATGCCTGGAGCCAGGCAATTCTACGTGTGCCTATGGCAATGGCAGAGGTTCTGCTTATGCACTCAAAACAGTCAAAAGCTGCACGGTTGACAAATTTAGAAACATCCTGGGCATGTTTGACCAATGTGAGAAAATCCTGTCTTCTATCCACAGGAAGAGGAGGGCTCAAAACCTCTAAATCCCCTGTAACTTCCTTCAGGAACATTCCCATATATAAAATATAGGAACTGATCCTGGTAGAAAGCATGGAAGCTTGGAAAGTACGACGTCCAAAAGCATCCAAAGTTCTGCACTCGTGTCCTGGAGGATTAGAGGCATCTCTCTTTGCATGCCTGATCCTTCTCATAGCTGATTCCACTACAATAGAGTGGTGAGGAAGCCGGGTCTTCTGGAAACCAGGACAAGGAGGGACTCGGTACATAGTATCCAGTCTACGAGAGTGAGGAGAGGTGGTACGAGGCGTCTCCCACATTCTTAGCATGAGATCATGCAAGATCTCATGGATGGGTAGAGTAGCTGCCTCTTTAGGAGCTTTGGGATATTGTAAAATTTCCAACTCCTTTCCTCTGGGCTCTGATTCGACAGACCTCGAGCCACCTCTCTAATGAAGTCCTGAAAGGAAATATCCTCTGGAGGAGACATCCTGCGCTTAGGTGAGGAAGGCTCCTCTGGGAGAAGTATTCCTGCATTGACAGAACTGTCAATCCTCAAATTCCTCTGAGGACTCAAAGTACCATCTGTCTGGATGCTCTTGCAGAGCCCGATACCCGTACCGACTGAAGTCGGTACCGGGAGTAATCGGTACCGGAGTATCGGTACCAGAGGGCATCGCATGACTGGGTGCCGGCAATGTGGACACCGATATCGATGCTGTCGGTACCAGTACCAGCTGAACTGTCTGATGCGGTTCCGAGGGTGTCGATGCCGCAAGGAGAGCCGCCAGACTGCGTTCAATAGCCAGGAATCTCTGGTCTATCGACGTTGCCGATGCCTGGATGTCGGTACCGGAGAAAACAGCCGGTACCCCAGAGCAGGGCCGGATTTACCTTGAGTGAGGCCCTATGCCAACAAAAATTGTGGGCCCCCAGCAGGGGCGGCCCAAGGGGGGTGTGGGCCTCATTTGCATAAGGGGCCTCATTTGCATAAATATTTGCATAATGTTACCATATACTAACTTTTAGTAAACGTGCCTCTTAATGAGTGTATGGATAAAGAAAGACTAAAAGATTTCTACATTACTATAATCCAGTGCCAACTGCCAGACACATTAGGAACTACTACAAACACTGCCCATTTAGAACCCATAGCAAACCCGCCGTATCCTAACAGCACTACCAGGACTCACAAAGCACCATACTCTACCAATCAAAAGGCAACACTGCAAATATTAAACCAATACATTTCAGAGAACAACAATACATGACCTACTGGGGAAAGAGAACAAGTGGCAATGTCAAATAGGAATTATATAAACAGAACACCTCAGCTCAGTTACACATGCAGAACATAGACCATCACCAAACAAGTAATCACATTTTAGAAACAGGAAGACAATAATTAAACTGGGAATCCCAAAAGCCAAACTTGGAATGTACAACACTGTAGAAATAAAACTATACATTAATTTGCTCTTGTACTAAACAAAGCGCAGACGTTAATGATGCACATTTACCAGAGCTGACATATTCCAATTAATAAATTCAAAATAAAGAGATATTTTTCTACCTTTTGTGCATTTTTTTCAGCTGCAATTGCTCCAGCCACTTTCTTCTGGTTTCTTCATGTCTTCTGCTAACTCTCCATCGTCTGCTGTCCATTTGTCCTTTCTTCTCTCTTCTAGTTTTTTTCCATTCTCTCTCTACATCTGCTTTAACATACTAATCTTTCTCCTTTTGCTCTTTCCTCATTCCTATTTCATCCACTCAAATTTTACCCCTCCATCCTCAATCCCCACTTACTCTCCCAATACCCGGCCAATTGTAGATTTTTTTATCCCTCCCACACAAAATATTTTTCCCTTCTCCATTTTACTCTTCCAGCCCCATCCCATTCTAATCCTCCCCCAACATCAGCTCCCTTCTAGTTCCAGCCTCACCCAGCATCCATTCCCTTCTAGTCCCTGCATCAGCCCATTTCCAGTCCTAGCCACCCATCAGCCCATTTCCAGTCCTAGCAACCCCCCAACCCAATACCAGTCCTAACCCCCCATCACCCCATTTTCAGTTTAAGCCCCCCCTATAACCCATTACCAGTCCTAACCCCCCATCAGCCCACTTCCAGTCCTAACCCCATCAACCCATTTCCAGTCAGCCCCCCATAGCCCATTGCCAGTCCTAACCCCCCCCATCAGCCCATCAGCCCACAGCCCATTACCAGTCCTAACCCCATCAGCCCACCTCCAGTCTTAACCCCCCCCAGCCCATTTCCAGTCCTAACCCCCCCCCATAGCCCATTCCCAGACAGCCCCCATCAGCCCACAGCCCATTACCAGTCTTAACCCCCCCCAAAGCCCATTACCAGTTCTAAACCCCCCCAACAGCCCATTATCAGTCCTAACCCCATCAGCCCACCTCCAGTCTTAACCCCCCAGCCATTTCCAGTCCTAGCCCCCCCATAGCCCATTACCAGACAGCCCCCATCAGCCCACAGCCCATTACCAGTATAAACCCAAAAAACCCATTTACAGTTGTAAACACCCGCCAACAGCCCATTTAGAGTCCTAAACCCCTCAGCCCACCTCCAGTCTTAACCCCCCCCAGCCCATTTCCAGTCCTAGCCCCCCCCCATAGCCCATTACCAGACAGCCCCCATCAGCCCACAGCCCATTACCAGTCTTAACCCCCCCAAAGCCCATTACCAGTTCTAACCCCCCCCAACAGCCCACAGCCCATTACCAGTCCTAACCTCATCAGCCCACCTCCAGTCTTAACCCCCCAACCCATTTCCAGTCCCAGTCCCAGCCCATTTCCAGTCCCAGTCCCAACCCATTTCCAGCCCCAGTCCCAGCCCCCCCAATTACCAGTCCTACCCCTCCCCCGGCCTAAAGTAAAATTTAATTTTAAAAAAAAACCTGCTGGCTGCCGCCGCGGGGCCCCCTCTGCTGCCGCGGCAGCATGGACTGACCCGCGGGGGCCCCCTCTGTAAGCTCGGTCCCTCTCTCCGTGCCTCCGTGTCTCCCTCCGTGCAGGCGGTGAGAGACGCGAAGGCAGACTGTCTCCTTCGCGTCTCTGTTAAGCCCGCAGGGGCTGATGGGAAATTTCCCATCAGCCCCTGCGGGCTTAACAGAGACGGGAAGGCAGAAGGAGACAGTCTGCCTTCGCGTCTCTAACAGCCTGCACGGAGGGAGACACGGAGGCACGGAGGGAGGGACCGAGCTTACAGAGGGGGCCCCCGCGGGTCAGTCCATGCTGCCGCGGCAGCAGAGGGGGCCCCGCGGCGGCAGCCAGCAGGGTTTTTTTTATTTTATTAAAAAAAAAAAGCCTAACTAGTTCAATTTTTGTGGGCCCTTTGCAGCTGTGGGCCCTACGCCATGGCATACATGGCGTATAGCTAAATCCGGCCCTGCCCCAGAGCATGGCACCAGTAGTTCTGCCGAGGTCGAGGCCTCGAGAACATCCTGGATCCCCGATAATGCTTTGGAAGCATAAAATACCTAATGCCTTATCTCATTTTTGGATCATGTAAAAACCCTTCACTCCACCATTCTTGAAATTGTCCACCGGGACAATTTTGCCGGTGCAGAATCCTCAAGGGCAACGCCAGGGGCATCTCGATGCTTAGAAGGAGATCTACCCTTTGAGGACCGGCTGGACTTGTGTTTAGTTACCTGAGATCCACGGGAGGAAGAGGAAGCCCTGGAAGACGTCGATGCCACCGAGGCTGCATCAAAGGGAAACAGGGTACTGAGCTTAGCAGCTCGGTTCTGTCGGCCTCTTTTAGACATCATGGCACAGGACATACATTCCGTGATGGAGTGGTCAGGACCTAAACTTTTAGGCACCACTCATGGGTGTCGGTGACGGAGATGGTACCGCCACACTTGGTGCACTTTTTGAAACCTCAAGAGGGTTTTTCCATTGTGGAGGAACTTTTGGGCCTAAGTCCCAAAAAGGCGCGTGCACGTGGGAAAAAAAAAAAGTACTAAATATATATATATTTTTTTTTTTTAAGAAAAGAAAGAAAGAAAAACCGGCGGTACCGGTAGAGCGTCGAAGAAGGCAGACGCAACCACAAAAAAGAAGGGCAATAAGGAGAATTTTCTGCGGTGACAGGAACGACGACCTGCTGGCTCCGCGGAAAATGAAGAACTGGAGAGAGGCAGTTGGGAAAGGCGGGAAGGCAGCACGCAGGCGCTGTGGGATGCTCCCAAAAGCTTTCTAATTGGACGCTGGGGCGCAGGCTCCGTCGGTACCGACGATACCCATATGTGAAGACTACATTCCTGCTTGTTCCTGGAGATAAATTTATAAAGAAATAGTAAATACTGTATGCAGTTTAACCTGGTTTGAACATGCTTTATATAGGACTTTTTAATAAATTTTTTGTCAATTATTCTCCATCCATAAAATTTATATATTGATTTTAATAAATTATGTTACTATTATACAATCTAGAAATGCCCTCATACTGCATTGTAGATAGATTATGTATATAGTTAACCCAGTTATCCAAGTTTGTACTCCTGTTCAATGTAAAACCTGACAGTTTGTCGTTATGGTCGTTGTTGTTATGATGTAAACCGCGCTGATTCTAAATAGCGCGGTATATAAGAAACTGTAATAAATAAATAAATAAATAAATAAATAGTTAATTTCACAAGCTATTTTTCATTATGTGTTGTCATATTCAAATATGCATGATTTTTTCAACTATATTTACCCTTTTCAGCATGAAAAGAACGTCTGCTCGGTCAGCAAAAAAGCAAAAATGCTCAAATGGAGGAAACCATAGTCGAGATTTTCAAGAATGGTGGAGTGAAGGGTTTTTACATGATCCAAAAATGAGATAAGGCATTAGGTATCTTATGTTCCGAATCTGTAGTATGCAGGACTTTATCGGTTAAACGTCATTACAAAACAGTTCATAAAGAGCTTTGCAATAAAACTTAACAAGAACCAAAGGAACACAGTTCGAGAATTCGGCACAATAAAGAAGCAATCAAATGTAAGACAATAGATGTCCTATTTAAAACAAGCCAAGGTATCATTGCCTAAACAAACTTTGTTAGATTGCCCTCACACACTATTTTTTTTCCTACGGTATTAGAAAAAGTGCAAAATGAAATTAGAACAATAGTAAATACCAATATGCTGTGCAAAAATTACCACTGGCACGCAAGTTTATTTTTTTAAGAATATTCCGATCGATTTGGGCACAGGCTCTCAAAAAGATTTGTCACCCCTGCTCTAGACCATCCGTCCAGGTTCACTAGATCCTCTCTTATGTTTTCCATACCTGTTTAAATCAGCCACATATGGTTAGGTGGATTTTCAGACACTAGAGAGCATGTGTGCATGTTTGCCTGTAGAAAACAAAGTCATATTCTGGGGGGATGTATATATATTACGTGTGCGCGCATGCTTTTTACCTATTCTTACCCCCCTCCCCCACCTATTTTATATCACTTAACGTTTAAGTACATACATTTATGCACATAACTGGATTTCCAAACTCGGGGCATGCAGGTGCCTTGTGTTTTCAGAACTGGGTTTGTTCTGCGAGCTTAAAAAGCCCACATGCAACATTGCAGTTAGGCACAACTGGTTAACATTTACCTTTTAAGAGAAACTCCAGCATGGCCGTGCACTTTATGACACCAAGGCATGTAATACCTAGATTTACTGCCCGCTCTGGGAACAGAATCAGGGGCTGGTCAGCAATGCAGACAGCAAAGGGCAGTCTCTTAGCAAAGACCTCAGGGCACAAGGCGGGTGGAGAACAAAGGCCTGAGCTGTTTAACCATCTACAATGTGCCCTCCCAGTTCTATATCCACTCTCCAAGCACCCCCCCCCCCCGCACAATAGATTCAGTGTCCACCTCCTACTCCCCATCAGACCAGCCTATGTTAAATGCCATGGAATACCAGGCATAAGCTGAAACCGACGAGTGATCAGAATCCAAGCCAGAGAAGAGGGAGGGAAGGACGTCACAAGGTCACCAGCACACACAAGAAAAGTCACTTTGGAATCCCATCTCCAGTTCTGCCCCATTTCTACTCCCACAGCCTATGCAAATAGATTCCTGATGCCCGATGCCCCGTGCCCCAGCCCTACCATCCACATGGGCACAAGGCTTCTCACGCTGTTTACTCTAATCAGCAGCCTCCGGTACAGGATTTTTTTTTTTTAGGGGATGGAAAGATAATAAGCAGCCCATATTTTCAAAAGGTTCAGTTCTCACTGCCTCTCCCACACAAGTATATGTCAGAATGGCAATGTTACAGCATCCAGCATCTATGCTCATATTCATTTAAGCGTAATAAGTCAGTATACCACCCCATTAAATCAAGCTTTGATAAATTTTCTTGGAATCTAGAAACCAGCTGCTGAGACCTCAGTCACAGTGCCCCCCCCCCCCCCCAAAGGTATCACAGCTCCTTTTTAAAGGGTCAGATGTTCTGTTTTCCTATTTTTTTATGGGAACAGAAAGCTTAATAAATCAAGCCCTTAACGTTCCTTTACACAGTGACAACAGAAGGCATCAACCCTTCTCTTCCCTCTCCCACGAACCCCACCGAGTACGTTGTCAGCAGCATACTGGTGATCTTTTATAGCTGCACCTGAGGCAACTTCCCTTTTTGCTTCACTTACCGGTATCACTATGGTCTGATAATACATGAAGCAAACACACATACCCCAAACTCCCTCATTTTTTATTTTATTTATTTAACAAATTTTTATATACCGCAACCTTCCGAAGATCAGGTGCGGTTTACATAGAACAATTAAAGAAACAGAGTGACATTTCTGTTTTTTACATAGAACAATAGAACTATAACCTAATCTAAGTACATATTACATTTAACTTTTTAACATTTGAACTTTCATTAGTAACTATGTACACATAACTATGTACAGGCGTGGAAGGAGGAGTTCAGCGGTCGCCCACCCTCCCAACAGCCATTGCCCAGTCTCACCGTCTCATAACCACCCTCCACAGCTATCAACCAGGGTTTTTCTCTCTCTCAAAGCCCCCTCCCCAGTCATCAACCAGTGGGTCTTGCTCTCTTATTCACCCTAAGCCATCACCCCATCTATCTTTCTCAGTCTCATAGCACCCCAACAGCCATCACCCAGTCTCTTGCTCTCATAGCCCTCCACAAATCCTGTGTCTCACTTTTCTTCCTGCAGCAGTGAGAAAACAGCGAGGCTATCTGCATAGAGCTTGAACAGTGCAATAAAGAAAGTCTGTGCTGATTTTGTACAATTTCAAGTCTCAAGAGACTTGAAACAACGAGATTGGCCCAAACTTCCCCCACGGCGCAGCTCAAGCTTTTTAAAGAGATGATCATGGTGGAAAGAAAGGCAGTACCAGCACAAGACTTTCAGGGGAATGAAATCCTGGGCAGTGGGGTGCAATTTTTAGGTGCCACGGTAACCTGGCACCCGAGATTTATCAAGCCCTGCACTGAATGATCTCCTACCCCCACCATGCAAAGTACATGGTCAGGCAAGACCAGCACTAACACAAGGAACGTTAGCAACTGTGGAACAACCTTCTTCATGCATCTTTGTTTCTTTGCAGGACTGTGCCTTCTGTAGTGCCTCGGGCTCATCTCGCTCACACAGCCGGGTATTATGAGACATTGTAGGCCAGACTGGGAGGCAGGGAAAAGGTTCCATGCCAGTATAACAGTTGCTGAATTTAAAAGCCAGGCTCTCCCTTCAGAAGAAATGCAAGGGGGTTATGGTTGACTGGGGGGGGGGGGGGGGAAGAGGGAGTCGTTTTCATGGAGTCCTTATCAGATAATTATTTCTTTTTACCATTATCCAACTCCCATGCCTTCCTCCTCCCATAGAATAAGAGGTTCACTTTCCACCTAAAGCCTACCAGTATAATTTTCTCTGAGAAAGTGCCTCTGGGATCCTGGAAGAGTTCTAGCCCAGACGGCAGCTCTTGCACAGCCTCCCAGAAAGCACCAGTTATCTGGCAGTCCATTCAGAGCAATTAAGGTCAGCAAAACAAGGTGTAGATAATTTTTCATTGGATTAACTTAACCAGGGGCAGCGGAACATCTTTGGTAGAAGAGGTCAAACCAACCAACTAATCTCTGGCCCCTCCCCAAAGCTAATTGCTGATGCTGTGTTGGGCAAAATATTGCTACAGCCATGACCCCAGCAGCATGCCTCATTTCTCAGCCTATGAGCTTAAACCCTTTTGTTAGATGCGATTCGCTTAAGCATAGCGCCTAGTGTCGAGAGTCACACTAGCTGTATTTTTGACTGTTCATAAGCATGCACAAACATGCACATACGTCCCCCTCCCAAACCAGCAGAATAAAGAGCTGGTGGGAATCCCAGTCCCACCGACATGAACAGCTGGAGCTGGGGCCTGAAAAGACGAATGAGAGACCCCAAGTCCCACCAGGCAGAAGAGCCAGGGCTGCAGCCTGATAAGGCTGGTGGGAGGCAGGGGCGCCCAAGAGGGGTGCGGGGCCATGTGTGGAGACTCGGTGTGGGGCCTCATTTGCATAAGTGGCCTTATTTGCATAAATATTTGCATAATGTTACCATACACTAACTTTTAGTAAACATGTCTCTTAATGAGTGTATGGATAAAGAAAGAATAAAAGATTTCTACATTACTATAATCCAGTGCCAACCGCCAGGCACATTAGGAACTACTATAAACGCTGCCCATTTAGAACCCATAGCAAACCCGCCGTATCCTGACAGCATTATCAGGACTGACAAAAGCACCATACCCTACCTATCAAAAGGCAACACTGCAAATATTAAACCAATACATTTCAGAGAATACTGGGGAAAGAGAACAAGTGGCAATGTCAAATAGGAATTACATAAACAGAATACCTCAGCTCAGTTACACATGCAGAACATAGACCATCACCAAACAAGGAATCACAATTTAGAAACAGGAAGGCAATAATTAAACTGGGAACCCCAAAAGCCAAACTTGGAATGTACAACACTGTAGAAATAAAACTATAAATTAATTTCCTCTTGTACCAAACAAAGCGCAGACGTTAATAATGCACATTTCCCAGAGCTTTCATATTCCAGTTAATAAATACTAAATAAAGAGATATCTTTCTACCTTTTGTGCATTTTTTTTCAGTTGCAACTGCTCCAGCCACTTTCTTCTGGTTTCTTCATGTTTTCTGCTAACTCTCCATCGTCTGCTGTCCATTTGTCCTTTCTTCTCTCTTCTAGTTTTTTTTTCCATTCTCTCTCTCTACATCTGCTTTAACATACTAATCTTTCTCCTTTTGCTCTTTCCTCATTCCTATTTCATCCACACAAATTTTACCCCTCCATCCTCAATCCCCACTTACTCTCCCAATACCCGGCCAATTGTAGATTTTTCATCCCTCCCACACAAAATATTTTTCCCCTCTCCATTTAACTCCCCCAGCCCCATCCCATTCTAATCCTCCCCCAACATCAGATCCCTTCTAGTTCCAGTCTCACCCAGCATCCATTCCCTTCTAGTCCCTGCATCAGCCCATTTCCAGTCCTAGCCCCCCCATCAGCCCATGTCAAGTCCTAGCTCCCCCATCCATTTCCAGTCTGAGTCCCTTCATCAGCTCATTTCCAATCCTAGCCCCCCCATCAGCCTATTTCTAGTCATTTCCTAGCCCCACCATCAGCCCATATCAAATCCTAGCTCCCCTCCACTCAGCCCAATTCAAGTCCAAGCCCCCCCATGAGCCTACTTCCAGTTCTAGCCCCTCCATGAGTCCATTTCAATTCAAGCCCCCACCACAGCCCATTTCCAATCTTAGCTCCCCCCAACAGCCCATTTCCAGTCCTATCCTAGCTGCTCCATCAGCCCATTTTCAGTCCTAGCTCCCTTCCCTCACAGCCCATTTCCATTCCAAGCCCCCTCCCCATCAGCTATTTGCAGTTCAAGCCTCCCCTTCCACTCAGCACATTTCAAGTCCTAGCAACCCCCCAACCCATTACCAGTCCTAGCCCCCCCCATCAACCCACTTCCAGTCCTAACCCCCCATCACCCCATTTTCAGTTTAAGCCCCCCCTATAACCCATTACCAGTCCTAACCCCCCATCAGCCCATTTTCAGTTTAAGCCCCCCCCCTATAACCCATTACCAGTCCTAGCCCCCCATCAGCCCACTTCCAGTCCTAACCCCATCAGCCCATTTCCAGTCAGCCCCCATCAGCCCACTGCCAGTCCTAACCACATCAGCCCACCTCAAGTCCTAACCCCTCCCCATCAGCCCATTTCCTGTCCTAGCCCCCCCATAGCCCATTATCAGTCCTAACCCCCCCATAACCCCATTTCCAGACAGCCCCCATCAGCCCACAGCCCATTACCAGTCTTAACCCCCACATAGCCCATTACCAGTCCTAACCCCCCTAACAGCCCACAGCCCACCTCAAGTCAAGTCCTAACCCCCTCCATAGCCCATTACCAGTCCTAACCCCCCACCCCTCGGCTCATGGAAAATTTAAAAAAAAAAAAAAAAGCTGGCTGCTGCCGCAGCGGCAGAATGGAGTGTCCCGCGGGGCCCCTCTGCGCCGGCTTTCAGATACGCGGGCTTAACAGAGACGCGAGGGAGACACTCTCCCTTCGCATATCTGAAAGCCGGCGCAGAGGGGCTCAGCTGGGCAGAGGGGACCCCGTGAGACACTCCATTCTGCCGCCGCGGCAGCGGCCAGCTTTGTTTTTTTATTTAATTTTTAAAAAAGCAGAATGTTCTTTGCGCGGGGCCCCCTGAAACGCGGGGCCCTGTGCAAAAAACATTCTTGCTCAATGGACGGGCCGGCCCTAGTGGGAGGCCCTGGATTTTGCCAGCCAGAAGAATGGGGCTGTAGCTTGAAGAGGAGGGGGACTGTGCTAGAAGGAAAAGGGGTGGGGCATAAAGGAAGGGGCTGTGCTAGAAGGAAAAGGGGTGGGGCATAAAGGAAGGGGCTGTGCTGGAAAAGGATAGAAGAGGTGAAACATAAGGGAAAGGGCAGAGTTAGAGGAAAAAAAAAGCAGAAGAGATGGCGACTGCATAAAGAGAAGGAAGGGAGAGGTAGCATGAAAAGCCTGAGTGAGTGCAAGATTGGGTGAAGAGGAGCATGCAAGGCCCTCCACATGCCTGATTTTACAAATGCGAAAAAAGATAAGAGACAAGAGAGAAACAGATGACTGCTATTAGAAGACCAAAGCAGCCAGAATATATCGATGTTAAACAATTGTTAATGTACTAATTTGCAGGATGAGAGGGGATAGCCGGAAACAGAAATTTTACAGCATCTGTGCAAGAAAAAAAAATCTGGTGACATTTTGCTCCTGTATAAAAATGGTTCAAAGGGGCCAACACAGCCCAATCCTGTATTCTATGCAACCACGGCACCTTCAGATCACAAGACGTATGAGCCATTTGTGACACTGTATGCGAGCAAAGCTGAGAAAGTTCCTGCCTAAACAAAAAAATACATATATATTTAGTGTAGTCCATTGGTAGTTACTGAAGTAAACAGGGCTACAATAGCCACAAACCTGGTCAAGAAATATTCCAGGTATCTTCTAACAAAAAGCAATGAACGGAAACTGTCGCTAAACCTGGGAAACTTTAAAGCCTATTGTCTGAATGTGTTATTTCCAGACCAAAATCAGCAAAAGAAATCTGTTTTATGAATTCAGTTAAACAGTTTAACAGAATCGTTCAAATACTGCCCTTATTAATGTTTTCCCTTTGAGGGCATGGGTTCCCCCCTCCCCCCCCCAAGCTTTTGAATATGCCTCCAACTTTGCTACAAACATCATTCTGGACCCAAATAAAATGGTTGGCAGGCATCCTCTGAAAGACATACTGCAGGAATTTATACAGATAGGATGAATGCCTTTTATACAAAAAAATAAAATAAAATATATATAATTTAAAAAAGAACAGTAGCCCATGAAGACTATACAAAGGACCCAAGAGACAGGAAAGAGCAGCTGGTTGCTACTGCTGATCTATTTACCCAGACAAAAAGTAATTACTCCGTGTACTTGGCAAGGTACACAAATTACAGACTGTTTGTAACTATACAGGCTATTGAAAGCTGTGCCCATCTGGGTAGGGCAGAGGTGAGGCAAGGTGCAGTGCATGAAATATTTTATCTTCAGCAAAATCAGGAAGTATTTTAAAAACGCCCATTGCCAGCATTTTCAGCAAGTTTCATCAGACACCTTGAAGATACCAGAAGCCCTGGCCAAGCGAAGACAGGTACGCACTAAACGGAATAGCTAAAACAGCTATTAGGCAAGACACTCGTGGTCTGCGGCCTGGCTTCATGCCTATAGGAACAGGCAGTTCGCTATACAACAGATTTACATCCGATGAGAGCGCTCTTGCCTCAACTCCTCTTCCATTATTGCATTCAATTTATTGAACGTTTCTGAGTATTTTATGTCCCCTTAAAATCCCAAGATGCCTTACAAGTACACTATTAGAGAAGCACACATGCAAACCAGACCAGTCAACCCTGGATGGAGCATCAACTCTCGACTGATCCCCTTCATACCCTATTCATTTTTAGGCAGGCACCCTCGGCATCATCATGGTCTCCGCCTTTTGAAACGCCATTTGTGCAGGCGAGTGCGTGCCTAACAGAAATCTTGTTCCAAAGAAGTTTTTGACACTTAATGAGTGCCAAGCCTTTTACCACAAAAAGCATTAATCTTGCTAAGGGTAACTTATTCTCAAAACTCTGATCTCCCCAGTTTCCTTTGCATTCTAGTTCTAAAGTAACACCTCACTTTTCACTTTACTATACCTTTAACCTTGCCCACTAGCATACCCTATCCTTATTCTCCGCTCAATTGTTTACCTTTCCCCTAAATCCACCTCCCCCTTCCCATCCTCCTCCATTTCTGTGGATAACTCACTCAGCCTCAGCTTCAGCCTCCACAACCCGCCCGCCGACCTCTGAAGCTCCCCCGATCGGGGTAGAGCGCCTGAGTTGGAAATCCTCCCGCTCAGAAGCTCCTGCCCAATCGGGGCAGTGGGAGCAACAAAATTCACTTTAAAAGCGGCGCCCAGGGCCCTTTGGCGTGGCCCTTATGCGCGGCCACAGAAGAAGCCACAAAGAGCAACTAAAGCAAAACCACAACCAAAGCAACCCACGGACTACAGCAACAAACAGCCATCATACACCAGCTCACACAACCAAGCTCAAGCAACCCAAGACAATGAGGAAAATGACCACCCAACGCCCAGAGGAAACCTATGCAGAAGCCCAACTCAGCACCAGGACACACAGGTACACCCATAAACCATGCCCCCCTTCCTTGCCCCAATTTACCTCCTAGCACCATTCCTAACCCTTTATCCCTTCACTACCGACACACTCCCCAACCACCCCATACCAAGCATCACAACCATCCAAACCACAAACACCAACAACCCCCCTCCCACGCATGGTGCAACACCCACACACCACTCACACCAATCCACACCCCCAATCCCTCAAACAACCACCCTCTCTCCATCACACTAATAAATGCCCATTCAGTCAGAAACAAGACCACATGCTCCATGACCTGATCACAACCCAAAAGATTGACATCCTATGCATAACCAAAACATGGCTAACGGATACCGACACTGTGCTCATGAACCAAATAAATGGAAATTACACTAACCTGGTAATTGTAGTTCCTGGAGGGTCCAGTTTAGTCCTCCAACATCGGGTAGTGCCCCTCCTCCTGCAGCCGGGAGACTGGACCAATCAAATCTTCTGTAGTATATATGCAGCAGGAGCTCCCAGAAGTCCCCAGTGTACTAGTAACAAAGCATACTTAACGAAGCAACACATTAGATTAATATACAAAATGACCTAATTAAAGAACAATTTGTTCCCCCCCAAGGAATATCCAACCCCCTCCCCAAACGAGGAAGTCAGAACACTGCATTGCGCCGGCACCGACGCCTCAGGAATCAAAACACCGCTCCCCACCAGAAGTTCAGGAGCTGCCTGAACCCCCAAGACAGGGAAGAGCCTCTGCAAAAAACGCGGCTGCCACAGAGGGACGAACGGCAAGAGGAACCGTCTTAATATCAACCGTTCGGAAAGGCGCGCCGCACCACATTAGCAGATAGTCGGGAGGGAAGGAGGACTAAACTGGACCCTCCAGGAACTACAATTACCAGGTTAGTGTAATTTCCATTTCCTGTTCGGTAATCCAGTTTAGTCCTCCAACATCGGGATGTAACAGAGCAGTTAAGACTGGGCGGGACCTTGCCATCCGGCGCGCAGAACCGCCGAACCAAAACAGGAATCCCGAGCCGCTGACACATCTAAGCGATAGTGTCTACTGAAAGCACGCAGAGACGACCAAGTGGCCGCCCTACAAATATCTGCCGGCGGAACCAGGCTATACTCCGCCCAAGAGGTCGCCTGAGCCCTAGTGGAATGAGCCCTCAGACCCTCCGGAACAGACCGCTGTTGCAACAGATACGCGGACGCGATCGCCTCTTTGAGCCATCTAGCAATGGAGGCTTTAGCCGCCGCTTCCCCTTTACGCGCACCCCCGAAGAGCACGAAAAGCCGGTCAGATTTCCGAAAAGACTCGGTAACCTTTAAATAACGATGGAGCGTACGACCCACATCGAGCCGGAGAAGACCTTTGTCCGTTGATCCGACAGATTGCGAAGAAAGCACTGGAAGAAACACTGCCTGATTCATGTGAAAGGGAGACACCACCTTTGGCAGAAAGGAAGGAACCGGACGGAGAACGATCCGATCCGCAGAAAAAGACAAGAAAGGCTCGACAGGACAATGCATGCAGATCTGAAATGCGCCGTGCCGAACAGATGGCTACAAGAAAAACCGCCTTCAGCGTGAGATCTTTCAGAGACGCCCTGCGCAGGGGCTCAAAAGGTTCACGAACCAGGGCCCTCAGAACTAAATTCAAGTCCCAAGGAGGAACGAAAACTCTGCGGGAGGGCCGCAAATGAAAAACAGCTGTAAGGAATCGGCGTACATCCGGATGAGCCCCGAGCAGACGACCCAAAACCTTGCCGCGG
Source organism: Ichthyophis bannanicus (assembly GCA_033557465.1). Taxonomy (NCBI): domain Eukaryota; kingdom Metazoa; phylum Chordata; class Amphibia; order Gymnophiona; family Ichthyophiidae; genus Ichthyophis; species Ichthyophis bannanicus. The sequence continues at coordinate 1,189,664,161 of CM066032.1, forward strand.
TAACACGAGATAGCCGCCAGCTGGACTTTTAGGGAACTAGCCGCAAGGCCCTTATCGAAACCATCCTGAAGAAAACTTAAAACGACGGGCACTGAAACAGTCGCCGCCCGGACTCCCCGCCGGGAGCACCAGTCTTCAAAAATCCTTCAAATCCGAACGTAAGTAAGAGAAGTGGACGTTTTCCTCGCCCGCAGAAGGGTAGAAATCACCGCGGGGGAGTAGCCCTTCCTTTTCAGCCGAGCCCTCTCAATGGCCAAACCGTAAGCGAGAATCGATCCACTTCGGGCATCCGCAAGGGACCCTGAAGAAGAAGATCCGGTAGAGCGGGCAGGAGCCAAGGAACGCCGTCGCTCAACCGGACCAGATCGGCATACCAGGGCCTCCGGGGCCAATCCGGGGCCACCAGTAACACGCGACCCCGGTGGCTCTCGATACGTTGTACGACCCGGCCGATCAGAGCCCACGGAGGAAAGACATAAAGAAGACCGGACGTTGGCCACGGCTGAATGAGAGCGTCGAGCCCCTCGGACATGCGCTCCCTTCGCCTGCTGAAGAAGCGCCCTGTCTTGGCTGATTGAAAGGTCGCCATGAGATCCATGATGGGTGGACACCACCGCCGGACGATTAGTGCGTAAACCTGTGGGTTTAGCTCCCATTCTCCGGGGTCCACCCGCACTCTGCTGAGAAAATCGGCCTGGACATTGTCTACGCCCGCAATGTGAGCCGCCGAGATTGCTGGAAGGCGAGTTTGCACCCAGTTGAACAAGGCCGCCGCTTCTGCCTCCAGGGCCACGCTGCCGGTACCCCCTTGGCGATTGATGTAAGCTACAGTGGACGCATTGTCCGACAGGACTCTCACCGGCCGTCCGAGAACCAGGGTCTCCAGGTCCACCAGGGCTAGCCGGACTGCCCGCAATTCGAGACGGTTGATCGACCAAGAGGCCTCCAGGGGAGACCATTCCCCCTGAGCAAGGCGGGACTCGCAGTGAGCCCCCCAGCCGGTTAAGCTCGCATCCGTCGTGAACGGAACCCACAGAGGAGGCTCCAAGGGAATCCCTCGCGACAGGTTCTCGGCGGAGAGCCACCACCGGAGGGATCGGCGAACCGTCTTTGGGCAAGGCAATCTCTTGTTCAGCGAGTCGAACTGGTTGGACCAACGTCGCAGAAGAGCACTCTGCAGCGGACGCATGTGGAAGCGCGCCCAAGGCACCACCTCCAAGGTCGCCGCCATCGTGCCGAGGAGCCGCAGGTACCACCACGCCGACGGAGCTGGCATCCCCCGGAAGAGACGGACCAGAGCCCGCAACGCCAGCACGCGTCGCTCCGGAAGGCACACCAAGCCCCTTGCTGTGTCGAAGCGGACTCCCAGATACTCGAGATCCTGTGACGGAGACAGACAACTCTTGCATTCGTTCACCACCCATCCGAGGGACCGAAGGAGATCCACCACCCTGCTCGTGACTTGCACACACTCCCGACTGGACTTCGCTCGAATCAACCAGTCGTCGAGATATGGATGGACCAGGATGCCCTCCTTGCGCAACGCCGCCGCGACTACAACCATTACCTTTGTGAAGGTGCGGGGAGCCGTGGCGAGTCCGAACGGCATGGCCCGGAATTGAAAATGGCCCCACGGGAGCGCAAAGCGGAGAAACCGTTGATGGGAGGGCCGGATGGGAATGTGTAAATAGGCCTCTGTAAGATCGAGGGATGTCAAAAATTCCCCTTGACGCACCGCTACGATGACTGACCGCAGGGTCTCCATGCGAAAGTGCGGTACTCTGAGAGCGCGATTCACGCCTTTGAGATCCAAGATCGGACGAAGGGAACCGCCCTTTTTGGGAACCACAAAATAGATGGAGTAGCGACCTGCGCCTCTTTCCAAGGGCGGGACCGGAACCACGGCCCCCAGAGAGAGAAGCCGATCCAGGGTCACGCGGATGTCCCGCGCCTTTTGAGCTCCCTTGCTGGGAGACAGAACAAACGAATCCGGAAGTGGGTGCACAAACTCTAGGGCATAACCTTCTTCTATAATCTGCAGCACCCACCGATCTGACGTAATTTGGGCCCAAGAAGGAAGAAAGTCGCGCAAACGACCCCCGATGACCGGACCTTCCTCTAGAGCCCGCCTCGTTTCATTGTGGCTTGCGATTAAAGGAAGAGGCCGAGGAAGAGGCGGCTCCGGAGAAGCCCCTTCCCGCTCCTCTGAAACCACGAAACCCTTGATGACGGGTTCCAAAACGACCGCGCTGCGAAGTCCACAGCCGGGAAGAACGAAATCTGCGCGCATCCCGAAACTGGCCGCGCGCTGAGGTGGACGACCTATTAAGCTTAGGCTTATCCTCTGGAAGCCGACCACCCTTAGACTCACCGAGATCCTTCACCAACTTATCCAGAGCCTCACCAAATAACAACCTGCCCTTAAAGGGTAGTTTACTGAGGCGAGACTTGGAAGAACCGTCGGCCGCCCAATTGCGCAACCAGATGGACCGTCGTGCCGCTACCATGGAGGCCATGCTATTAGCTAGGGAGCGTATTAAATCATAACACAGATCCGCCAAGTAGGCCGATCCCGACTCCACGCGGGTAACGTCCAACAGCCCCCCGAGCGCAGGTGCTGCGACCATCGCAAACAAGCTCGAGCTACCCACGCCCCACAAATAGAAGCTTGTAACGATAAGGCGTTGGTCTCGAAGGCTTGCTTCAACAAATTATCAACCTTTTTGTCCTGAACATCCCTCAGGGCCGCGGCCCCTTCAACCGGGATGGTGGTTTTCTTAGTCACTGCCGAAACGGCAGCATCCACCCATGGAGACTTAAACAAGTCCCTGTCCTTGTCTGCAAGGGGGTAAAGACGATTCATGGTCCGAATCCCTTTCAAAGCGGATTCCGGTTGCTCCCATTCCGCATGGATCATCTGCTCAACTACTCGGTGCACAGGAAAAAACTACCTGGGCATCCCTGACCGCCTGAATGAGAGGATCCTCGAGACCCTCCTCCTCCAGCGGCCGCACCGCAGAGAGGTTAAGTGCTTGGAGAGACTCCGTGACCAAAGGTACCAGCTCGTCCCTTCGAAACACCCGAATGATGTGAGCCTGATCTTCCAGTTCTGGAAGCTCTCCGTCTTCCAACTCCTCCGCCTCAATATCCGGATCCCCCTCAGTCTCGGAATCCGGGAGGCAAAGGGCGTCCTGATCCTGGTCCCCCAACCTGGGCCGCTTGACCGCGGGTTGGGAAGACCGCTGAACCCCCCCCGCGGATGCTGGGGGGAGAGAGGCGGGCCAAGCCTCCGGCAAATGACCAGACCGGCTTAAGCGGAAGGCCTGATGCATGAGAAGAACAAAATCCGGGGAAAAGTCTATAGGCGACGCTACCATAGCCGCCTGCTGGAGCTCAGGGACCGACGTATTAGACGCCGGGCCCAGACCAGAAGGAAGGATGCTCGGTGAAGGGACACTGTCCCCCGAAAGGGAAGGGTCCCCGGGCACATGCTGTTCCTTAATTTCAATAGGCAGCTCCAGTTCTGAAGAAACTGCAGCACAGCTCTTACAGATTCCAGAGTCAGTCATTGTACCTCTGCGGGAGCCACAAATTACACTGAGGTTTGGCAGCCATGCCAAGGCCACCTGCTCTCAGGGAAAAATAAGGCAACAGGAACAGGGAAGCCCACACCAAGGGGACTAACCTTATTCAATTCAGCACAGTATTAAATTTAAAACCTTTTTTTTTTTTTTTTTTTTTTTTTACAGTAAACAAAATACTCCCCAGAATCCTAGGGGTGCCCTGAGCAAAATCGCCAGCAAAAGAAACCCCAAAAACACCAGGGGAACCCGTGCGCAAGTGTTAAAAAGTGCCCTTAAAAAGCACACTTTAGAAATCCAAAATGGCCGCCGCACTTTTTCACCCGCGGTAAAAAACGGCGCGAAAATACAAAGGTACCCAAATAATATGGAAGAGAAAGAAAACGACCCTCTAATACAGGGCAAGCGAAAAAAAGCAGGAAAAAGTGCAATTTGGAAGCCAGGGGAGCCGACAGAGCCTCTGCCCAAGCAAAGAACAGAGAGCTTAAAACAAGGAAAATTCCTACCAGCTCTGGGAACAGCAAGGAACTCAGCCCACTTCTCCAAGTGACAGGCAATGTTGCAGCCGGTATGGCTCTTCCCCGAACAGCCTTGGGGAGAGCTCAACCCAGGCTTCAGAGATTCCCAGGCAGAAAGGCAGGAGCCCAAGGCAGGTCTGGCTTTCCCCAGAAAGTCCCCTGTGTCTTTTTCTTTTTTAAAGATACAGCTACCTAGCAAAAGAAATAGAATATAAAGGACCAGAAATAAACCCCAAAAGAACTAACTAACTAACTAGTGTTGCTCCTTCAAGTGTCACTTAGCGTGCCCAGCAGGGGCACAGAAGTCCTCCAGCTGCAGGGAGACTGGACACACTGGGGACTTCTGGGAGCTCCTGCTGCATATATACTACAGAAGATTTGATTGGTCCAGTCTCCCGGCTGCAGGAGGAGGGGCACTACCCGATGTTGGAGGACTAAACTGGATTACCGAACAGGAACAACCAAATGGATACAGTCTTCATCACTGTTCTCGAGCCCACACCAGAGGAGGAGGAGTAGCCATCATTGTGAAAGCCAACCTCCACCTCAGAAACCATGCCTCGGAAACAACCAACGAAGCGGACATAAGAACATAAGATATGCCATACTGGGTCAGACCAAGGTTCATCAAGTCCAGTATTCTGTTTCCAACAGTGGCCAATCTAGGTCATACGTACCTAGCAGTTTCCCCAAGGGACACAGGTTCCACAATGCTTGTATTGGTTCAAGCATTGATATCCTGTGTCCTTTCTTAATAATGGTTTATGGACCTTTCCTCCAGGAACTTGTCCAAACCTTTTTTAAACCCAGCTACACTAACAACCTTTACTACATCCTCCGGTAACAAATTCCAGAGTTTGATTACACGTTGAGTGAAAAAATATTTTCTTTTATTAGTCTTAAATAGTTTACCCTGTAGCTTCATTGCATGTCCCCTAGTCTTCCTATATTCTGATAAGGTAAACAATCGATCTCCTTTTACCCGTTCCACTCCGTTCATTAATTTATAGACTTATATCATATCTCCCCTCAGCCATCTCTTTTCCAGGTTAAAGAGCCCTAACCTTTTTAGCCTTTCTTCATAGGAGTATCCTTCCATCCCCTTTACCATTTTTGGTGGCTCTTCTCTGAACCTTTTCTAAAATCGCTATATCCTTTTTAAGATACGGCGACCAGAATTGCACACAATATTCAAGGTGCGGTCTCACCATGGAACGATATAGAGGCATTATAATATCTTTTGTTTTATTTTCCATTCCTTTCCTTATCATACCTAGCATTCTATTTGCTCTCTTGGCCGCCGCTGCACACTGGGCCGAGGGTTTTAACATCTTATCCACAATGACGCCTAAATCTTTTTCCTGAGTGGTGGTTCCTAATGTGGAACCTTGCATCGTGTAACCATAGTTTGGGTTGTTCTTCCCTAGGTGCATAACATTCCACATTAAATTTCATCTGCCATTTTGATGCCCAGTCTTCCAATTTATCAAGATCCTCTTGCAATTTTCCACAATCCTCTTGGGTTTTAACAACTTTAAATAGTTTTGTGTCATCTGCAAATTTGATAACCTCACTCGTTATTCCACTTTCCAGGTCATTTATGAATATGTCAAAAAGCAGCGGACCCAGCACAAATCCCTGGGGTACACCACTATTCACCTTTCTCCATTGGGAAAATTGGCCATTTAGCCCTATCCTCTGCTTTCTATCTTTTAACCAGTTCCTGATCCACAATAGTACACTGCCTCCTATCCCATGACTCTTTAGTTTTGCCCAAAGTCTCTCATGAGGGACCTTGTCAAAGGCTTTCTGAAAGTCCAGATACACAATATCAACCGACTCACCTTTGTCCACCTGATTATTCACTCCTTCAAAAAAACATAACAGATTAGTAAGACAAGATCTTCCTTGTCTAAAGCCATGTTGGCTGTCTCCCATTAGGTCATGGCTATCTACATGCTGAGTAGTTTTATTCTTTATGTTGATTTCTACCATTTTTCCCGGTACTGATGTCAGGCTCACCGGTCTGTAGTTTCCCGGATCACCCCTGGAACCCTTTTTAAAAATTGGTGTTACATTGGCGATCCTCCAATCTTCAGGTATTAGAGATGATTTTAATGATAGCAGAACTGCTATTAGTAATCTGTGAACTCTCTCATATTTCAGTTCTTTCAACACCCTTGGATGTATACCATCCGGCCCAGGTGATTTACTACTCTTCAGTTTATCTAATAGTTGTAATACATCTTCCCGATGTATCGATATTTCCTTCAATTCTTCCGCACCTTTAAATACCACTTCAGTCATGGGTAACATCCCTACATCTTCCTCAGTAAAGACTGAAGCAAAGAATTCATTCAGTCTCTCCGCTATCGCCTTGTTGCCTCTTAGTGCTCCTTTAACCCCTTTATCATCTAATGGACCAACTGACTCTCACAAGTTTTTTGCTACGAATGTACTTGAAAAGGTCTTTACTTCACGTTTTTGCTTCCGCAGCAAGCTTCTTCTCAAAATTCTCCCTTTGCCTGCCTTATTAATGCTTTGCATTTGACTTGCCAGTGCTTGTGCTGTTTCCAGGTTTCGTCGTTTGGCTCTTCTTTCCATTTCCTGAAAGATGCTTTTTTGGCAAAAACAGCCTCTCCGACCTCACCTTTAAACCATGCTGGCAGTTTTTTGGACTTCCTTCCACTTTTCTTAAAGCGTGAAATACAGCTGGTCTGGGCTTCCAAGATAGTATTTTTCAACAACAGCCAAGCCAACAACGTCTTTAACCTTTGCAACTGCTCCTTTTAGTTTTTTTCTTAACTGTTTTCCTCATTTTATCATAGTCTCCCTTTTGAAAGTTAAAAGGTAGTACTGTGGATTTCCTTACTATCCCTCCTCCACTAATTAAATCAAAGGCGAACATGCTATGATCACTATTGCCAAGTGGCCCCAACAACCTTATCTCTTGCACTAGATTTGGTGTTCCACTAAGGACTAGGTCTAATATGGCTTCCCCTCTGGTCGGTTCATGAACCAGCTGCTCCAAGAAGCAGTCATTTATTTCATCTAGGAACTTTATCTCCCTAGCATGTCCTGACGTGACACTGACCCAGTCGATACCAGGGTAGTTGAAATCACCCATTATTATTACTGCGCTGTAACTTTTGTTAGCTTCCTTGATTTCTTTGAGCATTTCATCATCCATTTGGTCATTCTGGCCAGGCGCTCGATAGTACACCCCCACTGCCATTGCCTTCCCCCTTTTACATGGAATTTCAATCCATATAGATTCTACAGTAGATTTTGTTTCCTGCAAAACTTTAATCCTTTCTGACTCAATGCCTTTAACATAGAGAGCAACCCCTCCACCAATTTGATCAGCTCTATCATTACGATATAGTTTGTACCCAGGTATCACAGTGTCCCACTGGTTGTCCTCCTTCCACCATGTCTCTGATGATATTCCAATCATATCTAACCTTTCATTTAGTGCTATATATTCTAACTCTCCCATCTTATTTTTTAGACTTCTAGCATTTGCATACAAGCATTTTAGAGAATGTATTTTATTCATATTAATTTGGCTATTGTTAGACATGGTTAATTTGGGATCTTTAAGCTCTGTCTGCTCCATACTTGAGGGCATTTGGGATACTTTACTATTTTGTGGAACCTCTCTGCTTTTGGTAGTATCCTTCAAAAATACATTCTTCCGAACCATCCGCTCTTGGGCGACTGTTGGATTTCCCCTAATATCTAGTTTGAAAGCTGCTCTATCTCCTTTTTAAAAGTTAATGGCAGCAGCCTGGTTCCATCCCGGTTAAGGTGAAGCCCATCCCTTCAGAAGAGCCCCTCCTTTCCCCAGAATGTTCCCCAGTTCCTAACAAATCCAAAACCCTCATCTCTGCACCATTGTCTCATCCACGCATTGACACTCAATGCAAAAGACTGGAAAGCCCCCATCCCGTGACATACTCACTCTCACCAACAAACATCTCTCCATATGCCTAAACTTACCGAGCACCCACCCCAAGCACCAATCTATCAGGTATATTACAACACATATCAGAGAGTGCCATCTCCACAAAAGAACTAATCCTCGGAGACTTCAATCTCCCAACACTCCAGGACAAATATGCCGAAGCCTTCATCAATGACATGGAAGCAATGAACTTAACCCAGATCATACACGAACCAACACATGAAAAAGGAAACATACTTGACCTCATATTCCTGAACTCCCAAAACACCACCGCATACAAAAACCCAGAGATCACATGTGTACCATGATCAGACCACTAGCTCATCAGCATCTCCCTCATCTACCAGCACACCAGCGTCAAAGACAATAAACATACAAGAAGATTTAAACCAATCAAAGAGGACTTCCTGGCGCAAACACTACCTAAACTTCAAACAAGCTCCACCAACATCGATGACCTAATCCACAACTGGAATACTACGATCTCTTCCGCATCTTGTGCAACGACAAACTGCACCAAGACCAGAAAAACCTCAAAGGCCCGATGGTTCACCCCCAAATTACGACGACTAAAGACCCAACTCAGAAGAGCAGAGAGAAAATGGAGAAAGACAAAAAAAAAAAAAAAAGGGACAATAAAACAAATCACATCAGTGAACTAGACGCGTACCACACAGAAACCGATAAAGCAAAAAGGACCTACCACTCAAAGATCATAAACACCTCAAACCAACCTCGTGAACTCTTCGAAATTGTCAAGAAGCTAACGAAAGCACCCAACCACCCCAACCAGCTACCAAACATCCCGCCAGAACTACTAGCACGCCAATACAAGCAGCTTCAACAACCTCAAACTCTGCAACCGAATGCAGAGACAACAACCCACCCTACTTCCATAGTTACGGACTGGAGCACATTCAAAACAATCACCAAAGAAAAAATAGAATCCACCATCTCTCCTCCCTAAACACTACCACCTCCCCACTAGATCCATGCCCTGCAAAATGGATAAAGAAATCCAAGGAGGACATAAGCACGCCCCTAACCCACATTGTTAACGAATCCCTCAGACAAGGACACATACCAGACATCCTCAAAACCTCCATCATCCGCCCAACCCTAAAAAAAAACACAACTTGGACCCCCTTGACCCCGCCTCCTTCAGGCCTATAGCAAGTCTTCCATTCACCGCCAAAATCATTGACAAAATAGTTCAACAACTTCAAGACCACCTGGATAACAACATACTGGACCCACAACATGGTTTCTGTCCATTCCACGGAGTCGAGACCCTCATGACATCTCTAATGAACACCCTCATCAAGGGCACAAGGACCAAGCACTCTGGCTATGCTATGATCTTCCTGGACATATCCGCAGCCTTTGACACCATCTCCCACAACATCCTCCTACACAGACTCCAAGAACTCGGCATCAAAAACGTCGTACTTCAGTGGTTCCGCTCCTACCTGACCAACAGACAACAATTGATCCGCACAAGCATAGCAACCCCCCCCCCCTTTCAGCAACACCAAGGAGTACCCCAAGGATCCACACTATTCGCCATGCTCTAACATCTACCTGCAACCACTCTGCTCAATCATACGCGCCCATAACATCAACTACCACATCTACACAGATGACATAATGCTCTATGGACCGATCACAACCACCAACCCGACAAACAATCAACTAACAGACTGCTTCATAGAAGTCTCCAGCTGGCTACAAAAGAACAACCTATCCATAAACCTAAAAAAAACAGAAACCCTCATAGTAACCAAGGATCCAAGCTTCACACCACCACCACCACACCTCAACTTAGGAACCACACAAATACAAATACAACCACACATAAAATACTTAGGAATCATCATAGACCAAGCGCTCACATTCAAGCAACAGATCAAAAAGACTACCGGAATAATATTCCACAAAGCAAAAACAGTACAACGCCTCAGGCCTCTCCTCAATCCACAAGACTTCAGGACAATCATGCAAGCTATGACGCTCCCCCTCCTGGGCTAATGCAACATAATCTATCACGGATTACCTGCCACCCACACTAACCCACTACGAACTGCCTTAAATACCACAGCAAGAATTATCCAGAAAGCAAAAAAACCAAGATCATATCACCCCAGTCCTGAGAGAACTGCACATACTCCCTCTCGAAGCAAGAATCAAATACAAATCAGCCCTACTTATCTACAAAGCCCTCTATCAAACGCAGACCTCCCAGCTCCGAACTTTACTGTCCAACCCACCCACAAAAGAACCACCAGACAAACCACCAGCAACACCCTCACCATCCCCCATGAACGAACTAAATACAAATCAACGGACCTGCAACAGAGCCTTCGAACTATACGCGCCATCCCTTTGGAACTCCCTACCAAGCCAAATCAGAAACAACGGAGATCCTTCAACATTCAGAAAACAACTAAAAACCACCGTGTTCCAAGAATACCTCAGACCAGAAACAAACATCCACCACTGACTCCCTCCCTGACCCTTTAACATACCCACAGATCTCCCCCCTAAGAGACTAATGTCCATTGCTTACATCCTTAATATCTGTTTAGATCATTAATGTTGGCCTCCCGGTGAGAGCCCCCTACCCAAGTATTGATTACTGCCCCCCCCCCTTTTGTTAAACCGCTTTGACCCGGTGAAAAACGGGATATAAATACAGTTAAATAAATAAGTAAAAATAACTCATCCTCCTTGTCTTGTTACCTTGGGGCCTGATGAGCAGGGATAGTCTCTTATGTGTGTCTGCAGTGCTGCGTATGTCTTGTAGAGCTATACAAATGCGTAGTAGTAGTAGTAGTAGTAGGGTCATCTTTGCCTCCTCTCTTTTTATGCATGTTATCTGATAGAAAGCTAAAACCTGTCATTTCTTTCTCTATAAAAATCAGCAAAATTTGCCCCTTCCTCTCGGAACACACTACCAATACCTCCCACCTAGAATATTGCAAACTGTTTCTCACTCGTCTCCCATTGAATCATCTCTCTCCCCTTCAAATCTTTTCAAGACTCAGCTGCACAGCTAGTCTTCTGCCAGTATCGCTATGCTCACGTAACCCCTCTTTAAGTCACTTCATTAGCTCCCTATCAGTTTCCATATCCAGTTCAAACTTCTCCTTCTCACTTACAAATGCATTTATTCTGTGGCTCCTCACTCACTACCTGGAAAAGAGACAGCTGAGGAGGTCTATAAATTAATCAAATGTAGACTGGTTGTTTATGTCATCAAAAAGTAGAAATCGTAGGGGGCATGCAATGAAGCTACAATGTATCCCATTTAAGACTAATAAGAGAATACTTTTTCACTCAACGGGTAATCAAACTCTGGAATTTGTTACTGGAGGATGTAGTAAAGGCTGTTAGAGTAGCTGGATTTAAAGAAGGTTTGGACAAGTTCCTGGAGAAAGGTCCAGAAACCATTATTAAAGAGGACCCAGAAAATCCACTGCTTACCCCAGGACAAGCATTGTGGAACCTCTGTACCTTTTTGGGAACCTGCCAGGTATTTGTGACCTGGATTGGTCACTGTTGGAAACAGGATACTGGGCTTAATAGACCTTGGTCTGATCCAGTGTGGCATTCATGTTCTTCTGTTTCCTCTCCTCTCTCTCCCTACACCCCTTCCCAGCAAGTCCACTCATTAAACAAATCACTTATCTACGCTCTTCTCTTCTATTGCCATCTCCAGACTCCATTCCTTTCACCTTGCTACACTGTATGCATGAAACAGACTACCCGAGTCAGTATGTCAGGCTATTTCCCTGGCCCAATTCACATCTAGCTAAAAACTCATAGCTTCAAGGCTGCCTTTGGATCCTGACCCCCTTATTCTTCTGTCTTTACCCATATGTATTTTTAAACTATTTCCCTAGTCCCCTGTTCTGTTTGTCTGTTTTAGCAGATTGTAAGCTCTGTGGAGCAGAGACTCTTATGTCTATTTGTAGTGCTGCCTACGCCCAATTGTGCTATATAAATGATAACGAGAAGTAGTAGTAGGTCCAGCAGACCACTGCACTTGGAAGTAGCTCTTGGTTTTCATTCAACAGCATGTCTGGGTTCTCTCTCAAAGTACTGGATTCTGGTCTTCTACCTTGGCACGTGATCCGATTCCAGCTTATCTAAATAAAAAACCCTGAGCTAGAACTTTGCCAGTCCATCTCAAGGAAATTTTGGCAACTGTTGGAAAGAAGCTGTTGTCTGCCTTCTACTCAAAAGACACCTTTTCTATATCTTTATTTATAAACTCGACATACCGCACCTTACAGAGTATCACCTAATCTCTAACACTGGCTTCATGTCCAACATCTTAGAAAAAGTTCTTTCCTAAACAAAACTGATGCCCTGCCCTCAAACAGCAAAGGCTTCATTACCACCACAGTACGGAAACTTGTTTAGTCTCCCTGGTTAGTGAAGTCAAGCAACTAAATGCAGGTAAATGTGCTATTATCTCCTCATTAGGTCATCTTTTTTTTGTATTTCGTGTAGCTAATCATCAACTTACCCAACTGGCTGAGCTGGACATCCCTGGCACTGTGTTTAAATGCTCTCCTTCCGTACTAATAGACCTTTTAAAGTCCTTATTGGCTCATTTTTCAAGTTTCTCCACATCTCAACCAGGGCCTGCCCCAGAGCTGGTTCAAGGCATTTGCACCCTATGCCAATCTTAAGCTTTATGACCCCCCCCCTTCTTTCCAGAATCTATTGTTTAGCTTTGAATGCCCTATTTGCTGCACCTCCCCCTCCCCCCCCCCAAAAAACCCACCTGCCTCCCTAGGTGACCGCCTAGTTTGCCAGATGTTTGGGCCAGCCCTGATCTCAATCTCTGTCACGTGGTGTCCCTCAGGGATCTGTTCTGGCACCAGTTCTCTAATCTTTTCCTTAGCCCTTTTGCTACCCCAATTCAGTCTCAAGCCGTAATCCTATTTGCATTTGCACATGATAAACAGCTTCTCTGCAATGTAAATCCACTTACTCTTGATTTAAGCCCCCCCCCCACACACACTCCTGTTTAACCCAGGTCCTCGCTGGCTCCTAACTAACCAACTTATATTATATCTCAAAAAATGCCAAGCAATGTGGATCACGGGTCATGATACATTTCTGCTTCTGTTCCAATACTGGATGGTCATTCTGAGTCAACCTCACACTGTACTAGGCGTTGTATTTTACTCCAAATCTCAGCAGTAGTCAAATCATGTGATTTAGCGCTTAGACAAATTCAATCTATCGCAGCCTTACTTGATAAGGATGCAGTGCTTATTCTTACTCACTCTCTTATCACCAGTCATCTTGATTATTGTAATGCACTGTATACTAAGGTTAATGCATGCTGCACTAAACAGCAGACAAACCAACCTCCAACTTATTCAGACACCACAGTGAGACTACTGCTTGCTGCCAAACCAACTGACCATGGTCACCCCTCTTTTAATAGAGCACAATTATTTGCCACTTAAGTATCTTAAAAATTAATTATTTAGCTATTCTAGCCTTCAAGGTCCTACAATCCTGCCAACCTGCATCTCTCCGATGTCTTTGTTCCACATGCTACTCCCTGGCCCCTGCGTTTTCAGAATGACCGATTGCCGATGATCCCTCCCCTGGCCCATATACACTGGAAGTCTAGCCACAATTCAACGTTTTATAAGTCTAACTCCACTACTATGAAATTCTAGCCCTAACTATTTAAAGGATGGAATCCTCACGAACCAGATTAAGTCAGGCCTCAAGGCTACTTCTTCAACTCAGCTTCTGACCTATAAGGCGGCTCTCAGGACTCTTGGCAGATAGTTGCATTCAGCTAGATCCCCTCTACTTTTGTACCCCCCCCTCCCCTGCCTAATTTTATTTAGACAATTGATTTGTAAACCGCTATGATGTATAATGAATGACAGCATATAAAGAAATGGAATAAACAATTGGCTCAGTATTTAAACACTGTGGTCAGCAATTATTTTTAAACTCTAACCGTGGTGATTAAATATAAATACATATATTCAGTGCTGCTATCTGCACAAGCAGTGGCACTGACTATACACAGAGACAGAGAGAGAGAGAGAGAGAGGCAGCGCTTCTACAGATTCTGGCCATATTCAGTCCACTATCCATATAGTTTTCAGACTGCCCTTTTTGCTGGCCTAAATATTTCCACATAGCTATCCAGATAGTGGACCGAACGTCACTGCTCTCCATATAGTTAAGCAGAATTGCTACATTCTGCCCCAGCACTACCCGGATAGAGCCAGGGACATCTGTGATAATTCTCAGTGGCATCATTACAGTGCTGCTGAAAATTGGCAGATAGTGGCAGTCAGTACCTGCATAAATGCCCTTGACTATCAACCCAAATACATTTCAGTGTAGAGGGTCACCAGCTTAAACCTTGCATTCAGCACTTACCTCTCTCTCCTTCTTAGGCCCCTGTCACCCATTCTCTCTCTCTCTCTTCTGAAAAGAAAGGAGGAAATAATTGCCAATCTTCTCTCATCCTCCAAACTAGTTACTTGTTCCAGTACCATTACTACCCATCTCCTTGGCTCTCTCCCACTTACAGTCATGACTCATCACATTCTTCCAGTAACTAATCTATCTTCAAAAAAAAAACAACGTACTGCTCACAGCACGCCTCAAAAAACCTTCACCGGATCCTATTGGCCATACTATTGCCCTTTTATCCTAACTACTTACAGTGTTGTTCAACCAGGCTGCCTTACCTTTCTTGCCTCTCAAGTAATTTTCTGTCTACTCCAATTTAGCTTCCCATGGGAATAGTACTGGTCCTCTTCATGGTCATGACCCAAAGCTAAGAGCCTTTACTCAATCCTTCTTTACCTTGGCCAGTGCACTTCCATTCCTTGGGTAAGCCGTTTTCATGTCTTCCCTTCTCCTGTTCCAGCTCTGCACTTTCCACCCTGCTGTGCAGTATGCCTGGAACATTTGTCCCGAGTTGGTGCATCCTCTCTGATCGTATTCAAATTCCAACTAAAAATGCACAGT
Organism: Ichthyophis bannanicus; assembly: GCA_033557465.1. Lineage (NCBI taxonomy): Eukaryota > Metazoa > Chordata > Amphibia > Gymnophiona > Ichthyophiidae > Ichthyophis > Ichthyophis bannanicus. The sequence continues at coordinate 1,189,679,253 of CM066032.1, forward strand.
TTTGAGGGGGCTTAAAAATTAGGCTTCCAGATTACAGCCTTGTCGCTTTTGATATTTCTGTAATATATACCTTTCATGAAATCTATTTGTCTTGCTTATGTGGCTAGTAGATTGTAAGCAGCGAGTGTCCTATACATAGCCGTATTGCACTCTTAACAGCTTGTGGTTTACTAGAAACGAGCAGTACTTGAGTAGAAAGACAGCATAAAGGTATTTCAGGATACAAAGTCTTCCTATAACATTGCCAACCAGTCTGCAAGCAGCTGTTCTGGAGAAAATCAAAACCTTAAAAAACACGAAGGCCAATTTCCAAAAGGTCAGTCACAAGGGGAAGGAGGAGAAGGGCCTTAGGGGATGGCAGCAGCATTAGATCAGGTTCTTTGTGTGATGGGATGGGAGAGGAGGTGGGGGGGGGGTGGAACAGCAACTGTTGAGAAATAAAGACACCATACAAATATGTTACACACACACGCAAAAAGAAAAAACACTATTTCGTGCTACTTAAAAATTTGATAGATCAATTTTCACTCACTGGACACAAAATTTTACTCTAGTACTGCAGTGAATGAGCCACAGGACAATGCTGGATACAGAATTTTCAGAGAAGATGTGCATATGAGAGATGAAGAGGAATCAGTGGCCTGAGGTGTTTGAGCCCAGGAACGCTAGTATGTATTATATTGTTGTAAAATATGCACACATCTGTGAATATTCAAAGACTATGCTATCTAGCATACTGTACAAAACAGCATAATTGTCTAATTATGTCTAATAAATGTCTAAATACTGTTAGGTAACTGTGCTGTCTAAATGATTACACGTACCCTAATGTTAAATGTAACCCTCCAATTGTGATGTGACGTGACCACCTTGATTGAAGGAAAAGGTGGCATACAAATCTGTCTAAACAAATACTTGCTATTTCTGTGATAAGTTCCTGATGTGTATTGATTACCTTAGCCAGCCCCTAACATGCCTCCCCCCCCAAAAAAAGAGATGAGATTATTCAAGCTCCAACAGGGAAGCAGCAGTTTTATTTTTAGAAGGAGCACAAAAGCTATGGCTATTACTGATCAGTGCGGGTGAGAGAAGGGACAAGCTGAGGAACATAAGCGACGTGACCTACTATGGTCACAGTATCTGTGCAAAGCTGGGATTGGAACCCATGTGTCTCGATTCCCATCGTACAGCATTGGCGGGCTCCAGTCCTGGATTGTTACAGGGGTGAAATTAAGGCAGAATATAGTCCATCGTTTTCTTTCCCTAGGAAGGGTGAGGACTGAACACCCACTGGCTGCGCCGTTTCATCTTTTGTTCTGACTTAAGGGTAATCTGATTTTCAAGGAAGCTGCACCTGGCATAGGACAAAGTCTCCTAAAGAGTCAGAAGCATACTAGAGTGTGTTTCTTTACAGAGTGCCAATTGCTGCTCAGTGTACGAGGAGTCATGCTCAAGGTTGCAAGAATCTTAGAAAATCTACGATCAGAACAAAGAATTGTATCTTTCACTTCTTCACTACTTGATACTTCCTGTGTAATGCTTACTAAAATAAGCACTTCTGCCTCTAACACAGACATAAAAGGACCTTACAGAAATAAGGAAAGGAGACCAGAGAAGAAAGTGCTTACCTCCTGTATTGCTACACACTAATAGGCAGAGAAGGCAGACCAAATAATCCCTGTCTAACATGCACGTTTATAAAATGTTGGATTGTTCTCCAAGCTTGATAGTTTGACTGCAGCAACCACACCTCGGCAAACTTCAGAGAAACCAACCAAAGTGCTGAAGTCACTACCAACCCCAATATAAGCATTCAAGCACATTACCATCTGGAACCCCCATTGATGATGTCCCCTCGAATGGTGACGAAATGTCTGCAATCAAACTATCAAGTTCAGAGAACCATCCAACATCATGATCGCCAACCTGAGCTACAATATTCACGTACATCTCTAACATTTATAAAATGCTAAATTGGATAAGAAATTGGTTACGAGACAGGTGACCCAGTTAAATCAGGAGAGCACGAATGGCATCTAGTGTGGTAGCTAAGAGTTAATAAACCAGGGTTTAGCATTAAGCATATGGAGCACAGGAACCCAGAGCAGCAAATCAGGGCTGGCCTTACCATTAGGCAGGCTAAACAACTGCTGAGGGCAGTATAAGTCTGGAAGCATCGCTGGCGCCAGAGCGACAAAACAGCAGTGGCGCCAAAAACCTCTCGGAAAATGAACTGCTACATAGCCAATGACTGCATTTCTTTATTATATTGCATTTTTTTTCTTGGGCAACCACCTAGCCAGTGTTCTAAGTGAGAAGACCCTCCCTGCCACTTTGCTCCATAATCAGAGCTCTGAGGGTCCCTCTGTTTTGGGTGCCTTGGGGGGGGGACAATCTCATCCTTTGTTTCAGAAAGCAGATTGCCTTGAGTTACCATTGGAATAAGGAGATGGGAGAGGTGGTGCACAGCTAACGTTCACTTGGGGCAGTGGATAACTTAGGCCGATCCTGAGAGCAAATGATACAGGGCGAACTTAACAAGTAGCAGAAATATCCAGGATAGGAGGAACATAATCATCTTCTTGTGGCCACAGAGTCAAATTTCTTTCCAATGATGAGTATATTTCGGTACTCCCAAGGTGGCCACAACAACAGCCTGCACTATGCAGGGACTGTCCTCAAAGAATCAGCATGGTAAGAACATAAGATATGCCATACTGGATCAGACCAAGGTCCATCAAGCTCAGTATCCTGTTTCCAACAGTGGCCAATCTAAGTAATAAGTACCTAGCAGTTTCCCCAAAAGACGCAGTTTCCTCAATGCTTGTATTGGGTCAAGCAGTGATATCCCGGGTCTCTTTTAACAACAGTTTATGGACCTTTCCTCCAGGAACTTGTCCAAACCTTTTTTAAACCCAGCTACACTAACAGCCTTTTACTACATCCTCCAGTAACAAATTCCAGAGTTTGATTACACGTCGAGTGAAAAAATATTTTCTCTTATTAGTCTTAAAACGTTACCCTGTAGCTTCATTACATGTCCCCTAGTCTTTCTATATACCGATAATATAAACAGCCAGGCTACTGCATGGAGAGGTGGTGCTGTTGTGTCCCATTGCCATGGCACTGTGGCTCCAATCCCCGGCATACCCCGCAAATGTATTTCATTACAGTTCTTGCAAGTTTCTTCTTAATTATAAATGCAACACCATTTCTTCTTTGTCTTTCATGTCCAGCATAGTAGACCATGTGATCATCAGATGCAAAGTGCCAAATTCCAATCCATTTCAGTTCACTGATATCCAACAGATTGAGTTGACCTTCCAATTTCCTTTGGTTCATGCTTTGTACGTCCCATGTCCCAATATGCAAACAGAGGAACACAGAAAGGAATACAGGATCAAACTAAGAGACAAAAAGAGAAATAAGGAAAGCAAAATCAAAGGCAGAGGAAAAGATGGCTAAAGATGTGAAGTGTGGCGACAAAACTTTCTTCACGTATATTCGAGAAATGAGGAAAATCAGGAGGTGGAATTGAAGGACTCGGAAGTGCTGGGAACAGGTTCGTGGAAAGTGACATTGAAAAAGCGAAATTGCTCAACAAATACTTCTGCTCTGTTTTTACTAAAGAAAATCCTGGAGAAGGACCACCTGTGACTCCCAAATATAAAAATGGGAATGAAGTAGAAGATACCACACCATTCACAGAAGATGATGTGTTAGAACAACTTGCAAAACTGAAAGTGGACAAGGCCATGGGACCAGATGGGATACATCCCAGGATACTGAATGAGCTCAAAGTGGTTCTTGCAGGGACGTTAAAGGATGTTTAACAGATCCTTGGAAACAGGAGAAGTTCCTCAGGACTGGAGAAGGGTTAATGTGGTACCTCTTCATAAAAGTGGTGACAGGGAAGAAGTGAGAAACTACAGGCCCATGAGTCTTACCTCGTTGGCGGGAAAAGTAATGGAGGCGCTCCTGAAACAGCGAATAGTGGATTTTCTCAAAATCAACAGATAGCATGATCTGAGGCAACATGGTTTTACCGAAGGACGATCTTGCCAAACAAATCTGATTGAGTTCTTTGACTGGGTGACCAGATAACTAGATCAGGGGCATGCAATGGATGTCATCTACCTGGATTTCAGCAAAGCCTTTGATACTGTTCCTCATAGGAGGCTCATCAATAAACTCAGTAGTTTGGGGATGGGTCCCAAGGTGGTGAACTGGATCAGAAATTGATTGACTGACAGGCGACAGAAGGTGATGGAAAATGGAGCTCACTCAGATGAAAGGAGGGTGATTAGCAGGATGCCCCATGGTTCGGTCCTGGGCCCGGCACTGTTCAATGTATTTGTGAGTGATATTGCTGAAGGACTGAATGGAAAAGTCTGTCTTTTTGCAAATGACATGAAAATCTGCAACAGAGTGGACTGCCCTGAGTGAGTGGGTAACATGAGGAAAGATCTACAAAAGCTGAAAGACTGGTCTAATGCTTGGCAGTTAAGATTTAATGCGAAGAAGTGCAGTGTCATGCACTTGGGTAGCAGAAATCCAAGTGAAATGTATGCGATAGGGGTCGAAAGGTTGCTGTGCACGAACCAGGAGAAGGACCTTTGTGTGATTATTTCTGGAGGATCTCAAGGTGGCAAAACAGTGCGACAAGGCAGTGACAAAAGCCAGGAGGATGGTGGGTTGCATACAAAGAGGAATTACCAGCAAAAAGAAAGAGGTACTAATGCTACTGTATAAGTCACTGGTGAGGCCTCACTTGGAATACTGTGTTCAGTTTTGGAGACCATATCTTGCAAAAGATGTAAAAAAGACTGGAAACTGTTCAGAGGAAGGCGACCAAAATGATTTGGAGCCTGCGTCAGAAGCCTTATGAGACTTGAAGACCTAAATATGTACACTCTGGAGGAGAGGAGGGACAGGGGAGATATGATTCAGACCTTTAAATACTTAAATAATGAACAAACTAACCTCTTCCAAAGACGGGGAAGCTGTAAAACTAGAGGGCATAACATGAAGCTGCAAGGGGGTTAATTGAAAGGCAATGTCAGGAAATATTTTTTCACTGAAAGGGTGATGGATGCTTGGAATGCCCTCCCGATTGAAGTGGTGGGGGCAAATACAGTGACAGATTTCAAAATGGCATGGGACAGACACAGTGGATCCCTTTACAGCAACAGGATAAAATCAAAATAAACGGAACTATCTAATGGGCAGACTAGATGGACCATACTGGTCTTTATCTGCCGTCATTTACTAACAGCTCTTACTACATCCTCCGGTAACAAATTCCAGAGTTTGATTACACGTTGAGTGAAAAAATATTTTCTCTTGGTCTGCTTCATTTGCCATACTGACTTGCAGATTTTGGTATGGAGGCCATTCAGGGCCGTCTAAGGGGTCCATTCCTTCTCTGTAATTATATAGGATGATGGACTACAGGATTGCCCAATGCAATGGAAAGGCAATGCTTAAAATCAGAGGGATGATAGAGTGCATAAAGAGGAATAACCAGTACTCGAAAGGGATATGGTAACTTCTAAACAAAATCACTGGGGAGCTCTTATCTAGACTAAAATACTGTGTCCTTTAAAGAAGTGCTGCTTATTGATGATGTAGATTCTATTAAGTTTTCTTCTATATATTATATTCCTATGCTTCCTGCAGTAAAGGCTTCTTCTCCTGTTGCTTTACAGGAAGGGGACCCCAATGGCGTAGGGTCCTTGGATTTGTCTCAATTTTTGGAATCCTCTAATGATTTAATCTCTCAGCGAGCTACTTTGTTAGTTTCCTTTATTTCAATTCAAGATAAGAATATGATTCTAAGTTTATATTTAAAAAAAAAGAATCAGGTGTTTTGTGGAGCCCCCATACAAATTTTTCCTGACGTGTGTAGGAGCACCCAGGCTCGCCGGAAGGTATTTTTGGGTTTAAAAGCACGGACCCTTGCCATTGGTGTGTCTTTCTTTCTGAAATACCCTTGTAAATGTATTGTAGTTTTAGAAGGGGTTAAATTTGTTTTTCTTGATGTCGGCCAGTTTGAGGCATTTCTGATTAGTAAAGAATCCTCATGATATTTTGTTCTTCTCTTCCATGTAAATTGGGCTTTGAAATATTGGGAACCCGTTGTTTGTTTTTGTTTTTCCCTTTTTTGTTTTTTTCTTGGGCAGGTTGATGTCTCCTAGACGTGGACTTGATTGTATTCCTGCTTTATTTTTCAATAAAGAATTGTTTAAAACTTAAAAAAAAAAATAAAAAAAAAATACTGTGTCCAATTCTGAAAAGATTAAAATATGAAAGATACAAAATATAAAGAACACACATGAAATAAATTGAGATGTGATCAGGAAAGAGACTAAAGATTATAATAAAAGAGCAAGAAATATAAGAGGCTTGCAAATATTTTATTAAAATTAATTATATTAAAATTACAGAATAAACTGGTAGACCAGGACAGTGGAGGTGTTAGCATTTTTCAGGCCCTGGACAAAGGCTTAAGATTGATGACAAATAATCAAGTTGGATGTTTTGTTTGAATATATTCTATTTTACCACACAATATCCCCCTGTGTAAATCTTCCAAATTTATTTATCCTGTTCTTTGTTCATTTCCTGGTTTGTGTTACAATGGAAACCGCTTTGCGTACACTTTAAGGCAGTATAAGAAACTTGTTAAATAAAATTTGTCTTTGCCCTGTCCCTCTTGATTTCAGGAAGGAGAGTCTGCACCATAAGCCATACAAGATAGGATTTGAAGATAAGACTGTAAATGCTGTTTAAGAGAGAATGTTCAAGGAATATGATAGATACTCGGCAATAAATTAGAAAAAGATTACCTTTCGCCCTACAACATGAGGTAAAGGTAAAAGAGTGAATAAGGTATTGTGAATATTGTAGAATCATTTATTTGCAATAACGTGGACACATGCATAAACAGCCTTACCCAATACAGGGGGGCACCCAAACACAATACAGAAATTTTAAAAAAAAGGCATAGAACAAACAGAGAAGTATGGGCAGTGTAAATCAGAATAAAGCTGGGAGATGAAGTAAGATCAACAATACTACAGTAAGTGGGGAAAACAGAACACTGCAAAGCTCATCTTGTCTGCTATGTCGATGTGGCCGATATAATTGAACACTGTATCGGTTACTTGATTTGTCCATTTAAAAGAAAATTTTCAATTTGCAAAAATCTCTTTCCATGTAAAGAATACATGACTTAGGACTAGGTTTATGAAGGCCCCTCCCCCCTCCATTCTGTGTTCATGCTTTAACACAGTTTAGTAAAATGAGGCCTTTAAAATAAAAGGGGATGCTGGTGTAATGTTACCTTGTTTCCCACTATTTTCTGCAGAATTTGATACTTACAGAGTAACAGTAGTCTATGCTCCCTCTAAAGCGCATTCACGTGTGGATGCAACATTGCCCTCTGTCCATGCACAGCGCAACACCACTAAATGAGACCAACAGGTAGAAGTGCTTGGCTTGCTACGAATTTTAGCCATGCTTATAGCACTAACGCGACAGCAGTGACTGCATGGATTCCCACTGCTGAGCAGGAGGCACAAAAGGGAGGGGAGGGGAAGGAAAGAGGCAGCCAGAGAAGGGGCAGAGGACAAATCCCGGGGAGCAGGTGAGAGGCAGGGGCAAGAGGCCGAGACAGATGCAGGAGAAAATGGAGCAAGAGAGGGAGGATGCCGAAGGTGGATAACTTTTTGCTTATCCGATAATTTTCTTTCCTCAAACCCTGACAGACCAATGGATTATGATGAGATGTACGAAAACTACTAGTCTGGTGCAACAGGGGAGTCTCGGTATCTTCGTAATCACAATTCCCTCCAAGGTAATGTTAGTGGTGTTGGACATCAGCCAGGACCCAGCATTTCCACCTGAAGCCTGGAACAAGACGTTCGAAGCTCAGGTTTAAGAGTTCCTGAAATTCTATGCCCCAAGGGCATGGGATTACATGCAGGTGCTACTTTTGCCATCAGCGACACTGGAAGCGATAGCCTGGGCAAGAGTGCACATGCATTCACTGCAGGTAGCCCTGCTAGCAAGATGGTCCCCAGAAGAGAAGGGCAACACGAGACTCCCACTTTGGGGAGAGACTACAAGTTTGAAGAAGTGGCTCAAAAAAAGCAGCTTGGAGAGAGGAATGGACTTGGGGCATAAGTCATGGGCAACGTGAACACCAATGTGCCGTAAAATGTTTGCCAGGTGGTGCAGGGATGCTGGCCCCAAGGCTGGAGACTCTCAACCACCATACCGCAAAAAAGCAGTACAGTTGCTTGTGGACAATGCAACAGCAGTAGCCTATGTAAACAACCAAAGCAACACCAGAAGTTCATAACCAGCAAACAGGGCTCACTGTGATATGGGAAGAGAAATATCCGAAGACACTTGCAGCAGCCCACATCACAGGCATGAAAAATACTGGATCCAGGGGAATGAGAGTTTTTCAAAGAGGTCTTAATCAGGCCCACAACCCTATGAGGGATGACCCACATGGATCTGATGGCCAAAAGGCAACACAAAGTCTTGGGAGTTCTTCAGTGACATGACACAACATATTAGGATTTAGGACACAGACACACTGGTACAGGAGTGGAAGCAGAGAAAGACACTGCATGCTCCCCACCAAAACCTCTAAAAGTAGGAGTGAAACAGAAAGCTTTGAGCCATTCTGACTGGCTGGCTGGGACAGCCTTGAGACAATCAGGGGTTCAGATCCGAGTAAGATCCCAGGAAGCAGGGACCAATTCTACTGAAGACCCACTCCATATCTGCTTATGACCTGGCCCTCGACAGGGCAAGGCTGAAGAGGAAGAGATAATCAACTGCTGGAACTGCTAAAAAAAAAAAAAAAAGCAAGCTTCACATTGGTAGCTTGTATTAGATGGTTGAGAATATTTGAAGCATGATGTCAAGGAGAGTGTTTGGAATCTTGCGAGCTTAGGTTTCCAAAAAAGTTTAACAAAATAGCATTACTAAAATAAATTATAGGAGACAGAAAAGACAATGACAATTCCTAGGGTTCAGGTATGGAGCCAAACAGAACCTGATTAGGACAAATTCTCACCTGGTGGCAGGATACAATGGGCCCGATTTCATTTAGGCAGGCTATGCACCGTGTCGGCACATAGCCTGCCCGCCAACCCCCTTAACCTGGATTTTCATTGCCATGGCAATGGAAATGAAAATCCAGATCACGTGGTACAGGCCAGCAGGCGCCGAGGCTAAGCGGGTAAAGCCCATTAGCGCTCTGTGCTTAAAAGATGGGCGAGGAAAACCCTATCTTTAAGGCGCTGGGGCTAAACGGCCAGCATCAAAAATCGCTGCTACCTGCTTAGTGCCATTCCCTGCCTCCACTCTGTCCCGCAATGCTCCATACAGAGCAGATAGCATCTTGGCGCATTAAGGATTTAACTGGGATTTTCCAAAGGCACTATCCATATAGGTACCTTTGGAAAATCCCGGTTAAGGCATTTACACGAGTAACATGGGCTGTTACCAGTGTAACTGGCTTTGAAAATTGGGTCCAAAATGTTTTGCAATTATAGCTGCCGTTTCTCCCATTTCCCCCGGAATTATACAGAGTTACTCCTGCCCATCCTTTTTTGGATGTCTGATTTTTTTCACTCAGCTTTGAGAAATGTATTTTGCACAGCCCGAGGAAATGCATTTCAGTTTCTATTTCTTCAGTGTTGCACTGCACACAGTGTCTGGTTTTCAGTTCAGTTTTTGTCTGCATATTTCCGTTTCTAGTCTGTGGTTACCTATTTAGTGGAAATTTGTGTGTTAGGATACCTCACCTTAGGCTTGCAAAAACTTATAGTTTTTAAGAATCTAGTAAATAGGACAATCTGGAGTGCTATAAGCTGCACGCACCCTCCCCCATCCCTCTAGATGTATTGTGTCCTAAGGCACATTGCAATGTTTGTGTGACTGCCTTTTCGTAGGCTGGAATGCTGCTTGTTCGAGTGCTGGGTGTTCGTGTTCACATGGTACAGTAATCTTGCTAAAATGTGTCAAGTGTGTTTCTACTGTAGGGTTTTTTTATGCTTTTCAACCCAATGGACGTTGGAAAGAATTGTATAAAACGAGGTTGAGAATGTCTGGTCATCCGAAGGCAAAATAACTCTCCAAAACTTTAAAAGAATCTGATGAAACTTTGCATGTGGGAAAAATTGGTAGAAATACAGAGTTTGAAAATGGGCCAAAACAGACCAGAGGTTCCAAAACAAATAAGCCCCCCCCCAAAAAAAAACTAGCCTAATGTATTTCTATGAGAGAAGGAGTTCCAGAGTACCACAGAAACGTACTCAGTGAGACAAGGCTCCTTTCAAACACCCTCTCCCATGTCTCCATTCTCCCAGCCCCCCATCACACATACTGCCTCTACCCCTAAAATAATTCCCTTGCAACTACACTACCAACTCCCCAAATGCTACCAGACGTACTTTCCACAACTACCTAAACAACATATTAACTGCCCCACCCCCCTAAAATTCAACCCCATAACTGCCCCACTACACTGCAAAACTACCCCACTCCAAAAAGCAACCTCCTGCAACTGCCTCATTATCTTTCAAACTGCACCACCCCCAAAATGCCATACCCCTGCAAATGTCCCACCACATCTCCAAACACACACACACAAACACACACATATCCCCCCCGACTGCTCCACTGAGAAACCTAGCCCCTCCAGGAACTCACCAGTCTGTCAGCTACGCCAAAAACTACTCCACCCCAACTGCCTCATCACCCTAAAAAATTACCCCACCACATAAAACTACCTCCGCAACTGCCCCAACACCCACAAACCACCTCCCTGCAAACTACATCCCTGCAGCTTACCTCACCACCCAAACTATGTAAGTTGGAAGTCCCCCTCTCCTAGTTACCTCAACCACAGACACAGCACATAGAGAACACACAAGAGATACAGAAATGACTAATAATTTCCCAGCAGGAATGTACTGCATTTTACATTATTCACACACACACATATATATTTAATCTTTTCTTTGCAGTTATTTCTACCTTGAAAGCTGACCGATTTTTACTACTTTCTTATTGGCTGCCATATATACTGGCAAATAATTATGGTCCTAGCTTGTGAGTTTCTTAAATCTAGCCCAATCAATGGCCACAGATCTAGGTCCCAAAGTTTGGGGTGGGCGGGGGCAGTCAAAATTGCTTTATACTTAGGAGGTTAGGATTGAAAACTGTCTGGGGTATTTTCAGGATTCTACTGATTTTTATATTAATGTTTGGAAGCTAGAAGGATGGCTGATATGTCTGCATATTTTTCATAGTTTTAAACCTCTATCTGCAATTCTCAATTCTCTAATTCCCCCTTCTGTGTGACTGAGCCTGCCCTGCCTGCTTCCAATGTGACTAGCAGCAGAGGCTGTAGGATGGATCCAGCCAATGTGAAGGCTGTGGAGGCGAAGCACTGGAATGCTCCTCTAGTCACATGAAGGGAAGTGGTAAACTAGGAAAGTTCATGTGAAGTACAATTACTGCTACTATTATTAATAATTTATAACACACTACAAAGTGTACATAGAGCTGTACAGATACATACAAAAGACTGTCCCTGCTCATCAGCTTACAATCTAATCAAGACAGACAATACAAAAAGCAGAGAACAAGAGTACAAATAGGGAAAGGTAAGTAGCTACAAGGAAAACAAAGAATCAGGATCCAAAAGCAGCCTTAAACATGAATTTGATAAGGGGGAAGAGATGAAGCCCGATGTACAGACTCAGGTAGTCTGGTTCCAGGCATAAGGAATAGAAAGGTGAAAGGATCAAAATTGGGAGTTTTCAGTGGAAGAAAAGGGCATAGAGAGAAGCAAACCTGTGGAAGAGCCGGAGTTCATGAGGAAGGGTGTAGGGAGAGAGGAGAGGTAGTGAGGAGCAGTAGTGTGAATGCATTTATAGGTCAGAAGGAGAAGTCTGAATTAGATACGGAAGGGAAGCTAATGAAGTGATTTGAGAAGAGGGGTTATACAAGTATAATTGGGGCTGGTGGAAGATTAGCCAAGCAGCAGAGTTCTGAACAGATTGAAGGGGAGAGAAATTACTCAGAGGGAGACCAGCAAGGAAGAGGTTGCAATAGCCTAGACGGGAGGTGACCAGAGAGTAGATAAGTGTGTTAGTAGTGTGTTCAGAAAAGGAAGGGGCAAATTTTATTAATGTTATAGAGAAAGAAACAGCTTTTAGCAATCAGTTGATGTGTGTGGAGAAGGAGAGGGAAGAGTCAAAGATGACCCCAAGGTTGCAGGCTGAGGAAACAGGAAGTAGAAGAGTGTTATCTACAGAGAGAGAAAGGAGAAAGTGGGGAGGAGGGTTTAGGGGGAAAACAAAAAACGTCCGTTTTGGCCACGTTCAATTTCAAATGGCAGTGTGACACCCAGGCAGCGATGTCAGAAAGGCAGGCAGAGAAACGGGCCTGGAGTGATAGAAGAATATTAGGTGTAGATAAGAGATCTGAGAGTAATCAGCATAAAAATGATTCTGAAAGCCATGGGAGGAAAATGAGAGCACCAAGGGACTGGGTATAGAGAGAGAAAAGGAGAGGGCCCAGAACAGACCCTTGAGGTACACCAACTGAGAATGGGATAGCAATGGAGGAGAAACCATCAGAACAAACAATGAAAGAGCAATGGGAGAAATAAGAGAATCAGGACAGCACAGAGCACCTAAAACCAAGTGAGGACAATGTGTTGAGGAGAACTGCACGATCAAGAATTTTTGAAATGAAGGAGGAAAGGGAGATGGGTTGATAGAACAAGTAGGGTTAAGTGAAGGTTTCTTGAGGAGAGGTGTGATCACAGCATGCTTGAAAGTACAAGTTAAGATTCTGCATGTAGTGAAAGATGGAAGACACATGAACACCCCCCCCCCATCAAAAAACATGCCTCAAGGCATTTCCATAGGAAATGATAATTACACTTACCTGGTAATTGTAGTTCCTTGAGTGACGACAGTTCAGTCCTCCACCTCTGGGTTGTGCACCTCCTCCTGCAGCTTGGAGACTGGACATGTCAAAATCATGACATCACTGAATATAGCCTGCTGTACTCTCCCATCATCCCCAGTGAGCTATTGACAAAGCATACTCAAAGGAGCAACAAATAAGTAGCCAAAGAAATTTTAACTTTTTCAACTTTTTAACTAGCTGACCGTTTACCCCTACAGTTCGACAGAACTAAACTTTGTCCCGTACCGTTCCCTCCTGACCTCCGCCGAAAGAGGTCAGAAAAGTAAACAGACAGGAATAGACAAAATGGAGACAAGTAGTACCCATGAAATTCACACCTACCTGTCACTGTACCAGATTATCCAATGAATTTCCACTGTAAACACCCCACTCCCGGGCGGGATCGAGGACTGAACTGTCGTCACTCAAGGAACTACAATTACCAGGTAAGTGTAATTATCATTTCCTTATCGTTCCTACAGTTCAGTCCTCCACCTCTGGGATGTAACAGAGCAGTGTTCAATGGGAGGGGCCTTCCAATCTGGCTCGCAAAACTGCTGACCCGAAAGAGGCATCCTTCGCCGCCAGCACGTCCAGACGATAATGCCTACTGAAGGTGTGGAGCGACGACCACGTAGCCGCCCCACAGATGTCCCCCGGCAGAACCAAACCGTGTTCCGCCCACGAGGCTGCCTGCGCTCTTGTAGAGTGTGCTCGCAATCCCACTGGCACCGAACGACCCTGTACTAGATATGCTGACACAATCGCTTCTCTAATCCACCTAGCAATGGATGCTTTCACTGCCGCCTCCCCCTTGCGAGGTCCTCCGAACACCACAAATAAACGATCCGATTTGCGAAAGGACTCGGAGACTTGCAAATAACGCTGTAACAACCGTTTAATATCCAACCGACGTAAGTTGCGATCAGCCGTGGTCTCACCCCCCCTCCCCCCCCACCGAGGAAAGGACCGGGAGCGAAACTGTCTGATTCAGGTGAAACTGAGAGATGACCTTAGGCAAAAGAGATGGCACAGGGCGCAACACTACCTTTTCCTTAGAGAAGGACAGAAAGGGTTCCCTGCAAGACAGCGCCTGTAACTCCGAAATGCGCCTTGCCGAGCAAATAGCCACTAAAAACACCGTCTTTAAGGTCAGATCCTTCACCATTGCCTTACTCAATGGCTCGAAGGGTTCCTTCACCAACGCCCCCAAGACGAGATTGAGATCCCACGGAGGGACAATGACCCGACGGTAGGGACTCGGCCTCGAAACCGCCTTTAGAAAACGCAACACAACTGCATGCGAACCTAAAGGCACATTATGTACCTTGCCTCTATAGCAGGCTAGTGCTGCCAACTGCACTCTCAACGGACTGGCTGCCAAACCCTTGTCGAATCCATCCTGTAGGAAACTCAACACCACAGGCACTGACACAGTAGCTGCGCGGACCTGCCACCTTAACACCAATCCTCAAATATGCGCCATATCCGAACATATGCCAAAGTCATCGACCTCTTCCTAGCACGCAGCAAGGTCGCCACTACCGACCCCGAGTATCCTTTTTTCTTCAGCCTCGCCCTTTCAATGGCCAAACCGTAAGCGAGAACCTATTCACTTGAGGCATTCAAAGCGGACCTTGAATTAGCAGATCCTCCAGAGCCGGCAACCTCCAAGGCTCCCAGTCTAGTAGGCGAACGAGATCTGCATACCACAGACGTCTTGGCCAGTTCAGAGCCACCAACAGCACTCTTCCGCAATGAGCCTCGATCCTCTGTACTACGTGACCTATCAACGCCCATGGCGGAAAAACAGAGAAGACCGAGCATCGGCCATGGTTGCATCAGGGCGTCAATTCCTTCCGACATCCTCTCACGCCTCCTGCTGAAGAAGCGACTCGTCTTTGCAGACTGGAAGGTTGCCATGAGATCCATAATCGGCAGCCCCCATCTGTGAACTATCAGTGCAAACACTTGTGGATTCAGCTCCCATTCTCCAGCATCCACTTGCACCCTGCTGAGGAAATCCGCCATCACATTTTCCTTTCCCGCAATGTGCACCGCCGAGAGCGCTGGTAGGCGCTTTTCCACCCAAGCGAAAAAGTACCTCCGCCGCCTCCTCCATGGCCAAACTGCCAGTGCCTCCCTGCCGATTGATGTAGGCTACCATCGCAGAGTTGTCTGACAGCACTCTCACCGCTCAGCCAGTCACTGCTGACTCGAAGGACTGGAGCGCTAAATATACCACCCTCAGCTCTAGGCAGTTGATCGACCACACGCCCTAGAGTGGACCACACACCCTGGGCATACCGGTCTCCGCAGTGCGGTCCCCATCCCATGAGACTTGCATCCGTCATGAGGGGAAGCCAAGTTGGCTGCTCCAGGGGCATTCCTTTTTGCAGAGTTCCGGGCCGCAGCCACCACCGCAGCGCCCGCTTGACCCACGGGGGACAGGGAAGACGCTTGCTCAACGAGTCGTTCTGATGAGACCAGCGGCGAAGTAGCGCACGCTGCAAAGGCCGCATATGAAACCTGGCCCAGGGAACCGCCTCCAGGGTCACCGCCATCGTGCCGAGCACGCGAAGATACTCCCACGCCGATGGCGCCGGAGCTGATCTGAACCTGCCGATCAGGTGGCTCAGGCCTAGCGCCCGATGAAGCGGTAAAAACACCGCCCCTAACCAAGTGTCGAACCGTACTCCCAGATACTCAATTTCCTGGGACGGTACCAGTTGGCTTTTGGCCGGGTTGACCACCCAGCCGAGATGCTGCAAAAGCTTTACCAACCTGTCCGTCACTCGAACGCTTTCGGCCTCGGATTTCGCCCAAATCAACCAGTCATCGAGATAGGGATGAACAAGGATTCCTTCCTTCCGCAATGCCGCTGCCACCACCACCATAATCTTGGTGAAGGTACGTGGTGCCGTGGCGAGCCCGAAGGGTAAGGCTTGAAACTGAAAGTGCCCCCAAGGAAGGGCGAACTGAAGAAACTTTTGATGGGCCTCTCTGATGGGGATATGGAGATACGCCTCCGTGAGGTCCAGGGAGGTCAAATACTCTCCCTTGCGCACCACTACAATGACGGATCGCAAGGTTTCCATCCTGAAGTGTGGTACTCGCAAACACCGATTCACGCCCTTTAGATCCAAAATAGGGCGTAGAGATCCGTCCTTTTTGGGCACCACGAAATAAACTGAGTACCGACCCAAACCATAATCTTCCAACGGAACCAGTCGGATGGCCCTCAAAAGCCACAGACGATCGAGAGTTTTGCGAATCGCCAGGGGTTTTTTGGAGGCCTCTGCAAGGAGACAACACAAAAGGAATCTCGGACTGGTCTTGCAAATTCCAGAGCATACCCCTCGCGAATAATTTCGTGATTTGGGTCCAGGCAGAAAAACTCCCGCAGTCTTCCTCCTACTTGGATACTTCCTACCGGGACCCGCAAGCTTTCATTGCAGCTTTCGCATGGTCGGGGGGGGGGGGGGGAGGAGGCTCCTGCGAAACCTCTACTTGCTCCCCGAAAGCTCCGAAACCCCTGACCTCTTGAAACAAACCTACCTCTCTGGGAACCGCCTAGCCGGGAAGTACGGAATCTTCTGAAATCCCGGGACTGGCCCCGAAAGGCCGAAGCGGACCTCCCTGGCTTAGGCTTATCCTCCGGAAGCCTGCCGCCCTTTGACTCCCCCAAATCCTTAACCAACTTATCTAGATCCTCACCAAACAGTAGCCTACCCTTAAAGGGGAGCTTACTGAGATGGGATTTAGAGGATCCATCAGCCGCCCAAATCCTTAACCACAAGGAACGGCACGCCGCCACTAAGGAAGTCATGCTATTAGCTAGTGTTCTGATCAAATCATAATGTAAATCCGCCAAATAAGCGGAACCTGACTCTAAGAGATCTAATTCAGCAGTCCCCTCCTGATCTAGCTGCGAGGACTGCCGTAATCGCCGAGACCACCGGAGACAAGCTCTTGCCACCCAAGCTCCACAAATAGAAGCCTGCAACGACAAAACGTCCGCCTCAAAAGACTGCTTCAACAGTCCATCCACCTTTCTATCCTGCGCATCCTTCAATGCTGCGCTACCTTCCACCGGGATTGTGGTCCTCTTGGTGACCGCCGACACTGCCGCACCAATCCGTGGAGACTTGAAACGCTCCTTGTCCTTATCCGCCAGAGGATAGAGCGGGTTCATTGTTCTGATACCTCTGAGACCAGCCTCCAGCTGGTCCCACTCATCCTGTATCATCATATTCACCACCCGGTGGATGGGAAACACCACTTGCGCTTGCCTCACTGCCTGGATGATAGGGTCCTCCACACCCTGAAGCTGCCACCAGGTTCAACATCTGGAGGGATTCCGTAATAAGAGCTGTTAGCTCCTCCTTACGGAACACCCGGATGATCTTTGCCTGATCCTCCGGTTACTGAATCTCACCCTCCTCCAAACTTTCCCCCCAAATAAATCTAAAAGAAATTTGAAAGGAAATTTAAAAGGCCAATTTTGAGACTAAAACCTATACTAACTACACTAATGCTCCTTATGTGTTCCTCAAGTGAGCCCAGCACCTAGGCTCACTACATCCTCCTGCTGCATGGAGACTGGACACACTGGGGATGATGGGAGAGTACAGCAGGCTATATCCAGTGACGTCATGATTTTGACATGTCCAGTCTCCAAGCTGCAGGAGGAGGTGCACAACCCAGAGGTGGAGGACTGAACTGTAGGAACGATAAGGAAAAGCTGTTCCAACAGCTGCAGCACACAAACATTGATTCAGGGTAACATAGCAATTATGGAATTACAGTTGTCAAAACAGCACCCCTCCCCCCCTTTTCTCCAATCTCACTCACACACAGGCAAAGCAGATACAAAGAGATAGATATGTCCATGCACATACACACATGCGGGTTGGAAAGGATTTCATGAGCCATGCTTTATATGCTTTCCCCACTTGTTTTGTTATTTCAGAGTGCCTGGTAATGGTGGAAGTTAGTGTCAACAATAGTGACACAAAAATTTGCAAAGTTTTTTTTCCTTCAAAAAGGAAGATACAGAGTACTACTTAATTTAGAGAGGTTGATCCGTGCAATACATGCATTATATAACAGACACTGAAATATAACAAAATTTCCACTGACCTCCCACACATCACATTTAATATAGGGCTATTGAAGGTAGTCATACCAAAAAAAAAATGGGGAGGCTGCATTTTGTTTTGGGGATTTTTTTTTTTAATAAAAATTTTCCATCAGGTACCCAGGAAGCAAATAAGCTATAGTTATGGTCAAACTAATGGCACCCTTGCAGCTCAAGCCCTTAATGTTCAATATCTTAAAAGAAAATGGCCAGTGAAATGGCTTTGGACTATATATGCACACATATTTGACACATAAAAGAATCAAATAAAACAAGACCAATTAAAAAAGGAAGCATAGTAGAAAATAGTAGAAAAATTGGGACATAAGGGTGCCAATCATGTCCTTGCAAACAATTCAAATCAGTTTGAACAGAAGACCCACAATCCCATTGCAATAAAATTAGATGCACTTGTGATCAATTGTCAGTACTCACATGACTTGAATCATCAATGAATGATGGCTCTAATGTTTAAAATGGCCACATTCACTCCCTGTTCCATTTTCACAATGGTGAAGACAAGAGAGTTGCCTGAGACAGTCAGAAAAGCCATTATCACCAAACATCAAAACTTCAAAAGGGGTACAAGGCCATCTCCAAAGACTTTGGGATTCCTGTGTCTACAGTTCGAAATGTTATTTAGAAGTTTTCTGCTTATGGAACTATCAAGAACCTTCCAGGACATGGTAGAAAGAGCAAAATTAATCCAAGACTTTTCGAAGGTTAGTGTGCACTGTTGGAAAAACACCATGTACAACATCCAAAGAGCTTAAGGCTCACCTGGAGCAATCTGGAGTGGTGGTTTCAACCAGCATCATAAGCCGCATACTAAACAAAGGAGGACTTCATGGGTGAAGGCCAAGAAGGACCCCTGCTCAAAGACAGGCATAAAGGCATGCCTGATCTTTGCCTAAGCCCACCTTGAGAAACTACATTCCCTCTGGGAAAACGTTCTGTAGACAGATGAAACCAAACTTGAGCTCTATGGCAATGCAGACCAGCGATACATTTACAGGCGAAGAAATGAAGCTTATAAAAAGGACAAACATCCTTCCTACAGTTAAATATGGTGAAGGTTCCATAATGTTGTGGGGACGTTTTGCTGCCTTAGAAACTGGAGGCCTGGAACATAGTAAAGGAATCATGACGTCAGAGGACTATCAAGGTATTCTGGAGTGAAATGTGCTACCTAGTGTCACAAAGCTAAGTTTGAGTCAAAGGTTATGGGTCCTCCCTGTAGTAATTTCTGAGGGGAAAAAAAAACATCTGACCTGGAAAGGATTAATAGCATCCTTCACTACCTTTGGCAGTGATGATGGCCTCCAAACGTTTCTTGTAGCCATCTACAAGTTTCGTATATCTGTCTGCTGGTAGTTTCTCCCACTCTTCAACTGTGATTTGTTCCAGCTCATGAATGTTTCCAGGATTCCTTTTACCAATGGCAGATTTCAGCTCTTTCCAAAGGTTCTCGATTGGACTGAGATCAGGACTCCATTGCTGGCCAGTATAAAAAAACAAACAATCCATTGGTTCCTTTTTCATTTTTTTGCACTTTGGGATGTAAGTTTTAGGTCACTGTCCTGCTGCACAGACATCTTTTTTGTTGTGTATCTCTGAACATACTATTAAAATATTATGATGACATACAGTTGGAATATTTCCAATTATTTCTCAAGATATTGTACGCAACATACCTAAAATGCAAGGGTGCCAATAATGTTAACCACAGCTGTACATGCAGCCACTCAATATTATAACCATAACAGATTTGCTTTAAGTCCAAAGAGCCTACTCAGCATTAATTATTGGGTGTGCTTCTGTGGACACTGTAGAGCTGCATGTGTAAGGTGCTGTTTGAACAAGGAGATCAGAAAGGAGGAAGGATGGATCATCACCGCCGTCAATATAGAACCCTGGGGGCAAAGGAATCCCGTAAAACACAGGTAAACCTATTTACAGATATGATCAAGTTAAAGAGAGAATTCTGGGCTCAAGTAATACAGAGTAATGGAAATGGAACACCTAAACATCTTTGGACAGTAAAATCTCTCACAGTCAGAAAGCACTATGGGGAGGGGGAGTTGACAGAAAAACTCAAGTAGGCTGCAAAGAGACGGCAGGCTGATTAAGGGAAAAAAAAATCAGTTCTAGTTCTTGAATAAACTCTAATAAAGAGGAATAACTGGCAGGACAGTAACTTAATCACTCATCCACAAGTTTTATCAAGTATATCTGTGTGTTACACAGGTAAATGGAATACTGTGGGGAAGGTACTGAGACAATTATGCACAACCTAAAGAGGAGACCCTGTCTTTCCAGAACAAGTATCAATAATCCAACCTTTTAAATAAATTACACCTATAAAACTTATGGAATATAAAAAAGTATCATGCAAATCAAAAATATATAATTTCTCAAATAGAACTCAACGTGGTCACATTTAGTGAAAACCTGCATCAGGGGTATATTAAATCAAAATATGCTATATCCAGTCCAGTCAGTCATACAATGACTTTGCCTTAAATATTTTACATGTTTTTGCACTTCACAATTAGTTCTCTCAAAATATTCTGGTCCTAGGAAGACTTGCCATTCCTATATATATTGATAGTAGAAGGTATGACAGTGAACATGTATGTGCTCACAAATGCACATCCCTAATAGCCACAGTGGTCTATGCACCAACCTTGTTCAGAACAGATTACTACAATGGAATGCATGTCAGATTATCTTTTTCTTATTTTTAATGGCCAACACTGTGCTATGCGTCCCACAATGGCAGACTGGCTCTGCACGATGCATCCCAGGATGTACTGCACAGGATCAGACACCACCATTTTGAAAGATGGTGGCACGGAGACAAGGGTATGAGGGAAGGACGCCTGCCTCCCATCACTTTTGAAGGCACTGGGAGGGAGATGATGTACAGGGCTGAATAATGTTTCAGGGGGGGGGGGGGGAAGGAGGCACTTGGCCCACAATGTCTTTGGGAGAGGGTTGGGGCAAGGGATTGGTGGTCCTACTGACCCCTATGCTTCAAGTATAGATCAGGGAGTGGGAGGGGGATTTAAAATGGATTGGCAGGGGATCAAGGGTCTAGGCCTGATGGTCATTTAAGGCGAAAGTAAGTGTCAAACTTCTTCAGACAGCCTTGTTTCGCTCACAAATGCGGTAGCACACACCCGTGCATTTGATTTGTGCAAGATTTTACACACAGCAGATGTACTTTTAAAAACCGCATTAGTGAGCAATTTGCTGTTTCTATAGCTTACGGCTCTAATTCAAGGTTTTATGCATCCAGGCCTAAGTGGGTTGGCCCCAACACACTGGCTTCCCATATTTAAGTCGACACTTCCCAAGTATACACTAAGATCAGGTGGGAAAGGGCTATTAGTAATCCCAAGCGTAGCAAAGGCCCATCTTCAGAATGGGCAATAGCAAGGGTCCACTGTTGCCACCCCTTTCAGACATGCTACCAGATTAAATTCTGTAAAGATGTGTTAAGATTTTGGATATTAATAAAGTCCTAACTTTTTATGCAGGTATTTCCAGAGGGTTAGTTACCAGGTAATATCTGTGTATTGGAAAAGCAGGAGAGATAGGATGATCTGTATATTGTTCTGTAGTGTTCCAATTATAAATCACTTCGGGTTGCATAACAAAAAGGCGGTTGATAAATGCTAAAAGTAAAAATATTAGGGCGCTCTCATTCCAGACAGTTTTGAATTAGTGACAAACCCAAGACCTCACTCCCATAAGAGCAAAATAGCCTGTAATTCATGTCAGCATTTGTCTGTCTTACTACTCATCTGTCCTGAAGGAGTGGCCTTTGATGTCAGACATACAATGCTAAAGTGTGTGACTAAATTGTACTCCTTTGAAGCTTCAGAATGTCCAGCAGATGGCTCATTAACCTGGGGACATTCAGTCTGCACTGACTTCATCTCATGACCTGTTTCTAAACTCCTGAGTCATAAAATTCTACTGCCTGTCACCTTCTGATCACCCATCAATTGCACTCTTTTTCCCCATCACTGGGATGCTTTTTACAGTTTACTCATATTCTCTGGTAATGCCATCTTTTGCTCATTCTGTTCTGATCTAAGAAAAGGGGATTAGCTCTCACGGTATGGTTTTATAACAGCTAAAGCAGAGTCCAGATACATAAAACTAAAAATGACCTCAGATTTCAAACACCGACTTTAATAAAATGAAGAAAGTACCTGAAGGAGGAGCTGGCAGGATGGGAGGAGATAAGGGAAATGTTAAGGCAGTGGGCCAC
Source organism: Ichthyophis bannanicus (assembly GCA_033557465.1). NCBI lineage: Eukaryota > Metazoa > Chordata > Amphibia > Gymnophiona > Ichthyophiidae > Ichthyophis > Ichthyophis bannanicus. Next base: position 1,189,701,683 of record CM066032.1, read on the forward strand.
ACTGAAAGAAGCTATAAAAAATGGCAACAGATTTTTATATAAAGGAAAGTAAATAAAAGCAAAAGGGGGAAAAAAAGAAGATCTCCAAGAAGTGGCTAAAAAATAATAAAAGGCAAAAAACACGGCATTCACAAAATTCAGAAGATTGCAAGAAGAGAAGCACAGAAAAGAATGCCAGATGATAAAATCTCAAAGAGGCAAGGAAAGAGATAAGGGTGGCAAAAGCAAAAAAAGAAAAAGAAATGGCTAAAGATGTAAAGTGAGGTGACAAGACTTTTCTGGTGCACTAGGGAGAGGAGTAAAGCCAGACAGGGAAGACCAAAAGATGCCGAGGACCACTGTGATGAGGAAAAAGCAGAAGTGCTAAACAAAATTCTTCCGTTTCATGTTCACAAAAGAAAACCCAGAAGGACCACAAATGGCTAGTAAAAGTACACATGAGAATGGAGAAGACACCACTTTTTTCTGTGAGTGGTGTGATTATGAACTGGTGGCAAAACAAAGTGGGCAAAGCCACAGAGCTGAATGAGATACATTACATCCCAGGATATCGAAGGAACTCAGAGTGGTTCTGGCAGAACTAGAGAAGGGCTGATGTGGTCCCTCCTCATGAAAGTGGCAACAGAGAAGAGATGGGAAACTACAGGATGGTAAGCCACACCTCAATGCCTGAAAGAAAGTTTACTATACTATCCCTTCCTACAAGCCAATGGGTTGCAAGACGAGAAACAGCGTGTTTTTACCAAAGGCAGTTCTTGCCACATGAATATGATCAGTGAAGCCTTTGATGCTGTTCCCCACAGCAAAATGCAAACGCAATGTACAACTCAGCCAATGTCGACTCCTGGCACCCTTGCGGCTGCTGGATTTTCTTGGCAGTGTGACTGAAAGTAGATTACCTCAGGTCTGGCAATGGAAAATTAAGTGGCTTGCCCAAGTCTACAAGGAGTGTCAGTGGGAATCTAACCCTAATCTCTTGGTTACCAAGCCAGTGCTCTAACCATATAGGCTACTCCTCCACTCCATGTTCCCCAAGGGGAGCTCCCAAATAAAATAAAATTAATCAGCCTGAAGCTAGAACTCTGGATGGTGATATATTAGAAACTTATTGACTGATAGATGATAGATAATAGCTAATAGGAGAAAGCCGACAGTCGCCCAAGAGTGCATGGTTCGGAACGATGTATCCATGAAGCCTACAAGTAAAAGACTGAAGTTAGGGCATATCAGCAGAGAGGTTCCAATACAAACAAATATAACCCAATGCCATTAAGTACAGAGCAGACAGAGCTTAAAGATTCCAAATTACCCCTGCTTATCGATAACCAGATTAATATGAATAAAATACAGCCTCTAAAATGCTTGTATACAAATGTTAGAAGTCTGAAAAATAAGATGGGAAAGTTGGAATATATAGCACTAATATACTACTACTACTACTACTACTACTACACATTTGTAAAGCACTACCAGTCATACGCAGTGCTGTACAGACATGTAAGAGACCGTCCCTGCCCATCAGAGCTTACAATCTAGTGAAGACAAAACACAAGATAAACACAGAGGTGTAAGCAGGGATAGAACTAGGGAAAGAAAAGGAGATCAGGTGAGTCAAGATCCAAAAGCAGCAGCGAAGAGGTGAGTTTTCAATCTGGATTTGAAGAGGGTTAGAGAAGGTGCCTGGCATACAGACACAGGTAGGTTGTTCCAGGCGTACGGTGCAGCAAGGTGAAAGGAGCGAAGTCTGGAGTTAGCAGTAGAAGAGAAGGGCACAGATAAAAGTAGTTTGCTAAGAACAGAGTTCCCAAGGGGGGATATAAGGAGAGATAAGAGAAGAAAGGTACTGAGGAGCCGCAGAGTGAATGCATTTATAGGTCAGCAGAAGAAGCTTGGACTGGATGCGGAAACGAATAGGGAGCCAATGAAGTGACTTGAGAAGAGGCATGATGAGGCTGGCGGAAGATTAGTCACGCAGCAGAGTGTTGAACAGATTGAAGGGGAGAGAGATGATTCAAAGGGAGACCAGCAAGGAGTAGGTTACAGTAGTCAAGACAGGAGGTGATCAAGGAGTGGACAAGTGTTTTAGTAGTGTGTTCAGAAAGGAAAGGGCAGATCTTGCTAATGTTATAGAGAAAGAAACGGCAGGTCTTAGCTACGAGCTGGATATGTGTGGAGAAAGAGAGAGAGGAATCAAAGACAACCTCCAGATTGCGGGCTGAGGAAACAGAAAGTAGTATAGAGTTATCCACAGAGACTGAGAAAGGAAGAGGAGGAGGAGGAGGGGATGTTTTAGGGGAAAAGATGAGAAGTTCAGTCTTGGCCATGTTCAGTTTCAAATGGCAGTGAGACATCCAGGCAGCAATGTCAGAAAGGCAGGCAGAGATCCAGGTCTGGATTGCCGTAGAGATGTCAAGCGTAGAGAGGTAGATCTGGGAGTCATCGGCATACAGATGGTACTGAAAGCCATGGGAAGAGAAGTGCACCAAAGGACTGGGTATAGAGAGAGAAAAGGAGCAGACCCAAGACAGATCCTTGGGGTACATCAACTGGGAGCGGGGTAGCAGAGGAGGAGGAGGAGCCACCAGAACACACACGCTGAAGGAGCGATGGGAGAGATAGGAGGAGAACCAGGATATTACAGAGCCACTAAAACCAAGCAAGGACAGGGTATCAAGGAGAAGGTTGTGGTCAACAGTGTCAAAAGCAGCAGAGAGGTCAAGAGGGACAAGGACAGAGTAAAGGCCCTTGGATTTTGCCAGGAACAAGTCACTGGAGACTTTGGCAAGAGCTGTTTCAGTAGAGTGTAGAGGATGAAAGCCAGACCGTAAGGGATCCAGAGGGCATGAGAGGAGAGGAAGTCAAGGCAGCGGCAGTGAACCACACGTTCGAGTAGTTTAGAAATGAAGGGGAGGAGAGAGATGGGTCGATAGTTAGAAGGACAGGTGGGATCAAGTGAGGGTTTCTTGAGGAGAGGTGTGACCACAGCATGCTTGAAGTCTGCAGGGACTGTTGCGGTGGTGAGTGATAGGTTGAGAATATGAGAGATGGAAGGGACAACGGTGGAGGAGATGGGGCTTAGGAGACAGGTGGGGATAGGATCAGAGGAGCAGATGGTGAGTTTGGAGGAAAAAAAGAAGGGGTGCAGTTTCCTCTTCAGAGATCACAGGAAAGGAAGCGAGGGTAGCAGAGGTAGGGGGGAGAGTTGGGAGTGGAGAGGGAGAGGAGGGGAAGTAGCTGAGTTTGTGGGGAATTGGAGGGTGATCTTGTGGATTTTGTCATGGAAATAGCTAGGGTTTGGGCAGAAAGGGAGGGAGGGATCAGAGGCGGCGGTACTTTGAGGAGAGAGCTGAGGGTAGTAAAGAGACGGCGAGGATCAGAGGCAAGAGAGTTAGTCAGAAGGACATAGTAGTCTTGTTTGGCAAGAGCTATGGCTGACTAGAAAGAGACAAGCATGAATATGAAGTGTAGAAAGTCTGCAGGGGAGCGGTATTTGAGCCAAGCATGCTCAGCACAACGGGCACAGGAATGTAGATAGCGGGTAGTGGGTGAGAGCCAGGGCTGGGGTGCAGAACGTCTCACAGGACGTGGGATGGGCGGAGCAAGGGTGTCCAGAGCTGAGGAGAGTGCAGCATTATAGGAAGTTACTGCCTCGTCAACAGACTTAGATGACAGTGGAAGAAAGATGAAGAAATGGTGGAAGAGAACCAAGGGATCAATAGCATGAAGATTTCTAAATAGGTTGGAGGAGACAGGACGAGGCTGAGGCAGCAGGTGATGAAGATTAAAGCTTAAAAGGTGATGCTCAGATACGGGGAGAACTGAGTTACAGAGGTTCGAGGGTAAGCAACTCGAGAAAAATATCAGGTCAAGGCAGTGGCCGTGTTGGTGAGTGGGGGCAGTGGAACAAAGTTGGAGGTCAAATGAGGAGGTAAGGGAGAGGAGCTTTAAAAGCATAAGGATTGTCAACATGAATGTTAAAATCCTCAAGGATAAACGTGGGGGAAGAGGAATCCAGAAAGAAGGAAAGCCAAGAGTCAAAGTCAGTGAGAAAGGTAGAAGCAGACTTGTCGGGAGGACGATAAATAACAGCTACCCGGAGAGGAAGTGGAGTGAAAAGGCGGATGGAGCGGACTTCAAAGGAAAGAAAGGAGCGAGACTGAGGCAGCAGGAGGGGCTGGAAATGGCAAGAGGGAGAGAGTAGAAGCCCAACACCACCACCCCGGCCAGTGGGACGAGGCGTGTGGGAGAACTAGTAGCCCCCATGACAGAGAGCAGCAGTAGATGCCGTATCATCAGGGAGGAGCCAGGTCTCAGAGCAAGAAGGTGTAGAGCATTAGAGATAAAGAGGTTATGAGGAAAAGCAAGTTTATTAGAGACAGTGTGCGTTCCACAAGGCACATGAGAAAGGGAGAGTGGAGGGGGAAAGAAGTGGGATATGGATGAGATTGGACATGTTGCATGAAGATCTCTTCTCAGAGAGTGAGACAGAAGTCTAGGGGGGCCAGGATTGGGGTTGATATCTCCGGATGAGAGAAGGAGTAGGAGAGTACGGGGTAGAGAGGAGACATTATGGCGGGAGAGAGAGAGAGAGAGAAGATGGTTGAAGGAGATTCAAGGGCTGATGATAGGGTAGAAGACAGAATGGAGGGGAAGTGAGGACAGTAAAGGGGAGACAAGGAGGGGAGGAGTGAGGGTGTTGGTAAGAGGGGAAACAGTTAGGAAGTATGAAGAAAAGGAAGACAATGTGATGTGGAGCCGTAGAAGAGGAACAGAGAGGGGCAATGCAGCATAAGTTATCTTACAAGCAATGAGGTAGCAATGGATTCTACAGGGCATGCAGCATATGTTAAGCAATGCAGTGCAGGACATCTTGCTTGCTGTGTGCTGCTTACCAGTTTGGGTGGCTCAGAGGTGGCTCAGTTTGGGACAGTGAGTCTTAGGATGTGTAGGTTCGGGTCACTTTGGTAGATGGAAGGGTTTATGTTGGGGGGTAACAATTACGGTCAGGCGGGCGCCTGAGGTGTGCGGGTTCTAAATGAGAGGTTAGATACGATTGGTATCTCAGAGAGCTGTTGGAAGGAGGACAACCAGAGAGACACTATAATACCTGGGTACAAATTATATTGCAATGATAAGAGTACATCAAATTGGTGGAGGGGTTGTGCTCTATGTTAGAGAGGGCACCGAGTCACACAGGATTAAAAAGTGTTGCAGGAAACAGTATACACTGTAGAATCTCTATGGATTGAAATTCCATGTAAAAAGGTAAAAGCAATGGCAGTGGGGGTATACTACCAACCACCTGGCCAGATTGAATAGATGGATGATGAAATGTTCAAAGAAATCAAGGAAGCTAACAAAAGTTACAATACAGTAATAATGGGTGATTTCAATTACCAGGGTATTGACTGGGTCAGTGTCACGGCAGGACATACTAGGGAGATAAAGTTCCTACATGAAATACATGATTGCTTCTTGAAGCAGCTGGTTCATGAACAGACAAGAGGGGAAGCCATTTTGGACCTAGTCCTTAGTGGTACACAAGATCTGGTGCAAGAGATAAGGGTGTTGGAACCACTTGGCAATAGAGATCATTTGATTTCATAAATGGAGGAAGGATGGCAAGGAAATCCACAGTACTGCCTTTTAACTTTCAAAAGGGAGACTATGATAAAATGAGGAAAACCGTTAAGAAAAAACTAAAAGAAGCAGCTGTAAAAGGTTAAAGATTTACATCAAGCATGGGCGTTATTTTAAAATCATCATCTTGGAAGCCCAGGCCAGATGTATTCCATACTTTAAAAAAGGTGGAAGGAAGTCCAAAAAACTGCCAGCATGGTTTAAAGGTGAGGTAAGAGGCAGTTGTAGCCAAAAAAAAAAAAAAGCATCTTTCAGGAAATGGAAAAAGGAGACAAATGATGAAAACTGGAAACATTAGTACTAGCAAGTTAGATGCAAGGCACTGATAAGGCAGGCAAAGAGAATTTGAGAAGAAGCTTGCTATGGAAGCAAAAATGCATAATAAAAAAAAAAAAGTCTTTAAGTACATTCGTAGCAAAAAGCCTGTGAGTCAGTTGGACCATTAGATGATAGAAGGGTAAAAGGGGCACTAAGAGGGGACAAAGCCATAGCAGAGAGACTGAATGAATTATTTGCTTCAGTCTTTACTGATGTAGGGAATTTAGCCATGAATGAAAAGGCATTTAAAGGTGATGCATTGGAAAAATTGAAAGAAATTATTGATAAACCGGGAAGATATATTACAACTATTTCATAATCTAAACAGTAGCAAATCACCTGGACCAGATGGTATACACGCAAGGGTGTTGAAATTACTGAAATATATGAGACTGCAGATCTACTAATCTATGAATTATCATTAAAATCATCTGTAGCACCTGGAGACTGGTGAATGGCCAATGTAACTCCAATTTTTAAAAAAAAGGGTTCCAGAAGTGATCCAGGAAACTACAGGCTGGTGAGCCTGACATCAGGACAAGACAAAATGGTAGAAACCATTATAAAGAACAAAATTAGTGAACATGCAGACAGTCATAGTTTAATAGGAGAAAGCCAACATGGCTTTAGCCAAGGAAGGTCTTGTCCTACTAATCTGTTTTGTTTTTTTGAAGGTGTGAATAAACAGATATTTATTTATTTAGACAGTTTTGTATACTGCCTTATCCTTCAATCAAAGCGGTCACAACACAATTGGGGGATACATTTAACATGCGGGGATGTGAGACACATACACTAATACTTACAGGGAACATGGGCAATGGAGGGTTAAGTGGCTTGCCCAAGACCACAAGGAGCATCTGTGGGACTAGAAACCCCAGTCCTTCCGGCCCAAGGTTGCTGTCCTCTAGTGGGATTTGAACCTCCGACCTTCCGGCCTGAAGTACCTTGCCCCAACCACTAGGCTACTCCTCCCTGACAAAAGGTGAATCAGTCCATATAGCGTATCTGGATTTTCAGAAAGCCCTTGATAAAAGGTCCCTCATGAGACTCTTGGCAAAATTAAAAAGTCATGGGATAGGAGGCAGTGTACTATTGTGGATTAGGAACTGGTTAAAAGATAGAAAGCAGAAGATTGGCCATTCAGCTCTATTTTCCCAATGGAGAAAGGTGAATAGTGGAGTACCCCAGGGATCTGTGCTGGGGCCACTGCTTTTTCACATATTCATAAATGACCTGGAAAATGGGAACAGTGAGGTAATCAAATTTGCAGATGATAAAAAATTATTCAAAGTTGTTAAAACCCATGAGGATTGTGAAAAATTGCAAGAAAACCTTGATAAACTGGAAGACTGTGCATACAAATGGAAGATAAAATTTTATGTGGACAAGTGCAAAGTTATGCACCTAGGAAAGAATAACCCAAATTATGGTTACACGATGCAAGGTTCCATATTAGGAACCACCACCCAGGAAAAAGAATTTAGACGCCGTTGTGGCTAACACGTTGAAACCTTCCGCCCAATGTGCAGAGGCAGCCAAGGCGGCAAATAAAATGCTAGGAATCAAAGAAAGGAATGGAGAATAAAACAAAGGATATTATGCCTATGTACATGCCATTGTGCGACCACACCTTGAATATTGTGGGCAATTCTGGTCGCCGTATCTTCAAAAGGATATAGAGGAATTAGAAAAGGTACAGAGAAGAGCCACCAAAATGGTAAAGGGGATGAAAGAATACCCCTGAGGAGAGGCTTAAAAGGTTAGAGCTTTTCAACCTGGAAAAGAGTCGACAGCTTCATCAGGAAGTAAATTTCCACAGAAAGGGTGGTAGATGCTTGCAATATCCTCCCCATTGGAGGTGGTGGGGACAAAAAACAGTCATGAATTTTAAAAAAGGCACAGGACAGACAGAGGATCTCCACTGCCATTCAAAAAACTGCATAGAAGGGAGTAACTTGCACAGAGTGGTACTTACGGCTTTGAACAAAAAGGGAAGGTAACCTGCACAGACTAGCATTTACAACCTTACTGGGGAGACTACATAGGCCATGCTGCTCTTTTTCTGTTATTTACTACCACACTATAAAAGCTAAGTAAGAAATATATTATGTTGGTCTAATATATTATTATATTAGGGGTATATACCAATATAATATATTAGAGGAGGAGTGGCCTAGTGGTTGGGGCAAGTTACCTCAGGTGGGAAGGTCAGGGGTTCAAACCCCAATAGAGGACAGCAACCTTGGGCTGGAAGGACTGGGGTTTCTAGTCCCACAGGTGCTCCTTGTGGTCTTCGGCAAGCCACTTTATTTTACAGGGAACATGGGCAATGGAGGGTTATCTCCAAGTTATAATGCCCTGTTCAATGTAATTTCAGTTTGTTCAATGTCAACTGCCTTGATTTCATGAAAGGCAGCATATAAAAAATGTTAAATAAATCACCTTATATTCTTTGTTAACATTTATTTATTTAGACAGTTTTGTATACCACCTTATCCTTCAAAGTGGTCACAACAGAATTGGAGGATACATTTAACATGAGGGGATATGAGACACATACACTAATACTTAAGAGGGACCATGGGCAATGGAGGGTTAAGTGGCTTGCCCAAGACCACAAGGAGCACCTGTGGGACTAGAAACCCCAGTCCTTCCAGCCCAAGGTTGCTGTCCTCTAGTGGGATTTGAACCACCAACCTTCCAGCCTGTGGTACCTTGCCCCAACAACTAGGCCACTCCTCCCCTCATTTATTTTTGTGACCTCTTTTTACTTCTGTTAGATATTTTACGTCTTCTGGGATCCAGCTACCCAGATTCTTTAATGTATGGGTTAATTTTAGTGGGGAGCAAGTAGGGTAATTGCCTGGGACTTCAGCACCACAGGGTTCCCCCCTTGGTCAAGGTAAATAGCGTCCTTGAGACCAAGATTCAGGATAATGCTGCACCAGCTAGAACTTCAGTGGCTCTCAACCCAGTCCTCTGGGATCCCTAGGCCAGTCAGGTTTTCAGAATATCCACAATGAATATGCATGAGAGAGATCTGCATACAATAGAAAAGTGCATGCAGATCTAGCTCATAAGAACATAAGATATGCCATACTGGGTCAGACCAAGGTCCATCAAGCCCAGTATCCTGTTTCCAACAGTGGCCAATCTAGGTCATACGTACCTAGCAGTTTCCCCAAAAGACACAGGTTCCACAATGCTTGTACTGGGTCAAGCATCGATATCCTGGGTCCCTTCTTAATAATGGTTTATGGACCTTTCCTCCAGGAACTTGTCCAAACCTTTTTTAAACCCAGCTACACTAACAACCTTTACTACATCCTCCGGTAACAAATTCCAGAGTTTGATTACACGTTGAGTGAAAAAATATTTTCTTTTATTAGTCTTAAATAGTTTACCCTGTAGCTTCATTGCATGTCCCCTAGTCTTTCTATATTCTGATAACGTAAACAACTGATCTACGTTTACCCGTTTCACTCCATTCATTAATTTATAGACTTCTATCATATCTCCCCTCAGCCGTCTTTTTTCCAGGTTAAAGAGTCCTAACCTTTTTAGTCTTTCTTCATAGGAGTATCCTTCCATCCCCTTTACCATTTTGTTGGCTCTTCTCTGAACCTTTTCTAATAACGCTATATCCTTTTTAAGATACGGCGACCAGAATTGCCCACAATATTCAAGGTGCGGTCGCACCATGGCATGATACATAGGCATAATAATATCCTTTGTTTTATTCTCCATTCCTTTCTTTGATTCCTAGCATTTTATTTGCCGCCTTGGCTGCCTCTGCACATTGGGTGGAGGGTTTCAACGTGTTAGCCACAACGGCGTCTAAATTCTTTTTCCTGGGTGGTGGTTCCTAATATGGAACCTTGCATCGTGTAACCATAATTTGGGTTATTCTTGCATATTCATTGTGGATATCCTGAAAACCTGACTGGCCTGGGGGTCCCAGAGAACTGGGTTGAGAGCCAATGGGCTAGATCCACTCCTTAGTTACTTCCTAGGCTCCAGCATGCCTAACGTTGCCTATGTCAGAGATGCCAAGTCACACATTTGAAAGCTCTCTCTTTGAGCCCCTTCTCTCAAGCATTAGAACTTGATCACGGGTTCCCTAAGAGGCAGCCCTAAGTTGATTAAAACCAAACCCAACCAACAGGAAGAAACCGGAATCCGCCTTCCTGTGCATTGCCTCCTAGTATTGGTGCGGTGAAACCTATGTACATACGTTTAAAAACGCTGAACGGATGGCAAGTTTTATCCCAGAGAATTTGCCCATATTGCTTATACTCTGTCTGTATATTTCAGAGGCTCCAAAGGCAGGCAAATATTGCTTGCAAATGGGAGGAAAAAGCGGCATAAAATACAACAGTTAAAGCTTCCTAGATTTATGTCCTAGATGCACAGTCTGAAGAATTTCTCTTTGGGATGGTTCCCCCCAGCATCTTTGCTCTGTAGGTTTTAATTATGCAATGCATTAGATGAACGCCTGGATCTCTGGGCAGCAGGGCCTCGTGCGCATGCAGAGCAGCTTTAGGCAAAAGGCTGATGCTGTACTAGTTTAAGTCCAGACAGGTAATTACATAAATGCCTTCCTCTGACAGACCTCTGACCTTTCTAGTTTGCAGTTTCTGATCACCAAACCTCTGACTGCAGTCTTTCTTTACTGAAATTAGTAGGTGTGATGCCGGCGTTAGCACATACTGAACTTTGGATGGGAACTGGGGAGACAGAAAGACCTGGAGCCATAAGATTATGAAGGATAATTGTTCTTAACAAGCATCTTCGAAAAGGTCAAACCAAACTTTAAATTTTCACTCTTGCCACTGCGGTTCTTAAGTCAGAATTGTTACATTCAGAAATCACTGCAGGAAAGCAGTGTGCCATTAATCCACTTCAGGGACAGAGCTAGGATTCTGTATTTCAGAGGAGGGGGTGGCAAGAGAACTAGGCCCCTAAGTTATGTTAAAAGTGAATGAGCAGAATCAGTAACCCTTCATAGCTTTGGTGGGCGCCTCGAGGATACTTCTATGACATAGTTCAATATCTTCCATAGCTTTCCACACTGACATTTTCCTCTGTTTGGTTTGTCACCTAATGATCCTATACGTAGTGGGTATTATCATCAATTCTGAAAATTTGGATGTTTTTTGTTCATGGATTGTGATTATTTTCACACGTCCATTATAATTATTGATTTGATATGGGATATTTTGACAGTAGTTCTCTTCCTGTACCAGTGATGCGCGCTCTTCCTTTGTATACCAGAAATGCATTCTCTGGGTAAACTAGACATAACTGCCACAAACAGTCTACTTTACTCCCTTTTCATGATGCTATGTAATTTTTATTTACTTAGGGGCCCTTGCAAATAAACCTTAACACAGTATTATTGCAGCCAGTCAGGCATTTGAGCTGTCTTTTTTGCAGTGCTCAGCAATTTCTTGATGAACCCAGTACTGATTTTCTGTCAGGTTATGCCAGCTTGCTGACCTTAACCTTTTTTGAACTACGGGAAAATCATTTCTCTTTTCTCCACTGCAGTTGGAATGAAAGGTGGTGGTGGCAGCTGCTGGCCTTAAAATAAAAAATAAAACTGAAAAAAAAAATAAAAAAAAAACCTAACACATCACCGCCACAACCACTACACCACACAACTGGATGAGCTCAACACACATGACCAACTCTGTAAAGTTATAACCCCTCCATTAAATTGCTTAGCCGATCCTCAAACCAGTGCTGAAATGCTGTGGTCTCCGCCCCAAGCCAGCATGGCCATGGAGTAGCCTGACTTGCCAGCAATAAATATCAGCGCACTTAGTAACAATGTTTTCCTTCTTATGTTTTACAAGAATAAAAGGATAATGGGCACAAGTATGTACAGTAACCTAGCATCAAGGTCTTTAATTTCAGGAAACAAAAAAAAAAATAAAAAATAAAAAAGTGTCCCTTAAATCTACTTGAGCCAAAATGTTCACACATTCAAAACGAAAACGTCCTTTATTGAACCCCAAAAGTACAAGGATGGGGGGTGCATCACTAAGTAGTAAGCACATAAATCTTATTATGTTTGCCAAGATCAATAAATCTAAGGGGTATGTTTACTAAACTGCGCGGCGCACAATAGCGTGCGCTAAGGTACCTTAGCGCACGCTAATGATGCGTTTTTGTGCCCCGCACACATGCGCGCCGCACTAAAGTGCCCGCTCATGTGCGCGGCGCGCTGATGTGCGATAAAGGCGTGGGAAGGCTCTCGGAGGGCGGAGGAAGGCTTCCCAGGGGCGGAGAGACGGGGTCAATGGGTGGAGAGTGGGAGGGGAGAGGCTCCCTGCACATGAGCGGGGCTGAAATTCAAGCAAAAAAATACCGCGAGTGAAAACCTCGCGGTAGAGCCGATTTAAAGGGAAGAGAAACCATTTCTGTCAGCAATGTACAGCAAAACCAGGGAAACCTACAAAAAGTGAGCAGTGTGATACATGTGCACGGAACAAAAGGGCAAATAAACATTAAAAATGACCCCAACAAAATATAAAAAAATCATAAGCAAGCTGGGCAATAGTGATAGTAATGGGAAACATCAAAAAACACTCCCAAGAAAGCCCCAAAAAATAAATATGAATTTTAGAAGGGTCTACGCTCCGTCCCTATACAAGGTGAATGATCCCACAGTGAAATAGCACTGATCAGGGTTACGTCCTCCATTGGACAGGTTTCCTATGGCATGCCCATGTTCCACAGCAGCAGGGCGGGCATGTCGGAATGGGCAACTGGACAGATGCTGGGAAAGGGGATACAGAGGGCTGCAGGCAGCACATGCTGTGGTGCAGCTGGGGCACAGTGCGGACTAGGCAGATGCCTAGGTGGCACCTAGGAATGCTGAAACTGTACAGCAGCCAGACAGCAACTGATGAGGGCCCAACATGGGCATGAGCGTGTCTATCACAGTGTCACAGGGGATAGTACCCAGCAGGTACCTCCAAGGGCACAGAACAGTGGCAGGCGGTGATTGGGGGACGTGCAGACAGATATGCAGGCACCCCTTCCCCAGAACCCGCACCATAGGCAGCCGCCTACCCGCACACAGGATGGCGTGAGACTGCGTACCACCAGCACCACCAGCAGAAGGGCATGTCAGCATGGTGGCACAGGGGTACTGGAGGTGGAGGGGGGCAGTGGCAGCTGCCCAGAGCAGACCATGGCCTAGCCCTGTGTAGGTGGGTGCAATGCACTGCAACAGACAGGCCCTGCCGGACAAACAGTCATGGTATCATCAGGGAATGCACTATCTCTGTGGCAACACGGTGGTGCAGTGCACACAACCAGTGTGTTTGGAGACAGAAGGTCACAGGTTCAAAGCCCAGCTGGGGCTCCTGCCAATCCAGTCCCCATATTTTACCCACAACTATATCGTGATAGTAAAGACGAACCTTTAATGCAGAGAACATAAGCATGGCTCAAACACCTCTATTTTAACCTACAGAGCACAGACACCAGAAACGTGCACATTACCTAGAGCAGATTCCCCCAAATGCAGTCCTGGAGGGCCACGAATCCTTCAGGGTTTATGCTGTCTCCAATCTAAGGATGGAGCGGTACTGGTGGTGGAGGTGGCAGCAGCTGGTGGCAACAGAAGACCATGGCCTAGCCCTGTCCAGGTGGGTGCCGTGCACTGCAACAAACAGGCCCTGTCGGATGTACAGTCATGGACTCCCCAGGGAATGCAGCATATCTGTGGCAACACGGTGGTGCAGTGCACACAGACAGTGTGTGCAAGAACAGAAGGTTACAGGTTCAAAGCCCAGCTGGGGCTACTGCCAATCCAGTCCACATATTTTTCCCACAACTAAACCGTGATAGTAAGGACAAACCTTTATTGCAGAGAACATACGCATGGTTAATACGCCTATATTTTACCCCACCGAGCACAGACACCATAAACAGCCGCATTACTTAGAGCAGAGTCTCCCAAATGCAGTCCTGGAGGGCCAAACACCATTCAGGTTCCATGCTGCCTCTAATAAAGATGCCTGTGCTGCATATCTATGCACCACCACCAATGGTATGCAGATGTATCTCATGCATATTCATGAGGGACAGAATGAAAACCCGAACAGTGTTTGGCACACCAGGACTGGAGTTGGGAATCTCTGCCGTAAAGCAGCAGCCAACCCACACCCACACCCACAGGCCCCACTGGCCAATGCCTCCTGGAGAGGCAGGACATTGGGCCCTGCGTGCATCTCCCAATACTAGCACTTGCATACCTTAGCAATGCCACCCTACACCTGGGTATATAGTACACAGCTATCAAACGTTTGCTATGATTACTGGCAGATAGCAATTCCTACGTTAAGCACAGTTTGCTGATTGAGCTCATCATAACAACCTTTCTGATGTCTGTGGTGTGGTCTGGTCTCTGACAGTGTTTACCACCCTGGGGAGTGACCCCCAACAGTATTGCGTACCATATCCATGCCTGTACTGTGCCCAGGACTGATGTGGTGCCCAGGGCTGCTAAACTCCTCTATAGTAGCACAATGCTGGCATAGGTGTGGGTGTGTGTGTCTGTCTATCCAGTGTGTGGTGGCTGCAAACACCCTCCACAGCCCACACTGCCAGCACTGTTGCCAGTATTGGCCTGCCAATGTGCATAATGAGGAGCAAGGTACCATGGGTATAGCCCGGACAGGGTGGCCTGGCCAGGATGCATCTGCACAGGGCATAGGGCACTGGCTGGGACATTTTAGTGCCCGGCCACCACCTACACAGACAGGGTGGCCTCAGCATGTCCTGCTGGGAGATCACTCTCACCCTGACTGTGCAGTGACCACAGCATGGCTAGGCACCCCCATAGTGCTATATAGTATTTCTTTCATGTGATATTTATGGGTTTCCTTTTGGGGCCCAGCACAGCGCACATTAGCGCATGATTAATCCCGGTTTTGCTTTTTTCTGACTGAAACGCCCACTCCTTATATGGCATCCACACACTAGCGCGGCACGCACCCTAACGAGGTTTTAGTAAACATACCCCTAAGAGAGGAAAAAAGTCAAAGAGGTCCACATGAAGGCAACAGGTGGTGGTATCTGCGGGCTGAAGCTCAGGTGTGGCAAAAGCAAATTGGATCAACTTTATCTAGATGCTTGCCACAGGACAAGGCCAGACATTTTTATAAAATATGTTACAACAGCTTGTAGAAAGATCTGCCACCGACTAAGCAGAAAATTTGTCTCAGCCTTTTCACATAAGCTGCTGTTTTGATTATATGCAAATTTTATGAAATTCCTGTGGATCTGCACAAGAGACAAAATGTGAACAGGGTAACACATCATTAGCTGAGTCCTGAGAACGTAGCCATCATCTTGTTGTAGATGCCAGAATGGTGATGTCTTAAATCCACAAAAATACTGTACCTTCCACACCTCAATATGAAACTTACCGCAAGCTAGTACTGAAAAAAAGGTATGCGCTAAATCCAAAATGCTTTCACCTCAGTCTTAGGCACTGAGTACGGCACATATTTATTGTATAAAAGATTCCAAAGACAAGACCTACAGCAGATCTCTTCTTTAACTCACTTCAGGAATCATGTTAGACATTTCTGTCAACACCACTTCAGTGGACACAGTCCTAGGTAAGACCTTGAGTAAATCTGGGATAGTGATTTGGGAAGAAAGCATAGTAAACAGGTAATATCCGCGAACAGTAGGGATTTAGTCTTCACATATGGGTATCGTCGGTACCGACGGAGCCTGCGCGGGAACGCTCCCCAGCGTCCAATTAGAAAGCTTTTGGGAGCATCCCACAGTGCCTGCGTGCTGCCTTCCCACCTTTCCCATCTGCCTCTCTCCAGTTGAGTTAAAAAGCTGAGACAAAGAGAGAGGGAAAGGAAAGAAAAGAAAAGAGAGATACAACTCCTAGGGGAGGTGGGTGGGTTGTGACGACTAAATTCCTGCTGTTCCCGGAGATCACCTGTTACAGGTGAGTAACTATACTAACTCCAGGAACAAGCAGGAATGTAGTCTTCACATATGGGGACTCCCTAGCTACTGATGCCAGGGAGAGACCCCAGAAGTTGTGTGCCCTTGTGAAAGGGCTCCACTTCCCCCCGGCATCCTACCGGGAATGGTGGGTAGGAGTTGATTACATATGGAACAGGTGCTGTAGAACAGCCTGACCAAACAAAGCATCCCGGCAGGAGTCCTTGTCCAAGCAGTAATGAGCTGTGAAGGTATGAACAGAGGCCCAAGTCACTGCTCGACAGATGTCGTCAATAGACACAGAGTGTAGATGAACCATTGAGGCTGCCATGGCCCTCCAGAGAAAGGTTCTTACTCTGATAGGCAAAGGAAATACATTGTGCAATCCAATTGGACAATGTTCTCTTGGAGACTGGAAGTCCCAAATGAGAAGGATCAAAAGCAACAAAGAGTTGAGAGGACTTTCTATGTTGCTGTGTTCTTTGCAAGTAAAAGGCAAGTGCTCTTTTGCAGTCCCAAGTATGAAGATTCCTTTCCGCATTTGAAGCATGAGGCCTTGGAAAAAATACAGGCAGGTAACTGCTTGGTTTAAATGAAAAGGTGAGACCACCTTTGGCATAAAGCGTGGATGAGTCCTAAGGACTACCTTATGATGGAACCTCGTATAAGGAGGATCAGCAACCAATGCTTGCAATTCACTGATGCGACGTGCTGATGTGATTGCAATGAGAAAGATAACTTTCCAGGAAAGGAATTTCAAGGAGGTAGTAGCTAAAGGTTCAAAAGGCGGCTTCATGAGCTGACCAAGAACCAGATTCAGGTCCCATGCCACTGGTGGTGGCCTAAGAGGAGGCTTAATTAGAAGAAGGCCCCTCATAAATCTCGCTATGAGAGGAAATAGGCTGCCCATTTAAAGGCTTTAAAGAAGCTGAAATAAAACTAACTCAGTAAGAGTCCATTTGAGTGCTAAGTCCTGCATTAGATAAATGAAGGAGATATTCCAGTAATGATTCCAAAGGTATCGCAAGGGGGTCAAGACCCTTCTGCGAACACCATATGGAAAATCTTTTCCACTTGAAAGCATAAGAGCGTCTTGTGGAAGGTTTCCTGGAAGCATAAAGGACATCCCTTACTTGTTGAGAAAGGTTAAGATCATGTAGGTCTAGGCTCTCAGCAACCAAGCCCTGAGATGCAGAGCGTGGGGATGAGGATGCCACAACATCCCATCCTTCTGAGATCTGGAGCAGATCCGAGATCCAGGGATGGAGCTTGAGAGACGTAGGAGCAGAGGGTACCACACTTGCCGTGGCCAATGTGGAGCTATGAGAATCATATAGCCTCTCTCTCTTTGAAGCTTGAATAGGGTTTTGGGAATTAGGGGAATGGGTGGAAAGGCATATAGGAAGTCCTGACCCCAATGGAGGTGGAAAGCATCCCTGGCCTGAGAACCCTGAGCCAGAATTCTGGAACAGAACTGGGGAAGTTTGGCATTCAGTGGACTTGCAAAGAGGTCTATGCCCGGGGTTCCCCAAATTTGAAAAATTTTGCTACCTGGTCTGCATGGAGACACCATTCGTGCGGGAGCAGAACTCGACGGAGTCTGTCTGCCCAAGAGTTTTGAATGCCTGGTAGATACACCGCAAGGAGATGAATCTGATGCTCTCTGGTGAGGGCCCAAAGTCGCAAAGCTTCGTTGCAAAGCAACAGAGAGCCTGTTCCTCCCTGCTTGTTCAGATAGAACATAGCTACTTGATTGTCCGTCTGAATTAGAACTGTCTTGTAGCTTAGCTGGGTATAGAAGACTTGAAGAGCAAAGAAGATTGCTCCGAGTTCTAGGAGATTGATATGTAAGTGGGTCTCCTGTGGAGTCCAGGTGCCTTGGGTAGAGAGATCTTGCAGGTGAGCTCCCCAACCCAGCTGTGAGGCATCTGTTGTTAGAGTGACCTGGGGTAGGGACTGCTGGAAAGGGCACCCTATCAACAGGTTTTGGGATGATTGCCACCATTGGAGAGACAAAATAAGGCAACTTGTGTTTGCTATTTTGTCTGATAGGCAGCCTGATGCCTGAGTCCATTGAGTGGATAAAGTCCATTGGGCTGCTCTCATATGGAGGCGAGTATAGGGGACCACATGCACGGTAGATGCCATGTGGCCTAGTAATTGTAACATCTCCCGAGCAGTGAGATGAATTTTCAACACTGCCTGGGAGGCTAACTGCACAATGCGAAGGCAGCGGGGCTGTGGAAGATAGGCCCTTGCTTTTCTGGTATCCAACAAAGCTCCTATGAACTCTAGAGACTGAGTGGGAGTTAGGTTGGATTTTGGGATGTTTATGACCAGACCCAAATACTGAAGGATACGCACTGTGCAAGATAGAGAAATCCTGGCCTCTGACTCTGATGGGGCTCGAATGAGCCAGTCGTCTAAATAGGGGAAGACAAATATTCCTAGAGTGCAAAGAAATGCTGCTACCAGTCATGCATTTCGTAAACACTATTGGTGCTGAGGCCAGGCCAAAAGGAAGCACCCTGTATTGGTAGTGCTTTCCCTGAAAAAGGAACCGAAGGAATCTTCTGTGAGTTGGATGGATGAGAACATGAGTGTACGCAACCTTGAGATCTAGAGAACAAAGCCAATCCTGACTCTGAAGGTACAGCAGCAGGGTTCCCAGAGAAATCATCTTGAATTTCTCTTTGAACAGGAATTTGTTCAATTCTCTGAGATCTAAAATAGGTCTGTGTCCCCCTGTTTTCTTTGGGACAAGGAAATAGGGGGGAGTAAAACCCTGTACCCTGAGGAATGGGTACTTCTTCTATTGCCTCTTGGGCAAGAAGCATAGTGACCTCTTGATCTAACAGGTTGTTGAGAGAGGTCTGAGAATTGAACTGTCTTACCATTGTGGGAGGAGGCATGCAAAGAAAGTGAAGCTTGTACCCCTCTTTTATAATGGAGAGAATCCAATCTTCTGCTGTTATCTGCCCCCATCTGGGGGCAAAGTGACACAACCTTCCTGGAATGGTGGAAGGCTCTGGTCCGTTGAGGGCCAGGAAGGCTAAGTTCTCTAGATGGAAGTCAAAGGCCTTGGGGAGGCTGAGACTGCTGAGACGGTTGAGGCTTAGCAGCCTTTGCTTCCTTTGTTTAGGTGGTTGCTGACCCTTTCGGGCAGGCTGACCTGCAGAACGTCCCTGCTGGGAATAAGAGAGATAAAACCTCTTCTTTTTGGAGCAGAATGGTTTCTTGAAACAAACATTTCTTCCTTGCAGGATCAGCTGTGGCTTTGGATAATCTATCCAAAGTGGACTTGTCAGCATCCAGCTCATTAGCTCTCTCTTGCCAATTTTTGCCAAATAGATTCTCACCTGTACAAGGGATATTGCCCAGTTTGTCCTGCATCCAGAGCTCCAAATCAGATGCCTGGAGCCAGGCAATCCTACGTGCACCTATGGCAATGGCAAAGGTTCTGCTTATGCACTCAAAACAGTCAAAAGCTGCACGATTGACAAACTTAGAAACATCCTGGGCATGTTTAACCAGTATGAGAAAATCCTGTCTCTTATCAGGAAGGAGAGGGCTCCAAATCTCCTGTGACTTCCTTAAAGAACATTCCCATATATAAAATATAGGAACCGATCCTGGCAGAAAGCATGGAAGCCTGGAAAGTACGACGTCCAAAGGCATCCAAAGTTCGACACTCACGTCCTGGAGGATTAGAGGCATGCCTCTTTGCACTTCTGATCCTTCTCATAGCTGATTCCACTACAATGGAGTGGTGAGGAAGCTTAGTCTTTTGGAAGCCAGAACACGGAGGCACTCAATACATGGTATCCAGTCTACGAGAGTGAGGAGAGGTGGTAAGAGGTGTCTCCCACATTCTTAACATGAGATCATGTAAGATCTCATGGATAGGCAAAGTAGCTGCCTCTTTAGGAGCCTTGGGATATTGTAGAATCTCCAACTCCTTTGCCCTGGGCTCTGTTTCAGGAGCCACAGTAATGGAAAGACCTCGAGCCACCTCCCTGATAAAATTCTGAAAGGAGATATCCTCTGGAGGAAACATCCTACGTTTAGGAAAGGAAGGTTCCTCCGGGAGAAGTACTCCGGTACCAACCGAGCTGTCAGAATCCTCAGGCTCCTCCGAGGATTCAAAGTACCTTCTGTCCGGATGCTCTTGTAGAGCACGATACCTGTACTGACCAAAGTCGGTGCCAGGGGGAACCAGTACTGGTGTATCGGTACCGGAAGGCATAGCATGACTGGGTGCCGGCCATGCAAACACAGATGTCTATGCCGATGCTATCGGTACTGGTACCGATACTGGTGCCAGAGTCGGTGCCGGATGAACTGTCTGACACGGTTCCGAGGGTGCCAATGCCGCAAGGAGAGCCACCAGACTGCGTTCAATAGCCAGGAACCTCTGATCTATCGACACTGCCGATGCCTGGGTATCAGTACCGGAGAAAGCAGCCGGTACCCCAGAGCATGGCACCAGTAGTTCTGCCGAGGTTGAGGCCTCGAGAACATCCTGGAGCCCAGATAATGCTTTGGAAGCCGAAGCCTCCTGCCGGGGCAATTTAGCCGGTGCAAGACCCTCAAGGGCAACGCCAGAGGCATCTCGATGCTTGGAAGGAGATCTACCCTTTGAGGACCGGCCAGACTTATATTTAGTTACCCGAGATCCATGGGAGGAAGACGAAGCCCTGGAAGACGTCGATGCCACAGAGGCTGCATCAGAGGGAAAAAGGGTGCTGAGCTTAGCAGCTCGGTTTTGCCAACCCCTCTTAGACATCATCCCACAGGCCATACACTCTGAAATGGAGTGGTCAGGACCTAAACATTTAAGGCACCACTCGTGGGTGGCGGTGACGGAGATGATACCGCCACACTTGGTACACTTCTTGAAACCCGAAGCAGGTTTTTCCATAGTCAAGGAAATTTTGGGCCTAGTGCCCAAAATGGCGCATGCACCTGAAGAAGAAGGATTTGGAAAAAAAATTTTTTTTTTTTTGAAAAGAAAGAAAGAACCACCGGCGGTACCGGTATAGCGTCGAGGAAGGCAGACGCGACCACAAACAAGAAGAATAGGAAAATTTTCTGCGGTGACAGGAACGACAACCTGCTGGCTCCACGGAAAATGAAGAACTGGAGAGAGGCAGTTGGGAAAGGCGGGAAGGCAGCACGCAGGCGCTGTGAGATGCTCCCAAAAGCTTTCTAATTGGATGGTGGGGAGCGTTCCCGCGCAGGCTCCGTCGGTACCGACGATACCCATATGTGAAGACTACATTCCTGATGTTCCCGGAGATCAAGTTCCCCAAAAAACAAAGCAGAATTCTATTTTAACTTTTAAGAAAAAAAACCAAACATTTCCATTTATCTTTTCCACACCCTGTGTTCAAATGCCTTGAGAAATTCATGTCCTATTGTGGACTGGTGGCCGAAATGAAAATTCTCTCAACCCTACAGTAAATATCCTTTGTTTCACCCCTAGAACAGCCGATGTTTTCAGCATCCCACTACTACTACCACTTATTTATAAAGTGCTACGAGGTGCACACAGCGCTCTACATATATATGTTAGAGTCCCTGTTCATCAGAGCTTACAATCTAATCAAGAAAATCACCACAAAACTGAGAACTACAGTATGGCAAAATACACATAAGTGATGAACAAGAGTGAGGGGCATCAGGATCCAAAAGCAGCCTTGAAGAGGTGGGTTTTAGTCTGGATTTGAATAGGGCTAGAGAAGAAGCCCAACATACTGACTCAGGTAGTTTCTTCCAGGCATATGGAGCAGCAAGGTGGAATGAATGAAGTCTGGAGTTGGCAGTGGCAGAGAAGGGCACAGATAAAAGGGATCTGTCAGAGGCGCAGAGTTCCCTAAATGGGGTGTAGGGAGAGATAAGAGAGGTGAGGAAAAATAATAAAAGAGCCACAGAGTGAATGCCCTTGTAGGTCAATAGGAGAAATTTAAACTGTATGCGGAAATGATAGGGAGTGACTTGAGAAGAGGGGTTACATGAGCATAGCGAACCTGGGTGCAACTGAGTTTTAAACAGAGTGAAGGGGAGAGAGATGATTCAGAGGGAGACCAGGTTATAATAGTAAAGACGGGAGGTAACCAGAGAGTGGATAAGGAGCTTAGTAGTATGTTCAGAAAGGGACACGAGTTGGACCCCAGTCTTTCACAGACCGCCTCATGGCTGCATGGTAGAAATCAAGAAGTTAGATGTAGAAAACCAATTTAAAATTCTTGAGAATTTTTTACCTCATTCTAAAGCATTGTTTTTTTTACTCTTTGTATTGCCTTTTGCCTCTATAGCTAAAACAAAAAAAAGCTTCAAGCACATATTGGTTCTCTTCAGCTTGGGACTTTACAGGCATTTCTTATCTTCGCTTGCAGGGCCTTATTCGTAAAAATGACTTTCCTCATTCTGCATCCGATGGGGCACGGGAGGAGGAAATCTTTAAGACAACCAAAAGAAGGCAGCTTGTTTATGACCGCTCTGGAAGTAGAATGGAAGGAGAATGCATTCTTCTGATTTTGCAACAATATAGCAGGGAACATTTGCCCCACATCAAGAAGTGAATGTGTCAAGGTTATACATAGACTGCCACACTTCAAAGTCTGTGAGCAAAGACACTATGCAGTGGAAAGTATACAGAGCTGCCAGTTGGAAAAGGTGACAGCAGCGCCCCAACAAACCAACCCCTGAGACTTCCTGTGCTCACAATTATGCCCAAAGTTGTTTTTGTGGTGAAGACACACTTATAACTAAAGAGTGTGATTCTATAACAGCCATGTCCGGCCAGAAGAAACATCTAACCTGAAAACGGGCACATAAGACACCCGATTCCAAAACCATGGGTATAGGCGCAGCCGCGGTTTCAGAATCAGGGAGATATACATCCTCGCCGGGGCCACCGTATTCAGACAAGACAGAGGTCTCAGATGCTTCCCGTCTCCGTGAGGCCACACCCTCACTGGCAAAATGTACATCTCTTAAGTTGATGCTCACACTGACAGTGATGTACTCGTGCAAACACCACATTAATATGGATGAAACAGATACTGTATGGTCATACAAATCAGACTATATATACTAATCTGTTGTATGCCCACAACACTACAAGATTATGTACGTGCACCAAAGCTATTGTATAAGCAAGTGGAAAGTGAGAGTTTTGTCCAGACAGAGCCTGCAGCAAAACAAACATGGCATTTGAAGAACACCTTAGTAATTGCAGTCACAAATAACATGGTGCAGTCAGATATGCATTAGTGCCGTTTGCACTGCAACATGCTCCCACCACTGACAGGGACATGCCCTGCTATGTTGCTGCAGAGCAACTTTTCAGAATATACTGCCCATTCACACCATCTACTGGTGATGCTGCAGTCAGCCCCAGGGTCCAGATACTGGCCAGGCATACATATCCCACCAGGTTGTGGATCAGCATACCAGGGCCTCCCCCTACATCCCCCATACCACACCCACTCTTGCTTGCAGTCAGAAATAACATACATCTGCAAAATCCATGCCCTACACCTATAAACAACTGCTGGTAAGACATAGTGGCATGGTGTCTCAGGACAACACATCTGCTCTGCATGTCTCAGTCAAACACAAAATCTGCTCCATACTGCCTCACTTACCATCCCTACATCTACATTCCTTTCTTTCCAAACACTGGAATTATTTGGGAAGCCTAGAATAGCCCCTTTAGCACAAATAGCAAAATGTCAGCGTAGCCAGAATGAAGACAGACAATTACAGTGCTTTATATTTCTGTATGGGCATTTTATTGTTCCCTAACCTTACAAACGTCTCTCACCTATGCATTCTGTTCTGTAGAACTGCATCTTGTGGCCTCCCAGACAGCAGACACACGTGTCACAGCCATTCACATATATAGAACGCGTTGAAAGTTCAGAGCAGATATTTTTCTAAATGCTGGCCTTATTCCACGTTGCCGCTGGTATAATGTAAATTCAAAAATCGGTCTTCTCGGAGTATTTTTTGCTCAAAATATTTAAGGATTACTCCATACAAACATTAAATCAATGGCTTGTAAAACTAGAGATGAAACATTTTGATGAAAAACTATAGAATGCTTCAAATATTTTATTTTATTTCTCCCACTGTTTTGTCTCAGGCTGAATAGCGCTCAAAACCAGTAGTGTGTTCTATATAATAATGTAGGCATCCACAGGAAACACTCAGGATGTACACAGGCCTCTCTTGACCACGCTTACCACACCCCCGTTCTGTGACCCCTGTTTTCATGCCGTGTACGTGCATGGTCATGTGGTTTAGGAATACGTGTCTGGGGGTATGTTTACTAAACAGCGGTAAGGGAGCAAGTGTGCCATTAACACATGGTAACAGCACACATGGCCCCTCAATGTCGCAAAAATGCCAAATTGCCATGTGTAAAAGGCTCCTGCAACATAAAGGAAACAAGAGGCGGAGAGTGGGTGGTAACAACTTCTGTATCTAACGCCTCTTGCGCAAACACCCCCTAGAGTTCCTTAACTCCTGTAACCTAACCGCCATGTGAAACCTCATGGGAAGAGTGTCTGATGAGCAGAGCCTATTTAAACGTCTGCAATGTGATGCACAGACAGGGGAGCCCAAGACAGCAATAGTGTTATGATTTGCCACTATGCTGAAGATGCCAATGTAATATATACCCTATAGGTGAACTCAAATAAGAAAACTTCCCTCCTAAGAAATAGGAATGTTTTTTTGTCGGACTAAAGATCCCAGAACCGAAGCTACCTTTAGCAAAGCTACGGTAAAGGGAAGCAAAAGTCCATTTTAATCAAAAGAGCAGCAATTACACATTAAAGCCAGAAATTTATTTATGGCCACAAAATCACTTTACTTAGCTGCAAATGCTGGCGATATGTACTCCAACACAGGTGACCAACACGACACAGTCCTTCGTTTCAGGCTCCAACTTTTAAGTACCCTTCTTCAGGTTCAATTCGTCACCACCTAGCAGGAAAAAATGCCAAGAATGGATTCACCAAGGAAGCCACATTAAAAGCCAGCGTCTGACGTAAGAGGGCTGAGCACATTTTCACTGTACGACCAATCCAGGGCAAGAAGCACAAAATGCCGCCACCTCCGAGAAACAGACTTCACAGTAAACTGTGCCAGTCCAGTTCCAAATTTAAACCATTCGAAGCAACTGTATTAAGCCTAAAAATCCAACATTGTTCTATGTATTGTAGTCTCTGTATTCTATTCCCTCCC
The DNA here is from genome assembly GCA_033557465.1 of Ichthyophis bannanicus. Taxonomy (NCBI): domain Eukaryota; kingdom Metazoa; phylum Chordata; class Amphibia; order Gymnophiona; family Ichthyophiidae; genus Ichthyophis; species Ichthyophis bannanicus. The sequence goes on from CM066032.1 coordinate 1,189,726,889, forward strand.
AATGTGGCAAAGGTGGTGTCGAGTGGGTGCCGTTATGTTGTGAAGAAGGTGCTATGTGGGTGCTGCTGTGTGCCTCCAAAATCTTGGAGTGTGACAAGGCAGCTGCCTAGGGGGAACATATATGATGCATGTTATGATGTCACAGTAACAGTGGTAGCACACATACATGCCCCCTCAGTCAAAACCGAGTTCAGACACCCCCAAAGTCACCAGGCCACCATGGCACTGCTGTGCAAGTGTGTGTGTTGCGATGCAGTGGGTGCATCCTGCAAAGGGGTGATGCATGTTCCCTTGGTCTGGGAGAGGTGCAATGCAGCAGTTGCTACTGTCAGTGGGATGGCAAGCACAGCGGCAGCATGGAAAATGGAGCACATCCACCTCATCACCTGAGGTGCAAGGTGGTAGCATCTGTGGCCGCAGCCCCTGGGGAAGGAGAGCAGGAGTGCCATAATGCGACTCATCACATACAGCTTACCAAAATATACCAACAGGCAGCACTGTGCTATCAGTGGGTGCATGCCTACATGGATTGCTGGAGTTGCCACCCTGCTACCTACCACATGGTTTGTGTGCTAAGTGGATGGCCGGGGTCTTCTGATTAGGATGTTTGAACATGTACCAAAAAAAAGTGTGTATGTGGCTTTGATGCATAAACAGTTCACTTAGCCAGCAATACAATGCAATCCAAGGACTGACCATATGGTTCTAACATATTTGCACCCTGCTTCCTCACATGTTAAATGATGTCCCTCAATGTTGAGTGCACTGGGGCCACCTCCGTAACTCAGTACGCAACTGGACACAAGCATCCCAGACACATGTGAATCAAGAGTACCCATTGTGCATGGAAACATGTGAGTGGTGCGTGACTCATTCATAAGCACACACCATCCAATGGATGCATGGTGCGGTATGATCAGACACCCAGGGCCTGGAATGTGTATGTCCATGTGTTATGGCCGGTCACTGTGACTGGACACATCGCATTGGTAAGATATGCCTGTCACATGTACGGGTATCGTAGCAGGGCAGTGCAACACACAGACTCACACACACACACACCCCGCCCCATCCAGCTAAACGCACATAGGCAAACCCCAATGCACAAGGATATCAGAAAGCCTACAGACAGCTAAGCACACATAGGCAAACCCCATGTCCTGCCCCCATGCAAATGGGCAATGTCCCCCCCTAATACCTCTGTGCCACAGACTCCACACAGCTGCCTGTGTGTTCAACTGAGGGGTCAAAGCCAGCCTGTGGGTCCACAATGGTATGCAAAGGTGTGTTTACTTATCAGGCCTTTCAGACAAAGGACCTCCACATTATGTCCATCATTGCTCCACAAATCGAGACATCAAGCACATCAACTGCACAAATGTCCAAATAGCTGGAAGACCAAGCTAATATCGGGCGGTGATAGCACCCATAATGTACAGAGCACGTTAACGCCTGCAGAAAGGGCAGGGGTGGATAATGGATGAGCATTTTTGCAGTACAAAGAGCAAATGCACAACAACAACTTATGAAGTGTGTGTGATATTGAGCATCAGGGCGACTGTGTGATGCGGCAATGTAGTGTACATGCAAACAATGTCCATACTGTATGACCATGCATACAACATGCTGTGCATAAGCCCCTCAGCAAATCCTCAGACAGTCTGGTACCATGCCCCTATGCCCTCCTGTGGAGGTGTCCCCTGGTACTGAGTGTCAGTGAGTGAGTGTGCTTCCCTGCACATATCCGCATGGCATAGTGCAAGGGACATAAAATGCTTTTGGTGTACATACTGTGCCATTCTCACTGTCACATGCTGTGTGGGGGGCAAATGAGTCTGGGGATATATTAAACATAGGCCATAGTGGCACAACATGAACATAACAGACAGATTTGACTTCTCTGAATTCCTCATTCAATCCCAGCTTTGCAAACCCCCCATTGAATGGCCTGTGATTGACAACTCTCCCAGCCACAGAGGAAATGTCACTTCCCCCCTTTGCTGGGTGGCCTGAGGCACTGTATCAAGGGAGGAGGGACCGAGAGCTGCATGTCACATCCTGCTTTAGGTTGCTGAGACAGAACGCTTGCCTCCATTGATAGTTTGAGCCCCCTGAAGAAGGCATTTGCCTTGGGGGATCTCTCTCAATAAGCACCTGTGACCACCTTACACACCTCGCTGCGTTGTGCCTTCCCATGCTATATGGTATCCTTCACGGATAACATCTTGAAGGTATTGGCTCTGTAGCTGACCATCGATGAGGGAGGGATATTTGTAGCCTGCAGATGTGCGAGTCCTGTGTAGAGCCATGGCTAAATGAGGTCCACAGCATGCATGGTGATATCCACAAATATCTGCACGTGAGGCACTGACCTCACACCACATACAGTGCCTTGCGAACATATTCATCCTCTTGATGTTTGTTCTGTCATGACACATTACAACCTGGAATTAGAATGGGGTTTAGCGGGTTAGCACCATGTGATATACACAACCTGCCTATGACTTTGAAGGTGCAAGATAGCCTTTATTGCAGTGGTTCTCAACCTTTTTTGTACCGTGACCCCTTTTACCATTGGTCAACTTGTGGTGACCCCCAATGATAAAACCAAATGCGTCTCTCTTCCTTTACCGCATTGTCACTGTAATCATTTGTTGAATTATTAATATATTATAGGCCTTTGCAATATGTTTTTATTTATAAAATGTACTTATTTACAACTACAATAATTAATCACAACAAGTAACAATATTTGATTTCAAAATTATGATGATTTTGTAGTCAAATCACTAATATGAAATAAAAAAAATTTTCTACCTTTGTTGTCCGACTAATTTATTCTCTGATCATGCTGGTCCCGATCTGAGGCTTCTGCTTTCCTATCTTCTCTTAGCTCTCTTTCTGTGGTCTATGGTCCATCTGCCATTTCTTAGCTCTTCTTTCGTTTTCTTCACTTCTTTCCATCAGCCTATTTGCAGTCCCAGTAACCATCCCCAGTATCAGCCCCTTTCCAGTCCTCACTCTCAGTACCTTCCAATGTCAACTTGCATTCCCATGACTGCCACTGGTGTCCATTCCCTTCCAGTCTCCCCCCTTCCCCACTGACTAGTCCCTTCTAGTACAAATACCATGGCAGCCCCTCTCAGATCCACTCCCTTTCAGTTCCATTATCCCATCCCCTTGTATCAGCCTATTTGTAGCCTTAGCCCCCAGTTTTCTTCCAGGGCCAGCAGCTCTATCCTCCCCTCCCCACAATCAGCCCATTCCCAGTCGAAGCCCACCAATCAGCTTGTTTCCAGTGCTAGTCCCCCCTCAACCCCACTACCAGTCATACCCCCCCCATCAGCCCATTTCCTGTCCTAACCTCCCCGATCAGCTCATTTCCAATGCTAGCCCCCCATCAGTCCATTACCAGTCCTACCCCCCCATCAGCACATTAACAGTCCCAACCCCCCCCCCTTGATCAGTTCATTCCCAGTCCTAGCCTTCCCTAATCAACCCATTACCAGACCAGACCCCCCCATCTGCCCATTATAATCCTAACCCGCATTGTCTCTCCCCTCTGTCCAGCATGTCCCCGTCTCTTCCCTTTGAGGGAGGGAGGGAGGGAGGGGGGGCAGACATGGACAATTTCAGCCACCCCTCCCTCCATCCATCCATGTCAGTCCCCCCTCTGTCCATGTCAGCCCTCCCTCCCTCCATCCATCCATTCATGTCATCCCCCCCTCTCTCCATCCATCCATGTCAGCCCCCTCCCTCCCGTCAGGCCCGTTGCAGGTTCCCTGCCCCCTCCTCCCCTCTCCCTGTCTGCCTGCTACTGCCCTGTTCTTCTGCAGCCGCGATTCCCTGTCTTAGGAAACCACAGCTGTGCCTGCGAAACCGTTGCGGGACAATGTGGCACAGAGCCGGTCAAGAGACAGGAAGGCTCCGCAATGGTTTCGCAGGCATAGCCGTGGTTCCCTAAGAGGCAGGGAGCCACGGCTGCATTAGAAGGGAAGCGGTGAGTTTGCCACTGCCGAGAAGTGGACTCTGCAGCGGCAGCAACTTGTGCGCTTTTTTTTTTAAACAGCAGAGTGAGGCGACCCCCGATAAATCCTGTGGCGACCCCCATGGGGGTCGTGACCCACAGGTTGAGAACCGCTGCTTTATTGTGACACAAGCAATAATTCCTACAACAAAAGGACATTGACATCAGGTGTGTATATGTATCCCCCCCCCAATCGCCCCAGGGTCCATACTTTGTAGAGCCACCTTTTGCTGCAATTACAGCTGCAAGTCTCTTGGGGTATGTCTGTTAGCTTAGCACATCCAGCCACTGGGAATTTCACCCATTCCTCAAGGCAAAAACTACTCCAACTCCTTAGAGTTCAATGTGTTGCGCTGGTGTACAGCAATCCTCATGTCATGCCACAGATTCTCAACTGGATTGAGGTCTGGCCTTTGACTAGACCATACGAGAACATTTAAATGTTTTCCTTTCAACCACTCCAGTGTAACTCCAGTATGTGTAGGGTCATTGCCCTGCTGGAAGGTGAACCTTTGTCCCAGTCTCTAATAACTGGCAGACTGACACAGCTTTTCCTCAGGTAGTGCCCTGTATTTAGGGACATCCATAGTTCCTTCAATCCTAACCAGTTTTCCAGTCCCTACTGATGAACACGTCCCCACAGCATGATGCTGCCGCCACCATGTTTTACTGTGGGAACGATGTTCTTGGAGTGATGGGACATGTTGGCTTTATGACACACATGGCATTTCCACATGATGGGCCAGGGGATAAATTTTCATCTCACCTGACCAGAGAACATTCTTCCATGTGTTTGGGGGATCCCTCACATGCTATTGCACAAACTCCACACATGTTTTCTCATATCTTTATTTTGGCAATGTTTTTTTCCTGGCCACTCTTCCATAACACCCCGCTCTGTGGAGCGTATGGCTTAAAGTGGTCCTATGGACAGTTACTCCCATCTCCACTATGGATCTTTGCAGCTCCTTCATTGTTATCCTTGCTGTCTTTGTGGCATCTCTGATTACTGCCCTTCTTGCCCGGTCTTTGATTTTTGCTGGGAGGCCTTCTCTTGTCTGGTTTGTAGTGGTGCCCTATTCTTTCCATTTTGTTCTACTGGATTTAATGATGCTCCGTGGAATATTCAGGATTTGGATTCCTTTTTATAACCAAACCCTGATCTATACCTCTCCAGTTTTGTCTGAGCTCTTTGGAGTGCTCCATGGTCTTCATGTTGCTTCCTTAGTGGTGTTGCAGAGTCAGAGGCCTTTCAGGACAGGTATATTTATGCAGGCATCGTGTGACACTGGTTGCACATAGGTGAAGCCTAATCAACTAATTATGTGCCTTCTGAGGTTAATTTGTTAGCCCCAATCTTATTTAGGTGTTTCATAGCACAAGGGATGCATACATATGCACTCACAAATTTTAGGTTTTACTGGTAGTTTTTTTTATAAATACCAGGTATTCTATTGTCAGTTTGGACTATATTGTTAGGTCCATTACCTGACAGCCACATGAAACCACATTTTCATTACAGGTTGTACGTCATGAGACAAAACAGGATAATTACCAAGGCGATGACTACTTTCGCAAGGCACTGTACCTAGAGACTGGCTGCACCTGTTTGTAGTGTGCTGCACACCAGCCACATGTTCTGCACAAATTGTGGCGGAGGCCCAAAGTCACTGCACACATCAATGGCCCAGTACACCATGTACAGATATCTGTGAATATCACCTTGTCTGGCTGGTCCCCCACCTGGCCCCCACAACACAGCAATCCATTGTTGTATATGCTGTGTGCGCGAGCTATTTGCATCATGTCATGTTGACAAACGTTAGACACGTCTGTATGTTTACATGTTCATACTTCTCACAAAAATTTAAAGAAAAAAAAAAGGTATCACAGTATTTATTTTGTTCCAAATGTTTATTTTTTTTGAAATGACGACATAGTATTTTTGAAAACAAATGACTCGCGTGTGTATTTCATAGACTGCCAGAGTTTGGACATTCACAAAAAGCTTCTGCATCATATGTACAGATGCTAGAGTGAAGTGACATGTATGATGCAGATGTGGGATGATTGGTATGGGATGGTGCTATCAGCAACACCTGTGTCAGCCTTAGAGCACATTCTGCACCAAATGCATCCACATAATGTCTCACACATTTGACAGTTATGCTATGTGGGGCACAGGCATACTGGGAAGGGGCATATTGGCAGGACTGTAGGCACCTCCCCCAGAATCAAATGGATAACTGTGTTGTTAATATTGCCTGTGATGTTCTAGTACATGTCTCCTTTCCCTTACTGCCTGCTACAGGGGTAGTTTCAGGGGCATTAGAAGCAACAGACAGGTTGCCCAGGGAGGGGAGTAACAGATAATACATACATAGGCAGCAGCCATACCTCATTGTGCGCCCAAACGCATTCAGACACTACTATAATCTGTATACAACGGCTACTGGCCCACACAGATGCTGGTCTCTGCTGTGTGTCAGGTATCCTAGGGACCCCTACTGTGACATCTCATACAGCGACCATGCACATGTGGTGGAGGTTTGGTGGGATGGTCAGATGACTCTTGGGACACAGGTAAACATGGTTTGAGTACATGTGGATGTGGTAAAGATGGGAACGGGGAGGGCACTCCTAATGTGTTAACAGGAGCAGCACTACTGTAGATCCTAGCTGTGTTGACAGGAGCAGTGCAGCATGTAGGCAGGCGTATGTGTTACTGGCCATGGGTGAGAGCTCAGGGTGTGTGGGTCACATGTTGCACAGGGGCATCTAGTGTGCCAAGCGCAGACAGACTGCACCACTAGGCCAGAGGCATGAATGGCGCCTACACACATTGCCCTGCAGTTTTGTGCATCATTGTATAACAGAGTTTGCTGCTGGTTCCGTGGCCATGATGAGGGTTCATCCCTAGCACTGACAGGCATATTGGCAGTGCTGACAACGCATGTCTCAGTGGGGCAGGTTCATACTACCACATACCATTTGCTGCACAGTATCACCCAACACACGCATATATGTTCAGAATTGTATATGTTGTTACATGGCTGTCAAAACCACTCTGCAAGCTAGGTGAGCAGATAGGGCAGTCAGACATGGTCTGTGGCAACAGCAGCACACGTGTGCAGCCAGAGCAACCTTGCCTGCTGCCACAGCCTACTCCTTTGTGTGAGGTGAGGTGGCCAGCAGCAGCAGAGGTATATCCATAAAGTGCAATGACAGCAGCTTTTGGAGATACTGCCTCTGCCCGCCTCCCCCTCCTGAAGTGGGATCTGCGTACACTGGTGGGGGGGGGGGAACAGCAGTGGCTGTGGTGGCAGGGGCCAGCAGGGCCAGGGTTCTGCCAAGTGCAGCAAACACAGTTGCCTGGGGCCTGCTTACTGGGGTGCTCTAAGCGTACCATGTTTCTTTCAGGCTATGTAGGGTCTGGTCTACAGTATATTGCATCAGCTAACATTTCTCATTGGTATGTATGTCGGGGGGGGGGGGCCTTCGGGGATGCTTGTTTTCCAAAGGTGCTAGTCCTGTGGGGTGATGTAACACAGACAGTTAACATCATGCACATGTTCAGAGTACATATGCTATGAGACATCAAGACCACTTCCCACATCTGAGCCAGAGAGTTGCACATGCTGAGGCAGCAGTCCCACCCACAACAGTGGTATTTGATGCTGGCCATGGCACAGCTTATTTGGCATCCCACATAGACAGGATTTGTGCAGTCAGGTCTCATACTTCTTGGCCGCACAAAATATGGCATACTCTCTGCAGCCACGCCACCAGTCTGCACTCACAATATATCTAATTTTTTGCCATTCAGTTGGTACATCATGGCCATCACCAGGACATTTGTGACACCATATAGATAACTCACCTGTGACTACTGTACAGCATCTCTCATGGGCAGTGGAAAATGTTTCTTACTACATCAGACACATGCTGTATCCACAGACACGGTTCTGGCCTTTCCACAGCCACACACTGACAGTACTTCTGATGACTTGGGCACTCCTCCTTGATACACATATGTTATCATCCAACTTACTGACTGCAACATGGACTGGGCACATCTCCTTCCATCCATCACATTTACACTGCCTTTTACAGGGACTCCCTTATCCATTGCATGCTCCCTTAACATCTGTTGTGCAATGTGTCTAAAAGCCCTTTAATGCCGGGAACCCGACAATATGTAGAACCTAGTTGAAAGGGTGTATGTAGGGAGGGGAGCGCCTATGTAAAATGTCTGCACTGTGATGCACTAACAGGGGAGCCCCAGACAGTGATAGCAGTGCTCCATTAGATGAAACAGGATGGTGCCCATGTCTGATAGGGCACTATGTTGATTGTGCAAATGGGCCACCGGAGGCTGCACGTGGGTCATGCAGTGGGGGTTGCTGGTGCATAGGGAAAAACCAGCCAGCTGCCTAGGTGGCACATAGGAACATATGATATGCCATACTGCGTCAGACCAAGGTCCAAAGCAAGTATTCTGTTTCTCACATTTACCAATGTGGGTCACAGGTACCTGGCAGTTTCACCATAAGATGCACGTATTCCACAATGCCTATAGTGGGGCATGCAGTGCATTTCCTGTATCCCCTGGACTGATGGTTTATGAACCATTCCAAACTGTCTTTGAACCCAGCTATACATACAGCTTTTACTATATCCTCCCGTAATTAATTTAAGAGTTTGGGCAAGCGTTGCGTGGGAAACTAGCTTCTCTTATTAGTCTTACATGGGTTACACTGTCACCTCATTGCATGTCCCCTAGTCTTTCCACATTTGGATGTTGTATACAAAATCGATCTACATTTACCCTTTCCAACCTATTCATTAATTTATAGACCACTATCATATCTCTACTCTGCTGTATCTTCTCCAGGTTGACGGGCCCTAACCTTTAGAGCCTCAGCTCATAGGGGTATCCTTCCATCTGCAGTACCAGCTGTGATGTCTGTCATAATCCCACTGACATTGGTGGCACACAGACAAGCTGCTGCTGCAGAAAGGTGATGTGCCACATGGGACAGTCCAGGAGACCTAGCACCCTAGGCAGAAATCTTGGAAGGTCACCCCTGCTGCCACTGAACTCAGTGGTAGAAGAGGTGGCTGATAGCTGCAAAGATGCAGCCGCCTGGGGAACTACCACAGCAGTGGCTGTCTTTCGCTCACATGAGATGTATCGGTGGCAGGTGGTACAGGGAACCCTGCAGAGGCAGATGGTTTGGGGGTGCTGCGTGGGTGTCCATGTGTGCCTCATTCCCCATCTGGACCTGGTGCCCTAGTCACATACTAAGCCCACATGTTGGGCAGGCTGGGACTGAACACCACCGCCACTGACAGCACCCAGGCATGTCATTATGGTGTAGGGATGTTGGTGGCAGTGACAAGGGCACCTGCCTAAAGCAGACCAGAGCCATGCCCTGGCCCTGTGTGCCGTGTGCATTGTGACATGTGGAACATGACAGCCCCAGGGACTGTTGTAGCCATATGGCAGCACTGTGGATCAACACACACACAGTCAATGTGCATATGAGCTGAGGGACACAGGTTTAATTCCTAGATGTGGATCATGTACTACATGTCCCCGTGTCTAAATTTTAGCCTACAGGACAGGTACAGCACCAGCATGTGCAACCTACAATGAAACGGCCAGCAAAGATAAACACCCATCAACCACACAGACTCACTCTGCTATCCACAGCTAGCGGGAGAGGCAGGCTAAGAGCACCTGCACACTGAGAGGGCATTAATGTCAGGGCACGCTACTAGCACCTGCACAATGAGCACACGTTAACAATGCTTGAGCTGATATGGAAACCAACCATCCCCACTTTTGCACAGAGTGGCAGTGTGAGTGAGTGTCTCCATTATTATGTGGCTTTCTGCACGTCACTGTGCCTCACATTGCCTAAGCCAGGGGTGGGCAATTCCGGTCCTGGAGGGCCGCAGACCAGTCAGGTTTTCATGATGTCCCTAATGAATATTCATGAGATCTATTTGCATCCACTGCCTTCCATTGTATGGAAATAGGTCCATGAATATTCATTAGGGACATCATGAAAACCTGACTGGTCTGCGGCCCTCCAGGACCGGAATTGCCCACCCCTGGCCTAAGCTGTTCCCTGCGTTAATGCGCAAGTGTGCATGATGTGGAGCAGAGGATTGTAGCTATGGCCTGGAATAGAGTGGATTTGCCTGGATGTGTCTGCCTTGGCAGTAGGGTCAATAGCTGAGACATCATTGGGCCCATCTGCCACGTGCATGGCCTGGGTGGCCACAGCATATCATGCTGAGAGGGCACTCTCACTCTGACTGAGCAGTGACCATGGCACAGCTATGTCTCTGCATTGTGCTTATGTACTGTCTGGCGAGCCCAATCACTGAGCCACATGCTGGATGTCCATGCTGTTTTATCCCAAGCCAGGGTGCACAAGGGTCACTCTGTGCACATGCATTGTATGCTGACAAGCCGCAGTTGGTATGTGCATGGCTGAAACAGCCCAGTGGTGGGCAGCAGGTGCAGTCTAAGCTTGCTGTGGTGGATTGTTAGTCCTCAATGGTTGGGACAGCAGTTGTTCCTGGCCTACTCACTGTGGTCATGGCAGGACCAGCTAGACAGTAGCAGCAGCCCTACACCAGCCTAGAAGCCCCCACTGCATTTGGCATCCATGGCATCAGCTATTTCACACTGAGGACTACCATGCACTGTTCTAGAAAGGTCCCTGTCCAACAGGGCCCGGACACAGGGCCAAGCTGGCACCTACAGCATGCTGCAATTGAGCAGGAAACAAGGTGTCTGCAGTGTGCTATTCTAGTCAATATCTGCCACACACTGGCAGTAATGTGGACCTGCAGCACAGCCACAGAGGCCATCTCCAGCAGTGCAAGTTCTGGGGACCAGGTGCTGGGCGCCCATCCTCACCCTCAGGATGACTGCTAAAACCACACAGTAGCACCGTTTGTAGCTGTAATGTGCATGTCACACCCACCATCAGTGCATCTTACTGAGCAGATGTGATGGATCAGTGCATTCTCCATTTGGTGATCTGCTGGAGACTGCTGTTCCGCCTGTGTAGTGCTTCATGGGTACTGGAGGAGATAGCCTGTATCAGCACACACAGCAGGCAGTCTAGGCAGTGATCTGCAGGCTCTTTGAATCTAGACATTGCTGTGTAGGGAGGTGGGGAGGTCTAACCTACCACTTACTACAAGGTCTTCATATGCAGGGGACAGGGGTTTGATTTCCACTTGGTCATAAGAACATAAGATATGCCATACTGGGTCAGACCAAAGTCCATCAAGCCCAGTATCTTGTTTCCAACAGTGGCCAATCTAGGTCATACGTACCTAGCAGTTTCCCCAAAAGACACAGGTTCCACAATGCTTGTACTTGATCAAGCATTGATATCCTGGGTCCCTTCTTAATAATGGTTTATGGACCTTTCCTCCAGGAACTTGTCCAAACTTTTTAAACCCAGCTACACTAACAGCCTTTTACTACATCCTCCGGTAACAAATTCCAGAGTTTGATTACATGTTGAGTGAAAAAAAATATTCTCTTTTATTAGTCTTAAATAGTTTACCCTGTAGCTTCATTGCATGTCCCCTAGTCTTTCTATATGCTGATAACGTAAACAATCGATCTACGTTTACCCGTTCCACTCCGTTCATTAGTTTATCATATCATATTAGTTCTATCATCTCTCTCCTCAGCCGTCTCTTTTCCAGGTTAAAGAGCCCTAACCTTTTTAGCCTTTCTTCATAGGAGTATCCTTCCATCCCCTTTACCATTTTGGTGGCTCTTCTCTGAACCTTTTCTAATATTGCTATATCCTTTTTAAGATACGGCGACCAGAATTGCACACAATATTCAAGGTGCGGTCTCACCATGGAACAATATAGAGGCATTATAATATCATCATTTGTTTTATTTTCCATTCCTTTCCTTATGATACCTAGCATTCTATTTGCTCTCTTGGCCGCCGCTGCACACTGGGCCAAGGGTTTTAACATGGTATCCACAATGATGCCTAAATCTTTTTCCTGGGTGGTGATTCCTAATGTGGAACCTTGCATCGTGTAACCATAGCTTGGATTGTTCTTCCCTAGGTGCATAACTTTACACTTGTCCACATTAAATTTCATCTGCCATTTTGATGCCCAGTCTTCCAATTTATCAAGATCCTCTTGCAATTTTCCACAATCCTCTTGGGTTTTAACACCTTTAAATAGTTTTGTGTCATCTGCAAATTTGATAACCTCTCGTAATTCCACTTTCCAGGTTTATGAATATGTCAAAAAGCAGCAGACCCAGCACAGATCCCTGGGGTACACCACTATTCACCTCTCTCCATTGGGAAATTTGGCCATTTAGCCCTACCCTCTGCTTTCTATCTTTTAACCAGTTCCTGATCCACCAGGTCATTTTGGGCCTGTGTGCTAAATCAGGCCATTTCCCTGCCTTTAACTGTCCTGGCTCTACTGTGACTTGCAGACACTCATCCTTCTACTTTGTTATGCGTTCTGGCCACACTTTGGGTCAGAGAACATGCTATTACACATCATGGCCTTCTGCGAGCATGGCTTTATTGCCTCTGATACAGCCTGTTGGACAGATGCGAGTCCAACATGTCTGGTATCAGGCTTTCCAATTGGCAATGCCACACATTTTCATGCGCAGTACAGATACATTGGGGTGACACCTATGACACATCAGTGCTACCAGCCCATACCACCCTCTCCTCCACCGCCATCTGTCCTTCAGCCCATCCATCCACCTCTGTCAGCTTGGTGTAGTCCTGTCTTCTTGTGCAGGCTGCGACAAAGCCTACACTGGTACTCGTTCCCATAATTTGGGCACAGGCGCACACACACACACACACACCTCCTGTGCCTGATCTGCACGTAGCCACTCCTACTCTATCCTCCTGTCGCTGCACATATCCTGATGCTTCTGACTCCATTGGGTGACACGTATTCCACATACTATGTCACACACTGACATTGTACCATATTACACTGGCACTCCCTGTGCATCCATACACCAGTCTCCCACTTTATTGGCTGCCACCTAGGGTGCCCACTGGTCTGGCAGATCCATCATCTCCCACCTGTCCTTCCATCCATCACCTTCAGATCATTGTCCCTTGCTGCTCCTTTATCCAGCGTTAGAATTACAGCCATTTTCGAACGTTAAAAGGTACCTGACACCTTAATGCCCGATGTCCCTTTACCACACGTTAAATAGCCCTTAACAATGGAATGCTCCTACACACCCCAAGCCTTTTTTTACTCGAAAAACACCTTTTCACGGCCGTTAATGCATGCTCCCTTACTGCCCTTTAGTAAACATACCCCTAGATGTTTTCAAAAGGAAAACATCTATCCCGCATGTCCAGGCAGCCTATTTGCGTTTCGGAATGCCACCAAAGTGATTTTCTCTCTCTCCCTCTCTAAAAGCTGAAGGGGAAAGTTATCTACTGCATTTCCTCTGCAGAAAAAGCGCTGCAGATTCTTTAAGTGGCCCTCTGACATTACAGACTATGATAAAGGCCATCAACCAGCAGAGTAACTTCGTTGACATATGTAAACATGATAATGACAATACCACTAGCAGAACAAAGAAAAATTAAAATTGGTTAATCGGGACAGCTAAAGTAAGACAAATGGCTTGTATTCAGCAGAGTCCTGGAGATACATAGGCTGACAAAATGTTTTGCTTAAAGTTGCAGGAAAGCAGCGAGAAGTAAATTGTACTCATGCCTCATAACTTCTGAATCACAGCCTAGATTCTCTACACACTAGGCCACTACTTCCCAACATCCAAACCTGCAACCTGGTGGCTCCAAGTGGAGGACATACACAGTCAGAGTTAAACCATCAATTCCTTTTGCATTATCTAAATGCCGGTTGCCCTGCTCTGCCCCACCCCACTCCCACACATTGTTCATTCCATACTATGGATCATTTATAACAAATCTCACAAGATGGTCTTCATATTCACAATCAATCACTATTGTATGTTCAAGAAGTGCCATTTGCCGTGTTCCCTCATTTAGGGCTTTAAATATTTCAGAGACATCTGAAGCCTGTGGACGGCACATTTCTTAATCAAACCTGGCTAAATCAAGCAGAGATAATAGAATCAACAAGAACATTTTATTACCACTAACTCGGGAATAGACTACACTGCTGCGATATCAGAAACTTGACAATTCATCGACCTGGTCCACACCACCTGAAGCAGAACAGGTGAAAGATATAGATATATACAAACAAAACCTATCTATATATATCTATAGATAGATATAGATAGATATACATATATAGATTTATATAAATAAACACACACACACACACACACACAACGGGGACTGGAAGGGAAGATTTCCAAGATGACAGTGGGCCGCATTTGTTCGCTATGACATGCATGCCTATGGGGAACTGAAGGGCTAAATCTGGCAAGCAGCCCCCGGCCTCCCATCGGTTTACCTGTTAGAGGGCCTTTGGACACATTCCTCGTGCCTCGGTAGTGATGGCGGGCTGGAGCAGGAGTGGAGAAAAGGCCAGGAGTTGTGATACTGGAGTTGGATAACTAAACATCATCTTTGGGCGTAGACCTGACCCTTCCTGATGCACGGAGACCCTGAGGCTAGCTGCTGCAGTGGCGCGTCCAGGAAGCCGGCAAAATGTCGATATAGCTGGAGTTGGTTTGCCTGCGATAATCCGGGAGTTGGCCCCTCCATGTGACGATAGGCTTATGGAGATCCCACCAGATCTCACAGACAGCACCAGAGCAGAGGGTAGCAGAGTGGTTGTGGCTGGATTTTCGTTTGCTGGATAGGCTGCAATGGCTGATGTGACTCCTTCTTTGAGTGGTGGTTTTACTGGTGGTGCTTCTTTTGGCCGAACAGTTTACCCTGAAGTCGAGAAAGACAGCTATAAAAGCAGCTGGGTGAAGCTGTAATTCCTCAGGTAATACAATGTGTGCCTTTGAGTCAGTCCTGACTCCTGGTGACCCAGAGGCTCCTGGGTTTTCTTGGCAATGTCACCAGAAGTAGATTGCCAGGCCTTTCTTCTGAGGCAATGGAGGGTTAAGTGACTTGCCCAAGGCCACAAGGAGTGCTAGTAGGAATCAAACCCTGGTTGCTTGGTTACCAAGCCAGTGTTCTAACCACTAGGCTACTCCTCCACTCCAATTCCTCAGGTACAATCTCTGAATGTTCAGGTGCAGGCCGATATGTTTGCTTGCTCGAAGCATGCTTTAAAAAATTGCTAACTTGCAGACCTCCTTGACAGAACAGGGAACTAGAACCGACCAGATGGAAACATATGTTGAAGCATTTACTAAGGGCGCCATGCAATTGAATGCAAAAATAGAGCATTTGGAGAATGTATCTAAGCAGGGCAATCTGCATTTGATTAATTTTCTAAAGTCTTCATTTGCGTCGGCCAAGGATATGTTTAAGAATTATTTGGTTAGGTTTTGGGTGTTCCCCTTGAAGCCCATCCGCCAATGGTTAAGGTATAATTACCTACTTACAATAAAGTCCCCGCTGGTACTGAAATATCAGGTGCCCAGCAGACAGACCTGCTTAATGTTTCTGCAATCTTAAAAAGTTCCAATTTAGAATCTGTTGTCCCGGCTACGTGTCTGGCAAATTTTCCCCTTAACTGACCATGACTGGTTCTTGAAAATGTTTTTCAGAAGAGAAAAATTTGATTTAAGGGATTACTGATACAGGTTTCTCCTGATCTCGCTAGGGAAACTCAGCGCCGCAGGAGGGAATTTCTACTCCTTCAGCCCCTGGGTCTTACAGCTTGGTGAATTTTTTTTTCTAAAAGTACCCCCATAAATGTTTAGTCAAATTGCATTCAACCTCTTATGTATTTTTAAATCCATCTCAGTTGTCTTTTTTTTTCTTTAATGCTTGCCCTTTACTCGTCATACAGTAAACCACAAACAAAACTTTTTTTGTTGGAATGGCCAGCACAGTATACAGGATTGTACCTGCTACCACAGTGGCCCGTCCTTTTTAATCAATTATAAAACAAATTTAAAACAGCTCTCATTGAAAGATAGCTGTACTTAGCTGTGCAGAAAGAAAGCAGGCTGGAAGAACGTTATTTGCAGCGATGAATCGATGTTAGCCTCAGCAGGTCAATAAGGTAACGACGTGTCACGTTTCGGGGGTATACACATCAACCCCCTGCTTCAGGTCAGACCTCTGAATCAGGTAAAGAACATCAGCCTTGCATACACAACCCAAATGGTGGTTTTTATAAATACCTGGCTGCCGGTAAAAATCACAAAATAGGACACACCTGTCCCATGTGAAATGCCAGAAGAGGAACCAATCCAGTCAAAGAGGTGAAACCACCAATCAGATTCCACCTCTCGATGAGAAAGGTTCTTTCAATAGGCAGTTGAAAGAACCTATCGCAAGGGAAAACCCCTCTCTTGATCCAGCTGAAAGTCAACGAATAGTGTACCAATCGATCTGTTGATTTAGGCCGTATGGAGCAACTGAATTTAATCTAAATATCCATCTTTGTTCCAAGTTTTGCAAACGCTGAATCCGATCCCCACTACAGGGATCCAAAGGGACATAATCGAGAACTCACCAGCGGAGATCCACAAATGCATGAGAGTGTTCAAGACAATGACTAACCAGAGGAGCTGTCAGTGTTTGAGTGTGTATCCGAGAAGCATGTTCTGTCAGTCTTTGCTTAAAAGGTCGTGAAGTCCTCCCAATGTATGGAAGCTGGCACGGGCATACAATCAAATATACCACATGGTTGGAATTACAATCAGTATGCCATCGTGTATAATAAGATCTGTTGGTACGAGTATCTAACCAAAGAGTACCCGTTAAAGTGCCTGAGCAAAAAGAGCAGGACTGACAGGACACATGACCAACCGCCTCATCTCCCTTAAAATTTTTTTCTTTATCAAGGGCAGTTTTATTTACAAATCTTTGGAATAGCCATGGGAGCAACGGTGGCCCCCTCCATAGCAACGATTTACATGGCTTGGTTTGAGGATTTATACATCTATTCCCATCCATTATTCACCTATGTGATGTGTTGGAAGCGCTTCTTGGACGATGTCTTTTTTATATGGACTGGCAATCGGCAGAACCTGGACATCTTTTTAGCCTCCCTCAATTCTTTCAAGTCCAACATACAATTTACTTCTCAGGTTGAGACCCAAAGGATTCAATTCTTGGACATCACCATTGAGTGCTCTCCGACTGGTTTTTTAACCTCCCTGTATAGGAAACCTGTTCAACGTAATACGTTGCTTCGCTCTGACAGCTATCACCCCCCGGCTTTGAAACGGGGCTTACCATATGGCCAATTCCTGAGGCTTCGCAGAAACTGTACAGAACTCTCGCAATTCAAACATCATGCACGTGAATTAACTGCTCGTCTTTTATCCAGGGGATATCCATCGAAAGTGGTTTACTTAGCCTACAAAAGGGCATGTAATACACAACGAGAATGGCTCTTGACATCTAGGACGCCTGCTGCCGTTGAGGAGAAGACAACGGGGGTTCTTCCCTATATGCATGGTACCACGGCGGTGGTTCATTTGTTACATCAATTTTGGCCTATTTTAGCTATTCACCCATGCTTTCGGAAGCCTCTTCAAATTGCTTATTCCTGTGGATCAAATTTACGAGATTTTTTGGTTAAGACCAGGTCCCCCTTAGATCAACTTTCTAAGGGAGATGAGGCGGTTGGTCATGTGTCCTGTCAGTCCTGCTCTTTTTGCTCAGGCACTTTAACGGGTACTCTTTGGTTAGATACTCATACCAACAGATCTTATTATACACGATGGCATACTGATTGGAATTCCAACCATGTGGTATATTTGATTGTATGCCCGTGCCAGCTTCCATACATTGGGAGGACTTCACGACCTTTTAAGCAAAGACTGACAGAACATGCTTCTCGGATACACACTCAAACACTGACAGCTCCTCTGGTTAGTCATTGTCTTGAACACTCTCATGCATTTGTGGATCTCCGCTGGCGAGTTCTCGATTATGTCCCTTTGGATCCCTGTGGTGGGGATCGGATTCAGCGTTTGCAAAACTTGGAACAAAGATGGATATTTAGATTAAATTCAGTTGCTCCATACGGCCTAAATCAACAGATCGATTGGTACACTATTCGTTGACTTTCAGCTGGATCAAGAGAGGGGTTTTCCCTTGCGATAGGTTCTTTCAACTGCCTATTAACCTTTCTCATCGAGAGGTGGAATCTGATTGGTGGTTTCACCTCTTTGACTGGATTGGTTCCTCTTCTGGCATTTCACATGGGACAGGTGTGTCCTATTTTGTGATTTTTACCGGCAGCCAGGTATTTATAAAAACCACCATTTGGGTTGTGTATGCAAGGCTGATGTTCTTTACCTGATTCAGAGGTCTGACCTGAAGCAGGGGGTTGATGTGTATACCCCCGAAACGTGACACGTCGTTACCTTATTGACCTGCTGAGGCTAACATCGATTCATCGCTGCAAATAATGTTCTTCCAGCCTGCTTTCTTTCTGCACAGCTAAGTACAGCTATCTTTCAATGAGAGCTGTTTTAAATTTGTTTTATAATTGATTAAAAAGGACGGGCCACTGTGGTAGCAGGTACAATCCTGTATACTGTGCTGGCCATTCCAACAAAAAAAGTTTTGTTTGTGGTTTACTGTATGCTGGGATCTCTTTGGACTTTTGGGGTTGTTAAACCTAGTTTAGAAGCATTTATAATTCACTTTGGTGCCCTTTACTCGTTGCAGGCTCTGCCTTACTTTTTTTTATAGTATCGTTCCTATATTTCCAATGGTAATCTTCCCATATTGAGGGATGCAGAAGGGGCTGATTGTTTATTTCCTCAATTTGCTTGATGCTGTTTTTTCCCCATTTGTATATTTAATTTTTTTTAAACAGTTACCCTTATTTCTGTACAATCTGATTTATGGCATGTAACTTTTAAAATGCATAAATAAAACAATTAGATAACAAATAATGGGGAAAGAACCCAGAATCATACCAAAACCACCCCATAAGAAAAGACAACGTAATCCCCACCTCAATTTTCCAACCAACAATCAAAAAAAAAAAAAAAGGGGAACTAACTCAGACAGGATGACCACAACTAAAAACCAAAACCCCGCATTACTGGTGGGAGAAGAAAGTCTGCAGCCAAAACTCCATGAGACTTAAAAGGAGCTAAACATGTAAGTGCAAGGACGGATAAGACTGAAATATTAGAATACTTCTAAAGGTTTAAAAACATACAGGTAGCATGAAGGGAATTCATAATATCAGGCCCAAATTAAATTAAGAGAGACCAAAAAAGGAATCTGCAAAGAAAGAAGGGTGGAGAGTTGGATCTTCTGCTCCCCAGCCTGGCTGGAACTGGGTATGCTGCAATAATAATGCCAGCCCCTCCCCCTCCAATATGGGGAGCAAAGGGGGCAGAATAATGGGCACTGTCCATGCACCAAATTCAGGGCCCAAGTTTGGGAGCATTCTGAAAAAGTACCATTCATGGCCCCTTGCACAGAACTGTCACTGCAATCACTAGACTAGGTATGTTGGGGGAGGAGATGAGGATTTGATTTTAACCCTGTTTTTATATCCACAGGAGGTTGACAAAGGCTCATGGCGCCACCTCCAATTTCTGAATTTTATTTTATTTGTGTGTGACATTTGGCATCAAAGCGGTTTACAATCAAATCCATGGTCAACAGGACAAAGACCACCGCCTAAAGCTGAATGAGCCAGCAGTGAAAAATAGCATGAGGAAACTGCCAGGTTTAAAAATCAAAACTTGCTTCATAGAAGGTGGTGGATGCAAAAAACAGCCTCGCATAGAGGCCAAAACTTTTAGGAGGTCAAGGAGACCCACAACTAACAATAGAAGTCAATAGAATCAGATTAAGTGGGACTTATGATATCAATAAGTTAATCACTGATGGAGAAGAAATTTAAATAGTTGACAGCTTTAAACTTACTTGGACCAACAATCAATAAAGAAAGGACTAGCAGTCAAGAATCTGATGACATACTGGTAGATTGGCTATGAAGGACCTAGACAAGATTCTCAAGATCAGAGATGTCTCTCTTAATACAAAGATTCAATTTGTCCAGGCCATGGCAATAACGTCATATGGATGCGAAGGTTGGACAGTGAAAAAGATAGACAGGAAGAAAATTGATGCCTTTGAATTATGCACTGGCAACGAATACTGTGTATACCGTGGACTGTCTGAAGAACAAACCAGTCAGTACCAGAGGAGATCAAACCTAAGCTTTCCTTAGAAGCTCAGATAAGACCGGCTTTCATACTTTGGACATATCATGTGAAGAGAGAGATCATTGGAGAAAGACATATTGCTTGGCAAGGTAGAAGGTCACCGTAAAAGAGGAAGGTCGGCATTGAGATGGATCGATACAATGATAGAGTGGTATCCATAGCTGCAGTTAACAATGAGCCACTTGGCTGAAGACTGAACAAAGTTTAGGTCAACTATCCAGAGGGTCACCAGGAGCCGATACAATATCATGTTAAGTGTTGTTGAGTTGGTAACAGTAAATAAATTTGAGCAGATTACTAAATAGATCTTATAGTCCTAATCTATTTTAGCCTGCTTTTCAACCCCCCTCCCCCACCATTATTTTTATTTTGAACACACAAAACAAATACATTCCACATTACACTATTCTATATACAATATCCTAAATACACCCCACTGCCATGTTCTAAGTGCTCAGACACTTCACTGAATACCTTAAGACAAAATTCATATTCTGTTCCTCAGGTTTTAAAAATTTCTCTGATACACTTAACAGCCTGGTAATCATTTGAAGGTTCCAAACCTTTACCCAAAGTCTTTTTTTTTTTTTTTACATCTAAACCCTGCCAGCTAAGGAAGAACAAGATCTGCAGCCCTGTCCCTGACCTAGGATGTGTTCCAGATGATATGCAGTCTCCCATGTGGGGGATGCAAATCCATTCTCCACCGTTCAGCAAAATGTAAATGCTGAGCCTTCGTGCACTTTTTGCAAGCACTTAAAAAAGAGTTTGAAGCAAAACAAAGAAACACTCACTACATTGTGCTGGAAAGAGTAAAAAAAGAATGCCTCATGGCCAAGTCGCGTCCACCCATATGTCTGTCTGTGATCCTGTGCTGTTGCACCCATTGCCTTATGGGAGTACCTGTGATGCTTCTGCTATTTGCACTTCCTGGCTTAGATTGGTTCCAGTGCAGCCCCTGCTACTAGGCTTCCCCATATTCCAGGTAGGAAAAATAATGACAACGCCATCTAGGACTGAACTCTTCCAACCTGTTTAAGAAAAATAAATAAATAACTAGAAAGGAGGAAGGACTAGCAAGGGCTTTTGCAAGGGGTGGGCAAGAATTGCAACTGACTCGGATGCCAGGCTAATGGGAAGGGTTGAGGGACAGAATTTTTTTGATCAGTCTGTGCGCCCAAAAGGAAATAGGGACACCGAAGACAACCCTCGTGTAGGGCGCAGTTTCGACCGGCCACTGTCCTGGGGCCACCTATGTTAGCCCTCCAGAAATTCTCTCTCTTACCCAATGAACAGGATAACTAGACAAGGCTAAAGTGTTGAAGCTTTAAAAAGATACAAGCTTGAAATTTAGCTGCTAGCGCTTCTTCCTCAGATTCTCTGTCTCTTGCCCTGGAAAAAGGCTTGCATCTTTAAATACTCAATCAGCCTTTTTGTTGGTTTCCGTTAATTCTTTAAGAAAATGAAGCATTTGATAGCTGATTGCCAGCTAACAGTCTAGTAGCAATCTTGTCAGTACAAAGCTGCGAACAAACCACGTGTGGAGCTAGTGTAGGAGGCTTTCCGAGCAGGGCCTTGCACAGCCCTGCAATGGACACACTCCCTACAGAAGCCAGGCACCCACAGCTCCTGGAACAAAGTGCACAGCTGCCCATCCCCATCCCACCCTCCTCACAGAGACTCATAGTATGTCTCAGGATAATGCATCTAAAATGAGAAAGCAATAAATTCTCTTCTCTGCACACACACACCCCAAATAAAAAGAAAACCATGTCCATAAAGTGAGTCTCCTGTCTGTGATAACCTGCTAAATTATAAAAGCAAACAACCCAGAGAGACAACTCGTACTTTTTCTACAAGCCTCTTAGTTGATTAATGAAAAACCAAGCCAAAACCCCCTTATTCTTCATTTTGAATACGTTTGGAACCCTGAAAAACGGCAAGGAGGTTTTCAGTCTCCTCCTTTCCCACTTTCGGCATGTTCCCAAAAATCCACAAAGTGTTGGGATGGGAATCATAAGATCCAAATTAAGAGGAGATCCTGTCTTTCCAGAACAGAACTATGCTGGAAAAAAATAAAGGGCTTGGAGTTCTGCACCACACTAAGGGCCTCCTACACATGACAAATATGAATAGGAGTCGCCAAGACTAACTTCACAGGAAATTACTACTATCAATCATTTACATAGTGCTACAAGATGTACGCAGTGCCGCACAAACACATAAAGAAGAAAGACCCTGCTTGTAGAGCTTACAATCTAATCAAGACAGACAGAACAATGCAAGAAAAACCAAGTGGGGTTCAAATAGGGAAGGAGACCCAAGGAATTATGATCCAAATGCGGCCTCAAAGAGGCGACATTTGGATTTGAAGAGGGGGAGAGAAGAGATCTGACGTAAAGATACAGAAGTTTGTTCCATGCATAAGGAGCAGCAAGGTGAAAAGATCAAAGTCTGGAGTTTGCAGAAGAAGAAAAGGGCATAGAGAGAAGAAAGCCAGAGGAGGAGCGGAGTTCACAAAAGGGATATGGGGCAGTAGAGTGAATGCATTTTTATGTTAGAAGGAGAAGTTTGAAATGGATACAGAAATGGAAGAGGAGCTAATGAAGTGATTTTAGAAGAGGGTTTATATGAATATCGGGGCTGGCAGAAGATTAGTTGCGCAGTAGAATTCTGGATAGATTGACGAGGGGAGAGAGGACACTGAGGGAGACCAGTAAGGAGCAGTTGCAATAGTCAAGACAAGAACCTTTGGCGTGGCCCTTAGGCGTTGGTCCGTGGCGTCTGTTGCTGTGAGTGGCATTGATGACATGTTGTGGACTAGAGTGATGTGCTGCTATTTTGTGGTAACGTGCTGTTCCATGTTCCTCTTCTTCTCCTATATGTTTGACTGTCTCTGTCCTCTTCTCTGTCCTATCATATAAATGGCGTTCTTTTCCTTTTTCCTCAAATGATATAGTATTGTAAACCGCTCTAATGCCTCTGGCCTGAGCGGTATATCAAAAAAATAAACAAACACATAAACATAAACATATATTCAGAGAGAAGGGACGAATTTTGTTAATGCTGTAAATAACAGGTTTTAGCTATATGTTGAATATGTGTGGAGAAGGAAAGGGAGGAGTCAAATATGCGGGCCGAGGAAACAGGGTGGTGTTGTCAACAGTGAAAGAGGATTTAGGAGGAAAAATAAGAAGTTCAGTTTTAGCCATATTCAATTTTAGGTGGCAGTGAGAAATCCAGGCAGTGATGTCAGACAAGTAAGAAGAGATACGAGTTTGGAGCGAAGG
The DNA here is from genome assembly GCA_033557465.1 of Ichthyophis bannanicus. Classification (NCBI taxonomy): domain Eukaryota; kingdom Metazoa; phylum Chordata; class Amphibia; order Gymnophiona; family Ichthyophiidae; genus Ichthyophis; species Ichthyophis bannanicus. The sequence continues at coordinate 1,189,750,539 of CM066032.1, forward strand.
GAGATGCCAAGTGTAGATAGATTTGCAAGTCATCAGCATAGAAATGATACCGAATGCAATGGCAAAAGATGAGGGCACCAAGGGACTGGGCATAGAGAGAAAAGGAGAGAGCCCAGAACAGATCCTTTGGGTACACTAACAGAGAGGGATGGCAGTAGAGGAGAAACTTCCAGAACACCTAAAAGAGCGAATGGAGAAATAAGAAGAGAACCAAGACAGTACAGGGCCTCTAAAACCAAGAGAGGATAAAGTGTCAAGGAGGAGGAGGTGGTCAACAATATCATTAGCAGCAGAAAGATCAAGAAGAATGAGAACTGAGTAAAGGCTTTTTAACTTAGTGAGGAACAGATCACTGGAGACTTTGCAAAGAGCCATTTCAGTAGAATGAAATGGATGAAAATCAGATTGAAGTGGATCAAGGAGGGTTTGAGAGGAGAGAAATTCAAGACAGCAGCAGCAAACTGCACCTTTAAAATTTTTCAAAATGAATGGGAGAAGGGAGATGAGTCTATAATTAGAAGGACAAGTAGGGTCAAGTGAGGGTTGGTTTTATATTGGGGTTTTTTAGGAGTGATTACAGCCTGCTTGAAGGCTGCGGGGAAGGTTACAGTGGAAAGTGAAAAGGTTGAGAATATGTGAGATGAAAGGGCCGACAGAGGAGGGGTTGAGTGAGGGTAGAATCAGAACAGGTGGCGAGTTTAGAGGAGGAAAGAAGAGAGGTTTCCTCAGATTTTAGAAAAAGGATGAAATGGTGATCGAGATTGAGGGGAAAAGTTGGTAATGGAAAGGGGGAAGAGGGGGTGAAGAAGATTTAGTGGGGAACTGAAGAGTAGAATAATCTTATGCACTTTGTCGTGGAAATAGTCTATTAGGATTTGGGCAGAGACAAAGGTGGGATTGGAGGTGGAGCTGCCTTAAAAAGAGAACAGAGAGTAGAAGAGACACAAGATGAATAGATGGAGAAAATAAATTTTGCTTAGTGAGTACAATGGCAGATTGGAAAGAAGAGAGCATGAATTTAAAGTGAACAAGTCAGAGAAAGAGCAGGACTTGAGCCAAATTCGCTCAACTGAGCAGGCACAGGAATGTAGATAGCGGGTAGTTGAAGACAACCAGGGCCGAGGTGAGGTGCACCTCACAAGACTTGGAATGGGCAGAGCAAGGCCCCGAGTAGAGGAGAGAGCAGTATTACAGGAAGCTATGTCCTCTAGGTCTGTTGAAGCCAAAGTGGAAGAGAGGAGAGGTGAGACAGTAGCGGATAGAGTCAGTGGATCAACAGCATGAAGATTCCTAAAAAGATAGCAGGGAGATTGGGGGGGGGGGGTGAATAATGAAAAGTGAAACTTAACAGGCGATAAGGGAAGAGTGGAGGTATGTAAATTAGAAAGTAAACAATTAGAATAGAAAATGAGGTCAAGGCAGTGACCAAGCTGATAAGTGGGGGCAGAAGAGCAAAACTGAAGGTTGAAAGAGGAGGTAAAGGAAAGGAGCTTGGATGCATAGGGGTCAGAGGAAATGTCAATAACTGATTTAAAAATAAAAAGCATTCATAGAAGGCAATGTAACAATGCTGATATAGTAGTCTCACGTGCTCTTTCAGGACATGAGTACGCCCTCCCCAAGACCTAATCGGCAATGCTTGCTTTTCTAGCTTACATTTGTAAAAACTGATCATGTAGGGATCATCACTACCAAAAAGCTCCCTAACAGAATGGTAAATTTTAAACAAATAAATTATTGATCTTTGTGAGGTATTTGAAAATCTCACCCTCTAGCTAGCTGGATCTGAAGCGGACAACTGGGCGCCTGTTTATTTTTGATAAGAGCTGGCTAGAGGAGTTAAATTCTCAGCCAACAAAGTAAAAGTACCTAAGGCACAGAAGGCCTTCACATTCCAAATGATCAGTAAACAAATCTGTAGATACAGCAGCTGGAGGACAAAAAAGAATTCCAAGAAAAAAAAAATTGTTTTTTTCCTGCCACTCCCCGCTTTTACCCGATGTTGCTACTTTACAGCTCAATGGCTTTTCTAAAAGCCAAAGCAATTTCACAGGACACCACACAGGATATTTTTCAGCTTACGGTACACCTAGACACAGCATGTGCAACCAAAAGGCATCCTAGGCATTCAGATGAAGTGCTTACTTCACTTCCAAATCTCAGCATTTCATGCACCTAGACCCGGTACATGTTTTAAAGAGAATTTTTTTTTAGTACTGACTCCTTGTGACCCAGCTGCCTCTGGGTTTTCTTGGCAATGTATCACTGGAGGTAGAGTGCCATACCTTTTCTTCTGAGGCAATGGAGGGTAAAGTGACTTGCCCAAGGTCACAAGGAGTGCCAGTGGGACTTGAACCCTTAGATCTTCTGGGTAACTAGGCAGCTGCTCTAACCACTAGGCTACTCCTCCACGTTAAAGAGGATAATTACATAGATTTAACATAATGGATTCTGTTCACATGAGAAGACAAGCAACTTGCTATGTTACCGATGTAACCCCATGCTCTTACCCAGCAAGTTGTATAATCCAGTACACCCCCTCTCATTTCACGGCACGTGTCCAAGGCCAGGAAGGCTATACTAGGATTCCTAACAGAAGTCAACAAACTTAAGGGCATGTGCCATGGGTCCATCAAGCCCAGTCTTCAAGTCACAAGTACCCAGCAGAATCCCAAAGAGTAGATTCATGCCTTGTTGCTAATACCCAACCATCAGCAGTGACCCTCTCAAGTCCATGTGATATATAATGAATTATGGATTGGTCACTGGTAGAAACAGGATACTGGGCTTCATGGACCATTGGTTTGACCCAATAGGGCAGATTTTATGTTGTTATGTCATTCCCTAGGCTAGTAGGGTTTTCAGAGATAGATTTGCATGCACTGCCTCCATTGTATGCAGATCTCTTATGCATGTGCATTGTGGATATTTTGAAAACCCAACTGGCCTAGAGGATACCAAAGGATGGAGTTCAGAAACACTGGACACTATGCCCTTCTCTTCCACTGCCAACTCCAAACTTTCACCTTGCTGCACAGTATGCCTGGAACAGACTACCCGAATTGATACATCAGGTTCCATCTTTGGTTCTTTCAGGACTGGCCCAAGAGCTGGTTCAAGGTGTTGGCACCTTAGGCAGATTTAAAATCTTACACTGCCCTTGGCTCTCAAATTCTACTGTTTAGCTTTGAATTGCCACCCTAGGTGACTGCCCAATGGTTGTGTTGGCTCTGAGTCCTATTCAAATCCAGGCTAAAAACTCATCTCTTTGACGCTGCTCTTGGATCCTGACCCTTTTATTCCACCATCTACACCCATGTGTATTTTAATCATTTCCTTTAATAATTCCCTAGCCCCCTGTTCTTCTATCTTAGAAGATTGTAAGCTCTCTGAAACAGCGACTGGCTTTTTTGTGTATGTGGGCAATGTTGCATATGTCCAATAGCACTCTATAAGTGGAGGAATAGCCTAATGGTTAGAGCACTGGCTTGTGAACCAAGGGACCAGGGTTCGAGTCCCACTAGCACTCCTTGTGGTCTCGGGCAAGTTATCCATGTCCCTGTTTAATGTATATTACCAAGTTTAAGTTACAATGTAAACCTATGACAAATGTATTTATTTGATTCTTTCTATACCGCCCCTTCCAAATATCAAAACATTTGACATAGAACAGTGGTATAACTTTTTACATAGTAAACTTTGTAATGATAAAGCGGTATTTAAAAAAACTGGTAAATAAGTAGTAGTAGTAGAATAGACTTCCTAGGGGAGAGAGTGTAGAATTGGGGTTATAGAGGCTGCTTTTAGGAGTGCTCAAGTTGAAAATCTTAACCATATCATCAGCTCTGCAATTCACAGGATATCCGAACATGTGTACCTCCCGCACTCTCATAAAATCAGCGACTTTGTCACTAATCCTTCTCAGTTACTGGTAGCATCACTTGTCCTACTTCTTTGCAGCGCCTGAAAAGTATTCGCTCTCCCGCGCTCTCCTTTTATTTCCATGGTTCCCACACCCATTCAGTATTTTCTTTTTATATTAGTACAGATTTAAGGAAAGCTGGACTGCAGTCCCCCTCCACCCACTACCCCTTCACAGAGAGCCTCTAATTTGGAATGCCAGAAAGGCAGTCATTTAGGGAGTTAATTACTAGCTAATTATTGAGTATAAGAATGGGCTCTGATCACCAGTCCCAGAGGAGGAACCTTGTAGATGCCGTCACTTTCCCATGTGTATGTGATGTCACCGTTTGCTACCCTGCCACGTCCTTGCCCTCTGTAGAGCTCCCAAGTACTCCGACGCCTCTTTTGTTCTCATCCTGCTGTCTGAAATCATCATTCAACAGGGTCCCAAATACGCCATCCTTTCCACCAATTTTCAATAGCACAAGAACGTGTAAACACACCCACCTAAAATCACTTTAAATGGAGCAACAGATCAGCTTCTTACAATGCTCTCAACTACCTGAGAACTAAAGAGCCGCCCCTAGCTCCATTCTGCAGTTCACTAAATCCAGAAGCATGAAATCTTCCTGGACCATGGCTAGACCATTTATATGTTGCTATTTAAATTCTGCTTTCCGCCAGCTCCCCACAGAACTAAGCAACATAGAAGGGCGAGGGGGGGGGAAAGAGTATTGTACAGAGGGATCAGAAAATGCAGTACTAGCACATCCAAACACAGGGGCACGCTGGTAGTACTGACCTCTAAATCAGAGCATGCCTATTCCCTCCCACCCTTCTCCTCATCACTGGAAAAGAGTTAACTTCAATTCTGGAACCCGAGGGAAAGCATCCTCCATATCCCCATTAAGGCGAGAACCACCCCACGCTAGCTCTGAGATGGTTTAAATGTCACTTGATTGGGGCTGGAGAAATCTATGGTCAAAGCCTCCAGTTTCATGCAGCAGCTGAGGAATAGAGTCTGAAGAAAATAATAGAAAAACCTACAGTTCATTGGCATAATCTACACAATTTAAATGTGGGAGGAGTGGCCTAGTGGTTAGGACAAGGTACTTCAGGCCGGGGGTTCAAGTCCCACCTGGGGACAGCAATCTTATGCTGGAGGGACTGGGATTTCTAGTCCTATAGGCACTCCTTGTGGTCTTGGCAAGCCACTTAACCCTCCATTGCCCATGTTCCCTGTAAGTATTAGCGTATGTGTGTCATATCCCCTCGTGTTAAATGTATCTCCCAATTGACCGCTTTGACCAGGTGAAAAGCGGGATATAAATACAGCTAAATAAATAAATAGCTGTAAATGCAGAGTATTTTCCTCCAGGGAATAAAATGAATTGTCAAATCTTTGATCTCTGGATTATTTCTTTTGTTCACGTCTCAGTCCCTGCCCCGTCTCCATTTTCCTCTTTTCTTTTGTCACACCATACCCATTCTCACAATCGCTTGTTTCTCTTTTTCCAAAAGTGCTTTTCTCTTACCTGCCTCAATATAACCACTTATCTTTCTCTCATGCTTCCTGCAGGTTCCCCTTTATCTCTCCCCCAGTCCCATGCCTCAGACCCTTTATCCTTTTCCTCATTTCATGCCTCCAGCCTCTCGCCCAATTTCACCCTCTCCCCTTTCCCCTTCCGGTTCCCAACTGCACTTCCCCCTCCCCTACTCCTCTTGTTGCAAGGAGGCGGCAGTAGTGGTAAGTCAGGGGCAGGAACCTAAATTTACCCCGATTCTACAACAAGAGAAATTCTCTCAGAGCTGCTGCATCAAACCGTGGACTGTGCTCATGCTCTGCACTAAAAGTAGATCATAACAAATCAAACTGGATAAACTCCTGACTGTTGCTTTTAATTTAAGATGTACATATCTAGCAACGCTAACAGAAATACGTAGTAGCAGCAGCATATTTTTAGAAGCGCTACATTAAAAAATATGCACACTATGCCAATAATCACAATATAGCGTACTCATCCTGTACACTGCTGTAGATCTGCCATTCAAATCACATGTATGCATCAAAGAAGAAATGACATGAAGTCTTATGTAAAAGGAGACAAATATTACAGGAAACTGAAAGAGCCAAACTAGTGCAGGGTTGGCCCAACCACTAAGCAAACTAGGTGATCACCTAGGGCAGCAGGTTCGGGATTATCTTGATACACCTGCTATCCCTTGTGTTGTCTGTCTTGACTAGATTGAAAGCTCTGATGAGCAGGGACTGACACTTACATGCGTCTGTGCAGCACCACGTACATCTTATAGCGCTATACAAATGTTCAGCAGTAGTAGTAGTAGTACGGGGGGGGGGGGGGCACGACATAAGACTTAAGGTTTGCCTAGGGTGCCATCATCTTCAACCAATTCAGGGGCTGGCCCTGACCTAGTGGATAGTGAATAGTACTGTAAGAGGCCCTGTTACCATATTTACTGGCATACCTCCTAGAGGGATTTCTAAATCTTGCAAAATAAGTTTTTTTGACTTCTGATTTATTACTGAACTTTTCCAAAGCCAAATTTAAGGCAAGTTACAGACAGTACATGATTACTTCCATTCCCAAATGGGCTCACAAGTTAAGTTGTATCTGATAAAACAGCGTGAAGCAACTTGCCCAGGGTCACAAAAGCATCAGTGGGAGAAGTGGGAAGTGGAATTTGAATCCTAAGGTCCCTGGTTCACAGCCTGCTTCTTTAACTAAACGATTTCCCCATAGTAATGAAAATAAAAACGTACTGCCTGGCAAATTGTGTAGCACAATTGGAACGTTTTTGAGACCTGGTGAAAGGGTTGTCAGACTTCTACATCACTTTTCTTACAATTAAGACAGACTTTGGTGCCTTTAAATCATCAAGGAAGTAAACCTTTCCATAAAAACAGGGGGGAGTGCCAGGTCACTGGTTCAGAAGTAGGAGAACTCAATCAGAGCACAGGTTTTTTTTCTTCAGGCAGGCTAGAAATGGATATGCTAGTTTCTCAGCTACATGACTGTCTTCGCATTGCTGATATGTGACTACATGGGGTTTTTTTTTGGGGGGGGGGGCTGAGAATTAAGCCTCGCCGTTTAAATCGGAAGCCCAAGAGAAAGAAGTCACAAAGGAGGGAGGGGAATGGAGGAGGGTATACTCCTATTATGTAGCATTAACGACCATGGCACAAGAAAAATAGATCTATCTATACACACACATATACATGCGCACATTCTACACAGATTAGGCTGGCTCGGAGAAGAAGATACCTAAAATCGGCAGGCCAGGGTAACGCTCCGGGAATCATGCAACTAGTAAGGCATTCCACCATATGTCTTTTGCCCCTGTTGTAAGATGAATATCATGCCTTTTGCCCGTGGTAACTTTCAAATGTGTGTCTGCAGTCTTACGTATGCCTCTGGGTGTAGTCTACATCGAACACATTGAATGAATTGAATGTGTCGCGGAGCGACTTCTTGTTTAGGGATTCTAGCTACTATATAATAATCAAGCTGGCTTCAGCACGCCACTCTGTTCAGCTCTATATACCCAGAGTAGCCTTCGTATGGTGGATGCCTACAGGTCTCACGCTTTAGGGCGTGCATCCAGCCTCGTATCTCCTTATGCGGCGGTAGCACCATCAGGATGGTCCGCCCAGCCGTAGATGTTCCGCTTCTTCTCAAACCCCTCCGATGCAATCGCCACCCCGCTCTTACCTTGGAAAGGAATCGTGCTCCGGGGCACGGTGGAGGGAGCGGCGGTTAGCAGCGCAGAAACCACGAGCAGCCACAGCCCAGAGAGAAGCCTCCGATCGCGCAGCAGCGTCCACCTCTCCATCACCTCCCCTACCCCCGCCCGGGGCTGCAACTCTCCTGGAAGAAGTCAGGCAAGACGCACACCACAATCCAGCAGGTTCCGGGAAGGAAAGGACAAGAGCACGGGAAAGACGTGACACTCCTACAGTCAGGGGAAACAGGACGCCGAAGCTTGGTGGTTTTTTTTGCCCCCAGGAGCAAGGGAGAAATCAAACACACAAGAATCTTCGAGGGTAGGAAAGAGCAGGCAGGCTTCGTCTACCCTAGAATCTACCGGGTTCGCCCACTGCTATCAGCAGCGCCTGAGCCTGCAACGCTGCATCAGCCATACCCCTCTCCCTCCCCTCCTTCTTTCAGGTGTGGCCATGATGTCACAAACCACGCCCTCTCCCTGCCGAACTCTGCGGTACAGGTGGGAACAATACCGTCACGTGATGCCCCAGCCAGCGAATGGTAAATAAAGCCTCAGTTGCCCTCGAGAGCGGCGCGCCGTTCGTTGGGTTGTGCTTATCGGATTGCCATTATCCTTGGATGGGCGGGGCTAATGTGCAGGTAGAACCTTAGGAACGGGGGCGGGGGCCTTGGCTGCTGAAACGGAAACGTAGTAGGTAGCAGGTGAGTGGAGTGGTAGAGATGGCTCATATCCGGTCTTTAGCTAGGCGAGAAATCCGTAGGCTATTGCAAAAATAAACTAGTACAGAAATGTTGGGGAACGTTATCGGGGTCTGCTGCGTCTAAGGGAGGAGGAGGTGATTGTTCCTTTGTCTCCGACTCTGCCTCCCCCTTAAATGCTTCCTTCCTCCGCTTCCTGCTAGTACTAACACTTCACTTACGTCGAGCTGCTCTACAAGGATTACTGGACCGTAAACAGTCTGAAGCAGAATTCCGGTAAAGCCGGCGAAGAAGGTCAACTGCATGAGCTGGAGAGGGCGTATTTTTTTTTTTTTTGTCTTGCAGTTCTAGGCCGTGGAGCTCTGTCTGCTCGTTTGGGTTTCTAGCTCATTGAACTCAACCAGACCAGAGCCAGCCCAGCACCCCTCCCCTTGTGTCTATAATACTGTGAGCCTTCTTTTCATGTATAGAAATGGTAACTACCAGGGCTTTTCAGGAAGTTATTGCAGCGACAAAATGTGACTTCCTCCAGAACTTGCCAGTAGGTATTGCTCTTGAGCAATCCCAAGGAGTGCTGTACCTGCAGCATCCCTACCCCTGGCTGGTTCCATGAGCAAATGCTGTGCATCATAATTGTTTGCTTTCCAGCATGGCAGCCATAGTACTATTCTTCAGCCATCAGTAGGGCCGGCTTAACCATTAGACCAACTAGCTGATTGCCTAGCAAGGCTGCTTGTGGGGGGTGGCAAAAAGCAGCTGCAGTCGCACAAGATCCTGACAGATAACTCAAAACACCAGTAGTACGTATGTTTACCCACAGGGAGGATGGGTAGTTGTTTTGTTTTTCTTTTAATTTTCAAATAACCCATCACAAATGTACATATGAAACAAAATGTAAAACTTCTGCAGATTTTTTATGGGATGGATAATGTTGTGATATAGTTACTGTTTAATTATGAAAATCTCTGGAGTCACATAGGAGCATGAATGATGGGGGGGAGGAATACAAAGGCAGAAATTTGCTTGGGGTGTCTAGTACACTTACACTGGTCTTGGCCATTGAGATTGCTGGCCCTCTTTCTCTGTGATGACTCCACAACTGTACAGCATAGACAGATACAGAGCTAATAAAGCCGAGCTGATCAGCTACTAATGTTATCAATCAGGTTAACAAATCAGGATACAAAATAATGTTTTCAAGGATAAAAGCATATTTATTTAGGGCAGTACTACAAACAAGCACTTACTTCATTTTATTTCAGTCTGGAGCATTACAGATATTCTTGCCATTAGAACAGGTTTATGTTCCTGAAGTTTGTAGAAGCTTTCAGCAGCCACTATTAAATGTACCTCACTTATTCTGTTCAATCACAGGATATATCTGCACAATCTAAAAAACTTTTATAAATTTTGCACACCCATTCAGTGCTTTAGGGAAAGGGTTTTGCTTTCTAATTGCTTCTTTCTGTTGCCCAAGGATTTCAGAAGTGGGCTGAACATGCTTATCAATCATATGACTGTCACTCCATTGATCAGAGGTTTTAAAACAGCTACACTTCCTTGTCTGATTAGAGAATAAATACAGACTGGAGGAAGGGAGGAATGACTTTACCTAAATCTGACTCATCTGACTGGTGTCTGGCACATGGTACAACCAACTCAGATATTGGTTTGTCTCCTGATTCAGAATCCTCTGAGAGGGTACGTTGCATTCTCGGAGATATATAACCTTATAAATGGAGATGTCATTTCAAAGATACCAGATCTGGGGTTCAGGGGAGTCAGCCCTTCTGAAATGCCACTCCTTAGGTGGTAGTGTGGTTAAGAATGGTGTCTCATCCATCCCACTGAAGAAGCAGTGCCTTTTGGACTGATGGAAGGACATTAACAAGCGGAACTGGGACATGCTCCAGCTTCTAATGACATGTCTGTCATTCTGTTTAGAAGCTCTTTCAGTCCTCTGAACTGTAATAGAGAACATTTTCACATCAACTACAAATCTACTAAGTAAGGAGTACGTTCCTCAATTGCAAGGCTTTCAAAATACTGCCACTAAGATGATTCTGGATGGTTATTGATGAATCAAAAGGACTACTTCTCTCCCAACTCTGCTGGTTACCAATTCAAGTTTGAACTGTATTCTAACTATTAATTTTTGCTTTTAAGATTGTCCATGGTTTTTCAGCATGCTATATGAATGGAATTTTGGAATTAAATATTCCACCGCGAACTCTGCAGTCATCTGGTGCCTTTAAGCTTAAACCCCCTTTCCCAAAGACTATCATCTTAAGGAGTAGTGGTTCTCAATCCAATCATTGGGACACACCTAACCAGTTGGATTTTCAGAATAGCCACAATGGATATGCATGAGAGATTTGCATACAATGGCGACAGTGCACACTTCATACATATTCATTATGGTTATCCCGAAAGGCTGACTGGCTAGGTGTGTTCTGAGGATTGGGTTGAGAACCCCTGTCTTAAAGGAAGATTTTAAAAAAATCATGTAGCTTATAATCTTAATTGAACACTTTTTGAGATCTTGACAACCTACTGTCATATATACAATTTTCAAAAAATCCACAATTATTCCATCAGCAGCATAGTGAACATCTCATTTTTGTTAAATTCCTTTAACCTCCCTCTTTCCTTTCCCCTTCCCAAGAATGTTCTTGTACAGAGAAACTATCGATCCTACCTCTGACACATAATCATCCACTATAACCCAAGATATCAGTTAGAGCTGAGCAATCACTGTGCATAGTGATCCCCTGTTTCCACGAACACATTTTTTTTATAGAGCAGAAATGTTAATTTAGCCATCCTATAAGTATTCTTTAACTTTTGGTGGATCACCATTATAGTGGGCAATTTCTGTTGGCTCTGCCTCCACTTTTGTGCCAATCTTGCTGCTATCAAACCAAATGCTAATCACTTAGACTCTTGTTTTTCAGTACCAGATGGGCTTTGGTGTAAGCGAGCCACAGCCATCAAGGGCTTGCTTGTTTTCCTAAAATATTTTCTAGAAAAGTAAAAACCTGTTTCCAAAATTTTATCATCTTAGGACATTCCCAGCAGGTATGGGCAAAGGACCCCATCATCTTGCATGCTGTCCAGCACATCCCATCCTCTGTCCTCATACACTGCAGTATCTTAATTGGGGTATAATACCACCTATAGAATGTTTGTTTTTTAATTATTTTTTTAAATAGAAGTGGCTAGGACTCCTTTATGCAGTGTAGAGCAGAGGTCCTAAACTCAGTCCTTAGAATTTACCTAACCATTCAGGTTTTCCAGATAACCACAATGAATATGCATGAAAAGGATCTGCATACAATGGAGGCAGTGTATGCAAATCTATGTCATGCATATTCATTGTGGTTATCTGGAAAATGTGACTGGCTAGGTGTGTCCTGAGGACTGGGTTGAAAACACCTGGTCTAGAGTTAATACCAGCCCATACTTTCTCATCCCAGATTTCACCTAGATCCTCCTCCCACTGTTTTGATGCAATGTCTAGTCCTCTGTCTACCTTGATCTCTAGAGCCAGGAGATACACCTGTTACGATGAAGACTCCCCATGGGCATCCACAGTGTTAAAGGGTCTTATCTCAGCAGTTTGCACCTCCGCAACAAGAAGTGTTTTATTTGGCCATATTGATATCGCTCACTGTTATCAATCTGAAAGTTTTCCTGGAGCTCTGCAGACTCCAAAATCTTTCTCTCACTAATAAATTGTCCCAACCTACGCTGCCCTTCCTTTTTCCGCTTTATAAACACCTCCTCCGTTGCACCTGGAGAAGAAGCGGGTCTAAAGCACAGTTGGGGGTAAGTGGAACACTTTCCTCAAACTCTCCTTTTACATTTGTCCCAAACTTTTCTGGTTTGCTGAGTGAAAGGCTTGTCTGCTCCCCCTATACTCTTCTTCCCACACCCCACTATTAGAAAGAACAGGGCCCACCAAACTCTTTTTCTGTTTCTACCTACTCCTGCAAGACAGCCTCGCGCTGCATGTAGCTGCACTGCATCATAATATCTGGATATTAATGGTATGGCTAGCTCCCCTTTCTCTTTCGGTCTACAAAGAATCTTCTTAGGAATTCAAGGATTTTTTGTAATCCCAAATAAAATTCATGATTGCCTTTCGAGCCTTGTGTAAGAAACTCACAGGCACTGCAATCGGAAGATTATTGAATAGGTTTATAGCATCCTGGGTACTACCATCATTTTAATGCTATTAATACATCCAAACCATGCTCAGTTTCTTCCACTGCATTAAATCCAAGGTAATATTTCTCCTTATAATTTGCCTAAATCTGCTGTTAGATTAATTCCTGAGTACCTGATTGAACTGTTTACCCAGTTAAAAAGATATTTACTCTTAAGCACCCTCTGTAGAAGTCTTAACATCCAGAATCTCTGTCTTGCTTGCATTAATTTTAAACCCAGAGATCCTACCAAAATTGTCCATCTCTTCCATCAGTGGCCCCAGTGATGCTACCAGATCAGATAGCAAGTATGAAATATCATCTGCAGAGAATGAGATTTTGTATTGTGCCTCATCTATGCTGAGTTTAACCTTTGCTAATTTTAATCCAGCCCCGACCTTATCCTCATCTACTATCAATCTAGATTGAAATCACCCCCAGTATCAAATGTACTTCTGAAAATCTGCCCCAATTTGGTTGCCACACTGTCAAAAAGCTCCCCTTATCCACACAGGGGGGGAGGGGGCGGCACACATCCTAAAGTCACTTTAACACTTGATAGTAGTTTAACAGAAAGCGCCCTTGCGCGTCTCTAAATATATCAATTTCTTCAGTTGACACATCATTTGATACAAGTATCTCCACCCCTTCCATGTTTTTTTCTTCATCTATTAGATGTAATAGATGTAAACTAAACATTTTTAAACCTTTTATTATAAATTCTAACCTCGTCATTGCTCACCAGATTAGGTCCTTGGATAAAAGCTATTTGAAGTTGCAGCCGAGCTAACTCCTTGAACATTAATTGCCTTTTATAAGGCATATTTAGCCCTCAGATATTATTTTTTTAATTTTTATATCCCCCATAGCCAGCCATAACTTCAAATCTCAATATCTGACCCACATGTTCCCACTTCAGAAGGTGCTCCTGTCGTGCTGATTGCCATTGTCGCGGGACTATGAGAGTCGCCTTCCCTGACTGTCCTTGGTTGGAAGGAGTCTCCAGTAAGAAGCCCAGCGTTCCAAGTTGGCCCAGGGGGTAGACTTGAAAGTGCCACTGTAGATGATTCTAGCAACAGATGCCAGCCTTGTGGACTGGAGAACCCATGGCCTGAACCAATCAGTACAGGCTTGGTGGATGCCCCACAAAGCAACTTGATCCATCCACAGGATGGAGATTTGGGCCATTCACCTGGCCTTGCTCTAGTTCAATACACTAGTATGAGGGTGAGCAGTCCAAGTGTTCTCAGATAGTGTGAAGACGGTGGTACATGCTAATCAGCAGCGAGGCCTGAAGAGCATGCCGTTGGCCCAAGATATGAGCCAGCTGGCATGGCGAATTTCCTCAGCCATCACACTCTCAACTCGAGGGGAGTGGGAGCTATATCTGCAGTTCTTTTGTCTCATTGCCATCTGTTGGGGCAGTTCATCATGAGAAAATGCCAACGTACCAGAATTCTTCAGCAGGCAGCTGGAGGGAGTTCTGTCATGTCAAGGCACTAGTCCATCAGAGTACCTGCTGTATGCCCACCGTGCTAATTAGTAGTGTGCATACTGATAAGGATCATCTGGGGATGGTGTTCCTGGTGGCACCAGACTGGCCTCATTGACCCTGATAAAAAGACTTGGTCCAGTTGACGATAACCAGTGTCCATTCTTGCTTATGGCTTGGCCCTTAAGAGGCACCTCCTGAAGCGCAAAGGGTATTCAATAGCAATGATTCTACATTGTCCTTTGGTCTTCTTTCAGGCTGACCTCAAAAAGACCCTCTTTAAGCACACTACATGTACAAGTGACAGTGTTTTCTCTCCTGGTTCTTATGGGGGGGAGTGGGAGTGGATGTTGGCATTTGTGGCCAACTGCTCAGATGTTCACTAGTGCTGCAGGCTTGCAGGGGTGACTCTATAATGAGGTGGAGTAAGGTGGTGGCCTCGGGTGGTAAACGTTGGGGGGGGGGCAAAAATGCTTCCAAAACAGCCGGCTCACTCCGCCTTCAGTTTAAAAAAATAAAACTCGTCGACAAGCTGCTGCGACTGTGATAGCGATAATTTAGAATGAAAGAAAACCGGTGCAGAGCCTTCCAACCCTATGGAACCCCTGCTGCCATGTCCCGCTCTAGCATCACTTCCTTTTGGGGGCGGGACGCAGCTGCAGGGGCTCCACAGGGTCGGGAGGCTCTGCACCAGTTTCCTTTCATTTTAAATTGCCGCTGTCTCAGCCACAGAAGAAGGACAAGGAGCAGAACGGAGATGATATGGGTGGCAGGAGAGGGAGAAGAATTGATACAACATGGGTGGCAGGAGAGGGAGCGGAACGAGCTACACGGGGGGGAAGGGCAGGGAGCGAAATGGAGCTACATGCGGGAAAGAGAGGGAGTGGAACAAGCTACATGGGGGGGGGAAGGAGAGGGGGTGGAATGAGCTACATGGGGGAAGGAGAGAGAGCAGAACAGGGCTACATAGGGGGAAAGGAGAGGGAACAAAACAGAGCTACATAGGGGGAAGGAGAAGGAGCTGAACGGAGCTACACGGGGGAAGGAGAGGGAGTGGAATGAGCTACTCGGGGAGAAGGAGAGGGAGCTGAATGGAGCTACACGGGGGGAAGGAGAGGGAGCTGAACGGAGCTACATGATGGGGGGCTACATGATGGGGCTAGAGGGTGCTGAATGGAGCTACATGGGGAAAGGAGAAGGTGCTGAATGGAGCTACATGGGGGAAAGGAGAAGGTGCTGAATGAAGCTACATTGGGGAAAGGAGAAGGTGCTGAATGGAGCTACACGGGGGAAAGGAGAAGGTGCTGAATGGAGCTACACGGGGGAAAGGAGAAGGTGTGAAACAGCTACACGGGGGAAGGAGAGGGAGCTGAGCGGAGCTACATGGGGTGGGAGAGGTAGCTGAATGGAGCTACACAGAGGAGAAGGAGAGGGAACTACATAGGGGGGAAGGAGGGGGAGCTGACATGGAGGAAAGAGGGCTGGAAGGGAGCTGACAGAGGGCAAAGGGAGAGCTGGAAGAGAGCTGACAGGGGCAAAGAGAGATGACAGAGGGGGAAAGAGATGGCTGTAAAGGAACTGACAAGGGGAAAGAAAGCTGGTAGGGAGTTGACTGAGTGGAAAGAGAGGGCTGGAAGAGAGCTAACTGAGGGGCAAAGAGATGGCTGGGAGGAAACTGACATGGGGGAAGGAGAGGGGTGGAACAGAGCTGAAAGGGAGGGATGGAAGGGAACTAAGAGAGGGGAAGGAGATGGCTGGAAGGGAACTGACATGGGGGGAAGGTGGGGTTTAGAAGGGATCTGACATGGGAAGGAGAGGGGGAAACGGAGCTGGCAGAGGGGAAATAGAGGGCTGGAAGGGAACAGAGTGCTGACGGGGGAAAGAGAGGGCTGGAAGAGAGCTGACAGGTGCAAAGAGATGGCTGGAAGGGAACTGACATGGGGGAAGGAGAAGGAGTGGAACGAAGCTGAAAGAGAGGGCTGGAAGGGAACTGAGAGAGGGGAAGGATATGGCTGGAAGGGAACTGACATGGGGGAAAGAGGGGATGGAAGGGAGTTGACACCTGGGATGGTACTGGAGGGGGACTGGAAGGTAGCTGACACTTGGGGATGGGACTGGTAGGTGGCTGGCTAATGAGGAGGGGATACTGGGACTGGAAAGGAGCTGACCTGTGGGGAGGGTTACTGGGACTGGAAATAGGATGATGGAAGGAAGTGAAGAAAAGAATAGAATATAGAGTGCTAAGAGAAGACAGGAAAGCAGAAGCCTCAGATCAGGACTGGCATGACCAGAGAATAAAACGGTCACACAACAAAGGTAGAAAAAAATAATTTTATTTTCAATTTAGTGATTAGACTTTTGCGCTATCTTTATAGTTTACACAGTATGGAGAACTGCATCTCTTATCTGGTGTTGCACTGCATGCAGAGTCTGGCTTCGTGGGGTTTTGGTTTAATTTTTGTCTAAATATTTTAGTTTTATTTTAGGTTGCGATCAATTATTCTGTACTTGGTGAAAGTCTGAGTTCTGAGTGTGTGACCAAGACTGTGTGTTCTGTTAACATGAAATTTGTATGCAGGAAGCTGTACTGTAGTAATTTGCCTTGTTCAGCTTTTCAAATAGGTGTTAGATGTTCCAGGGCGCACTGCAGTATTTATAGTGCTGCATTTTTCTGGGTAGGCACATTGTATGAGTTTTGGAAGTTTATGCTGGCAATTGTATGGTAGATTTGGCCTTGTAGATCTTTGGTGACTTTTGTAGGGTTTTATATAAGTTCCCAATATGCTATATGCCTGGTACTGGAGAATATTTGTTAGTTAGATGACCAGAATCCAATTCTTTTTAAAGATATTGAGTTCTGTGGGTGAATGTCCTAGTTTTGCTCTGGCACCCACTGTTGAGGGAGGGGGTTTTGTGGATGCAAAATATATGTTCAAAAAGAAAAAGCAAGACTCAACTCAGTTTTTATAACAAAATAAAAATGAGTTATAATTTAGTTTTATAAAGTGTGCTGTGGTTCTTGCTCATTCTTTTAGTTCCTTGGCATGGAAACATCTTGCGTTTCCTCCATATCTAATCAGCTCTTTGGTTTGGTTCAGTCCTTGACTGGAGTTTTGAAAAAACACCCCCCCCCCCACACACACAAACTGATTGCCTTGAGCCGCCCCTGTTCAGGGGTCTATGCCTTGAGTCATCGAGGTAAGCAGCCCTAAAAGACCTATCATTGAAGATGGTGGTTTTGGTAGCGATTTATTCAGCCTGCTGGATGTCAGAGCTGCAGGCCTTGTCCTGCCGGGACACATATTTGTCCTTCCCAAAGTTTGTTACTTTCCAGCCTATTCTGTCCTTTGGCTAGCATGGAGGAGAGACAATAATTTCCTCTTGATTAATGTACACAGGTGGTTACAAAGGTGTCTAATCCCTTCCGTAAAACAGTTAGGCTGTTTTCTCCTATTGGGGGTCTGCGGAGTGGAGATGAGGCCTCCAAGGCCACTCTGGGTTGTTGGATTGGGGAAGCATTCACTTCCACTTATACTGAGAGGGCAGCCAACACTGCTAGGGTGCGTGCTCATTCCACTAAGGTGCAAGTGTCTTCTTTGGAAGATATTAGCACAGTAGCACCACTTGACCCTTATTGAGCAACAATTTGGTCCTCTCTAGAACCATTTAATAAGCATTCTTGGTTAGCTGTGCAGGCCAGAGCAGATTCCACATTTTGGGGCGCAGGTTCTCAGAGCAGCTGTATTTTCCTCTCACCCAAAGGAGTTATAGCTTTGATATTTCCTACTTATCTGGACTGATCTAGCATGATGATCTGGAAGATGAAATTTTACTCGCCTGGTAATTTCCTTTCCTGGAATCCTGCTAGACCAGTCCAGGACCCACCCTTAGGAAGTGCCTGCTGCTCTAATTTCTGTAGTATATGTATGTCCTTTATGAGAGAGGTTCATTCTTCATTTGTTCTGGTCAGCCAAGTTGGACCTTTATCCTCTTAGAGGAGTTATTTTTCCTTGGGGGTTGGTACTTGGTTGATGTTCGGTTTGGTTCCATCTCTATGTTGGTTATTAAGGGGCTTGTCATTTAAATACTGAAAAGTGCCCCTAACTGCACTGGTCTTAATGCCAGTGATGATGAACCTGGACATTTCTAGGTTTCCTCTCCATCATCTGCTGGCAGGTGAGCATAACCCATTTTGTCTGGACTGGTCTAGCAGGATAAAATACAGAACAGTATTTTGATTCTTTGATTGTGTTCTGGTCTAGTAGGATTCTAGAAAAGTAAAATTTCACATTTCTTTTAGTGCTTGATTAATGATTGCATTTTTTTTATTGTTTTGCAAATGTATTTGCAATTCTTATTGTATTATGTTGTTTTAATGTTGTAATCCCTCCTGTACTCTGTGTGGTTAACCTTTGAGAGGCCGCTCATAGAAGCAATTGCTTCTAATACTTAATTGTTATGTATTTTAGTACACTACATGTAAATATGTCAAATATAAATTTTCAGCTAATTTGGATATGTACTTCCTAGGAAAAAGCATGTTCCATTTGTGGAACGTTGGCCCCTCCAAGCGTCATTTTTTTCAAAACTTTTAATTGCTTTTTTATTGAATATCGTAAACTGGAAACAAACAAATACTTCAATTAAGCAATTTTTAAAAGTAATTAGACACAAACGGAGATGACTATACAGAATAAAGCTTGAAGGGAAAATTTCAGCGAGAGTGAAAATCTGGAAAACGCTTCTCGTGCAGGCGCTTGCCACAAAACTGGCACCATTTCTTTTCTATTCTTTGAGCAGACAATGCAACGACCTTGGCTTGTAGAAGACAAATAGTGACTGGTGTTAGCTGAAGCTGTAATAGCAGAGGGAATCAAAGCTGTTGGGCCACCTTTTTGAGAACGATAGCCCTCGAGTCCAACTTTCATAGCCACCAAAGCAACCTCGCGGCGGAAATCCAAGTGACTCAGGGCTTGTTTGCCCAAAAGATGACATTGCAAATGCCAGGCAGCAACAACGGCCATATTTAGACCCTTGGCAAACAAAGTCCACCACCATTTTTTGCTTTGTAATTTAGGACGGTAGCTACCTAGCAAACGATTTAACAAGTTGACACCACCCATACTTTGGTTATAAGCTCCAATTAATTTTGGCTGCTTGATAAAGCACAGTTACTTACCTGTAACAGGTGATCTCTGGGAACAGCAGGAATAAGTCTTCACATATGGGTACGTTGGTACCGACGGAACCTGCGCGGGAACGCTCCCCAGCATCCCAAAAAAGGAAAGCTTTTGGGAGCATCCCACAGTGCCTGCGCGCTGCCTTCCCGCCTTTCCTAACTGCCTCTCTCCAGTTCGAGTTTTAAAGCTGAGACAAAGAGAGAGAGAGAGGAGAGGAAAGATACAACTCCTAGGGGAGGTGGGTGGGTTGTGAAGACTTATTCCTGCTGTTCCCAGAGATCACCTGTTACAGGTAAGTAACTGTGCTATCTCCAGGAACAAGTAGGAATGAGTCTTCACATATGGGGACTCCCCAGCTAGAGATGCCTGGGAGATCCCCAAGGTTGTGAGACCCTGAGAAGGGCTCTACCTCCTCCCATGGATCTCAGGCATCCAACCAGGGATGGGGGGGCAGGAGTTGACTAAGCACGGAACAGGTGTTTGAGAACAGCCTGACCAAACAAGGCATCCCGGCGGGAGTCCTTGTCCAAGCAGTAATGGGCTGTGAAGGTATGAACTGAGGTCCAGGTGGCCGCTCGACAGATCTGGTCGATGGACACAGAATTTAGATGAGCCATAGAGGTTGCCATGGCCCTCACATTGTGAGCTGTGACATGGCCCTCCAGAGAAAGGTTCTTGCTCTGATAGGCGAAAGAAATACACTGAGCAGTCCAATTGGACAGTGTTCTCTTAGAGACTGGAAGTCCCAAATGAGAGGGATCAAAAGCAACAAAGAGCTGAGAAGACTTTCTATGTTGCTGTGTCCTTTGTAAGTAAAAGGCAAGAGCCCTCTTACAATCCAGGGTATGAAGATTCCTCTCTGCACTTGATGTATGAGGACCTGGAAAGAAGACAGGTAAGTACACCTCTTGGTTAAGATGAAAAGGTGAGACCACTTTAGGCATAAAGTGTGGATTGGTCCTAATGGCTACCTTATCATGATGGAACCTTGTATAAGGTGGATTAGCCACTAAGGCCTGCAGCTCACTGATGCGGCGAGCCGAGGTGACTGCAATAAGAAAGATAACTTTCCAGGAAAGAAATTTCAAGGAGGTAGTGGCTAAGGGTTCAAAGGGAGGATTCATGAGCCTACCAAGAACCAGATTTAAGTCCCATGCCACTGGAGGTGGTCTAATGGGAGGTTTAGTTAAAAGAAGGCCTCTCATGAATCTTGCTATAAGAGGATGAGAGGAAATAGTTTGTCCATTGAGAGGCTTGAGAGATGCTGCAATAGCACTAAAATGGACCCTTATTGAATTCGTTTTGAGGCCTGCATGGGAAAGATGCAGGAGATAATCTAGTAAAGAATTCAAAGGTATTGCTAGAGGGTTAAAACCCTTCTGAGCACACCAAATGGTAAACCTTTTCCATTTAAAAGCATAGGAATGCCTAGTAGAAGGCTTTCTGGAAGCATGAAGGATATCCCTCACTTGCTGAGACAGATGCCAGTCTTGAAGGTCTAAGCCTTCAGCAACCAAGCCCTGAGATTGGGGGTTTGGGTGCCACAAGGTTCCCCCCTCCTGAGACAGGAGATCTGGAGCAGATCCCAAGTCCAGGGAGGGAGCTTGAGAGAGATGCAGGAGTAGAGGGTACCACACTTTGCGTGGCCATCGTGGAGCCTTGAGGATCATAGTCCCTTGATCTCTCTGAAGCTTGAACAGGGTCTTGGGAATTAGGGGAATGGGTGGAAAGGTGTATAGGAAGTCTTGACCCCAATGAAGGAGGAAGGCATCCTTGTCCTGAACTCCCTGACACGGAATTCTGGAACAGAATCGGGGAATTTTGGCATTCCACAGACTTGCGAAGAGGTCTATGTCCGGGATTCCCCAAATTTGAAAGATTCTGACTATCTGGTCCATATGAAGGGACCATTCATGTGGAAGCAGAACTCGACTGAGTCTGTCTGCCCAAGAGTTTTGAACTCCTGGAAGGTATACTGCCAGAAGATGAATTTGATGCTCTCTGGCGAAGGCCCACAATCTCAGAGCTTCGTTGCAAAGCGACAGAGCCAGTCCCTCCCTGCTTGTTCACATAGAACATGGCTACTTGGTTGTCCGTGTGAATGAGGACTGTCTTGTAGCTGAGCAGGGTATGGAAGACTCTGAGAGCCAGGAAGATTGCTCTGAGCTCTAAGATGTTGATATGTAGAGAGGTCTCCTGTGGGGACCAAATGCCCTGGGTGGAGAGGTCGTGAAGATGAGCTCCCCAACCCTTTGGAGAGGCATCTGTTGTAAGGGTTGCTTGGGGTAACAAATGTTGGAAGGGGGACCCCTGCAACAGATTTTGAGTGGACTTCCACCACTGGAGAGACCAAAAGAGGCGCCTGGAGGTTGCTATTTTGTCTGACAGACCCCCTGATGCCTGGGTCCATTGGTTGGACAAAGTCCATTGAGCTGCCCTCATGTGAAGGCGAGCATAAGGTACCACATGCACAGTGGATGCCATGTGGCCTAGCAGTTGTAACATCTCTCGAGCAGTTAAATGGTTTTTTAACTGAATCTGGGAGGCTAACTGCACTAAGCATAGGCAACGGGCCTGGGGAAGATAGGCCCTTGCAGTTGTGGTATCCAGCAAGGCCCCTATGAACTCTAGAGACTGAGTAGGGGTGAGTTGGGACTTTGGAATGTTTATCACCAGTCCCAGACACTGCAGAACATGCATTGTGCAGGTTAGGGAAGTCTGGGCCTCTGACTGGGATGGAGCTCGAATGAGCCAGTCCAGATATGGGAATACGAATATTCCTAGAGTGCATAGGAATGCAGCTACTACTGCCATGCATTTTGTGAACACTCTTGGAGCAGAGGCCAGACCAAAAGGAAGTACCCTGTATTGGTAGTGCTTCCCTTGATAAAGGAACTGAAGGAACCTTCTGTGTGCTGGATGGATGAGTATATGGGTGTACGCATCCTTGAGATCTAGAGAACAAAGCCAATCCTGACTCTGAAGGTATGGAAGGAGAGTACCTAGAGAAATCATTTTGAATTTCTCCTTGCATAGAAACTTGTTCAATTCTCTGAGATCTAATATGGGTCTGTAACCCCCTGTTTTCTTTGGGATAAGAAAGTAGGGGGAGTAGAACCCTGAGCCCTGTTGAAGAAGGGGTACTTCTTCTATTGCCCCTTGGGCAAGAAGGGTAGTAATCTCTTGACCGAGAAGATCGAGGAGAGATGTTTGAGAATTGAACTGTCTCACCATGGTGTGAGGAGGAAGGTTTGAGAAATGAAGTTTGTACCCTTCCCTTTTGATGGAGAGGGTCCATTGCTCTGCTGTGATTTGTTCCCATCTGGGAGCAAAGTAAGCTAACCTTCCTGGAATGGTGAGAGGCTCTGGTTCTGCTAGAGCCAGAAAGGCTAAGTTCTCTAGATGCAAGTCAAAGGCCCTGAGGAGGCTGAGGCTGTTGGGCTACAGGAGTCCTTGCAGCCTTAGGCTTGGCCTGTTTAGGTTGTTGTCGCTTTGCAGCAAAACGACCTGCAGAAGATGTCTGTTGAGCATAAACAGGATAATATCTTCCCTTCTTGGGAAAATATGGCTTTTTGAACAACCTCTTCTTGACAGGATTAGAGGTAGACTTTGAAAGCCTATCCAAAGCAGAATTTTCTGCATCCATCTGTGTGGCCTTTGCCTGCCAATCCTTGCCAAAAAGGTTTTCACCTGTACAAGGAAGATTTCCCAATCCATCTTGGACCCAAGGTTCCAGATCAGAAGCTTGTAACCAAGCAATTCTGCGTGCACCTATAGCAATAGCCGAAGCTCTGCTGGCACCCTCAAAAGAGTCAAAGGCTGCACGGTTGGAAAATTTGGAAACATCTTGGGCATGCTTAAGCCAAGTGAGAAACTCTTCCCTCTTATCTTCTGGAAGAAAAGGGAGGAAAGTTTGCAGATGATCTGTAACTTCTTTTAGAAACATCCCCATATAGAGAATATAGGAGTTGATTCTGGCAACAAGCATACTGGCTTGAAAGAATTTTCTGCCAAAAGCATCTAAGGTTCTACATTCTCTCCCTGGAGGAGTAGAAGAGTGCCTTTTTGCACTCTTTAACTTTTTCATGGCAGACTCCACCACAATAGAGTGGTGAGGAAGCTGAGTTTTATGAAACCCAGGACAAGGCGGGACACGGTACATGGTGTCTAGCCTACGAGAGTGGGAAGAGATAGTAAGAGGGGTCTCCCATATGCTCAACATGTGATCATAAAGGATCTCATGAACTGGCAAAGTGGCTGCCTCTTTAGGAGCCTTGGGATATTGCAAAATATCCAACCTTTTGGCTCTAGGCTCTGACTCAGGGGCCACTGAGATAGAGAGCCCCTTGGCCACTTCTCTTATAAAGTCCTGAAAAGACAAGTCCTCTGGAGGAGACATTCTTCTTTTTGGAGAAGAAGGCTCTTGAGGAAGGAGTACCGATGCTTCGACAGAAACCTCCGATGTGTCAGAGTCTTCGGAGGAATCGAAGTATCGCCTGTCTGGATGCTCCTGTAGAGCCCGATATGCGTACTGAGTGGTATCGACATCGGGAGTGATCGGTACCGGTTCGGTACCGATGGGCATCATCGGACAGGGTACCGGTGCAGTTGACACCAAAGCCGATGTCGATGCAATCGGTACCGGCACCAGAACCGAAATCGGTGCCGGAGCCAGTACCGGCAACGGAGCCTGTTGCGGTACCAGCGGCGTCGCAGCTCGAATGAATGCCGTGATGGCCTACTGCATGGTCAGAATATTCTGATCCATCGACACCATCAAGGTCTGGAAGTCAGTACCGGCAGATTCCACCGGTACCCCAGAACATTGTAACAGGTGATCGGTCGAGGCCGTGCCATCGATGTCAACCTGTGACCCCATAGGAGGAGCTTTGGAAGCCGGAGCTTCCCACCGGGGTACTTTTGTCGGTGCAGGATCCTCGAGGGCAAGCCCGGAGGCATCTCGATGCTTAGAGGGAGATCTACCCTTCAAGGACGGGCTGGATTTATGTTTGGTTACCTGAGATCCATAGGAGGAAGAAGAAGCCCTGGACGACGTCGATGCCACCGAAGCTGCATCAGAGGGAAACAGGGTATTGAGCTTAGCTGCTCGGTTCTGTAAACCTCTCTTAGACATCATGGAGCAAGACGCACAATCCGTGATGGAATGGTCAGGACCCAAACATTTAAGACACCAGTCATGGGTGTCGGTAACAGAAATGGTACCGCTGCACTTAGTGCATTTTTTAAACCCGGAGGCGGGCTTTTCCATGAGGAAATTTCCCTTAGGCCTAAGGCCCAAAGAGACAAAAACATACACTAAAGTGGAACGGAAGAATTATTATTATTTTTTTTTTAAGAAAAGACCGGTGGTACCGGTCCGACGTCGAAGAAGGCAGACGCGCGACCAAAGAAATAAAATGAAATAAAGAACTTCTTCAGCGGTGACAGGAACACGACCTGCTGGCTCCGCGGAAAAGAAGAACTGGAGAGAGGCGGTTAGGAAAGGCGGGAAGGCAGTGCGCAGGTGCTGTGGGATGCTCCCAAAAGCTTTCCTTTTTTGGGACGCTGGGGAGCGTTCCCACGCAGGCTCCGTCGGTACCGACGTACCCATATGTGAAGACTCATTCCTGCTTGTTCCTGGAGATTGATTTTTTTGCTTTTGTTTGACAGAATATCGATTGGCATTTTGAAGAGGTTTTGGCTGCATCCAATTTGACATGACTGTAGCCACACTGTTGTCATTCCAACGGACACACACCACATTACTATTACCACGGTAATCATATTCGCCACGAGGCTTTTTGGCAAGCTCCTTTGAAGAAACCAAGGGGCACTTGCTGGTACGGTTTTCACGAACAGTTCCAACAGCACGAAAGCCTTTTGCTTTCAGATCAATCATGAGATCATATGAAGTGAAATAGTTGTCAAAAAACAAGCTGTGGTGATTTGGATTTTCAACAACTGTTATCAAATCAAGAACAACTCTAGTGCCAAGTGGAACATTGTACTGAGGACCATCTTTTTCCTTGGCACCAGTGTAAATTTGCATCGAAAATGGATACCCAGCACAACATCCACACTTTGTAACCAAATCGAATTGGCTTACCTCGAATAAACATTTTGCAACTGTGGTGCCCGTAATATGGCACCATTGATTCATCAATACTCAAGTTTTCTCTGAACACTCCACCGACTTTCACAAGCTGTGCTGTGAGGTGATCATAAAATGGCTCAATTTTTGCTACTTTTCCAGGTTGCAAATTGAGATTATCAACAATGTGGAAGTACGTTTTCAAATCCCGGAAACGTTTGCGACTCATTATCTTTGGGACAATATTATTGCTCAAATCCTCGGCGGTCGACCAATAGTGACTTTCTTTGGGCAACTGGTGGTATCCACCGAGGAGCAAAATGCCAAAAAACGAATCAACTCGTCCCCATTTGTATCAATATTTGCCAATTTCTGCTGAGCATAAATATTGGTCATACCGGCAAGATGATCAACCTAATCATCACCAAAAATTTGCATAAAGAGGTCAAAGGGAGATTTATCAATCAAATCAGTGCGAAGATCGGCTAATTTTTCGGGAGATGCTTCTGGCATTGGAGTCAAAAAGTCGTCCCTCTTCATCCATTTTGGGGTTGATTTTATCCACTTACGCTTTTTTGCTGGTTGAGCTGACTGATAATTAGATAAGAGCTCACTGTCACTGTCACTTTCTACCAACTGATCACTTCCCTCAGATTCCACATTAGCAACTTTTTGAATATCTAGATCTAATTCACCACACACTTCGCCAGGCTCAATAGACTCCAAATTTTCTTCATCAATTTCTTCAATGTCTGAAGCAGCCATTTCATCATTGGGTAGCAAAATCAAAATATCGGCTTCTTCTACATCTGAATCTTCCGCAATGTGTGTTACTGCTTCTTGAAGCGTCAGGCAACGGTATTTAGGCATTATAACTATATAGAATTAGTTGAATAACAATCCTGCAAAAAATATGGCAGAAATTGTAAAATGAAAAAAATGAAACCCGGAAGTCCCAACGTTCCAAAAGTGGAACACATGGAAAGTAGTAATCACAACATGAATAGGTTACCGACATGCATAAAACCTGACCAACACACTCATAAAACATTCCAGAGTATGAATCTCACCCTAATACGACAGACGGACATGTGAGAACAAAATTGTAGAGGGATATATTACATAAACCATAAAGTGCCAACTTTGGTCTACTTTGGCATACTGTAGAAGGGGGTATATCGCCAATTGGAAAAAAAAATGATTGCTCAAGAGGGTCAATGTCTGTAAACTCATTGACAAAGTTTCATCTAATTTGCTTGAAAATTGATAAAGCTATATCATTGCAAAAATATGTTCCACATGTGGAACGTTGGCGCCTAAAAGGTTAAGCAGATAATTTAATTTTACATTTGACCATTTTTTAGCATGCACTAATAGTCATTTCTGGGAAGCAAATCACTATGATAATGGAGGCTATAGTAAAACAAAATGACAGGCTAAATTACCAGAGACTAATATCCATTCCAGAATAAGGAAAATTTCAAATATTAAATTTGAAGGCTAGGGGGCTAGATTTTTGAAACAGGGCTCCATGGGTGATCCAGGAATCTACAGACTTTTGAGTCCAATGTCAGCGCTGGGTAAAAAAGTGGAATAGAATTACTGTAGTGGAATAGAATTACTATAGTGATGGAAAGTGTTGTCGAATGTGCCAAATTTAGGAAGCGGTACAAACTACAGTATAGTGTCTCTAAAAAAAGAATTCCTAAATTTTCGAGACAGGGTGTCACTGCAATATTTATGAATATGTCTGTTTTATTTGCTGTCATGCAATGAGGTAGATGCCCTGGAAGGTATAGGTAACATGAGGAAGGATCTAGCAAAGCTTGAAGAATAATTGAGAATTTAGCAGCTAAAACATAATGCTAAAAATGTAAGGCCATGCACCTGGGCTGCAAAAACACAAAACAGTGGTACAGTATAGGGGGTTAAGTACTTCAGTGCAGGAAAGACGAGCGGGACCTGGGAGTGATTGTATCAGATGATCTTAAATTGGCCAAACGGGTAGAAAAGGCGATGGCAAAAGCCAGAAGGATGCATAGGTGAGAGGATGGTCTTGCAGGAAAAAAGGACATGATAGTGCCTTTGTATAAATCTCTAGTGAAACTTCATTTGGAGTACTGTGTAGGGTTCTGGAGACCACATCTTCAAAAGGATATAAAAAGGATAGTCGGCCCAGAGAGCGACTACTAAAATGGTTAGCGTTTGTCATAAGGCATATGGGGCTAGACTTAAAGATTTCAGTATGGAGGAAAGGTAGGAGAGGGGTGATATGATAGAAATGTTTAAATACCTCCATGGAATAAATGCACAAGAGGTGACTCACTTCCAATTAAATGGAAGCTCTGGAATGAGAGGTCATAAGATGAAGGTGAAGTGGAATAGACTCAGGAGTAATCTAAGGAAGTATTTCTTTATAGAAAGAGTATTTGGATGCGTGGAACGCCTCCCAGTGGAGGTAGTTGAGACAAGAACTGTATCTGATTTCAAAAAAGCATGGAACAAAAGGATCTCTGAGGAAGGGAATATAGAACGTTATAGTTCTTATGGATGAGCAGACTGGATAGGCCTTATGGTCTTTGTGTCAAATTCTGTTTCTATGATATCTAAATATACATTTAAATAAATATGGATAGATATGGCTTAATAAAGAGTCAACATAGATTTAGCATACAGAAGTCCAATCTTACATTCTTATATTTTTCTTTATTTATTTTTTCTTATATACCGCCTTATTATATATATTCAAAGCGGTTTACAATGAACAATTATAGCAACAAGCTTTACATTGAACAGGGTTATTCAACTTGGAGGTTACATGGGGTAAAACAATCAATTGTCAGTTGCTAATTATATACAAGAACTCTAGCTGTGTTTCATGGTCCAGTTGCTGTTACTGTTAATATCATCTTCCGGGGTCGTTCCAAAGTATTCCAGGAACAGATGGGTTTTTATCGCCTTTCTAAAGTCTGTTAGGTCTTTGATCTCACGTGTTGATGCGGGGAGATCATTCTACAGCTTGGGTGCAAATAGGGAGAAGGCTCTGTTGCAGGTGGATTGGTTTGTTTTCCTGAAGTTTGGCGGGGTCTCTAGGATGTTATCTGTTCCTCTCCTTGTTCTGGTAGGCGGTGTTTTCTTGATCAGTGGTTGCAGTGTTGTAGGTGTGAGGTTGTTTAGTGTTTAAAGATTATTATTATGTTTTTGTACTTTTGCGTACAATCATAGGGAGGCAGTGCAGCTGATGGAGCGTGGGTGTTATGTGTTTGTATTTTGCTGTTCCGGTGATGATTCTGGCCGCAGTGTTTTGTACCAGTTGCAAGGGGAGGGTCGTTTTCTTCGGAAGTCTAATATAGGCATTATTATGGCTTGGCAAACAGTTCAGAAGTCGTTGTCTGAGAGCAGTGGTTTGAGGTTGCATAGCATTCTGAGTTTGTGGTATGCTGATCTGGTTGTCTTCTTGATGTGTGGCTGGAAGCTGAGTTGTTGACCGATATAGGTTGATATCTGTATTTTCAGAAGACATGATTTATTTTTGTATTATTGTAATTTTTAAACATGTTCATAGCATTGTGTAGATAGTAAAAGCAGTTTTCCATATCGTCCTGCTAGACCAGCCCAGGCACATGGGTTGTGCTTCCGTACCAGCAGAGGGGGAGACAGTAGAACAATTCAGAGGTTTCTTATGACCTCATTCTGCTACTATAGCTGATACAGCTAGGGGGACGTTTCAGTATTTCTCTTTCTCCAGCACATGATTAATGCAATCTGATTCATCTCTGTTTAAAATCTATGGAAATTCTGGTTTAGCTCGTGAACAATCTCTCTTTGGGGTGACTTTCTCACTAGAGCTCGAAGAGGGAGGGCTTCCGAATAGTCATCTGTTTAAAAAAAAAAGTTGCTCTCCTGGGACTTGACCACATGGAGGAGGGGAATTGGTTCAGTACTCAATCCTTATCTGGTTAAGGGCTAGTTGATTAGTAAAGATTATTTGATCAGGACCCCTAACCTAGCACAGTCTTAGTACCCCTATCCCCTCCTCCTTCCCTGGATCTCCCCCAAAGATTCAAACAAAAGTTCTTCAGAGTTATGTGCCTGCAGAAATTGGCTGCAGGGGAGTAGCACTGAGCCCAGCATGACTGCTGTTCTTGGCTCCTCAGTACTTCTGCTTAATAGAGTTTGACTTGGGGGGGGGGGGGGATGGCGACCTGACCTCATCCGCTGGGCAGTTCGACTGCCTGGTCCTGGATCATTTCAGAGGAACTGTTTGGTTAGGTATGGTTTGTTTTTCCTGCCAGTTCCCACCTCATGTTCATGCTGTCAACATGTGTTAGCTGTGAGTTAACTTGCATACAGCACTGTTCATGTTGGGTACTTGCAGGAACTTGTGTGTGCATTCTCAGTGCGTGGCATCAGCAGATGCTGGTTTGGTGCTTCATTTCTGGGCACGTCCGCAGCACATGGTGGTTTGTCTGCACCTTTAGTATGCATGCCTCTTTCTAGCATACTTCTGCTGAACTCGCAGAGAAGATTTGCTGATAAACTGCAGAGACTGCTTTACTTGAGGCAGGTGCATGTCTTCTATGAGGAAATGCTACCTTGTCTGTGGCAAACGCCGAGTTGTTCTTTGTACTCCCTTTGTGATTCCTGTATGGAAGCTTCTGCTAGTTTCTACAAGTAAACCCGGCAAAATCTTTTGCAATCTGGTTCACCTTTGGCAGTCTTTCTCCCACCTGTGCCCCCTCTCTCTCCTCCCAGCCTATCCCCCTGGTCTCATCACTCCGATACTTAGGTGTTGTTCTTGACTCTGCCCTCACTTTCAAAGATCACATTTCTTCAATTGTTCAACGCTCTTTCTTCTCTCTTCGTCAACTTAGAGCAGTTCGCCCTTTCCTTTCTACCCCTGCTCTGACCACCCTTCTGCTCACCCTTGTGTTGTCCCGTCTCGATTATTGTAATGTCTCTTTTGCTGGTTTACCCAAGTCCCAACTGTCTCGTCTCCAACGCGTTCAAAATGCTGCCATCTGTCTGTTATCCCATGCATCACGTTTCGATCATGTCACACCCCTTCTTTATCAATATCACTGGTTACCCATTTCTTTCCGTATTCGGTATAAACTTCTAATCTTTGCACATCGAATAATCCATACCGGCACTCCCCTCTACCTGGCAAATCAGATACAATTCCGTACCCCTCACCGCCTCCTCCGCTCTGTACACATAAATCGCATGGTCCTTCCCTCCCCTGCACATGCTCGTCTAGAACAAACCCGCTCCTCTGCTTTCTATTTCTTGGTTCCAAGTCTTTGGAACTCACTCCCCCCCCCCCCCCCCTCCGTGCAGAAAGCTCATACCAAACATTCAAATCCCAACTCAAAACCCATCTTTTCTGCCTTGCGTTTGATCCTCCTCCCTAGCCCATTCCTTCCCCCTCCTCGTTACCATGTCCTTTCACAGAATGTTTGTCTTCTCCTTCCCCTCCTCCCTTGTTTGTACACATGCATTATTGTTTCTGATTTTAGCTTACTCCTGTTCTTATCTCCTCTTTCCTTTCTCCTCTATCTTTCTTTGATTTGATGGCGTTCCTTTCTTTTTCTGCAGCCGAGTGCTTGTTTTAACTAACTTGCCTGATTTTATTTATTGTAAACCGCTCAGACGCCTACGGTATCGAGCGGTATAACAAGTTTTAATAAACCTAAACCTAAAACCTAAACCTAAACCTAGTTCCTCAGAAGTATACCCCTCACAGTTGGCAGACAAGGAAGCCCTTCCTTTGTTGTCCTTTCAGTAGGGGCAGTGTGGGAAAGGACAGTGTCCTGTCCTGGATTCCTCCTTTTGCTCTATATTGACCATTCCCAATGCTTCTTTGAGCTTCTCAGTGGGGACCTATAGCAGCCAGTCCATCCCCCATTGGGGGGGGGGGGGTGAAGACTGATAGTGAGTTCTCAGTCTCTGGTTTGTCCTCTCGGGAATTATTTCCTTTCTCCAGTAAGTATGGCCCTTCTGGCAAGGCAATTCTGGTCCCTCCCAATCGCTTTCCTCTTGGTTAGAGGAGGGTTCTGCTATGCAGGGCAGGCAGAGCACTGCGGGAGCCCCTCCACAGAAACAGCCACAGCACAGATTTGATTCCGGGAACTTGGACTGTTTCTCCTGTGCTCAGGATCTTGATTTGAGCTCCTGTAGCTTTGATAAAGACTTCACGTTTGAGGAAGGCAAGCCTTTACTGCCAGAAAACCAAGATGATTCACTCATCTGTTTGTTCCATAGGGAAGAGCTGATTGATCTGGTGTCTTCCGCCCTGCGGCTGTCAGATCTTCCAGCAGCGGAGCAGGTGCCACAAGTGCACCCTCTTTTGCAAAGAGTTTGGAAACCGTCTAGGATCTTTCCCTTCCCAGAGGATCTCAAGAGCATGGTGCTCATGGATGGGACCTACTGAACTCCCCATTGAAGGGGGGTCAGACCAATTGGATCACAAGATGGAGTCTCTCCTTAAGAGTCAGTTTTCAGCCTCCTCTCTAGGCAGCAGTTTGTGGATGACTGATAGCTTGTGCCCTCTTCCAATGGATTCAGTTGCTTCCTCAGGATGATGCTTCAGTCCTTCTGGAGTTGGCAGCAGTCTTCCTGTTGGGCACAATGTATGATCTGGTCCACCTGGCAGCCAAGGATATTGCATTCTCTGTGATTGCACGTCACTGGCTTTGGCTTCGTCATTGGGTAGCAGACATGGTCTCCAAGTCCCAGTTGTTTAAGCTTACCTTTAAAGAGAAGCTATTGTTTGGGGAGGACTTGGAGAAGCTGGTCAAAGAGTTGGGAGAATCCCAGCCTTATCGGCTTCCAGAGGATAGGCTTAAAAGGCATAGGAAGTGGTCAGGCCTGTCTTCTTCCTCTGCTTGCTCTTGGTACCAGGATTTCTGGGGTTTCCAGGACTCCCTTAATGTCACCCAGGGAAGCCCTCCTTACCTCCTTCAGCTCTCAGTCCTGGACTCGGTTCTTTCGCAGGGCTCGTGGGCCCTGGGAGGCTATCTCTTCCAGATGTAACTTCTCATGTCAGGCACAATGATGAATCAGAGGAACATTCCAAGATGCTTTCTGTGGGCAGTAGACTTGGCATTTTCTACTAGGAATGGAACCACATGACCTTGGACCGCTGGGTGCTGAACATTATTCAACATGGCTACGTTTTGGAATGCAGAGGTCCTATCCCAGATGCCTATGTGACTTCTCCATATGGTTCTGTGGCCAAGAAGGCCTCTGTCCAAGCTACCCTGAGAAGACTGCTCAGTCTTCAGGCCATCATTCCATTGCCACCCACCAAACAGGGCAAGGATGGTATTCCATCTATTTGGTGGTGCCAAAGAAGGGGAGAGTCATTCTGGCCAATCCTTAGTCTCAAGAGCGTCAATGATCACCCAAGGACATTTTATTTCCACATGGAGACACTGAGGTTTGTCATCAGGGTAGTTTGATGCAGGGAATTTTTCACCTCCCTAGATGTGGCTGAAGCCTATTTCCACATTCCCATCTGTGAAGATCAGCAGCATTTCCAATGCTTTGCCATTCTCAGTTCTCATTTTCAGTTTGCTGCTCTTCCCGTCGGTGTCTCTGCCTCCGCAAGGACATTCTCCAAGATAATGGTGGTGGTGGCTGCTAATCTGCAGCGCTAAGGGATTTGTGTTCATCCATACCTAGACTGGTTTATCTGAGTTAGGTCATCAGTGCCGTACCTAGCCCTGTGCGAGTGGTGCAGCCTCACAGGGCGCAAAAAAATAGGAGCGCATTTGGGGATGCCGGCCTCATTTTCCCAACCCCACACACACACGCTGCCTGCCCTTGTCCCATTGCTGCTTTTATGGTTCCCTTGACAGCGGCAGCAGGACCTCCCAATTTAAAAAAAAAATGCACAAGTCTCTGACGCCGCACTTGCATGCTAACCTGATTTCCCCTTCTTCTGACGTATGCTCACATCAGAGGAGGGAGGGACCAGACCAGCCATTCAAACATGGATCTTTGCAACTCTGCATTTGAATGGCTGGTCTGGTCCCTTCCTTCTCTGAGGCGAGCATACGTCAGAGAAGGAGGATCAGGCCAGCATGCAAGCACAGAATCAGACCCATGTGTTTTTATTTTGAATTGGAGGCTCTGCTGCTGCTGCTGCCATGGGACCCTAAAAGCGGTGGTGGCAGGGCACGGTCAGGCTGGGTGGGGAGTCGGCTGGAGACATGGAGGTAAAATGGAGAAATGCTGGGCATGGGGCAAAGGACAAAATAGGGGAGGGCAGGCACACCAGAAGAGCAAGTCGCACAGGATGCATTTATGGCTTGGTACTGTCCTGCAGGTCACTATCAGAAGCATATCTGGTGTTGGCCCAAGTGGTGGGCTGACACCAGATACTCTTCAGGTGACTTGGAGAGGTTTCTGGAGAGTTTGGGCTGGGTGATCAACCACTGGCAAGAGCCTGCCGAGTTGCTAGAGTACCATGGAATGCAGTTCAACACCTGCATCGGCCACATTTGACGTGGGTGGTCCATCAACTGCCTGTAAAGAGAGCAGAAAGGCTGCTGTTCCAGTTGGCAGCCTTTCAGAAGCAGTGTGCTCCTAAGCTTTGGCATTGCCTTCAGCTCCTCGTTTGCTGGTCCTTTGGGTGTGGGCTCACTTGAGAACGCTGTAAAGGTCCTTATTGTCTCACTGGTCTCCTTGCTCTTAGATCACCCATTGGTGGTGGCCAGCTTGCACTGGTGGAGGCAGCCCAACCATCTGTTGAAGGGCATGCCCCTGGATGATCCTTTCATGGCTTCTCCTATCGAAAGACGCCAGCCTGTTCAATGTGGAGCCCATTGTGAGGGACAGATGTCTTAGAGCTGCTGGAACAGTTGAACTGTGTGGCCCATCAACTGATTCGAGAGAGCCAGTCACTTGGCTTTCTTGCATCTCTGAGCTTTGATCCGGATATTCTCTGACAACATACAAAGGGGCAAGAAGCATTCCAGGGAGGCCCTGGAAATAGCTGTCTTGTTTTCTTGGATGGGTATCACACTGAGATGGATCTAATTGTGAATCGGGCCACTGCCAAGGTATGAAATTTCTTCAGTCACCACAGAGAGGCAAGGACTCTGGTTTAGCCTAGGCCAAGGCAGCGATTGTTATATGTGTTTTCTCCATGGCCTCTCATAGGGTGTGTGCTTTGCAGCTTAGAGTGCCATTTAGTGGTTATTGTAGTGCCAGACTGGCCGTGGAGGCCGTAGTATGCAGATCTGATGCACCTCCCTTCTGTCTCCCATCAGCCCAGGGATTCTTGAGAACATAAGAACATAAGACATGCCATACTGGGTCAGACCGAGGTCCATCAAGCCCAGTATCCTGTTTCCAACAGTGGCCAATCTAGGTCATGCGTACCTAGCAATATCCCCAAAAGACACAGGTTCCTCAATGCTTGTACTGGGTCAAGCATTGATATCCTGGGTCCCTTTTTAATAGTGGTTTATGGACCTTTCCTTCAGGAACCTGTCCAAACCTTTTTTAAACCCAGCTATACTAACAGCCCTTACTACCTCCTCTGGTAACAGATTCCAGAGTTTGGTTACACGTTGAGTGAAAAAATATTTTCTCCTATTTGTCTTAAATAGTTTACCCTGTAGCTTCATTACATGTCCCCTAGTCTTCCTATATTCTGATAGTGTAAACAATTGATCCACGTTTATCCGTTCCACTCCATTCATTAATTTATAGACCTCTATCATATCTCCCCTCAGCCGTCTCTTTTCCAGGTTAAAGAGCCCTAACCTATTTAGCCTCTCTTCATAGGAGTAGCCTTCCATCCCCTTCACCAATTTGGTGGCTCTTCTCTGTACGTTTTCTAATAACGCTATGTCCTTTTTGAGATACGGTGACCAGAATTGCACACAATATTCAAGGTGCGGTCGTACCATGGAGCGATACAGAGGCATTATAATATCCTTTGTTTTATTTTCCATCCCTTTCCTTATGATACCTAGCATTCTATTTGCTTTCTTGGCCGCCGAGGTTGATGGATGGCTTGGCTCCCTTCTCACTTACGGCCTGGCAATCGAAAGGTGTCGCTTAGCACATAAGGGCTACTCTTTTGCCATAGTTTCCATGCTTCTGAAAGTGAGGAGAGGCAGTGTCAGGATTATCAAGTCAGCCCTAGTGCAGCAGACTTGCCTTCCTTCAAGGTTCCGTGAGGGTTCGGGTGGCGGCCTTTTGCTTTAGGGGGCTGGCGACAGGGTGCTCTGTGGCCTCACACCCTGGTGTGATTTGTTTCCTTTGGAGTGGGGGGGGGGGGTAGAGCACTTGCTGCACCAGTAAAAGCACCTTGCCACCTACTGGAGGCAGAAATTGCTGGTTTCTCTCAGTGCTGCGCCAATACATAAGAACATAAGATATGCCATAATGGGTCAGACCAAGGTCCATCAAGCCCAATATCCTGTTTCCAACAGTGGCCAATCTAGGTCACAAGTACCTAGCAGTTTCCCTAAAAGACACAAGTTCCACAGTGCTTGTATCTCGGGTCCCCTTTAATAATGGTTTATGGACCTTTCCTCCAGGAACTTGTCCAAACCATTTTTAAACCTGGCTACACTAACAGCTTTTACTACATCCTCTGGTAATGAATTCCAGAGTTTGATTACATGTGAGTGAAAAAATATTTTCTCTTATTAGTCTTAAATAGGTTACCCTGCAGCTTCATTGCATATCTCCTAGTCTTTCTATATTTTGATGGCATAAGCAATCGATCTACGTTTACCCGTTCCACTCCGTTCATTAATTTATAGACTTCTATCATATCTCCCCTCAGCCGTCTCTTTTCCAGGTTGAAGAACTCTAACTTTTTTAGCCTCTCTTCATAGGGGTATCCTTCCATCCCCTTTACGATTTTGGTGTCTCTTCTCTCTACCTTTTCTAATAAGGCTATATTTTTTTTAAGATACGGCGACCAGAACTACACACAGTATTCTAGGTGCGGTTGCACCATGGAACAGTACAGAGGCATTATAATATCCTCTGTTTTATTCTCCATTCATTTCCTTATGATACCTAGCATTCTGTTTGCCTTCTTGGCCGCTGCTGCACATGGGGCGGAGGGTTTCAACATGTTATCCACGATGACGCCTAAATCTTTTTCCTGGGTGGTAGTTCCTACTTGCATCGTGCAACCATAATTTGGGTTGTTGTTTCCTAGGTACATAACTTTGCATTTGTGCACATTAAATTTCATCTGCCATTTGGATGCCCAGTCTTCCAATTTATCAAGGTCCTCTTGCAGTTTTTCACAATCCTCATGGGTTTTAAGAACTTTGAATAATTTTGTATCATCTGCAAATTTTGATTACCTCATTGTTATTCTCATTTTCCAGGTCATTTATGAATATGTTAAAAAGCAGCAGACCCAGCACAGATTCCTGGGATACTCCATTATTCTCCTTTCTCCATTTGTCATTCTCTACCCTCTACTTTCTATCCTTTAACCAGTTCCTGATCCACAATAGTACACTGGCATTAAACTAACTTAGTCAGCTATAATTTTCTTTCCTTCCCCAAAGGAATATAAAGCTGAAAATGGATTCCAGAGTTGGCAGTAATAGCGGAAAGAGGCCCTGTGCAGATCTGAAACAACAATGGCAAAAGAAATGTCCCCTTGGGGAATCCCAAAAGACAAACCAAGGACATGCAAAACCTTAGTTTCAACTGCCACAAACTGAACTCTGTCAGAAAGGAATGAGGCAATCTAGGCTAACAGTTTACCACCTACCACAAAGGTCACAAAATGCCTCAATAATATAGCATGATCACCATCAACAAAGAATCATCACCTGAATCCAAGTAGGCCTACAAATCATCATTTATGGACATTAGCATTGTTTTTATGCTATGATATAGGCTAAAGCCCAATAGGCAAGGATGCAAAATATCACGAACATCAACAAATTTCTGCAACTGACATCATACTGCTTTCTCTATTAATGTGGCTAGAAAAGGAAGATTTGAACTGGG
Source organism: Ichthyophis bannanicus (assembly GCA_033557465.1). Classification (NCBI taxonomy): domain Eukaryota; kingdom Metazoa; phylum Chordata; class Amphibia; order Gymnophiona; family Ichthyophiidae; genus Ichthyophis; species Ichthyophis bannanicus. The sequence continues at coordinate 1,189,787,861 of CM066032.1, forward strand.
CCTAAAACTTTCTGGCTTAGATGCATCCAAAGATGCCTTCTTCAGTGATGGATGAATAGCAACCAACTTTTAACACTGGCGGAAAATGCCTTGCCCCAATTAATTATTAATCATAGACCGTAGCAACACAGCTACCTCTTCTTTAACCAGTCCAAACACACTGGCTGTACATGAATCCAAACTGGAACAAGTTCAAGTGCATCAAAATTAACAGTTTCTTCAATGTAACTGGCTTAAATTCCACAAAATCTTGCTTGTACTCCAATGCAGGCAGATCAGCCTCACTAACAACCAGTGTTTTTTTCCTAGCTGAGAAGGTGCCAATACTCATATGCAGGGCCATCTTTAAAGGGTGTGGTGACCACTGAGGGACTCATCCCCTTATAGCCACACCCCTACAGTTGGCATAGAGTCTATGAAAAGGCAGCATTACAAATATTACACCGGTGCTTAGAATACACCTCTTCTGAAAAGTGAACTAGAAGCACTGCTACAAATCCCTGCATAGAACCTACATGCTTGCAAAATACCTAACAGTGGTCGCGTATGCAAAATATGGATAGACCCTTACCAAATAATAAATGAACACATATTAGAAATAGAAATGTGCAGACAAAGCTGAATTGGAACCCTCAAGAAGCCTGGTCTCTGCTAGTAATACAACACTGGAGAAATATTAACAGAAATGCATTTTATCCTTTGCCATGCAAAACGAAAAGATATCTGAGATCCTGCACATTCAGATTCCCAAAGCTAGCATAGTGTAATCACTAAACCAAAACTAAAAATGTTTATTCTGTTTTCATTGTCTGAACAGCTCAGCATCCTACAATTTGCAGTGGTTGACTGCTTCTCTCGGAGCAGTTTCTCCAATTGGGTTAGTTTTGCACATGCCATGAGAGTCATGAACTTCACTCCTAAGCCAGGGTATCCTGTGGGGGGCATTCTATGTGTGTGTTCAGAGTGTGCAGAGCCTAGTCTCTTTCGTTAATACTTTGGGACCAGGGGTCAATTTTAGTAGGCAATTTAAAAAGTGCCAATAGTCGGTAACACCAAGTGCCACCTGAAAAAAAGCCTTGCTAACAACCAGTGCGGATGAAAAATAAATCCATGCACAACTCAATTACTTTTATCATCAAAATGTGGTGCTAAACTATCACAATCAAACTGAAGGCTGGCAGATGCACCAGGCCCTGAACAGCATCCAACAAACTTTTGGTAGACCTAAATATCTTTTTTGACTGACCTACAAAGTTTTTTCAAGACTTTTAGAATAATAAACTTTTAGCATTAACAATCAGACTTTTTTTTAAAGTGCTGTCAAGTCAATGCTGACTCCTGGTGCCCCAGCAGCCCCTGGGTTACTCTGGGCTTTTTCCATGCCAACACTACTTAAGAACATAAGATATGCCATACTGGTTTAGACTAAGGTCCACCAGGCACAGTATCCTGTTTCCAACAGTGGCCAATTCAGGTCACAAGTACCTAGCAGGTTCCAAAAAGACACACAGGTTCCACAATGCTTGTAGTGGGGCAAGCAGTGGATTTTTCTGGGTCCTCTTTAATATTGGTTTATGGAACTTTCCTCCAGGAACTTGTCCAAACCTTTTTTAAACCCAGCTATACTAACAGCTTTTACTACATTCTCCAGTAACAAATTCCAGAGTTTGATTACACGTTGAGTGAAAATATATTTTCTCTTATTAGTCTTAAATGGATTACATTGTAGCTTCATTGCGTGTCCCCTAGTTTTTCTACTTTTTGATGGCGTAAAAACAACTGATCTTTATTTACCCGTTCCACTTCATTCATTAATTTGTAGACTTCTATCATATCTCCCCTCAGCCATCTCTTTTCCAGGTTGAAGAGCACCAACCTTTTAAGCCTCTCCTCATAGGGGTATCTTTCCATCACTTTTACCATTTTGGTTGCTCTTCTCTGTACCTTTTCTAATTCCGCTATATCCTTTTTAAAATACAGCGACCAGGTTTTCCAGTCTTTTGCATTGAGTGTCACATGTATGATTTTCTCCTAGTTGGTGAAGGGCCTTATGTGTGCACTAGGTGCAAGGAGCTCTTTGCTCTCAGGGAACATGTCTGATCTCTGGAGGTCCAAGTGGCAGACTTGGAGGACATAAGGATGACAGAGAGGTATATAGATGAGACCTACAGGGAAGTAGTACTGAAGTCCCACCTCCAGTCTGGCAGCCTCCCTGTTTCCATGGAGGAGAGAGGTCACGTGATAGGAGAGCATCACCCTGGTATGGCAGGAAGTGATCCTGTAGCTAAGATCTCCAGATGATGTAAAACCCTCTGGCACAGAAGAGGTTACTCCAGTGCCATGTGCCCATGAGAGAAGGGTTAGGATAGCCATTATAGTTTATAGTGATTCAATCATTAGGCATGTAGATAGCTGGGTAGCCTGCCTCATGCGCCACCTAAACAAGGTTTTAGATAGCGCTGGGGAGGAGTCTGCTGTCTTGGTACATGTTATCCCCATGATGTAGGAAAGCATGGGAGGGAGGTTCCAGAGGCCAAATTTAGGTTTTTGGGTAGAAAGTTGAAATCCAGAACTTCCAGGATAGCATTCTCAGAAATGCTTCCCATTCCACGTGCAGGACCCAAAGAGCAGGCAGAGCTCTGGAGTCTTGATTCATGGATGAGAGGATGGTGCAAGGAAAGGGTTTTGGTTTTGTTAGGAAACGGGCAACATTTTTGGGGAAAGGAGGGGCTTTTCAGAAGGGATGAGCTCCACATTAACCTGGTTGGAACTAGGCTGCTGGCATTAGCTTTTAAAAAGGAGAGAGAGCAGCTTTTGAACTAGATAATAGGGGAAAAGTGACAGTCGCCCAAGAGCGCATGGTTTGGAAGGATGTATCCTTGAAAGGTACTAGCAAAAGATTGAACTTAGGGCATATCGACAGAGGTTCCAATAAAGACAAAAGTGACCCAAATGCCCTTAAGTATAGAGTAGACTGAGCTTAAAAATTGGAACAATACAAAGGCATTATAATATTCTTTGTTTTATTTTCCATTACTTTTCTTATGATTCCTAGCATTCTATTTGCCTTCTTGGCCGCTTCTGCACATTTAGCTGAGGGTTTCAACGTGTTATCTACGATGATGCCTAAATCTTTTTCCTAGGTGGTGGTTCCTAATGTGGAACATTGCATCGTGTAGCCATAGTTTGGGTTGTTCTTTCCTAGGTGCATAACTTTGCACTTGTCCACATTATATTTCTTCTGTCATTTGAATGTCCAGTCTTCCAATTTATCAAGGTCCTCTTGCAATTTTTCACAATTCTCTTGGGTTTTAACAACTTTGAATAATTTTGTGTCATCGGCAAATTTGATTACCTCACTTGTTGTTCCCATTTCCAGATCATTTACGAATATGTTAAAAAGCAGCAGACCCAGCACAGATCGCAGGGGTACTCCACTATTTACCTTTTTCCATTATGAAAATTGGCCATTTAGCCCTACCTTATGCTTTCTGTCTTTTAACCAGTTCCTGATCCACTACAGTACACTGCTTCCTATCCCATGACTTTTTAATTTTGCCAAGAGTCTCTCATGAGGGACCTTGTCAAAGACTTTCTGAAAACCCAGATACACTATATCAACCGACTCACCTTTGGTCTACCTGTTTATTCACACCTTCAAAAAAACATATCAGATTAGTAAGACAAGACCTTCCTTGGCTAAAGTCATGCTGGCTGTCTCCCATTAAGCCATGACTATCTACATGTTCAGTAATTTTTTCTTTATAATTTTGCCCGGTACTGACGTCAGGCTCATCGGTCTGTAGTTTCCCGGATCATCCCTGGAACCCTTTTTAAAAATTGGCATTACGTTGTCCATTTGCCAATCTTCAGGTATTACAGATGATTTTATTGATTATTCACTGATTACACAGGTACACTAAAAAAAATTTTTTTTTAAACTGCCTCTAATGTTTCGATTGATTTTTACGTTTTTTGGTGCGCTGAATCCAAATCTGGTAACCAATTTGCTCCATCACGTACAGATTTTTTGCTACATTGGGTTAGCAGTTTGAGGTGAACGTTTCAGATTGAGTGCGATCGAGATAAAAGTTTCTTGGATGAATTCTTTATACTAATTGTTTAGTAGTTATTCAAATAAGAATAAAGAAAATTGTAACAAGGCAGCACATAAGAATAGAGTAATGTCAACAAAACACACTGTGATGGTAGCAAAATTGTCTGCACTTAAAACAGCCACATACATGTGCACAAACATTGAGCATATAAGAGCGAGGTTAGACACAAAGCAAAGCAAAGAAATGTGCAAAAAATGTTGTACAGGTATGTATGTAAGAATAGAAAACGCAAACCGCACCATTGCAATACATGAAGACAAACACCCAATGGTGTGAAAATAAAATTCTAATAAATGAGATCCGACACTGTGGTAATAACTAGCAAATTTTTATTTCAAAGTTTAGTAAAAACACGATATTTGTCAACACAGTTTAGATTTTAAAGTCATTCTTGGGTCAATCAATCTCTTGGTAGGCCCGTTTCTTCTTCCCCCGAATGCTTCTCTTGGTGCGCTGCTTGGCGTATTTTTCATCTGGGGTTTCCCGCAGCAGCAACCAGCAGAAATCAGCCATCATAGTGGTGTTCCATCTTCCTTGGTACCTTCTCTCTGCGTCCTTAATGTCCTGGTGAAACCTTTCACCTTGTTCTTCACTGTACGCCCCCAAGTTTTCGGGAAAGTAGTTCACATGGGAGTGCAAGAAATGGACTTTCAGGCTCATGTTACAGCCTTGTTCTTTGAAGGCATTGAGCATCCTGGCAACAATATCCTTATAGTTCTCATCCCGCCTGTTTCCCAAGAATTTGAGAACAACATCCTTGAAGGAATCCCAGGCTTCTTTTTCCTTCTCAGACATCGTTTCAGCGAATGCTCCATCTGAAATGAGTTTCCTTATATCAGGGCCAGCAAACACTCCTTCCTTTAGCTTTGCTTCAGAAAGTCGGGGGAACTTTGAGCAAAGGTACTGAAAGCACTCACCATCTTTTGGAAGGGACTTGATGAATTGCTTAATGAGACCCAACTTAATGTGGAGAGGTGGTAATAGAATTTTATCATGAGGTACCAAGCTCTCATGAAGAACATTTTTCTCACCGGGTCTCAAATACTCCCGAATTGGCCAGTCTTTTTTCCCCCAGTGTAGGTCGCGGGCCCGGCTATCCCACAAGAAAGGAAGCAGGGATATTTGGTGAAACCGGATTGCTGCCCTAATAGCATGGATAGAATTTTAAAGTCTCCACAAATCATCCACTTATGCTCATCATAACGAATCTTCTGAAGAATCAGGGCCAAATTCTCGTATTTTTCTTGGAGAATAACAGAGTGAGCAATAGGAACTGAAGCGAATGTGTTGCCATTATGAAGAAGAACACCTTTTATGCTGTCTTTTGACGAATCAATGAACAGCCGCCATTCAGCAGGATCATACTTGAGTTTAAACTTTTCCATCACTCCATATATATCGTTGCAAAATACCAAATCTTCCTCTTTGCTGAAATACTTCAAAAATTGTGTCTCGCGGTTGCGGTACGAATAAAAAGTTGTTCCTGGTGACAATAGATTTTTCTGTTTAAGCCGAGAACCTAGCAGTTGGGCAGCATCTTTTGGGAGTCCTAAATCCCGGACTAAATCATTCAATTCAGCTTGAGAGAAAAGTTCAGGTTTCGGATCTGGTTCAGTTTCAAACTTGGAAGTACTGGACTCATCGGGAAAAGCCATCTGATGAGTCTCATCATGATCAGAACCGTCCACACAAATATGATCCAAAGATTTTGGTGGTTCAGGCACAGGTACTTCGTTGCTATGAGGCATAGGCCTAATTGCTGAGGGAAGGTTGGGGTAACTTATTACGTTCTTATTTTTTAAGTTGTATCCCTTCACAATGCAAGAGCAAAAATAGCAGTCACTGCTGTGGTCTCTTTGTTCACGCCACATCATAGGTATTCCGAAACGAAATGCTTGTTTTTTACCTTTCATCCATAAGCGTAGATCTTCCTCACATGTCTTGCACACTTTGTGAGGAGCCCACGGTTTGTCTTGATCGCCTAACTTCAAACCGAAATAGGCAAAATTATACTTTTTTAATAAATGCAGAAATGTTCCTCTGCCGCTTTTTCACGGTATATTCCCCACAAATAAAACAAAAACTGTCTGGAGAGTTGACGCAACCTCTGGCTCTGTGAGCCATCACAAATACACAGCACTGCAAACTACAACTGTAGTGAACCACTTCGGAATAAAGCTGGATTACGACTGAGCAAACAAAAGGTAATAATAAACTTGCAAGAAACTGAAATTTGACAGGAACGTTCATGTCGCAACCACCGTGTTTGAGCGAGCGAACGAGGCGAGGCGAACAGGAAAGAACATGCGCCAGCGCGAGTACTGGATTTAGCCCCCCGCCTCCCAATTGTCCTGTTAATGTATAAAATGAATACAAAACACTCTAAAATATCATGAGGGAGTGTTTCTAGTTAGTTAACCATTACAACCTCTATTTTGGGCCAAGAAAATAAACTGCAGTTGGCTAAAAAGAAATTATGTGAACATTCCTTATATGGGTAAGAAATCTAATTTTGCAAGAAAACGTGACGTGATGGAACATTTTGGCTATTTTTCCTGGATTCAGCACCCCAAAATCTATAGGAATCAGTTGCAAAACTGGAGGCAGTTTTTTGGTAGTGTACCTGTGTTACTAATAGCAGGTCTGCAATCTCTATTTCAGTTTTGTCAACACCCTTGGGTATATACCATCCAGTCCAGGTGATTTGCTACTGTTTAGTTCATGAAATAGTTATACTACATCTTTCCGGTTTATAGATATTTTTTTTAAATTCTTCCGATGCATCACCTTTAAATACCATTTCAGTCATGGTAACTTCCCAACATCTTCTTCAGTAAAGAACAAAGCAAAAAATTCATTCAGTCTCTCTGCTATGGTGTTGTCCCCTCTTAGTGCCCCTTTTTACCCCTCTGTCATCTAATGGTCCAACTGACTCTTTCACAGGTTTTTTTTTTGCTACAAATGTATTTGAAAAAGTCTTTATTATATGTTTTTGCTTCCATGTCAAGCTTGTTTTCAAATTCTCTCTTTGCCTGCCTTATCAATACCTTGCACCTAACTTGCCAGTGCTTACGTTGTTTCCAGTTTTTGTCATTTGACTCCTTTTTTTCAATTTCCTGAAAGATGCTTTTTTGGCTACCACAGCCTCTTTTTTTTATTTTTATTTATTTATTTGTATTTTTTATTTATCCATTATTAATATTATTACATCCAAAAAATAACATTGAATGAAAAAATACATGGGTAGTACCAACAAACAACAAGAAATCATTTAACAAAAAAAAAAAGAAAAATAATTCCCCCATTATATTAGACCACAAGTATAAGAAATATTAGGGAAGTACTAGGAAACAAACCGTAGTTAGAACCCAAAGGTCCCACAACAAGAAATATATTACAACAAAGGCAGATAGACACTCATGCGTCAGCCGAATGAGAAGGCACTGAAACTTCTACTACTACCTCCTCCCTAGCCTCCAGAAATTCCTGAAGTTGCCTAGGTTCAAAAAACGAATACAATGTCTGCTTAAATAAAACACAACATTTTGCCAGAAATTTTAGCTGAAATGTAGCCCCTAAGGCTAAAACCCTGGGGCGAAGGGCCAAAAAGTCATTCCTCCTTAGCTGTGTAACACGAGAAACATCAGGAAATATTCTAACATTAGAGCCTAGAAAAACCTCATTAATATTTCTGAAATACATTTTAAGGACATACAATTTATCTGACTCCAATGCCATAGTTACAAGCAGAGTAGTTTTCCCTGTAACAACCTCCAAGGATTTTTCCAAAAACCCCGTGACGTTTCCTAACCCAGGGGAAGTAGGGGGGACATTAGAAACCTGATCGCTTAATCCCACAGACAGATACTGGACCCTAGTCATAGGTGGAAACTGTTCCGGGGGAATCTTAAAGACTTCCCCGAAATACTTCCGCACCATATCCATAGGTGATAATACAGGTGACCTAGGAAGATTCCTGATTTTCCAGGTATTCCATTTTCTTATTGGACACAGTTCTTTCTTTAAGCTGGGCAGTAACTAAGTCCCGAAGCTGTCCCACATCCTCTTTCAGCCTGGTAATTCGCTCTGCTTGCTCTTCATGCACACTGGAGAAAGACAGCACAAGTAAATTTAACTCCCAGCAATTCAGTATTCACGGATCCCAAAACTTTAGTCAAGGAGGTATTCAAAGCAGCCAGACCTTCCCACAGTGATTCCAATATAAAAACCGCAGGTCTCTCCAGCAGGAGCGGCCCAAGGGGGTGCGGGGCCATGTGCGGAGATGCGGTGTGGGGCCTCATTTGCATAAATATTTGCATAATGTTACCATACACTAACTTTTAATAAACATGCCTGTTAATGAGTATATGGATAAAGAAAGACTAAAAAATTTCTACATTGCTATAATGCAGTACCAACCGCCAGGCACATTAGGAACTACTACAAACACTGCCCATTTAGAACCCATCCTAATATTCTACACCCATGGAAATCAACCCCAATATATTCCAAAACAAAACTTGATTCCCCTACCAATCCCCAGGAACTACCACCTAACTTCCTAAACAGTGTCCCACCAAAATACACCCCAAAACTCCTCAATATGATGTAATTTTTGTCGGATCGTTCACCGTGAAAAGAAACTTTTCCTTTCTCGAAGTGAACCCTCCATTTTAATCAATTTAAACATGGCCTAATATCTGCCTAAAAGCCCAGCCAAACAGCACTTGCTGCCGTCAGTATCAATTAAGGTAAAGTCCAGTATCCTTCCAATCTCAGGGCTGAAAAGGACACAAACAGCCTTCAAACATCTCAGTCCTTCTCACTGATATTAACAAAAATACAGAGAGAAAAAAGTACTTAGCTGGACCGATAATAAGGAGGAGATGCCACATCAATAACCAGCTCTACTGCCATTCTTCCAAACTGGGATCCACAATCTCTTCATAAACTGCATGGCAACCACATGATGATGGTAAATCTCCTCCAACAAAATAGAGACAGGATTCACGCGACACTAGTGTTTCAAGCCGCACACCCGCTTCACAGCTCTTCTTCAGGCATATGAACCCCGTATGAAACAGTTCCACTTAAATCATGTGATAATGATGACGTCAGACGTAGCATTTCCAAAAACAAAACTTTATTGAAGTCCCAACTGCAAACTCCACCAATCAGTCTCAGCGTTCATGCCCTCAGGGGCCACAGACTGGAGACGATAAATCCATTGTTGTTCCTTAAACTGCAATCTGGCTAAGCGATCACCACCTCTCAATGCTTGAGGGACCACCTCCAGGACCCTCCAGTGCAAATCCATAAAGTGATTCGCCTGTTGACAATGAAAAACTCCAGGGGCACCCTCTTGCTGCTTGTCAATCCTAGAGCGATATTCCAACAAACGCTTCCGAACAGGTCGTGTAGTTCTGCCCACATATTTCAAATTGCAAGGGCAAAGCAGCAAATAAACCACAAAAGCAGTATAACAACTGGAAAAACATGAGGAACGATATTGCAGACCAGTAGTAGGATCTTCCCATGTGTCCCCCTGTAAGGCTGAGGAACAAAAATCACACCGCTCACAAGCAAAATGTCCACGCTGGGAGTCCTGAGGTCCACCTCCTTCATCCTGTACCATACTATACTTAAGTACTATAGGGGATTGGGTAGTGTGGACCTCAGAACTCCCAGCGTGGACATTTTGCTTGTGAGTGGTGTGAGGTTTGTTCCTCAGCCTTACAGGGGGACACATGGGAAGATCCTACTACTGGTCTGCAATATCGTTCCTCATGTTTTTCCAGTTGTTATACTGCTTTTGTGGTTTATTTACTGCTTTGCCAGTCCTACCCCCCCATCAGCCCATTACCAGTCCTAATGCCCCCATCAGCCCACTTGTAGTCTTAGCCCCCCCATAGCCCATTACTAGTCCTAACCCCCCATCACCCCATTTTCAGCCTTCGCTCCCCCATAGCCCATTACCAGTCCTAACCCCCCTTATCAGCCCACTTGTAGTCTTAGTCCCCCCATAGCCCATTACCAGTCCTAACTGCCCCCCCCCCATCAGCCCAGCTAGGTTAAAAAAAACACAAACTGGCTGCTGCCGCCACCGTGGCAGATGCAGAATCCACCATCCCGTGGGGGCCCCCCTGCCCTGCAGAGTCCTCCATGCGGCCTCAGCTCCCTCAGCGCGGGCTTTTCAAAGGGTAGAGTTTCCCTTTCTCATGGCTCTGTTAATCCCGCCGCGGGGTTAACAGAGCCGCGAGAGGAGAAGCTCTCTCTTCGCGCGGCTCTGACAGCCGACGCTGAGACTGCAAGGAGAACTCTGCAGGGCAGGGGGCCCCGCGGGATGGTCGATTCTGCTGCTGCCACGGCGGCAGCAGCAGCTGGTTTGTGTTTTTTTAACCTAGCTGGGCTCATACAAGATGTTGTTTGTGCGGGGCCCCCTGAAACGCGGGGCCCTGTGCAAAAAACATTCTTGCTCAATGGACGGGCCGGCCCTGCTCTCCAGCATAGGAATCCCTGGAGCAACCTCATCCCAGACCAGCACAGCCACAGACTCCACCTCCGATGGAACTTCTCCCCGACTCGCCTCACGCTGTACCTCCTCGCCAGGAGAGGAATTCAGCTTGACCAGACCCCCTCCCATGTTCTTCTTCAACGGAGTGCTCACCGTCACCCCTGGAGGCAGTACAGCTTTGGCCGAGGTCAAACTTTCAGGTCGCAGTTGGGGGGGGGTGCGCTGCTCCAGAGAGAGCCAAACACCCAACGTGCTGAGAGGCGACACTCCTCCTGCTGCCCCCGCCGAAGATGCTGCTCCACCGCTGACCACGAAGCCACACTCACTCAGCACATGCTGGTCCGAGGCACTCAGCAGGTCCGAAGGAGGTAAGGGAGCCTGCTTCTGTTTTCTCCGCCCCATATCGCAAAGCAAAGGGGGACACCTCGAGCACCAGCAGACCTTCAGAAAGCGCATCTCACAGCCGGCGAAATCGTGCAACCATCTTGTTACTTCCCTGACATTAACTTTCATCTGCCTGCCACAGCCTCTTTGACCTCATCTTTAAACCATGCTGGCAGTTTTTTGGACTTCCTTCAACTTTTCTTAAAGTGTGGAATACAGTTGGTCTGGGCTTCCAAGATTTTATTTTTAAACAACGCCCATGCTTCATGTAAATCTTTAACCTTTGCAGCTGCTCCTTTAAGTTTTTCCTTAACTATTTTTCTCCTTTTCTCATAGTCTCCTTTTTGAAAGTTAAAATGCAGTACTGTGGATTTCATTGCTGTCCTTCCTCTATTTATGAAATCAAATGTGATCATGCTATGAGCATTGTTGCCAAGTGGCCCCAACAGTTACTGCACAGTCTTTTGGTTCCCATCAAATTCTTTTTGTCTGTCATTAGCCTTTCTTCTTCTGGCAAAACCTCAGTCCTATGCCCCCTCCCCAACAGCGTGGTCAAGTGTTTTGTGCACCCTCCCTCAGCTGGCCCAGGATCCTACTCCCCCTACCCACATAGTCCAACATTTCTTTTCCCTTCCACCTCATTAAGGCATCCAATCAATTTTTTCTTTCTCTCCCCTCCCCTGCCACAGGCATTCAGAATCTCCCTTTCCCTTCTCCTCACCCGGTGAAGACATCAGCATGTCTCGGGGGAGAGGGGTGGTACTGTGGCCCCTCCACATATTTCAAAACAGCAGTAAAGCAAGTTGCTTCAACATCTTTGCAGGCCCAGAAGCAGAGGCAAGCATGCACACACTCATGACCTGCTGCTTCTGTCCCATCTGACAGGAAATTTGCGTTGAAGGGGGCAGGAGCCGGCAGGCATGTGTGCAGTTGTTTTGAAGTTTTGTCTTTCTGAAGCTACTTCCTTAAAAAGCAAACTCCTCTCCAAATTCCAACGCCATCTGGTTTATACCCCTTTGAAGGTGCAGTCTCCAGAACTGCAGACAGTACTCCAAATTAAGTCTCATGAGAGACTCTTTATTTAAAATCCATTTATAGCGGCTGATTTTTTTAAGGGGCATATAAAGATACAAGTCATTTATGCGTATAAGTCACCTATTTTCAAGGACTTGTGTGTGTGAATGGACACTTATGCGTGTACTTTAGTTTGGCTGCTCTTCTGTAACCATGTATGTAAGCCCAATCATGCATACTTTCAGTGTGAGTGTGCACAGGGGCGGAGTTTGGGCTGAGCATGGGTAGCATGCAAATTTACGCCCATAAGTTATAAAATAGTATAACTTTCATGTATGCTTGAAAAATCTAGTCATGGGCATTTACACCTTCCATAGAGCAAGTATAGGTGTTCACACCTAGTTTGTGTACATTTTTACATCACTGAGGCTCCAATTTTATATACACATTCTAATGCATGTTAATTCCACAGGAGCTTATAAAATTATTCTCCACTTGTGCTAATCCAAAGATTTTGGTGGCCTCCAATAAAACATGAACATAACCCTAATCCACAGATAGAATAAATGAAACACAATAACTAAACTGAAATCATCTACATCATACTAAAAGCATTAAACACAGGCCTTCTCAAAAATTAACACCTTTGATTTTTTCCTGAAGTCCAATAGGTTATGTAACTTCTGGAGCCCAAAAGAGAATGCACAGTTGGGGGTCATAGCATTATAGCTAGCTTTTAGTGTCTCTTTTTTTCCTGCTGGCAATTAATTTCCCTATGCATTCAAGCACCCTTCAGGCTTTTGCTTTTACTTTAGCTATTTGTTTGGCCACCTTAAGAACATTAGATATGACCATCCCACATCCCTTGGATTTTTGTAGCCCAAATGCATAATCCTGCAGTTTTTAGCATTAAATCTTAGTTGCCAGACTTTGGACCATTCCTCTGACTTTGCTAGGCCCCCCTTCATGTTAGCAACTAGAAAGTGTGGCCGTTGTCTGAAATGAAGCAGCCCTTTCCTGACAGCCCTTCTGCAGAAGTAGAAAAAGAAGAGTCTGGGAGGGTTAAAAAAAGGATTGCAAAGGGGGGGCACTGCGAAATGAGCAAGTTAAGAAACCACTAGTGGTGTAGAACATTGCACTGATTGATACAATTGTAGATTATCCTCCTGTGAATCTTGCCTCATGACACTACCTCTCAATATATCCAGAGCCCATCTAAATAAAGATTTCAGGTTCTGTCTTTTAGCATTACTGAAGAACAGTCAGCACAGAGAGGATCTCTCAAGGGCACTCGTGGCTCCTGTGTTAGCAGATGCCCTTTGCAGAGTGGTACTATCTTCCCAGAGATTGCTTATGGAGGGGAGATAGGGTTATCCTTAATTTTCCCTTTTATCATCCTATTCCATTTGCCTCTGGAAAGGAGGAAAAGAGAAATTAGACTTACCTGCTAATTATTGTTCCTTGAGGAACTCCAGTCCAGTCCCGCACTTCTGGGTAGTGCACCTCCTCCAGCAGCTTGGAGACTGAGCGTGTCATCATTTTGTTGACACTAGTGTACATATGCAGCTGGCACCGCCCACCAGCCCCAGTACCTGTTGACAAAGCAGACTCAGAGGAGCAACAAGTAAGTAGTTAAACATGCAACAGACACTTCTACATCTAAATAAACTAGCACCCCCTCCATCCCCTGGAAAGGATACCCTGTTCCCCCCTCCAGGATGGGGAGGCCTACCTGTTGAGCACTTGAGCAACTCCAACCAGCGGGAAGCGAGCAACCGAAAGCTCTTCTGGTCCATCCCTCCCCCAAACACTGATTACACATCCCTCCCCGGCTTTTCCTGGCCACTTCCTCCACCAAGGGAACCAGCTTCAGGACCAGGGTGTGCATAGATTATCACAGAAAGAACTCAGGGAGGGTTCCGGGACTGGACTGGAGTTCCTCAAGGAACAACAATTAACAGGTAAGTCTAATTTCTCTTTCTTTATCGTCCCTCCAGTCCAGTCCCGCACCTCTGGGATGTATCAGAGCAGTTAAACTAATGGGAGGGACCCGCATAACCAGCCTGAAGAACTGCTGAGCCGAAATGAGCGTCCCCCGCCTCCTGGACATCTAGGCAAAAATGTTCAGATAAAGTATGCCACTCTACAGATATCCACCGGCGGAACTAAACTATGCTCACGAGGCTGCCTGAGCCCTCGTGGAATGCGTCTGAAATCCTGCCGGCACTGCTCTACCCTTCAAGATGTATGCAGATGTGATTGCCTCACTGCTCCATCTGGAAATGGAGGCTTAGCTGCCGCCTCACTTTTGCGCAACCTGCCAAACAGAACCAAAAGACAGTCCAATCTCCGAAAGGATGAAACCCTTTTCACATACCTTCGCCTCCAAGTGGCACAGCTGTGGAGTGGCAGAGCCCATATCCACTCTCACCCACATCCGAGCTCGCTAGAGCCGGTAAGGAAATGGCCTGATTTACATGAAATGCTCACACCACCTTGGGCAAAAATGAAGGTACTGGGCACAGGACTACTTTCTCCTTGGAGAAGGAAAGGAATGGCTCCTGGCATGACAGGGTCCGAAGCTCCGAAATCCTGCGTGCCAAACAAATCGCCACCAGGAATACCATTTTCAGAGTCATATCCTTCAGGAAAGCTTGACTCAGTGGCTCAAAGGGTTCCCCAGACAGCACCGTCAGCAGCAGATTGAGATTTCAAGGCGGTACCACTTCCCTCTTTGACAGACGGAGGTGGGTCACTGCCCCTAGAAATTTCAGCCCGTCTGGGTGTGTACCCAATGGCACCCTGTGGACTTTCCCGCGATAACTGAAAATCGCCGCCAGTTGCACCCTCAAGGAACTGGCAGTTAAACAATTATCAAAACCAGATTGTAAGAACACCAAGATACCTGGGACGAAGGCAGTGGAAGGGCATGCCTGCCTCTCTCTGCACCATGATTCAAAGATGAGCCCTACGCAGATGCACGCCAGGTTCGTAGACCACCTCTGGGCCTGTAGCAAGGTCGCTATCCCCGAGCCTGATTATCCTTTCTTCTTCAATTTCGCCCTTTCAAGAGTCATGCCATAAATGATAAGATCCACCTGGGGCATACGAAGCAGCTCCTGTGTCAAAAGGTCCTTCCAACCAGAAGCCCACCACAGTCAATCCGCCAGTATCCAAATCAGGTCAGCATACCACTGGCACCTCGGCCAGTCTGGTGCCACCAGAGTTACAAATCCCCGGTGCACCTCTAGCCATTGCACCAACCGGCCTATGAGCGCCCAAGGGGAAAACCAGAAAAGACCCTCTTCGAGCCACTGCTGAATTAGAACATCCAGGCTCTTGGACTTCCTGTCTTCTTCTGCTGAAAAACCGGCAGGCCTTGGCCAACTCTAACATTGCCATTAGGTCCATGACTGGTGTGCCCCATCGGCGGACCACCTGCTTGAACACCTGATTGAGCTGCCACTCTCTGGGGTCCATGCGCACTCGGCTGAGGTAGGCTGCCATCACACACTCAACTCTTGCTATGTGCGCCACCGATAACACCTGGAGATGAATCATTGCCCATCCGAACAGCTTTTCGGCCTCCTACTCCAGGGCTGCACTGCCTGTGCCTCCTTGCCGGTTGATGTAAGCCACCGTGGTCATATTGTCCGAAAGGACTTGGACAATCTTCCCCTGCAACCATGGTTCAAAACTTTCTAGCACCAAGGTCGCGGCTTGGATCTCGAGCCTGTTGATCGACCACAGGGCCTCCTGCATACTCTTGTCCCTGAAAAAAACATCCTTCACAATGGGCTCTCTAACCTGATAGGCTGGCATCGGGAACCCACACCGGGGACTCCTTCCAGGCTCTCCACATGCAGCCATCAACTGAGGGCTGTCCTGGTGCTCCGCGGGCAGGGGAGTATTTGGGACAGGGGTTGACTCTGATGGGACCATCGACTGAGCAGAGCCTTCTGCAGCAGTTGCATGTGCGCCCTTGCCCATGGGACTAGCTCGAGAGTGGCCGCCATGGTCCCCAGAACTTGTAGATGCCGCCACTCTGATGGTCTTGCCATCTTCAGGACCTGTCATAACCACTGTCATAGCTCCTGCGCCTGGCGAACCAGCAGGAAAATCCTGCCCACGCAGGTATCAAAGCATGCTCTCAAATACTCTAGCTCCTGGGCCAGCCGTAACTGACTCTTTGTCAGGTTGACCCCAACCGAAACTTTGAAGGAACTCTCCCACCTGCGCTGTTGCTCTTTTCGCTATCGTCCCTGGACTTCGCCTGGACCAGCCAATCATCTAGGTACAGGTGGACGAGAACCCCTTCCTTGTGGAGAGCTGCTGCCACCACCACCAAGACCGTGGTAAAGGTATGGGGGTGGTTGCCAGACCGAACGGCAACGCTCGAAACTTGAAATGGCTCCTTGGCACCGCAAAGCGGAGAAACTGCCAATGTTCTGGATGGATGGGAACGTGCAGAATACGCCTCTGCGAGATCGAGAGTTGCCCAAAATCTCCGCTTCCTACCGCCATTATTACTGTGAAAATGCGGTACCCGGAGATCGTAGTTCATGCCTTCGAAATCGAGAATTGGGCAAAAGGAACCTTCCATTTGGGCACCACGAAATGCTTGAAACATCGACCGCAGATGTACTGGTCTCGTGGAACCAGTTCCACGGCTCTCAGCTGCAGGAGACAAGTCAAGGTCTCCAACTGCTGCCAACACCGCTGCACCCACTTTGGGTGATCAAAGGAGCTCACTCTTGTTCCGGCAGCGGGGATAGGCGTGTCAAGGATTGCACCGCTTTTAAGGCCAACCTCCGGCAGATCCCACTCATCCTGGATCATCTGTCCTACTACTCCATGTACTGGTAAGACTTTCTGTGATTTCCGTACCGCCTGGAACAGCGGATCCTACAGTGCCTCTTCCTCTGCCGGGAGGTTAGCAGGCATATTCAGGGCCTTGAGGGTCTCCAAGGTACACATAGATTGTGAGCCCTTTGGGGACGAGGAATTGTATCAGTACCTGCTTGTAGTGATTGTAAACCACCCTAATGGCCTTCGGCCTGGGCAGTATATCGAGAAATTGCATAAACATAAGCATAAAGATGAGCACTGATAGCTCTTCCTGGCGGAAAAGCCAAACAATCCGTGCCTGATCCTCCTGTTCTAGGCTCTCTCCTTTGAACTCCTGCAGATCTAGCTCCATGTCAAGGTCTTCCCCATCCAGCCCCTCCAACAATGGCGATTGCTGCCACTCCTCTAAGCCTCTAGCCCACTTAGACGCCACTGCTCCTGACTCGTGCTCTTCTGCATCTGACATCCTCTTAGCCCTGTGTTCTGAGGCTGAGGAGCAACTTGGTAGGCAAAATAGTACCCTGTAAAATAGTTATCTCCAAGTTATAATGCCCTGTTCAATGTAATCTCAGTTTGTTCAATGTAAACCGCACTGATGCAGAATAGCACGGTATATAAGAGAATGTAAATAAATAAAAAAATTTTAAAAAATGCCTTCTGCAAAAGTAAGAAACTCCGGTGAGAACTCCCCCAGGAGCTCTACTGCTCCCTGGGCTCAAGGGGTGGATGGTCGGGGCATCATGCAGGAACCGGGGGCCGGATCCTTTGAAAGTAACATGGCGCCCCCGCCCCATGGTCTCTTGCAACCGGGAGGGACTCTTCTGCCTCATCTCATCCTGCAGGTCCTGCTCTCATAACAGCCTTTTGCATGCAGTTTAGTCAGACGCCTGCCTCCGAGACCACACCACACCACACCACATCGGGGGGACTGCATATCTTGAGGATATGCGCTGCAGTGTTGTATCTTAAAGTTATGAAATGGACCTTGCCCTGATCCAATCAAACTAACATGTTCTCTGAGTAAGGTTTACGTTTTTCTTCTAATACTACAAATTGCTATAAGGGAGTACAGCTTCCCTTACAAGCAATATTACAGATTTAATAGGTACATAATCTGGGCTAAGCGACAAGAGATTATCATGTCAGGTTACTCACTGACCATAGACAGATGGAAGGATTTCAGTTGCGTCCAATCCACTGACTGACTATCTTTCAAAATTACATACATTTCTTGTATGCAGGTACTTCCTGTTTTCCAGAACTGTAGCTGCTACAAACCTATGTGCAGCTCCTCTTCTTCTTTTTTTTTTTTTTTTAACACCTATCTTTATTTCTGTCTCTGACTTTTTATCAGACCCTTCTGAGGAAAAAGCAACAATGTTTCAATCAAGTGCCAGTTACATCACCTGACCCAGCACAACAGCCCTCTGAAAATCCGTGCAGCAACAAACAATGGCCTATCTGATTAGGCCTTTCCCACATGGCTGCATCAAGTCATTTGTGCACTGAATCAGTTTTGAGCTGTATAACACAAGGAATGATTAAGGATTAAGTGGGGTTCACGCCCCTTGATACCATCCTATACCAGGCACTGCGGTCTGGCCGGCATATTGGGAAGGGCTGGGGGCACTCCCCAGGAATGCCCTCAATTTGTATCCAGGTAGGTAAAAGGATCCCCAGCACAGTGCACCTCCACATGCTCAGGCACAGAGCACTTGAGTACTTGAAATAAAATTAAAATAAAACCGAACTAAAGTAAAACCAAACCAAAATCTAATTAACTGAAACTGAAATTAAAAAGAAACTGCAAATGGCCCCCTAGAAAGAGGCTGCTCTGTCCTGCTTTATTCTCCGGTGTCTGCCTCTCCCAAGCACCCAAAACACAGCAGGGGGTTAAACACGTGCGCCTGAATAAGAAGAAATCGCGCCTGAATGCAGCGGGGGAGTTTCCCATACTGTTGCAGGCTCCCAAACATGCGGCTGCAGGCCGCTCTCTGTTTTATTGTGTTCTGGTGGTGTCTAGGGGTTCCTGCTGTCCCCCCCCCCCCCCCCCGCCACTCTTACCTTGGAGCCTCTTTGCTGTGTGGCTTTTCTACCCCTCGCGCTCAGCCTTCTTTCCCGGCTTCAGCGCTGAGGAGGGTGACTCGGGGCTGCCAGCTTTCACTCCTGTCGAGCAACTGCAGCGGCTCATCACCCGATAACGGGTTCGGGAGCAGCCAGAAGTCTTGGACTGAGGAAGGCCCCCACAGAACTCCCCCCCCCCCCCCAAAATCCTGGGGGGAGAGGGGGAAGAAGGAATATCCTCCCCTCAGCCCTGTTGTCCCCCGGGTTCTCTCTGTTCCTTCTGATATTTTTTTTTTACACTTCTGCCTTTAAAAACAAAGAAACCTGCACCTTAACAGGAGAAATAAAAGCAAACTAACTAAACCTATCTCCTTAGTTGTCTCTTCAGTGGGTCCAGCACCCTGGCTCAGAACCTCCTCCAGCTGCTTGGAGACTGAGCTTACTGGGGCTGGTGGGCGGTGCCAGCTGCATATGTACACTAGTGTCATCAAAAAGATGACACACTCAGTCTACAAACTGCTGGAGGAGGTGCACTACCCAGAGGTGCGGGACTGGACTGGAGGGACGATAAGGAACTCGCATATAACAGTGCAAAAACATAAAAAAATCTGTACTGAGTCAGACCAAGATGTTTTCTCTTTGTATTACCAGGAGCCCTGAATGCCACCACATCTGCCACCTTTCAATCTGTTCAGAACTTAGCTGCATGGCTTCTCTTCTGCCAGTCCCAATATTTTCATATAACCCCTCTTCTTAAGTCACTTCATTGGTTCCCTTTCCGTTTCCGTTTCCATATTCAATTCAAACTTCTCCTTCTGACCTATAAATGCATTCATTCTACTGCTCCTCACTACCTTTCCTCTTTCCCTACACCCCTCCTGGTGAACTCCGCTCTTCCACTGGCTTGCTTCTTTCCATGCCCCTTTCTTCCACTGCCAATTCCAGACTTTGATCCTTTCACCTTGCTGCTCCTTTATGCCTGGAACAAACCACCTGAGTCTGTACATCAGGCTTCATCTCTGCTCCTCTTCAAATTCATGTTAAAAGCTCACCTCTTTGAGCCTGCTTTTGGATCCTGATCCCTTAATCTCCTATGTGTCTCCTTACCTTCCCTAGTTGTACCCTTGTTCTCACCTATTGTATTGGCTGTCTTGATTAGATTGTAAGCTCTCAAGAGCAGGGACCATCTTTTTACATGTATCTATGCCGCACTGTGTTCAACTTGTAGGGGTCACAAAGGGATAGTCATAGGAGCCAGGGAAGAAACATTAAAGAAAACGCTAATAGCAATTTGGTTGATCATTTTTGATGTTTCATATTATGCTAGAGAGGTTTGTGTTTTAGAGAATACATTTAGTCAGAGGAGGACTGTATGGGCAAAGACTTAAACTTGCATAGCACGCCATGGTATGGATGCACAGCATCGGATGAGTCGGTTGTAGATGAAAGCACCATTCACGCATCCTTGTGGAATGAAAATAGTAGCAGAGTATGTAGGGCTATACTGAAAGAACTGGAAAAGACAAAGCACCATTCATACGTTTCTGTGCCTTCAAGCACCTTTGTGTTGCAGCAGCAGTCACAGCTTAAAAACTGTTTTGTACATAATTGAGCCTCTACTCAAAAAAACCCGTTAAGACCTTTTTTCATTCTCGTTTTTATTTAGCTCTTGAGGAGATATTAGCATTTTACATTTTGAAAACTCTCAGTCACTTCCTGCGCTAAGACCCTAAGTACAATAGGGCACTGCTGTGCTGACCCTCATCAGAACCCCATGCAGGCATCATGTAAATGCCCATACAGCATTAATAATGGAAGAGCCAAGAAAGCAGATTGCTATGGTGCCCTTCCCCACTGGGTCCCTATACCAAAGAGAGAGGTCACAATGGAGTTCCAGGAACTGAAGGAAATCCAGAGCAGCTCCTAGGTTTGTTCCAATCAGGGGGAAAATTTATTTTCAAGTCCTTTATGTGAAGGACAGGATAAACCATTTTAAATAATCACTCTTACACAATGATTCATGTACCTATGAAGAAACAAATGTATTAAAAATGAAAATCAGCAGTTCTGATAAGTTGAAAATGAATCCAATTGGATAGATGAATCCTCTGTTCAATTGCAGTATAGCAATTATCCTTAACATATGAAAAATTCCTTCCAGGATTTAATTGAGATGACTTCTCTGAGTTGATTCTAGGGTTGCCCTACTTTCTGGAATAATCCCTAGTACCTGTACTCCAATGGTGATGTTCTGTTTTTATCTTTAATCTTTCTCTTTTGATGAGCACGAATGGCACTCCTTTCGATATTAGTACCTGGATGGTACTGTCTCTCCAGCTTTCAAATTTATTTTCTGGCATTTGATATAAGAAACGGAGAAATTTTACATACCTGATAATTTTTTTTTCTTGAATCCTGCTAGACCAGCCAAGATGAGTGGGCTGTTCAGACTTGAGCAACTTCAGTGATGTCGTCACTTGGTATATCCTCTGGTACAACACTGAGAGAAACCAGTATGACACTTGCCAAGCAGAAATCAAGACTGAAAAAACTCAGAAACTAAGTACTGTATAATTTGGAACATTTAGAACAAGTAATTGGCTGTCTTGCCACAAACAACTCTGCATCAGGCATTGAAACTGACAAATCAGTCAACAGGTAGCTGCGTCCCGAATGTGTAGGAAGAGTCCTACTACTGCTCATCATTTGTATAGTGCTGCAAGACGTGCACAGCACTGATTAGAGTTTACAATCTAATCAAGACAAACAACATCACAAAACTGGGACTAGAGTATGGCAAGACCCACATAAGTGGTGAACAAGAGTGAGGGTATCGGGATCCAAAATCAGCCTCTAAGAGGCGAGTTATTAGCCCGGATTTGAATAGAGCTAGAGAAGGAGCCTGACATATTGACTAAGGTAGTTGTTCCAGGCATATGGAGCAGCAAGGTGGAATGATCAAAATCTGGAGTTGGCAGTGAGAGAAGAGCACTTTTCTGCCATTGCCATGGGCTGGTCTAGGAGGATTTCAGGAAAGAAAATTATCAGATATATTAAAATTTTTCTTTCCTGGATTCTGGTCACATCACCCTAAGCAATGGCTGCCTAATGAAAAAGCTCTGAGAAAGTCTATGTTAAGTCCCCTGAACTGAGCGCAGTTCCGCATACTGCAAGCTTGATTAATCATGGGGGTGCTGTGGGGTACCTGCCGCTGTTGATGGCTTCTGAAAAGAAAACATAGGAGAGCTGGCTGTCAGGAGCTATCCCAGGGAAGGCTGGAGAGTGGAAGGTGTGCAGTAAGGTGGCCCAGGTGCAGAGCAAGGCTTTGGATGGAGAATCTGAGGTAGAGAGTATTTGAGCTTCAGAAGCGGAGAAGGGGAGGCCTAACTAAGGCCGATATGAATTAATGGATGGCAGAATTGAAGAAGAAAATTTCCTCTCTTAAAATAAAGGATGCGGTGGATTTTCAAAACTAACATTTTGGAGATCCAAGATGGCGGTTTGAATGCATTTGGGCTCCAGATGTATTTCTCCTGATGGGACGGAAGCGAAAGGCGAAGCGCGATTTGCAACCCCAGGCATCCGCGCAGACCTCTATGCCAGTTGCGGGTCCGATTGATTCCTTTGTGGTGCATTTGGTTGAGCCGCAGCCTATGTCGGGGAGCGGTGGCTTGGCGGGAGATAGTCTTGGGCTGGGTAGCTTGGCGTCTCCAGTGAGCGGTGATTCCATGCCTCCGGATCTACGTCGGGACTCGAAGCAGCCTTGCTTGGAGTTAGTTCGGCCGAGTTGGGAGGTGTCGGCGTCTCCAATGATGGGAAGCCTTGATACCTCACTGGGGTCGCCGGCCTCTAGCAGGTTAGAGGGTGGAATTCCCTCGGCAGGGCAAGATTTATCTGTTCTGCATGAGTCTTCGAACCCTGTTGTAGCAGCTTGTGGTGACGCCGGTTCTCTCCCTATTCAATCCTTGTCCCCTGGTGGGGTATTGCCTGACATTCAACGTGGGATTGGATCTTCTTTTTCCCTGCCACGTCCGGATCATTTCACCCTAGAATCTATTTGGATTGCGATAAATCAGCTTGGTGAAGCATTTACTCTACAACTTAAAGGAACTCAAGAACAGGTCGTATCTAATTCTTCAAGTATTTCAAAGTTGGAGCAGGATTTTTCTTCGCTGAAGCAAGCGGTGGATGAAGTTTCCGTTAAAAGTCATCAGTTGGAGACTTTATCTGAATCCTTTATTAAAGATTCCAATCAGCTAAAAATTCGGATGGAACAATTTGAGAATTTTTCTAAGTTAGCCAACTTACGTTTGATTAATTTTCCCAATATGCCTAATGTTTCTCCTAAGGAAATGTTTAAATCTTACTTGGTGGAGAATTTGGGGTTCCTGTTGATTCATGCCCCCCTTTGGTTAAAGCTTATTACCTACCTGATATCCGGAGCTCGCTAGCCTCTTCGGAGACTGTGAGTAAGGGATTGGAGGTATTAAATGTTTCTGAAATGTTGGAAACTTCGGATTCTCTTCTGGTAAAACCTGCGACCTGTATTGTTACCTTTGCATTCGTTTCTGATCGTGATTGATTACTGCGGATTTTCTTTAAGAAAAGGAAGGTATTATTTAAGGGGTGTTTGGTCCGTATATTTCCTGATCTAGCTAGAGAGACCAGGCGACGTAGGAGTGAATTTTTGATCCTGCGTCCGAGTGTCCTACAGCTTGGAGGTTTATTTTTTCTGAAATACCCGTGTAAATGTCAGGTAAAAATCCAGGGGAATTCCTATGTTTTTATGTATCCTTCTCAATTAATTTCCTTTCTTAATTCTCGCGGTTCCTAGGGGGAGCATATGAGGGTTCTTATTAAATGAGTAGATGTGTGTATAAGCAAGGGTTGTTTCGCAAATTTGCCTAGTATATTACTTAAATTGTTTTTTCTTTTTGCTTGCCTTATTGGATCTCCCTTTTGTGGGTTGTTTGAGGGGTTCATTTGTGAATTGTTTTCCTTTTATTCTTATTTGTATTTTTCTGCAATGTTCCCCTTTTTCTATGCAAGTATTTTTGCTTGTAGATTTGTTTGAAATCATTAAAATATAAATAAAAATAAAATAAAGGATGCGGTGAAGCTCAAGGTGGAGTTGTGTGAGGTGGGCATGAGGTTGAACACTGTGGAGCAGAATGTGGACTCCTATAATGAAGCCTTAATTTTGGTGAATAAGGCCCTGGCCAAACTGCATAAGGAGAATGGGGAACTTGGAATTTGAGGGGTTCCAGAGTCAGAGGAATTCTAAAATACTACATAGCTGGTGCAGCAACTCTTTGCCCATGTGCTGGACAGGCTGGTGGAGCCTGCGGTAGAGATCGATAGGGCCCATCGGGCGCTCGACCCATGGCGTACAAAATACCCTCGAGATATTGTTGTATGCTTTCACCGTTTTGTGGATCGTGAGCAATGTTTGGCTAAAGTGAGGCACCAGGGAGAACTAAGGTGGAGCAATACATAAGGGGAAGTGTTTCAGGACCTGTCTCTGCATAAACACTCAGCGGAAATGAGAGTTCTGCGAAGTGACTTACTTGCTAAATACTGAGAGCCTATGGTATAAGTGGCTATTTCCTTTTGGACTGCTAATCACCATTAAAGGACAGCACAAGCGAGTGACAAGCGTGGACTTTACTGAAAGTGGAAGGTATCTGGAAAGAGGACAAGCAAAAGTCTCTAATGGCTCAACAGCGGCTTGAGGAATTTCAGCGCAAGAGAGTGAGTGTTGAGGCTTTGGAAACAACTATGCAAAGAGGGCAGCTTGCAGGAAGTATCGACGACCAGCAAAGTGGCGGTGGAGACTTGAGCTAGATGAAGGACAGCGAATGGCCAGAAGTCTTATGTGCATGACTCGGAACCTTCCTAGATTGAACTGACTGGACTGATATGGTGAGAGGGGGGAGTAATGATGAAGGGTAATGATATTGGAACTGGAGGGTGGAGAAGTAATTAATTTGTTTTGACGGTTTGGATGGGGGGGTGAATGGTGAGTATGGAATGCTTGGGGGGGTGACTATAGAAGTCTAGGGAGAGAGTGGTTGTATGTTGTGTGAGTGCACAAGGAGAATGAGGGGAAGATTATGGTGAAGGGGAAGAGGGAAGTAAAAGGTGCATGATGCTCTGGGTTAATCTGCACTCAAGTACGTGGCAGATGCACACAGGTGGGTGGGGACTCTAATGCCTTAGTGCTAGGATGAGGTGCTATCTCTTGGGGTGAGCTTGGGAA
Organism: Ichthyophis bannanicus; assembly: GCA_033557465.1. Classification (NCBI taxonomy): domain Eukaryota; kingdom Metazoa; phylum Chordata; class Amphibia; order Gymnophiona; family Ichthyophiidae; genus Ichthyophis; species Ichthyophis bannanicus. Next base: position 1,189,813,062 of record CM066032.1, read on the forward strand.
GTTGGTGAGGTGGTCCGAAGGTAGGAGACTATTATTGGTGGGGACATGTGGGAAGGAGGGGGGGAAGGACTGGCAATGGAGAGTTGGTCCCTGTAGGAGGGGGGTGTGTTGAGGACAGAGTGGATGGATGGCAGTGTGGGATTTCCATTAACTAGAAATGGGTAGTATGCTGGTTATGAGCTTGAATGTTAAGGGGCTGAATTTGTATATGAAGCGACAGCTGCTCTTCAAGGAGCTACAATGCCTGAATATAAATGTGGGGATCATACAAGAAACACATACATGTGTTAAGCACGAACGATTGATCTCACTTCCTAAATATGATAGTCTTCCTGGCCTCCAACTATATAGAGCGTAAAAAGGGTGGGGTGAGTATTCTTCTTTCTAAAATGTTTGCTGGGAGTTTGGTGGAGGTGGTGAAAGATAGGGGACGGAGATATATTATGCTCAAACTATGATTAAAGGGAGAACTGTATATGGTTGTCGGGATCTATAGACCTAATGTCCAGCAAGGCCCCTTTTATAAGCAGCTCACAGATTGCTTAAATTTGTGGAGGGCAAACTCCTTATGGGAGGAGACTTCAATTTGTTGATAGAACCCAAATTAGACACCTTGAGAGGGGTGGGGAGGTGGTTTGAGATCTTCCTGGGAAATTCTGCATAACTGTTGCCAACTGTTCAACTTGACAGCTGTATGGAGGGCAAGGGAGCCTCTGAGGAAGGACTATACATTTTACTCCAGGATACATTATTCTTATGCCTGAATCGATATGCTTTGGGTAGAGGGGACTTTAATAGGTAAAGTGGGGAAATGTCACATTGAGAATATTACCTGGTTGGACCACGCCCCTGTGTGGTTAGAACTGGGCACAGAAATGGATGAGTCAGGAGGTTTAGGTTGGAGATTAAATGATAATCTAATAAATAATGCTAAGGATAGAGAGGTGATTGAGGAGTATCTGCATTTTAATGATTCAGGGGAACAGGGCCCAGGAGTGGTTTAGGAATGCCTTAAAGCAGTACTTAGGGAGAGGTTTCTAGCACTGGCTACCCATAAAAAGCAGAACACCCTACAGAAAATGCGGGATTTGAGGGGGTGATTGAGAGATTGGAGAGGGAACATAAACAAGGGGGAAGAGAAGGCACTTCTAGCTAAGATGGATAAGGCGAGGGAAGATTTACAGAAGCTCGAATTGGAATGGACCAAAATGAAGCAGGTAATTTATGGAATAAGGCAAACCATTATCTGGCCTGAAAACTTAAAATGTTTAAATCACGTAATCATATCAATAGGATTAATGACAAAAATGGTAGGACACTCACGGGAGAGAGAGATATTAGACAACGATTTGTTGAGTTTTATAAGGTGTCACAAGCACAACGCTCGAAGCCACTTGCCTCTAGTGGTCGAGGGGCATAGTGGTTGAAGATTCCTTCTTCTATCAGCTCCTAGCAGCCTATTTCTTCGTGTTGGCTTCTGGGAAGTGTAGTACTGCTAAAAATATGTTGGTGCTTTAAGTAGAAGGTTTGTAGTTGGGGTAACCGAGGGTAAGGCTTGTAACAAAAAAGTTTATTTCCATAACACAAAACACAACAGGTTCAAGGTATCATTTACAGGATTATAACTGTAGGATTTGCTTAAGGTACAGCAAATAGTGGCAAACAAACCAAAAGAACTCAGAAATGTCTTTTTAAAGTCCTCTTAATTGCAGAAGCAATTGCCTTTAGAAACTAGGCTACCACTTTCCTTTTTAGTCCTTGTTAATCAGAGCATAAAAAAAAATTCAGGCTTAATTCTTCTACAGCAGTTTGGTTTCTGCCAGCCTCAAAAAAACCTCTCTAGGCTGCATTTCTACGTGAAACCAAACTTAGAACAAAACAAACATTCCAAGCTGTTATCAAAACTCTTAGCAGGCTTTTCATATAGGAGAGGAGCAAGCAAAAACTCTTATAGCAGCTAACTTGGCTTTTCTTGCCGTTGCACAGTTCAAACACAGGTGACAAACGAGCATGAATCAGAGCTTCCTGATCAGGCTTACGTTGCAGTAAATTTCCCTTTTAAAACAGACAGGAATTTACCTCCACACTGCTTCTGCCATATGGTTAACTTCCAAGGAGAATTACTTCTTTCAGGGCTAGATTTTCCTCAAGACCTCCTGTCTAGAGCTTGGCATAGAGAGCAATCCATAAAGCAATCTTCTTCCCCCAAATCTGACACTGGTTCTCCCAACTGCATGGGTTCTGACTCACCGACCTGGTCAGACTGCTCAGTTGACAACCTCTCTGGTGGTCTGAAAGCTTCTCCACTTCCTGGTCCCCACCTCTGTTGCCAACCTGTTGCAGGGAATTCAGCTCTCTCAGCTCTGGGTAGCTCAGCTCTTCTCCAAGAATCCACTCCTTCTCTCTGCTTCTGTCTCAGCTGCTCTCCCGGCTGCTCTCCTTCTCATCTCTCCCTCTCTGCATAATCTAACCCAGGCTTATACCTTCAGGGTCTTAACCCCACCTCTTTCTTTCCCAGGTGTTGGTAATCCCCCTGCCTTCTGATATTAGAATAATCAGTGCACTTGTTAAAGTAAGGGTGTTGGTCCTCGTGCTTGCAATCCCTCTTTCTTACTTTATCAGTCATTGGCTGAAACCTGTTCCAGCTGGGGTTTTTCTGTCTTTGAGACCTGGCTGTGGCTTTCTCTCCCTGCACTCCTAGAAGGGGACCCTTAACTAGGGTGAATTCGTTATGCTTCTCATCTCCCCCATTCTCAGGATAGCTGATTTTGCCACAAAGGCTTTATATACCCCCGAGTCCACCCCGGGGGAGGAGGAAATTGCATGCTACCTGGAGGCAATCAAGCTCCCCTGTTTCAACCATTTTGCTCCTCTGTTGTTAATTAACCAGTTTCAATGCAAGAGATCCTATGGGCTATTAAGACCTTTGTGACAGGCAAGGCACCTGGGATGGATGGCTTCTCTTCAAAAAACGTTTGGGTAATGGGTGGTATCTCCTCTCTTACGGTTTAACTGGGTGTGGGAAGGGCATGCCCTTCCAGTGCTTATGAAGACCGCTGAGGTAACTATCCTGCTAAAGGAGGGAAAAGATCCCTTATCTGGGTCCTATCATTCTATTTCCTTAAAAATGTATACAAAAATGTTGGCAAATCAGTTGGTGACACATTTGCAGATGTTGGTCCATGTTGACCAGGTAGGGTTCATACCAGGGAGGTAGGTGGCAGATAAAACATGAAGGGCACTGAATCTGATCTGGATGGCATGGCAGAGATAGGATCCTGTGATTCTTCTCTTCGTGGATGCTGAGAAGGCATTTGAGCGTGTATTATGGCCCTTCTTGTCAGGGGCGGATCTAAAATGAGGTGAAGTGAGGCGGCTGCCTCAAGTGGCAAAGTTTTGAGGGCAGCAAAAAATGCCCCCAAAACTGCCGCCTCACTTTGCCTTCAAAAGTTTAAACCCCCCCCCCCCCCAAAAACAAATGCACAAATTGCTGCCGCTGCCGAGTACACTCTCTCTCTCTCCTTTTCCTGCAGCCGCGGCTCCTGCCTCTTAGAACCGTGGACGTGCAGGTGATCTGTAGTTTAAATTAAAGGAAGCCATTGTGGATCCTTCCCACCTCTTGAAGGACCCCGTGCAGCTTTGTCCTGCCCCCAAAGGAAATTAAATGTAACTTCCTTTGGAGGCGGGACGAAGCTGCACAGAATCCTTCACCGAGGCAGGAAGGCTCCACACTGGCTTTACTTTAATTTAAACTACAGATCACCCGCACAGCCACAGTTCTAAGAGGCAGGAGTCGCGACTACAGGAAAAGGAGAAGGTGAGTCTGCAGCAGGTCTTGGACATGCAGTTCTGCTATTGGTCAGTCCAGGATGCTGAAAAGTTACCAACAGTAAAGCGTCCCAAAGTGCTTGTCAGTAAGATGTCATAGAGTGGGAAAGAGAAGGTGGAGCTGCGTGTTCCCAGTTGCAAGGTGGACATACATGCTTGCTGATGCTGACCAATGAGATGCAACAGGCTGGGAGAAAAGGCAGAGCTACCCTGAACTCTCCCAAATTCTCCTCCAGGGATCCCACATGATGGACTGCCAGACTCCAGCCAATCAGGGTCAAAAAAGGCATGGCCAAAGGGGCTTGCTATTTTTGGGCTAGTTTTCAGTGGGCTGGAAATTTTTGACTTATCTGGCAATACTGCATAAGTCATTTGGATAGGTGTCTACCAATTTTTCACAGTGGGATGGTGTAATTTTTGCTGATATTTTTCTTGGCAAAATAGAGCAAGCTCTTTCAGTTTGGCTAAGGATCGTCTATAGCAGGCATGTCCAACAGGTAGATCGCGATCTACCTGTAGATCGCGGAGGGGTCAGAGGTAGATCGCCAGCCCCACTTGGCTCCATCTCTCCAGCAGCTCGCCCCGTCACTAGGAGAGAGCTCGTGCCAGCAGGTCATCTGCCAAGGACTTCCGCCGCTGCTGATCCTTTGCCAGTCTTTTTTCCCTGCCTGCGGGAATCTTGCCTGTGGGTGTATTGGGGCGCTGCTTGTTTTCCTGCCAATAGTTTGTGGGTACCCCAGGGGGCCACCGCCTGCACCCCACGATGAGACGCCACAAGCCCGGCGTCATACCTGGTTCTCCTGCCTCTCAGAGTCACCCACTCCTGCCCCCACCCCAACACCCCTTAGAAGTGTGTTATATACCGGGCAATATCCATTCACCAGGCTTTACCTGAATACACTTACCGTATTAGTTGTGTCGTGTGCTGGTCGTTGGTCGCTTTATAGTTCGCTTTCATTAAATGTTTTTGGGCAGACACAACAAAGTGTCAAAAATTTGGTGATTTTGGCGGGCTTTTCCAATTTTGTTCTAACTTGCCTATGCCTTGCCTTCTAATTGGTTCAAACGACTGTGACCTTTGCTTGCCTCTGCAATTTTATTTTTCCTAGCCTTTGCGTTGATTCTACACTGTGTGCAGAATTTATTAAATCGTGTGTGGTGGTATTTGACCTTGTTTGGCGGTATTTGATTTTATCTGGTTTGCTGGACAGGTGTTTGAGTTTTTTGATGATTGTTTGGTGGTATTTGATTATTGGTGCCAGTATGATGAATTCTTATTTTTACTTTTAGAACTGCATTTGTGGTTTTCGCATCTCCAGTCCTTTTATTACACATCATCCAGAGGTCTTCAGTTCCTGTTGATCTTTAATACTTTGGGACAGTGACTGCCACCCCAGTATAACAAAGATGAGAGTTCCAAAGAAGAGCAAAACCTACCACTTTCATGATGAATGGGAAATGGACTACTTCTTCATCATTGTGAAAGACAAGTGGTGTTGTCTAATTTGTAACGCCCCAGTATCCTTGCCCAAAAAGGGTAATCTGGAACGTCATTATAAGGCTCTGCATAGCAATATGTTTGATGCTGATTTTCCACCCAAAAGTGAAATTTGTAAACTGAAGCTCAAAGAACTTAAATCGAAATTGGCTACTCAGCAACAGTTGATGGCGAAGCCAAGGTCACATTCGGTCAATGCAACCATAGCAGCCTTCAAGATCAGCAACCTGATTGCAAAGAAATGCAAACCTTTCACTGAAGGGGAATTTGTAAAAGAATGTTTTCTTGAAGCAGCTGACAATCTTTTTGAAGGATTTAAAAATAAGAAAGTCATAGCTGCTATTCAAGATGTACAATTGTCAATAAGCACTGTCGTGTGGCGAATAGAAAAGATGTGTGGAGACACAACTGAACAATTGTTGGAGGATGTTTCAAATTGTGTTGCTTTCTCACTCCAACAGGATGAATCTACAGACATAAGAGACATAGCCCAGTTACTAGTCTTTATCCGGATGGTTTTTGAAGACTTCAGTGTTAAAGAAGAACTACTTGGAATGATTTCTTTAAAAGGGAGAACTACCGGTCAGGAAATATTCAGTTCTTTCCATTCTTTTGTGACAAAGTGTTATCTTCCATTGCATAGACTTGTTTCCATCACTACTGATGGAGCAAGAGCAATGATAGGTGAGGTTAACGGTTTCATAGCCCTCTGTAGACAGCATGACGACTTCCCAAATTTCCTTTCTTAGCACTGCATCATTCACCAGCAAGTTTTGGCAAGCAAGAGACTCAATACAAAGACTGTCATGGACATTACTTTCAAAATTGTAAATTCAGTTTGTGGAAGATCACTTCAAAGACGGCTTTTCAGTCTTACTCTTGATGAAGGGGCAGCGGAAATCATTTTGCACACAGATGTAAGGTGGTGCTAAGTAGGCACAAATTTCTGCAAAGATTTCGTGATTTGCTGAATGAAATAAGAAGTTTTTTGAAGGAGAGGGTAGATGACCAAGCAGAGTTGGAAGATGAGGAGTGGTTATGTGATCTGGCATTTCTCACTGACTTTACAGGCGAACTAAGTGAGATGAACCTTGAACTACAAGGTAAAAACAAATGCATTGGTGAGATGATGAGTACAGTTTCATCCTACACGAGCAAATTTGAGCTAATGATGACTGATCTTGCAAACAACACTTTCAATCATTTTCCTAATACACAGGACCATCTGGGACAATATCCAAATTTTGTTTTTCAGAACGAGAAGTATGTGATAGAAATCTGTTCTTTTATCCAGGAATTCGAAAATAGATTCTGTGACTTCCAAAAAATTTGAACATTTGTGGAGTACTTATCATACCCATTCAAAGTAGATGTGGACATTAAAGAAACTGCAGCTGCTATAAGTAAAAATTACTCATTGAACAAGCCATCTCTTGAAAACGAAATATTAACCCTTAAAAATCACATTTTTCTCAAGACCCGTGCTGAGCAAGAATCGTTTTGGAAGCTAGTACCTAGAGCCAAATTTCCCAACTTGAGAAGATGCAGTGAAGCTGTACACTCCTGTTTCGGTTCAACTTATTTGTGTGAATCTGCGTTTTCCCATCTGAAAATGACAGAGTACACAGCGTTCCAACATGACAGATGAACATCTCCAGGATTCCCTGAGACTGGCCCTCACACAATATTCACCCAAAAAGCTGGTGGATAAAATGCAGGCTCAGATGTCTCACTAATGAGCAAGAGCAAAATATTAAAGATTGTGCAAGATCAGCCTGGATCAATACTTACTGAATCTTCGTCTCACTGTTTTGTTTTTGCTTAATTTGCTTAACAGCTGATCACATCCAAGTAAATGACAGAAGGTTCATTAAAAATGGGGGGGGGGGATCCTCCAACTTTATTGAGTTAAAATTTAATTTGAAACTAATTTGAAACTTAATTTTCATGGTGGTAGATCACCGGCACTTTTGGCCGGAAAAAGTAGATCGCGACCTGTTCGAAGTTGGACATGCCTGGACTATAGTATGCAGTTTTTAAGCCTTGCCACTATTTTCCATTGGATTCAGATCTGGGCTTTAACTAGTCACTTTTTCTTGCTGAGCCACTCCAATCTTGCTTTTGCTTTGGGCATATGATCATTGTTCTGCTGAAAAGTGAATCTTCTTCCTAGTGCCAGGTCTATGGCATACTAGAACAGTTTTCCTTCAGGATCTGCCTATGTTGTTTTGTTTTCTATTTATGAAGTTTACAATTGCATCAAGCAATAAAAACTTGAACAGAAAAGATACAAACTTGCAGAAAAATTCTTAGGAAACATATATAAAATAGATAAAGCAAGAGCATCAATAGTCGCCAATAATGGGAGACGGCTAATATAATCCACTGAGGGCGAAGTATCCTACCGTGTCATCAAGGAAACCATATACCAGCATAATAGAAGGCGACAAGGGAGCGGAACCATAATAGTAAATAGATGATTACCCGCTAAGACGGTGAAGATGTTATAGTATGCATACTAATAAAGGAGGACAAATCTCCAGGTTGAAAAAAAGATATTTCTGGGAATTGAAAACAACAACAATACATTTGCAGGGAAATCTCAATACGAAGGAAGCCCCCAACTGGATCACGCCTGGTCTTAACATCTGGGAAAATAGATATTTTCCTACCCATAAATAGATTGGCTCTCTTTTTATAAAACAATTTAAGGAGCCAATCTCTGTCCGTAGACAGAGCGAAAGTTACTAACAAAGTGGAAGCTATAATCTCATCCTCCTTGGGGGACTGAAGCAAAGCGGAGACATTAAGAAAGTCCATGTCGATAGCCCCAACAGCAGTCTTACCCTCTTTCTTTCCCGAAGGCAAATAGTACACTTTCTGTACTGGGGGAATTAAATCCAAGGGTACCATTAGAGATTCATGAAGATACTTCTTGAATAGATCCAAAGGCGCCACCTCAGGAACCACAGGAAAATTAAGCAGCCAAAGATTTGAAACCCTGGCAGCGTTTTCCAAAGACTCCAGCTTCATTCTTAACGCTGCATTGTCTTTCATCAAGGAAAAGATCAGATCAGAGACCTGTGAAAGTTTCTGATCAGAAGCTTTGATTTTACCCTTTAATTCCACCATATCCTTAGACAAAACGTCCACATTCTCCTCAAGTTTGGAAACATTAGAAGAAGAAAGCGCCAACTGCTGTTTCACTGCCAGAGAAAGTTGATTAATCGCTTCCCAAATACTCTCAAGAGTCACCACAGCAGGACGAGAAATAGAAAGGGAAAATGGTGACTCAGACTGAGCTGCTCCATCCTTCAGAGTACCAGAACTTTTCACCTCTGCAGAGTGTAATTCTCCTGGAGCAGTGGCCGTAAACACAGGCAGCTGATCTCCGTGACTACCCTCCAACGTACCCCGCATCCGGCCCGTAGCCCCATCCTGCACAGGGAGAGCTGCAGAGCCGCGCGCTGGGGGAGTCACTGAGGAACTTGGAACAGCTGGAGGCAGGCGTTCATCCGCATTGAGCCAAACGAATCTATCCATCAGACCCACAGTGGCAAGCACTGGCTCCGCTGGAGGAGCCCTTGGCTTGCCTTTTTGCTTCGGCATGAGGCTCAAATCCACTCTGTCGCTATCTTGGAATTAGCCCGCCTATGCTTGATGTAATCCATCTTTCCCATAATGCTCACAAGCCTTCCTCTCCCCACAGCTACAAGATTCCTCATAACATAGTACTATTATCACCCTTTACTGTAGGGAGATGGTGTTAGCAGGATGATGTGTTGTGTTTGTTTTATGCTTAGCATTGACAACAAAAAGTTCTGTTTTGGTCTTGTCAGACCACAAAACCTTTTTACACATGCATGCAGTGTCCTCAAGGTATTTCTTTGCAAATACTAAGCACCACATCCACATCCACATCATTTTACTTTTCTTTAGCAGTGACTTAGAACATAAGGTATGATATACCAGGTGAGACTCAGTCCATCAAGCCCAGTATCCTGTTTTCAACAGTGGCCAATCCAGGTCACAAGTACCTGGCAAGATCCCAAAAGGTAGACAGATTTCAAGCTGCTAATCCCAGGGGTAAGCAGTGGATATCCCCAGTCCACTTTAATAATGGTTTATGGACTTTTCCTTCAGGAACTTGTCCAAACCTATTTTAAACCCAGGTACACTAACAGCTTTTACTACATCCTCTGGCGGCGAATTCCAGAATTTGATTATGCGTTGAGCAAAAAAATATTTTCGCAGATTACTCTGAATGTGCTTCATTGTAGCTTCATTGCATGTCCCCTAGTCTTTCTACTTCTTGAAAGAAACAACCGACCTTATCTGTTCTACTCTTCTACTACTACTACTACTATTAAGCTCAGCGATCTTTTTTCCATGCTGAAGAGCCCTTAACCTTTTAAGCTATTACCTCATATGGGTATCCTTTCACCCCCTTTATCATTTTGGTCACTCTCTGGATTTGTTCTAATTATGCTATATCCTTTACTTCCACTGTCAATTCCAGACTTCGATCCTTCCACCTTGCTGCTCCTTATGCTGGAAGAAGCTACCTATGTTTATACATCAGGCTTCATCTCTGCCCCTTTTTAAATCCATTCTAAAAGTCTTTGAGGCTGCTTTTGGATCCTGATCTCCTTACCTTTCCCTTGTTGTATCCTTGTCCTCGGCTATTGTATTGTCTGTCTTGACTAGATTTTAAGCTCTAATGAACAGGGACCGTCTTTATATGTATCTGTACAGTGCTGCATATGCCTTGTAGCACTATATAAATGTTTAATAGTGTCTTCATCTTTTCACATGGCTTTCAGTATAATTTTTATGCTGATGACTCTCAAATCTATCTATCTACACCTGACATCTCTCTTTTGCTCCAAAATTGTACCTCTACTTGCTTATCTGACATCACTGCCTGGATGTCTCACCGCTGCCTAAAATTGAATAAGGATAAAACTGAACTTCTTATTTTTTCCCCTAAACCCTCCCCACCTTCCTCCTTTCTCTGTCATTGTTGACAACATTCTTCTTCTTCCTGTTTCCTCGGCCCGCAACATTTGGGTCATCTTTGACTCCTTCCTTTCCTTCTCCACACATATTCAAAATATAGCTAAAACCTGTCGTTTCTTTCTCTACAGCATTAACAAAATTTGTCCCTTCCTCTCTGAACACAACTAAGGCTCTTGTCCACTCTTTGGTTATCTCCCGTCTTGACTGTTGCAGCCTCCTCGCTGGTCTCCCTCAGTGTCATCACTTTCCTCTTCAATCTATCCAGAACTCTGCTGCATGGCTAATCTTCCATTATCTCTGATACTCTCATATAAACCCCAGGGGTGGCTCTATATTGAGGTGAAGTGAGGCAGCTGCCTCAGGCGGCAAAGTTTTGAGGGTGGCAAAAAATGCCCCCAAAACAGCCGACTCACTTCGCCTTCAAAAGTTAAAAACAATAAAAACAAGTGCACAAATTGCTGGCGCTGCCGAGTACACTTTTCAGCAGTGGCAAACTCATCCTCTCCTTTTCCTGCAGCTGTGACTTCTGCCTCTTAGAGAACCGCAGCTGTGCTGGTGATCTATAGTTTAAATAAAAGTGAAGCTGGTGCAGAAGGATTCTGTGCAGCTTTGTCCTGTCCCCAAAGGAAGTTACATGCAACTTTGGGGGCGGGACAAAGTTGCACGGGGACCTTCAAGAGGTGGGAAGACTCTGCACCAGTTTTGCTTTTATTTGAACTGCAGATCACCAGCACAGTTGTGGTTCTAAGAGGAAGGAGCCAGGGTTGCAGGAAAAGGAGAAGGTGAGTCTGCAGCAGGGGAATTAACATGGAGGAAGGTGGGGGCTGGTAGTGGGCTGACACGGGGAGAGGGGAGGAGGGAGCTGGAAGGGAATTGACAAGGGAAAGGGGGTCTGCAACTGGGCTGACATGGGGGCTGATCTGCAATGGGGCTGACAAGGGGGGGGACGGAGCTGGAAGGGAATTGACAAGGGAAAGGTGGAGTCTGCAACAGGGCTGACACTGGGGGGCTGGAAGGGAATTTGACATGAGGGGAAGGTGAGATCTGCAATGGGGCTGTCATGGGGGAGGAGGGGACTGGAAGGGAAATGACATGAGGGGAAGGTGGAGTCTGCAACTGGGTTGACACTGGAGGAGGAGGGGGCTGACACTGGGGGGAGAAGCAGGCTGGAAAGGAACTGACAAGGGAAGGTGAGGTGTGCAATGGGGCTGACAGGCAAGAAGGGGGCTCAAAGGGAATTGACAGGGGAAGGTGGGGTCTGCAATGGGGATGACACAGGGGGAGGGGAGGAAGGGGCAAGAAGGGAATTGATGTGAGGGGAAAGTGGGGTCTGCAACTGAGTTGACACTGGAGGAGGAGGGGGCTGACGGTGGGAGGAGAGGGCTGGAAGAGAACTAACAAGGGAAGGTGAGGTCTGCAAGGGAGCTGAAATGGGGGGAAGGTGAGGACTGGAAGAGGGCTTACACAGGGGAAGGTGGGGGCTGGAAGGGGGCTGACATGGGGAGGAGGGGGCTGGAAAGGAACTGATACCTGGGGATGGTACTGGAGGGGGACTGGAAGGGTGATGACACTAGGGAAGGGAGGAGAGGGATGGAAGGGAGCTGATATCTGGGGATGGGACTGGAGTGGGATGGAAGGGAGCTGACACTTGTGATGGGACTGGTAGGTGGCTGAATAATGGGGGTGGGGATGGAAGGGAAGGAACACTGGCACTGGGATGGTATTTGGCCTAGAAGGGGCTGGACAGTGGGGAAAGAGGGGGTCTGGAAGGGAATGGACATCAGTAGAAGTCATGGGAATGCAAGGGGGTTGAAATTTGAAGGGACTGGGAGGGGAGGACTGGAAAAGGGAGCTGATACTGGGGAGGGTTACTAAGACTGGAAATAGGCTGATGGAACGAAGTGAAGAAAACAAAAGAAGAGACAAGAAATGGCAGATGGACTAGACGAGGTGTGACAAAAAAGAAACAAGACTGTCCCATAAATGTTTTATCACAAAATCTACAGAGAAATTATGCATTGTCCCCTTCAAAGTAATCCCCCCCCCCGAGTTAATGCACTTCTGCGTTCGCTTCTGCCACATACGAAAGCACTCGGTAAAATCCTCCTCCTTGAGGTCCCTCAGCGCCCTCGTCACAGTGGCCTTGTTCTCTTCTACAGAGGTGAAATGAGTTCCTTTGAGGACAGTCTACAGCCTGGGGAAGAGCCAGAAGTTGCACGGTGCGAGATCTGGGGAATAAGGAGGGTGGTCAAGAGCTGTGATCTGTTTGTTGGCCAAGAACTGCCTCACACTGAGCGCAGTGTGTGCGGGCACGTGGTCATGGTGGAGCAGCCACAACTTGTCTCTCCACAGAGCCTGCCTGCTGCGCCGAACCGAGTCATGGAGGTGATTGAGGACCTGCTGATAGAAGTGCTGGTTGTCTGACTCTCAGGCACAAACTCATGATGGACCACTCCTTTCTTGTTGAAGAATGCGATCAGCATGACCTTGATCCTTGATTTGGACATGCACGCTGCCTTGGGTCTGGGTGACAGTCGAGTCTTCCACTGCAGGCTCTGTCTCTTGCTTTCAGGATCATACTGGAAGACCCAAGTCTCGTCTCCTGTGATGACTCGGCCAGCGAACCCTGGATCTTCTCGGATCTTCTCTAGCAAATCTCGACAAACATTGACACGGTGCTCCTTCTAGTCGTCTGATAAAAGCTTGGGCACCATCTTGGCGCACACCTTCCGTATCCCCAGCTCCTGCACCAAGATGGTACGCACAGACTCCCTGTTCAGGCTGTGCTCCTCGGCTATCATCTGCACCATCAATCTGTGATCACTCTACACCATCTGGTTCAATCTGTCAATGTTTCAGCCATCTTTGTCGTTTAAGGCCGTCCTGACTTGGGGTCGTCTTCCACCTCCTCGCGGCCAGTCTTGAAGCATTTATGCCACTCGAAGACTTGTGGCCTTTACATTGCATCTTCTCCATAAGCCTTTTGGAAAAGTTGGAGTCCCTCATTTGGGCCCTTCTCCAACTTAACCAGAAATTTCAAGTTGATTCTTTGCTCCATATTTCTGCCACCTCCAGTTGCGTGACAAAGCGATGGAGCAGTGTGCTACAAAAAACCTGAAAAAGAAAAACAGAGTGAGAGAGATGAAAAATATTATAGCAGAATAGTGGCGAGATGTTGCACAACACAGTGACATAAGCAGTTAGCCAATTGGCATTGAGTCATGGGCGTGGCTGCCACAGTCTTGTTTTTTTTTTTTTTGTCACACCTCGTAGACCATAGAAAGAGAGCTAAGAGAAGACAGGAAAGCAGAAGCCTCAGATCAGGACCAGCATGATCAGAAAATAAAATGATCAGACAACAAAGGTAGAAAAATAATTTTATTTTCAATTTAGTGATTGGACTTTGCACGATCTTTATGGGGAACTACATCTCTTATTTATCTGATGTTGCACTTCATGCGAAGTCTGGCTTCTTGGGAGTTCAGTTTATTTTTTGCCTACATATTTTTATTTTTACTTTAGGTTGTAGTCACTTATTCTGTACTTGGTGAGGGTCTGTGTTCTGAGTGTGTGACTGAGGCCATGGGGTTTGTACATATAGATCTATACAGTACTGTAGTAATTTGACTTGTTCAGCTTTTCAAATAGGTGTTATTGATATTCTAGGGATTACAGCAGTATTTATAGTGTGTCGTTTTTCTGGATAGGTTCCTTATGTGAGTTTTGGAAGTTTATCCTGGTATGGTATGGTATGGTATGGTATGGTAGATTAGGCCTTGTAGATCTTTGGTGACTTTTGTAGGGTTTTATGTCGGTTCCCAATATGCCTGGTACTGGAGAATGTTTGTTGTTGTTGAGATGACCAGAATCAGATTTTATTTTAATATATTGAATTCTGTTGATAAATGTCCTACTTCTGCTCTGCACCTATTGTTGAGGGAGAGGTTTCTGTGGATGCAGAATATATATTCAAAAAGAAAAAGCGAGAACCGTAACACAGTATATAACAAAATAAAATGAGTTATAATTTGTGTTTGATTCCCACTAGCACTCCTTGTGGCCTTGGACAAGTCAGTTACCCCTCCATTGCCTCGGAAGAAAAGCCTGGCAATCTATTTCCGGTCACACTGCCAAGAAAACCCAGGAGCTTCTGGGTCGCCAGGAGTCAGCGTTGACTCGAAGGCATACATTGCATTGCATTATAAACTGTGCCGTGGTTCTCACTTTTTCTTTTAGCTCCAGGATGTGCAAGCATCTTGCATTTGCTTTGTTCTTTTGCAGAATATATATTTACATTAACACCATACTGGTCCAGTGTGCAGTGTCAGGAGTTATGTTGGGGTTGCCAAGCCCTTCTTGGTTACAAAGTCTCTCTTGTTTTTCAGAGAGTGGGAAGTGCTGTGTTGGGGTGCCAAGTTTTTGTGGAAATGGAGGTGCTTTGGTTGGGAGGGGGGAACTGGAATATATATTGTCTTTGAGATTTGCAGTTCTATATGCTGCCAGACTGAAATTTAAAATATTTTGTCAGGTCAGATTAAAGGAAATTTCAAATTTTAAGGGAATGTCTCAGTTTAATTTTGTTTAGTAGCCTTATAGATTCACCGCTGCTGAGTTCTGGACATTTCCATTTCTAACACAATCCAATCCAATGTTTGAATTCATGGATACCAGGATTAGTTTCTCATTTTATATCTTCCCTCCTCATCAATAATCTGGTTATAGCGAAATAAATCTGATTTGCAGATTGGTGATGGTCTGATTGGGGGTGGGGCTGTGTGTCTCTTCATTAATCAAATGTAATGGGGTTTTTTTATTATGTGTTTTATTGTAACATCTGTTTTACTAAATGGCATGTATATGTTTGGAAGCCACCTAGAAGTTTAGATTGGTAGCATATATATTTTAAAATAAAGCAAGCTAAATTTATGCAAATAATGCTGCAATGAATCTCCACACATTGCTCTGCATCACCATCATGCTGCCCCTGGGAGGAAGTAGATGGGGGGGGGGGCACTAGGAGATGGAGGAAAGCAGAAACCTCACATTGGGACAAGCATGATCAAGAATAAAATGGTCAGACAATAAAGGTAGAAGATAATTTTATTTTCAATTTAATGAACAGTCTTGGTGCTATCGTCATATTTTATAAAGTACAGGGAAATGCATCTCTCTATTTCTCTGGCATTGCATTGTATGCAGCATCTGACTTTTTGCAGTTTCCGATTAATTTTTATCTATATATGTTTGTTATTAGGTTATGGTCACTTATTCTGAACTTTGGTGAGGGTCTGTGTTCTGAGTTTGTGGCCAAGGCCAGGTCTTCTGTTAACATGGAGTTTGTACATAGGGATCTGTTCTGTAGTAATCTGAATTGTTCAGCTTTTCAAATATGTGTTTGGATGTTCCAGGGCCCACTGCAGTATTTACAGTTATGCTTTTTTTGGGGTAGGCTCCTTTATGTGAGTTTTGTAAATTGAGCTGGCATGGTATAGTAGATTTGCTGTACATATCCTCAGTGACTTTGTAGGGATTTTTATTAGTTCACAATATGCCTGGTACTGGAGAATGTTTGTTGTTGTTAGTGAGATGGTCTGAATCAGATTTTTTTTTTAAGATATTGAGTTCTGTTGGTGAATGTCCTGGTTCTGCTTTGCACTCATTGTTGAGGGAGGAGGTTCTGTGGATGCAGACTATATGTTCAAAAAAGGAAAAAATCAAGAATCATAACGCAGTTTATAACAACAAAATAAAAATGAGTTATAATTGGTGTTATAAACAGTGCTGCAGTTCTCACTCTTTCTTTTAGGTCCTTGGTGTGCAAACATCTTGCATTTCCTCCACATTATCTAATCTGCTTTTTGGTTTGGTTTAGTCCCTGACTGGAGTTTTGAGAAAGACACCCCCCCCCCACCCACTCTGGGGGGGACGCCATCTCATCTCTCTCCTCAGGCAGCATCTCCTCAGGCAGCAGATTGCCTTGAGCCGCCCCTGCTTCTTGTGAGTGGTTATGGACTAGATGGGGTTGGGAGGCCAACCGTCTTACAGCAGCTACACTGGCGCCCAATGGTAGCCAGAGCAAAATTTAAAACAATCCTGATCATCTTCAAAATCATTCACCATCTCTCGGCAAATGTACTCCAAGATATCATAACAAGGGATATCAGTAATAGACCGAGAAGGACTAATAATGACAACATGATCAGCATGCCTGCAGGTTACCCAAGACTAAGCAAAATACCTCAAGAAGAGCTCCATCACTAATGGCATCCACACTATGGAACTCCCTCCCAACGAGCCTGAGTGCACTAGAAGATATCACAGACTTCCGCAAGGCCCTTAAAAAACTGCTCTTTACAGAAACATATGAGCAAACAGATAACACAAACGACAATGCATCTACCCCCTCCAACTCAGTACCTAATCATCTCAGCCAGATTTAGGAACTCAGTGTATAGTGTTGTGAAGCACCCTCATGCTAAATGTAACTCTCCATAGTGTTGTTAAGTACCCTCATGCAAATTGTAACCCACCAATTGTGCTATCTAAATGTTGCTAAATACCCTCATGTTAAATGTTGTAACGTACCCACATGTTAAATGTAACCCTCCAATGTGATGTAACCACTTTGATTGTAGGATAAGATGGTATACAAATCTGTCTAAATAAATAAATAAATAAATATTTACAGGGAATTCAGGCATTATATGTAGATCCATCTGCATGCTTGAATATAAAAGGGACTCAAACTGAGAGGTTTACATTACAGAGGGGCATTAGGCAGGGGTGTCCCCTTTCGCCCCTGCTATTTGTGTTGGCAGATTCAGTGCCATGAGGAGGTCCTGGGGGTGCCTGTAGGGGGGAAGCAGTATAATATATCTCTATTTGCTGATGATATTTTATTTTCACTGATCAGGCCCGAGAGTACTCTGGTGGTGGTAATTGGGGAATTGGAGGAATATTGAAGGGGGTCGGGGTTATGGGCTAATATGGAAAAATCGGAAATTTTAGACATAAATTTGGGAAAGAGAGAATGGCAACCCTGCACTCTCAATTTCCTTTTCAATGGGCTACAAAGGCACTTAAGTATTTGGGGATATCCCTGGTGGCTGATTATAGACAACTGTTTGCACTTAACTCTATGCACCTTTATGGGACAAAACTGTTAGGGAATCGGATCACTGGCTTCAGCTCCAAATTTCCTGGGTTGGCCGTATTGCAGCAGTGAAGATGATGGTAGTACCCCACTTTAATTACCTGTTTGCGGCTTTGCCTGTGCCTATATCAAGAGGGTTTTTCTAGAAGGTACAGGGGAAGATCTTTGCCTATGTTTGGGAAGAAAAAAAGGCAAGAGTGGCCAAAGGGGTGCTATAAAGGGGGAAGAACCGGGGGGGGGGGGGTGGCAGTACCCAATATTCAATATTGCTATGACACGGTACCGTTCAAAGCAGAAAGGGACTGGAGAATTAGTGACCACAAACCTTGAGTAGAAATTGAAGAACCCGGGGACGTACCTTTAAGGTACAAGTTATGATTAAGTAAGAATGGACGGGATGCTGGGGGGGGTGGGGGGGATAACTCTTTCTTCATGACCACATTTCATGTATGGGATTATTGGAAGAGGAAGTGGATGGGTAAGCAGACATTGTCTAATTTCACTCCCTTGCGGTTTAATGAGGGTTTTAGGGCCTGGGTTGGTGGATGCTATATTCCGGAGGTGGAGGCGGCTAGGGCTGGAATATTTGGGGGAATTTGTTGAGGAGGGGGCGTTTGTATCATATAATGACCTGATGGAGGCATATGGAATTGGGGGAGGTGATTATTACTAATACTTTCAGGTAAAACACTACATTACCTCACAGGGAGGCCTATTGACTGAACCGCTTTCATTGGAGGGGACATTTGCCAAGTCAAGCATCTAAGGGGGGACGACCCCTTTTTTATGCTCTCCTAAACTAATTTTTGGAGGGCAAAATGGCCTTTCAAATTAATTGTGAACAGGTCCTGGGAGTGCAAAGTTTTGAGGAAGAATGGAAGGGAATATATAAAAGTGAGACACAAGGCTTGATGGCCAGTAAAGCACAGTTACTTACCTGTAACAGGTGATCTCTGGGAACAGCAGGAATTAGTCATCACATATGGGTACGTCGGTACCGACGGAGCCCGCGCGGGAAAGCTCCCTAGCTTTTCAGATTAAAAGCTTTTGGGGCCTCCCACTGCACATGCGCGCTGCCTTCCCGCCTTCCTGACCAGCTCTCGTCAGTTCGAGTTTAAAGCTGAGACAATAGAGAGAGAGGACAGGAAGATAGATAGATAGAGATACAACTCCTAGGGGAGGTGGGTGGGTTGTGATGACTAATTCCTGCTGTTCCCAGAGATCACCTGTTACAGGTAAGTAACTGTGCTATCTCCAGGAACAAGCAGGAATAAGTCATCACATATGGGGACTCCCTAGCTAAGATGCCTGGGAGATCCCCCTCCAAGGGTAAACCATCTTCGCATGGATCTCAGGCATCCATCCAGGGAAGGTGGGCAGGAGTTGTTTAAGTATGGAACAGGTGTTTGAGGACAGCCTGACCAAACAAGGCATCCCGGCGGGAGTCCTTGTCCAAGCAGTAATGGGCTGTGAAGGTATGAACCGAGGCCCAAGTGGCTGCTCGACAGATCTGATCTATGGACACAGAGTGAAGATGAGCCATAGAAGTGGCCATGGCTCTCACATTGTGAGCTGTGACATGGCCCTTCAGAGAAATGTTCTTACTCTGGTAAGCAAAAGAAATACACTGAGCGATCCAATTGGAAAGTGTACGCTTGGTGACTGGAAGTCCCAAATGAGAAGGATCAAAAGCCACGAAAAGTTGGGAAGACTTTCGATGTGGTTGAGTCCTGTTGAGGTAAAAGGCAAGAGCTCTTTTACAATCCAGAGTATGAAGGTTCCTCTCTGCACTGGATGCATGAGGAGCCGGGGAAAAGACAGGTAGATATACCTCTTGATTAAGATGAAAAGGCGAGACCACTTTGGGCATAAAGTGGGGATTCGTCCTAAGGACCACCTTATCATGATGAAACCTAGTATAAGGTGGATGAGCCACTAAAGCCTGCAGTTCACTGATGCGGCGAGCCGAAGTGACTGCAATAAGGAAAACAACCTTCCAGGAAAGAAATTTGAAGGAGGTAGAGTCCAAAGGCTCAAAAGGTGGCTTCATAAGCTGACCTAGAACTAGGTTCAAATCCCATGCTACCGGAGGAGGTCGGATGGGAGGTTTAGTTAGAGTCAGGCCTCTCATGAAACGTGCAACAAGAGGATGAGAGGAGACAGGTTGTCCATTTATAGGTTTTAAGGATGCTGCAATAGCACTCAAATGGACCCTTACTGAATTTGTCTTAAGGCCTGCATTTGAAAGATGCAGGAGATAGTCCAAGAGGGAATTCAAAGGAAGTGCTAGAGGGTCAAGACCCTGCTGAGCACACCAAATGGAAAAACGTTTCCATTTGAAAGCATAAGAACGCCTCGTGGAAGGTTTCCTAGAGGCATGAAGGATATCTGTCACAGGTTGAGAAAGATTAAAGTCTTGAAGACTTAAGCCTTCAGTAACCAAGCTCTGAGATGTAGGGATTTGGGGTTTGGGTGCCACAAAGTCCCCTCCTCCTAAGACAGAAGGTCTGGCGCAGCTCCCAGGTCCAGGGAGGATCCCTGGGAGAGATGCAGAAGTAGAGGGAACCACACCTGGCGTGGCCAGCGGGGAGCTATGAGGATCATAGTCCCGTGATCCCTCTGGAGCTTGAACAGAGTCTTGGATATTAGAGGAATGGGTGGAAAGGCATAGAGGAATTCCTGACCCCAATGCAGGAGGAAGGCACCGTGGGCCTGAGCTCCCTGACACTGAGTTCTGGAACAGAACCGGGGAAGTTTGGCATTCCACGGACTTGCAAAGAGGTCTATGTCCGGGGTCCCCCATTCCTGAAAGATTCTGCGTATCTGGTCCATATGTAGGGACCATTCGTGTGGAAGCAGAACTTGACTGAGTCTGTCTGCACGAAAGTTTTGAACTCCTGGAAGATACACTGCAAGAAGGTGAATTTGATGCTCTCTGGCGAAGGCCCATAATCTGAGAGCTTCATTGCAAAGCGACAGAGAGCCTGTCCCTCCTTGTTTGTTTATATAGAACATGGCTACCTGATTGTCTGTCTGAACTAGGACAGTCAGGTTGACAAGGAGGGCATAGAAGACCTTGAGGGCAAGGTAAATTGCTCGCAGTTCCAGGAGGTTGATATGAAGGGTGACCTCCTGTAGAGACCAAGTGCCCTGAGTGGAGAGGTTCTGAAGATGAGCTCCCCACCCTGTCTGGGAGGCATCTGTTGTGAGGGTTGCTTAGGGCAACAAAGGTTGGAAGGGGGCCCCCAACAACAGATTCTTGGTGGATGTCCACCATTGGAGGGACCAAAATAGACGGCTTGAGGTGAGTATTTGGTCGGAGAGCGCTCCAGATGCTTGAGTCCACTGGGTGGCCAAGGTCCATTGAGCTGCTCTCATATGCAGACGAGCGTAGGGCACCACATGTACCGTGGAGGCCATGTGGCCCAGAAGTCGCAGCATTTCCCGGGCTGTCAAATGACTGCTGGACTGAGCTTGGGAGGCCAAACTCAGCAGGCGTTGGGCCCTGACCTGAGGCAGGTAGGCCCTTGCAGTGATGGTGTCTAACTGGGCCCCTATGAACTCGAGAGACTGAGTAGGGATTAGTTGAGACTTGGGAAGGTTTACTACCAGTCCTAGATATTGCAGATGATGCCTTGTGCGGTCCAGGGAAATTTGGGCCTGGGACTGAGAGGGAGCTCGGATGAGCCAGTCGTCCAGGTATGGGAATATGAAAATTCCCAGGCCTCTTAGAAAGGCAGCTACGACTGCCATGCATTTGGTGAACACTCGTGGAGCAGAGGCTAGACCGAAGGGGAGTACTCTGTACTGGAAATGTTTTCCCTGAAACAGAAATCGAAGGTATTTTCTGTGGGATGGGCGGATGAGTATGTGTGTATACGCATCCTTTAGGTCTAGAGAACAAAGCCAATCCTGACTCTGAAGGTATGGAAGGAGAATGCCCAGAGAAAGCATTTTGAATTTCTCCTTGAAAAGAAATTTGTTCAATTCTCTCAGATCCAGAATTGGTCTGAAGCCCTCTGTCTTCTTTGGTATTAGAAAATAAGGGGAGTAGAATCCCGTCCCCTGTTGAAGAAGAGGGACCTCCTCTATTGCCCCCTGGGCAAGGAGGGAGGAGACTTCCTGACCCAAGAGGGCCAGGAGAGATGGGGGAGAATTGAACTGCCTCACCATAGTATAAGGAGGAAGGTCGGAAAAATGGAGTTTGTAACCCTCTCTGATGATAGAGAGGGTCCATTGCTCTGATGTAATTTGCTCCCATCTGGGAGCAAAGTGAGCTAACCTTCCGGGTATGGTGAGGGGCTCTGGTTGTTCTAGAGCCAGAAAAGTTAAGTTCTCTAGGGGCAAGTCAAAACCCCTGAGGGGGTGGAGCCTGCTGAGGCGTAGCAGACGCCGCAGGCTTTGACCTTGCCTGTTTAGGTTGCTGACGTTTAGCAGCAAAACGAGGCTGAGAGGATTGTTGGCCAGTATTTGTGGAAAATCTGGACTTCTTGTAATAAGGCCTCTTAAAAGACTTCTTCTTGGCAGGAGTGGAGGTAGACTTAGAAAGTCTATCTAAGGTGGCATTTTCTGCGTCCATTTGAGTGGCCTTAATTTGCCACTCCTCACCAAATAAGTTCTCACCTGTACAGGGCAGATTTCGTAAGCCATCTAGGACCCAAGGTTCTAGATCAGAAGCCTGGAGCCAAGCAAGACGTCGGGCTGCTATAGCAATGCCCGAAGCCCTACCAGCACCCTCAAAGGAATCAAAAGCTGCCTTGTTGGAGAACTTTGAAATATCCAAAAGGTGTTTCACTAAGGAAATGAACTGCTCCCTCTTATCCTCAGGGATAAAGGGGGCAAAATGCCGAACTTTTAGAGCGATTTCACTGAGAAACATGCCCATGTAAAGACTATAGGAATTAATCCTGGCTATAAGCATAGTAGCCTGGAAAATTTTCCTGCCAAAAGAGTCTAGAGTCTTACATTCTCGCCCTGGAGGAGTAGAAGAGTGCCTTTTGGTACTCTTTATCTTCTTCATTGCAGACTTCACCACAATAGAATGGTGAGGCAACTGAGTTTTTTGGAAACCAGGAGAAGGGGGGACACGGTACATGGTGTCCAACCTGCGAGAAGAAGGAGACAATGTTAGAGGAGCCTCCCATAAGTCCATCAAGTGTTCTTGAAGGATTTCATGGATAGGCAGGGTAACTGCCTCTTTAGGAGACTTAGAGTATCCTAAAATATCCAGTTTCTTTGATCTGGGTTCCTTTTCAGAGGATGAAGCAATAGAAAGACCTTTAGCCATTTCTACGATGAAGTCCTGAAAGGACAAATCCTCTGGTGGAGACATTCTCCTTTTAGGAGAAGAAGGCTCCTCAGGAAGATCAAGGGAGAACTCATCAGAATCATCAGAGGAGTTAAAATCCTCTGAAGAAGCAGAGTATCCTCTATGTGCTTCCAACGCACGATACGCATACCGTTCGGTATCGACATCGGGCGTACCGGGTATGGGATCGGTACCGGGCAAAAGCCCAGATCCGGCATGCGGAACCGATCTGCGTTTGGAAGACGATGGCCTCGGTTCCGGTATGGAAGCCATTACCGGAACCGGACCCGGTACCGCTGGCTGCGGTACCGAGGGCGTAGCAGCATTAATAAAAGCCAGAATGGCCTGCTGCATGACTTGGACAGTATTGCCCATAGACGCCACTGCTGCCTGGATGTCGGTACCGGTATGGGCCGGTACCCCAGAGCAGTACAACAGGTGATCTGTCGAGGCCGCGCCATCGATGTCAACCTGTGACCCCATGATTGCTTTGGAGGTCGGAGCCTCCCGCCGGGGTTTTTTGGCCTGGGCAGAATCCTCGAACTCAGAATTGAGAGCCTCTCGATCTTTAGAAAGAGATTTGCTTTTAGAGGATTTGCCCACTGGAGTTTTGGTTACCTGAGATCCATCCGGAGAGGAAGTGGATGACTGTGATGCTTCTGAAGGAAACAGCACATGGAACTTGTTGGCCCGGTTCTGCAATCCACGTTTCGACATCTGGGAGCAGGATGGGCAGTCCGGTATGGAATGGTCAGGTCCTAAACATTTAAGACACCATTCATGGGTGTCTGTAAGAGGAATGACAGCACTGCACTTGGTACACTTTTTAAAACCAGGAACTGGCTTCTCCATGAGGAGAATTTGTGTAGGCCTGAAGGCCTAACAAAGTACCAAGCTGTGCTGAAGAAAAGAAAAAAAAATATTTTTTTTTTTCAAAAGAAAGAAAGAAGAGAGACCGGCAGTACCGGTTTCAGAATGGGGAAGGCAGGTACGCGGTCTAAAGAAAACAATAAAATTAACAATTTCTTCAGCGGTGACAGGAACACGACCTGCTGGCTCCGCGGAAAAAGAAACTGACGAGAGCTGGTCAGGAAGGCGGAAAGGCAGCGCGCATGTGCAGTGGGAGGCCCCAAAAGCTTTTAATCTGAAAAGCTGGGGAGCTTTCCCGCGTGGGCTCTGTCAGTACCGACGTACCCATATGTGATGACTTATTCCTGCTTGTTCCTGGAGATAATAATTGAGAATGGGTATAAAATGTTATATCAATGGTATTACATCCCGGTTAAACTTGTGAGAATTTATGGGAAGGGATCTCTGTACTGCTGGAGGGAGGTGGGGGGGGGGGAAGGCATGTTCTTCCATATATGGTGGCAATACCCAAAGATGGTCAGGTACTGGGTTAAGAGAGGGGTTTCTTTTTTTTTGGGGGGGGGGGGGAGTCATCCATGTTACGTCGAATATTGAAGCGGTTCATGCCTTGCTGGGAGTAGCAGTGACTGGACCAAGGGTGGATGAGGCTCAGTGGGTGAGGCTGGGCCTAGTGGCGGCAAGATTGGTGGTTGCTTGGAACTGGAAGCAATGAGAGGCACCCCCAAGGGGGGAGTTTGTGAACAAATTGTGCTTAGTATGTTTGATGGCTAAACTGACTGCATTAAAATAGGATAGAATGGATATGTTTCATCAGGTATAGGAAGCATATGAACAGCAATTGGTGAAAGAGCTACTGGATGGAGGAGAGGGGGGAAGAGCTGGGAGAATCTAAACAACTAGGGTGGTGTGGGAGGGTGATACAGTTCTGGGGGGAGGGAGGAATATACATGGTTTTGCAATTGTATGCTTAGGTAAAGATAATCTCATGATATATATGATTGCAGTTATAGCTAAACTATTTATATGTTTAAAGTTGAGATGTGCTTACTTATGGTTGGATGTATATCCTCTTATTAAAACTGAATAAAATATAAATATGTAAAAATAAAAATGTCTTTTTCCTTGTCATCCTGCTAGACCACTCTAGATAAGTAGGATGTATCCAAGCAGTCAGGACCCAATGCAGAAGGACAGAATTGCCCTTCCTAAGGCACTATCAGCTCTAGCTATCACATGCAATAGGTAGTGCTTCACAAAAGAACTCAGAGATGACCAGGTAGCCATCTTACAGATATCCTCTGGAGAAACCAAGATGAATTTTACCCAAGAAGGGCCCTGTACTCTAATAGAGCGAGCTTTGACTCCTTCTGGCACATGCTTTCCAACTAGAAGGTATGCTAAACCAATAGCTTCCTTAATCCAATGGGTAATGGAGGACGGTTGCTGCCTGTCCTTTCGTCAGACTTCTGAAGAGGACAAGAGATGAGAAGAAATTAGTAATCTCCAGGTATCTGAATAATGCCCTCCTCACATTTACCAGATGTAGAAATGGATCCATCTGAAAGTCCTTCTCAGAAAAGGAGGACAGGAGGATGGTTTGGTTAAGGTGAAAAGACAACACCTTTGGGGGAGAAAGTATGGCACAGTCCACAAGGAACCAGAAGCCGTTGAGATGACCAGAAAAAGGCTCCCTGCAAGACAATGCCTGCAGCTCTGACACCCACTTGGCAGATACAAAAGGCACCAGGAAACCCACCTTAAGGGTCAAATCCTTGAGAGAGGTCCTATGAAATGGACTCAAAGCAGGCCCTTTCAATGCCTTCAGCACCAGAGACAGACTACCAAGGAACCACTGGACACACTGGTGGATGGAACTGTTTCATTCTC
This sequence comes from Ichthyophis bannanicus, assembly GCA_033557465.1. Taxonomy (NCBI): domain Eukaryota; kingdom Metazoa; phylum Chordata; class Amphibia; order Gymnophiona; family Ichthyophiidae; genus Ichthyophis; species Ichthyophis bannanicus. The sequence goes on from CM066032.1 coordinate 1,189,838,625, forward strand.
TTGAGGAAATAGAAGATTTCAGGGTTTACCACCAAGGACATCCCTTTTATTATGCTCATGGTAGCATGCTAAGGCCACTACCTGAACCTTGAGAGAGTTCAGGGCCAACCCCTGGTCAAGACCAGACTGTAAGAAGGAAAAAAAACCTTCTACTATGTCTGCCTTATTGGCCTCCAGAGCTTGAGAGGAACACCACCTCTCAAAGACTCTTCAAATCTAATATAAGCCAAGGAAGTAAAGGCCCTATAGGCCTTGAGAAGGTGTCCACTACCATTCCAGAGTAGTCCTTCTTAGACAGCTGCCTAAGCCTCTCAAGAGTCAGGCTGTAAGCGAAAGGGGAACCGGATCCTTTATCACTAGTGGCCATGATCACTAAACTGGGGTGAAACTGAATCCCGCACAGAAAGTGACTTACCAAAGGCCATGGGGAGAAGACATACATAAGCCCCCCTGGGGCCACTCTTAAAGCAAGACAACCAAGCCTGTCATCTATGGATTCTTCTTGTGGCTGAAAATTTCTCCACTTTGGCATTCTCCTGATTGACCATCAAGTCAAATTCTGGAAGGCCCCACTTCTGCATTATGAGATCAAATGTGTAAAGGCTTAACCCTACTCTCTGGGATCAGAGTGTTTGGGCCTCAGAAGTTGGCCTGTATGTTGTCAATACCTGCCATGTGGACTGCAGACAGGCAGTAAAATACTCCTCTGTCCAATGATACTATTCTACCACCTCAGGAGCCACTCCTTGCTTGTTGACATATTCCACAGCTGTAACATTGTCCAAGAACACTTGGACCACTCTGCCCCACCTGGAGGGGCTGGAGCCCTTCCAAAGACAAGTGGATTGCTCTGACCTCCAAATGGTTGATTTGATCAGGAGGTCTCCTGAGGGGACCAGAGTCCCCTGGACAAGCTGACCCAGACAGTGAGCTCCCAAACCCTTTAAGCTAGTATCCTATCCATGCTGTCCATCACCTAGTTTAGTACTTCCAAAGATGTCCTGTGCATTAGATGGTGAGACTGCAACCACCATGCTAACTGCTTCTTTATCTCCCAGAGAAGAGAACTGAAGCCAGGAGACCAGAGAGACAGTGGATGGCTTTGAAGGGGAAGCATGTGCGCCCTGTCCCAAGGAACCAGTTTCAGGGTCTATACCATGGAACCTAGGAGTTGGAGGTAGTCCGAGACCTGAGGAACAGAGTATAAAACTTCCAGAGTTGGCTATGCAGCTTGAGTGACCTCTTCAGCATGAGGAAAACTTGACCTAGGAGAGTGCTGAATCAAGCCCAGAGATACTCCATGTCCAGAGAAGGAATCAGGCTGCACTTGGTTAATCTATCACCAACCCCAGATTTTCTAGCCAGTAAATAAGCAGGGCTATGTTGCCCCTTGAGTACTTCAGGAATCTGACCGAATCAGCCAGTCATCCAGGAACAAGTGAACCCGAATTCCCTGCTTGCACAGGAATGTTGCCAGCACCACCATGACCTTTGGAAAAGTGTGAGGCCACAAAATAGAGACTAGAACTGGAAATGGTGGCACAGGACGCAGAAGCAGAGAAATCACTGGTCTTGCTCCTGGATGGGAACTTGAAAGTATGCCATGGCAAGATCCAGGGAGGTTAGAAATTTTCCTTGCCAGACTGACACAATGACCGACCTAATGGTCTCTATGTGGAAGTGAGGGACTCTTGAGTTTGGTTTTTACAATACTCTGTTCCAGAATAAGTTGCAAGGAACTTCCCTTCTTGGATACCACAAAGTAGATGGAATAATGCCCCTGGCCTTGCTCTGTTGAAGGCACGGGTAAAAGCTTGCAACTATAGGAGGCACTGTACAGTTTCCTCAATCACCACTTGCTTGAGATCTGCAGAAAGACTCCCCAAAAGTGTCCCATAGAGGCTCTGCAAACTAGAATGCATAATCCTGTCTGAAGACTTCAAGGGCCTATTGTTCTGATGTGATATGGGTCCACTCCAAGAGAAACAGCTGGAGCACCCCAACTGGCTGCATCCTGATCCAGACCCACTGGATCACTTGTGAGAGCTTACTGGATTCTGGAAGAAGCCATAGTTGAGTCTCAAGAATGCTGAGCACTCCAAAAGGGCTGACCCATCTTGGGTTCAGACCGATAGGATGAATAGGCTCTACCCGGACTCCTAGCAGTCTGAGCACTTCTCTATGCTCCACACAAGGCCTAGTGAGAAGCACTCCTAATGCCCCTCAGCCTGAAATCCGGGAGCCCCTATGAGCAAGCCTTTCCAAGTTTGTTCATCCATATTTCCAGGTCCTCCTCAAAGAGCAAGCTGCCCTTAAAGGCAACTTGAAGACAGCCCATTGAAATAAGTGGAAGCAAGGAAAAGAAAAGCAGAAAAAAATCAGTGGAAGCAAGGAAAAAACAAACCCAACAAGCAGATAGAGAAGAGCAAGAGGGAAGAGAATTTACCACTTCCCTCAGGGGCACCAAGGGGTCCTCCTGTCTGCTCTCTAGCCCACCAGTGCTGGAACCTGCAGGTAATAACACTAGAAACAGGGCAGCTGTCAGCTTGAAGAGGCAGGGGTGTACCTGAGCACCAAGCAAACACTGGGCCTACAAGTCTCAATTGCACAGGCCATTGGACCATAGTTTAGGACAGGGGAGTCAGGCCTATCTACACTGCTGCACCAGTCCAAGCACCTTTGCAACTGCTGGAAGCAGACAAATATTGGCTTCTCAGTGCTGCACCAAAGGATATAGCAAGTGATGACATCACTGAAAAATGCTCAAGTTTGCCTTCACCTGCTGGCGGGGGAGCATAACCCACTCATTTTGACTGGTCTAGCAGGGTGATAAGGAATGGATTAATTTGTGTAAGCAACCCTTTTCATCAAAAATCTCTAACAAGGCTTGTTTGTTTTTTATTTTTATTTATTTTTTTAACAGTTTTTATATACCACACTATTCATCAGTGCGGTTTACATTAAACAACAAAATACCTATCAATATATAACTGATCTAGGTGTACATATAACAGGGAAGGTAAACTGGGTGTGAACCGGGGATAACTATATACAATGAAATATGTTACATCAAGGTTTGGTATTTGACGGGATGCAGTATTTTCCACATTTTGAACCTTTGTTCTGGGTTGTTGTTATGTGTAGGAGTTAGATGAGCAGGCAGAAGGCAATTCTAGGGTATGTATGGTAGCTTGAAGTGCAAGGTGAATAAATAGTGCTTGATGGACTTTCTGAATTGGGTGATGTCCCTGATTGATCTGATGCTGGGAGGTAGTTTGTTCCAGCACTTGGGAGCATAAGACACAAAAGCTCTGTTAATGGTTTGTTGTGTCCATTTTGTGGAGATACTGGGAGTAACTAGTGTGTTTTCTGCTACTAGTCTCCTGGATCTATTGTTCGGAGCGTGGGTGAGGAGATTTGAGATCGATGCAGGGGATATTTTATTAATGGCCTTGAATGTGATGAGGAGGGTCTTATATATTATTCTGCATTTTATCGGGAGCCAGTGTAGATCGATCAGTATTGGTGTTATATGATCTGTTTTTGAAGCTCCGGATAAGATGCGGGCTGCCGCGTTCATCACCAGTTGAAGTGGGCTTAGTGTATTCTTGGGGAGGCCATGAATGATGATATTCGCATAGTCGAAGTGCGGTGTGACTATTGCTTGGAAAATTGTACGGAAATCCTTGGTCTCCAGCATTGGTTTCAGGTGACGCAGTGTTTTTAGTTTGTAGTAGATTGTCCTTACGGTGTTCTTTTATGTGCTCCTTAAGATTGAGTTGTTGATCGAGTATCACACCGAGGTACTTTATGGAGGCCTTGATCGGGAGTTCTGCATCTCTTACTCTGAGGGTGGTTGGTGGAGGAAATTGCTTGTTTCTTGTGGCTATGAGTACTTCGGTTTTCTTGAAATTTATTCTCATGTTCTGATTGAGAAGCCAGTCGGTTATTGCATTGAAGCAGTTGATTAGTGCAGAGTAGTCAGGATTTGATATATAGATCAGTGTGAAAATTAGCACATCTGCATATAATAGGCAGGATATACCGAAGTCTCTGGTGATTTGGCAGATTGGCTGCATGTATATGTTAAAAAGCAGCGCAGATAGAGATGAGCCTTGGGGTACTCCTTGTTTCTGTTGGAAGGGTTCAGATGTAATGTTGCCTATACGGACCTGTTGCCAACGCTCTTCTAGGTATGATTTGCACCAGTCCCAGGCAAGGTTATGGATGCCTTTTTCGTGGAGTCTAGCTAGCATAATCTTGTGGTCAACTGAGTCAAATGCCGCTGATTATGTCCAGGAAAATCATTGCAATGGCCATGTGAATGTTGTCAATCCCGCAAATGAGTTTGTTGAATAGTGAGGTCATGAGTGTTTCAGTTCCATGAGCTTCTCGGAATCCGTGTTGGCATGGGTCCAACGGGGCTGCTGTGTCTATGTGTTGTTGGATCTGCCTCTGAGTTTCCTTCTCAAGTATCTTGGCTAGATAGGGAATACTGGAAATTGGGCGGTAAGACTCTTCCTTCTTTGGGTCCATCAGGTTATTTTTTTGCAGTGGGCGAATTGATGTTTGTTTAAGGGCAGTAGGGAAAGTCCCAGTTAGGTAGGATATATTTGCGATCTTAGCTATGCAAGGGCTAAGCTCGGCACGTAAGGTTTTGATCCAGTGTACTGGACATGGGTCATTTGGTGCTGTGGTGGTGTTTATGTTGGCGATAATATCTTCGATGTTTTTTCTTGATGGAGGTTAAAATTTATCGAGTGAAGCTTGAGCTTGGGGGAGTTGGATTAGTACTTGTGATGAAGTTGTATTCGCCTTGACCAATTTGGATTGGATGAAGTTGGCATATAATTGTGGTTGTATGGATTCTTGTTGCGGTGGCGATGGTTCTTTGGTTAACGTTTTTACTAAATTGAAGAGATCACGTGGTCTGTTTAGTGCTTTGCTGAGAAGATCGGAGTGGAATTCTTTCCTTGTGGACCAAGTTAGTTCGCGATGATTTTTGAGGTGAGTAAGATACTCTTCTTGATCCTGGCTGTTGTGGGTGTGTGTCTCCACTTTCTTTCTAACTTCCTCAGTTGAAGTAGAGATGTACGTAGTTCTGGAGAGAACCATGGGGCATCCTGTTTTTTATTAGAACGATTCTTGGGTGGGAGTTTCTTGTTCATGATTGGTTGATGGGTATACTGATAGAGAGTGTCATTCCAATTAGAGATCAATACGTTCAGGTTGTCCGTTGGCTTGGGTAGTTTTGGCAGCGCTTGTTTAGTGAGGATCTCTATGTCTAACAGCTTAAATCTCCCAGAGCTTGCTGTTGAAGTGACTGGCTGGGTGAGTGTGTTTGGATCTGTTGGTATCTGAAATGTGATCAGGCTATGGTCTGACCAAGGGACTGGGATAATAGATGGTTGGGTATGATTAAGCTTGTGACTGCTGGTGGAACGAATATCATATCAAGGACGTTCCCCTGTTTGTGTGTGGGGTTGTGCACGATTTGCTTGTATCCAAGGTCTGTCATTGCATCTAGGAAGGTACTAGGTAAGTCGTGATGTAGGGAGGCAAGGTTAAAATCACCTAACAAACAGTTTGGTTTGTTGGGGTTATCAGGGTTGCAGGCCAAGTTGATTATATCCGAGAAATCTTCTGATACTGCGTTTGGTGCTGAGTAAATGAGATTGATAGAGTTGCTTCTATTTGTGATAGTTATAGTGTCTAGGTGTTGGGAGCTCCTGGTTAGGGACACTCGGTATTGCAGCTCGGACTTTGCTATTATGAAGACTCCTCCACCTCTTCTGTTATCTCTGTTACAAGCGAAGAGTGAGAAATTAGGGGGAGTGATTTGGTTAATTAGGGCAGTGTCTGAGTCAGAGAGCCATGACTCCGTGACCATTAGAAGGTCTAGATTGTAGTTGGATAATAGGTCTGTGATGGCTGGCCATTTGTTGCGCACAGACCGTGCGTTGATGAGTGCACACCTGAGCTCGTGTTGTATGTCATCTTTGTTGATCTTTTTGTTAGCAATGGTCTCCAGTGTTATGTAGAGCAGGTGTGTCTGTCTCTTATGTTGTAGGTTTGGATGAGGTTGATGATAGTTGTAGTGATATTTTCTATTTGATCCTATGAATACTGGGATAGGGTTGTGATCATGTATGGATGAATCAGAGTCATGGATGGTCATGGCAATGGTATAGAGAAAAACGAAGGTTAGGGTTGAGGTAGGCATGCTTAGCTTTCTTTAATGTTCTCTGTTGCTTGTGAAGGGCAACCCAATGGTACCTGGAGATATAGTGAGGTTTGGGATAAATGGATTATATGAGGTACAGTGTTTTCTAGTATCTATGTGAGATGGTAATGCGAGAGGGGGAGAGCTAGGGTATAACTTTGTGAGAGACTTGTCAATACATCACAGTTTATACATTGTTATAGTAGTAGAGACAGCATTATTACAAGGTATTGTTATAAGGTATTGGTTACATTGTAGCTACTTAGTAGAGCAGTTAACATCCCTTTTACTGTTTACCGAGTAGTAATGACACAGCAGCTGAGGGTTAAGCAAAAAAGCCTGGATACTTGATAACTAGTATACTATTTCTAGGTTACCTCTCCTGTGCCTTACAGCGGTGGAGTGTCTCTGGTTCAGGGAAGTAAATATTTGGCTGGAACACGTTTATACAGATTCTGTATACCTTCTGTTGTGGGCTTTCTTTAATGTGTCCTTGGCAGACCGATGTTGTGGTGAGAGGGCTAGGTTTCTTAGAAGCTGTTCTTAGGCGATCAGTAGAACAGTGAAAGGGCCTCTCTTTAAGCTGTAGCTGCTTAGCCTCGATTGAGCAGAGCAGGCTGTGGGAGGTTCGTTGCTCCGGCGTGCTCTTCCCCGATCGGGAGAACAGTGGTTGGGCCGGAGAGGAGCAGGCGGGTTCAGGTCAGGCCGTTTGGTAGGTGGGTGGTCAGTGAGTGGTTTGAGCGTGTTTCCTGTGGAGTTAGACAGATATGGTAAAGCACTGTATGATAGTAGATTATCGCTTTGAGAGTGTCGTACCGGAGCTGGAGGCTTGGGCTCTCAACGACGCTTGATGGGAGGTGGTCTGGATGATCGCCAACGTCAAGTGTTCTTCCGGTCGGTGGGCTCTGTACAGGTCCCCGCCTAAGGGCCACGCCAAAGGGCCCTCTGGCGAGGCCCTCAGGCGCGGGTGCGCCCGATGGCACTTTCTTACGTAGGTCACCGGGCAGCCCCGATTGGGCTGCTTGCGCTTCCGGGGGTGGATCGGTGCTCCGGCAGCTCGATCCCTCCTGGGAGAGCAGATGTCGGGCCGGAGGGCTGCAGGCGAGAAGACCTTCCAGAACCTGTTCTGATAAACTTTCACCAGCAGAAATGCAAAACTGAGAAGAAAAGTAGGAATTGGAAGCTTTAGACTCGCTTCCCAGTCCAGTGTCTTCCACAATAAAGACTAAAGAGTACAAATCCTGTAGACCTTGCGTTTGTATCTTCTAATCTCAAGTACTGCAAACCCTTCCTATCTGTATTTTTTCTCCCTCTTTTTTTCCCTTTCTAGAAAAATCCCTGGGTAAATGGCATCATCCCACTGTCTAGCCAAATGCAATATGTCCTTGTGAGTTGCATGCAACTAATAAGGAACTATTGAGCTTGCCATAATAAAAGGTATTATAAACAATAAAGGTCTAGAAGAGTATTTTTTAATTTTCATGTTAAACAATTAATCATTTGGCAAAAAACACATATGTATCTAATATATATAGCTATTACATGTGTGTTGGCCGGCCATGAGAAGAGAAACAGAAGAGGGCCTGGATTAAGGAGAAGAATGATTGTTCTCTGCTCCAGCCTCAACCCCTCCCCTCCCCTGCAGGATGCTTGGAAGGGAGAGGCTGGACAGAACAGCCCTGCTGTTCTGGAGTCTGAAAAGTCGTGCTTGAACTATGCTCCAGCATGTTCCCCCAGAAATTAAGCCCTGGGCCTCACAATATTATAGTATATTGGTATGCAATATCCCTTAAATTTTGCCTTAAAATGTTGACTTCTCTCTCAAATGTAGATACTTTTTGAAGTATTCAGTACATCAGTCATTCACTTAACTGTTCACAGATTTCTCTCCATAATGCCATCACTGATGGATAAAAATTTGTGTTGTAAATATATCTCATTTCAATGCCTCTACAACCTCTGACTGGACTTGTGGTTTTGCTGCCATCAGTTTCTCAAGGAAGAACCATTTGTAGAGAAGTCAGTGTCTTCTGTTTTCATTTTACAAAATACATAGTGCCTTGTAATAAAAAAAAAGTCTTCATAGCCTTGTACATTTTTCACATTTTGCTGTTGAAAAAACATAATTCAAAATGTATAACAGTAGGTGTTTCACTGATCTACACAACATATTCTATACTTTCAGTGTGAAACAACAATTACAGAAATATTCAGAAAGTAAATAAAAATAAGAAACCAAAAAGTCTCGATTACAGAAGTCTTCACATTCTTTGTCATTACAAAGCCAAATGAACTCCAGTTGCACAAATTGGCTTAATAAGGCCCATAATAAGTTCAATATATCCAATCTGTGCCAAGCATTCTAGCTGAGCTGATTCAAATACTCCTGAATGAAGAATCAAGCTGTTTCTGTTGTATGAAGCAGGAGTAGTGGAACACCTTTTTAGCTGTGTTGGACATGATATTGGTGAGTCTTGGCCCTTGTGGCCCACCCCTTTCCGCTGCTTATGGTATGAAATAAATTTGAAGCAAAGGTCTAAATTTGGTATAGATTTGAGGAAGGCTATAATAAGATTTCAGTGTGTATGAAAATCACCCAGGGGTTAAAATGGGGACCAACCCCTCCTCCTTATGCAGCCCTAAATGTGTTAAAATTTAACCCAAGAACAAGTAATAGGGTCAATTGAATGTTTGGGATCAGGCAATGGCATTTGGAAAAATGACACTAGTGGGGCAGGAACGAGCACGGTTGCCCCTGCTCCATAAGGACCCCCCCTACAAAGATGGAGTATATTTTGAGGGGGGAAGGAGCCCATTATGTAGGTTTGTAAGGGGGGGGGGTTGTGACAAAAGAACAGAACTTTAAGGAGGAAGGGTCTGTCTCCGAGTTAAAATGATAATCTTTAAGGTCATGCGAGGTTGGAGAGATGTCCCTACTTCACGCCATGGACCAGCAAGGGAAGAGCAGGTAGCAAGTCGCGTAGCCCCTCTAAAGATATGATTGGTGCACATTTTCTCCCTGGCCAAAGAGGATGAGTTGAAAATATGCACAGGAACTACTGCTCTCCTGAGTGTCACCAAGGTGTAATTATATTTTTTTTTCCACAGAAAGCAGCCTACAATGCCCATTTTTGCAAAATTCTGCATTAATGAGCTACTTTGCACAATCTTGGAGAATTCTTAAATCAACTTTTATGCATTGGCATACTGGGTCAGACCAGATGTCCATCAAATCTAGCATCCTGTTTTTCACTGTGGCCAATCCAGATCACAAATACCTAGCAGGATCGCAAAACATGCATAGAATCAATTCAGTTTCTCCGTGGACAAGCAGGAACGAGTCCTAACGTATGGGTGACATCCCTGATGGAGCCTGAAGTGGGAACGCTCCCCAGCGTCTATTGGAAGCTTTTGGGAGGCTCCACCGTGCCTGCATGCCTCCTTCCCACCTGCTACATGGTGCCATCTTGATTCAATCTTCTGTTTTCACGGAGCCCCACAATCACATACAGACATCTTCCATTTGGTAAACTTCTTTTTCCCCTAACAGGGTTTTTTCACCTTGTTTTTTTCAACTTGTCACCTGCTGTTGTGGTTTTTTCCTCCCTTTACTTTTCTTTCTCCGACTGTGTATTTTTATTCTTGCGGTGGCACCTTGTCTCTCCCAGTGCCAGTGCTCTGGTGCTCACACAAAAATCGTAATGGCCCACACTTCTTGAACGATACAAAGCAAATTAGAAAAAAGTCGTTCACTGTAATACTCAAATGGACTGGAGAACTCAAACAATCAATCAATTGCTAATTTTCTTTGAGGTCTCAGTAAAAAACTGTAGCAAGGCCTTGTGGACTGTCATCAACAGAGGGCTACTTGCTCGTTCACATCAGTGACCTCTTTAAAGAGAAAGGCAGAACCCTAATTTTACTTCAGGGATTATTTCTCAAACTTAAACACTTCTCAAAACTTGTTGATAATATCTCCAACATAAAAAAATTATTTATAACATTTTCCCGAAGTGCTAGGGGTCTGCACAGGTTCTCCTCCAATTGCACTGCTTCGGATCCCAACGTCAATCCCCGGCACCTCTAGATGTTTCACACTACTGTTTCCTCAGGGGACCGTAAGATATATCTAAAAACAAAACAATGAAAAACCCATTAAATCTCCAATCCTACCCTTTTCTTAAAAAAACCCACACATAAAATCACCTTATCCAACTGCAAAAAACAAACCAAAAAACAGAACTTACCAAGATGCTGCCCGCGCGCCTTCACTCACTCTAACATAAAATATTAGGAAGTTACATTCCACTTCAACCAAAAAACGCCGCGCATGTCAACATAAGCTCTGGCGCCATTTTTTAAAGGTCTCGACATCAACCATCCCGAGGCTGACAGCTGTTACCAATGTCACACCTTCCATTCTTAAAGGAACAGCACCTTTTTCTACAACCAAAATCCCTGTGCTCATCGTAAACTCCTATCTGGCTCAAAACTGGCTGACCATCCACCAAAAACTCATTCTACCGGTCATTACTAAAAAGGCCCTTGCTCCCTATGAGCCCCCTCCTTACTACCTTTACAGTGCTAATCTATACTTAATAAACCGACAGCTCGTATCTATTCGATTGCACTCAACCTGCTAGTTCATATAGATTATCACAACACCCTCTCTCCCGCTAGACACATGCTGCCCATTCAATAACGTTATTCAAACCATTAGGCTCCAATGTGTTAAAGTATAAATTAAACGTTGCTCCTGTATGGTCAGAATTTGATCTAATGATTTACCCGCTCTCCCCCGCTGAATTTGAGTCAAACACAGCATCGTAACTGCTCAAAAATGTGGTTTTTATTCATATAGTGTGTCACTAGCGGTGCCGTCAATACTTTACATTTTAGACGGCTGCGATGTTCTCTCATACGTACTTTAAAAGGCCGAATTGTCTTGCCAATATAACATAAACCGCACGGATACACTATCGCATATACCACGTTGGGGGAAATCACACGTTGTTATTCGCTTAAGCGGAAAAACGATACCCTGATATTCAAAGGAGGAAGCCATGATCGTAATGGCACAAATGTCGCAAGAACCACAGGCTCGGTGTTTTTAGATATATCTTACGGTCCCCTGAGGAAACAGTAGTGTGAAACATCTAGAGGTGCCGGGGATTGACGTTGGGATCCGAAGCAGTGCAATTGGAGGAGAACCTGTGCAGACCCCTAGCACTTCGGGAAAATGTTATAAATAATTTTTTTATGTTGGTGATATTATCACCAAGTTTTGAGAAGAGTGTTTTAAGTTTGAGAAATAAATCCCTGAAGTAAAATTAGGGTTCTGCCTTTCTCTTTAAAGAGGTCACTGATGTGAACGAGCAAGTAGCCCTCTGTTGATGACAGTCCACAAGGCCTTGCTACAGTTTTTTACTGAGACCTCGAAGAAAATTAGCAATTGATTGATTGTTTGAGTTCTCCAGTCCATTTGAGTATTACAGTGCCTTGGTGGGCCTCAGTCCTCATCATTGAGCCATTTGACTTTGCTGTGGCTATTTTTCTGGATGACATGTCCCAGAAACCTGTTAGTGGGTTCAAGAAGTGTTCTAAGTACACTAGGACCATATCTGTCACAGATACTCATAATTGGTGCATGGGACCCTATCCTATCATCAGCTAATCTTCTTATAATTTGTGTTCACAGATGACAAAAAGAGGATTCAAGGGATCATGAGAGGCAATGTGAATTACTTTTTGGTGCTCAGACGTCCGATCCATTGACATCAGTCTCTATGACTTCCAAGGCTGCACTGGATGCTGACAGTGCATCAGCACCGAGGGGCTCTTGAGCTCAGTCAGAACTGAGTACCTGTAGTGACCTGGAGCATTGGTCATCGATCAATATCCACCCGACGATGAGAAAGGATTCGCCCGAGCCTTCTTTGACGTTGAGGGGTGACCATGCCGAACATCTGGTGCATTGGTGTTGAAGCCCATAGAGGCATGGCATCAAGAGTGATGGGGGTCCACATGAGTGCCCCTCGAAGGTGTCCTGAAGAAATGAGCATTCATTCTCCAGGATATTGGAGGGGCAGCGAGAGCTGAGACTCAGCCATTGATATCCCCTGTACACCTACCAGGTACATCGGTCAAAGTTGCTCAGACCCTGCAGTCTTGAGAATTGGCAGCCATGGAGAAGTGCCTTCTGCAAGTGCTCCAATAACACATAGGCCGGGGCCTTGATATTGGCTGCATCGACATCGGCCACGTGCCACCATTCCTAGAGACACATGCATTGCCTTTGGGAAAAGCATCAACACAGGACATCGAAAGACTCCGACACCAGTGCTTGCCCGGCTGATATCCCTATCTAGCATCTCAGGGTCCAATGTGCCCTCAAAATCTAGAAGAGTATCAGTGCATCATTGCTCCCAAAGGAGCTTCTGATTCCCTTGAAGCAGGAGGGAGAACCAGGCAGAGACTCAGAAGTACTTCCTCTTTGAGTCTGACTCAGAAGACTGGGTCACAGATGTGGAATTGGAGGACTTGTCAAAGGGCAGGTCCCCTGAACTCCCATCGGACCTGTCTCCATCTCATGTGGTGCAAGTCCCCTCCTGAGGCCATAGTCTTCCAAGAATTTGTGAGGTATATGGCCAAGGCCATTCCATTTTCTTTGGAGACTGAAGATGAGCCCAAGGAAGAAGAGTTGAAGATCCTGCAGTGTCCCGTGGTTTCTAAGGAGACAATGAGAGTGCCTGTGTACTGCATCCTGCAGAGCATACAGATGAGAATGTGGGAAACCCCCTCACTATACCTCCGGTTAGTAGAAGGCTTGACTCCATGTACAGAAGGCCCGATTTTCGAAGGCCTTTACATGGGTAACTTCCCTAGTTATCTGTGTAAAGGCCTTATCCAGGATTTTCAAAGTGCACCTATATGGGTAGTGCTCTTTGAAAATCCCAGATGTCCCTATCATGCTCAGATGCTATCTGCATAGCATCGGGGCGTTCTGGGGCAGAGTAGAGGTGGGCCATGGCATTACCCATGTAGCACCGATTTTTGATGCTATACGGTTAGCGTTCTGCGTCTTAAAGATAGGTGTGGGGAAACCTCACCTCTCTTTAAGGCACTGGGGCTAACCATGTAGCATCAAAAATTGGTGCTATACAGGTAGCTCCTGCGGCTACTTGGCTGTATGGCGACACCTGGACTTTTGATGCTGGGGCCGCATTTGACACCGGCATGGAAAATCCAGGTTAGGCGGGCTATGTGCCAATGTGGCGCATAGCACTGCCCAACTGAAATTTGGGCCCAGAATTCATGAGACTCCTGGATTTGAGAAGACTCAGCTTCCTCACCATTCCTTGGTGGTTGATTTTGCCCTAAAGAGAATCAAGAGTACCCATTATTTGGCACCCCCAGGGAGGGAGGCTCAGACAATGGACTCTTTAGGGAGAAGGTGATTCCAGAGTTTCATGCTTGTAGCCCGCATGGCCTCTTACCAGCTTTACATCAGCATGTTCTTGAAGAACATCATGTGCAACTTGGCTGATCTAGCCCAGTTCCTTCCTCTGGAGAAATTGAATCAGTATCACTCCCTAGTGGCCCACGGCAAGGACTGCTCAAAGTTCATGGGCCGAGCGACCTATGATATCTTTGAGACGGCATCCAGAAATGTTGCAATATGTATTGGCACTCGAAGACTCGCTTGGCTCCAGTCATCACACCTGGAACAGTCAGTGCAAGACAAGCTAGTGGACGTTCCATGCAGTGGAGAGAATCTTTTTGGGGAGTAGGTCGAAGAGAAAATTGGCCATATCGAAAAGCAGCATGCTGCTCTTACCAGGCTCTCCAGATGCACGTCTGAGCATGCCTCTTATCATAGGAGGTACTAAGGTGGAAACCAGAAAAAGACCTATTACTCTTGCAAGTGTAGGTACTTTCTTGGGCCCCAGACCTCCAAACCCAAGCAGGTCTCTCGCCAACAGCAGCGGTGGGAAAAGCCTCAAAAGGCCCAGCCGGCTCCTCGGCCAAAACCTGGGGCAGGGTTTTGACTGGTTTTGGTGGAGCATAGCTAATCTTCCAATGACTTCAGTAGAAAACCCTCCGCTCAGGGGAAGGCGCACTCTTTTTACACAAAGATGGCCCCTCATGACCTCAGACTCATGAGTTCTACAGATCTTCAAAATTGGTTATCAACTAAATTTCTTCCAACTACCACCAAATTGCCCCCGAGGGTGCATCATCTGGACCCTCTGCATCAGGAACTGCTTCAGAGAGAAATCACTGCCTTCTTGTGAGATCTTGTGATCGAACTCATGCCACCAGAGCAAAGAGGTTGTGGGTTTTATTCCTGGTACTTCCTGATTCCAAGAAAATGGAAGGATACTGTCCTATTCTAGACCTAAGAGATCTAAACCTGTATTTGGTAAGAAAAAATTCTGAATGATTTCTCTAGGCACTCTGCCTCCTTACCTTCAAAAAGTAGATTGGATATGCTCCCTGGATCTCAAGGATGCCTCTACCCATATACAGATAGTTCCTGTGAGTGGGATGTATCTCATATTCGTCCTGTGGGGACAATACTTCCAGTACTGAGTGTTGCCATTTGGCCTGGCCTCAGTACCTTGCATCTTCACAAATTGCCCCATGGTAGTAGCTGCTGCTTACCTCCGGATGCTGGAAGCGTTTGTCTTCCCCTATCTGGATGCTTGACCAATCAAGAATGCCACTCTAGATGGAGTCCAAGAATCAACATGATTGATCATTCGGGTGTTGGAACTACTAGGGTTCATTGTAAATTACCCAAAGTCCCATCTTCAGCCCACCCAAAATTTGGAATTCATTGGAGCCCTGCTTGACATAACTCAGATGAGAGCCTTCCTACCACACGATTCACTTCTCAAGCTGATAGCATTTGTGCGGGAAACTCAATTGAGTCAGCAGGTAACAGCTCACAAGATGTTGACTGTACTAGGCCACATAGCCTCCAGATGACAGACAAAAAAGGGTGAGGTATAGAAAGATCTGTATAAACCATCCATAATACAACTTGGTAGAAAACAGCAGCCTTTATTAAAACCCTGACACAGCTGCATCAGTACGAAATAGAACTGGAACCAAACTGTCAGGTTGTGGAAGTTCACCATTGTGCATGGGATGGATTTGAGATCCATGTACGGCCAGGTGGGTAAAACACTCTGGCAGACAAACTCAGTCGAGTCCTCCAGCTACAGTGGATGCTGGACAGGGAGGTTATTTGGATGCACAGACTGGGATGTATATGATACTAATTGGTGCATGGATGGAGGTGTGTGGTGGACATTTGCACAGGAGTGGACAGTTGCATGAGAGCAGGTGATTATAGAAGTGTGGGTTATGGTTCAGTTACTGCTGGTACGTGATTTGGTGGCATGTGAGGGGATGAAGCAAGCGAGATCGAAGGAGAGATAGGGTAATGTGTGTTGTTCATTTAATTGAGGGGTATGTTATGTCAGATAATTTCCTTGAATGTGATGGGAATTAATAACCCAGTCAAGACAAAACATATTTGAAGGTATTTAAGAGATAATAAAGCAGGTTCAAGAAACACATTTAAGGGAGGAAGAATACTGTACATAAAATAGGCCCAGGGGTATTTGGGACAAGTTTTTTTTTCACCACTTTCAATTCAAAAAAAGGGGAGATGCAATTTTGTTAACTGGGTGAGTGGACCAAGAAGAAATTTCAATTATGAATTTGTATACCTCCTGTGGGGTGAAAAGGAATTTTTTCCATGCAGGAATGGCTGCTTTTGATGTTGTAGCAGTTGGAATACAAGTAAACAAGTGATGGGGGAGGGGGAAGAATGTGATTCGAACTAAGCATTAAATGTTGGTGGCAAGTCTGGGAGGGAGGAATCAAAGAAGGGGGGGATGTTTTTCTCAGAATAAAATGCTTAATCCCTGTCTCCTTTATTCTGCATTTGCCATACATCAGCTAAGTCATACAATTACAGGAGATGCAATCGCAGAATAAAGGAATCAGGAATTATGCATTTTATTCTTGAAGAAATTATTCTTATTTACAGATTGACTATGTTTTGGTCAAACAAAGTCAGCTATGTTGTTTTAAAGAGACAGAGATCTTCCCTATAGTTATCTCTGACCATGCTATGATTTCTGTATTTGTCCCTTGCTTCTAATTCATCCAGTAGAAGATAGGGTAGTTGCTCATCTGTAACAGATGTTCTCTGTGGACAGCAGGAAAGGTCCTCACATATGGGTAATGTCATTTGATAGAACCCCACCCAGGAGCATTTCCAGCTCTTTCTAGAAGTTTTTGGAAGCTCAATCGTATATGCACGCACCTTCCCATATGCCACCATGGTGCCATCTTACCCTCAGTCCTATCAAGAGCTGAGGAGAATTCAATGCTACAGCAGCTATTATCATCCACCACGCACTGACCGTGTCAGACAACCACATCTACTCTATATAACACTCCAGCAGACGGATAACACAACTCAAGTTATACCCCAAGTACACCCTTACTTAAAATGTGCCCTCATAAACTCCCGTTCGGCTTGTAAGAAATGGCCGGCCATTACGGATCTCATAGATCACCTCAACCTGGACATACTAATGGTCACTGAATCCTGGCTCTCAGAATCAGATACAGTGATCCTAAACCAACTCATTCCACCTAACTTCTCAATATACACCTGCCATAGAGTTGGTAGAAGGGGTGGGGGGGTCTTCATATTAGCAATAACCGAACTCCAGTTTCAATTGATTTCCTTCAATACCATGGCACTACTTGACTCAGTTACCATAGCCAACAAACACATCACTATCAACCTCATCTACAGAGCTCCTTCTGTATCTACTGACGAACTATCTAACATAATTGACCTTGCATGTAACCCAGACAACCCACGCAAAGTAAACTGGATGATGGGTGACTTCAATCTTGCATCTCTACAACATTCCAATGCTAATACCTTCTTGGAAGCAATGTCAGAACTTGGCTATGAACAAATCATAAAGGTCCCCACCCACCACCAAGGAAATTCTCTTGATCTCATCTTCTCTCCACTAGTGAATGCGAGCCCCGATCATGATCTCAACCTAGCCATCACGCCCATCCCGTGGTCAGACCTTAGTCTAATCACTTTCGGAATACCATCGCAACAAGAACGTTGTTCTGCCAACCACACGAGCACAATATCTTCTGTGAACTCTGGACGCCATAAACCACTTGATAAGGATCAGATTACAAATCACGCACTCCCAATACTCAAACAGCCTTCTGACAACCTTTATGAGCTCATCAGCAGATGGAACGACACACTGAGCTCGCTCATCTACCCTCAACGAAGAAAAACCCCCCTCCAACAAAACAGCCTGTAAAAGGAAATCTGAGCCATGGTTTTCTGCAGATATAAAAATGTCTCTTCACCACTTAAGGAAACTGGAACGAAGATGGCGATGCTCACATTCAACAGAGGACCGAACATCCTATCTAGCATACTTATCAGCACACCGGGAATTAACATACTCCAAAAGGAAAGAATTCCATACTGAGATTCTTCGCCGCTCCCTAAGTAAGCCCAGGGATCTTTTCAATCTAGTGAAAACAATAACCAAGGAACCTTCCTCCCCCCACCATGAACCAATACAACCCCAGCTGTATGCTAACCACCTTCAATCAAAAGCCATCAAAACAGACATAGCCCCAAGAACTACATTAAAAAATACTCCTGTTCAACAACCACTGCTTACAGAGCTATCCCCTCCATCTGCAGGAGACATTGAAAATGTTATTGCTTCTATCAATACTACTACCGCACCGAACGACCCTTGCCCAGTGCACTGGATTAGGACAATGAAAACAGAACTCAGCCCGATCATAGCAAGGATCACAAGCCTATCCTTCTCAACAGGAACATTCCCGTCTTCTCTCAAGCACACCTCCATATGCCCGCTTCTCAAAAACAATAGTTTAGATCCACAGAAGGCCGACTCATACCGACCGATCTCAAGTATCCCCCTACTTGCCAAAATAATCGAGAAGAATGTCCAAAGACAGATTCAACAGCACATAGCACAGCCCCATTAGATGACTGCCAGCATGGGTTCAGAGAAGCTCACGGTGTAGAAACACTACTAACCACACTAACCAATACCTTATCCAGAGGATTAGACAATATCAAGAAAGGTTTCACACTGATCTTTCTTGACATTGGTGCAGCATTTGACTCTGTCAGTCACACTCAACTCCTCAGATGCCTCCAGGATAATGGAATTCAGGGCTTGGCGTGGGATTGGTGTAAATCATATCTAGATGACCGATGGCAACATGTAAGGATGGGAGCCAACTCCTCAGATCCGTTTCAATAAACCCAAGGAGTACCCCAAGGCTCGTCCCTATCCGCACTATTATTCAACATCTACATGCAGCCTATCTGTGAAATCATTCGATCCTTTGGAATCTCCTGCTTGATTTATGCAGATGATGTCCTCCTGTTGACGCCTTTCAACGTCTCGCATCGTGACTTCACTGCCTTAGTTAACTGCTTCAACACGATCACAGACTGGCTCCTTGAACAGAACCTTCGGATAAATTTCAAGAAGACGGAGGTATTGTTCATAACAAAGAACAAAAACTTTTCCCCACCTAAAACATTAAAGGTCAGAGACGCAGAGCTCCCAAGTAAGCCTACTATATGCTATCTGGGTATTATGCTTGATCAACGTCTTGACTTTAAAGCGCACATAAGCAATACCATCAAGGCTATATATTTCAAGCTTAAGATGTTACATCACCTAAGACCAATGCTGGCACATGAAGATTACCGGACAGTATTCCAAGCCCTGTTACTTCCTCACTTCGATTATGTGAACATCATTCTACACGGGATCCCCAAGAGTTCCCTAAACCAGTTGCAGCTTGCAATGAATGCCGCGGCACGTGTCCTCTGCGGAGTCTCAAAGAGAGACCATATCACCCCTACTTTAAAGGACCTTCACTGGCTACCAATAGAAAGCAGAATCACCTACAAGGCACTACTCATTACGTTTAAAGCCATCAATAAGATATCCCCCTCGTCCATCACGGCACTTATTACCCATACCCCCGATAATTGGTCAAGAAGGTCAATAGGCGCTAACACACTGGTAACCCCGATCGAAGTGATGAAATGCACTCAAACAACCAGAAACAGGGCATTCTCTTTCTACGCTCCAAGGTGTTGGAATAATCTCCCGTCCAACATCAGATCAATCAATGATCTCTCACAATTCAGGAAAGCCATAAAACATCATTTATTCCTATCATACTACTCGCAATCCAACTTTTCCCCTACACCTTGCACAAACACAACCATCCAACAGCTTTAAGAATGTAAAGGCGACACTAGTAAGCTGTCATTGTTCAGATGTAAATAGTTCAATGTTATGAATCCCAGTTACTATGTCCTGTTTGATGTAAGCACAAGGCACTTCCCCGCCTTGTGTAAAATTGTTAACTGTAAACCGCGCTGATGTCAAATAGTGAGGTATAGAAAAGCTAGAAATAAATAAATAAAATAAACGCCAAGGGGAGGGTTGTGAGGACTTTTCCTGCTGTCCATGGAGAACACCTGCTACAGGTGAGTAACTACTCTTTCTCTATGTAAAAGCAAAAAAAATGTCCTCACCTATGGGAATCCCTAGCTACAGACTGCCTTGAACAAAAAAGTTTTTTTTCTGAATTTTTATTTATTTATTTATTTTTGGACTTGATGTTTATTGCGAATTTTCCAATATTACAAAACATCCTGAAACATACATTATATTACAACCTCCCCACCCTTCCACTCTGCTTCCCCTTATAACCTCATCCTCATTTTCATCCTTATTCTAATTTTCAACCTTATCAACATTATCAACAACTTTATCATCTTTATCATCACCTTCTTCCTTCTTCCCTTTCCCAGTCCCTTGTTCCTTACTGCGGCATTACTTTTTCCCTTATTGTTCTTTCATGATCAATATTTGCCTTCATGTCCCTTATACGCCACCTGCCCCATCCCTCCTCCACCACATCCTGTCTGTTATATTTCACCTGTTGCCTACTTAACTTTCACCCTTATTGTTGGTTATTGTTACATTGTTTGTGCTATTTACCATGGTATTTACATACTTACTACTCACTAATTGCCAGTCTTACCTATTCACTTGAGTACTTTACTGTATTATCCTTTTGAGTCTTAAGTACAATATTTTCCATGGGGTGGCGTTTTTTCGCTTTACTTGCCTCCTGCATTTACCATTCGATTCCTCTATCCTTGTACTTTATGAACCTGGGCCTGTCTCTTCCTTATTATAGACCCTTTTCCCTTTCCCAGCCAACCTTCATGCATTCCTCTTTCATACCTTCCTCTCTATCCCCCTGCTAATCCCCTGTATCTTGTTGTACCCATGTTTCATATACCTTCCACGCCCATTGGATTTTTCCCATCTTTTTTACGAAAGAGCTGTCAATCGACTCATGGGTGGTCCATAAAAATGAATTCCTGAATTCCTTTGCTCCCTGGCCTGATTCTGGTTCCATTTAGGTAGAAAACACTGTGTACAAAGTTTGAAGCCAATCAAATAATATTTAGGGGTGGCTCAACAAGTCTTGAGATTTCCCCCTGGGAGCAGATGGTGAAATGTTGCATCATCTTGTATCATCCACTCAGTTCCACGCTGATTACATTTGATTGCGTCATATTTGAACTAATCTCATCTCTGAGAGGTGGCAAAGACATTGTACTATTATCTTTGTATCTTTATTCTTTTCAGATGGCGAAAAAACGTGGTATTTATCTCATTGAAGAAATGTCCACCACAATTCTGGGGGCCAAGCTCCCCAGCAAGGAGCAAGTGTTAAGTGTATTTTTACATCACCATATGACATTAAACAAAGGCGTTAGTGAAAGTGCATCTATTGTAACAAGTGAAGTAGAAGCTTACTGGGAAAAGGCCAGGCTTCCTGTTCAAAGAAATGACAAAATTCAAGAAAAAGTAAAGAAATTGTTCAATCAGTGGAAAAACCTTTGAAGAAAAACAAAGGGAGAGGAGGGAAACAAGAGGCAAATGAAAAAGAATTCCAGGTTGCAATGAAAAACCTATTTGATGTGGCGCATGCCAATGCAATGTCTTTAATTCATATTCAAGAAGACAAAGAATTCTTAATAGCGCAATGAGAACCAGGGCGCCGTGGCTCAATGTGCGCGATGGACAAGAAACTGGCCAACACGGAAGCAAGATCGCAACAGCAAGAAGAAGAACTGAAAAGGCGCAGACAAAAACATGTTGCCGAAGCCGAGGCAACTACAAGCTAAGTTCAGCTGGAAGGATCATCTTCCTCAGCAGAGTCAGGTGAAGACTCGTCGACATCTGCGACGGGCGAGAATCAAGCTGCAGCAGTTTATGAACTGTTACAGGAATGGTGTTTGGATGAAAAGGTTGCAGGCTTCTGCTTTGATACAACTGCATCGAACACGGGACGTCGATCAGGAGCATGCATTCTTCTAGAACAGAGACTCCGTCGCACAGTCCTTCATTTGGCATGCTGCCATCACATTTACGAAATAATTCTTGGTGCAGTATTCTCTACATGCTCTGGAGCTTCATCGGGTCCCGATGTCCAACTCTTTCGCCGGTTCCAAAAGAATTGGGGCTCCCTTGACAAGTCCAACTATCAAACTGGAAAAGACTTGGAGGTGCTGCAACCTGACAGGGATCGCATCATGAAGTCTGCGGAATCCAAGTTGGTACAGGGCAATCACCGAGATGATTACCTGGAATTCTTGGAGTTAACGATTGTCTGCCTTGGAGGGAATCTTCCTAGTTTCAATTTCAAGAAACCCGGAGCTTTCCATCATGCCAGATGGATGGCAAAAGTCTTGTACTGTCTCAAGATTTGGATGTTCCGAGGACAACTCAGAGATCTTACCCAACGGGAAGAGTCCTGTGTTCATGATGTGAGCATTTTCTCCATCCTGATTCATGTGGAAGCCTGGTTTTCTGCCCCTGATGCCGCAGTTGCTCCTCGAACAGATTTGGAGATGCTGAAGAAACTACACTCTTACCACAATGACCGTGTTGGAAGAGCGGCCAGAGACAAACTGCAACAGCATCTGTGGGATGTGTCAGAGGAGCTTGTGGCACTGTCACTGTTCGATGAAGCTGTTTCAGCACAGACAAAGCGGGCCATAGTGTCGGCCAAGATCCCGGCAGAAACAGATCAAAGCGATGAGGATGATGACGAAGACTAAGATCCCCCAAAGCGGGTCGAATTGAAAAGTTCCATGATTCCACCACTTGAATCTTTTGCAACTCGCAAGTCAATCCGTTTCCTGAAACACCTCGACATCAACAGTGATTTTCTTAATGCAGACCCAGAAGACTGGAAAGAGAATGCATCATTCAAAGACGGTCTGAAGAAAGTAAAAAATCTTCCAGTGATCAACGATGTGGCTGAGCGAGGGGTCAAACTCATTGAGGAGTTCAACGGCCGACACACCACAAAAGAAGAGCAACTCCAGTTCCTTCTGGGTGTTGTCTCACAACACCGTAAGATGTTCCCCACATCGTCAAAGTCCTTACTAGCATCTGGACCACATTGAGTGCTTGGCAAGCATGATACCCCCGTCTATGAGCGGATAATACCCAGTGGTCTGACGAACCCTGGGGGGGTGGGGGGGGGATCCAGGGGCCTGATAGATAGGGACCTTGAGCCACCCCTAAATATTATTTGATTGGCTTCAAACTTTGCACACATTGTTTTCTACATAAATGGAACCAGAATCAGGCCAGGGAGCAAAGAAATTCCTACTTTTATTTTTTCCCCTATTCCAACCTTTTGAGAATTTCTCCCCTAGAAGGCATCTGTGTTTTTTGCCAGACCCCCGCCATTGCCATCTGCGCTGCCACTACTGTCTGCACCATGAGCTTCATATTGGGGTCTTCCCACCACCGCCCACCCTCAAAGTGCAGCAAGAATTCGGTGATGTTCACCATTTCCCTTCCTGTCACTTCTTTGTGTATGTTCCCCACCATCCCTCAGTATTCATTTACTATGTGGCATTCCCACCACATATGGATATAATCTCCCCTTTTCCCGCATCCCTTCCAGCATGCTGTTTTGCCTCCCTCCCCCCCCCCCCCCCCATTTACCAATCTGCTTTGGTGTTAAATATGTTCTGTACAGGATCTTCCAGCAGAGTTCCTGCATTGCCGCTGAACCACCCACCACCTTCAGACCTTGATATATTTGCGCCCCGGTAATCTCCTCCCACTCTCTACCCAGATCCCTTTCCCAGGATTCCATAAATGTTTCTCTCTCTTTGGGTTATATCAACAGCTGATACATTTGGCCCAATTGCCCTTTGGAATAGTATCCCTTGGATACCATCTGTTCAAACTGAGTTTATACCTGCAACCCCTCTCCCATCCATCTCTTTCCCCTTAGGAAATGCCCTGCATTACATAAAAACTGCTCTGTTCCACCCCGTACTCTCATTAGATGGCTTCAAAGCTTTTAATTTGGCCACCATCTGTTACTATTTGCCCCTACTTCGCCAACCCTTAATCTTCCCACCCTTTAAACCCCTGGCTTGTTTTTCCTGGTTCAAATTCTATCATTCCCCGAATGTACTGCATGTAAAATCCCCTCTCCCTTGCCACCCATTGATGTATTTCCTTCAAATCCCTCTGACCATCTGTATGAACAGATGCATTGCCTCACCTTGCTCTGTTCCCTCTCTTTTTTCCCAAACTTCTTTCCGAGGGCCCCCTTGCCTCAGCCCCCATTCCATGTCTACCCATTGAGTATCTCCTTCCCTATCCCCCCTTTCAATTAGTGCTTGAAGTTGGGGGGCCTGATAATACCCCTTCAAATCCAGGACCCCCATTCCTCTTCCAACACATCACTCGCCTTTTTACCCTAGGTGGTTTCCCCTTTCATATATACCCAAAGATTCTACGTTGATATCTTTTCAGGAAATGCTCAGGCATTGGAATAGGCTGCATTTGAAACAAGAATAGCAAACGTGGCAAAACATTCGTTTTTATGATAGCAATTCTCCCTCCACGAAAAGTAGGGTTTATCCTATATATCTAGATCTTGCATTATCTGTCGCCACATTGGTGGATAGTTTAGCTTAAACATCTCCTTTATATCATTGCCTAGTTGTATTCCTAGGTGTCTAATTGCTTCTTTTCTCCATTTAAACGCAAAGGCTGTTTTTAATCTATCCTCTAAGTGATGGTTCAATGCAATCTTCATTATTTCTGTTTTGTCAGATTTATCTTATAGCCTGAGGCTTTACTGTATCTCTCTACTTCAAGAGACTGGGTAATGTTATTAATGGTCTACTTATAATATAGATTATATCATCTGCATATAATGCCATTTTATATTCCTTGCCCCCAACTTCTACTCCTCTGATATCCTCAGAGGCTCACACCGCCACTGCCAGAGGTTCAATTACTAGAGCAAACAATAGGGGGGACAGTGGGCAATCCTATCTCGTGCTTTTGAGTATTTACTATTTACCCTTATCCTGGCCCTGGGGTTGTGGTATATTGCTTTTATCCAGGCCAAAAATGTGTCCCCTACCCACATCTTTGCTAAAACTGTAAGCATGCATCTCCACTCTACCGTATCGAAAGCTTTTTTCACGTCTACAGCCATAGGTATGGACGGTTCATTTTTTTCCTTAGCCTGCCATAAGACATTGTCTCTGGCATGCCTCCCCAGTCTGAACCCTGTTTGATCTGCTCCTTTCAATTTGAGAAGGTATCACTGTATGCGGTTTGCCAAAATTGTTGCCAGGATGTTAGCGTCTAAATTGATTAACAAAATTGGGCGATAAGAACTACACACTGTTACATCTTTCCCTGTCTTGGGCAGCACTGTGATTCCTGCTACTGCCATGGACTTTGGCAGCTGCCCCCTCCTTGTTACTGTGTTAAACATTTCTTTTAATATTTCCATTACTTCTCCTTCAAATACTTTTTAGAAGCATGCAGTCAGTCCATCCAAGCCTGGGGCTCTGCCCTCCTTTAACCCTCTAATGGCTGCCAGGACCTCATCCACTTCAATAGTTTTCCCCAATTCCTCTTGCTCCCCTTTCTGTAGTTCTGTCAATGGGAGATTATTGAGGAAATTCGTCCCCTCCTCTACCCCCTCTTCCATTTCAGATGTATATAATTTCTGGTAGAAATCAACGAATGCCTTCTGGATCCCTACTGTGGAAAATTCATACCTCCTTGACTATTCCTTATCTTCCATATGCTCTGCTCTACTTTCCAGGCTCGCATTTTGCAGGCCAGTCACTTGCCTGTCTTATTTTTGTGCTCATAGTTATGTTGCTGTAGCTTTTCTATCCAGTATGCCCATTTGCAAGTTTTTCAATTTCTCCCTTTTTCTCTCTAATTCTCGTAGCGCTCTCCTTTCCCCTGTTCTTTTATTCTTCTCTGACCACCTTTCCTAGCTTGTCTCTTAACTGTGCTTCCATCCTTCCTCGTTCCCTCTTTTTCATTGTCCCTATTTTGATAAAGTAAAAGCCTTGTAACTGTCCCATACTACATCCAGTCTCATTCCTGGGGTACAATTGTCCTTGAAGAAAATTGTGGTTGCATTTTTCAACTTTCCTATAGTCTCTGTATCTCCTAAAAGTGATTCATTCAACCTCCAGAACGGCAGGACCCCCTCTTTCAGATTCCAATCCACCCTGACCCCCACTGGAGCGTGGTCTGACCACTCAATTTGCCCCACTTCTACTTCCTTCACCTGAGGGACCAAAGCTCCATCCATCAAGATCATGTCTATATGGCTATATGAATGGTGCACTTGGGAATAGAAGGTATAATCCCTTCTAGAACCTACTTTTTGCCTCACACATCTACCAACCCCAGTAACATCATTAGTCTTTTTAATTTGGCTCTGTGGGCTCGCTTCCCACTCCCTCCTCTCCCTGTGTTGCCTAACCAGGGGTTTAGCGTTATATTGAAATCCCCCCTAAGATGGCGGGGGCCTCAACTTCTTCCACCACTCTTTTACGCAAGTTATCATAAAAGTGTCCCTAACCCTCTTTAGGTGCATACACACACACTATCAGCACTGGCTTAGCATTGATCCTTCCCTCCCATAATATCCACCTTCCCTCACCATCTTTTTAAATTTTCCGTTCTTCTATTTTCAGGTGTCTGGATAACAGTATGCCTACCCCCCCCCCCCTCACTTTATTTCTATTGCCAGCCAGATATGTGCATTCTTTCGTTCTCAACATCCTCTCTTAATTAGACTTCAAGTGAGTTTCCTGTATGAGTATTATGTCTGCATTTTTCCTCACCCCCTCCCTTTGAAGACTGCGCCGCTTCTGCCATGATGATAGGCCTTTCACATTCAGGGACATAATCAGTATCTTTTGGCCCTGTTCCTCTCCCACCCATTCATCTTTATTCTCCCCCTTTTCCCTCCCCTTCCCTCCCCCTCCCTTCATCCTCCCCTATTCTTATCACCCTCCCGGTGATCTCTGACCTCAAGGAATGACTCACCCTGCCCCTTGCCTCCCCCCTTTCTAGGTCCCTGATGCCTACTTATTCTTCCCCCTCCCTTCTATACCCTCTTTGCCTTACTTTTTACCCTTTCTACATTCATTCATCCCACATCCTTACTATATTCATTCAGTCACTCCTTCATTCACCCTCCCTCCCCATACTCCATGCTTCACATCCCTTCCCTCCTTCCTACCCCCCATATATCCCTTCATACTCCCCTCCATTAGCTTTTAGCATATTGCATTTTTCTCTACCTCTTTGGGGAGTCCTTCCCTCCACAAATGAGCATGCCTCCTTTTTCAGAAAAAAAAATTCCAACAAAACAAAGCAAAAGTAAGAGTATTGTTGCAGTCCTCTTTCATTCTCCATTACCCTCTCATGTTTCCTTCCATTTCCTCTGGCGTTCCACCACTTCCCACTTGTTCCTCAGCTTTTTCCAGTTCCTGGAGCCTTTCGGGTTGCTGGTGTTCCCTGGTATAGTCTTACATCCCATCTCCACCATTGCTGCCCTTAAATCCTCTTCTGTCATTGCACGCTTGGTGATGCCATTTTTTTTTATGGAAGTCCTTGTGGATAGTGCCATCTATAGCACACGTTCTCTTGTCTCAACACCATCATATATCCACTCCATGTTCTCCTCCTTGCCAGGGTCACCGCTGCTAAATCCACAAACACTGCGATTGTGTGTGACCATTCCATGTGAATTTACCTGCTTTCCTTATTTGAGCTGCTATTTGCTCCTTGATGCTGAGTCATGAAGGCAGACCACTATGTCCCTCGGCAGTTGGCTTCTTGACGGACCTAAGGTTCTGTGTGCTCTGTCCACTTTTATATTGTCCATCTCCTTCCCTTCTTCTCTCAGCAGCTACCCAAATATTTCTTTGGCGATCTTTGCACAATCTAGAAATTCTTCCCCCTCTGGGACCCCTTTGATCCATAGATTTTGCCTGCGTGTGTGATTTTCCAAGTCCTCCAACTTTAATGCTATTTCATTTTTCTCTCTGTAATTTAAACATCTCAGTTCTCAGCTCCTCCACAGCCGCTGAGGTCTCTTTCATCTTGCTGTCGTACTCCTCCACATCTTTCCCCACCTCTGTTCTGAGGCCTGCAACCATTCCCACCACCTTCTCTTTTATCCCTGCAATGTCTCTCCTCACCTCTGCAAACCACTGCAGCATCTCTTTTTTCGTGATCTGCCCCAGCGTTTCCGCTTCATTGACTCCCTCTATTTCTGAGTCTTTCACCTTGCTCACTCTGGTGATCCCTGTGGTCTGCCATTTGTCACCCTCTGCTTCTGGCCCCTTATGCTTCTGATAAGGCATACTCCTTTAAATCCGTGGTTTTTCTACGAGTAGTAGTCATGTCTATCTTCTCAGCCCCTTCCATTGTGTTAATCTTTATTTGCTGGCTTTGGCGCTAGGGTTTTGCACTGTTTTTCACCTTTTATTGGGGTTTTAGGGCACGGAGCACCTCTCCTATCCAGCCATGCAGCCTGGTGACATCACTTCCCCCTCTTTATTTATTTTTTTAAGGCAGCCTGAACAGAAAGAAGTAGGCCTAGGGCGGAGGAGTTGGATTCTATTCTCCAAACTGTTTCTGCAGTACTGATTAACCAAATCTGCTGTCATGTCGGGAATCCCCATCCAAATAGTAGTAAGAAGAGAAAGGGAGGGAAGAGTGGCCTAGTGGTTGGGGGCAAGGTACTACAGGCCAGAAGGTCAGTGGTTCAAATCCCACTAGAGGACAGCAACCTTGGGCCGGAAGGACTGGGGTTTCTAGTCCCACAGGTGCTCCTTGTGGTCTTGGGCAAGCCACTTAACCCTCCATTGCCCATGTTCCCTGTAAGTATTAGTGTATGTGTCTCATATCCCCTCGTGTTAAATATATCCCCCAACCGCTTTGACCCGGTGAAAAGCAGAATATAAATGCAGCTAAATAAATAAAGTGTAAACTGAAGTCCATGTTGCAGCTTTGCATATCTCTTCCATGCAGACCAAAAGCAAGTGGACCACCAACACAGCCATGGCTCTAACATTATGAGCTGTGACATGACCCTCAAGACTTAGGCCTGCTTGGGCATAAGTGAAAGAGATGTGGTCTGTGAGCCAAATTGAAAGCGTGTGTTTGGAGATGGTGGACCTTAGCTTGCTGGGGTCAAAAGAAACAAAAAGTTCAATGGATTTTCAGTGGGCTTTCATCTGTTCCGAGTAGAAAGCTAAGGCTATTTTACAGCCCAATGTGTGCAGCGCAGATTCCCTAGTGAGAATGAGACTCTGGGAAAAATGTTGGAAGAATGATGGACTGGTTAAGATGAAAATTCGTAACCACTTTTGGAAGTAACTTGGGATGAATGCAAAGCACCACTCTATTGTGAAAAACGTTTGTGTAAGGTTGATGAACTACTAGATCCTGAAGCTTGTTCACTCTGCACGCTGAAGTGACTGCCACCAAGAATAAGATCTTCCAGGTCAGGAATTTCAGAGGATGGGAATCGAGTGGCTCAAAAGGAGCTTTCATCTACCCTGAGGTACCAAGATACTGTGGGTGACTTATAGGGAATTTTGAAAATAAGCGAGCTCCACGTGACATGAACAGCTAAGGGCTGTATAGAGATGGGCTGCTACTATGGAGAGGCATTTTGTGAATACATGAGGCGCTGTGCGGGGCCAAAAGGCAATACATGGTACTGGAAGTGCAGTTTCCCTACCATTAATCTGAGATACAGCCACCTTACAGGAGGTATCTGGATATGGGTATATGCATCCTTGAGACCCAGAGAGAACAGCCAGTCTCCCTTTTGGAGAGAGGGAAGTAGGGCCTAGAGAAATCATTCTGAACTTTTCCTTGACCAAATATTTGTTCTGCTTTTATAGGTCTAGGATGGGACAGGGAGTTTGAATAGATGAAGTTTGTAGCCTTTACAGAGGTTACCAGGGGGCTACCTTTGAGCAAAGAGAATGAGCCTCCCTCTGACTAGTAAGGGCTGGGCTTTCTAGAACTTTTTCTGCTTAGGACAAGCATGAAGAGTTTGCTTGGGTGTAGTGGAATGCAGAGAAATACCTACGCCTTTAAGAGTAGTATGTTTTCCCCTGACTGCCACCATGATACCTCCTGTGATAGGAGGCTGGCTGAGATGTGTGCCTGAAAAGTGTTCAAAGTGTGTTAGTTTGCTTCTCAATGAGTTTGACAGCTTTTCCTGTACAGAAAGTTGTAAGTCTGAAGCCTAGAGTCATGAGAGTCTCCAGGTGCCAATACTGATGGCCAGGGATGGCCCAAAGGGGGTGCGGGACCATGTGTGGAGGCTCATTGCAGGGCCTCATTTTCATTAGGGACCCAATTTGAATAATGTTAATGTGCACTAACTTTTAGTAAACAAACCTCGTAATGAGTGTATGGATAAAGAAAGACTACCAGATTTCAACATTACTATACTCCAGTGCCAACCGCCAGGTACATTAGGAAGTACTATAAACACTGCCCATTTAGAACCCATAGCAAACCCACCATATTATATAATAGCACTACCAGAACTCACAAAGCACCAAACTCTACCTATCAAAAGGCAACATTGCAAATATTAAACCAATTCATCTCAGAGAATACCAATACATCTCCTACTGAGGAAAGAGAACAAGTGGCACTGTCAAATAGAAACTATATGAATAGAATATCTCAGCTCGGTTATACATGCAGAACATAGACCATCACCAAACATAGAACAAGGGATCACAATTTAGAAATAGGAAGGCAATAATTCAACTGGGAACCCCAAAAGCCAAACTTGGAATGTACAACAAAACTGGAGAAATAAAACTATAAATTAATTTCCTCGTGCACTAAACAAAATGCAAAGACATTAATGAGTCACATTTCCCAGAGCTGATATATTCCAGTTAATAAATTCAAAATAAAAAAGTACTTTTCTACCTTTTGTTGTTTGGGCATTTTATTCTTCAGCTGCAATTGCTCCAGTCGCTTTCTTCTGCTTTTTCATGTCTTCTAACTCTCCATTTTTTGCTGTCCATTTGTCCTTTCTTCTCTTCTCTACATCTGCTTTAACATACTGATCTTCCCCCTTTTGCTCTTTCCTCCATTTCTTTTTTTATTCTTTTTTCATCCACTCAAATATCACCCTTCCATCCTCAATCCCCACTTACTCTCCCTATACCCAGCCAATCGTAGATTTTTCTTCACTTCCACACAAAATATCTTTTTCCCTCTCCATCCCATTCTAGTCCTCCCAACATCAGCTCCCTTCTAGTTCCATTTTCCTATCCCTCCGCATCAGCCCATTTCCAATCCTAGCTCCCCCATCAGCTATTCCCAGTCCTATCCTAGCCCCCCATCAGCCCATTTCTAGTCCTAGCCCCCCCCCCCTCCAAAGAGCCATGTGCCTGTCTGACTGGCTTTAGAGGGAGCCAGAGAAGCCCTGGCTCACCTCTGTACAGCCGCCAAAGTGAAGAGCACTGTTTTTCTTCACTTTGGCAGTTGTGTTCTAGTATAGGCCATTGGTGCACTGAGTACTGGGAAACAGGAAATGCCTTTTGACCTCCAGTGTGCCAGCAACCTACACTAGAACACAGCTGCCGAAGTGAAGAAAAATGGCGCTCTTCACTTTGGTGGCTCTACAGGTGTGAGCCGGAACCTCGGGCCTCCCTGGCTGCCACTGAAGCTGGCCCTGCTGGGAGCTGAACAGCATGTGCGGGATGTTGGTGGCGCGGGGCCCCCTGAAGCATGGGGCCTTGTGCAAACAACATTCTCGCACAATGGATGGGCTGGTCCTGCTCATGGCAGAAGCTCTGTATACCATATCGAAAATATTATACATCACCTGGACCTGGGGCCGAATTTAAGCTTTTGGCTCCCACAGGCACAATATTTAAAAGCACATGTCAGAAGACTTATGAGAAGAGATTTGAAGACCTAAATATGTACTCTCTGAAGGAGAGGAGGGACAGGGAGATATGATTCAGACCTTTAAATACTTAAAGAGTATTAATGAACAAAAAAAACCTCTTCCAAAGACGGGGAAGCTGTAAAACTAGAGGGCATAACATGAAGCTGCAAGAGAGTAAACTGAAAGGCAATGTCAGGAAATATTTTTTCACTGAAAGTGTGGTGGATGCTTGGAATGCCCTCCCAATGGAAGTGGTGGGGGCAAACACAGTAACAGAATTTAAAATGGCATGGGACAGCCACAGTAGATCCCTTTATAGCAACAGAATGAAATAAAAATAAACATAACTATTTCTGTCTCAGTCTTATATCTCAGTAAATAGGGGTGACCTACATGGAGCGGTAGGTACACCCCTAAACAAAGACATGGGGAGGAGTGACCTGCATGGAGTGGCAGATGCACCTACTCTTACTGCCTTGCTGGGCAGACTAGATGATCATACTGGTCTTTATCTGCCATCATATACTATGTTACTATCAGGGGTGGCCCGAGGGGGGTGCGGGGCCATGTGCGGAGACTCAGTGCGGGTCCTCATTTGCATAATGTGCCTAATTTGCATAAATATTTGCATAATGTTACCATACACTAACATTTAGTAAACATGCCTCTTAATGAGTGTATGGCTAAAGAAAGACTAAAAGATTTCTACATTACTATAATCCAGTGCCAACCGCCAGGCACATTAGGAACTACTACAAACACTGCCCATTTAGAACCCATAGCAAAACCGCCGTACCCTAACAGCACTGCCAGGACTCACAAAGCACCAGACCTTAGCTATCAAAAGGCAACACTGCAAATATTAAACCAAAACATTTCAGAGAACAACAATACATGACCTACTGGGGAAAGAGAACAAGCGGCAATGTCAAATAGGAATTACATAAACAGAATACCTCAGCTCAGTTACACATCACCAAACAAGGAATCACAATTTAGAAACAGGAAGACAATAATTAAACTGGGAACCCCAAAAGCCAAACTTGGATTGTACAACACTGTAGAAATAAAACGATAAATTAATTTCCTCTTGTACTAAACAAAGCGCAGACGTTAATGATGCACATTTCCTAGAGCTGACATAATCCATTTAATAAATTCAAAATAAAGAGATATTTTTCTGCCTTTTGTGCATTTTTTTTTCAGTTGCAATTGCTCCAGCTACTTTCTTCTGGTTTCTTCGTGTCTTCTGCTAACTCTCCATCACCTGCTGTCCATTTGTCCTTTCTTCTCTCTTCTAGTTTTTTTCCATCTTCTCTCTACATCTGCTTTAACATATTAATCTTTCTCCTTTTGCTCTTTCCTCATTCCTATTTCATCCACTCAAATTTTACCCCTCCATCCTCAATCCCCACTTACTCTCCCAATATCCGGCCAATTGTAGATTTGTCTTCCCTCCCACACAAAATATTTTTTCCCTCTCCATTTCACTCTCCCAGCTCTATCCCATTCTAATCCTCCAATATCAGCTCCCTTCTAGTTCCAGCCCCACCCAGCATCTGCTCCCTTCTAGTCCCTGCATCAGCCCATTTCCAGTCCTAGCCCCTCATCAGCCCTTTTCCAATCCTATCCTAGCCCCACCATCAGCCCATTTCCAGTCCTAGCTCCCCCATCCATTTCCAGTCCTATCCGAGTCCCTCCATCAGTTCATCTCCAATCCCCGCCCCCCATCAGCCCATTTGTAGTCCTTTCCTAGCCCCACCATCAGTCCATGTCAAATCCTAGCTCCCCTCCACTCAGCCCATTTCCAATCCAAGCCCCCCATGAGCCTACTTCCAGTTCTAGCCCCTCCATGAGTCCATTTCAATTCAAGCCCCTACAGCCCATTTCCAATCTTAGCACCCCCAACAGCCCATTTCCAAACTTATCCTAGCCCCTCCATCAGCCCATTTCCTGTCCTAGCCCCCCCACTCAGCCCATTTCCAGTCCTAGCTCCCTCCCCTCACAGCCCATTTCCATTCCAAGCCCCCTCCCCATCAGCTATTTGCAGTTCAAGCCCCCCTTCCACTCAGCCCATTTCCATTCCAAGCCCCCGTCCCATCAGCTATTTGCAGTTCAAGCCCCCCTTCCACTCAGCCCATTTCCAGTCCTAGCAACCCCCACAGCCCATTACCAGTCCCAGCCCCCCCATAGCCCATTACCAGTCCTAAGCCCCCCCACAACCCATTACCAGTCCTAAGCCCCCCCATCAGCCAACTTCCAGTCCTAACCCCATCACCCCATTTTCAGTCTTACCCCCCCCCACAGCCCATTACCAGTCCTACCCCCCATCAGCCCACTTCCAGTCCTAACCCCCCCCCCATCAACCATTTCCAGTCTTAGCCCCCCACATAGCCCATTACCAGTCCTTATGTCCCCATCAGCCCATTTCCAGTCCTAGCCCCCCCATAGCCCATTACCAGTCCAAATCCCCCCATCGGCCCACTTCCAGTCCTAACCCCCATCACCCCATTTTCAGTCTTAGCCCCCCATAGCCCATTACCAATCCTAACCCCATCAGCCCACTTCCAGTCCTAACCCCCATCACCCCATTTTCAGTCTTAACCCCCCCATAGCCCATTACCAATCCTAACCTCCCCATCAGTCCACTTCCAGCCTTAGCCCCCCCATAGCCCATTACCAGTCTTAACCCCCCCATCAGCCCATTTCCAATCCAAGCCCCCCATGAGCCTATTATCCTAGCCCCTCCATCAGCCCATTTCCTGTCCTAGCCCCCCTCCCCCCCATCAGCCCAGCTAGATAAAAACACAAACCGGCTGCTGCTGCCGCTGCCACCGTGGCAGCGGCAGAATCGAGTACCCCACGGGGCCCCCCTGCCCTACAGAATCCTCGTTTCAGCATCAGCTCCCAAAGCGTGGGCTTTTCAGAGCCGTGAAGGGAGAGCTTCTTCCTCTTGCGGCTCTGTTAATCCCGCCGGGGGGCTGATGGGATTTTCCATCAGCCCCGCGGCGGGATTAACATGGCACTGAATATCCGGTGTTAAGGGTCGGCAGGCAGTGCTATGCGCCTTAGTGGCACATAGCTTGCTCAATATAGTATTGGGCCCTTTCTGCTCAGCAAGATTCAGTTATCTTAAACTATCAATATAGTATCACTGTTCCTTCTCCCAACTGAAGACTCATGAACATTGTTCACTAAAAGCTAAGGAGACTGCAATAGACATTATTACCGTCGATACGCTAGCCCCTGAGGCAGAATTATGAAACTTAGAGCACAGATGTGAGAAGGAACAGTGATGCTATATTGATGGTTTAAGATCATAACAGCATCTCTCTTCTAGAAACGTGTGGTATCTTGAACTGCTGAAGACAGCCTGAATGAGCCTCATCTTGGCAGAGTTGGTTCTGGCTAATACTGGGATGGGAGACCATCTTGGAATAGCAGGGGCTGCAGACTTACTGTGCAGAAGAAAGGCCTGGCAACCTACTTCCGTCACACCTTGCAGAAAAACCCAGGGGCTGGAGCGCTAGGAGTCAGCATTGAATCGATGGCACACACACTACTTCCTTCTTTATCTAAATATCTAATTAACTCTTGTGAATAATTTTCCCTCTTCTCATTCTCTTAATCGAGGTCGTCTGTAAATAATGTGCCCTGGAAGGGTGGCAATTGGGAAGGGAGGAAGGAAACAAACCCACAGGCAAGACAGGTGCTACCATTAGGTGAACTGGGCAGTTGCCTAGAGTGCTAAAGGTCTGAGGGCAGACATTGCTGCTGCTGTTGTCCCTCTCTGAGAAATGCAGCAGCAGCAGCAATGCTTTTAAAATGGCGCCAAAGGGCTTATCAGCAGCTCTGGTGCTCTGATGCTGTTTTTGCTTTTAAACATAGAAACATGATGACAGAAAGAGACCACATGGCCTATCTAGTCTGTCCTTCCATAACAACAACTACAATAGTCCCCTTTTTTCCTTTAGAGATCCTCTGTCCCATGCTTTTTTGAATTCAGTTACTGTCCTCATCTCTACCACCTCCACTGGGAGACTATTCCATGGATCCACTACTCTTTCCGTAAAGAAATATTTCCGCATATCACTCCTGAATCTATCTCCCTTCACCCTCATCCCATGTCCCCTCATAGCAGAACTTGCTTTCAATTGAAAGAGGCTCTCCCCCTGAACATTTATGCCACGGAGGTATTTAAACATCTCAATCATATCACCTCTATCCCGCCTTTTCTCTAAGGTGTACATATTAAGATCCTTAAGTCTGTCCTCATATGCTTTCTAATGAAGCCCACTAATCATTTTAGTAGCCACCCTCTGTACCAACTCCATCCTGTTCACATCCTTTTGAAGGTGCGGTCTCCAGAATTGCACACCATACTCCAAATGAGGTCGCACCAAAGACTTATACAGAGGCATTATCACCTCCTTTTTTCTGCTAGCCATTCCTCTCTGTATGCACCCAAGCATCCTTCTAGCTTTTGCTGTCGCCTTTTCTACCTGTTTAGCTACTTTAAGATCATCAGACACAACCATGCCTAGGTCCTGCTCTTCTTTAGTGGACAAAAGTACTTCACCTCCTATACTGTATTGGTCCCTTGGATTGCTGCAGCCCAAATGCATGACCTTACATTTTTTAACATTAAATCCCAGCTTCCAAATTCTAGACCATTCTTCAAGCTTAGCTAGATCCCTCCTCATGTTATCTACACCTTCCTGGGTGTCTACTCTATTGCAGATTTTGGTATCATCTGCAAAGAGGCAAACCTTACCCGACAGCTCTTCCGCTATATCACTAACAAAGATGTTAAAAAGAATCGGACCAAGGACAGATCCCTGGGGCACACCACTGGTAACATCCTTCTCCTCAGAGTGAGCTCCATTTACTTGTACTCTTTGTCGCCTCCCACCCAACCAATTTCTAACCCAAGCAGTAACTTTAGGGTCCATCCCTAGGGTGCTCAGTTTGTTTATAAGTCGCCTGTGAGGAACAGTGTCAAAGGCTTTACTGAAATCTAAATACACCACATCTAGAGCTCTCCCTCGGTCCAACTCCCTGGTCACCCAGTCAAAGAAATCAATCAGATTTGTCTGACAAGACCTGCCTCTGGTGAATCCATGCTGCCTCGGATCCTGTAATCCGCTGGACTCCAGAAACCTCACTATTTTCTCTTTCAGCAGCGTTTCCAATAATTTACTCACCACTGAAGTTAAACTAACTGGCCTGTAGTTTTCAACCACATCCTTACTTCCGCTTTTGTGTAAAGGCACCACATGAGCCTCTCTCCAGTCCTTTGGCACCACTCTCGACTCCAACGAGGCTTTGAAAAGGTCAGTCCATGGAGTTGCTAGAACGTCCCCAAGTTCCCTCAGTATTCTAGGGTGTATCCCATCCGGTCCCATCGCTTTGTCTACTTTAAGTTGAGCTAGTTTCTCACGAACACAGTCTTCTGAAAATTGTTCAAGATGTCCCTCGCTTCTGTTCTTATTTGTGGTTGTTTTCTGAGGTCCTGCTCCTGGTTCTTCATCTGTGAATACAGAACAAAAATATTTGTTAAGCAATTCCGCTTTATCCTTATCAGCTTCTACATATTCCCCCCCTGCACCCTTGAGTCTGACAATACCACGTTTGCCCTTCCTCTTCTCACTAATATATCTGAAAAATGTCTTATCCCCCCATTTTATTGCATTGGCTATTTCCTCCTCCTTTTGAATCTTTGCCTTCTGGACTACTTTGCTAGCTTCTCTAAGTTTTTCCAAATACAGATGCCTGTCTTTCTGTCTTTTGCTCCTTCCAATTCTACTGCCTGTTTGCATGGGGGCAGAAGCAACTGGGCTGCCGATAACAGGTGTGTGGGCCATGCTACCAGGGTGGGGGGAGGAAGGTGTTTCCATCCCCCTACAGTTTCTGCAGGTGTAGTAATGCAGGTGCCAGACTAGCGGACATGCAGGCACAACCGCCACCCGTTGAGGTAATGTTAGCCACACCCATTCTACCAGTGTCAAGCATGGTTGGCATGGGTGACATGATGCACAGGGAATGCCCACATACCGTCCATGTCCTGCCCAGTCCCTGCTTCGATCCACACTATCCGTGTAACATGGTGTTTTCAGCATGTGGGTCCACTCTACATTTTAGTGTGGTGCCCAAAATGTGAGCGAATCTCATGCTATCCTGATAGCGCAGTTTAGTAAACATGCCCTTTCATCTCTGAGGTGCCACCAGCTTCTGTGTCATTTTTTTCTACTACAAATTAAGGTCCCTATTTACTTAGCTATGCTAAGGTTTTGTAGCTAACATACAGCAACAGTCAAAATGAACACAGAGTAAAGTCCAAAATGTCTGCATAAATTCTTGACGGTCTGGGGAAGGTAGCCATGCAATTAACACATAGAAAACATTGCTAGGATTCATCAATGGCACAGCTGATAATGCACAATGCAGTTAACACACAGCAGTTACTGCCTCCTCCAGAGATGTAGCCCTCTGCCACTTTAGCTGCTAATGCACACTAATGACATCCGCATTAATTATAAGGTGCAATGCCCACCTATTCCACACCCCTTTTAGCACACGTCCATTTTCACATTAAACAACTAACACAACTTAGTAAAATGGTACCTAAGATGGTTACCCCTTGGTATAAGGTGTATAAAGTTTGTTAAATCAAGAGCTTTGAACCTTGTTGAGACGGAGAGACTGGGAGAATCAATTATTTCAGAAGACATGGAGCACGTTCAGGCACCAAACATTTCCCTGGTAGAATGAAAGAAATGCAATTTAAGATTATACTGGAAACTAGATCACAGGACCTCATAGGGTATGCTTCTGCTTGATTTATGCGTTAAGGGGCATGTTTACTAAACTGTGCTACCTGGGACTGGTGTGGGGTTTAGTGCACAGTTTGTTTGGGCACTGTGCTAAAACGTAGCATGGGCCTTAGTGCGTATTGGGGCGGGGACTGGGTGGGACAGGTGTGGAGCACAGGCATTATTGGTGTGTTACGGCTTGTGTGGGTGTTAGTGGCCTGCACTAAATACACTAGAAATCCTTAGCATGAGTGCACTTAATGTTACCTCAATGCATGGTGTCAAGTATACCCACATGCCGACTGGCACAGTGCCATGTCCTGGGCCCAAGCTAACTGCAAGGTGGACAGAAACACATGCCCTCCAAAGTTAGCACTGGCTCCCTGCTCTAATAATGATACCCACAAGCACGTTACCAGTGCAGGTCTCAATAAACATGCCCCTAAATGCAACAGTAGTGAATATTCTTGTGTTCACGTCTTCTTTTTGTACCCTAAGATGCAGCCATATTGGCAAGCTTTATTAAAATGGATTAGTGTTATTACGAGAACCGATTATCTCCTTTGAGAATTTGTTGGCCCTACAGGGAATAAGGAAAGAATCAATCATTTGTAACAGAAGCCTTAAAAGATGTTTATCGTTATTAATGGTAGTAGCTAGGAAATGCATATTATTAAGGCGATAGAAAAAGAACCGCCAACTCTAACACTGTGGTACTCAATTATGTATGATTTAAGGCAAATGGAAATATTAACAGCCTTACTGGAGCTAAATAGAGATACTGGGAAATTCAAGGCAGTTTGGAAAGAGTTCATTCAGTCTTTAATGACCAAAGCCAAAGATGCATCAATGAAAGCCTTGAGGAAGGTTAATT
This sequence comes from Ichthyophis bannanicus, assembly GCA_033557465.1. NCBI lineage: Eukaryota > Metazoa > Chordata > Amphibia > Gymnophiona > Ichthyophiidae > Ichthyophis > Ichthyophis bannanicus. The sequence goes on from CM066032.1 coordinate 1,189,878,001, forward strand.
AAAGTAATAAAGCAGGAAAAGCTGCATAATGAGTGATTTGTATAGTTCATACAAGAGCTGATGGGTGTAAAGTGTTTGTATTTTCCAAGGATGGCTTTCTTTAAAAGTAAAAGATAACCTTACAGGAACTAGTGACTGTATTGTATCTTGTCTTTCAGCGATTTGTAACCTCAGCTGCATCCGATAGAGATATCTCTTTCTATATCTACATCTCACCCACAGGGGGCACTCTCTCTGGTCCAGGTGCATAGGACATGCCACTCCCAACAACTCTGTCTTGCTACTGTTCCCACCAGCCATTCCCAGAACAATACAGAATCACCGTTGTGCCAATCTTGATCATAAGTCCTCAAGGTTGCATTACACTAGTTATGACAGTGTCCCACCAGCCCAGTTCATTAATCCTTTCTCCTGTCTTCACAAAAGGAGATATTGATCTAGGCACCAACCTCCCTGTAGTTCTGGCTGGTAACACAATGTCTGCCCTGAGTCCACTGCAGTTTCCAGGCAGCTTTAGTAAAAACCCATTTATTAGTCAGCTCTGCTTCTGCTGCTACTGCACTGGAAGAGGCACCTCCCTCTTCTCCTCTTCACTTGGGTTTTGTTTTTACCTCACCTAACAGAAGACATCTTGAGAATTTTGCTAGGTCTTTCATAGCCGTTCTGCCAAGGGCAATGTTGCTTGTTGCTTCTTTATTGATAGTTGATCCAAGTAGGTTAAAGTTGTCCACGATTTCAATTTCTTCTCCTTCAATGATGAACTTCTTGATTTTGCCAGTTGTCATGATCTTTGTCTTCTTTACATTAACGTGCAGGCCTGTTTTAAGACTATGTTCCTTGATCGTGAGAAGCAAATGTTTCAGATCATCTTCACTTTCAGCCAGTAACATTGTATCATCATCATAGCAAAGGTTGTTGATGAGTCTTCCACCTCTGTTGTCTTCATACAATTCTGCTTCTCTGATGATTTGTTCTGCACATAAATTAAAAAGGTAGGGGGAAAGTATGCAGCCTTGTCATACAACTTTGCTTATTTTAAACCATTCTGTTTCTCCTTGTTCCGTTCGAACTATTGCTTCTTGATCAATGTACAGATTGTGCAAGAGAATGATCAGGTGTTCTGGTATACCCATGCTTCTTAATGTGGCCCAGAGTTTCTCATGGGTTACACAGTCAAAAGCTTTGCTGTAGTCAATAAAGCACAAAAAGATACCCTTTTGGTATTCTTTAGTCTTTTCAAGGATCCATCTCACATCCGTGATGTTGTCTCTCGTTCCTCGCCCTTTCCTGAGCCCTGCTTGCACTTCAGGTAGTTCTTGTTCCAGGTATGGTTGTAGTCTCTTGAATAATCTTCAGTAGAATCTTGCTGGCATATGGGATCAGAGCGATTGTGCGATAATTTCCACAGTCAGTTGAATCGCCTTTCTTTAGTATTGGTATAAACACAGATATTTTCCAGTCAGTTGGCCATGATGTTGTCTTTCAAATTTCTTGGTAGAGCCTTCTAAGTATGGTAAAAGCTGCAACAGATTGTTGTAATACTTCTATGGCAGGCATGTCCAACTTTGAACAGGTCGTGATCTACTTTTTCCGGACAAAAGTGCCGGTGATCTACCACCATGAAAATTAAGTTTAAAATTAGTTTAAAATTAAATTTTAACCCAATAAAGTTGGAAGATTTCACCCCCCCCCCCCATTTTTAATGAACCTTCTGTCATTTACTTGGATGTTATCAACTGTTAAGCAAATTAAGCAAAAACAGAGAGACGAAGATCCAGTAAGAACTGCGAGGGGAAATGGAAAGTACATTTTTTCTTAACGTTTTATTGAGTAATAACTTTCTTTAACTGTCTTAATAACTTTCTTTAACTTTTATTGAGTAATTTGTGTTAAAGTTAGGTTGAGTATTGATCCAGGCTGATCTTGCACAATCTTTAATATTTTGCTCTTGCTCATTAGTGAGACATCTGAGCCTGCATTTCATCCACCAGCTTTTTGAAGTTCGGTGAATATTGCGTGAGGGCCAGTCTCAGGGAATCCTGGAGATATTCATCTGTCATGTTGGAACATTGTGTACTCTTTGTCATTTTCATATGGGAAAACGCAGAGTCATACAAATAAGTTGAACCGAAACAGGAGTGTACAGCTTCACTGCATCTTCTCAAGTTGGGAAATTTGTCTCTAGGCACGAGCTTCCAAAACAATTCTTGCTCAGCTCGGGTCTTCAGAAAAATGTTATTTTTAAGGGTTAATATTTCATTTTCAAGAGATGGCTTGTTCAATGAGTAATTTTTACTGATAGCAGCTGCAGTTTCTTTAATATCCACATCTACTTTGAATGGGTATGACAAGTACTCCACAACTGTTCCAATTTTTTGGAAGTCACAGAATCAATTTTCAAATTCCTGGATAACAGAACAGATTTCTGTCACATACTTCTCGTTCTGAAAAACAAAATTTGGATATTGTCCCAGATGGTCCTGCGTATTAGGAAAATGATCAAAAGTGTTGTTTGCAAGGTCAGTCATCATTAGCTCAAATTTGCTCTTGTAGGATGAAACTGTACTCATCATCTTGCCAATGCATTTGTTTTTACCTTATAGTTCAAGGTTCACATCACTTAGTTTGCCTGTAAAGTCTGCAAGAAATGCCAGATAACATAACCACTCCTCATCTTCCAACTTTGCTTGGTCATCTCCCCTCTCCTTCATAAAACTTCTTATTTCATTCAGCAAATCACGAAATCTTTGCAGAAATTTGTGCCTACTTAGCCACCTTACATCTGTGTGCAAAATGATTTCCGCTGCCCCTTCATCAAGAGTAAGATTGAAAAGCCATCTTTGAAGTGATCTTCCACGAACTGAATTTACAATTTTGAAAGTGATGTCCATGACAGTCTTTGTATTGAGTCTCTTGCTTGCCAAAACTTGCTGGTGAATGATGCAGTGCTAAGAAAGGAAATCTGGGATGTCGTCATGCTTTCTACAGAGGGCTATGAAACCATTAACCTCACCTGTCATTGCTCTTGCTCCATCAGTAGTGTTGGAAACAAGTCTATGCAATGGAAGATTACACTTTGTCACAAAAGAATGGAAAGAACTGAATATTTCCTGACTGGTAGTTCTCACTTTTAAAGAAATCATTCCAAGTAGTTCTTCTTTAACACTGAAGTCTTCAAAAAACATCCAGATAAAGACTAGTAACTGGGCTATGTCTCTTATGTCTGTAAATTCATCCAGTTGGAGTGAGAAAGTAACACAATTTGAAACATCCTCCAATTGTTCAGTTGAGTCTCCACACATCTTTTCTATTCGCCGCACGACGGTGTTTCTTGACAATTGTACGTCTTGAATAGCAGCTATGATCTCTTTCTTATTTTTAAATCCTTCAAAAAGATTGTCAGCTGCTTCAAGAAAACAATCTTTTACAAATTCCCCTTCAGTGAAAGGTTTGCATTTCTTTGCGATCAGGTTGCTGACCTTGAAGGATGCTATGGTTGCATTGATCGAATGTGACCTTGGCTTCGCCATCAATTGTTGCTGAGTAGCCAATTTTGATTTAAGTTCTTTGAGCTTCAGTTTACGAATTTCACTTTTGGGTGGAAAATCAGCATCAAACTTATTGCTATGCAGAGCCTTTTAATGAGATTCCAGATTACCCTTTTTGGGCAAGGATACTGGGGCGTTACAAATTAGATAACACTTGTCTTTCACCATGATGAAGTGGTCCATTTCCCATTCATCATGAAAGTGGTAGGTTTTGCTCTTCTTTGGAACACTCATCTTCGTTATACTGGGGTGGCTGTCACTGTCCCAAAGTATTAAGGATCAATAGGAACTGAAGACCTCTGGATGATGTGCAGTACAAGGACTAGAGATGCCAAAACCACACATGCAGTTCTAAAAGTAAAAATAAGAATTCATCATACTGGCACCAATAATCAAATACCACCAAACAATCATCAAAAAAACTCAAACACCTGTCCAGCAAAGCAAATAAAATCAAATACCGCCAAACAAGTTCAAATACCACCACACATGATTTAATAAAATTCCACACACAGTGTAGAATCAACGCAAAGGCTAGGCAAAATAAAATTGCAGAGGCAAGTAAAAGTCAGTGCTTTGAACCAATTCGAAGGCAAGGCAAGGCATAGGCAAGTTAGAACAAAATTGGGAAAGCCCGCCAAAATCACCAAATTCTTGGCACTTTGTTGTGTCTGCCCGAAAACGTTTAATGAAAGCAAACTATAAAGTGACCAACGACCAGCACACGAGACAACTAATACGGTAAGCGTATACAGGTAAAGCCTGGGCAAATGGATATCGCCCAGTATATAACACTTCTAAGGGGTGTTGGGGCGGGGGCAGGAATGGGTGATTCTGAGAGGCAGGAGACCAGGTATGACGCCGGGCCTGTGGCGTCTTGTCACGGGGCGCGGGCGGCGGCCCCCTGGGGTACCCACAAACTATTGGCACGAAAACAACAAGCACCCCCAATACACTCGCAGGCAAGATTCCTGCAGGCAGGGAAAAAGACAGGCAAAGGATCAGCAGCGGCGGCAAGCCCTCGGCAGACAACCTGCCTGCACGAGCTCTCTCCTAGCGATGGGGCGAGCTGCTGGAGAGATGGAGCCAAGTGGGGCTGGTGATCTACCTCTGACCCCTCCACGATCTACAGGTAGATCACGATCTACCTGTTGGACATGCCTGTTCTATGGGAATGCCATCAATGCCTGGTGCTTTGTTCTTTGATAAGGCTTTCAATGCTGCTTCAACTTCTTCTTTCATCACCAATGGTTCCCGATCATAAGGTACAGGTTGAAACGGATGTTGGTCCACTTGATCTTTATCATATAAAAACTCTGTATATTCTTTCCACCTTTTCTTGATCTTCTCAACATCATTCAACATAGAAACCTTGAGCATCTTGTAACATTCCAATTCGAGGCTGGAATTTTCTCTTTAACTCTCGTAGTTTTAGGAAAGCTGTTCTTGTTCTTCCTCTAATAGTTTCTGCTTCTATTTCCTTGCATGTGCCATTGTAATACTTTTCCTTGTCCTGCCTTGCTGCACATTGTAAATCTCTGTTGAGTTCTGTGATTGTCTTTCTTTCTCCTCTGGCTTTAGTTTCTCTGCGTTTCTGTGCAATTTTCAGAGTTTCTTCCGTCATCCATTTTGACCGTTTTTACTTTTTCACCTTTTTTAGAGACTTCTCACTTTCTTCCAACACAACCTTCTTGATGTCATTCCATAACTCTTCTGGAGCTCTGTAATTTGTATCTAAAGCAGCAAATCAATTTTGCAGGCAGTCTTTAAATTTCAGTGGTATATTCTCAAGGTCATATATTTGCTACATTCATGAGTGACTTGCTCTTTTTCAATTTTAGCTTGAGTTTGCATACTAGTAGTTGGTGATCTGTACCATAGTCAGCTCCAGGGTTTGTCTTTGTTGATGTTATAGAGCTTTTCCATCGTTGACTTCCACAGATGTAGTCAATTTGATTTTTGTACAATCCATTGGGTGAAGTCCATGTGTACAGACGCTGATTGTGTTGCTGGAAGAAGGTGTTTGAGATGAATAGATTGTTGGTCTTGCAGAATTCTATTAATCTTTCTCCAGCTTCATTTCTGTTGCCAATTCCATATTTTCTAACCATTTTGTTTTCTTCTTTGTTGCCATCTTTTGCATTCCAGTCACCCATGACTATCAGGATATCCTGTTTGCATATTCTGTCAATTTCAGCTTGTACTTGTTCATAGAACTCATCAATTTCATCGTGCAGCTGTTGTTGGGGCATATACTTGAATTATAGTTGTGTTGATAGGCATTCCTTGTAGATAAATAGAGATTAAGCTTTCACTGACTGCATTGTATTTCATTACAGTTCTTGCAAGTTTCTTCTTTATTATAAATGCAACATCATTTCTTCTTTGTCTTACATTTCCAGCATAGTAGACCATGTGATCATCTGATGCAAAGTGCCTGACGCCAGTCCATTTCTGTTTGCTGACACCCAACAGATCAAGTTGTACATGTTCCATTTCATTCTTGACCACCTCCAACTTCCCTTGGTTCATGCTTCGTACGTTCCATGTCTCAATATGTAAGACATCTTTACAGCTTCTGACTCTCATTTCATGCGCAGCTACATCAGCAGTCAGACATTAACTCAGATGACAAGACTTCGACTTTCATACTTTGGACACATCATGCGAAGAGAGAGATCATTAGAGAACATCATGCTTGGCAAGATAGAAGGTCAACGCAAAAGAGGAAGGCCAGCAATGAGATGGATCTATACAATAACAGCAGCTACGGGTACCAGTTTGTCAACAATGAGCCCCCTGACTGAAGACCGAACACAATTTAGCACAACTATTCAGAGGGTCGTCATGAGTCGACACTGACTTGACGGTACTTAACAAACACCAACAACTGAGGACAAGGCAAACAATCAGGTAAGTTCATTAACATTCCAAGTTTTAACCCTTACTCCTCAGTGCAGCCACCACAAACATAAACACTAAATAGTTTCTAGCCCCTCTCCCCAGGAGGTAAGGAAAAAAGGAAAGATCAATCTTTTAGCAGTCTTTAGGACATCCATTCCTTACTGCAAGGTAGAGATAAAAACTCACTGAATACTTAAGGAACAGTTCATGGGGCTCCTTAACTTCCAGGAAGGGCTCCAAGGTCATCTATTCTACCTCCCTTGCTTCTTCCTCCATGAGCTGTAGTCCAGGTCCCAGCAGCTCTTCCCCAGCCTCTGCTCTCCACCCACTCCTGGCTTTTTTTTTCTGCTAGCCCAGGAGTAAATGACCTTGGAGCTCTCTGCTCTGGGAAGCTCCACCCTGTCCAGGGTGTTCCCTTCCTAACTTGAAGCACCTGGGGCTTTATCTGTGGCTGGGTTCTTCCTATCCCAAGGGATTATGGGACATGTAGTGTGCCTGACTCTACCACAGTATATATAGGGTCAGGCACATCTTAACAGAGCTTGAGCAAAGAAGCCTAGCCATGATGGGGTGGTCCAGGCAAGCAGGATAAAAACTTAGTGAGAGGAAGTCAGAGAGGCCTGGAGAGGAGAAGGCAGAAGCTTTCAAGACCCTGCTAGTGATAGCTGCAGGAAGCCACCAAACCCTGCCAGGGATAATTTGGGAAAGCCTCCAGAATGCTGCCAGTGACTGATGTGAGCCTTTTTGGCATTGTGAATGCCTATAAGGTAGGATGGGCCTTTTGAATTTTATACTACAGGGGTTGCAAAGAGACATACTAAAGCTTTCAGCCTGCAAAGTGAGCCAGATTGTGTGTTCTGAACTGAACAACTGTTGCAATGATTGTTCAGATATGCTGAAGCTGCACGCTTGCAAAGTGAGCTAGGCTGGGTATTCTGAACTAGATTACTGTTGCATAGTGTTGCCCTTCCTCACACTGCTCGTTGCCCTTCCCTTATCCCACTGCTCAACCACCTCAGCAGTAAGCAAGCATAAGAATGCATATTGTTGAATGCCACACATACTTTTACCCACTGACAGGTAAAATGTAGTTGTACCTGTGGAAAAGGCTTTGATTATTGCTTCTAAATGTTTACATTATTTTTTTTTTAGTGCCATCAAGTCAGTGTTGACTCCTAGTGACCCAGCTACCTCTGGGTTTTCTTGGCAATGTATCACTGGAAGTAGATTGCCAGCCTTTTCTTCTGAGGCAATGGAGGGTAAAGTGACTTGCCCAAGGTCACAAGGAGTGCCAGTGGGACTTGAACCCTTAATTTTCTGGGTACTAGGCAGTTGCTCCAACCATTAGGCTACTCCTCCACTCTGGTTACCTTATAAAATAGTGCAAATATTGTAAACATTAGTCTAAATATAAACTTGTATCCCAGTTAATCATCTCAAACACCCTTGGCAACATAATACATCCACATGCCCCAATGTAAACCCCACATAGAAACATGACAGCAGAAAAGGACCATATGGCCTGTCTTGTCTGCTCTTCTATATCTATTATAGTCCTTTTTTTTCCTTTAGTGATCTTCTGTGTTTGACCCATGCTTTCTTGAATTCAGATACTGTCCTCATCTCTACTACCTCCACTGGAAGACTATTCCATGCATCTACTCTTTCCACAAAAAAAATTTCCACTTATTACCTTTTTCCTACGTCCCTTCATTGCGGAGCTTGCTTTCAATTGAAAGAGGCTCTCCTTCTGTGCATTTATGTATGCCATGGAGGTATTTAAACGTCTCTATCATATCTCCTTTAACCCACCTTTCCTTTAAAGTATACATAAAAAAAGAAAAAAAGTGTGTGCTCTATATTGTTTAGGGAAAAAGACCTGAGAACTTTATCCTGGGAGAAACTCCCCTGGCATTATTTCTTATCATTTGTCTAAAATTCCTTTCTTTTTAATTTTTTTTTATTTATAAGTTTTGCAGCACATCAAAATACAACCATCAAGGAAAATAGAGAAACCGATAAATACATAACATACACAAATAAAACAAAATACGTTTCTTGGCCCATGTCACAGAAAGAGGGTACCAACCCATCTGGGCGGAAAAAAGAACAAGCTTATTCCCTAGAAAAAACAACCCGCCATTGAAACAAAATTACAGCAAAAAATCTAAAAGAAAATGAGCAGAAAGATCTAGACCAAAACAGACAAATTATCATTTATCCTTCAAGAAATTTTCCACTTGATTAAGGTCAGTAAAACATGTCTAATCCCTTGGTACGGTAATAAACATTTACAGGGAAAGCATAAGAAGAAAGAGGCTCCCAGAGTTAAAATCCGAGGTTTCAGCTGAAGGAACCTCTTTCTTCTCAACTGTGCAGCTCTCACTAGATACAGAAAAATCATAATTTTCTGTCCACAAAACATAAAATCCTTCTTTAGAAAATAAGCTTTCATGATTCTGGATTTGTCTGCTTCCAAAGAAAGAGTAACAATTAAAGTAGCCCTCGAGGAAATATCATCAGTAGATGCTTCCAAAAACTCTTTTAAATCCAATTGAGGTGATGCCGCAGCCACTGAGACACATCTACTTCCTTGCCCTGAAGCAATAATCTATAGTAAGATCATTGATATTAGAGACTAACACAGACTCAGCATCAGGAAGCAATAAATAATTCCTAAACAATGTAAGAGGAGACAATAAATGAATCTTAGGAAAGTTTAACAGATGTAAGTTTCCAACCCGCATAGAACCTTCCAGGGCTTCAAACTATCTTTAATATTAGATGCTCCTCTGGCAAGCAAAGAATCAACCTGAGTGGAAATTGTATCTACTTTATGAAGAGCATAACCAATCACAGAATCATGCTCTTGAAGTTTCCTAACAGCATCAACAGAAAACTTCATTGTTTGATCAATAAAACCTCCCAGTAATGCATTAGTGTGGATTACCACTTTCAATATATCCATTAAAGCAATAGAGGCAGGTTTAATATCTTTTAGGTCAACTATCTTTACCAAAGAGATAGAACACTGAATACACTGTAGGTACAGGCATAAATTCCCCACCCAAGGAAGCTTGTGGCACCTCCTTATGAGAGGAAGAAAGCTTAGTTATTCACCTGTAACAGGTGATCTCCAGGAACAGCAGGAATTAGTCTTCACATATAGGTGACATCGGCACCGACAGAGCCTGTGCAGGAACACTCCCCAGCATCCAATCAGAAAGCCTTTGGGAGTCCTCCACTATGTCTGTGTGACTGCCTTCCCAACTCCTCTCCTTAGTTGAGTTTATAGCTGAGAAAGAAGAGAGAAAAGAACACCCTGCAGCTCCTAGGGGAGGAGGGTGGGTTGTGAAGATTAATTCCTGCTGTTCCCGGGGACACCTGTTGCAGGTGAGTAACTACGGTGTCTCCAGGAACAAGCAGGAATATAGACTTCACATATGAGACGTCCTAGCTGCTGCTGTTCTGGGGATAGGGAAAAATGCCAGGAACCAGGCCTGTGGATATTACGGGCGCTGGATCCCCGCATGGCTAACTGTTATCGAAGAAGTCTAGTAGGAGTTGCATCTAAGTACCGCCTATCCGAAAGTTGCATCCCGGCAGGAGTCCTTGTCCAGGCAGTAGTAGGCAGCAAAAGTGTGAATGGAAGACCAAGTTGCTACCTTGCAGATTTCTTCATTGGCCACTGAGCACAGGTTGGCCACCGAGGTAGCCATGGCTTGGACATTATGAGCAGTGACATGGCCCTCCAAGGAGAGACCTGCTTGGACACATGCAAAGGTGATGCCGTCAGCAATCCATCTGGACAGTGTGCACTTGGACACAGGGAGACCCAAGTGGCTGGGTTCAAAGGAGACAAACAATTGTGATGATTTGCGATGCCCCTCTGTCCTCTGAAGGTAGAAAGCTAAGGCATGCTTGCAGTCTAGGGTGTGCAGGGTCGCTTCTGCATAAGAGACGTGCGGTCTAGGAAAGAGGTCTGGTAGCACAATAGACTGGTTTAAGTGGAAGGGAAATTCCACTTTTGGGAGGAAGTGTGGATATGTCCGGAGGACGATCTTGTCATGATGGAACCTTGTATAAGGAGGATGCACTACCAGAGCCTATAGCTCACTGATGCATCTAGCGGAAGTGAGGGCAATGACGAATATGACTTTCCAAGATAGAAATTGCAGCAGAGTAGTGGCTAAGCGTTTATAGGGTGGCTTTAGAAGCTGAGCCAGCACCACATTGAGATCCCAATCCACCGGCGGTGGTTTAGAGAGCAAAAGGCCCCTCCTAAAGCATGCTACGAGAGGATGTGAGGAGATTGGCTGTCCTTCTACTGGCTTGTGTGAGGCTGCGATGGTGCTAAGGTGTACTCTGACCGAGTTTGTTTTGAGAACCATTAAGCAGATGTTGGAGGAGGAATTCCACTGGTACAGTGAAGAAATTGAGGTCCTTTTCTGTGCACCAGAGAGCAAACCTGTGCCATTTGAAAGAGTATGCACCTCTGGTAGACTGTTTTCTTGAAGCTAGAAGGATGTCCTTGACCTGCTGTGGAAGACTAAGTTTTTGTAGGTCTAAGCCCTGAATAGCCAGGCCATCGGGCATAGGGACTGGAGATTGGGATGTAGGATTGTGCCATTGTCCTGTGGAAGGAGATTGGAGGCACATCACAATCTGAGAGGTTGTGTCTGGGCTAGACGGAGCAGAAGAGGAAAACAGGGTTGCCAGGGCCAGAATGGGGCTATGAGGATCATGTTTCCTTTGTCAGCCTGTAGTTTGAAAATGTTTTGGGGATCAAGGGCATTGGAGGGAAGGCATACAGGAGCCCATGGCCCCAGTTGAGCAGGAAGGCATCCAATGCTTGACTGCGGGTGGATAGTACTCTGGAGCAGAACTGCCGAAGTTGCGTGTTCTGCGGGGTGGCAAAGAGATCTATGGATGGGGTCCCCCACATCCAAAAGATCCAAGCTGCCGTGCCTGGGCTTAGAGTCCACTGACTAAGACTTGCTTCCCCGAGAGATGGTCTTGGAAGACTTGGAGGGCATTCGTCAGTGCTCAGAGCTCTAGCAGATTGAGATGTAAGGCTGATTCTTGAGCCGTCCAGAGACCCTGAGTAGAGAGCTCATCCAGATGGACTCCTCAACCTAGCTTTGAAGCATCCATGGTTAGGGTATACTGGGGCAGGGGTGTCTGAAAAGATGACCCTATGCACAGGTTTTCTGGGGGAACACCCCCAATGGAGCAAGCTGATCAGAGTAGGTGTGACCTATACCTGGTCTCATAAGCTTCCTGTGGCTTGTGTCCACTGGTTGGAGAGAATCCACTGTGCCTGACGCATGTGTAGTTGAGCATAGGGGACTACATGGACTATGAAGACCATGTGCCCTAGGAGGCGCAGGAAATCCCGAGCTGTTGCTTGGTTCCTATGCTGCACTGGGGTGGCCAGTTCGATCAGGCGGGTCACTTGATCCAGAGGAAGCAAAGCTCTCGCCTCCCAAGTGTTTAGAAGCGTACTGATAAACTCTAGTTTCTGTTGGAAGTTGGGAATAGGTATGACTTCTGAAAGTTTATGATGAAGCTGAGATGTTGTAGTACTACTGTGGTGCGCTTGAGTGCACAAGTGGCTTGCTGAGGAGAGTCTGCCTTGATCAGCCAATCATCTAAGTAGGGGAAGACAAATATCCCTAGTGTGCTAAGTTATGCAGCAACTACAGCCATGCACTTTGTGAAGACTATCTGGGCAGAAGCGAGCCCAAAGGGAAGGACTCTGTACTGATAATAAGTTCCTTGAAAGGTGAAGCAAAGGTACTGTCTGTATCCTGCATGTATGAAGATATGGGTGTATGCCTTTTTCAGGCCTAGAGAACAAAGCCAGTCTTGACTCTGGAGGTAGGGTAGAAGAGTTCCCAATGAAATCATCTTGCATTTCTCATTTACAGGGAACTTGTTCAGATTCCTGAGGTCCAGAATAGGTCTGTGCCCGCCCCCCCACCCCCGACCTCTTTGGGATGAGGAAGTATGGGGAGTAAAATCCCTTTCTTTCCTGGCTCTCGATGGTGCCTTGGGTTAGCAGGGTGACTACCTCTTCTGAGAGAAGAGCAGTGGGGGGGTGAGTGATTTGGATGAGCCCCTGTGAAACTTGACGGAGGCAGATCTTGAAAGTATGGTTGGTACCCACTGTGGACAATTTGTAAGATCCGCTGCTCTGATGTGATGAGGTGCCAGTGATGAGCATAGTGGCAGAGCCTTCTGGGGGTTAGTTTCTCCTAATGGGTTAGTTTTGCGCATTATACTGTAATACTGCACTAAGGGATTCAACAATCAAATCACAACTACATCCTTAGCTTCATAAAGATATTAACTACATATAAATTGCCTCACTCCCAAACTCATTACATACATGAAACTAAGTCTCTTATATGAGAGAAAAGACCTTAGACTAATACACTGCCTCCCACTATGTGGCGAAACAAATCACCATAGGGGATTAGAGCTTCATGCTTTATCGGTCCCAAAAACTCCCCTAAATAAACGTACAAAAAAAGTACTTTTTTATATTTTTTCTTAAATTAATTCACATATATACCACATAATTCTCTGTCTTCACAAGAAGCTCATATTCCTTTCAATTACATACCACATCAGAAGGAAACACAGCACTGTATTCTGAAAAGAACACAAGGTTTCAAAGTCAAATCACTTTTCCCTTACAGCCATAGATAAAGAGATTCTACTTATCTTTAAAGTGTCAGGCTTCAGTGCTGCTCTCCTGAACGTCAGTGTTCAATGCCGCTTCTCTAAACTTCAGCATCAATCCTTTAACCCTAACAGCTTCTTCTTCACACCCTCTAGACACATTACCGCCTGAAGCTAACCATTAACCCAACAAAGATCTTCGTTTCTCCTTAAAAAAGGCTCCATCAGGGGTAAACTTACAGCTACCCTCAAAGGCTACCCTCAATGAGTCTCGATAATGGGAATGGGACCATTCTCTTGGTCCTACGTCAGACCTCGCAGGGGACCTCGATGTCCGATGCTTTGGCAGCTTGGACGCACTACTGTGCTTGGACTTTTTTGGTTGCTGTGAGCCCTGCAAGGATGAGGATGCTCTCGATGATGTGGATGCCAAATGAGATGAAAATAGGGATCCAAACTTCTCAGCCCTGTTCTTGAGGCCTCTCCTGGTCATCTGTTGGCACAGGGAGCAAACGCCTGGGAGGTGTTCTGGGCTGAGGCACTTTAAGCTCAAATCTTGCTTATTGGTCACCGAAATACTTTGGGTGCACTTTGTGCATTTTTTTAAAGCCACTAGTTGGCTTCTCCATGGTAGAAGTAGGCAAAGGAAAGGCCTGAGGCCTAAAGGGACGGATGGCCACGCACGCTACAAAAATTAAAGTAAAAGAAAATTAGAAGAAACAGAAAATTATAACAGAAAAAGGGGACCGGAATCGGTGTAGGCGATACCGGTGTCAACGGGAAGGCAGAAACGCTATCACAAAAATAAAAGATTCTTTTTCTGCTGGCTCCGTGGAAAACGAAAGACTGAGGAGAGGAGTTGGGAAGGCGGGAAGGCAGTTACGCAGGCACAATGGAGGGCTCCTGAAGCCTTTCTGATTGGATGCTGGAGAGCATTCCAATGCGGGCTCTGTCAGTGCTGACATCCATATGTGAATACTATATTCCTGCTGGTTCCTGGAGATTCATCCTTCCCCAAAGGTGTCATTGAGGGAGTAATAATACTCCCAACCTCCGGCCTAAGCCTTACTGTGGGAGGAGTAGGGAGGGATCTATATGAAGAAATTAAAGATACCCCAGAGGCTTCCAGAGAAGAGGAAGCAGCCGAAACAGACTGTACTACAGCGAAGGCAGCTTATTTCTGCTTAAGATGTTTATCCATAGGAAAAACAAGCAACTTTTGGGGTAGATGACAACACAAGTTGCTTACTGGATTTACCTTTCTTCTTCCCGTAGCCCTTTGGCATCTTCAAGTCAAGGCACCAAACACCATGTTGGCACCAAAGGGGCATTTCCCTTTGGCCCCATCCTTTTGGGCATGCACCCGTGGCCATGGACAGCTATGCTTGATTTTATAGTCCTGGCATCGCTCTGATGATGTCAACCGGAGGAGGCATGGCTTCACACCGCGCAGAGGGTCCCAGTAGCATTTCTGTTCTCTCCCTGCTCCAAAAAACACACCAGACCAGCAGCACAACATTCCAAGCAGGCGAGACAGAGAAAGAAACCATCTTTCACCCTTCTTTTGGCTGTGCTTTATTTTATAGTCCCGGTGTCGCTCCAATGATGTCAGCTGGAGGGGGCATGTCTTCCTGCACACTATAAAACAGAACATAAAAAGGGACCTCCTTGGATAAAAAGTGATGACAAATCTGCAAAAATCTGGGCAGTATCTGATCAAATGTGCAAAAAGAAATAAATATGTAAAAATAAGTGATAAAAGTGAATAAAAATGATAAAAACTGAGAATCATGCAGCTGAGCAGAGCAGAACTGATAGCAAGCGAAAATGCCCTGGGGGAGGGAGTGAAGGGGAAAAAAGAGAGAGGGGAGGAAGGGGGAGGGGACAGGGGGAAGGGGAGAGAAATGAAGAAAAATAGTATATGTAATGTGTGTGAGGTCTTTTGAAAAGGCACTACAGTGTGTGCAACACACTGGGAGAAGGGATGACTGCAGTTCAATAAGAAAGGCTCATAAAAGTGGCAATGAGAACCTTGAATTTACACTTCAAATAACTTCAATCTATACTTTAAAAAAAAAGCCCCAGAGACCAAGGAACTGGATTGGAATCTTAATAATGTAATCATAGAGGTAATTGCTATCATGTCGGTGCAGCGTGGCAACTAAGCACTGAAAACAGTAAAATGTACTGACGATCAGGGGCGGCTCTATAATGAGGCCAAGTGAGGCGGTGGCCTCAGGCGGCAACCTTTTGGGGGTGGCAAAATTGCCCCCCAAAAAGACCGCCTCACTCGGCCTTCAAAAAAAAAATTTTTTTAACACAACATTGTAAGAATCAGGTGCCGCTGCTGCTCCAGCGGCAGCGGCAGCAGAATGAGAAGCCCCGCGGCCGCCCGCCTCCGGAGAGCCTGCTGGTTTCCCCTCTTCACTGGCTCCGCTTTGCAGAACCGCGGTGAAGGGACAGTATTTCCCTTAACCACGCGGCTCAGCTTTAACAGAAGCCTCAGATCGGGACCAGCATGATCAGAGAATAAAATGGTCAGACAACAAAGGTAGAAAAAATAATTTTATTTAATTTTGTGATTGGACTTTGTACTATTTTTATATTTTACACAGTATTGGGGAACTGCATCTCTTATTTATCTGATGTTGCACTGCATGTGGACTCTGGCTTCTTGGGGTTTCAGTTTAAATTTTGTCTACATATTTTTATTTTTACTTTAGATTGTGGTTATTTATTCTGTATTTGGTGAGGGTCGATGTGCGTGTGTGTCTGAGGTGAGGTATTCTGTTAACATGGAGTTTGTATATAAAGATCTATACTATACTGTAGTAATTTGACTTGTTCAGCTTTTCAAATAAGTATGGATGTTCCAGGGACCACTGTAGTATTTACAGTGACGCTTTTTTTGGATGGGCTCCTTATCTGAGTTTTGGAAGTTTGTGCTGATATGGTATGGTAGGTTTGCTCTTTGTTGTAGGATTTTTTATTAGTTCACAATATGCCTGGTACTGGAGAATAGTGGTTGTTGTTGTTGGTGAGATGATCAGAATCAGATTTTTTTTAAAATATTGAGTTCTGACGGTGAATGTCCTGATTCTGCTCTGCACCTACTATGGATGCAAAATATATGTTGAAAAAGAAAAAGCAAGAACCATAACGCAGTTTATAACAAAATAAAAATGGGCTATAATTTAGTTTTATAAACTGTGCTATTGATTCTTGCTGTCTTTTAGTTCCTTGGTGTGCAAACAGGACTGTACCTAGCCCTGTGCAAGAATTGCAGCCGCACAGGGCGCAAAGGCTTGGGGGGGCACATTTCGGCTCTCTGCTGTTGCCCTGCTGCCACTGGCAGGACAATAGCAGGCAGTTAAAATGCGCCCAAAGCCTTTTTGCAGCACTTTAAGCAGGTCTGGTCCCTCCCTCCTCCGACACGATGTCAGAGCAGAGAGGGACAGATCTGAAAGGCGCTGGCACTTTAAGCAGATCGGGCGCATGCTCCCCTTCCTGCTCCCTATACCTCTGTCCAGCGCTGCCTGCTCTTTCCCTGCTGCCGGCGCCGCCGTGAAAAAACCAGAGGGCGGCAGCAGCAGGGAAAGAGCAGGCAGCGCTTGACGGAGGTATGGGGGGAGAGGGGTGTGTGTGCATCCGAGCTGCAAGTCGCACAGGGCACGATTGCAGCTCGATACGGCCCTGTGTGCAAACATCTTGCATTTCCTCCATAAAATCGAATCGGCTTTTTGGTTTGGTTCAGTCTCTGATTGGATTTCTGAAAAAGCCCCGCCCCCTCTAAGGTAGTGGGGAGGGGGGGCGCCATCTCATTCTTCGCCTCAGGCAGCAGACTGCCTTGAGACACCCCTGCTGACGATTACTCATATACATGCCATGGAGAAAAATAAAATGTCAAAATTGAAAAGTGGCAAACTGACCTACAGAGTGCCGTTAAAGATTGATAAGCAAAAAGCTATTCCTTTAACACTTATTTTTACATTTGATCGGATACTGCTCAGATTTTTGTAGACTTGTCATCACTTTTTATCCAAGGAGGTCCCTTTTTATGTTCTGTTTTATAGTGTGCTCATATTTTTTTGTTTTGCTTTTATATCTCCATGGTTTTTAGGAACTTGGATATCCTTTTAAATATTTTATTTATGTGTTTTGCATGGTATCTATAGGTTTTTTATGGTTCTCTCAATAGATACATATACTTTCATGTCCTTTTGTGTACCCAGTTCATGTACTCATGTATTGAGCCAATGTTTTTTTTTTATCTCCCCTTGTAGGCATTACTGTTCTTTGACCAATCTTTCTTCTGGTAGGGCATCTGCCTTATTTGGTTTTTAGGTTTATGTTTCTCCATTATAATCTGTGATCATGCTCCTTTATTATGTTTTGTGATCATTTTCCTCTATTTTGACCATATCTATGGCTCTGCATATGCCCACAGTGCTATTATTCGCTTTTGATAGTTTTTAAATTGGCTTTTATTATGATTTATATACTTTTTAAACCGTTTTATTTACTACTTGTGTTTTGAGTTTTGATTATGGTTCTTGTCTTTTAGGTCTGTGTATGTTTTAACACCTAGGGGCTTGTTTACAAAGCCGCGGTAGCGATTCGCGATCATTATCGGAGCCGCGGGCTCCGATAACGATCGCGAACCGCTACCGCGGCTTTGTAAACAAGCCCCCTATTGTGTATATGTATCAAGTTGGAATTGACTGCTAACTCTATTGGTAACCGTCTTTATGATATTAAGTATTTTCTATTACTGTTGATTTTGCTGTCTATGTTATTTCTTTACACATTTTGGCATTTTTACCATTTTTGTGTTATGATTCAATTTTAAAATTTTAATATTTTTAATGTAACTGATTTTATTGGATGTTTTTAATATTTCTTATTTTGATACTTTAGACCCCTGACGCAGGCTTTCATATCAAAACTTAGCCAAGTCAGGTCCCCTTAATAAAATTGGTTTTACAAAAACTTTACTGATGTGACTGTGGTTATTCTCCACTCCTCTGATGGCCTTCTTTGACTGGATGACCAGAGAGTTGGACCAAGGGAGAGCCCTAGATGTGGTATACTTGGATTTCAGTAAAGTCTTTGACACTATTCTGCACCGGCGACTTATAAATAGATTGAGCATCCTAGGGTTGGACCCTAAAGTGACTGATTGGGTTAAAAATTGGTTGAGTGGAAGGCGACAAAGTTTACAGGTAAATGGAACTCACTCTGAGGAGAAGGATGTTACCAGTGGTGTGCCGCAGGGATCTGTTTTGGGTATGATTCTTTTTAACATCTTTGTTAGTGATATTGCAGAAGGGCTGTCAAGTAAGGGTTGCCTCTTTGCGGATGTTACCAAAATCTGCAATAGAGTAGACACCCAGGAAGGAGTAGATAACATGAGGAAGAATCTAGCTTGAAGAATAGTCAAGAATTTGGTAGCTGAGATTTAATGCTAAAAAATGCAGGATCACACATTTGGGCTGCCTAAATCCAAGGGAAATGTACAGTGTAGGGGGCGAAGTACTTCTGACCATGAAAGAAGAGTGGGACCTGGGCGTGTTTGTTTCTGATGATCTTAAAGTGGCTAAACAGGTAGAAAAGGCAATGACGAAAGCCAGAAGAATGCTTGGGTGCATAGTGAGAGGAATTTCCAGTAGTAAAAGGTAGGTGACAGTGCCTCTGCATAAGTTGCTAGTGCGACCTCATTTGGAGTATTGTGTACAATTCTGGAGATCACACCTTCCAAAAGATAACACAGCATTAAGTTGGTGCAGAGTGGCTACTAAAATAGTTGGTGATCTTCATTATAAACCACATGGGGCAGATTTAAATATCTTAAAAGGCATACATTAGAGGAAAGACAGGATAGAGGAGATATGATAGAGATATTTAAATACTTCTATGGCATAAATGCACAAGAATAAAGCCTCTTTCGATTGAAAGTAAGCTCTGCAATGAGGGGGCATAGGATGTGGGTGAAAGGGAATAGTCTCAGGAGTAATATACGGAAATATTTCTTTACGGAAAGAGTGGTAGATGCGTGGAATATTCTCCCAGGGGAAGTAGTTGAGACGAGGATAGTATCTGAATTCAAGTAAGCATGGGACATACACAGAAGATCTCTAAAGGAAAAAAGGGACTATCGTATTTGATATGGAAGGGCAGACTAGATAGGCCATATGGTCTTTTTCTGCTGACATGTTTTTATGTTTCTTATGTTAGAATGGATGATCATCTGGCATCCAGTGATCACTGGGTGGTACAGTTCAGTATTAGAATGCAACAAAGATTGTTCATTCAGAAGTACGAATCTTAGACTTTAGTAAATACAACTTTGTCAAGATGGGGAAATACTTGTCATTAGCAGGATGGGAACATCTAGGGGATATAGAAAAGCAGTGGGAAAAATTTAAAGTAGATATTTTAAGGGCTATGAAGTTTTTAGTTAGGAAAGTAAATAAAAGTAAGAGGTAAAGGAGGCCACTGAGGTCTCAAAATAAGTATCTAAAAAGGTAAGGAAAAAGAGTTTAGTCTTCATAAAGTATAAGAGATCACAAAAAAGAGAAAAACAAGCAACAATGTCTGGAAAAAGAGAAAAGAAGCTGGGAAAGTAGTCAGGAAAGCAAAGATTTCAATGGATAAAAATATCCAATGAAGTAAAATGAGGGACGGTAAGACCTTTTTTTAGATATAGAAACATAGAAACATGATGGCAGAAAAAGACCACATGGCCTATCTAGTCTGCTTTTCCATATCAACCTCTACAACAGTCCCCTTTTTTCCTTTAGTGATCCTCTGTGTTTGTCCCATGTTTTTTTAAATTCAGATACTGTCCTCATCTCTACCACCTCCACTGGGAGACTATTGCACACATCTACCACTCTTTCTGTAAAGAAATATTTCTGCATTTTACTCTTGAGTCTATCTCCTTTCACCCTCATCCTATGTCCCCTCATAGCAGAGCTTGATTTCGATTGAAAGAACCTCTCTACCTGTGCATTTATGCCATGGAGGTATTTAAACATCTCAGTCATATCACCTCTATCTCACCTTTCCTCTAAAGTATACATATTAAGATCCTTAAGTCTGTCCTCATATGCTTTATAATGAAGACTACTAACCATTTTAGTAGCCACCCGAAAGGTAGACAGATTCCATGCTGCTTATCCCAGGGAGAAATAGTGGACTTCCCCAAGTCTACCTAATAATGGTTTAAGGACTTTTTATCCAGAAACTTGTCCAAACCTTCTTTAAGCCCAGAAACACTGATAGTTTTTACCACATCCTCTGGCAACGAATTCCAGATCTTAATTATATGGTGAATGAAAAAAATATTTTCTCTGATTTGTCTTAAATGTACTACTCAGTAATTTCATTGCATGCCTCCTAGTCTTCATACTTTTTGAAAGAGTAAGCAACTGATTCATGTTTACCTCTTCCACTCCACCCATTATTTTATTGACCTCTATCTAGTGGTGTAGCCAGAACTAAATGTTTTGGGGGACCCAAGATTAACATAGGTAGGTACTAGGCATACAGGTTTGAGCTACGCTAGTCAGACTCTTATCAATATATAATTTGAAGTACACCTAGATAGACTGCAATAGCTGTCATGACTTGTGGGCAACACTTTAGCATTAAAAAGTGTTTGAAAAAACTGAATTTCAAATATTTTAAACCATACACATATATATGGAAACAATTCATATATATTAAACAATGATCCCAAAGGCAGTATTCCAAAACGTAAACGCACATCACGTCCTGTAAAATTTTCTCTAAAACCCCATCTTGATGTTATATGCTAAATTATAGTAATTTGCCATAAGGCACATTTTACAATGGGACATTCAAGTGCAATCTGGGATGTCCTTGTCAGAACTTCTGGAAAAAAAAGCAGACAGGTGCAATTTCAGGCACAATTTCAGAAATGTGGATGTGCCCGAAGATGGATTCCTATAGAAACATCCCCAGAATAGCATCTTGGAACATGGATGTCTAATAGCATAATGATTAAAGGAGTGGGTTGGGAGCAGGATAGCCAGGGTTCAAATCCCAGTGTGGGTCTTTGTGATCTTAGACTAGTCATTTAACTCTACACTCACTGGATGTTTTAAGGCCAAAACAAGCATTTTCCTGATGCTTATTCATGCCTGCTGCAGTCTAAACCTGGATGTGCTTGCAGACCTCCCATCATTCCTGAAATCAAACGGGGACGTGCAAGTCCATTGCATCTCCCCAGACATGACCCCCACCATACTCCCTTGCCTACTTGGACGTCTCTGCACTGGAGACATCTGTAAAAGTCATTTGTGGAATGGTTTTAGAGACACCTCAGTGATTTTGACATCCATGTGTACGTCTTCAGACATCCTAAATCATGACTAAGCATTTTAAAATGACCTCCTATATCTTTCAACTTTCTTCTATGACAAATGGTTTATTAATCTCCTCTATTAAAGGAGCTAAACATCTTTCAAGTCTTCTTTTCTTGCTACACAGGAATTATGTAGAAAGCAAAAAAACACATGACACACATCAGATCCAAGTTATTCATTTATAAGGCCCATAACCAAAATACTCAAGATGGAGAATCTTAAAATAATTTCAATAGAAGAGCAATGATCATAAACACATAAGTGCCAAGATAATTCGGACCAATGATCCATCAAGTCCGGCATCCTTTCTTTGTCAATACCTAAAGAGCAAGCCCATTTTTAGTTAACTCACAGAAGTAAGGGATGGCAGTTCCCAAGCCTACAATACTCCTGAATCTGTGAGGCAAGTAGCTGGTAGTTGGAGTTCACTGCAGTTCTGCTGACAGTCAGTGCCACCTTAAGCAGCTTAATTCCTAGTAAGCTTAGGTCCCAGCATAGCTTACTTTTCATCAACTTTAGCACACGTCAGGAGAGATCTGACAGAATGACCAGCTGCTGGGTTGCATGGTTCTTTTGCATATGGTTCCTACCCAGGGAGGGGGCATTTAGTCTCCCTGCAGCAAACACATGGGTCTTCTGCTTGTAGGAACGTACCACACTATAACAGCACTAATTCCAAGGAGTCAAATAGCACCTACGAAAAGGCAGCATTGCAAATAATGCACCGGGCTGTAGAACTCCAATTCACCTCCAACTGTGAAAACAGAACAAACGAGATTTCTACAGAACAGATCCCTACACAGAAGTTATATGCTAGTAAAAATAATGTACCACTGCCACATATGCAAGAATACAAACCAACCCTTACCTAATGCATACTTTCACCAGCTCTCCTTAAACCCCCGAGTAGAGGTTAAGGGAGTGGGTTTTTCCCTATTGAAAAAGCTATTTCACAGATCCTGGAGCAATGCCCCTTGGGAAATGTAGTCTTTTCACTCAATCAATAAGGAGCAGTTGTGGAAAAAGTGGTTAAGCAACCAAAGGATTTTATTTCCCCTCCCGGGGTGGATTTTACCATGAACAGAAAACACAATCCAGGTATTTACTGGTATTTGGACAAACAAAAGTTCCTTAACAGAAAAAGGCTTTCTTCAGCATTAACCAAGGTGAAAACAAACATTCAAACAAAGCCACGCTGTTTCCTCACAGCTCTCTGTTTCCACGTGCTATCTGTGCTGTACTCTCTTTTCAAACAGGCTTTCAACGCAATGAAACTATTCCATTGGCCAGAGATAATGTACAGTCCATTATATCTATATCTTCTCCAGTATCAATACACTCTGGTTCACAGTCCATCAATTCCTCCTGCTCATAAGGAAATGTTTGAACCGGCACTGCTGGTGCCACGCCCTTTCTTACTGCTCCAGGCTTTACACGATATGCTTGGGTCAAATACTGGCTTTCACACAGACTATCAGGCCCAGTATTCTTTTCCCAGCACCACCCTTCTGGGTACAAACAGTCACTGTAATTAAGTATATTCAAGCCTTTTGGCTTACCTTTCAGCCTTACTGGTGGAGGTTTTCTCTGGTGCTTTTGAATAGCTGTAGGTTCCCAACCTAAGCCCTGCTCATAGCATTTCACTTGCCTCCTAGGCTTTCTGTCTCTCCCGTGCTCCCCAGGATATTGCAGACAATCTCCTTTGCCCTTGTTGTATCCTGTCCTCGGGGTTTCTTTCTTTCTCCTCAAGAAGGAATCTGTCTCTCCTTTCCATAGAGACTCTGGCTTACTCTGGGCATAGCTGTCTTCAGTATAGCTCTCAATGGCTTCTCTCTCCAGCTCATATGCCTCACTTCCTGCTTCTTCAGCCAACTCTTCATTACCTCCTTCTCTGCCTACCTCCATAAGCTCCACTGAAGTTTCCTTAATAGGGTGAATTCTGGGGCCGTGCTCAACTCCACCCCCTAACAGGTGTCCTGCATTACCTTGTGATTCACCCCTTGAATGATAGCACCTGCGTTTCTCTTGCCTCTGTGCCTGGTTCCCACGGTAACCAGGAGCCATGTGCTTCTGTTTACAGCTCAGCTCTACTTTTGTTCCTGGCTTTTTAGCTTCATTACACGGGCTAGAAGGACCAACTATGTCACAATACTAAGGGACTACAAATTAGCAACAGAAGCAGCAGACAAAAAGTGTTTTGTGGAAACTCTTAGAAATCAGATTATGCAGTGGAATAATGAAATGCATTTCTTCTGTACTGAGCAAAATAACTTAAAAAATGCACATTCCCAAAGCTGGCATATTTCAACAATAAATATTCAAAACAAAATAATTTTATGTACTTTGGCTGAATCTGATCATTTTATTTTTCAGAGTTGTTTCTGATTATTTTTTCTACTTGCCTGTCTTCTCTCAAATGCTTTCTCTAGGTCTCTTTCCATTTTCTTGTTTCTTCATTTACATCTCTGACAACAATTTTCTCTTTCATCTTCATTTCACATTTCTTCCTCTCTTATATACTGGTAGTTGGATTACACTCCTCCTTATCCCCTTCTTTCACCCCCCCCCCCCCCCGCCCCTCAGTCTTCAGTCTCCGGCTTTCTATCTCCCACCCTCACTTCTCCAGTCCTCCCATTGTCTTTCCCAGTCCTTTCCCAGTCTTATTCCTCATGTCCACCCTCTGTATTCATTCCCTCCCAGCCCTCATCTATCTTCTTTTGCCTCTCATCCCCTGCTTCTACCCTGTCTCCAGGCCCTTTCTTCTATTACCTCCTACCCAGGCTCTTGTTCCCCCTTCCATGAGCACAATTTCCATCCTTCCTCAGTCTCTTCAAAGATCTCATCCCTTCCACATCCCTCTTGTCCCTTTCTACTAACTGGTGACCCTTCCTACCCTGTCTTCACCCCGGGTCACACTCATCTAATCCATCCCCATCTTATCCTACTGTAATCAAGTGGTATCATTTAAAAAAATAGAGGAGCCATACAATTAATTTTTGTACCTGGCTGCAGGTCTGCAATGGGTCTCCTTCAAAGGGAGGGGGAAGGGAGAAAAAGGAGTGTGCCGTTAAGGGCCATAGTAGAGGTGGTTTTAAAGGGGGAAAAAAAGAAATGCTCGAGATGGAGGCTGAGGAGGCAGCAGTTTGGTCTGTCCTAAGGGAACTACACCACCCGGTGAAGCTGCGAGAGGGGGGAGCTGTGCAGCACAGGTTCTGAGCTGTGGCAGGAGGAGAGGTGGTGGCTGCAGCCTCCATCAGGCCTGTATTAGGTTGTTGGCTAGAGCAGATGTAGCCACAGTGTCCCAGTAGCAGTAAGGATCATAGCCAGGTTAGCCAGCACAGCAGTGAAATCACAGTGCTGTCTGAAGCACAGTGCACAGCCCAGGTCGCTCTGTGCAGTCCATAACCATTCGGCATCGAAACCTCACCAGCATCATGTTCTGTTGATCTTGTGAAACCAAGAGATCTTGCTGAATCAGAGGTTCCAACATGGGGCCATTACAGACTGCACAGAGCCGTGTGGGCCATGCACTGTGCATCGGCCATCG
Source organism: Ichthyophis bannanicus (assembly GCA_033557465.1). Lineage (NCBI taxonomy): Eukaryota > Metazoa > Chordata > Amphibia > Gymnophiona > Ichthyophiidae > Ichthyophis > Ichthyophis bannanicus. Next base: position 1,189,903,077 of record CM066032.1, read on the forward strand.
TTGTGATTTCACTGCTGCTGCACCGGGAAGAGTTGTATGAAGCAGACCACTGCTGCTAGGCTGGTAGGGAGAGGGGATTGCTGCTTCTCTGGATCAGTGGGTGGCTGGATGATTCTAGGAGGGAAAAGATGGTGCTTTGGGGAGGAGGGTACACAGCTGCATGATGCAGCGGTATCCTCATCTGGTAGGGCTTGGAGATCCATGCCAGCAACAGAATTCTGTCTGTGGGTCCTGGGGAGGCCTGAGCCGAAAGTGAAGGGCCTGTGCTCACACCCCTGCCTCTGTCATATCTTCCTACAGTCATATTTTCTCCAGGCTGAAGAGCCCAAATGCCTTTAGCCTTTTCTCACAGGAGTATTGTTCCATCCTCTATCATTTTGATCGCCCTTTTCTGTACCTCTTCTAATTCTGCTGTGTCTTTTTTTTTAGATGCTGTGACCAGAACTACACATTAAACTCAAGGCAGTCACATCATGAAGTGACAGAGGCATTATTATATTCATTATGAGAACGTGAGGAGGGATCTTAGTGAAGCTTGAAGAGTGGTCTAGAATCTGGGAGCTGAGAATTAATGCTAAAAAATGCAGGGCAGGGCCGAGCTGTCCACTAGTTGGTAACCTAAGGTGGAAGACCCTGGTGGATGGCACCATGATCACGCCACCATTCTTGAAAGCGGCAGCAGAGCAAGCTGCTTCGGCACTGTAATGGTCCTTGAAGCACCCACACATGCTCGCACTCATGGCCTGCCAAACCTGCCCCATACGATGAGAAGTTCCATCGTAGGGGGCAGGAGAGGCAGGCCATGAATGTCTACTTGCAAGTTCGTTGTGGTGCTGAAGTGACTTGCTCTGCTGCCATTTTCAAGAATGGTGGAGGGGTCATGGTGCTGCCCCCCCCCCCTTCCTGGTGAGATGATGGATGCTGGATGCCGGGTATGGGACAATAGGATGTGGGGGACAGCAGAAAACCTTGGGATGGCCTTGAAGCAAGGTCATGTATTTGGGCTGCAGAAACCCATGGGAGTAGTATAGTTTAGGAGGTGAAGTACTTCTGTCCATGAAAGAAGAGTAGGACCTAGGGGTAATCATATTAGATGATCTTAAGTTTGCCAAGCAGGTAGAAAAGGCAATAGTGAAAGCCAGAAAGATGCTTGGGCACATAGGGAGAGGAATGGCCAGCAGAAAAAAGGAGATGATGTTGCCTTTGTATAAATCTCTATTGAGATCTTATTTGGAATACTGTGTACAATTCTGGAGACCACACCTTCAAAAAGATATAAACAGGATGGAGTTGGCACAGAGGGTGGCTATTAAAATGGTCAGTGGCCTTCGTCATAAAGCATGTGGGAACATGCTTAAGTATCTCAATACGTATACTTTGAAAGAAAGGTGGGAGAAGGGAGATATGATAGAGACATTTAAATACCTCCTTGGCACAAATGCACAGGAGGAGAAGCTCTTTCAATTGAAAGCAAGCTCTGCAATGAAGAAGCATAGGATGAAGGTGAAAGGGGATAAACTTAGGAGTAATCTGAGGAAATATTCCTTTGCGGAAAGAGTGGTGATGGAATAGTCTCCCAGCACAGGTGATGGAGACAAGGACAGTATACAAATTCAAGAGGGCATGGGACATCACAGAGAATCTCTAAGGCAGAGGAAGGGATTGTAGAGCTTAGTATTTGGTATAGATGAGCAGACTGGATATGCCATATGGTCTTTATTTGCCATCATTGTTTCTATCATTCTTGATTATGTTCAGCACATCAAAATGTATTAGCTTCTGCTGGTCCTTTCAGTTGATCTATCTCTGTCTAACTATTCCTCCGTTTACATTTCATTTCCCATCAACACCTCAAACAAAAGCAGCTAACTGTGCAATATCAAATACTTCTGGGCTTTAACCAACAGTGACTAAGCAGTAAATGGTTGATTTTCAGTTAGGGTCCTAACAACAAATATACTCACAATGCTTTTCAAGCTTGATGTTCAAATGAACAGCTTTTGTATTCCACATTTTCCCAATAGATCAAAGCAGACTGAAGTATATAGGCACTTTATGTAGTCTCAAATAGAGACATAAAGTTTGCATATTAGCTAGGCACATGTATATTTTAAACTTAAATGTATGTGCATAGTTTTCAACCACATCTCCGAAATGTCCCTAAGACATCTCTTTGTGGTGGGGCTAAAAGTACGTGTATAATTCAAGTACATGAGAGCAGCTGAAAATCCACTTAAGTCTATTCATTCAGTCTACCTGTCTAGCCACTATTGACCCATTTAGACTCTAAATAAGCCTCTGAAAATGCACCCTTGAATATCTTTCTTTTCTCTTCAAACTGATGATGAAGCAAGCTTGTTCTGCAGTCCCTCGCTCAGCTTTTTTCCAAGAGGTTTTTATTTATAACAGTCTATATTTTCTAAAACTACACAATTGCATTTCAGTGACCTCCTTTCTTGTGCCAACATTTTGAAAAGGTATTTTGCTGGCTGCCTTGTCTACTCTCCTCTTTCCTATGAAGCATTCATACTGGGAGAATGTAATGAGGTCCATTCTTTACAATAAATCAATTTCCACATGGGCAGGTTATGTTTGGGCTTTTATTCTTAGATGTCTATAAATGATAAATGTAGATGTTTATTTTCCAGCTAATTAAGGGTTCTTTGAAAATACAAAAAAAAAAAAAATCAGTGTTTGTCTATGTTTTCGTGCCACAGGTACCGTTACTTTGTACCTTTTCCGGTGGAATCAAATATGTACTTCTATGCTGTTTAAGTGTTGCCAGTGTAAAAAAGGCACAGCTACAGTAAGCGGAGGATAAAAGACAAGGTAGGGGAGTGGAGACGAAGTGATGTTTTCCAGTGTTTATCTAATAAACAGCTATTTTTCTTTTTTGCACAAAGGGTGAGTTAAAAGGGTGAGTTATCACTATTTATTCATTAAAACCTAAAATCAGAAGCCCTCGCTATGTTAGACGTTGTTCAAAGATCTTGTTTTTTTGAAGACCTTTCAAACCACAAAGGTTTAGGGGGTTATTGTAGAAGCTCCAATTGCATTGTAAATGTGGCTGTGGTGGCATTGAAAACATGGAAGCCCTATCCATGTTGAAAAAAAGTAGCCTAATGGTTACAGCAACATCTGGGTTTGATGCCCACTGATGCTACCTTATTATTTACACCATTTGGATATTAACATTATTTTCCACTAAGAGAATTTGTTGGATTGGAGTGATTTTTTAATCGAAAATCAAACACTGATGCTTCTTGAGCAAGTCACTTAACCCTCCATTGCCTCAGGTACAGACTTAGATTGTTAGCTCTCTGAGGACAGGGAAATACCTATGTAACTTCCCTTGAGCTACCATTGGAAAGGTGTTAGATAAATACTAATAATATTTTCGTGCTGGGCTTGTCAATCTCTGTGAGGTTTTCCGGGAGGTGTTCCAAGGGTGTTTTGAGGTGTGGCTTGGATGGAGCAGGTGCAGTTGCTTGCACATCCATGATGTCTTGTATTTCACATACTGTACAAAAATATACTGTGGAGCTCCCTCCAATCAAATAAGCTATGATCCGATGTTAAATAATATGGTAGTATACTCTTGAACTTCATTCACATTTTCCATTTTACTGTATTCATTAAATTACTTCTATAATAAGAACCAATGGTCTCAAAATAATGGTTCTTATTATAGAAGTAAAATAATGGTTCTTATTATAGAAGTAATTTAATGAATACAGTAAAGTGGAAAATGTGAATGAAGTTCAAGAGTATACTACCATATTATTTAACATCGGATCATAGCTTATTTGATTGGAGGGAGCTCCACAGTATATTTTTGTACAGTTAACACCCTCTATAAGTAGACCATTCAACCTTTTGTATTTCACATAGACTAGTGATGTGCAGGGCAGATTTTTTGAATGTGCCAATTTACACCTGCTAGAAATCACAGATAGGACCCAAACTTTGTTGTCTTTTGGGACTGCACATGGTGTTTGGTGACTGGAGGAGCTGTGCATGTGATTCCTTGGCCTGATTTGTCATTTGTGAGCTGTCTTTTTGTTTTCCTGAATTCTATCCTGTTCTTTTTTCAAGCCTGTCTTCCACCCCTTTTCCAGGACCCTAGTTTAATCCCACTCCCTGATCCCCCCCCCCCATCCCCTGAGCTGTGCCAATCCCGTACTCCTAGTGTCCTACTCCCTGGCCCATGGTGTGTCAGTCTTTTGATGCCCAGCTGCTTAGTGACTACTGTCTGTATGTGTGTCACTTTCTGCTCCTCTGTTGCCTGTATGGGATGATATGAACACATGGGTTGTGCTGGCCATGCTGCATGAAGCCACAGGAAGCATAGGAGAGCCATCACACAGGGGGGACAGCCTATGCCCATCCATCTCAAGGTCACCATGGCCCTTGCCTTCCTAGCTACTGACAGTTTCCAGTCTGTGTTGGCTATCACAGCAGGTTTCAGCTACTCAGTCATCTCAAAGTGCCTCTCACAGTTCCCGAGGGCCTTTTTAACCCACACTGCAGAATATGTAGCCTTCCCTCAGATGGTGCAGCAGACACAGCTAACCATTGCCCAGTTCTATGAGGTGGACAGATATCCATCTGTACTGGAGGTCACTTATTGCACACACGTGACCACCAGGCCACCATAAGGGAGGGAACAAGAAGGCATTCTACTTGCTGAACACACAGGTGGTCTGAAATAAACAGGAGGAAATAACAATGTCTTTCCAAGGTTCCTAGGTTCCTGCTATGACTCATACATCCTGACCCACTCTGGCATTTACAAGAGATTTGAGAGCAGAGAAATCACTGGTGGATGGCTGCTAGGTAAGCCCTGCACCAGCTCACTCCATCAGCATGTGCATGCTAAGAGGTCCTGGTGATTCATGGTAGCTGCAACAATTGGCAAATGGAGTCCATAGTTGCAGTACCTACCCAGCTCATGAAATACCATGGCACAAGACCCTAATATGTGACAAAGCTCTCTCCACCCATCCAAACGATAGAGCCTACCTTCACCACACATAGATACAGAAGAGTGGTACAACAGGGTTCACAGACACACCTGGCTCCATCATTGAGAAGATCTTTGGCCAGCTCAAGAGTTACTTCCATTGCCTTTATCGATCCGAGGGAGAACTCCTGTACAGCCCATCCAGGGTATGTCAGATTCTTATGATTTGCTGCATGCTCCACAATCTGGCAATGAGGCAGCAACAATCCTTGCCTGTAGAACAGGAAATAGCAGACCCAAACATAGAAGAAGATGGCCCTAGGCAGGAGGATAGTGGCCATCTGCACCAGTTGGGTATGACTGATGAGCTTATGCACAGGTAGGTGTTTGATTGCTTAGACTGAAAGTATGTAAATGGAAATGCCCCATACACCACCATCCTCCCCACTCACCCTTCATGTCCATCTCTTCTCCACTCACCACCCCTACCCCATTATCTGCCCTGTGCAGCACCCCCACCACGAGCCCATTTGCACAACTCCAACCTTTTTCCCCCTCACTAGCACCCTCCACTTCCACCCACCAATCCATCCCCCAGAAGCAGCCCTCTGTCCTTACCCAGCACCCCACAGCACCAGTCCTCTGCCCTTCCCCCTCTAAGAGTGCACATAGGATAAGGTCATATCTTCCTGCATTCTCTGCCCCTCAGCCCCTTTCTTCCTGCCCTGTGCTTCCAACCTTGAATATGTTACCACAATGGTGAGCTGGATGATGTCTTGCTGCTCTCTCAGGAGCATTTTGGGACATTATCCAGCCTATCAGAACAATAGGAGGTCTCCTGGAAGGGAAGAAATCAGAGGCTTTTTCCTTCCATAAAGCATAGATCCCAAAATGTGGGGAAAAGGATGACATTTCCTAGACAGGCAGCTGTTCTGATGTACAGAGTTTGTGATGGAGGAGGTGGAGAGTGGATATACCTTTTCTTTGTTGCACATATAGGCTGGGAGGCTAGGGATGCTGATGTGCTGTGGCAATTTACAGTGCTACTGGGGAGGGGGCTGTGGTATGTTGCTCTTTGAAGTGGCACACATCTCTGCATTGGCCCAGATCTTACCTATGAGGGTCTTTGCCTCCAGCTATGCACCTTCCAAGTAGATATGGCACTCCTCAGTGGTCAGCAATCTTCTCAGCAGCTTGATTTTCTCTACTCTGTGTGACTGGAGCTATTGATTCTGCTGCAGAAGATGTTCACCAAAGCACAGCAGCTGACTAGCACTAGGCATGTTTGGGCCCACAGCTGCTAGTGTGCCCTCTACAGGCACCTGACCATCATTGAAGCCAGATAGAAGTGGAAGCTGGATGTCACTTCCTTTGATGTCTTCTTCACCCTATGCCTGGACATTAGTATTGTCCTCACACTCTGCCACCTATGTCTCTTCTGTTTAGAAACCTGGTCACCCACTTCAGCTTGGGTGCCATCCTCTTCCCTGGCTGCCATGGAACGTGTTGGTGCCCCTCTCCAGGGGCCTGTCTCCCAACCTCAATGCTGCTCTCCTGTAGATCTCCAGTCATGGCCTCTCCTATAGGTAGGACTTCAAATACACTCATTCACTATGTGCAAGCCTTATATCTACCAATTGTGAAATCATCCACATATGCTCATTGCCACAAAGATAGCCCTTCTAGTCAAGATGTGCTCAGTGTGACTGAGGATGGCATTCTCAAGGTGCCAGGGCCCCTACAACATCAGCACTTCCTATGCTACTGGTGCCATACAAGAGATAAGGCTAATATTATATGGAGACCCACCATAGGAAGGAGCCAAAAGCTCTGCCCTCCAGTGCCACACACTCTGCATATACATAGCAAGTCACATGTTCCCCAGTGCACTTTGGGGTGAGGAGAGTGAGGAGGTGTCCTTTGCACACATCTCATTACTTCATACACATCAAGGCACATGCAGCAAAAGCTTGATCAGGCTAGATATGCCCCAATCCTAGGCAGATGATGCACTCTATAGAGGGAAAAGCAAGTGGGGAAAACACTGTTGGGCAAGAGGGTAGTGATGAGCCAGGTGCAGGGAAGAGGAACATTGGGCATATAATTATGACATAAGTGAATATTGTTATCCAAACCTCTTAGGGCAATCTCCAGCATGCTGTATCTGTCCCACTGAGCCCCTTTCCAAATCAATTACTGCAACATTAGCAGTTGTAGGGTGCTGTCTAGAAGATTACCTGACCACTGGATAGTATGGGTCACTACTTCTGCAAACACAATGGCAAATAGAGAGAACATTGTCAGAGCAGCAGCCACACCATAGCAATATTACAGCTGGCTGGGAGGTGAGACCACACCACAGCATGGCAGTAAATCACTTTTGATGATTGGAGCTCACCTCTCTCCTGCTGTATACACCACTGGTAAGGCATGAAGCATGCACTCCCAGCATGGGTGAAGGCAGTGAGGTTAGGGTGATCGGTGACTGCATGCGCCAACCTCAGGTGGAAGAACATGTGGGGAAAGATAGGAAGGGAGTATAAGGTGTGCTAGAGATACCTACTATGTTTTTGTGAGGCTCTTGAGGAGTCTAGCTGTTTCATTCCCCTCACTGACTCCTTATCAGTGGTTTTCAGTGCTCTATGGCCACTTTCTTGGGCTTCTGCTTCATCTTCTTCCACTTCCTTTATAGGTTTTCAACGTCTCTATTTCTGTGATATATGATATTCACACATTGACATATGCTCAACCAGGTTTTTTGCTTCTGGTAGGCAACCACACAGACACTGGCATGGCTTGTGAGAACACCCTGGTGCTTTAGCATCTACCTCAGTATGAGGTCCACCTCCCCTTGGTAGAAGTTGTTTTCTCTGGTGAACCCCTTGTCTGGGTGCCATGACCTGCTCAGAATCAGAACAATTCACAGCATTTCTAAAGTGGGCTGCTGCATGTATATGTTTTGATTTTATATGCCTGTATAGGGGAGGAACCTACATGTTGCCATTTTACACATGGTTCATTCTGAAGTAACTAGCAGGTGGGCAAGTGTATGGGGGCTAAACATGTGTAACAGCTATTCTACAAGCAAGTGAGGCCCATGTGTCTAACACATACGTGGTTCATTGCAAAATTGGTAGCTCATGGATGCAATTGTGCTGATATCTCCACTGCCTAAGGTGGTCTCCATTTATCCATAGGGGTTTCCTGAAACACACATATATGAGATTTGCATTCTGTTTGTCATGAGCTGGTTGTTCACCTAAATGGATTTCACCTGCATGTATCCACAGGCAGCTACTTCGTTCACATGATCTGGCTGTGGGTTGAGGCAGGAAGGAGAGATGTTTGGTGAGATAGCATATACCTTCCAACAGAGGAACACATATAGTTAACTCAGGTATTTCTTTTCCTTCTGTAGATGCTGACTGGGGAAAAAGGGCTTCAAGGGAGGGCTGGGGAGAGGAAGGGTTTTTAAATGTATAGATACTATATACTCACTAGGGCACACACAGCCCATTTTAACATGTATATATGGGCAGGGGGCCAGAGTCTCTGCATGGTTGCCTGAACACTACCATTTATGCTGTGCATTCATATTACTCATCATCACGTACTTATGGATGTCTCTGCGGTGCGGTTCCACTGTGACCATACCCTTAATACTTGTTTCCTACAATGACTTCTGGGATCCAGCCTCACTTCTTAATGTGTGCATGAGAGGTGAATTGTGAAATAGGATTTCACCAACATTATGTGAAAGTGAATCCATTTCAACATGATGCAACATTAGCCTCAAGCCACAGGAGGGGGGACGATTGTGAGGGTAAAGGCAGTATGCTCAAGTGGTGAAATCTGTGTAGAAGTTGGGGAATCCAATTAAAGCAGTATGCAGTAGCTATATTCAGGCATGGCCAACACCTGGTAATGGAAGCATATCTTTGTGTAGCCTCTTTAAGCACCTAATACCCTGTGTTCTAGGGACATTGTCTGTATCACGAGACATATCGTGCATGCTGGTGTAGGTAGTCCTACTTTGGATGAAGATGTTTAATTTCAAAAATTTGTTTATAAATGAATGGTTTGGCCATTAACAGAAAACAAATGTGTTGATTGTATCTAATGATATTAATTATAGACCTCCTGATGTTAACATGTTGGAGAGGTAGAAGGTCCTAGTATGTCAAGAAATGAATTAGTTGGTATGCTTTTGGACTCTAATCTTAGTCTTTGCCCTCAAGTGGCAAAAAGTGTTAGAGGGTTGTTGTTTTTTTACAAACTTTATTTGATGCATAGACTGAGAGCTTTTCTAGTTCCAGCAAATTTTAGAAAGACAGTACAGGCATTTGTGTTGCCAGACTTAGGGCCCGATTCTGAGATGGGCCCTACGGGGCTGCCCCTATTTTCCTTCCGGCTCTTCCCGCACGGCTAGAGCAGAAGTAGGGAGAGAGATGGGAGGGGACAGAGTGTGGGAGGAGTGGGGCGGATCGAGAAGGCAGGACATACAGGGTTGATTCCGGTCATGGCCCTGTACATCCTATAGTGTCCTGGGGGATGGTGTTGCTTATTCCACCTCAAAGGTGGAATAAGTAGCACAAATGGTGCAATCGGAGCCAGAATCCCCCCCCCCCCGGGACCAGGGCCGGGTGCAGGGAGGTCCCCACCACCTGATCTAGGCCCCCTGGCCAGCCGTGGGTCAGGTGATGGGGGTCAGTGCTGCAGGAGCTAGTGGAGCCTGTGGGGAGGTGGTCTCCGCAGGCATGCAGGGGCACACCGGGCCGTCCTTGGGCCAGTTCTGTATGCCGCAGGAATGTCTTGTTCCCGTGGTACAAAATCATGTCCTAACGGGCCCATCCTCCTCGGGGCCGTCTGGACAGCCCGGCCGTGCCCCTTACAGAATCGGGCTCCTAGACTACTGTAATATGCTGTGTATGAGTCTACCAGCAGTATCATGCAGTTCATTATAAGTATCTCAAAATGCAGCGGCTCGTATTATTAGTGGATGAATCTGATATGATCATATTTCTTTGGCTCTGCAACTGCAAGATCTTCTCTGGTTATCTGTGAAGTTCTGAATTCTTTTTAAATCTCTGTGTTTAGCTTTTAAGATATGTTTTTGGAATTTTATAAAGTTTGTCCTGCGCAGATGTGGCCACATTCGCTCATGAGCTCTTATATAAAATACTGAGTGGTGTAAAAGTATGCGCTCTGACATGAAGGCTTGTACTGTAGCTGGGGCGCAGTCTGAATGGAGCGTGTGCATAGTTAGCACATAAACAGATACATTATAAAATACCTTAATCTATATGAATACTCATATATGTTTAAAGTACGCATGATCATTTACACCTGCTCGTAAGTAGGGATAAGTGATCATGTCTAGATTAAACACATTTTCTGCCACATATAGTATTCTCTCTTGGTGTGGAGGAGTAGCCTAGTGGTTAGAGCAACTGCCTCATACCCAGAAGATCAAGGGTTCAATTCCCAATGGCATGCCTTGTGACTTTGGGCAAGTCACTTTACCCTCCATTGCCTCAGAAGAAAAGGCTGGCAATCTACTTCCAGTGATACATTGCCAAGAAAACCCAGAGGTAGCTAGGTTGCTATGAGTCAACACTGACTTGATGGCACTAAAAATAAAAAATAGTATTCTCTCATAATAAAGAAAAATAAGTGCCTACTTTTCTTTATTAAAATGTCTCCTACCTAGGTGCCTAGTTATAAAATTACATCTCAAGAACTGAGGTCTAGTCAACAGAGTTGTGTGTACATCCAGTTATTTATTTACATTATCTTATATACCACACTATTCTGCATCAGTGTGGTTTACATTGAACAAACTGAAATTACATTGAACAGGGCATTATAACTTGGAGATAACTATTTTACAGGGAAACATGGGCTATGGAGGGTTATGTGGCTTGCCCAAGACCACAAGGAGCACCTGTGGGACTAGAAACCCCAGTCCTTCTGGCCCAAGGTTGCTGTCCTCTAGTGGGATTTGAACCCCCAACCTTCCGGCCTGAAGTACCTTGCCCCCAACCACTAGGCCACTCCTCCACTCACAGTTACAGTTGCTCAGAAAACTTCTATCCAAATTTGGGTTTTTGCAGTTAACAGGCTTGTATTATGGAATTCACTTCCTGAAGCGTTGCTTAAGGAACAGCATTATCTTACTTCTCATAGAAAATTATAAGCAAAGGGCCGGATATTTAAAGCAATTCATGTGGTTAACAGACCTGCTTACCACATTAATCGCGATCACCAGGATAGTCAGTGGCAGTAATGCGGTTAGTGCCGCTAATATCTCTGGATGCCGCCACTAAGCACCTTGATGCTGGCTGGCTAGCACTGGGGCGTTCCAGGAGGGGGCGGAAGCAGCACCCGGGAATAATCAGACAGCAGTGATACTGACCTGCTGCCCAGTTAATGCTAAGTGGCAAACGTTAGATACGACTTTTGCCACTAAAGCTAACTGGTTAACGGCTAGCTGACTGATCTGGATATTCAATACCAGTGGCCGGATATGGCCCGGGCATTGAATATTCGGGTCTTAGGTTCTGCAGTGGCAGCCACCCACTGAATATCAGGCTCATATGGATTTTCTCTTGCATTTAGAGGTTGAGAATAAACTTGTAAATGTGATTGATGTGTATGCTATATATTGAATTATTACTTTGTATGTTTTCTGTAAGCTACTTGGTATTTTGTCATTTAGGCAGGATATAAATTTTACTAAATGCTATGAAATGTATAGCAATAAATCCAACCACTTGGCAATGTCTCACTTCCCGCTCTCTCTGTGGATCCTTTTGTGCATATCCACTGGTGCATAGGCCTAGCCATTTATATTTCCACACAGAAACTTCCATACATAAACCTAAAATGCCTGCATGTAAAGTACAAGTACCACATATATACGCTTTAACTTTTCTCTCATTCTCACATGCAAGAAGCTTTAAAGGTTTATTTGTGCAGATATTGTCATGAGAAGCTAATGGCTTAGTGCCCTCTGCGTTGCGATTCCATTGCCGTTTCCTGATTCTCTTCTGTTTTCAGCTGCTTACATGAAAATAAAATGGGGAAGTGGGATGAGCAATCATCACAATGCAGATATTGTTGTCAGCAAAAATGAGTCAAATTTTTGCCTGTTGATCATTGTTCTTGTATGATATTTAATTTCTCCAACACTTTTTGTTATAAATTCAAATAAAACAATATTGCATTAAAAATTTCTTGAGCTTTGAAAATGATCTGTAAAGTAGGCAACAACTTTTCCACCAGTAAATCATTCCCCACTCGCGAGCATAGGGAGATTTTTGTGCATAGAAGTCAGGCTGTTCACAGAACGTCTCTGGCCTTCCCTGTAGGAAAGCCTAGTGTAGTGTGTCAATTATGGAGTCAAAGCAAGGACTAAGGACACTGCATACATGATTACAATTAACTATTGTAAATAGTTTTTACCCAACCATGTACATAGTTTACACATTGTTTCTATGTAACATATTTTCTATATGCACTCAATGTTCTATGTAATACAATATTGCACTGTTTGTTATATTGTTTTTAAGTTTCTTGTAAACCGCCCCTGATCTCTGGAAGGGGCAGTATAGAAAAGCTCACAAATAAATAAATAAAAAATAAGGAGAGTATTTTTTGCCCATATTTTTTAGACATATATTACAGTTTTGACTTTTTATATCTACTGTTCTTCTGCTGTATCTTATCAGCTCCAAGCCCTGTCTTTTACTCTGCACAATGCTGCTAGGATTTTAGATAAAACTTTGTATTTTGCTGAGCAATAGTACTTGTTTGTGACAGGAAACTACTTGTCTTTTTTTTTCTTTAATTAAAGATGACATAAATCAGCCTCCTGGTGCCTGTATTTGATGTGAACGTCAAAACAGCTGTAAGTCCAGAATCTTTTTCATACAAATCCACTCTCTGTGACATTTCTCCTGCAGGGCACTTCAGGCCAATGAATGGGAGCAATTGTATCCCTTTTAGCCCTTCATGAGTTCAAAGACAAGGGTTAAACCAGATCAAGTGTAGACACACGCCTCTACAGAGAGAGGCAGACTATAGCAGAGAAATGTAACGTACAGACACATGCTTGTTTAGAGTGAGACAGACTATTACAGAGAAGAATGACATACAGATACATGTCTGTAGACACAATACAGCAAACATAACATATAAACACATGCCTCTTTAGGGCAGGATTAACCCCTTAGTGGACCCTAGGAACACAAGCACATTGGGCTCCTCACTATAATATAAATACATTTTGAAATCCACATCCACCAACCCCCTGACCTAATCACATCACCTCTCTCATCTCACCTCCTCAATCTAGCATAATCATCTTCATCAACCTCTCCTCAATCTACTCCAAGCAGTGCTTTTTATCTGCTGCCACCACCTCCCCTGATAGCTTCTTGGATACATTGCGTAACTATAGTTGGGTTTATTTTTCCCTCATTCCGTGGCATGAATAGCACCCCGCTAATTGTCCCCTCCCGACCCTGTCTAACTTCCCCACTCGTTGTACGGAGCAGGGAAAGGGCAGATCGGGGGCAGCATGCGGGCGGTGGGTGGTCGTCTGCCCGGGACGTACAGGGCTGATTCCAATGTCGGCCCTGTATGTCTGGGGCCGATGGCTTGGACGGGGAACTTCCACCTCTGAGGTGGAATAAGTTCCCCAATATGGGAGAAATGGCAGGCCCGGGGCTGGGAAGAGGCAGCAGGGGAAAGAGAGCATACCCTGAAGCCCATCCCTGGCCCTGGGAGGCCAGATCAGGGGTCGAGCTGCAGGGAAAGCACTTTGGAAGCTGGCAGCCGGGGATCATGGCTTTTCAATGGAGCCACGCTGCCATGGCATACAGACACTAAGGCGCCGCGGCTCTATTGAAAAGCCCTGAGTTAGTCGGGCAATGCCTGTACGTGCAGGCCGGACGGAATTGGGGTCCCAGCCTGCATGTACAGGTCTGTTGGTGATTCTGATCCTGCAGGGCACATCTAGCCCTGCGGGATCAGAATCGCGACTTCCTCTGTGTGTCCAGTTCTGACCGGGCGCATAGAGGGCCTGGACATCAGGGATGCAATAGGGCTCCAAGTACATAACTTTGCACTTCTCTGCATTAAATTTAATCTCCCGTTTGGTTGCCCAGTCTCACAATTTTTCAAGGTCCTCTTGTAATTCTTCACAATCCACTTATGATTTAACAACTTTGAATAGCTTTGTGTCATCTGTAAATTTGAACACCTCACTCGTTATTCCCATTTCCAGGTCATTTATGAATGTGTTAAAAAGCAGTGGGCCCAGCACAGATCATTTAGGTACTCCACTATTCATCATTCTCCATTGAGAAAATTGGCAGTTTAGCTCTATTCTGTTGTATGTCTTTTAACCAGTTCCCAATACTTAATAGTACACTGCCTCCTATCCTATGACTTTTTAATTTCGTCAAGAGTGTCTCATGAGGGACCTTGTCAAAGGCTTGCTGAAAATCCAGATACATTATATCCACTGGCTCACCTTTATCTACCACAGTTTAGTAAACATACCCCTAAAAGTAGGCCTACAATTTCATTTTTGAGTTCTTTCAGCACCCTGGAATATATACCATCTGGTCCAGGTGATTTGCTATTCCTTAGTTTATCAAATTGCTGTATTACACTTTCCAGGTTTATAGAAAGCTTTTTCATTTCCTCTGATACATCACCTTTCAATATCATTTTTGGCAAGGGTAACTTTCTTATATCATTTTCTTCAATAAATACTGAAATAAAGAATTAATTCAGTCTTTCCACTGTGGCCTTATTCTCCCTTGTCTTGCCCTCTCAGAGGTTTTTTTTTCGCTATGAATGTACTTATAAAAGCTTTTATTGAGTTTTTGCTTCCATGGCAAGCTTCTCTTCAAATTCTCTTTCTGCTTGCCTTATCAATGCCTTGCATCTAACTTGTCGGAGCTTATGTTTTCTGTTTTTATCAATTGGCTCCTTTTTCCATTTCCTGAAAGATATTTTTTTGGGCTATAACAGCCTCTCAGATCTCACCTTTAAACCATGCTGGCAGTCATTTGGCTTTCCTTCCACTCTTCTTAAAGCTGTAATACATCTGGTCTAGGCTTCCAAGATAGTATTTTTAAATAAGGCCCAGGCCTGATGTAAACTCTAAACCTTTGCAGTTGCTCCATTTATTTATTTATTTATTACAGTTTTTTATATACCGCGCTATTTACAATCAGCGCGGTTTACAGATAACCAAAGACCAGAACAACAGGCTGCTCGGTTTTACATAAAACAGGAAGATAAACTTTAGTTTTTTCTTAACCATTTAGTTTCTTAAACATTTAGTTTTTTCTTAACCATTTTCCTCATTTTATCATAGTCTCCCTTTTGAAAGCTAAACTCTAGGGCAGTGATTTTCCTTGTTGTCCTTCCCCCATTTAATACCGTATTTTTCGGACCATAAGACGCACTTTTTCTTCCCCAAAAAGTGGGAGGAAAAGTGCCTGCGTCTTATGGTGCGAATAGAAGAAGTTTTCGCTTTAAAGAGCAAGTTTGTCCCTCACGCTGTGCCGTACGGCGTGCTCTTTCCTTCTGGGGCTGCCCACTATAGGCTGCTTGAATCGCCAACTTCGAATGAATCAAGCTTGCAGGCAGAGGACCGGGGAGTGGAAATGCCGCGGGGTAGAGGCTGAAGCCATGCCTTGGGAGGGAAGGTCACATTCAACTCGGCTGGCTGAAGAGATTTGTCCATATCCACTGCAACAAAGCCTGCTCAAATCTCCTGTGTTGCAGATTCAGTGACGCCGATGAATCGGTCCATCGGATCTGTAACCAAAGGCAGCAGCTTGGCGGGGTAAGCCTTAGCCTCCCCTTTCCTTTTTGGCATAAGGCAGAGATATGGAGCATAACCCTCAAGCAGCCATATCAAAACCATGCCCCTAGAAATAATTTATTTAATCAGACCAGTGGTGCTCAATAAAATTGGGAATATTTCTATATCTTTCTAACATTTTTTCTTGTTCTTGGCATTTCTTGATACTTGAGTTTCTTCTTTCTTTCAATACATTGTTCAGAATAGTTGCTTGGCATTGGCATTTCTACTAGCAAAGCTATTCTTGTGTTTTTCTATGTTATCTAATTTTCTTGCATCAAGTTTTTTATCGATGAGAAAGGGAATGTCCCAGATGGTCACAACTTCCTCATTCTTCACAGTTCTCTTAGGGTTATGATGCCAATGTTTTTCTCATACAGCAATACTGCAGTATTTATGCAGTTTCCAGTGAATGAGCCATGCTACTTTATTGCACCTTTCTGTTTACAAGCCTTTTGACATTGGCAGTCACAAGACATGCAACCATATCCAGTTTTGTTTTGTAGAATCTCATTTTGTCCATTTTACCATTTTTTTTCTATGCGTTCCATTGTCATCAGAATGCTTGTCCATGTTTTAGGATGTAGACTGTGACTACCTTTTCTGTGGTTCCAGATGGGAACAAATTTTAAAAAGAAACTGTTTGGGTACTGAGTGTAGAAAGAATTTTGGTTCAGAATATTTTTTTTCCTATTTTTCTCCTCTAAAAACCAGGTGCGTCTTATGGTCCGGTGCGTCTTATGGTGCGAAAAATACGGTAAATCAAATATAATCACTAGCCTAGTAATTAATGCATTGGTTTGGTAGAGACCAGGGTAAGATTCCCACTGGCATTCCTGGTGGCCTTGGGCAAGTCACTTAACCCTCCAATGCCTCAGAAGAAAGGCCTGGCAATCTACTTCCAGTCATGCTGCTAAGAAAACCCAGGAGCTGTTGGGTTGACAGGAGTCAGCATGGACTTAAAGGCATACATTACATTGCATTTGCATGATCACTATTGCCAACTGCCCCCAACCCTGCATTCCACTAAGGCAATGCAATGCAATGTGTGCCTTTGAGTCAGTCCTGACTCCTGGCAACCCAGAAGCTCCTGGGTTTTCTTGGCAGTGTCACCGGAAGTAGATTGCCAGGCCTTTCTTCCAAGGCAATGGAGGGTTAAGTGACTTGCCCAAGGCCACAAGGAGTGCTAGAGGGACTTGAACCCTGGTTGTTTGCTTACCAAGCCAGTGTTCTAACCACTAGGCTACTCCTCCACTCCACTAAGGACTAAGTCTAAAATAGCTTTCCTTCATGTCAGTTCCTGAATCAATTGCTCCATGAAGCAGTCATTCATTTCATCTAGAAATTTTATCTCCTTAGCATGTCCTGATATGCCATTGACCCACTTGATACTGTGGTAATTGAAATCTCCCATTATTACCATATTGTAAATTAGCTTCCCTAATTTCTGTTAGCATTTTGCCAAAGTACACCCCCACTGTCATTGCCTTCCCCTTTTTACATGGAATTTCTATCCATAGAGATGCTAAAGTGTATTTTGTTTTCTGCAGAACTTTTATCCTGTGTGACTCAATGCCCTCTTTAACATATAATAGTATCCCTCCAGCAATTTGATCTACCCTATCATTGCGATATAGTTTGTACCCAGGTACCACAGTGTCCCATTGGTTATCCTCCTTCCACCAGGTCTCTGAGATGCCAATTACATCTAACCTTTCATTCAGTGCTATATAGTCTAACTCTCACATCTTATTTTTTAAACTTATAGCATTTGCATACAGGCATTTCAGAGTTTGTTATTTGTTCATATTAATGATCTGGTTATCAGTTGACGGGGATAATTTGGAATCTTTTAACGCTGTCTACTTTTTACTTAAAGACACCTGTTTTACTTTTTACTTTTAGGGCATCTCAATAGAGAGGTTCCCCTAACTTCCTTGTTTTGCTAGCACCCTTCAAAGATACATCATTTCAAACAATGTGTTCTTGGCGATTGTTGTTTTTTTCCCAATATCTAGTTTAAAAGCTGCTCTATCTCCTTTTTAAAGGTTAATACCACCAGCCTGATACCACCCTTATTAAGGTGGAGCACTTCCTTTAGGAAAAGCACCCTCGCTTCCCCATAATGTTGCATAATTCCTAAGAAATCTAAAACCTCCTTTCCTGCAACATAGTCTCATCCACACATCGAGACTTCTGAATTCTTCCTGCCACTTTGGTCCTACACATGGAACAGAAAGCATTTCTGAGAATACTTCTCTGGAAGTTCTAGATTTCACTTTTCTAAATTTAGCTTCCAGAACCTCCCTCCCATAAGTTCCTATGTTATTAGTAGCAGTGTGCCAAGATAGCAAGCTCCCTACAAACACTGTCTAAAACCTTATCGAGGTGGCACGTGAAGTCTGCCACCTTCGCACCAGGCAGGTAAGTTCCCAGGAAATCCTTATGTCCATTTTCCACCCAACTATCTACATGCCTAGTGATTGAATCGCCAACTATAACAGCCATCCTAACTCTTCCCTCATGGACACATGGCTCTGGAGACACCTTCTTGGTGTGAGATGGTATTACATCACCTGGAGAACAGATCCTAGATACAGGATCACTTCTGCCACACCAAGGTGATGCTCTACTTTCAGGTGGCCTCTCTCCTCCATGGCAGCAGAGAGGCTGCCAGACTGGAGGTGGGACTTCTCTTCTATGTCTCTGAAGGTCTCCTCTTTATATCTCTCTTTCTGCCTCAGCTCCTCCAAGTTTGCTACTCTAGTCTTCAGAGATTGGAATTGTTCCCTGGGAGCAAGAAGCTCTTTGCTTCTAGTGCACACATGACCTCTCACCAACTGGGAGATAATCATACATGCGACACTCAGTACAAAAGACTGGGTAGCCCCCATCTCACTGCTGGACTGCTGTCTGTATCTTAGTTTTAATGATTTGTTTAGCTTTTCAAAGTTGTTAGGGAAATGGGGATACTTGAGCCAATACAAATATATTTTTTATTTTCTTAAACTTAGTTTTTCAATTATTTTCTTACAGTCCGTGGATACAGGTTGAAACAACATTATACAACTGATCATAATATACAAAAAAAAATCACAATATCATCCACCCATCTGTGAAAGAAGCCACCAATACTCATATCATATCTCTCTCTTTTTTTCAGTTAACAATTAACCATTTCTCAGAACTATGACAACTTGTGCATGAATCCAGGGACATGGCCAAGTCGACCGGTGCTGAAAGGGGCAGGCAAAGAGAGGAGAGGGAAAGGGCGAGACCCAGGGGCCAAAAAGCAAGGCCAGGATGTAAGGAGCAACCCCATAGGGCCCCAAAGCACAAGCACCGCTAGCTGGTCCCAGGTCCACACAGCAGTCTCTGTGGAGCAGGCCCAGCTGACAAGATCTCAGCGAGAGGGGGAATAAGGAGAGACCTTCTCTGACAAGGCAGGCGAGTCATCAAATCTGGGCCCTCTAAGTACCATGGAGCAAGGATAGGGAGTCAGAGTGTGTAGGGCAGGATACTTCAGTATTGCCAGCATCGGGACAGTAAACCCACCCCTCTCTTTCCCAATCAGTCAACAAGGGCCCGATTCCATCCCGGACGTCCTGACCCTCTGTGCACCCTGTTGGATTCTGATCCCGTGAGGCACGTCTAGTTATATTTGCTATTCACGGTTCGGAATGACCCCCCAAACTGTCTAAATGCAAGTCAGAGCTTCTGGTATGCATCCAAAGTGGCTTTCATTAGGACCATCCCTTGCTGTATGTAACTCCATGATTTTCACTATCTTCATAATCCAGACTGCCATCATGAGGGCATTGGATTGCTTCCACTTTGCCGCTATAATGAGCCTGGCTGCCAAAAAGAGAAAATTAGGAAGCATTTTGCTATTGAACCAGACCAAGGAGGGAGCCCTCTTGATAACCTAGTAACATTGTTGCAGGAGCTAGAGGGTAAACCTGTCCAATGATCTGCCCACACATCTGAACTACTCTCCCTCAGAAGGGTAGTAAAATCTCACATTCCCATATCATATGTATCAAGGTGCCCCTACCGCCGCAGCCCCTCCAACAAGTACCCGGACAGGTGTCATTCATGGCCTTAAATCTGCTGGGAGTTATGTATATTTGAAATATCAACTTATATTGTGAGTCTAAATGTGTTTGACATATGGACATTTGTTTGGTGTTTTCCCATACCCCCTCCTACTGTTCATCCGTCCACATCTTTCCTACATCCCCGCCCATTTAGTCCGGTAGCCATGCCCTGTCCTATCATTCTATAAAGTTGAACCAAAGTTCCTTGTCCTCTCCGGGGCTTGTTAAAAAATTCCTCTATGAAGTGAAGAGCCTTCAGATGTCTATTCTTGTGTGTCTGCAAAAAATGTTCCAGCTTGAACAATGAAAAAAATGCGATGGGGGTGTCCTACATTTTTCTATAATCTCATGCCTTGACAAGTATCTCTCTTTCTCAATATAATTCAGTACTCTCTCCATACCTTTGCTACTCATCCACCTAAACCGTGCTGGGTCCATGGTCATCGGGGGGAAGATATCGCCCTGTGTTAGGGATGCCAGTCTTGAGGCAGGAGGGTCAAACTTTAGCTGCTTCACCACTTTCTCCCATATTGCCAGTGTGGGTTCCACCAAAGGGTGTTGCCTAACATGTTCCCTCCCCCATAAACAAGCAGAGAATGGGACCACCCCCATACTAATCACCCCCACCTGCTTTGCCTCCAGGGTGACCCAGTGTTCGGCCAAGCGACTCAGACACCAGTAGTAAACTATTCTCATATGAGCTGCCCAAAAGTAGAGCTTAAAGTATGGGAGGGACAGTCCACCCTCCTCTCTGGGGGTCATGAGTGGCCCCTGTTTCACCTGTGCCCTTCTGCAATTCCACAAAACCTTAGCTATGGCATGATTCAACTCATAAAAATAGGTGTCAGGGATATTGCATGGCAGCATCAAAAACAAGTAAACCTGGGCAGGCTATTCATTTTGACCACGTTTATTCTGGTCAACAGGGAGGGAGTCTTCTCAGACACTCTTCAATAGGGGAGGAAGTACATGGGAGACAGTCTTTCTAATGGTGTGGGCATCTTAACCCCAAATACAAAAGGCAGCTCACCTCCTACTGATAAGGGTGGTTCTCTCAGATAGTTTACTACTACTGAGCATTTGTATAGCGCTACAAGATGTACGCAGCGTTGCACAGATATGTAAGAGACAGTCCCTGCTCAACAGAGCTTACACTCTAGTCAAGACAGACAACACAATAGGTGTAGACATGGGATACATCTGGGGAGAATGGTAAGGAAACACGAGGGAGAGCAGGTGAGTCAAGATCCAGCGGCGAAGAGGTGAGTTTTTAGCCTTGATTTGAAAAGGGCCAGAGAAGGCGCCTGACATTAGTTTCCTCCAATTCCATATCTATGTGGAAAGGAAGCAGGACTGACTTGGAGGAATTCAGTTTGTAACCTGATATTCCCCCCAAATTGACCATACTTCAATTCAAACGCTGCCAATGAGCTTACTGGGTTAGCCAAAACAACAGTGTATCATCAGTATACATTGCGCCTTTATGTTCCATTCCCCCCACCTGAATTCCTCGGACCTTCTTATTTGCTCTTAGGGCGTTAGCAAAGGGCTCTAAAGATAGAGCAAGCAATAAGGGAGATAAGGGGCAATCCCGTCTTGTCCCCCTAAATAAACCAAATGTTGGGGACAGAAGGCCATTAATCCAGAGTCAGGCTGCTGGTTTACTGTATAGTGCTTTAACCACTCATAGAAATCTGGTTCCAATATTGTAAGCTTCAAGTGCTTGCAGCAAATAAGGCTACTTGACCCGGTCGAAAGCTTTCTCTGCATCAAGGGCCAAGAAGACCACCGGCTGTGAGGTTATTGCCTCGCATTGATACACCCTCCCTAAGACCCACCTTACGTTATTCGAGGAGTTGCGACCTGAAATGAAACCTGTTTGATCTATATGAATAAGGTCGGGAGTGAGCCAATTGAATCTTTGCGCAAAAGGTTTTGCTAGCAACTTGGTGTCTGTGTTTATAAGGGAAATTGGACAGTAGGAACCTAGCATAGTCAGATCTTTGCCTTTTTTATGTATGAGCATTATGTGGGCCTCTAAGAATGAGGCTGGAATGGATGTCCCCTCCCTTATTGAGTTAAATACCATCGCCAGTACAGGCGACAGAACTAGCTCAAAAGCCTTGTAAAATTTGGGGGAGAATCCATCAGCCCAGCTGCCTTGCCAAGGGGTAGTGAACCAAGATGGGCCCATCTAACCACTCCCTCTGGTCTACTGAAAACCTCATTAAGACCTTATCGTGCAAATAGCCTCGGATCTGCTCCAAGTGTGCCGCACTCTCAGTAGCATACAACTGGAAGTTGAACTGTACAAATGCCTTTTCTATGCCCTCCCGATCATGTTGGAGCACTCCTGCTGCATCCCTCACCTGAAGGATAGTAGTTTGAGCCTGCCTCTGCTTTAGCTCTTGGGCCAGGAGCTTATCAATTTTCCCTCCCCTAACACAGTATGCTCGGTTAATTCTCTTGAACAAAAGTTCTACTTTTTCTAATAGGAGGGCATTTAACTCCCCTCTCTTCAGAGCCAGTTGGCAGGCTAGCTCCTCAAACGGTGCTAGCATAGGTTTTTCCTCTAGGTCATGAAGTTCTCTCTCTAGATCTTCCCGTCACTGCCCTTTTTCCCTCTTTCTATGGGAGCAATAGGAACATAAGAAATGCCATACTGGGTCAGACCAAGGTCCATCAAGCCCAGTATCACAAGTACCTAGTAGTTTCCCAAAAAGACACTCCATAATGCTTGTATTGGGGCAAGCAGAGGCTTACCTGGATCCTCTTTGATAATGGTTTATGGACCTTTCCCCCAGGAACTTATCCAAACCTTTTTTAAACCCAGCTACACTAACAGCTTTTACTACATCTTCCGGTAACGAATTCCAGAGTTTGATTACATGTTGAGTGAAAAAATATTTTCTCTTATTAGTCTTAAATGAGTTACACTGTAGCTTCATTGCATGCCCCCTAGTCTTTCTAATTTTTGATGGCGTAAAGAATCGATTTACATTTATCCGGTCCACTCTATTCATTATTTTATAGACTTCTATCATATCTCCCCTCAGCCATCTCTTTTCCAGGTTGTAAAACCTTAACCTTTTAAGCCTCGCCTCATATGGGTATCCTTCCATCCCCTTTTACCATTTTGGTGGCTCTTCTCTGTACCTTTTTCTAATTCCGCTATATCCTTTTTAAGATATGGCGACCAGAATTGCACACAATATTCAAGGTGCGGTCACAACATGGAACGATACAGAGGCATTATAATATTCTTTGTTTTATTCTCCATTCCTTTCCTTATGATTCCTAGCATTCTATTTGTCTTTTTGGCCGCTGCTGCAAACTGGGCAGAGGGCTTCAAAGTGCTATCCACAATAATGCCTAAATCTTTTTCCTGGGTGGTGGTTGCTAATGTGGAACCTTGCATCGTGTAATCATTGTTTGGGTTGTTCTTTCCTAGGTGCATAACTTTGCACATGTCCACTTTAAATTTCATCTGCCATTTGAATGTCCAGTCTTCCAATTTATCAAGATCCTCTTGCAATTGTTCACAATCCTCTTGGGTTTTAACAACTTTGAATAATTTTGTGTCAACTGCAAATTTGACTACCTCACTCGTTATTCCCATTTCCAGGTCATTTATGAATATGTTAAAAAGCAGCAGACCCAGCACAGATCCCTGGGGTACTCCACTATTCACCCTTCTCCATTGGGAAAATTGGCCATTGAGCTCTACCCTCAGCTTTCTTTTAAGCAGTCCCTGATCCACAATATTACACTGACTCCAAACTCATGACTTTTTAGCGTCACCAAGAGACTCTATGAGGGACCTTGTCAAAGGCTTTCTGAAAATCCAGATACACTATATCAACCGGCTCACCTTTGTCTATCTGTTTATTCACACCTTCAAAAAAATATAACAGATTAGTAAGACAATATCTTCTTTGGCTTAAAGCCATGTTGGCTTTCTTACATTAAACCATGACTATCTACATGTTCAATAATTTTGTTCTTTATAATGGTTTCTACCATTTTGCCCGGTACTGATGTCAGGCTCATCGGTCTGTTATTTCCCCAATCATCCCTGGACCCCTTTTTAAAAATTAGTGTTATATTGGCCATTCGCCAATCTTCAGGTACTATAGATGATTGTAATTATAGTTCACAGACTAGTAGGTTTGCAATCTCATATTTCAGTTCTTTCAACACCCTCGGGTGTATACCATCTAGTCCAGGTGCTTTGCTACTGTTTAGTTTATCAAATAGTTGTAATAGGCCTTCCCGGTTTATCAATATTTCTTTCAATTCTTCCGATGTATCACCTTTAAATACCATTTCAGTCATGTGTAACTTCCCTGCGTCTTCTTCAGTAAAGACCAAAGCAAAGAATTCATTCAGTTTTGCCACTATGGCCTTGTCCCCTCTTAGTGCCCCTTTTACCACTCTATCATCCAGTGGTCCAACTGACTCACAGGTTTTTGCTATGAATGTACTTTAAAAAAAGTCTTTATTATGTATTTTTGCTTCCATAGCAAGCTTCCTCTCAAATTCTCTCTTTGTCTGCCTTATCAATGCCTTGCATCTAACTTGCCAGTGCTTTTATTGTTTCCATTTTTTGTTATTTGGCTCCCTTTTCCATTTCTTGAAAGATTTATTTATTTTATTTATTTATTTAAGAGGTTTTTTATACCGCCTTTTCTTATCAAAGCAGTTTACAAGATAAACAAACATGATACCGGGCAGTTATACATTACATAGTCGTGTGGGGTGGGGGGACATGCGGGAGGTTCTTGGTAGTAACTTATTTACAAAGAGGTGTATATACAATATTTACAAGACAGTGTCATGAGTTGAGGCAGCTGACTTTGTCAGGGGGGGTCTATGGGGGGAAGGGGAGTTGCGCATTAAGTGACGGCTCCATAGTGTTCTGTGAAGAGGTGGGTTTTGAGTTTCTTCCTGAATTCTTTGGCATCAGAGGTGTCTCTTAGGTCATCTGGAAGGGAGTTCCAGAGGGCCAGTGCTGCTAGTGACAGTGCTCTTGAAAATGTGGATTGGGTGGTTTTAGAGTAAATGCTAGGGGTCTAAATGTTGTCCATTCTGTTATGTCATCTGGATCTTGTGTTTATGTACGTGTTGATAAGACTCTTGAGAATGTCAGGGGATAAGTTGTGCTGGATCTTGTATATGTTAAGAGCTGTTTTGAATTTGATCCTGGAGGCGATTGGAAGCCAATGCAGTTGGCTCAGGAGGGGAGTGATATGTTGGTGTTTTGATGATCCAGTGATGATGCAGGCAACAGTATTTTGCACCATCTGTAGAGGTCAAATTGTCTGTTTAGGAGGTCCATGAAATAGTGTGTTGCAGTAATCCAGTATGGGTGTGATTACAGCTTGGCAGACAGTTCTAAAGTGATCTTGACTAAGGAGTGGTTTGAGTCTTCTTATGATGGCCATCTTGTGGTATGTACTTCTGGCAGTCTTGTTAATGTGGGTTTGGAAGTTTAGGTTCCGGTCCAAAGTTACATCCAGATACTTTACTTCATTCTTAATAGGTATTGTTGCATTAAGTAGGGAGATGAATTGTGGGTGGGAAAAGGAGTTGTTTCGTGCAATGAAGAGTGCTTCTGTCTTTCTGTAGTTAATGTTGAGGTTGTTTTGAGAGAGCCATTCAGTTATGTCCTGTAGGCAGGCAGTTATGGTTTTTCGAAGTTGATTGGCATGTAAATCATTATGTCATCAGCATACAATGCATATTGGATGTTGTGTTTCCTGATGACATCATAGATGGGTTGGATGTAGAGATTGAAAAGCAAGGCAGATAATGCCGAGCCTTGTGGAACCCCTTGGAGTGAGGGGAACAAGGAGGAGGTGGTTACGCTGACCTTGACCTGTTGCTGTCTATTGCTGAGCTATGAGTTGAACCATTTGAGAGTAGTGTTGCGTAGTCCAATGTCACTGTGTCTTCGGAGGAGGGTGTGGTGGGAGACATTGTCGAATGCTGCAGATATATCAATAAATATAAGGAGGAAGCCCATTTTTAGGTTGTTAATTCTCCTAATGAAGTTATCAAGGAGCATTATGAGTAGGGTCTCAACACTGTGGCTGGGTCGGAACCCATATTGGTGGGGGTCTAGGGGGGCTAGAAAATCTACACGGTCCTGAAGTTGCTGGTATACTGTCTTCTCAAATATTTTGGTGAGGAATGGGAGGCTGGAGAATGGGCGGTACATTGCTGGGTCATTGCAGGATGGAGTGGGAAGTTTGGGAAAAGGGAATATTGTGGCTAACTTAAGAGTTGGGGACATGTATCCATGTGTTAGTGAGGAGTGTATGATCTTGTGTATGAATCCTCTGAGTTCTGATTTTATCCATTGTACTGGGCAGGGGTCCGTGTGTGCAGTGCTAGTATTGAGGGCTGAATGGTGCAAGTGACTTGGTCAATGGAGGGTATGTGGAAATTGTCCCATGAGTGTTTCGGGGGTGTGTGTTTAGGGGCCGTGTCTTGAAGGTTATCAGTATGGGGGGATGTGAGCTTTGCGATTAGGTAGTCTGCAAAGGTCTGTGAATGTACTGTGGCATCTTCTGTACAGCTGGGGTCCTTTGTGAGGGTGCGGGCTATATTGAAGAGGTTCCTAGGTATTTGGTTGATTTTAGGATGAGGTTAGTGTGGTATTCCTGTTGATGCCAGTTGATTAGGTTATTGTAATCCTTCTGCTTCTCCTGGTATAGCTGTTGGATGGTTTGTGTTTGGTTTATTCTCCAGTTCCATTCAGTTTTCCGAAGTATTCTCTTTGCTGCCCTTACTTCATCGGAGTACCATGGTGCTACTTGTTTTCTTTGTCCCATGGGTCTGCTGCGGTTTTTGGCTGGTGCCTTCTCTGCTGTAGAGATGGTGTTATTCCAGTGGTTAATGAGTCTAGGTTGGTTGAGTCGTAGTCTAGGGTAAGGATGATTTCCTGGAGTAATTGGTCCTTATTGAATGCTCTGAATCTCCATCCTTGGTGCTGTGGGTTCTCTAATATAATTGGTCTAGGATGGGATGTACTGAATCGTATGGAGTGGTTGTCAGACCAGAGTATTGGAGTGACTTGGAGTGTTGTTATGCTGCTGCCTTGAAGGATTCAGTTTCCTTCCCTCTCCCTCATAGGCCCACCTCGAACTCACCCGCCACTCCGCTTTCTTTTTCCTAGGCCATGCCCTCTGGAATTCGCTCCTGCACACCCTCTGCACTGAACCATCCTTCCCTCGATTCAAGAATATGCTCAAAAAACATCTCCTCCACCTTGCTTTTGACTTTCGTCTCCCTGATCCCTAGGCTCCCCCCTCCTCATCTCCCTCCCCTCCTCCTTCATATGCCTGGTGTCTCTAACTCTCCTCTTTCTCTCTGCTCCTTCATCTGTCACTTTCCTATCCAATCAATGGCGTTCTTTTCTCTCTTTATTTTTCACTTGCAGCCTGTATTAATTGTACATCACCCTGACGTTGTGTCTGGGCAGTATATCAAGAGCCAAAATAAAGATAAAAGGTCAGGAGTGGAGCCTAGACAGTGGGTAGGTATGGTGAGGAGTTGCGTGTACTCTAGTATGTCCATGGCTCTGAGGAAGGTGTCTGCCTCCTTGTTGAGTATTGAATCGAGATTGAAGTCTCCCATCACAATTTGCGGCTTGAGGGGGGAGTTTGTGGCATATCTGCTTCTAGTGTAGTGGAGAATTCATCTGTGGAGCCATTGGGGGCTCTATAAATGAGGTAGATGGCAAGATGCTTGTTCTCTATGACAATTGTGTTGCAGTGCATTGTGCTTATGTCGTAGTGGTTTTGAATCTGAGGTGGGTTCTGGCCAGGATTAGTTTCCCTCCACCCCTCTTATGTGTTCGTGGGCAGTTGAATGCTGAGTAAGTGTGTGTGTGTGTGTTGGGGGGGGGGGTATTTGGTTTAGGATGACCTGGTTGGCGTTAATTAGCCAGGTCTCTGTGATACAGAGGATGTCAGTTTGATAGTGGTGCAGGTGGTCGAGAATAGTATTAGTTTTATTTCTAACTGATCTGGCATTGAGGAGTTCTATATTGAGGGGGGTAGGTGTGTGAGTTGTGAATATGGGTGTTGATCTTGATCTCTATGAGAGTGGGGTTCCTCTTATGTGTTCATCTGAATGCAGTTTTGCCAGGGTTGTTGGGAGAGCAGTAAGGGGGGTGGAGTCCTCAGAATAGTGGGTGTCGGAGTGGTGGCAGAGCATGTGTAGCGTGAAAATAGGTTCAGGAGTAGCAGGTATGTACAGATGTAAGAACATAAGATATGCCATACTGGGTCAGACCAAGGTCCATCAAGCCCAGTATCCTGTTTCCAACAGTGGCCAATCTAGGTCATATGTACTGTAGCGCCCACTACTGGCTAGGCAGTTGCCTAGGAGCAGTGGATGTACCTCTTAATGTTCCTTTTGTCAGCTTAGGTCCAGAGCCGCAGCATCTGGATAGTGTAGTTGTGTAATAAAGAATAGCCGAGGGGTTTCAAAAAGCCAAACAGGAAATTTATTATAATTTTCTTTTCCTAGCCAATGAACTTCTTTTTAAGGAGTTCAAATATACAACAAAGCAAAGTTGGATACTTCTCCATTGAAGAAACCGAAGGCAACAAAACTTCACAGCAACTTTCAGAACAGTCAATGTAGAATTGTTTCAGACAGCTTGTTTTAAACCAGCAATAAAGTCTTTTCCTTCAGCAGAGATCAGAGCTCCAGGTTCCCAGCTGGGTCTAGCACAAACCCAGCGTTTCACAGCGCTCTAGACTGCACCTTAACTTCTTCAATTCAAGCTGTTAAACATTTGCATTCTTCACATTAAGCTGCTATCATTTGTATTCTTTACTTTCAAGCTGCTAACATTTATATTCTTTTCTTCAAGCTGCTAACATTTGCATTTTGGGTTCAAGGCTCCACATGACCCCTCTGAACCTCTCTGTTCAGCTCAAAACGTTAGCACTTCGTTTAACCCAATTCTCCAGCAGGTCATGCAGTTAGGAAAGCCTCCGGGTTTTTTACAACTTTAAAACCCTATAGCCTTGTCACTTCTGGCTTACACAGAATGAGCAATCCATTTCAGAATCAGAGGAAACGTTATCTGAAACACACTCATCTATTTGCATGCTTTCCTCATCTGGGTCAATTGGCACCTGGCTGGGCTCAGCATGTGAAACAGCAGGTTTTAGTTTCTCTAGTAACTTTAAAACCTTTCCCCACTGGGATTCTTCTCCCCGCTGAGTAACAGTGGGAGGACAGAGGAGTTCATTATTCTTTAGCAGATTCTTTAAGGCGTCTAATGTGCTCACCTTTTTCCCAGCAATTAGTCTTTTCCCAGGCTTTGCTGAAGATGAAACACTTCCCCCAAGCTCTCTTAAAGACAGTCCCGTACCTTGCTCAGAAACAGCATCTCCCACAGAATGAACTTCCCTGTCTTCCAGGCCAGCTGTAATTCCCCTACCAGCTGGGCTTTCTTCAGGGCTCGAGTTTTCTGTATGCTGAGTGCAATAGGGATTTCTCTTGAGATAGCTCCTGGAGTACCTTCCTCTCTCAGGTCTTCTCCTGGTCTCCTCATTCCCTGCTTCCTCACCAGACTCTCTGGAAGTCTCTACTCTCCTGGTAGACTCTCCCTTCTTGGTGGAAACATCCTCCCCGGTGGATGCACACCCCTTCCTTCCTGCTTCCCTGAGCTTATATGAGTGAGACTGTCCTATGGCATCCAACTCCACCCCCAAGCATTCCTCGTCACCTCCCCTGGTTACCTTGGAGCTGGGGCGTGGCTCACTCTCAACAGCTCTGTGAATGCAGTTTTTTTTCTTAACCGGAGTTTTAACCCTAAAACTCCCTGAACCATTTCTCTGCTCAGAAGTGAATGGCTGTTTTTTTCCCACTTTCTTGGGCTCTATTACCATCTCGTCACCACAGTACCTAGCAGTTTCCCCAAAAGACACAGGTTCCACAATGCTTGTACTGGGTCAAGCATTGATATCCTGGGTCCCTTCTTAATAATGTTTTATGGACCTTTCCTCCACGAACTTGTCCAAACCTTTTTTAAACCCAGCTATACTAACAGCCTTTACTACATCCTCTGGTAATAAATTCCAGAGTTTGATTTCACATTGAGTGAAAAAATATTTTCTTTTATTAGTCTTAAATAGTTTACCCTGTATCTTCATTGCATGTCCCCTAGTCTTTCTATATTCTGATGTAGTGGGGGAAACACATTTTGAAGTCCTGTGCTCAGCAGCCTTTCAAAGACGGGGTGTTCAGATGGATCCTGCTTACTCAGGAATGTCACATGGAGCATCCAGGTGCTCGCAGGTTGTGTTCTGTGCATCAGGGATGCTCTGGTGAATCCTTTGAGGTGCGTAGCTTCTTCCTCGAGGGCTGGGCAGTCCAGGCGTTGGGATACTTCATAGATTGTGGGTCTGTAGTCCAGTCTGCGTGTGGTAGATATGTGGTCCTATGTATGCTTCTCTCCCGAGGATCATGATTGACATGAGGTCCACGCCTAAGGGCCACGGAGGGGAAGGGAGCGCAGAGAGATGATGCAAGCTACAGCGGGGAGGATACTTTTTTGGCTACAACAGCCTCCCTGACCTCACCTATAAACCACCCTGGCAGTTTTTTGTATTTCCTTCCACCTTTCTTAAAGCGTGGAATACAGCTGGTCTGGGATTCCAAGATATCATTTTTAAACAACGCCCATGCTTGATGTAAATCTCTAACTTTTGCAGCTGTTCCTTTTAGTTTTTTCTTAACTATTTTCCTCCTTTTATCATAGTCTCCCTTTTGAAAGTTAAAAGGCAGTACTGTGGATTTCCTTGCTATCCTACCTCCATTTACAAAATCAAATGCAATAATACTATGACCACTATTGCCAAGTGGCCCCAACACCCTTATCTCTTGCACCAGATCTTGTGTACCACTAAAGAATAGGTTCAAAATGGCTTCCCCTCTTGTTGGTTCATGAAGCAGCTATTCCCAGAAGCAGTTATTTATTTTATCTAGAAATTTTATCTCCCTAGCATGTCCTGCCATGACACTGACCCAGTTGATACCGGGGTAATTGAAATCACCCATTATTAATGTGTTGCAACTTTTGTTAGTTTCCCTATTTTCTTTCAGCACTTCATCATCCACCTGTTCATTCTAGCCAAGCAGTCAGTAGTACACCCCCACTGCCATCGCCTTCCCCTTTTTACATGGAATTTCAATCCATAGAGATTTTACAATATATTTTGTTTACTGCTATTTATTCTAACTCTCCCATCTTATTTTTTAGACTTCTAGCATTTGCATACAAGCATTTTTAGAGGTTGTATTTTATTCATATTAATCTGGTTATCGGTAGGCAGGGGTAATTTGGAATCTTTAAACTGTCTGCTCTGTACTTAAGGATATTTGGGTTACTTTTGTCTTTATTGGAATCTCTCTGTCAATATGCCCTAACTTCAGTCTTTTGCTAGTATCCTTGACAGATACATTGTTTTGAACTATGTGCTCTTGACGTTCGGCTTTCCCCTATTATGTAGTTTAAAAGCTGCTCTATCTCCTTTTTAAAGTCTAATACCAGCAGCCTAGTTCCATCCTGGTTAAGGTGGAGCTTATCCCTTCAGAAAAGCTTGTCCTTTCCCCAGAATGTTCCCTAGTTCCTAACAAACCAAAACCCTCTTCTTTGCACCATCGTCTCATCCACGCATTGAGACTCCAGAGCTCTGCCTGCCTTTTGGGTCCTGCACATGGAATGGGAAGCATTTCTGAGACTACTACCCTGGAAGTTTTGGATTTCAACTTCCTACCTAAAAGCCTAAATTTGGCCTCCAGAACCTCCCTACCACACTTTCCTATGTCATTGGTGAAAGGAAGCTTGTCTGTACAGGGCTGTGTACATGGTCAGGGTACATGTATGTCTCCTCATGATGACCTATGCTAATAAGAACTGACCTATGACGTAGAGATATAGAGATGCATGTTATGAATATACGTTCAAGATAACTTTCCCATGTAAGAAGTTCCTTTTATTTCAGTAGTACAATTAGTACCAGTTCAAGGGAACCAAGTGCATGATTATGAATTGTTACAGTATAATAGTTCTGGATATCCAACCCCTTTGAATGACTCTAGTTCAGACCTAGACATACCTAACTGGAGTTGCCCCTTGGTAGGGTATTACCATTCCTAGGGAACGTCATCTATCTGTAGGAATTAAAGAGATGAGCATTACTCAGTGGGCTTTGAATAATTGTACACGGAATATAAATTGTCAACTTGGGATAAGATATATTCTGTGTACAATTATTCAAAGCCCACTGAGTAATGCTCATCTCTTTAATTCCTACAGATAGATTACGTTCCCCAGGGATGGTAATACCCTAACAAGGGACAACTCCAGTTAGGTATGTCTAGGTCTGAACTAGAGTCATTCAAAGGGGTTGGATATCCAGAACTATTATACTGTAACAATTCATAATCATGCACTTGGTTCCCTTGAATTGGCACTAATTGTACTACTGAAATAAAGGAACTTCTTACATTGGATTTTTTATACCAGATAGAGGAATTATGTAGCATTACTGTTTTACAGATGTTCCAAGGAGTGTCCCATACCTTTTCCCCTGTATTGTGAGCCATAAGACATATTGGAGGGGACATTAGAGGCATAGGGCTAATCACTCTAGGGTCTGTGTTTGTATGAGACCATTGTACAGTGGTTAGATTAAAAGCTATGTCACAAAACTCTTGAAAGG
Organism: Ichthyophis bannanicus; assembly: GCA_033557465.1. Lineage (NCBI taxonomy): Eukaryota > Metazoa > Chordata > Amphibia > Gymnophiona > Ichthyophiidae > Ichthyophis > Ichthyophis bannanicus. The sequence goes on from CM066032.1 coordinate 1,189,935,774, forward strand.
TTTTAGGCCTAGCTTGTAGCAGAAACCCATGTTGAGTGGCTGTCACAGTTGGAAGGCAAACAGCACAACTTGACAGATTAAAGTGTTTTGTAACTGAGTGTAGATGTGACTCAAAAATATTTGGGTATTCCCTATAACATTCCCAAGATTCTGAATGCAGTACTGCTTCACTAACAATAATATGCCACAACACAACTACGACCAGATAAGGAAACAATCTTAACAAACCTCTAAATATTTAAAACTATTAATTACTTCAAAAATAAATGTTCTAAGACAAAATGAAAACACACCTACACTTCTTAATACTATGAAGATAAACACTATAACTATAACCAACCCCTAATCCCCAATCTCTTCATGAAGTAGAGGTTAAGTGCCAAAAGGTCATTGCTTATATATCAGTAAAGCACTAATTCAAACTAACTTTATCAACCTAATCAGCAGTATAGATGCTGGAAAAATGTGTTTTGCATAATTAGTTCATTCAAAAAGCACTTAATCATGATAGTCTTTTCTGCAATATCACTGTTGTCCAAATCTGAATGAGTCTCTGCGTTGCAATCTCTTGATTCACCGATGCAGGGAACCACCTTCTGGATCCTGTGAAGGAGCCTTTTTACACTGTGTAAAATGTATCCAACGAGAATGTCCTTCCACTTTACAAGCTGAGTATCCCACCAGGAGCACACAGAATGGACCTAGGAACTTGGGAGCCAAAAGTGTCTTCGGATGCAAATTCTTAATCAGGACCCAATCCCCTGGCTTCACTTCTGGATGTGATGACTCTGAAAGAGTATCTTGTTGAGGATTCATCTGCAATAAAGGGGAAACAGACAGGACTGAGTGCAATCGTGAGGAATAAGTCAAAATATCGCTGCGCAACAGTTGAGGATCTGGGATTACTGCCAATTCATGTGGAGAAGTAGCTGGACGTCCAGTAACTATTTCGTACAGTGTCAGGCCTCCTCGAGCACACTGGGGGGAATTACGCACTGCCATAAGGGCAAAAGGAAGGGCATCTATCCAATCTGTAGCCTAATCCTGTGTCAGAGTGCGTAAATGACCTTTGAGTGTCCTATTCATCCGTTCCACTTGGCCAGAGCTTTGCGGATGATAAAGAGTGTGCAGTTGTCTCTTAATACCAAACCAATTTTCAATACCCTCCCAGATACTCGCAACGACGGCTGGACCATGATCAGAAGAAAGAACAAAAGGTACACCCCAAACAGGTATAAACTGAGTGAGCAGTAATTTGATGGAAACCCCAGCAGTCATACTGGTAGTGGGATAAGCTTTTACCCAACCGGAGAAAAGACAAGTGACCCCCAGCAAATACCGTTTCCCCCCTCTGGCACAGGGCAGATCAGTAAAATCAAGCTGCAAAATCAAAAATGGTCCTGAAGGTTTGGGAAGGGTGGCAGCAACTTTCATAACGGACCCCACCCTGCCAGCCTTCAAACAATCCAAACAAGCTGCATACACAGCCTGTGCCACAGTAAAAAACTTCGGGTGATACCAGAGAACCAAAAAGGCATGATTCATAGCTGCAGCTGATAAGTGAAGTCTATGATGCAAGAACAGGGCAAGTGGAAACAATAGACTGTCAGGACAAATGAGTAGATGATCCTTTTTCCAGTAGCCCTGTGCATTACAGGTCACACCCCATGAAGTCCACAGAGTCTGAGTTTCAAAGGAAATATCTTGATAGTGCTGCAAGAGAGATGAAAGGGAAAACAAAGTCATGTTAGATGGTGTTAAGTACAGCAATGTTGGTGACACTGATGCTTGGAGGGCAGCTCGCCATGCTTCTTGGTCTGCAAAACGGGTTGAAAACAATCATGAGACCCATTATCCTCCACAAGATCTTTCAATAGAGCTAGAAGTGTTGAAGGGTTGCATATTGATGTAGTATATACTGTAACATGAGGCTGAGAAATTGTTAATTCCAGAGTCAACAAACGTGTGGAGGACAAAGGCTGAGTCTTGGTTAGATGGAGCAACCTAGAAACTGAATGTGATACATACACTTCAAGAGGGTGCTTTGGTTGTTTATTTTTACAAGTGTGTTGTGTATTATTTACCAATTTACCATGCTTGTTTCCTTCTCATTGCTTTGTGTATGGATATCCGTTACCCAGGAGCCCTGGTGAGTTATCGGTGAGGGGAGGTGCAGAGTACACATACAATTGGTACCAACATATACCAAGACAGTAAACTGCTCCTCAGCACTATCTAACACTTTGTCTAGGTGGCGCGTGAGGTCTGCTACCTTCACACCAGGCAGGCATGTTACCAGGCGATTCACATGTCCACCAGCCACCCAGCCATCTACATGCCTAATTATCGAATCACCAACTATAACGGCCATCTCCCCTCATGGGCATATGGCCCTGAAGAGACCTCCTTGGTATGAGAGGGTTTTACATCACCTGGAGGACAGGTTCTAGCTATAGGATCACGTCCTGCCATACCAGGGTGATGCTCTCCAGTCATGTGACTGCTGTCCTCCATGGTAACAGGGAAACTGCCAGACTGGAGGTAGAACTTCAGTACTATGTCCTTATAGGTCTTGTCTATATACCTTTCTGTCTTCCTTATGTCCTCCAAATCTGGTATTCTAGCCTCCAGAGATTGGACTTGTTCCCTGAGAGCAAAGACCCCTCACCAAGTGGGAGAAAATCATACATGTGACAATCAATGCAAAAGACTGGAAAGCCCCCACCTCACTGCTGGACTGCTGTGTGCATCTTAGTTTTATGGTTTTGTTCAGATATTAAAGTTGTTTACTTACTTAGGTTTGCTGAGGAAATTTATACTAATACAACTATACCTTATATGTTAAATGGACTTTGTTCACCTCAAGAAAGCGAAGTTACTCACCTGTAACAGGTGATCTCTGGGAACAGCAGGAATTTAGTCTTCACATATGGGTATCGTCGATACCAATGGAGCCTGCACGGGAATGCTCCCCAGCGTCCAATAGGAACGCTTTTGGGAGCATCCCTCAGCACATGTGCGCTGCCTTCCCGCCTTTCCAACTGTCCCTCTTCAGTTAAGTTTTTAGCTGAGTGAAAGGATAGAGGGAGAGAGAGAGACAACTCCTAGGGGAAGTGGGTGAGTTGTGAAGACTAAATTCCTGCTGTTCCCGGAGATCACATGATACAGGTGAGTAACTACGCTATCTCCAGGAACAAGCGGGAATGTAGTCTTCACATATGGGGACTCCCTAGCTGAAGATGCCAGGGAGATAGCCCCAGGAAGGTGCCACCGTCGAAGGTGAGAATCCTTCCTCCCATGGATCTCTGGCATCCCACCAGGGTTGGTGGGTAGGAGTTTGTTTAGGTTTGAAAGAGATTTTGAAGAACAGCTTGGCCAAAGAAGGCATCCCGACGGGAGGCTTTATCTAGACAGTAGTGGGCTGCGAAGGTGTGTACCGAAGCCCAAGTGGCTGCTCGACAAATGTCATCGATAGACACAGAGTGGAGATTAGCCATAGAAGCTACCATGGCTCTCACATTATGAGCTGTGACATGGTCCTGAAGAGGAAGACCCTTACTCTCATAAGCAAAGGATATGCATTGGGCAATCCATTTAGATAAAGTTCTTTTGGAGACTGGAAGTCCCAAATGACTAGGGTCAAAAGCTATAAAACGTTGTGAGGACTTTCTATGTTGCTGTGCTCTTTGTATGTAAAAGGCCAAGGCCCTTTTACAATCCAAAGTATGAACGTTTCTTTCTGCATTAGAGGCGTGAGGCCTCGGAAAAAATACAGGAAGGTAAATTGATTGATTTAAATGAAAAGGCGAAACCACCTTTGGCATAAAATATGGGCGAGTTCGAAGAACAACCTTATCATGATGAAACCTAGTATAAGGAGGATCAGCCACTAAAACTTGTAATTCACTAATGCGACGGGCAGAGGTGATTGCAATTAGGAAGATGACCTTCCAGGTCAAAAACCTAAGGGCTGCGGTGGCTAAAGGCTCAAAAGGTGGCTTCATGAGCTGCCCGAGAACTAGATTTAGATCCCATGCCACCGGTGGTGGCTTGATGGGAGGTTTAGTTAATAAAAGGCTTCTCATAAATCTTGATAGGAGTGGATGAGAGGAAATTGGTTGTCCATTTAGAGGCTTATAAGAAGCTGCAATTGCACTAAGATGGACTCTTACTGAATTGGTCTTTAACCCAGAATTCGATAAGTGAAGGAGATACTCTAGTAACGATTCTAAGGGTATGACCAGGGGGTTTAATCCCCTCTTGGAGCACCATATAGTAAAACGTATCCACTTGAAGGCATAAGATCTTCTTGTGGAAAGTTTCCTAGAAGCCTGAAGGATATCTTTTACCTGCTGGGACAGATTGAAATCCTGGAGGTCTAAGCCTTCAGCAACCAGGCCGTGAGGTGCAGGGACTGGGGATTCGGGTGCCAAGGAGATCTGGAGCATGCCCTAACTCCAGAGGTGCCACTTGAGAGAGATGCAGAAGCAGGGAATACCACGTTTGGCGTGGCCATCGTGCTGCTACGAGAATCATGCGACCCCTGTCTCTCTGAAGCTTGAAGAGTGTTTTGGGGATGAGGGGAATGGGTGGGAAGGCATAAAGGAAGTCCTGACCCCAGTGAAAGAGGAAGGCATCCCTTGCCTGACAGTTGTGCGCCGGAATCCTGGAACAGAACCGGGGAAGTTTGGCATTCAGTGGACTTGCAAAGAGGTCTATGTCTGGAGTGCCCCAGAGATGAAATATCTTTGCCACCTGGTTTAGGTGGAGTGACCACTCGTGAGGTAGCAGTACTCGACTGAGTTTGTCTGCCCAAAGGTTTTGAATGCCTGGAAGATATACCACTAGAAGGTGAATTTGATGCTCTCTGGCGAGGGCCCATAGTCGTAAAGCTTCGATGCATAATGACAGAGAGCCCGTTCCGCTCTGCTTGTTCACATAGAACATGACTACCTGATTGTCCGTCTGGACTAGGACTGTCCTGTAGCTGAGCTGGGCGTGGAACACTCGAAGAGCTAAATAAATTGCTCTTAATTCCAGGAGGTTTATGTGTAAACCAACCTCCTGTGGAGTCTAGGTGCCCTGGGTAGAGAGATGATTCAGGTGTGCTCCCCAACCCACCTGTGATGCATCTGTTGTTAGGGTGGCCTGAAAGAGGGGTTGATGGAAAGGAGACGCCACTGTCAGATTTTCTAGTGATTGCCACCATTGGAGGGACAAAATTAGTCATTGAGAGATTGTTATTTTGTCTGACAAATGACCCGTGGCCTGTGTCCACTGTGTGGAGAGGGTCCACTGAGCTGCTCACATGTGGAGGTGAGCATATGGGACTACATGAACTGTGGATGCCATGTGTCCCAGTAACTGCAGTAGCTCCCGAGCAGTGAGGGAGGATTTGCCTGCTGCTTGGGAAGCTAGCTGCATTATGTGAAGACACCGGGTTTGTGGAAGGAAAGCCCTTGCCTGTCTGGTATCCAGACAGGCTCCTATGAATTCTAGGCATTGGGAAGGAACTAGTTGAGATTTTGGGAAGTTTATTACCAATCCCAAGTATTGGAGGATTCACATTGTACGGGACAGTGCAATGCTGGCCTCTGCAACTGTGGAGGCTCGAATGAGCCAGTCGTCTAAGTAAGGGAAGATGAAAATCCCCAGGGTTCGTAGAAATGCAGCTACTACTGCCATGCATTTCGTGAATACCCTTGGTGCCGAAGCCAGACCAAAAGGAAGAACCCTGTACTGGAAATGTCTTCCCCTGAAAAGGAAACGTAAAAATTTCCTGTGATCTGGATGGATGAGAATGTGAGTGTATGCATCCTTTAAGTCTAGAGAGCAAAGCCAGTCCTGGCTTTGAAGGTTTGGCAGAAGAGTTCCTAGAGAAATCATCTTGAATTTCTCTTGAAACAGATATTTGTTCAGTTCTCTGAGGTCTAGAATGGGTCTGTGTCCTCCTGTTTTCTTTGGAATAAGAAAATAGGGAGAGTAGAACCCTGCACCCTGTTGAAGAATGAGTACTTCCTCTATTGCCCCTTGGACAAGAAGTGTGGAGACCTCGTGATCTAGCAGATTGTCTGCAGAGGTTTGTAATTGTAGGAGGGGATATGCTGTGAAAATGAAGTTTGTACCCCTCTCCTACAATGGACAAAGTCCAATCTTCTGCTGTTATTTGATGCCATCTGTTGAGAAAGTGGCATAACCTGCCCGGAATATTGGGGGGTTGGGGACCCCTCAGAGGCAGGAAGGCAAAGCTCTCTAGGAAGGAGTCAAAGCCCTTGAGGGGGATGAACCTGGAGAGCTGGTTGGGCTCTCGGGCCTGTTGGTTTCTTTTGCTGTCTAGTTTGTCCCTTTTGGGCAACCTGACCTGGAGTCTGACTCTGCTGGGTATAGGAAGGATAAAACTTCCTCTTTTTGCTAAAAGAAGGGTTTTTTTATAAGGCTTCCTTTTGGCTGGAGTGGCTGTAGACTTTGACAATCTATCTAAGGTAGAATTGTCAGCATCTAACTCGTTAGCCTTCTCCTGCCAGTTCTTGCCGAAGAGATTATCCCCTGTGCAAAGAATGTCGCCTAACTTGTCCTGTACCCAAGTCTCCAAGTCTGATGCCTGTAGCCAGGCAATCCGTCGTGTGCCAATGGCAATAGCATAAGTTCTGCTGATGCATTCGAAGCAGTCAAAGGCTGCACGATTGACAAACTTGGAGACATCCTGAACATGCTTAACTAGAGCAAGAAAATCTTGTCTCTTATCATCTGGGAGAAATGGGCTCATAAGTTCCAAGTCTCCTGTGACTTCCTTGAGGAACATTCCCATATATAGAATATATGAACTGATCCTAGCTGAAAGCATGGAAGCTTGAAAAGTTCTGCGCCCAAAAGCATCCGGAGTCCTGCATTCACAACCTGGAGGATTGGATGCATGCCTTTTTGCACTTTTCATCCTACGCATGGCTGCTTCCACTGCCATTGAATGGTGTGGCAGCTGAGTTTTCTGAAATCTAGGACATGGTGGAACTCGATACATAAGTCTCCTAGAGTGAGGAGAAGTAGTCAGAGGTGTCTCCCACATTCTGAGCATTAAGCTATGCAGAATTTCATGGATAGGCAGAGTGGCTGCCTCCTTAGGAGCTTTAGGATATTGGAGAATTTCCAATTCGTTTGCTCTTGGTTCCTCTTCAGGAGCTACTGTGATTGAAAGACCTTTGGCTATATCACGGATGAAATCCTGAAAGGACATGTCCTCTGGAGGTGACATTCTGCGTTGGGGAGAAGAGGGATCCTCTAGGAGAAACCCTCTAGTGCCAGCAGAATTGTCAGAGTCTTCGGAATCGGATGAATCAAAGTATTCCTCACCCCGATGCTCTTGCAAAACACGATCCCGGTACCGATTGAAGTCAGTACCGAGGTTATCCGGTACCGCTTTGTCAATTCAAGCCAGCGATGGCATGGGAAGAGTTCCCACTGGGGTCGGTACCATCGGTACCGACATCGTCGGTGTCGGTATCGGTGCCTGTACCAGTGTCGGTACCGGCATCGGTGTCGATGTCGGTACTGTTGCCCTTGGGACCACCGGTATCGCAGCTCAAAGAGGAGCTGTGATACTGCGCTTGATAGCAAGAAATCTCTGGTCTATCGACGCTCCTGATGCCTGGGTGTCGGTACCGGTAAGAATGGCCAGAACCCCCGAGCATGGCACAGGTAGTTCTTGCGAGGTTGAGGCTTCAAGAACAGCCTGAAGCCCCATTGATGCTTTGGAAGCCGAAGTCTCCCGCCGGGGCTGTTTTGTCGGTGTAGTTCCCTCAAGGGCAATGCCAATGGCCTCTCGATGCTTAGCAGGAGAGCTACTCTTTGAGGACCGGCTTTTATGTTTAGTTACCTGAGATCCATGGGAGGAAGAAGAGGCCCTTGATGATGTCGATGCAATGGATCTGGCATCTGAAGAAAAGAGGGTACCGAGCTTTGCAGCCCGGTTCTGTCTTCCTCTTGTTGTCATCCCCATGCAGGAGAGACATTCAGTTGGAGAATGATCAGGTCCTAAACATTTTAGACACCAATCATGGGTGTCAGTGATGGAAATGGTACCGCCACACTTAGTACATTTTTTAAAACCACTAGTTGGTTTTTCCATGATTTAGGAATATGGGGCCTAGTGCCCAAAATGGCGCCTAGCACCAAAGAGAAATGTTTCTGAAAAGAAACAGTCTAAAGCCTAAGTTGTTTTTTTTTGTATGAAAAGAAAAGAAAAGAACCGGCAGTACCAGTAGGCGTCGTGCAGTAGGCAAACGTGACCACAAGAAAAGAAATTTAAAGACGGAATTTTCTGCGGTGACAGGGAATAGATCCTGTCGGTTCCGCGGAAAATGAAGAACTGAAGAGGGACAGTTGGAAAGGCGGGAAGGCAGCGTGCATGTGCTGAGGGATGCTCCCAAAAGCGTTCCTATTGGACGCTGGGGAGCATTCCTGCACAGGCTTCGTCGGTACCGACGATACACATATGTGAAGACTACATTCCTACTTCTTCCTGGAGATTAATTAATCTCAGATCCTTAATAAATGTATTCCTGATGAGGATAACCTGCTGTACCTGAAAGTGATTATGGGCACCTCCCCCCTTTAATAGGTTTAAAAGCCTATAAAGCTAAGATTATCTCTGGGGTGGGTGGGAGGGGGAGGGAAGGAGGAAAAGAAGACTTAAAAGCTGGCTTGCTACACAGTGCCCTGACCTGTGCTTCTAAAAGGTAAAGTCTTACCAATTTCCTGGGTAATTCACTTAGTCCTTGGTTTGATAGAGGAGGCCTTTCAAATTGCCCCTTTGATCTGTCACTTGCCTTTAACACCTATTTAAGACAACTTCACAGATATTTTGCTTCCTAATTGGAAGGCCTCTTTGTAAAAGATCACTAGAAACTAGTTCTTTGTACTCTGAGTCTATTTTTCTACTTGTATGCTAAGCTATACTCTGATTTGATTTAAATGAAATGTTCTCTGGTGGTACTAAGACTTGACTATCTCAACAAACACACTGAATTCTAAAATACACAGATTTATCTGCTTTAACCCAAAGATTATTCTTTTCCCCAAGGATTTAGAATATATTCCAGAAGATAAATACTTACAAGTGCAGATCTATTTCCAGTTGTAGTATTCCTTCAAGTCCACCTCAGTCAGTAGAACCACTACTTTCATTGCATCCCAAAGGATATGTAAGGGGACCACTACACAGTCATTGTCATGGAGGTAGGTATGGATCAGCACATCCACCTCACGGGCATTGTCCTTTCCAGCTACCAAGGAATTGTTAAGCCTCCATGTTGTCCAATTAATCCCAGGGTCATCACTCCTCCCAAGCCAGAGGTGAACAAGGGCATGATCCAACCATATGATACTGCCTATGTCACATTTTATTACCAATGGGCATAAAGGAACTGCAAGTAAAAAGTAATCAAGCCTTGAATAGGTATGATGTACTGAGGAGTAACGGGTTTATGCCCACACCCCGGGATTTTTCACCTTCCATACATCTATTAGATTGTGGCAGCTGCTCATTGACCCCATACGATCTCCTCTGCGGCCACCCCTCCCTGCACTGGTCAGTCTCATCACATGCCACCACTTTGAAATCTCCACCATACAGCATCGGTAGGAAACCGGATTGCCCCACATTTGGAGCATACACATTCACAATACATAGAGAGATACTTGAAAGCTTCAGCTCCACTGCTAAAGCTCTGTCCTGAGTGTCCCGCCACCCCCAAAGAGCTTGAAATGGCAGGCCCTTCTTGATAAGTATAGTAACCCTGGCGCTGTTATACTTTCAGGAGAGTGCCATACCTTGGCTGTCCATCTCACCCTTAGCTTCCCTACATCTTGGGCCTGTAGGTATGTTTCCTGTAGAAGGTAAATATCAGAGCGGTATGTGGCCAACTCACCCAGGACAAGCTTGCGCCTGTGTGGTGTTTGTAGCCCTCTCACGTTAATAGTTGAAATCTGCACTTTTAGTCCACCACCTGCCATTCCTCAAACATAACAAACCATGAACAAGTAAAACAAATTTAACCAATTTCAACATTTAGTCTTGTATCGATACTGTAACAATGTTGCCCGGCCATCACTGCTAGCTGGAGGACACCCTCCCAAGGAGGTCAGCGAGCCAGCCCTCAGTCACTACCAAGGGGGGACTCCAGTGGCTTCACCAACCACCTCACTGAAACACTCCCTGGAGGAAAAGACAGGACACGTCCTCCCACTGGGCCTTTCCTACAGTGGTCAGGGGTTCCAGCTCTGCAGTAATCTGGCAGTCCAGCAACAAACAGGGAGATCACCCGTCTCACGACCTCCCTGTCTGGGTCTGACTACTAGCCTCCTCAAAGTCATTTTAATTCACTATCTGGGGGAGTCTGCTGCTGTGGCGTCCCTGTCGCCCTTGTTGCTTTGTGAAAAAACCTCCACCACTTGCCGAAGCTTCTCTGCATGCTGCCACTGCAGATCTTTGTCAAAGGGGGGCTTTCTGTCTGTCAACTTTCTTTCTCTGCTTCCCACCCTTCAACAGGGGGTCTTCAAGAAAGTGTAGTTGGAGAAATCTCCTGACATCTTTAGACTCAGTAAACAACAATATCTCCCCTTTCCAATTGACCCGTAGCTTTGCTGGGTACATCAGAGCTTTCTGGATCCCGTGGTCCGTGAGCTGTTTTTTAACTTCTCTAAAAGCTTGCCTTCTCTTATCTATTTCCATATTATAGTCCAAGAAGATCCATATTTTCTGGTTGTTATGAGATAGCGTTCCATCCCCGGTGTAAGATCCATTTCCGATGTCTGAAGTTCTTTATCTTTATCTTTATTGGGTGCTTAATATACTGCTCAATGCAACAGCGTCTAAGCGGTTTACAAAATACATAAAAAAAGCAGCTTAAGAAAAAGAAAGGAATGCCAATTGTATGATAGGACAGGCAAGAAAAGGTTAGAGTCTGTAGCGGAAGAGCGGGAGTCAGATAGATTGAGGAATGTCACCGGGGGGTGGAGAAAGAGGGGAAGGGGGTGAGGGAAAGTCAAAGACTAGGCAAAAAAGGTGTGTTTTCAGGTGGGCTTTAAAGGTTTTGAGAGAAGGCTCCAGGCGGAGGTCTGGGGGAAGAGAGTTCCAGAGACGGGGGCCAAGAAAGTAAAAGGCAGAGGAGAGTGTGGTTTCAAGGTGAGCTTAGGAAGGGGAAGGTAGGACCATGCGATTTGCATGAACAGTGCGGAGAGAGCGGTGGGAAGTGTGGAGGTGGACCAGATCAGCAAGGTAGAGGGGAGTGCCAGTGTGAATAGACTTGTGAATGAAGATAAGAAATTTATATTGTATGCGAAAAGAGATTGGAAGCCAGTGCAGACGTATGAGGAGGGGGGTAATGTGGTCAAAGCGGGAAGAGCAAGTAATAATGCGGGCGGTGGTGTTATGAACTCTCTGTAGGCGTTGTAACTGGGATTGGGGAAGACCAGCCAGGGAAACATTACAGTAATCAAGGCGGGTGACAAGGGAGAGGAGAAGTGTGGTCATAGATGAGAAGGAAAGGAAGGGGCGAACAGAACGAAGCTGTCGTAGGGTGGAAAAGCAGCGTTGGACGACAGAGGAGATATGGGCTATCACGGCAAGATAGCGCAGAGATGTTACAATAGGGATCGGAGAGGAAGAGAGCAGAGGAATGAGGGGGGGGGGGCAGGACTACAAGGTCTTGGAGAGGTTGATATGTAAGAAATTGGAGGAGAGCCAGGATGCCACGGAGGAAAGACAGTCATTAAGAGGAGTGATGTCGGGGGAGGCTGAATCGGTGTGGTGAAGAAGAAAGATGTCGTCAGCATAGTAGTGGGTGGATATGCCATGCTGCTGCACCAAGAGAGTGAGAGGATCTAGAAAGACATTGAACAGAAGGGGTGCAAGGACGGACCCTTGGGGGACACTGCAGGGGAGGGGAGGGGAGTGGAGGGTGAAGAAAGAGAGCCAGAAGAAACTGAAAAGGAACGGCCGGAAAGACTGAAACCAGTGAAGCACAGTGCCGGCGAGGCCGGTATCGCATAGACGTGAAAAAAGGGTGCGATGGTCGACAAGATCAAATGCAGCAGAGAGATCGAAAGAGACAGCAAGGGTGAAAGAACCATGGTCATGGGCAGTGTGTAATTCATTTAGAAGAGAAAGAAGAACAGATTCTTTGCTATAGCCAGGGCGAAAGCCAGATTGCCGTGGGTGCAGGGTGAGGGAGGCCTCAAGGTGGTAGGACAGCTGGGAGAAGACGATTTTCTCTAGGAGCTTAGAAAGGAAGGGGAGATTAGAGATGGGACGCCAGCTGGAAGTGGAGGAGGGATCTAGGGAGCTCTTTTTTAGAATGGGGTGAATAATGGCGTGCTTCCAGGAGGTGGGGAAGATACCAGTGGAAAGACTAGTGTTGATGATAGAGAGGATGTAAGGGAGAGGGCCAGAGAGGGATCTAGGAGCCAGTGAGAGGGAATGGGATCAGAGGAACAAAAGGTTTTGCGAATGGAATTGAAGGTCTTAGAGAGGACAGAGGTAGAGATGAGCTCAAAGGAGGACCAACGATGAGAGAGAGGGGGGATGCACAGGGAAGAGGGCGGAGGGGAGGAATTTGACTAGCACAGGATGGGGCCGCTCGCCAAGCTGTGGCGGGCCCCCAGGGACATGCTGGGCCCGCTCCACGATAACATTCGGTGGGAGTGGGGGGTCCTTGAACAAGTCATTCAACAGTCTCTTAATATGATCCTCCATGTTCTGTTGTCCAGCAGTCTCTGACAGTCCCAGGATCCAGAGTTTGAAGCGACACAAACAATTTTGCAAAATCATCCACCTTCACAAGCAACTTGTGAATCATCTGGTGAGCAGCTTTATCGCCTTTTAAAGTCTGTAGATCCTCCTCCATCCCAGACACCCGTTGCTCAATTTGCTCAAAGCGGCCTACTGCGACTTGCAGCTCTGCACGGGTCTCTCGCAACTCTCCCTGTATTGTACTCAGCTTTTCTGCCAATTCCGCATTGCCATCCAAAATTGCTGCTAGAATTACCACTGTCTTGGCTGAGACCGAGGGTGAGCTTGTCCCATCTGGCATATGCGGCAGTAAATTCCTTGCCCCGTCTGAACTCTGTGGCGATTCTTCTGGCACAGAGCTGCCACCATTTTGTGGGCTGAGGCACTCCGCCATAGTCTACTGAAGGGACGTTTTTGGTATTTTTGACGCGATTGCCACTGCCTTAGTGGATTTTCTAGTCTCCGCTTTAGAGGTTATCATTTCTGATCAAAAAGAGCAGCTTCTGTGTGAGGCTAGACTGATATTTTCAGCACTTTCAGTCTTCTGTGTGGGAGAGCGAAGAGAAAATGTCCGCTCCTCAGATGGCCATCACGTGATCCAAATACAGATATTCTTAATAAATGTAAGGGCCTGTCTTAATGCTCACCTCAAAATGAACTGAAATTAAAATTAATCTAGTCCTAAAGCCTAATAATTTGCTGATGAACATATCCAGTTAAATCTGAAAGTGAAAAATGTCCTTCCTTTTCCCTTAATTGTCTTAAGAGCCTAAAAATCAAAGATTGTGCTGGGGGGAGGGGGACAAATACTAACTGAAAGGTTTGCTTGTTAAACTGTATCCTAACTGAATTTAATTTAACAGAAGTTTAAACATAGAATTTTAAATATACACATATTTTATCAGCTAACCCAAAACGTTTCCTTTTCCCCCAAGATTTTTAGAATTTCCCAGCAGTTGAATACCAGCGCAAATTCCTTCCCAAGAATAGCAGCTCCTTGCTTAGCAGTCCTTCAAGATTGAACATGCCTATCTTATAAAGAGTGCAGGCACCCACTTTGCTTTATTAATAGGGATATAAGTGGTTGAAAACATGCATTAAATCTAGACGTGAACACTTACACCATACCTATTCTAGGCATAAATACCCACACCTACAGTAGATTTCTCAAGAACACATGTAAATTTGCGCTCCACCCTCATGCATACTGTCATGTAGAAGACCCTTCTGAGCCTATGGAGATAGGGAGAGAAGAGGATTTTGTTTCAGAAACTGACAGGCAGTCAGAGCACATGGCTCAATGTTTTCAAGGAAAAGGTAAACAAAAAGAGTCACGAGCTGAACAGAGACGCCCATGCTGTAACGTATACCCAAGCTCAGGAGTTAATGAGAAACACCTGGTTGGGGGAGGGGCAGAGATAAGCCCTGAGAAGCAGGATTATAAAAAGTGGTCATTAGATTTGACCAGAAGAAGGAGGAGGAAGGAGGAAGAGAAGGAGCAGGAGTTCCAGGGAAGCTCCGAGGGAGAGACGCCAGGACAAGAGCAAAGACAAAGGCAAGGGATCCGGCAGGGGATCAAGCAAGGGAGCACGCTGACCAAAAGGAGTCAAGGAGGAGTAAGGACCCAGAAAGCCAAAGCCCAAAAGCCAGGTGTGAGCAACACTGGGCCGGTGCCGTCCAGTAAAGGCAGGAGGAAGGAGAAACCTCCTGAGAGGCTGGCTTGGGAAAACTCAGAGGCTCCAGGGAGAGAGACATACTGGCATGAGAATATTTATACGTCTGAGGCAGAAGCTGATAAGCTAAAAGGCAAGAAAACACAACCGGTGTTTGGAACCCTTTCTGACCCAGCAGAACAGAGAATTCCTTCTTCTTTAAAGCAAAAAGGTAGGCTTCACAACTTGTCCAGGTTTGAACCTAGTTTTAAAATATTTCCTTGTAGTTGCCAGGAAGTATTAGGCTCCCCAAGCAGCAACTCCAGTATATATGGTACTTTACAGCCCTGCTCGTTAGAGTGCTACAAAGGGAAGCCACGTGAAGGCAGAGAAGAAGTTTGTTTTAAAACGCCGTATAGCAGCTTGCAGACACACCCAGCTGACGCTGACTTAGAAGAGATGCAGATAGACTCTGATATCAATGATGTAGCAGATAATCAGATAGATTGCACTTTGTCTCTTGCTGACCATATTGAATCTCTCTGCTGAACCATATATTAAGAAGGCTGGGAAAGCAGCAGAAGAAAAGGGAACATTTTCTTTTGTTATGAGAAGCTGTTGTTTACTTTTGTTTGTACTGAGCACTGCACGTTTTAAAGCCTGAAGCTAAAGAGGCTGGTTACCTTAGTTCCTGAATGTATTCCTCACGCCAATTATACGGCAACTGTCCTAAGTTTTCCACATGCACTTAATCTTCTTGGAAAGGGAAATAAATCCTTGTCATTTGCCTGAAACCACTCGACTACAATTTCTTCTTTTCTCAGAGGGTAAAAGGGACTACTATTCCCCTAAGGCAGTGTTTCTCAACTTTTTTTCTACTGTGACCCCTTTTACCATTGGTCAACTTGTGGTGACCCCCAATGATAAAATCAAATGTGTCTCTCTTCCTTTACCGTTAACACATTGTCGCTGTAATCATTTGTTGAATTATTAATATATTATAGGCCTTTGCAATATGTTTTTATTTATAAAATTTACTTATTTAAGCCACAATAACAAGTAACAATATTTGATTTCAAAATTATGATGATTTTGTAGTCAAATCACTAATATGAAATAAAATTATTTTTTCTACCTTTGTTGTCTGACCAATTTATTCTCTGATCATGCTGGTCCCGATCTGAGGCTTCTGCTTTCCTGTCTTATCTTAGCTCTCTTTCTGTGGTCTATGGTCCATCTGCCATTTCTTATCTCTTCTTTTGTTTTCTTCACTTCTTTCCATCAGCCTATTTCCAGTCCCAGTAACCATCTCCAGTATCAGCCCCTTACCAGTCCTCACTCTCAGTACCTTCCAATGTCAACTTGCATTCCCATGACTGTCACTGGTGTCCATTCCCTTCCAGTCCCCCTCCTTCCCCACTGAGCAGTCCTTTCTAGTACAAATACCATGGCAGCCCCTCTCAGATCCACTCCCTTCCAGTTCCATTCTCCCATCCCCTCGTATCAGCCCATTTGTAGCCTTAGCCCCCAGTTTTCTTCCAGGGCCAGCAGCTCTATCCTCCCCTCCCCACAATCAGCCTATTCCCAGTCGAAGCCCCCCAATCAGCTCGCTTCCAGTGCTAGTCCCCCCCTCAACCCCATTACCAGTGCTAGCCTCCCCTAATCAGCCCAATACCAGTCCTACCCCCCTATCAGCTCATTACCAGTCCTAGCCTCCCCTAATCAGCTCATTTCCAGCGCTAGTCCCTCCTCAACCCCATTTCCAGTGCTAGGCTCCCCTAATCAGCCCATTACCAATCCTACCCCCCTATCAGCACATTACCAGTCCCAACCCCCCCTTGATCAGTCCATTCCCAGTCCTAGCCTTCCCTAATCAACCCATTACCAGTCCTAGCCCCCCCATCTGCCCATTATAATCCTAAGCCACACTGTCTCTTCCCTCTGTCCAGCATTTATTGCCCGTCTGTACAGTATATCCCCCTGTCTCTTCCCTTTGTCCATGTCAGCCCCCCTCCCTCCCTCCATCCATGTCAGCCACTCCTCCCTCAATCCATCAATGTCAGCCCCCCTCCCTCCCTCCATTCATGTCGGCCTCCCTCTCTCCATGTCAGCCCCCCGTCCATGTCAGACCCCTCCCTACATCCATCCCTCCATGTCAGCCCCGTTGCAGGTTCCCTGCCCCCTCCTTCCCTCTCCCTGTCTGCCTGCTGCTGCCCTGCTGTTCTTCTACAGCCACGGCTCCCTGCCTCTTAGGGAACCGCAGCTATACCTGTAAAACCGTTGCGGAGCTTTCCCGTCTCTCGACGGGCTCCGTGCAGCATCATCCCGCCTCCAAAGGAAGTGGTAAATAACTTCCTTTTGAGGCAGGACAATGCTGCACGGAGCCCGTCAAGAAACAGGAAGGCTCCAACGGTTTTACTGGCATAGCCGTGATTCCCTAAGAGGCAGGGAGCCGCGGCTGCATTAGAAGGGACTGGGAGGCGGTGAGTTTGCCGCTGCCGAGAAGCGGACTGGGCAGCGGCAGCAACTTGGGTGCTTTTTTTTTTTTTTTAATGGCAGAGTGAAGTGAGGCGAGGCGACCCCTGCTAAATCCTGTGGCGACCCCTGTGGGGGTCGCGACCCACAGGTTGAGAACCTCTGCCCTAAGGCATTGCAGGAGCAAATGCCATGCCAAACTCCCTGAATTAGAATCCCCAAGCAGACCAACCCTCCGTGCCCTAGGCGCTGGGTTGGCACCCCAGGTGACAATACCCAGAGTGAAAGTACATGCCATCAGCTTGATGCATGTAATTATAAAACAGTGCCTGGCTAAAGTATGCACATAAAGGCCCATCCATATGCATAAGTAACTGAAAATACATAATTTACATATATTGAAGATGTATAAGTTTATGTGGCTGCTTATAAAATTACCTCTTTAAAGTCAATTGAAATTACTTTGTATTCAATCCAATAGGCAGTTAGTGCATTCGTCCAAAATTGGCATAATATGATAATTCATTTTCACTCCTACCAAAATCCATGCTGCTGCATTTTGGAGGAGTTGCAAATCACTGGAGACTACTTTGTACAATTGCCTGGTAAAGAGAATTGCAGTAGTCTATACATGAACAAGATTAATACATGGGGGAGGAGCAGCTTAGTGGTTGGGGCAAGTTGCCTCAGGCTGGAGGGCCAGGGGTTCAAATCCCACTGGAAAACAGCAACCTCAGGCCAGAGACTACTCCTTGTGGCCTTGGGCAAGCCACTTAACCCTCTGTTGCCTCTGGCACAAAACACCGATTGTGAGCCCTTTGGGGACAAGGGAAATATATACTGTACCTGAAAGTACACCACCTTGACCTGCTGAAAAGCAGTATATAAGCATTGCTAAATAAATAAATAATCAAAATAAAGTCTCTTATCAAGCAAAGGCTGAAATATGAGCAGTCATCCTCAGCTTAGAGTCAAAGTAGACCGGGACCATGTAATTGGACAGAGCTCCAGGTCTAAAGCCTTAAAAGGTCTTTACTTTATGCAAGAAGAGACCTACATTCTGCTGGGAGATTTATGCTAGACAACATCTGAAGCATCTGGCAGGAAATGGAGTGTTAATCTTGTAGCCAAAGTGGGAAATATCAATAAAGTTGCCAAAGACCAGAAAGAAAAGCAAGACTGAAATTACAGTGGTGACTGAAATACAACCTTGCAGCATATTGCAAGAGAAAGCAATCAAAGTGCTCACAGAAACCTAACAGCAGTAATAAGAGGATGAACTGTCTAAGCTGCAATCTTCCATCAGTGAGATTAAAGACCCTAAGGTTTTCCATACTAGGTCAGACCAAAGCTCCATTATGCCTAGTATCTTGTTTTTAATAGCAGCCAATCCACAAGGCTTGGAAACTCAAGCTTAGAGAAGGTGCCAGGCTGAAAATCACAAATCAAAGTAGGAGGACTTGGTTGAGGACAGAGAAGCATATGTGGCTGTTATGGAGACCTAGAACAATAAGGGGGTATTTTAAAAGTCCTAGTCACAATTTGCTCGTGTATTATCAGGCATATACATGAGTAAATTGCATCCATGTCTAAGTGGCCATTTTAGAAAGGATGCAATTTACATGTGAATGTTCTTAGTATGTGGAAATTTCAAGCGGATGTGTTGAGGGATATGCTCTTTGCTTAATCTCTCTTTTTCTACCATTGGGCTTATCATTCTCTCCTCTCTCAAAGCTTTGGTAGAGGGGAGTAAGGAGGGTTGTGATATGAGGATGTATAAGAGCCACCAGCTATGAAGTATGGTGCACATTTATTGTACTGTAATGAGGCCTACTTTTGGCAATGTTATTGTACCAGTTCAAAAAATTGTTAAAATTTTAATAAAGTGCAATTTTTAAAAATGTATCATGTCAAAACAATATTTTTTCATGAAATATTGACTTCACCAAGCTTGCAATTTCAAAAAGACTATGAATAATGGATTTATCTTTTCTTCACCAGAAAGAAAGTTTGTGGAATTAGACAAAATGCTGCATCAAAGTCTGCACATAATGAAATTTGTAATTCAGACTTGCATGAAAATCTCCAGACCCTTTGACATGGTTCCATTTTTTGTTTGGCAGGGCTTCACTAGGAAGGACTGGGAAGATCCAACTGCTTTTCACATATCACAGTCCATAGGTGAGAGAGAGGACCTAGAGAGAGAGTGTGCACCATGAGGAGGAAGATGAAGGACAAGTGGGGAGGAGAGAGTGCATCAGAAGGGGTGGGAGGGTGAGAGAGAGTGCTGGTAGGGATGGAGCAAGAGAAAGTATGCAAAGAGAAGGAAGAGAGAATGAAGAAGGGAGAGAGTGCTGGTTGAGGGGAAAAATGAGAGATAAGAGGGGTGGATATAGAGAAGAGAGATGGAAGGGAAAAGTGTGAGGAAGAAGAGAGATGGGGTAGAAGAATAGCTGAGAAAAGAGTGGGGAAAAGTAGAAATGGAGAAACGGAAGGAAGGAAGGAAAGCGTAGTGTGGAGGAGAAAAAAGCAAGGAGGGGAGGTAGAGGAAGAGATGAGGGAAAGGTGAAAGTTGAGGAAATTATGGAAAAGCAAGGAAGGGTGAGTGAGTGGGGAGGAAGTGAGGAGAAAGGGGGGTATAAGAGCAGGAGAGGAAGGAGAATGGAAGAGAACAAGTAGAAAACATAGTTACCCTGTTAGCCCATGTAAAAATCCCTGTTCTCTGTAAGTCCAGTGTGGGTCCTGCCTGCACTGCACAAGTTTGTTAACTGTACACCGCACTGATTTGAGTGTGGTATAGAAAAGACATTAAATAAATAAATAAAATACAAAGAAAAGGGAAAACTAAAGAAATTAAACCTATCACATAAGCAAAAGAAAGCTAACAGGATGGAAAAGCTGAGAGAATAAAATGGTTAACAGAAGAAAATGTGAAAAAAGGAAAAATTAAGTAATAAGGAAAAGCTAGAGAAAATAAAATAGATGTAAATAAAAAAATAAACATAAATGAAAATGATGAGAATAGATTAAAAAATAGAAAAGTTTCAAAATCTTTTATTGTATCATCCTGCTACAGCTACAGCTGAACAGGTAGAAAGCTTGAGGTGGTGATGGCAGCAAGCCTGGGAGGAGGGGGTGAGAAAATAATAGTGTGAGAGCGTGGAAGAAAGAGTGAGTGTTGGGGATGGGGGTAGAGAGGGGAAAAGAAAGCTAATAGATGCCAATCTGAGAGGAAGGGCAGAAAGTTCACCTCCACCATCACCAATCAGAGCTCCCTACTCCTTACCTCTGCCCCCTCCCTCCCCCCAAATTTATTTATTTATTTGAACAGTTTTTCTATACAGCCCCTTCCAGTAATAGAACTATAAAACATAAAGTTACATGGAACATATTGAGCTGTTATAAACTGAAACAAGGAACTTTGATGAAAAACAAGGAACTATATACATACCAGTGTACACTTATACACAAACATAGTGATAGCTGGTTCTCTTAGCTACTCACAAGGTCTTAGTTAAGGGAATAAGAGAGAAATTTATGTTGTTTAGGAGGGAGGGGGTAGTTATGTGCATGGGATGTGTTACTGAAGGAGGAGGCGTTATAATTTTCAGAGAATAGATGAGTTTTTAATTCCTTGATTGCTCTGATTGGGTCAGGCAGGATGCAGGGAAGGGATCCAGAGCGTGGGGGCTGTAAATCTGAATGCCCTGTTACTTGTAAACTGTTTAGTTTTGCGTATTGCAGGAAGAATTGCTAGGAGGTTTTGTGTACTTTTTCGCCCGCTTCTGGTGTCAGTTTGTGAGTGTATTATGGTGGATAGGTAGGAGGGAGAGATGTCATTATGCAATTTGAAGGCAGTGACTATTTGTTTGCATTTTATTCTAGAAGCTATTGGGAGCTAGTGGAGGTTATATAGAATTGCCGTTATGTGGTTGGTTAGGTTGGCCTTAGTTATTATCCTGGCTGTTACTTTTTGTGCAAGTTGAAGCGTGTGAATAGTCTTCTTTGGGAGACCTTGAAGAAGACCATTGCAGTAGTCCAAGTGTGGTGTGACTAGTGCTTGGACTACCGTTCTAAAGTCATGAGGGTCTAGAATTGGTCTGAGGTGCTGTAGGGTTTTTAATTTGTAGAATATCATCCTAGAGTATGCTTGATTCACAGGCAAACTGCCTGTGAAACAAGGCAACTAATAATAGTGGCATGAACCACCATAACAAGGTCAGCTGAAGTAAGCTAGATCTTAGCTGTCAAATCGTATTTTATTTTATACTTATAGTTTTGCAGCCAAGCAGAATGCTTGTACAGAAATAGATATAAAGCAGACAATATTCATAGGACAATAAAAATAAAGAAGAATAGCTGCTATTATTTCACCAGTCCATGAAAAATACGGGGAAAGCTGAATTAAAAATCTGAGGAAATAAATTCAAAAAGAAAAGAAGCAGAAAAGCTTGTTCAATACAGGCTACATCCTGATGTTCTGATGTTAATAAAGGTGAGATGTTGAGACTGCTCAAATAAAACTACAGAATAAAGCTTATCTACCTATTTACTGAGAAAGAATAAAGCTCCTAACTGAAGGACCTATGGTCTAAGCAGATGAAATTCCTTCCGCCTCTTCTAGGTCCCATTTGCCACATCCGAAGACATTTTAACTAAGAAATTCATAAAGAAAACATCTCTCTTCTTAAAATACATTCTCAAAAGCCATTTGTCTCAGCTTAATGCAAGAGTCACGAACAAAGCGGAAGAGCCTACAGAGTCATGTTCTAGAACTTTCCAATAAAGCTGTAACATACTGCAGAATATCTATCTCTTGGTCCTCTGATGAATATTTATCTGACTTTCAGTTTTTTTTTATTTTTTCCTACCCAATGGAAGTTGAAAAGAATCATACAAAAGGGATTGAGAAAGTCTGTCTGGGGGCAAAATAACTGTGAAAATTTAACGGAATGGAATGAAACTTATAATGTGGGAAAAACTGGTAAAAATACATGTGTCTGAAAAAGGGATAAATTGAACTGGGGGTTCTAGAGAACTAAGCACCCCAAAAAACTAGCCCAATGAATAGAAGGATTTCAAGTTTTTATAGCATAGAAACTTACATACAGTGAAAAACAGCAATTAGAGAATTGCTTCTTTCAGATTCCCTCTCCCTGTTCTCTGTTTTCCCAACCCTCAAATGCCACTCCTCACAATTGCCTCAGCATCCCACACACTGCCCCACCCCAAAAAATACTCCCTCACAACTGCCACCACCACAATGTAACTTACCTTGAACTTCTGAGAAAGGTGCGAGCTAAATCCATTTCCCAGTTCCCTACACTTAAACCTCAAGAAGCCAGTGCAATATCAGAGAAATAGAAAGAGACACATTTCCTCCTGTACTTTGTAAAATATAAAAATAGATGCAAATTCTTAAAACTGACATATTCCATTCACGAAATTGAAAATAAAATCATTTTTTCATCTTTGGTGGCTGGTGGTTTCATTATGATTGTCCCAGTTTCTGATTCCATTTTGCTCTGTCGGTCCTCTTAACTGGACTTCCAAGGTCTCCTGTCCATTTGCCATTTCTTTTCTATCCAGTGTTTTTTTTCACAACCTTCCCTGCATCCATCCCTGGTAGTGCTATTTCCTTTCAGCTTTCTTTCATTTATTTTACTGTCTCTCTATCCACTCAGATTTAACCCTTTCTTCTCACCATCCAGTCTTCAAGCTTCCTCTTTTTTACTGCATCTATTTATAGCTTTTCATCTCTCCCCCACATGGGTCCAGCATCTCCCCTCTCTCTTCTCTTTCCATCCATCCATCTATGTCCAACCTCTCCCTCTCTCTTCCTTTTTCCCATCAATTTGAGGCATCTCTCTTTCACCTTTGCCCATGTCAGCATCTACCCTCACTATCTACCCATCCAGCTTCTCAACTCCTTCTCTTCCCTTCCCTCATGTCTAGCAACTCCCTTCTCATCCCTTTCTGCCCACCTTTGCAGCATCTCCCACTGGTCCTCTCCGCTCAATCTCTCTCCCATGTATAGCATCTCTCCCCTTCCATGTCCTGTATCTACCCCCATCTCCTCTCCCCACTTCCATGTCCAGCATCTGCCCCTGTTGCCTCCCCCTCCATGCCTGATAGCTCCCCTGATCTTCCCTTCCACCCCCTAACTATGTCCAGCATCTCTCTCTCTTTCCTCCTCCATGTCCATGTCCCTGTCTCTTCCCTTCCCCATATCCATATCATCTCCATTCCACTCATTCCAGCATCTTCCACTCACCTTCTCTTATCTTATTTCTCCTCCTGCTTCCTCCTCTCAGTCCAGCATCTTAGAGCATATCTCTTTCCTGTGCTGACCTTCTCTTGCCATATCCTCCCAGTCCCTTCCACCCCCTAACTATGTCAGCACAGATCCTCAAAACCCATGCTCTCTCTCAGTATCTGTTGGGTTCGCTCTCTCCGATGCAAACTTCCTGTGTTAGAGGGACAAAAGTAGTAGACTTCGAGCATGTACATAGGCACAGGGGCTCCTGGCTGCCATTTTCTTTCATTTTATTCCTGCCACAGAGTTTTTTTTACCTCCTTCCCCATCCCTCCTCACAATAACAGCCTGCTCACTGACCCAAGCAGAGGAGGGTCAAAAGAAAAGTACCCACTTCTCACCCAGAAGGAAAGTGAGGCGGCTGAACCCTGATGATGAAGTGTTTGGTTGGTGGTGCACATTTACCTCTTTTTTAAGTTGGTGGTGCACATGCACCACTTTGCATAATGGATGCTATGCCCTTGCCTCCAGGCCTATTGTTGAAGGTTCCATCACACCTAGCCTTTTCTATATGCTGTACCATTCCCCCTGCCCTTCTCTACATACTATGCCGCTGCCCCCAGTGCCTTCTCTCCCTGCTAATCATGGTCTTTGCCTGCTTCTGCTGCCTCATCCAGATCTTCTGTCTGCAGTGCATCAAACACGGCCTCCTTCCCATTACTGTGCCACCATCTCCAATATGCTCCTTCCCCTCTATTTGCTGGCTCCACAGATGATAATGAAAAGGGACCAGTAGGGGAGGGGAGTTTGAAGGAATAAAATGAAAGAAAATGGCAGCCAGGAGCCCCTGTGCCTATGTACATGCTCGAAGTCTACTACTTTTGTCCCTCTAACACAGGAAGTTTGCATTGGAGAGGGCGAACCCAACAGATGCTGAGAGAGAGCATGGGTTTTGAGGATCTGTGCTGACATAGTTAGGGGGTGGAAGGGACAGGGAGGAATCATAGGGGTGGGGTGGTTGTGCAAGGAGGCGAGACTGGAGTGAGGCAAGAGATTTGGAGGGGGCCAGGGTGGAGGGGGAGATGAGTCTGGGGGAAGGGTGTGACTGAGGGAGGCATAAGTGAGGCATGAGCCTGGGCAAAGTGGTGAGGGTGCAGGGGGAAGTGAGTCTAGGTGAGGTGTATGAATGAGAGGACATAAGCAGAAGTGGTCAAACAGATAGACCCCGCAACAGACCAACTTCACAATGTAAATAACAAGTTCCATATACTACTGTACCACTGTTGTATATAGTTAACCAGGATATCCTTTATCAGATAACCCTGCATTGTATTTAGTTTCCCCTATTTTGCCAAGTTATACTTCCTGTTAAATGTAACGACCAGACATGTGTAAACTGTTGGATGTTTTCTGTTCAATGTAAACCGCGCTGATGTCTAATAGTGCGGTATATAAGAATTGTTAATAAATAATAAATAAATAAAATAATAATAAATAAATAAGTGAGGCATGAGCCTGGGCAGTGTGGCAAGTGTGGAAGGGAGATGAGTCTGAGGGAAAAGTTGTGATGGAGGAGCACATGAGCAATGCATGAACTTAGGCAGGGTGGTGAGTGTAGAGGGGAAGGTGAGTTGGGAGGGTGAAATGTGATTTTTGGGGGCATCATTGAGGCATAAGCCTGGGCAGAGCAATGAATGTAATGTCACCCACCCACCTGAATCAACTAACTCATTCACACAGCTGCTCCTGTCCACTCACATTCACAGACCCAACAGTATACCTGTAGCTATCCTTCTCCCCTCTCTAACATAGAAACATGATGACAGAAAAAGACCACATGGCCTATCTAGTCTGTCCTTCCATATCAACAACTACAATAGTCCACTTTTTACCTTTAAAGATCCTCTGTGTTGGTCCCATGCTTTTTTGAATTCAGTTACTGTCCTCATCTCTACCACCTCCACTGGGAGACTATTCCATGGATCCACTACTCTTTCCGTAAAGAAATATTTCCGCGTATCACTCCTGAATCTATCTCCCTTCACACTCATCCCATGTCCCCTCGTAGCAGAACTTGCTTTCAATTGAAAGAGGCTCTCTCCCTGCCACGGAGGTATTTAAACATCTCAATCATATCACCTCTATCCCGCCTTTCCTCTAAGGTGTACATATTAAGATCCTTAAGTCTGTCCTCATATGCTTTATAATGAAGCCCACTAATCATTTTAGTAGCCACCCTCTGCACCGACTCCATCCTGTTCTCATCCTTTTGAAGGTGCGGTCTCCAGAATTGCACACTATACTCCAAATGAGGTCGCACCAAAGACTTATACAGAGGCATTATCACCTCCTTTTTTCTGCTAGCCATTCCTCTCCGTATGCACCCAAGCATCCTTCTAGCTTTTGCCGTCGCCTTTTCTACCTGTTTAGCTACTTTAAGATCATCAGATACAACCACGCCTAGGTCCCGCTCTTCTTTAGTGGACAAAAGTACTTCACCTCCTATACTGTATTGCTCCCTTGGATTGCTGCAGCCCGAATGCATGACCTTACATTTGTTAACATTAAATCCCAGCTGCCAAATTCTAGACCATTCTTCAAGCTTAGCTAGATTCCCTCCTCATGTTATCTACACCTTCCTGGGTGTCTACTCTATTGCAGATTTTGGTATCATCTGCAAAGAGGCAAACCTTACCCGACAGCCCTTCCGCTATATCACTAACAAAGATGTTAAAAAGAATCGGACCAAGGACAGATCCCTGGGGCACACCACTGGTAACATCCTTCTCCTCAGAGTGAGCTCCATTTACTTGTACTCTTTGTCGCCTCCCACCCAACCAATTTCTAACCCAAGCAGTAACTTTAGGGTCCATCTTTAGGGTCCAGTTATTCACTACCCCTACAGTCACTTGTTTACTTATTAACCAGTCACCCATATTCCCAAATCCACTCGTTCAGAGACACACATTTCCACACACAGGCTCCATCTACCCTCCCAGCCCACCAGTCCTCCTCTTCTACCTAAAAAGAGGCAGGCCGATCAGATGGCTCAGTGGCTGTGCTATGTAAAGAGCTTGGAAGCTGTGTGCAACTTGTGTTTCGATACGTCTCGGGCATGATGAGTACATCAGATAGTTACTTTAAAAAGAGTAGGTTTACCTATTTGTGTTAGTGAATCTATAAGAATCATCATCAATATGCTGATTTTTGAGTAATACAGTGCTTTCATTACCATTTAGGATCACATGAATTTTCAAGTGCTAAAATGGGGTCATATATGGAAAAAGGTTTGGACTGGGGGAAATCCACCGGGATAAGCAGCATGGAATCTGTCTACCTTTTGGGAGCCTGACAGGTACTTGTGACTTGGATTGACTACTGTGGGAAACAGGATACTGGGCTTAATGGACCTTTGATCTGACCCAGTATGGCATATCTTATGTTCTTAAGTTACGGGGTATACTTACTACCCTATCTGATCCAAACTGCTCAAAGATCAAAATATCATCAGTGTACAACCAAAAATAAAGACTAGCTCACATAATAATGTGCAGAAAGGAGATAAATAAATCTTAAACAATGAAGAAGAGAGAAGAGGCTTGGGCACCCCTCTCTCAAGTTCAAACCAGGAAGAAGCTGAATTCTGAAACTGCTTATGATCCTTCAAAAATGAGGTAAATCAGCAGAGCATGACCTCTTCTATCCCCAAATCAGCAAGTCGTTGAACCAATATATCTGGAATGACAGAGTCAAAGACAAATTTCAAATCAAGAAAAACTATAAGTCTTATTGGTATCCCCCAATCCACATACTTGTCAGATAGTGAGGTAACCAAGGTCTCAGGGTTGCAAACTGTTCTGAAACCATGCTGTCAAGGGTCCAAAATCAAGTCATCCTGTCAAACCCATCTAAAAATTGTATTTATTTATTTATTTAATGGTATTTATATACCGCCTTATCATTCAATCAAAGCGGTTTCCACGGCAAACAATCAAGGGGGCAAATGTTTTCATGCAGTGTACAGAGTGGTGTGTATGTGTTGGCAGGGATGTGATTAGATAAAAATATTCTTGTCCCCAGCCCACCGCTCCCCACCCCACATTTAACTGTATTGGTTATTTTTTCTTCCATTTTCATCTTTGTTTTCTTGACTACTTTACCAGCTTCTCTTAGTTTTTCTAGATATTGTTGTTTGTCTTCCTCTTTCTGCAATCTCTTATAGTTTATGAAAGCTGTTAGTTTTCCTGATACCAAGGACCCTCATTTTTGAGTGAACAATATCCAATTGTGCTCAGATACTGAACCACACCATCCTATGATGTCTGGATGCCAGATGCAGGGGCGGCCCAAGGGTGATGCGGGGCCATGTGCGGAGACTCATTGCAGGGCCTCATTTGCATAGCCACTGGATCTCATTTGCATAAATTTATTTTATTTTATTTTAAAATGTATATGTATATATATATATACTATTTGCATGGGCAATGACTATAAAGAGTCTTCCAGATTTCTACATTACTACACTTCAATGTGAACTGTTAGGCACATTAGGAAGTGCTATATACCCTGCTCATTTAGAATCCATAGCAAACCCACCATATCATAACAGCCCTACCAGGACTCACAAAGCACCATACCCTACTTATCAAAAGGCAACACTGCAAATATTAGACCAATACATCTCAGAGAATACCCATACATCTCTTACTTGGGATAGAGAACAAATGGGACTTTCACATGAACAGAATACTGCAGCTTGGCTATACATGCAAAACATAGTCTGTCACCAAACATAGAACAAGGGATCATAATTTAGAGATATGAAGACAATAATTAAACTGGGAACCTCAAAAGCCAAACTTGGAATATACAACAACACTGGAGAAATAAAACTATAAATTAATTTCCTCTTGTACTAAACAAAACGCAAAGATAATAACAATGCACATTTCCCAGAGTTGACACATTCCAGTTAATAAATTTAAAATAAATAGCTTTTTTTTACCTTTTGTTATTTGGGCATTTTATTTTCCAGTTGCTTTCTTCATGTCTTTTGCTTACTCTCTATTGTCTGCTGTCCATTTGTCCTTTTTTCTTTCTTCTAGTTTTCTCCATTCTCTCTACATCTGTCTCTAACATACTGATCTTTCCCCTTTTGCCCTTTCCTCCATTTCTTTCTTTATTACTTTTTCATCCACTCATATTTCACCCTTCCATCCTCAATCCCCACTTATATATTTATTTATTTATTTACATTCTCTTATATACCATGCTATTCTGCATCAGTGCAGTTTACATTGAACAAACTGAAATTACATTGAACAGGGCATTATAACTTGAAGATAACTATTTTACAGGGAACATGGGCTATGGAGGGTTAAGTGGCTTGCCGAAGACCACAAGGAGCACCTGTGGGACTAGAAACCCCAGTCCCACTTACTCTCCCAATATTCAGCCAATCATCGATTTTTCTTCCCTCTCACACAAAATATCTGTTCACCTCTCCATCCTCGCTCCCCCATCTTATTTTTTTCTCTGGCCAGTCCCAGCCCCACCCCCTTCTGATCCTCTCCCAGCATCAGCTCTATTCTAGTTCCATCCCCTCGCAACATCCACTCCCTTCCAGTCTCATTCGCCCATTCCCCAACATCAGCCCATTTCCAGTGCTAGCCCCTCAGTATCAGTCCTCCTACAGTCCCTCCCAGCATCCAACCCTTCTTGTCCTAGTCCCCATTTGCCAGCATCAGCCCATTTCCAGTCATACCCCCCCCCCCCCAGTATCAGTCTTCCTCTAGTCCCTCCCAGCATGTTCCCTCCCAGTCCCAGTTCTCCATCCCCCATTCCCAGGCTATTTCCAGTCCTAACCCCCATTATCATTCCTCCTTCAGTCCCACCCAGCATCAGCTCCTTTCCAGTCCCCCAGCATCAGCCCATTTCCAGTCCTAACCTCCCAATATCAGTTCCCTTCCAGTCCCAGTCCCCCAGTCCCCCATCCCCAGGCCATTTCCATTCCTATCCTTTCCCCAGTATCAGTTCTCTTCCAGTCTCTCCTAGTATGCTCTCCCTTCCAGTCTCAGTCCCCCATCACTTAACATCAGCCCATTTCCAGTCCTGGCCCCCCCTCCCGTTCCTTCTAGCCCTGACTCCCCCCCAGCCACACACCAAAAGGGGCCCCACATCTGATTGGCTTCAGAGAGAGCCGGGAGTCCTGAAGTCCCAGTTGACCTCTGAACAGCCACAGAAGTAAAGAGCGGCGTGCCCCGTTTGACCTCCCAGCACTCAGCGTGCCGGTGGGTTCCTTTACATCACAGTCGCGGGAGAGAAGGCAAATGTCACTCTTTACTCTGCAGCTGTTCAGAGGTTAGCTGGGGCTTCGGGCTTCCCCAGCTCTCTCTGCAGCTGGTCAGGCATAGGGCTCCCCAAGGTGCGGGGCCATGTGGGGGCAACATTCCCGCACAATGGACGGGCCAGCCCTGGCCAGATGATCACCTTTTCCACCCCAAATCTGACGTTCCCCAAGCTTTCTCCCTACTCAGGCTTAGGCCTTTCCCCTAGCACTCTTACTCTCCAACTAAGACAGAACCCCTCCCTAGGTTTGATTTCCCTCCCATCCCTTGCAGGTTCAACCCATAGCTTTCTTTGCCCCCTCTCCACTGTGGATTCCCCTCCCCCTGTTTTCTCTCTGCCCTCCAGCTTTCTCTTCCTCTCTCCCTGTCCCTCAGCAAGACCTCTTTTCATTCTCCAGCTATCTCTATCCCCCCCTTTCTCTCTCTCGCAACCCAACCCCAGAACACCACCCCATAGCTTTCCCTCAAATCACCACCCTAGCACACGCCACATAGCTTCCAGTTCCCAGTACACACACTTCCACAGCTCTTTCCCAATGCTGCCTCAGCATACTCCCTGAGATCTCTCTATCCCACTCCTCTAGCATATGCCTTGAGCATGTCTTTTTCTCCTCCTTCCCTCAGACTACTCATCACAAGAGAAGGAGGAGAGCAGCCGCATGTCTCCTCTTCCGAAGCCAAGCTTGGCTGTTCACTTTGGACAGTCCTTCGGTTTAAATTTAGTAGCTGGACATGGTGGCAGTCGAGGATGTGACCTGATGTGCAGCAACTCTCCTCCACCTCTTGTGCTGATAAGCTCTGGTGGATGAGAAGGAAACCAAAGTATGACAGCACCATCCAGAGAGACATCAGAAGGAAGAGGGGAAGTGGGTATGGGAAAAGATAAGAGTGCTGTCTTGGCTATTTAAATTTAAGGTGACTCTGGGACATGTAGGCAGATGTTATTCTTTTGAGCTTCATAACAGACACATTTGCTGGCTTCCAAGCTCATTGATCCCAGGCATCATCCATCTGTGAGCAACAGAACCAATGAATATCTTAAACTAGGGATTCTTAAATTTTTCGTATAAAAGGTCACATAGAGCATTTCATACCAATAAGTGGCCCAAAATACTCTGTCAGAGTATGCTCAGTTAGAAGGAACCTGTCTTCTAAGTTATGTGAAATACTGGCTAAGGGAAGACAGCGCGCAGGGTTCTCAGGGCTGTAGCAAATATGGAATATTTGACTCTGACTTAATTACTAAGAAATTGACAACTGTGCCCTCTGTATTCCCCTTCCCCCAGCATTTGCCTTGGTCTTTCCTCCTTCCCTGCCATCGGTCCCATGCCTTTCTTCTGTTCTCCTCTCAATATCTCCCCTTTTCTCTTCCATTGCTCCCCAGCATCTTCCTTTTCTTTTCTCCTCCCAGAATCTTCAATATTTCTGCATTTTCACCTCAGCATCTACCCTTCTCTTCTCCACTTCCATTCAACGTCTTCCAGTTTTCCTTTCCTCTCTCTGCCTCCTAACATCTTCTTTCTTCTTTCCCTACTGCTAGTGTCTTCTCCTTTGGTAATTCTTTCAACCAGCCATCAGCCACACTTCAACCTGGGCCTCTCTCATCATGTTGCTGGTGATGCTCCAGCCCAGGCCTCTCTTCTCATGCCAACACAACGTACTGTCCTCACACTGCCAATAATGCCCGCACCCTGGACCTCTGTCATCCCACAACTGGTGGCAATTCTGCCTGGGCCTCTGTCATCTGCCTTCTGGAGCCTCTGGAGCTCATACTGAAGTAATGTAAGCCTTTCTGCATTTGTCTCTGCCAATCTAAATTATATTGCTTAGCTAAACAGATCATGGCTGAATATCACCAGGTATCTATATTGTTGGGGGGAATGCCCACGGTCCACCCCAGTGCTATTTGAATAGTACTAAGGCAGTCTAAGATTTTTCAGCAACACTATCAGTACAGTGCCACTGAAAATTCACAAATAGGTGGTTATACATTTAGCGGCTACTGTTAAACATATAAATCCCTTTGAATATTGGGATGTTTATTTCATATCTGTGAGTTATGATCTTTAATTCTCTTATTTTTATATTCTTGCTTTTCTAATTTGATTTATGTATGAACCTGACATGGTGTACTCTATTTTAATTTCAGATTATGATTTTATGGTTTTATTTTATTTATTTTATTTTATTTTATTATGCCATTTATGTTTATGTTTATGCAATTTCTTGATATACCGCCCAGGCTGAAGGGCATCAGAGCAGTTTACAATCACTATAAGCAGGTACTGGATACATTCCCTCGTCCCCAAAGGGCTCACAATCTATGTGTACCTGAGGCAATGAGTTGTTAATTACATTACAGTTTTGCCAGTTGTTCGTTGTCCCCACCTTGAGTACGTTTTTGGAAAGACAGCCAAGAAATTGGAATATAAATAAAACTTTAGAAATTATCTTGTGCAGCACTGTGGATGCATGTAGACTAATTCTATGTCACACCTAAATTAACACATGTCGTTATGCACACATTTCACGCCTATTTTATAAAGGAAAATATGTGCGTATTCTGCTTTAAGAAAATAGAGACATAAGTGGTCGAAAACGTGTGTTAATTTAAGCCACAAGTACTTACACCAGACTACGGGTGGTATAAATGCCTGCACCTAGATTTTTCAAAAATGCATGTAAGAATATAAGATATGACATACTGGGTCAGACCAAGGGCCCATCAAGCCCAGTATCCTGTTTCCAACTGTGGCCAGTCCAGGTCAGAAGTACCTGTCAGATTCCCAAAAGGTATATGGATTCCATGCTGCTTGTCCCCAGGGTAAGCAGTGGATTTCCCTGGTCCTCTTTAATAATGGTTTATGGACTTTTCCTCCAGGAACTCATCCAAACCTCTTTTAAATTGATCTACGCTAACAGCTTTTACTACATCCTCTGGTTGCGAACTCCAGAATTTGATTATTCATTCAGTAAAAAAGTGTTTTCTCCAATTAGTCTTAAATGTGTTACATTGTAACTTTATTGCATGTCCCCTACTCCTTCAAAAAGTAGAAAGACAAAAACAACCAATCTACATTTACCTGTTCCACACCATTCATTATTTTATAGACCTCTATAATACATCTCCCCTCAGCCGTCTGTTTTCCAAGTTGAAGAACCCTAACCTTTTAAGCCTCTCCTCATAGGGGTATCCTTCCATCCCCTTTACCATTATTGTTACTCTTTTCTGTACTTTTTCTAATTCTGCTATATCCTTTTTAAGATATGGTGACCAGAACTGCACAAAATATTCAAGGTGTGGTCACACAATGGAATGATACAGAGTCATTATAATATCCTTTGTTTCATTCTCCATTCCTTTCTTTATGATTCCTAGCTATTATAGTATTTTATAATTTTGGCAGCACTTTGCCAAAACTCTTCCCCTGTACATGATCACAGTGAAAGTGCATGCGATCAGCCTGATGTGCATACTTTCAGAATAGCAAATATGTCAAATATACACATAAATGCCTACTTACATGCATATGTGACTTAAATACCTAGATC
Source organism: Ichthyophis bannanicus (assembly GCA_033557465.1). Taxonomy (NCBI): domain Eukaryota; kingdom Metazoa; phylum Chordata; class Amphibia; order Gymnophiona; family Ichthyophiidae; genus Ichthyophis; species Ichthyophis bannanicus. The sequence goes on from CM066032.1 coordinate 1,189,968,840, forward strand.
TACGTGCATTATTTGTGCATACGTCTAGGTGGCTTTTTATAAATTTATCCCCAAAGGGGTATTTTACAAGCTCTATTCGTGATGTGGATGTCTAAAAATGGGCATTCAGACAAGCAAATTTATAGAGTACTTTGGTGACTCATTCCCAAAAGATGAAATATTTCCCACTTAAACTCATGTATACTCTTATTCATTAATACACAACTTACTTTTTCCTTTTTCTTACCCTATCTTACAATACTCAATTCTCTACATTATCACATTTAATCATTACATTAAGAATTCTAGTGAACTACAATACATTTTTCCTGGCTCAGATAAGATGAAAAGATTTTTAAAACTTGTAAATATTTTAAATCTATATATATGTTTAAACTATACCTAATCAGCATTTACTCAGCATTGTAACCCTCAAATTACCTTTTCTATTATGTACAATTTAATGTTCGCTGTAATTTCAATTGTTTGTATAAGTTTCAATGTAATGTTCAAGTTTTGTTCTATGTAAACTGCTTTGATTTTTCTGAAAGGCGGTATATAAAACCGTTCAATAAATAAATAAATAAATATAAATGTCCCCAGATCCATTTTAGAAAGCCAGGTATATAGACGTCCCTGGTGCAAGTACATCCAGGTAGCATGGGGATATGGTGGAGGCATGGCCTGAGTGGAGCAATGGGGAAGCAGGTTACGAGCTATTTCGGAATGGCACAAGCACGTTTAGCCCTGGATGGTGAGGTGCTCATGCCTATACCTGCTCCTGACCACGAAAATGTGCAAAAAAGTGCTTATTTCATGGATGCAACTCTTCCAGGGGAAAGAGCAAAATGTCCTTTCATCACCACATTTAATATTTCCTAGCCCAAGAAACCTACATGTAAATACATACTCCAAACATATAACTGGCATCTGAGTATCTGAAATGGCAGGCCATGACGTGCATGTCATCCCCCCCCCCCCCTCCTTCTGAAATATCCCTGCCAGTACGTCCCGGTACCTACCCAATTCTGAGGCCATGCAATTCAGGGACATCCATATTTGTGAAATGGTCTACACCAATGCACAGCCTTGCTATCTGCATGGGGCCTGTCTCCATAAGCTGTTACAGGGATGTTCATTTTTCGGGGTGGAGATGGAGCGATTTCAGAAGGCAATTCTTCATGCCTCTCTTCACCACTGCCACTCCCCCCCAATTATTGACCATTCTGCTCTGTACATCCCAGATTCTTCTTAGACATCCCTTCTAAAACCCCACTTCACGTGTTCTGTGTATGTGCTGTAGCTGGATACCCACAGGACTCATGAAATTATTAGGCCTTTTCCTTCTTAAGTGTGTGTGTGTTTTTAAAGCCTGCTGCCCGACAGCTGGTGGTTATTATGCTTGTTTTGGTTTGTCCAGTTTCAAAGTCCAAATCATATGCTCAGGAAAAGCATTTTTTCAGCATATCTACATGTTTCATGCTTTAATTCAACAGCTCAAATGCATTTCTATGATATCAACAAGTGTCCTACAATGACACTACATGCAAACGCAATCTTACTATTAGTATTTAAATAACCAGGTACAAGCACCTTTTCCCAATAACTACCCTGAACTGTGCTAAGGTTGCAATCAAATCTATTTCAAGGGATGATTACAGTTCTTTTTTATGTATAATCAATATTCTGGACAGCTGTGAAATACATTCGACTGAAGTCTTATTACAGTTCAGCATGGAAGTCGCAGCACATAATTATGACATTCTTGCTGAATGGTTATCATTTAAACGAGACATGAAATCTCAGGACTGACTGCATGTTACATTTGCCAGACGTGCTCGCCCTGAGAAACAGCAGTGAGGTTAACAAGGAAATTTCTTCGGTATTTTCTAGTACATATGACAGTGGCGCAGCTCGCCATGTGGGCACCAAAGCACTGTTCAGGCAGGGTGGTGCCACCTGGTTTAATTTAGTTATTTGGCATTTGATATACTAAGGTAAAAAGCACAGAAGAACGGTTTACATTTCCAGTAAAATACAAAACAGGTAAAAGAAGGAAGAAAGGAGAAAAAAGGAGCATAATGCTCACCTATGTTAATAAGGTGAGGGAAACGGGAAGATACCCATCTTATTGGTGGCACCTACCTGGATGTAAAGTACAATGAAGCAAAAGTAGCAATTTCTGGAACTTATGTGTCCCACAAAATGAGAAGCTTCTCTTCTAAATACTTAGGGCCTGATATTTAGTGATGGCGGCTAGTGCGATTACAGCACCTAGTCATCACCGCTTAATGCTAAACCCAGATATTCACTGCCGGGGTCATATCCGGCCACCAGCATTGAATATCAGCCGCACAGCCCAGAAGCCAACCAGTCAGTCACGATATTGAGCAGCTGCCTAGTTAGCTTCCATGGGTAAAGCTAGGCATGGTGAAAAGGTTGGGATGGGTGAAGAAAGCCCCCAGGTAAGTGAAAGCCCCCAGGTAGGTGATACATTAAATAACTTTATGGAAATGGGTAACAGGGGTAACATATGGAAAGCAGTGTGTATTAATGCCCGTAGCATGGGAAATAAGATCCCTGATGTTGAAGCTTTGGTGGGAGTGGCTGACTTGGATTTAGTGGCAGTTACAGAAACATGGTTCACAGAAAACCATGATTGGGATGTAACTATACCTGGCTATACTTTATTCAGAAAGGACAGGGTAGGAAGAAGGGGAGGAGGAGTGGCACTATATGTAAAAACTACTATTAAAGCTTTGGAATTACAGAGCTTAAAAGGGAGAGAGGAGGCATTGTGGGTTAAACTAGAAAGAGGGAAAGAGAAATCTTTTTGCATTGGTGTGATATACAGACCTCCCTCACAAGAGGAAGAGGTGGACAGAGAGTTAATTGAAGACATGCGCAGCATTGCTAGGAAAGAGGAAGTGCTACTGATAGGAGATTTCAATATGCCAGATGTTGATTGGCACATTCCTGCTGCAGTATCATCTAGAAGTAAGGAGATCCTGGATTCTCTACAGGGAGAACTATTCAGGCAATTGGTAACAGACCCCACATGTGAAGGGGCCATACTGGACTTGGTGCTTACCAATGGTGAAAGTGTTTCTGATGTTGTAGTGGGAGATCATTTTGCATCCAGTGATCACCAGATGGTGTGGTTCAGTATTAGGACTAGGGCTGTTAGAATCCATTCAAAGGCGAGGATCTTAGATTTTAGGAAGACTAACTTTGCGAAGATGGGCCAATACCTCAGGGAGTCGTTAGTTGGATGGGAACAGCTGAGGGATGTAGAAAAACGGTGGGAAAAACTGAAAGGGGATATTTTAAGGGCAACCAACCTTTTTGTTAAAATGGCAAATAAAGGTAAAAGGAAAAGGAGACCACTATGGTTTTCGAAAGAAGTAGCTGAAAAAGTGAAGAAAAAGAGGGAGGCCTTCATGAAATACAAGAGATCACAGAGAGAGGAAGACATGCATCTGTATTTGGAAAAACTTAGAGAAGCTAGAAAAGTAGTCAAGAAGGCAAAGATTCAAAAGGAGGAGGAAATAGCCAATGCAATAAAATGGGGGATAAGACATTTTTCAGATATATTAGTGAGAAGAGGAAGGGCAAGAGTGGTATTGTCAGACTCAAGGGTGCAGGGGAGGAATATGTAGAAGCTGATAAGGATAAAGCAGAATTGCTTAACAAATATTTTGTTCTGTGTTCACAGATGAAGAACCAGGAGCAGGACCTCAGAAAACACCCACAAATAGGAACAGAAGCAAAGGACATCTTGAACAATTTTCAAAAGACTGTGTTCGTGAGAAACTATCTCAACTTAAAGTAGACAAAGCGATGGGACCGGATAGGATACACCCGAGAATACTGAGGGAACTTGGGGATGTTCTAGCAGCTCCACTGACTGACCTTTTCAATGCCTCGTTAGAGTCGGGAGTGGTGCCAAAGGACTGGAGAGAGGCTTTTGTGGTGCCTTTACACAAAAGTGGAAGTAAGGATGTGGTTGAAAACTACAGGCCGGTTAGTTTAACTTCGGTGGTGAGTAAATTATTGGAAACGCTGCTGAAAGAGAAAATAGTGAGGATTCTGGAGTCCAGCGGATTACAGGATCCGAGGCAGCATGGATTCACCAGAGGCAGGTCTTGTCAGACAAATCTGATTGATTTCTTTGACTGGGTGACCAGGGAGTTGGACCGAGGGAGAGCCCTAGATGTGGTGTATTTAGATTTCAGTAAAGCCTTTGACACTGTTCCTCACAGGCAACTTATAAACAAACTGAGCACCCTAGGGATGGACCCTAAAGTTTCTGCTTGGGTTAGAAATTGGTTGGGTGGGAGGCGACAAAGAGTACAAGTAAATGGAATTCACTCTGAGGAGAAGGATGTTATCAGTGGTGGGCCCCAGGGATCTGTCCTTGGTCCGATTCTTTTTAACATCTTTGTTAGTGATATAGCGGAAGGGCTTTCAGGTAAGGTTTGCCTCTTTGCGGATGATACCAAAATCTGCAATAGAGTAGACACCCAGGAAGGGGTAGATAACATGAGGAGGGATCTAGCTAAGCTTGAAGAATGGTCTAGAATTTGGCAGCTGCGATTTAATGTTAAAAAATGTAAGGTCATGCATTTGGGCTGCAGCAATCCAAGGGAGCAATATAGTATAGGGGGTGAAGTACTTTTGTCCACTAAAGAAGAGCGGGACCTAGGCGTGGTTGTGTCTGATGATCTTAAAATAGCTAAACAGGTAGAAAAGGCGACGGCAAAAGCTAGAAGGATGCTTGGGTGCATACGGAGAGGAATGGCTAGCAGAAAAAAGGAGGTGATAGTGCCTCTGTATAAGTCTTTGGTGCGACCTCATTTGGAGTATAGTGTGCAATTCTGGAGATTGCACCTTCAAAAGGATGTGAACAGGATGGAGTCGGTGCAGACGGTGGCTACTAAAATGATTAGTGGGCTTCATTATAAAGCATATGAGGACAGACTTAAGGATCTTAATATGTACACCTTAGAGGAAAGGCGGGATAGAGGTGATATGATTGAGATGTTTAAATACCTCCGTGGCATAAATGTTCAGGGAGAGAGCCTCTTTCAATTGAAAGCAAGTTCTGCTACGAGGGGACATGGGATGAGGATGAAGGGAGATAGATTCAGGAGTGATATGCGGAAATATTTCTTTACGGAAAGAGTAGTGGATCCATCGAATAGTCTCCTAGTGGAGGTGGTAGAGATGAGGACAGTAACTGAATTCAAAAAAGCATGGGACAAACACAGAGGATCTCTAAAGGAAAAAATGGGACTGTTGTAGTTGTTATGGAAGGACAGACTAGATAGGCCATGTGGTCTTTTTCTGTCGTCATATTTCTATGTTTCTATATTTCTAGCCTATCTTTATCCACGGGTCACTAACTAGGCAGTGGCTCAATATCGCCGCTGACCGGTTAGCGATGGGTAGTGCCCTCAGAATGCCCCCAGAGCTCCCAGATGCTTACCGTGTAGCATCGGGGCAAATAGCAGCAGAATCCAGGGATATTCCGCAGCACTAACACAGTTAATGCCCACTTAGAGACAGTTGCATGGTTTGCAGGTCTGTAAACTGTGTAGCTGCCTTTGAATATCGAGCCCTTACTGCTTTCTTTCTACAGTCCTTCACTACCCCCATCTGTCTCTCCTTTCCTCTCATCTTCTCCTTCATGGCTTGTCTTGCCTCCCTTAGATCAGTCCAAACTCCTCTGCATTAATTTTCAGCCACAAAAGTGTGCTCTCAAACTGGCTTTTATTCAAAATTCACAACAGTCCTTGACTCTGGTATCCACCTGTCATACACCAACATGGCTAGCAGGGAATTCCAGGGTCAAAGGATCAACTGTCTCCCATAAGAGTGTAGAAGTAACAGAGTAGTTGCATTAAGTCTGTTTTTCTAATATTTTCCTATAGTTTACTTTATACCCCTTTACTGGCTAAAGATGGAAGATTGAAGATTTTTACAGAGCATTAAGTCTAGAAGCCAAGAACTTAACAGACAGCAGAAGCAGCTACCACAGAAATTACAGAGGTCTGCATACCACAGCTTTAGGAGAAAGTACCAGTTAGAAACCCTGCATTCCAAAGTTTTTGATTATACTCAGTGATAAGAAAACTCCTGCAACTGCAGAAAGCAGTAAAGGGAGTAATTTGACAACATAATGCCTACTTGAAAAGTGCAAAAAGGCACCTATTTTAATGCTACTTTAAACTACCATTACTTCAACTTATCATTTGCATAGCACTACAAGGCGTACGTAGCACTGCACATATACTGTACATGTAGGAGACAGTCCCTGCTCTATAGAGCTTATAGTCTAATCAAGACAGACAACATATCAACTAAGGTAAATCTAGGGAAATTGTAAAAATACACATAGGTGGTGAGCAGGAGAAGAGTAGAATTCCTGAGGAGCAGCGTAAGAGAGATAAGACAGGAAAGGTAGTGAGGAGCAGCAGAAAAAGTGTACTTATAGGTCAGTAGGAGAAGTTTGAACTGGAACTGGTGAAGTAACTTGAGAAGAGGGGTTACATACAACATAGCAACACTGGTGGAAGATTAGCTATGCTCCTGAGTTTTGAACAGATTGAAGGGGAGAGAGTGATTCAGGGAGATACTAGAGAGTGGATAAGGGTTTTAGTAGTGTGCTCAGAAAGGAAGGGGTAAATTTTGCTGATGTTATAGAAGAGCAAACAGATTTTAGCTATCTGTTGGATGTGTGTGGAGAAAAAGAGAAGAGTCAAAGGTTGCGAGCTGAGGAAACAGAAGAGTATAGTGTTATTCACAGAAATTCAGAAAAGAGGAAGGGGGAAAGTGAGTTTAGGGGGAAAAATAAGGAGCTTGGTTTTGACCATGTTCAGTTTCAGATGGTATCTTTATGCATCTATAAAATAGGCTCCTACAGTGACCCACTATAGCATATGCATTCTCTTGCACAAATTCAGATGCACTCCAAAAAAGAAGTGCATGTACTCACATATTTTATAAAATACATATGTACATCACAACTTCATCCTAGCTCCACCCAAACTATGTTCCTAGGAATGTCTACATGAATATCATGGAAAAGGCACAATCTGCATGTAAAACTTGCTTTTTAAACAAGAACCTTATAAAATTAACCACATGCCTAGTTTTAAGAATCCAGAACATGCCTACCCTGAGCCTATTTTATAAAAAAAGTGGGCACCTAAAATAGGTGCATAGGTGGTGCAAAAATCTAGGCATGGGAACTTATGCTTGCTCTAGTGCTGGTGTAAATACAGACACCTAGATTTTTCAAGTATGTGGTTAAGTTATAATATTTTATAACATAGGCGTGTAAATTTAGGCTCTGCCTATGCTCTGCCCAAGCTCCAGTCCTGTACATGCCCAAAATGAAAGTACGCACGATTGCACCTACGTGCTCATTTACGTGCCGCAACCTTGAGGGGGGACCTCAGTGTTGTGGGTAGTTCAGATGAGAGAGTGTTGGTACCCATAGGTTTTTGTTTTTTGCAGCTGCAGAGGATCAGATGGGTTGGTGGTATGGGGAATCTGATGTTTTTTTTTGGGGGGGGGGGGTAAGGTGGATTGGATGCTTTTGAAGAGGGGGTAGGAAGGATCCAGGGCTGGCCCCAGAGTCGGTTCAAGGTGTTGGCATCCTAGACAGACCTTAAGCCTTACACCCCCCTTGGCTGTCAAAACCTATAATTTAGCTTTAAATGCCTTGCTCTTGTTGCTCCCTAGAAGCTGCCAGACTAATATGCCTAATGGTTGGGTCAGTCTTGCGAGGATTGGATGCTTTTGAGGGGAGTAAGGTTGGGAGGATTCTTTCTGGGGGAAGTGGGCGATGTTGTAAAGGGGGGGGGGGGTTGGGAATTGGAGTTCAAAGTCAAGGGGGGTGACCCAAGGGGGGCCTGACCTTGAGATTCACAGCTTCCTCTGTCAGCAAGCACTTATATATGCGCCCCTTCACAATTCGTTTTTAGATCCCTAGTGCTCCTTTCCCAAATTTTGATTAGTTAACTCAATTGTAATCATCTCAACACAATCCCTCTTGGAAAATCCTATAAGTCTGAAATCCTGTGGGGGTTATTTTAAGGCCCTATTTGTGATTTGCATGTGTGAAAATGACCATTCACACATGCAGATCACATCCATGTCCCAAAAGCAATTTTAGAAAGGCCCAAATGTACACGTCTCTGCCGCGATTACATCCAAATCAAATGGGGGGGACGGCCCTAAGAAGATCCACGTGCATCTCCAATTTCCGCACACTTAAGTCTGCCAGGGGACACATCCATATTTAGAACCGCTCCTTGGCATGAATAGGCTTTCCAAAAGTGCTAGTTTCCGCCAGCTCTCAATAGTAGGAATGACAGCAGAATGCCCTTTCACTGCTCCAATAATTTTCTCCCCCTTCAAAAAAGGATACGAGTTAAATAGAAAGGCCTTTCTGTTTACTGGATGTTAAAGGAGATGTTTATCTTTTGGGGTAAGGATACATAAATTTCAGAATACATTTACACTAGGGAGAGGTAGCCAGTAATCAGAAACATTAGAATTTTGAATAAACTTTATTAAGGGGGGTGGTGGGTAAAACAAAATAATTAAGAAGGCAGCATAAAAAAAACAGAAATCAACTGTAAATAATGTAACACCTTTTAGCACCTTTAAGGTTGGCAATATGAACAGTAAGTACAGATTTTGTCAGAATACACTTTGCAAGAATACACTACTTATTTGTGACTCTACCTCTGCCAGTTCCTGGAGGCCTTTCTTTGCTAAAAAGATTTCTACTTTTAACCATAATAGTTTACAATCCTGTATTTCTGTCCTAAAGATCCCCTATTGTGCTGTACAGTCAGTTCAAACCAAAAATTCAGGCATATTTGTCCCAGTTTCCTGGCGTGTATCAGGAACTTTCTTAGTTCAAGGTTGCCCCATCCAAAACTCTGTAATTGAACTCACTTACCCAAACCACTGGCCAAGGTGTGTGCATGCAGTCTCACCACTGGCATACTAGGGCCCCATATCCTGATGGCATTCTGGTATGCTGGGTCCTGCAGGGTCTCCTGATGCTTGGGTCCCATGATGTAAGCCACTGGGCCCTCCTATTCACGACACACCTATATATTCAAGGAAAAATAAAACTCCCTATTGAAGCAGGTAAGCCATCAGAATTCACGCTTGCCCAAGTATGCCTGCTCTAGTGTGTGTGCACTACTCTGATATTAGAGCTAGCAACTTACTTCCCTAGCTAGGTCTTTTCAGGGATCTGTTCTGGTTCCACAATCCCTCAGGAGCAAGGGTTGTCTCCTTAGAGCCAGCAGCTTTCCTTCTGCTACTTACAATTCTAGTGGCTCTTTCTCTGGAAGTGCCCTTTCATCAGTTTTCCTTACATATGTTTTCTGTGTCACTCTCTTCTAACAGGTTACCTTCAACTCTTCTTGATCCCTTATAGCTCTGCAGCCCTGGGACACTGGCAGCTCTGAGCACTACCCTGGCTTTCACAGCTCTTAGCTGGCCTGAATCTAGGGCTCAGACTATGTGCTCCACTCTAGGTGACTCCTTATTAAGCTCATTACCAGGGGGTCCCATGGTCATTTTCTTGGTGATAGCTGTCTCAATTAGGCGCTGTACTAATCCTCTAACACATGGGATTATGCAACACCCTACAGTGGTCAGGATTCCTAGAACTATCGATAGGGAGGTTAGGACAGATATTATCACTCCTTTCCATTTGCCAAACCATGACTCCAACCACCCCATTAGGGAAGTGTCTACCCCGGAGTTTTCTGCAAATTCCTCTGCTAAGGTTGTGAGGCCTTTCAGAGCCCTAGTGATGGTCCCATCAGGGGCAGTATGGTTTGGGAGGAACTTACAACACTGGCCAGCCAAAACAACACAAACCCCGCCCTTTTCTGTCAATAACATATCTAAGGCCAACCTATTCTCCCAGGTCATTCTACTGGTGGCATCCAGCTGTTCTGCTATCCCTTTCACTGTGTCCCTGGTATAGTTTATAAACCTTTGTTGGTTATAAAATATATAATTTATCCAGTCCACATTTTTATTTATTGTGGACCACCAGAACAAAGCTGATTTGAACCCTGCTGCTATCTGGTTCTAGCCTTGAATTCGTCGGGTACTCCTCGAAGTACCCCTATGGAGTCTATATATACATGATCATCAAAGGAGGTCCCATAGATATCCCTCCGTTCCCTTCCCCCTTTCCTTTTTATTTCTTTAAATGCCAGGGTGAAGGGAATAGCCAATTGCACAATCGCGCACATTCCTGACCAGTGCACAGGTAGTACAGGTCTCAACATCTTACCTCCACAATACCACCAGATGTCAGCTCTAGCCACCTGCAGCCTGGAGTAATTTCCTTGGCTATTTCCAGCCTCCGTAATATTAAGGGTCCTGGTACAGGAGGACAGCACTCCCACAGCTTTGGTGAAATTCGCCCCCTGCCTGCTGAGACAGGCAGAGTGATTTCCTCCTGCTGTGAAGAATCTTGGAGGAATGCCTATGTCCTTTTCTCGTATCACGGGAAACGTCTTTGCCAAGGCTTTACAGTTCTCCTGACCCCAGGCCTTCTCACCCTGGAATAGGGCTAGCATGCAGTACATCCCGTCTGGGTCCGATCTCTAGTTGAGTCTGAATGGTACTACCTGTGCAAGAGGTCTTCCTGAGGCACATGCATAGCAATCACTTTTATTAAAACTTTTCACAGTATATTTTACCCACTCCATCCAGGCATTTAATTTGTGATAGCCCGTTTCTACCTCCCCAAGTCCCCCCACTGTGGTGGGATCCCGGACGAGCCCCCATGCTGTTAGAATCACCTTTACCTGTTACTTGTTATAAATTTGTCTATGGCCAATCCGGCCAATGAGACTCAGGGAGGAAAATATGGTGAAGCAGATTTATTTATTGCTCAATACGGTGTCTAGACAGAGGGTGTCCGTCGGCATAGCCTCAAAGCTAAAGCGTAGGCACACACCTAATACAATACAGGTCTTCTTTTATTCCTTTTGTCTGGATTTACTCCCTTTTCTTGTTCTTTGTCTGATTTGTTGATTGTTCTAGGTGTCAGGCCCTTTGTCGCTCTCTTACTGGCTTCTAAAAGGAGAAGTGAATGGGATTGGACTGCTAGCAGCCCCCCTTTCAAGTAACGTTTTCCTTTCTGCTGACACCTGCAACTCTATAATTGTCTGCTTAAGCCATCAGATTGGGAAATCTGGTTCTGTTCTTTTCTGGTTTCTCAGTACTTTTGGGTGCCTTTATTTACAGGCATCTCTTGAAATATCCCTTCCCCCTCCAATGTATTGTTGATCTCTCCTTATCAAAGTTCTTACCTAGCCAAGCCTTCAGAGCTACAGAGGGAGGAGTAGCCTAGTGGTTGGGGCAAGGTACTTCAGGCCGGAAGGTCGGAGGTTCAAATCCCACTAGAGGACAGCAACCTTGGGCCGGAAGGACTGGGGTTTCTAGTCCCACAGATGCTCCTTGTGGTCTTGGGCAAGCCACTTAACCCTCCACTGCCCATGTTCCCTGTAAGTATTAGTGTATGTGTCTCATATCCCCGCGTGTTAAATGTATCCCCCAATTGTGTTGTGACCGCTTTGATTGAAGGATAAGGCGGTATACAAAACTGTCTAAATAAATAAATAAACAGATGTATCAAACAAACAAACAAACAAAAACCCCAATGTATGCCTATTACTAACTTGAGACCTGCAGGATTGCAAAGAAGCTGAAGAGTTTACATAAGTTACAGAAATGAGAAAGGAGAAGTTGGTTACTGGCCACTTTCCTGCTTAAGGTCAAAGAGGGAAGTTGCTCATGCAGCTCTGTAAAGTAGCATCTTGGGTGTATACAGCAAGCATTCATTTTCTGCCTTGCTGTATACCTTTTTGAGGTTTCAAAAAGAAGAAAAATAGTCTTGTAGTTTTAAATGAGAGAAAATGATAGCTGTCAGGTTTAAATGTGATTAAAAGAGAAAAAATGATATATAGCAGCATACATTTTTAGAGAAAGGATTTTACTCAACCTGCCATGGCTAAGAGAAGCGCCTAGGGAAGTGGTTAACTTTTGCTGCACAACCGCTTGATTGCATAGAAGCTCTATGAAGTGTTCACTGAGGAATTTGGCAAGGGACTGATTGATAAGCTAGCCTCAGAGTTTACAGGCTCTTCTAATACCTTTAGTTAAACCCCTATGGTGCCACTCACACACATAGCACTGTACAGAGATATAAGCAAAACGTCCCTGCTCGTCCGAGCTCACAATCTACTTAAGACCACAACTACCGCTAGGGATGGGGTAACAGGGATATATAAGACATCTGTAAAAACAACAATTTTCATGTTTTCATCAATTTGAAACTTCATTTTTTAAAAACTGTTTACAAAAGGATTTTGCCCAGGCAACTAAGGAGCATTTGCTATCTTCTTCATCAGAATACATGTTATTCCTATGGTGCCTACAGCAGATAATGCATGCTTATAGGGAGGAGTGGCCTAGTGGTTGGGGCAAGTTACCTCAGGCCAGAAGGTCAGGGGTTCAAATCCCACTAGAGGACAGAAACCATGGGCTGGAAGGACTGTGGTTTCTAGTCCCACAGGTGCTCCTTGTGGTCTTGGGCAAGCCACTTAACCCTCCATTGCCCATGTTCCCTGTAAGTATTAGTGCATGTGTAGCGTATCCCCCCAATTGTGTTGTGACTGCTTTGATTGAAGGATAAGGTGATATACAAAACTATCTAAATAAATAATTCCATTAGTGAATGTCACCCTTTAGTAAGTGATTCCCTCAGTGACTTAAAGTATGTGTAATCTTCTGGGATCTACTCTCCGTTTGGTCCTGGGTTCATTTCACAGAGACAGTATGGTAAGTAGCACAAATAAGACAACCAAAACTGGTGTGGCTTGGAAAAAGAGTTTTATATAGAAATAGGCTTATTACATAGGTACAGAACAGAGTTATGAGGTTGTTACAGAGCTGTGTGTGTGTGCATGTGTGTTTGTGTGAGAGAGGGGGGGAGTGTGTGTCAGAGTCTCATAGTAAGAAGAATATAGAGAGAAAGAGAGAACAAGGGGGAGGAGAGAGAGAGAGAAGTGGGTGTCAGAGCCTCATGTCCCTCATGTCAGATGAATAAGAAAAAGAGCGAGATATTTTTGTCCTCTGTATTTTATAGTGAAATTCTTCAGCATCTCCCTCTGTCATAATTTGGTTTGTTTGAGGTCTGCTATCACTTGATTAGCAAGGAGGGGCTGTTTAAACTATATTCATTAAGTCTGGAGACAGACATCACCAGGGGGTCAGAGCTAATCTCATCATGTAAACTACGTTCATTAAGTTTGGAGACTAACATCACCAGAGTAACAAAGCTGCTTGCAATCCAAGGTCTGGGAAAAGCCATGACACCTATGCTAGGCATAATGTCATGCTGATGTATGCTGACATCTCCCACACCTTTTTTATTTTTATTTATTATTTGTGCCTGGAAATGGTGGAAGCAAACCTGTGGTACCTGTCCCAGCTGCAATTACATTATAGTAGGCAGCTTGTCTAATACCTCCTGTATTAAATACCTTGCTATGTCCTGCAGGTCCCCTGTCTTGCACAGTACTGTCTCTAGTGTTCTAGAGATAAACAAGTCCCATTATGAGTCCAAACCTCGTGTCTTAGGTAGGGCAGCCACTACTGGGGGGGGGGGGGGGGAACCCAATATGCCACCTCAGTGCCCGTCTTAGAGAGAATGAACAGTGCATAAGGGCTGCAGGAATTTCTGAAGAGGTTAAAGCCGAAAGGTACCAGGATGCTATGAGTGAGGATAGGAAGCAATACCAGACTGCAGCTGACTCTGGTATTCAATGTAGTAGGAAATGCCAAATTAACCAAATTAGCAGGCCAAATGAGCCTGGATGTAGAGGTAGATGCTGGAGAAATTAAGTGTAACTACCTTAAAATGTTGTTGGTGTTTTTGTAGGACCTGCGCTGCATGTGTTTCATTTTACAACACAGGAAAATTATGATATGCATAGCAATATTTGTACAGCAGTTAAAATAATAATAGGGTGAATAAAAACATTACAGACATGATCAGCAGTAGGTGAATAACCAAATAACAATTCCCACACAGACGCATGAGCATCTTGTAGCAAGTGTGTCTGTTCTCATAAGTGATGGCGTGATTCACTTCAGTGGATGTTGTTTTAAGGTGATCAATATAGGCATGGAGTTCTGTAAAGTTGAGCAGTTTATGTAATGTCTCTTTTCCCATGCCAAGTGGTAATGGATACACAGCATATGAGATACAGTCTGGAATGTCAATAAAGTCATTGGTAACCAGAGGTGTGGAATAAGTTGTCCCGTTAATGGTGATGGAGACCAGTGGTGTATGACTGCACCAGGTATTGTTTGAACTGTACAACAAAGTGTTCTTAGGAAGGCGGATGTCATGCATTCTGGGAGCAACTGAAAAAGAAACATTCTTTGTCCTGACAGGAAATATTGTACAAAATCAAGGCAGGAGGACCTAAAAAGTAATGTTCTGGAGGTGCCCTCAATTCTTGTGTCCTTTCTAGAGAAATGGAAACTGGTGGCGTCCACTGTACTTGAGTGATGTTTAATGAGTAGAACACTGGCTTGTCCTGTATGGAACAGAAACTCAGGATGACAGATCCTTTCCTTCCGGGAAAGTTGGGGGTATTTCTTGATAGCGATATACCCCATCTGTGGAGTTAGCCCAGCCAATCGTGCATATTCGGATGATAGTTCCTGTAATGAGACTTGGGTAGAAGAGAGCAGATACAAGAACAACAGGAAACCGAGACACAATAAAAACCAACTCTTCACTCTACTAGGGAGTAAACTAGTGCTCCCCACTTATACTATGCAACAACAGAAATAATGTTTACTACCCATTTACATAACTATTAGACACATGTCCAGTATATAGGACACATCAACTATACAGCAGAAGTAAATAGTTACCATCCTCAAGCGACTTTTGTTTAGAAAGCAGCTGTCCGTGCTGTCTTCAGAAAGCAGCTGTCCGTGCTGTCTTCAGGTGGAATCTGAAAACAAAGACTGATAAAACACGTATTACCCATATGGTTTCAACAGGGTGATGTGTTTCCAATACTGCTGGTTGTCGGGCATTAGGATCTGGTATAGGCTTGGGCCTAAGGTATCAGTAACTAAGTACGGTCCCTCCCACTTTGCAGTTCCAAAGGGGAGGTTTGGTCTAGGTCTCAGGATCATCACTTTACTCCCAACCTTGAGGGGCCTTAAATCAGAACCTTTTGCATGTACCTCCTGCAAATAATCTCTAGCTTTTTCTGTGTTAGCTAGCACAGTGGTCTTTTAGATGTTCTTGCAGGGATTTCATCCACTCATTGGTAAGAATTACGGTCTGGTCCTCTGGAAGAAAAGGATGCAGCAGATTTTCCCATCATGGCATTGGCCTTCCCATTAAGGCTTCATAGGGTGCAAAACCTGTGGATTTACAGACATTAGCTCTGATACGCATAAGGACTAAAGGGAGCACCAGATCCCAATTTTTCCCAGTCAGATTAAGCATAGGGCTGAGGTGGGCCTTAATTGTTTGATTCATTTTTTCTACCTGCCCTGCTGCCTGTGGATGGTACGGAATGTGGAGTTGTTGTTCTATGCCTAGAAAATCAAACAATTCCTTGATCAGCTGAGAAACAAATGCAGGACCATTATCAGAATCAATAGACTTAGGGATGCCCCAGTGTGTAAAAAATTGCATAGTTAGGATTTCTGCAGTGGTTTGAGCAGTTTGATCTGGGACAGGGAATGCTTCTACCCAATGAGAAAAGGAATCAACAACAGTGAGTAAAAATCTATTTTTCCTAGCTGTTAACGGAAGAGGGCCTACATGATCTATTTGCAATCTCTCAAATAGGCCACGAGGAGGTACTCTCATTAACTGTCCCCTTCTCTTTTTAGGTTGCCTCCAAAATGAAGCACAGATTACACAGGAGGAAACATGATCCTATATATCATGTTTCATTTCTGGCCACCATACCAACCTATTGAGGACAGTCTGCATTTCTTCTGCTTTAGGGTGTCCCATAGGGCCTGTACCATGAACCCAATGCATCTACTCTTTACCTTGAGCTCTGCAGATAGCTATAACCAAGCCTTCCTCTCTTTTTGCACATAGAATGTCTTTCTCTATAGTGAGTGTGAGAAAGGGTGTGTGCTGATATAGGTTATCTGGGGCGTCCTGCACAAGCTTCCTCAAATTGGAAAGTTCAGGGTCCTTTGTCTGCAGTGCTACGAAGTAATCTGGTGGTATTATCTGATCATAATCTGTGGAACGTGTAGCAATAGCAACCATGCGTGTCTGCTCATACCAGGGCTATATGAGGCCTATATGGCATGCTTCCTTGGCTAGTGAGTCTGCTAATGTGTTTCCTTTCACTAAAGGGCCTTTCTTCCTATGTGCCTTTACTTTAATTAAATGTACTCTCTGAAACATCTCACTCAGTTCTTGTGCCATAGTCCACAGTAATGAATTTTTCACCGTGGATCCATCTGTGGATTTAAATTTATTTGCCAGCCACCAGGGTAACAGGGCAATGGCACTCTTAAAGACATAATCAGAATCTAAAATGATTTGTATCTCTGGGTGTGAATCCTGATTTTGTTGCATACAAGCCACAAAAGCAGCCAGCTCACAGTACTGTGCTGACGCTGACCCACAGGAATACTGTCTCTGCAGTACCACTTGGTTATTTGGGTATTGTTTCTGTGGTGGAGGATTCTCGCCTTCCAACAGTATTTCTGTGTGCATTTTCCCACAATCTAACTTGTCTTGTGCTCAGACTGGAATATCAGCCACCTCTGAGGGAATTACACACAGATCATACTGCTGAGCTGCCTTGGTGCACTGAATTGCTAACTGCATGGGAATGACTTCATGCACTAAAGTTTTAGAAGCACTTGAAGTTCCTGAATACTGCCACAATTTGAGATTAGCCATATCCACCACCAAATTTAACTGGTTGAGAACGTCAATTCCAATTATTTCTTTTGGTGTGTTCACTATAGTGGAGGCAGTGGTTTCTAACATGTCCTAGTTTTGTTCACTGTGCAAAGGGATACCCCATTTAACTGGGATAGCCACATCCTTGGAAGCTGTGTCATTAATTCCTTGAATTTCATAAATTTCCATATTTTTCTGATCTGCAGTGGGAGAAGCTCTGTTTGTAAAACTAATTCCAGCCCCTGTCTCAATCAAAGCTAGTTTATCCTGACCCCCTATTCTGCTGATAACATTGGGGCGTCCACAAGAGTCCAGTATCAAGGATGTTACAAGCCTTAAACTGTATTCTGGGCCTGTATCTGTTTCATCATCCAGAGGCTCTGGAATCGAGTCTTCTGCTGAGAGAACGGAGGCAGGCTGGGCTATGAAGGCTTGAGACATTTTGATATCTGAACCCAGGAGGTCAGGACACCCCTATGCACTAGCCTTGTGTTTGTCCTGAGCTGCTTGTAAGTCCTATTTTAATTTATCTAGTTCTACCTGCAGTATGTGTTTGTCCTGTTCCCATTTAATTTTCTCCTTTTCTAATCCATCTCTCTGTGCTTTGAGCTCTTGAAAGGGGATGTAACCTGAGGAATTTCTAAAAGTACCTCTGCCTTGTCCTCTCCAAGGTGTCTGTCCTCTTTATCCTTTGTCTGTGTTTTTTGTGTATTGAGAGGATCCCTCAGCTTGCCACTTCCATGCTTCTGATACTGTTATGACCTGCGAGGGCTGGGTCTTCCAAACAGACCCAATTCTGAGCATTAAAGTATCAAAAGGGGTTGCTTTAGGGTCTTCAGAAAATAACAGAAGGTGTTTTGTAATCTCAGGGGATAGTAAGTCTAATAAAAATGCCTTATGCGTACTCTCCCCATAATCTTCTGCATTGGGCCAGGACTCCTGCTCATTAAGAACTGCTTTTAAAATCCAGGCTCTATATGCAAACTCTTCTAGTGTATCATTTGGTAGAGGTGAAATAATTTTAAATACTTGCATTGGGGAACAGTGAAATAGTTTCTCAATACCCCTTTTAACTAACTGGTATGGGTGAGTGAGAGAGCCAAGTTTATAATAGTGTGGCCCCAGAGCAAAGTCTGATTGTTTTCTTCTGTATTTCCCTAGACCCCAGTGAATCAGAATATCAGTGGCCCATTTGCACCATTCATTTACATTAAAAGGCATAGGGCCCGCTTTCTCAACTATCCCTTCCATGTCCCTATCTTTTAAAGAGTCCTGCAGCATCACTTTAACTGGTGCTCTGAGTTCGGTACTGGGTGCCGGGTCTGAGTCATCTGAATTATCCTCCTGACACAGGTCCTGGTTATTGCTCTGTTCTGGCTGAGATAAACTATTAGGATTTTCTTCCTCTGATTCATCTTTATTTTTCCCATTCTTAAGCCCAGCTATAGATACTTCTGTATTCTTTTCTTTATAGGGTGTGTCATAGGCAGGGGGGGCTGAGGGTGAAGTAGTGTTTGGCCAGAGCTTAATATTTCTTTTGTCTTTCAGAGGCCAATTCATCCTTAACGTGCCTCAATTCAAGTTTAAGTGCTTCTAATTGCTCACTAACATTTATAAAAGAATTTGTGGCTTGTATCACCTGAGCCCGTTGCATGGAAATGCAAATTTGTGCCTCCTCTAGGTCTTTGGTTAATTGTGTACAATGAGAAGTCAGTTCATTATTGTCCTGTTTCATGCTAATGAGCCCCCTGCACATGCCTTGGATAAAAAGGCATTTTCTTTTATTTGTTTTCTTTTTGAATTCTTGATAATGGTTTAACATTTGTCTTTGAATATTATACCATGATGCCTCAGGGAATTCACCTTCAAAGGGACCACCTTTTCTCTTACAGTATGTCAATACTATTTCTTTAAGTTCTTTAAAATCAAAGGCTTCCATATTTGAGACTGCAGAAAGACTGTAGTTGTTACAGGGGCCTAGCTTGTTATGTTTTTTTTTTAAATTTGGTTTTATGCGACTATCTCAAATGTGCAACCTTGGAAGGAGGAATGCTCACTTTTATGAAGAAGTGAGACTTAGAATTATAGTTGGAATGGCATAAATTTTATGGGTGTTCAGTAAAGAGTACTCACCACAAGAAAAAGGTCCACCAAATTTATAAAAACCTATACTCTATTATTACTATTATTTTTTGTCGAAGCAAACTGTAGGAGGGTTGAGATAGACACTCAATCCACACCAAGCAGCTGGCTACTTTTTATCAAGTGAAGGTTCTCCTCCAAAAAGTTTTTTTTATTATTATTGGTATTAAAGAATCACACTTATCTTGTTAAAGTCCTCCAAAATATGTTGCTCTTAAAACGAACTATTTGACACGACATGCACGTTTCGGGCCACAGCCCTGTATCAAGTGCATAATCTCGTTTTTCCCAAAATACAGCAACAAGATGAAAAAACGCCATCAATGCGTTTTGACTGGCATAAAGACCACGCCTTAAAATTATACCTGAATAAAAAGTGCTTACCACCTTTTAACAGGGTGGAAGTTTAGGATGAAATTATAGTAAGAAAGTTGTTAGGAGATTAACAGAATTGTCAGATACTGTATCATTTGCAGCAAACTTTAAGCCTGCTCTCACCAAGATACATACTGACAGGAGACTGAGATATAAAAGGCAGAGGGACAGGAGGTAAATAAAGTAGTGTTACCAGGAAAGATGTATATTGTATTCAATGAGGGACTGTTTACCTGTGTACCACTTCCAAACTAAAGCTGGACTATCTCTCTGTCTTTTCTTAGCAGCTCAAATACTAGAGAAAAATCTGTGCCTTGTAACAAACCGTAACAAGCCTCTACATACAAATAAGAAAATTGCAAGCCACTCTATGTAATGTCCCTAGATGTAGGTAATATTAAAATCCAGGATTCTTACAGAGCCTTTTGACAATAAAAATCTCACCTTGTCTAACCCACAAAACAAAGTTATCACTGGAACTTTTCACTAAATAGTGTGTCATCCAGCCAGTAACCCAAAATTGTAAATTGTAAATGGTCACAAGGGTTTTTGATTTTCCTGTCGCACCCTGTCTGAAATCCACTTTAATGTTGAAAACAAAATTGCTACTTACCCAACTGGAGATCTGCTGTGAAGTCTGAGACGGGCCCCCATAAAATGTAATCTTCTGGGATCTACTCTCCGTTTGGTCCTGGGTTCATTTCACAGAGACAGTATGGTAAGTAGCACAAATAAGACAACCAAAACTGGTGTGGCTTGGAAAAAGAGTTTTATATAGAAATAGGCTTATTACATAGGTACAGAACAGAGTTATAAGGTTGTTACAGAGCTGCGTCTGTGTGTGTGTGTGCATGTGTGTTTGTGTGAGAGGGGGGGAAGTGTGTGTCAGAGTCTCATAGTAAGAAGAATATAGAGAGAAAGAGAGAACAAGGGGGAGGAGAGAAAGAGAGAGAAGTGGGTGTCAGAGCCTCATGTCCCTCATGTCCGATGAATAAGAAAAAAAGCGAGATATTTTTGTCCTCTGTATTTTATAGTGAAATTCTTCAGCACCTCCCTCTGTCATAATTTGGTTTGTTTGAGGTCTGCTATCACTTGATTAGCAAGGAGGGGCTGTTTAAACTATGTTTATTAAGTCTGGAGACAGACATCACCAGGGGGTCAGAGCTAATCTCATCATGTAAACTACGTTCATTAAGTTTGGAGACTGACATCACCAGAGTAACAAAGCTGCTTGCAATCCAAGGTCTGGGAAAAGCAATGACACCTATGCTAGGCATAATGTCATGCTGATGTATGCTGACAGTATGCACATAGGTTGCACAGCATATGTACTTTAAACTGCAGAGAAAAAGAGATGGGGCAGACAGAGGCAAAGTACACATGAGGATATGACTCTGAAATCTCTTGTGCTTTGTTGGCAAAGCAGGAAAGAGACACAGGCAGGCACAAATCTAAATGGAGAAGAGGAAAGAAACAGATGGAGAAAGACGTAGGCAGACCATGACTAGATTCAAGCATAGGCTACTGCCTCCGGTGCCAAATTTTGATAAGCGCTAGAGTCATAATAGGCCTGTTTACACATCCTAGCTCCCTTCCACTTGCCCATATCTTATAACGGTGACCCAGATTTATTTATTTAAACATTCTTATATACCACTTTCAAGTTGTCAAAGCGGTTTACAGAGAACATCAACTTATTACAGAAAGCATAAGGGTTGGGGGTGTGGTGGATGCATTATAACTTTGACATTTTTTACAGTAACTTATATACAATGTCTTGGTTAGTTGGGGGTGGGCCAGGGATAGGGGAAGGGGCTTGGGTGAAAGGGTGATGTGTTTTAGGGTGAGGTTTTAAAGGTCTGTTCCATAGGCTTTACTAAGCCCTTCCAACAGGAGGTACATTTTTTTCTGAGATGCTTTTTCAAGGGTGGATTTGCGCTGGAAGCAGCATAAGGAAGTCTGCCCCTAGGAATCTTCTAGCTGGGTTTCCAAAGAAGGGAAGAGCCCAGAGGAGAAGCCATGGGTTGCCATAGATAATAAAAGGCTCAGATTAGGAGGAAAACATGTTTTACTCATCCATGCATGGACTGGGCACATGGTATATGCTCTGCCAGGTCTTGACCAGTGGAGGCACTTTTCTGCAAAGCTAATTGGAGGACCAAAGTCTGGAGTCAGTGGAGTCTCTGATGCTTGCTTAGACCAGAGATAGACGAAAGGGAGCAAAGGGGAGTGCTGCCTAAGCCTAATGATAGGGAATCCAAGAGAAAGTTTGAAGGCTTACTCTAGGAAGTTATCCTGCCACAAGGATCCAGTTATGAACCTAGTGATATTGCTGTGGCAAAGTGCAATCAATGAATAAGTCCAGGAGTCAATTGACAGGGTCCAAGCCAGTTTATTGTGCACAGGCCCAGTCAGTCAAAGCTTCAAAAGGAACTGAGCAAAGGTTTATACAGAGACATAACCATTTATACCTCTTTTTCAGTTTGATACATGAGAACTTTCTATTGGTTCCAACTTGATACATGCAAACTTCTCATTGGTCTTACATTCCCTGCACCTGTCCAATTAGAAATCCCTCCGGAGCCTAGCAACCGGCCCCCTCCCTTAGGATTGCTTGAACAATGGTACAGTTCTTGATTTCGTTACTTCTCTAGTGCAAGGTTATCCCTAGCTCCAGGGATGCATATATTGAAACATTTCTGTTCTTTCACACACAAGAGAATAATGGAAGACTTATGAATTCATAAAAACTTCTTATTAAGCAGTTTAAAACAGTTTTCTCAATTTTCACAGATTTTTGGTTCTTTTCTAGCTATAATGGGAGTTCGGATCCAGGTCTAACTTACAGGCCTTTCATAGTAGCAGGCCATGCTAGGCCATAGCCTACCACATTCCCCCCTTTGATTATTCTCACCCGCAAGTGAGGAAGGGTGAGAATTAAATCACTCATTAGTCAATTAACACATTATACTGGTGTAATAGCATCATCGTCATGGGGTATAGGGTAATATTGCCACATAGCTAATACCTTCGCAGCTGCCTTCCGCTCTATAGTGTTATCAATTGATGATGTTACCATGCGTAAGCAAAGAGGTAGGAGACAAGGGAGCAATAAGCACATGGCTAGTATGAATAGTACAATTAACATAAGGGCTTTTAGACCACCAATCCAGGAAAACAATGAACCAAACCACCCATCCATCTTTAAACTGTGCCAGGTCTGGACAGGCACAAATGTCTGCTCTCTCATCTGGGTGGCTAGATCTTCAACTACATGCCCATTATTATCAATCTGTAAACAACAATTACTTAGATTCAATTTCCCACATACCCCTCCTTCAGCTGCTAACAAATAATCTAAAGCAAACGATTTTGATAAATGGCTGTGCGCATTTGCGTACTTTGCTTAGCCAACAGATTTAGTGCTTTACTAGTTTCATTGGTTATTATTTCAACAACAGCTTGCAAACGTATTATTCGATTAATCATATAAACAGGAGTACGATATCCCCAAGTCCCATCCTGCTCCCAAGTAGCAGGTCCATAATATGAGATGATTCTTTCAGGTGGCCATTCTTTAGATGACGCGTCCCATTTGTCCCATTGGCCTATCTTTAAGGCCTCCTTCAGCTGTCGACTTCTGTACACAGGATATCCCAGTTGTTCTCCCTGGGATGTAGGCAAAAGGAAAAAGGAAGGTCATATGGTTCCCAATACACATGCACCTCCCCAGTGGTGAGGAAGTCTGGCATATGCTCGGGTTCCGCAAATCCAGTACAGTCCAGGTGGTGCTTGCCAGGAATTATATGCTGCTAAGTTAGTCCAGATACTGGCAAGTTTGGGGAACTGAACTAGAGGATTGGAAGGTTCAGTAGCATTGACTCCTGACCACCAAGACGTCTTCTTAGTGGTACTGTTGTAGAACTTCTGATTGAGACAGACCAGCTGCCCCACTTCCATATTAAACATTGGTCCATAGGGAGAAAAACATAAGTTACCCACAATGGAGTAGGCCAATACCCATTCACTTGTATTGTGTAAATTAGTCTGATTATATGGAATAGAATAGTTCAGTTCTTGTGCCTCCCAAGGTCATTGGTCTCTCATCGTTGTTCCTCCACAAAACAAAGTCTGAAACATGGAGACTAGATGCAACTGCTCCCACTAATTCAAGAAACAAGTTCTGGGAGGCAGGAGGAATTTCAAACTCTGATTTCATGGCTTCATAGAAAGAGTGATGTATACGATAGGGTGAGGATACATGGGTTTTGGTGTTTAATTGCAGATATAAGATAGTCCCAGGATCTATACCTCCTCCTGCTATACGCAACCCAAACTTGTATCCTTGCTTCCAGTGGCTGGGGTTGACTATAAGAAGTTGCAGGGGATTACAGGCACCTTTCTGGCATTTCTTGGGTTCTGGTAGTCTAATCTTTGTTAAGCTGTCTTTGCGATGATCACCATCTCGTCCCATAGGTGCATTCTTCCAGGTAGCAAAATATACACAGTCCCATTTTGGGCAAAAGTAATCATGTCTAGATGCAGTGGTATAAATGGTGGCTGCAGAATTCTTTCCTGTACACCGTCCCCATCCGTAGACTCCTTCTGGACACATATATTTATCATCATGGTAGTATGCTCGCTCCCATGACCCACATCTGTGGTAAGCATTTCTGTTGATTGCATCACAAGCATCAAAGTTCAAGATAATAGGTTTTGTGGGGTTGGTGAGGTGTTTTGTCGCATTCAGGATGGCTCCATCTTCATCATTCCAACGTATCTCAAATGTATAATATGAAGGGTTTTGTCAAGGGTTATAACAAGTCTTACTTTTCCCCTTTGTGCAAATATTCAGTTCAGTGCCATTATAAATACACCGGCTGACTGTACCAGTGCAAGTGTAGTAGGAGTGATAGAGCAAAGTCTGAGTAATCTTTTGTCCTGTTCGGGTGGTGGTTATGCAGGCTGCACAAGGGGGTAGGGCAAAAGTCTTTTCCAGGATTCCCAGGATCACCACTCCCACAAGGCAATAGTGGAAGAACATTATGATTACAGTCTCTGGTGGTTAATCTGGAAAGTTGAGTATGACGAACTTGCTGAGTTTTCTTCTGTTTCTGCTGTGATGGTCACTCTCGCGTGACGTAGGTGGATTCTGAAGATTCTCTATAAAGCTGGCTGTCTCCTCAAGGTGAGTCGCAATGGAGTTTCAGGATCATTCACTGATGTCCATTGGCCAGGATCAGGAGCAGCTGCCGGCTTCACTAGACTGTGGTGAATCCAGGGTTCAAATTCTGCAACTTTCACTGCGGTGGGGGTTGACAGGATGACGACGTAGGGTTCCTTCCAATGAGGCGCCAGCGGGGTCTTTCTCCACTCTTTCACCCACACGGACGTTCCTGGCTTGAAGGGATGCAAAGGCCCGGTCAGGTTGATGGTTAGTCGATCTTGCACCCACGTTTGGAGTTTCTGCAAAACAGAACCTAAAGCTAATAGTTCTTGTCTAGTTATTTCAGATCCTATCTGTCTCATGTCTCCCTTTATTCCCTGCACTATGGGTGGAGGTCGCCCATACAAAAGCTCAAAAGGGGACACTCCTAAGGATCTGGTGGGAGCTGAATGTATCCTAAGAAGGGCTATGGGGAGAACTTGGAGCCACTTCAGGTGTGTTTCTTGGCAAAGCTTGGATAACTGAGTTTTCAAGGTTCTATTCATATGTTCTACTTTCCCTGAGCTCTGGGGTCTGTAAGCATTGTGTAACTTCCATTTTATTTGAAGAGCTTGAGCTAACTGTTGGGTCACTTGGGATACAAATGATGGACCATTATCTGACCCTATAGTTGATGGTATTCCAAATTGGGGAATGATCTCATGGAGCAATACCCTAGTGACTTCTCGGACTTTCTCAGTTCAGGTTGGATAGGCTTCTACCCACCCTGAAAATGTGCAGACTAACACTAACATATAGTGATATCCATTTGCACGGGGCATTTCAGCAAAGTCTATCTGTATATCACTCATTGGGGTCACCCCTACTGACTGAACTCTTGGGGGTGGAACAGGACCTTGCTTGGCATTAATTTTGGCAGATATCAGACATTGCTGTGCCACCGAGGCGGTCAGGGATCCTAGCAGTGAAATACAGAAATGGGGTCTTAGGGCTTTTTCCATGGCTGTTTTTCCATAATGTGTGGCTTGGTGAAAAGCTTGAACAAAGGCTGGTCCTAATGCTTCAAGAATGACTGTAGGACCTGGAGGTGGACTACCTTCTGGGGGTGGCAACACTATCCAACCTTGTTCTGTCAAGACTCCTCCCGCCTTTTCACAATAATAGTCTAACTCTCTTGTAGTGTATCGGGGTGCCCAGGAACTGAGGGGCACAGGGAACAGGGTGACTTGAAAATACAGTGTCCATGGTTTCTAAGCAATTATGATCAGGTGGCCCAGGACCAATTGGAAACAATGTAGCAGGGTTCAGAGCTTGACTGACTTTCAACTGTATCCGGGGGTCTTCACACAGCATGCTCTGATACTTCAACATTCGTGCATTGGTTAGCCAGAAGTTTCCTTTGTGTTCCATGAGAGTCAAAACAGAGTGTGGCACGGTGACTTGAAGAGTTTGTCCTAGTGTGAGTTTGTCTGCTTCACCCACTAGGAGGGCTGTGTGTTAAACTTTTTTCCTGTCCTAGCCTGCCTGAGTGAATCCCCCCCTCCCCCCCCTGCTGAGGTATTGTGTAGCCTTCTTCCTGTTTCCTCCACGTGTGCATAGTCTGTTTTAGTTTGCTTTTCTCTGATCAGAGAAGAGCAGTGCTTTTACAGTGCTCTCCTAGAAAAGTGGATATTTGCCTCCTGTGACACCTTGCTGTGAGTTCTAGCTGTTTATTTAATTATTTATTGTTTGTCTAACTGTTTATTTATTTATTGTTTGTCTTAGTGGTGTGCTAGTTCAGCCTTCTCAGCTGCAACTTACCTTGACTCTCTCAACTAACTGGGCTTGGTGTGGTAGCCAGGTTAACTGTTCATTTTAAATTAAATCTCTCTCCCCAGAACCTGCTGTGTGTTAAACCTTTTCCTGGCCTAGCCTGCCTGAGTGAATCCTCCCCTCCCCCCCCCCCTGCTGAGGTATTGTGTAGCCTTCTTCCTGTTTCCTCCACGTGTGCATAGTCTGTTTTAGTTTGCTTTTCTCTGATCAGAGAAGAGCAGTGCTTTTACAGTGCTCTGCTAGAAAAGTGGATATTTGCCTCCTGTGACACCTTGCTGTGAGTTCTAGCTGTTTATTTAATTATTTATTGTTTGTCTAACTGTTTATTTAATTATTTATTGTTTGTCTTAGTGGTGTGCTAGTTCAGCCTTCTCAGCTGCAACTTACCTTGACTCTCTCAACTAACTGGGCTTTGTGTGGTAGCCAGGTTAACTGTTCATTTTAAATTAAATCTCTCTCCCCAGAACCTGCTGTGTGTTAAACCTTTTTCCTGTCCTAGCCTGCCTGAGTGAATCCTCCCCCTCCCCCCCCCCCGCTGAGGTATTGTGTAGCCTTCTTCCTGTTTCCTCCACGTGTGCATAGTCTGTTTTAGTTTGCTTTTCTCTGATCAGAGAAGAGCAGTGCTTTTACAGTGCTCTGCTATAGTAGTGGATATTTACCTCCTGTGACACCTTGCTGTGAGTTCTAGCTGTTTATTTAATTATTTATTGTTTGTCTAACTGTTTATTTAATTATTTATTGTTTGTCTTAGTGGTGTGCTAGTTCAGCCTTCTCAGCTGCAACTTACCTTGACTCTCTCAACTAACTGGGCTTTGTGTGGTAGCCAGATTAACTGTTCATTTTAAATTAAATCTCTCTCCCCAGAACCTGCTGTCTGTTAAACCTTTTTCCTGTCCTAGCCTGCCTGAGTGAATCCTCCCCCTCCCCCCCCTGCTGAGGTATTGTGTAGCCTTCTTCCTGTTTCCTCCACGTGTGCATAGTCTGTTTTAGTTTGCTTTTCTCTGATCAGAGAAGAGCAGTGCCTTTACAGTGCTCTGCTAGAAAAGTGGATATTTGCCTCCTGTGACACCTTGCTGTGAGTTCTAGCTGTTTATTTAATTATTTATTGTTTGTCTAACTGTTTATTTAATTATTTATTGTTTGTCTTAGTGGTGTGCTAGTTCAACCTTCTCAGCTGCAACTTACCTTGACTCTCTCAACTAACTGGACTTTGTGTGGTAGCCAGATTAACTGTTCATTTTAAATTAAATCTCTCTCCCCAGAACCTGCTGTGTGTTAAACCTTTTTCCTGTCCTAGCCTGCCTGAGTGAATCCTCCCCCTCCCCCCCCTGCTGAGGTATTGTGTAGCCTTCTTCCTGTTTCCTCCACGTGTGCATAGTCTGTTTTAGTTTGCTTTTCTCTGATCAGAGAAGAGCAGTGCCTTTACAGTGCTCTGCTAGAAAAGTGGATATTTGCCTCCTGTGACACCTTGCTGTGAGTTCTAGCTGTTTATTTAATTATTTATTGTTTGTCTAACTGTTTATTTAATTATTTATTGTTTGTCTTAGTGGTGTGCTAGTTCAGCCTTCTCAGCTGCAACTTACCTTGACTCTCTCAACTAACTGGGCTTTGTGTGGTATCCCCCTCCCCCCTGCTGAGGGTTCAGGACAGGGTACCTTGTAACTGCCCTCTTCAATAGGACTTATCTCCCTCCCTCCCACCCCAGCACCCACCCACCCCTGGGGTAATTGTAGTTTTATAGGTACTTGCACATCTTAGAGGAAAGGGGCTGCTCTCAGGTGCAGCTCTTTATCCAAATCAGTCATACACGGAGGACCTGAGATTAATTAATTAAGCTTCAGGTACACAAGGTGTATTAGGGGTATTAGATACACTTTATTAGTATAGGCATCTACACCAATCCTTATTATATACAGAATTTAAAAGACCTAAACACAAGCTTTAAACTAAGATGCAGACAGAAGTCCAGCAACGAGATGGGGGTTCTCCGGTCTTTTGCATTGAGTGTCACGTGTATGATTTTCTCCCAGTTGGTGAGAGGTCTCACGTCTTGTCACCCCTTCGTGCTGTGTACCTGTTGGTTGGGCAGGGCACTGCGCTGGGGCTTCAGTGTAACTGGCTCAATTAGCTGAGTAGGCCTTGCTTGGCCCTCTGGTAGTTGTAGTTGTGAGTTGCCAGTTAAAAATCAGTTGTGAAACGATGGTAAGGTTAACAAAGGCTTTATTTCCCCTTCCAAAAGGACTTTTTATCGTGGTATAAACAAAAGGAAAACACAACCCTTCCTGGGCATATAATAAAGGAAAAATGGAACAAAAATAGCTTCTCTTCAGCTTATTAACCAATAAAGCAAATGTATATCAAAACAGTCTTTCAAAAGCACATACAAGCCCTTCCTTACAATGTTAGGCTTCAACAGTTCTTACTTCCCTTTATCTCAATGAGGAAATGCTGTCTGCTATTGAAATCGTGCAATCCATATGTTCAATGCTTGTCTCAGCTTCTGATGGCTCACATTGCATCGCTTCCTCACAAGCATTTAATATTTCTTTCCTTGCAGCATTTGGGACCTCTTCAAACCGTCTCTCTGTTCTGACGTGACTCTCTTTCTCTCTCTGTGAGAGTGTGCTGAATGCTATTACCACATTCACTGAACTGCCTTCGGTAAGAGCCTCTCCCCTGCTGGTGGTTGTTAGGTGAATTGCAATATTCCCTTGCACTTCTATTAAGGTAAATAGGCTTACCTCTCTGCTCTGACTGGCTCAGGATTCTGTGTATGGCTGGAGTTTGAAACGGCAGTTTTGCAGAGACTCTGCTCCTTAAATCATTTCTATAGGTACTAGCCTCTTCAGGTAAAAAGCATTTAACCTTCTCATGCCTGGTATAAGGGTAATAAAACTTATCTGTTTCTCTTAAGCTGGCTTCATAAGGATTTAGCGTTTCTGGGAACTGCTTCTTATAGCCA
Source organism: Ichthyophis bannanicus (assembly GCA_033557465.1). NCBI lineage: Eukaryota > Metazoa > Chordata > Amphibia > Gymnophiona > Ichthyophiidae > Ichthyophis > Ichthyophis bannanicus. The sequence goes on from CM066032.1 coordinate 1,189,998,306, forward strand.
AGTCCTGTGCTTCCCCTTTCAGGATGAAAATAAAACTCTTCCGCTTTTACCTTTCTCCTCCCAGCTCCGTTCCAACCTGGGCTGTTTCCAACACTCTGGGCTCCTCTGATATCTGAGGCTTCCTCTCCTGGCTTTGCTACCTCCTCTGTAGCTCTTTCCACACTTGCCGTTATCCTCACTTTCACACTCTGAGTCCAGCTGTCTTGGCTTCTCTCTCAAGCACTCATGGTAATCATTCAAACTTCCATTCAGGCTTCCGTAGTGATTATCATGCAGGCTTTCTCCACAGCTCTCTCTCTGGCCCCTTCTCCAGCTCTGTCCACGACTCTCTCCACGACTCTTTCTCCAGCTCTCCCTAACTGTTTGTGAGCTGTGCTTATCTACGTACCTCCTAGCAGCACCTCCCCCCAGCTGACTTGCATCAGGTGATAACCTCCTAGCTTTCCTGCTGGCTGGGTGTGTCTCTCTGGCTCGTGACCACATTTGTTTTTGTTGCTCATAGCAACTTCCTGACATGTGCTTTCTAAAAACATCAGTGTCAGCCTGATCCACTGCGTCTCCATCTATCTCCATGGGCTCCTCTGGGTCTGCTCTGCGACAGTCTGCACTAAGTGCAAGGAGCTCTTTGCTCTCAGGGAACGAGTCCATTCTCTAGAGGCTAGAGTAGCAGACCTGGAAGACATAAGAAAGACAGAGAAGTACATGGACGAGACCTACAGGGATATAGTCCTGAAGTCCCACCTCCAGTCTGGCAGCATCCCTGTTGCCATGGAGGAGAGAGGTCACGTGACAGGAGAGCAACACCCTGGTGTGGCAGGAAATGATCCTGTAACTAGGACCTGTCCTCCAGGTGATGTAAAACCCTCTCGCACCAAGGACGTTTCTCCAGGGCCATGTCCCCATGAGGGGAGGGTCAGGACAGCTGTTATAGTTGGTGATTCAATCATTAGGAATGTAGATAGCTGGGTGGCTGGTGGACGTGAGGATCGCCTGGTAACATGCCTGCCTGGTGCGAAGGTAGCGGACCTCACGCACCGCCTAGATAGGATCATAGATAGTGCTGGGGAGGAGTCTGCTGTCTTGGTACATGTTGGTACCAATGACATAGGAAAATGTGGTAGGGAAGTTCTGGAGGCTAAATTTAAGCTTTTAGGTAGGAAGTTGAAATCCAGAACTTCCAGGATAGCATTCTCCGAAATGCTTCCTGTTCCACGTGCAGGACCCAAAAGACAGGCAGAGCTCCGGAGTCTCAATGCGTGGATGAGACAATGGTGCAAGGATGAGGGTTTTTGGATTTGTTAGGAACTGGGGAACATTCTGGGGAAAGGGGGGGCTCTTCCGAAGGGATGGGCTTCACCTTAATCAGGATGGGACCAGACTGCTGGCATTAACCTTTAAAAAAGAGATAGAGAAGCTTTTAAACTAGAAAATAGGGGAAAGCCGACAGTCACCCAGGAGCGCATGGTTCAGACGAAGGTATCCTTGAAGGATACTACCAAAAGCAGTGAGGTTCCAAAAGGGAGTATAGTAGCCCAAATGCCCTTGAGTAAGGAGCAGACAGAGCATAAAGATTCCAAATTACCCATGCCTACCAATAGCCAGATTAATATTAATAAAATACAGTCTCTAAAATGCTTGTATGCCAATGCTAGAAGTCTAAACAATAAGATGGGAGAGTTAGAATATATAGCACTAAATGAGAGGTTAGATATGATTGCACTCTCAGAGACATGGTGGAAGGAGGATAACCAGTGGGACACTGTGATACCTGGATACAAACTACATCTTAATGATAGAGCTGATCAAATTGGTGGAGGGATTGCGCTCTATGTTAGAGAGGGCATTGAGTCAGAAAGGATTAAAGTTTTGCAGGGAACAAAATTTGCTGTAGAATCTCTATGGATTGAAATTCCATTTATGAAGGGGAAGGTGATGGCAGTGGGAGTATACTATCGACCGCCTGGCCAGAATGAACAAATGGATGATGAAATGCTCAAAGAAATCAAGGAAGCTAACAAAAGTCACAACAGAGTAGTAATAATGGGTGATTTCAATTACCCCGGTATCGACTGGGTCAGTGTCACCGCAGGACAAGCTAAAGAGATAAAGTTTCTAGATGAAATAAATGACTGCTTCTTGGAGCAGCTGGTTCATGAACCGACCAGAGGGGAAGCCATTCTGGACCTAGTCCTTAGTGGAACGCCAGATCTGGTGCAAGAAATAAGGGTGTTGGGACCACTTGGCAATAGTGATCATAGTATGATCATGTTTGATTTAATTAGTGGAGGACAGATAGTAAAGGAATCCACAGTACTACCTTTTAACTTTCGAAAGGGAGACTATGATAGAATGAGGAATATAGTTAGGAAAAAACTAAAAGGAGCGGTTCCAAAGGTTAAAGACTTACAGCAAGCTTGGGTGTTATTTAAAAATACTATCCTCGAAGCCCAGACCAGCTGTATTCCATGCATTAAGAAAAGTGGAAGAAAGTCCAAAAAACTGCCAGCATGGTTTAAAGGTGAGGTCAGAGAGGCTGTTGCTGCCAAAAAAGCAACCTTCAGGAAATGGAAAAAAGAGCCAAATGATGAAAACTGGAAACAGCACAAGCACTGGCAAGTTAAATGCAAAGCATTGATAAGGCAGGCAAAGCGGGAATTTGAGAAGAAACTTGCTACGGAAGCAAAAACACGAAATAAAGACTTTTTCAAGTACATTCGTAGCAAAAGGCCTGTGAGAGAGTCAATTGGACCATTAGATGATAGAGGGGTAAAAGGGGCAGTAAGAGGAGACAACGCTATAGCAGAGAGACTGAATGAATTCTTTGCTTCGGTCTTTACTGAGGAAAATGTAGGGATGTTACCCAAGACTGAAGTGGTATTTAAATGTGATACTGCAGAGGAATTGAGAGAAATATCGCTACACCGGGAAGATATATTACAACTATTTGATAAACTGAATAGTAGCAAATCACCTGGACCGGATGGTATACATCCCAGAGTGTTGAAAGAACTGAAATATGAGATTGCAGACCTGCTATTGGTAATCTGTGAACTTTCATTAAAATCATCTGTAATACCTGAAGATTGGAGGGTCGCCAACGTAACACCAATTTTTAAAAAGGGTTCCAGGGGTGACCCGGGAAATTACAGACCAGTGAACCTGACGTCAGTACCAGGGAAAATGGTAGAAACCATCATAAAGAACAAAATTACACAGCATGTAGATAGTCATGGCCTAATGGGAGACAGCCAACATGACTTTAGACAAGGAAGATCTTGTCTTACTAATCTGATATGTTTTTTTGAAGGTGTGCATAAACAGGTAGACAAAGGTGAGTCAGTTGATATAGTGTATCTGGACTTTCAGAAAGCTTTTGACAAGGTCCCCCATCAGAGACTTTTGGCGAAGCTAAAAAGTCATGGGATAGGAGGCAGTGTACTATTGTGGATCGGGAACTGGTTAAAAGATAGAAAGCAGAGGGTAGGGCTAAATGGCCAATATTCCCAATGGAAAAAGGTGAATAGTGGAGTACCCCAGGGATCTGTACTGGGTCCGCTACTTTTTGACATATTCATAAATGACCTGGAAGAGGGAATAACTAGTGAGGTTATCAAATTTGCAGATGACACAAAACTGTTTAAAGTTGTTAAAACCCAAGTGGATTGTGGAAAACTGCAGGAGGATCTGGATAAATTGGAAGACTGGGCATCCAAATGGCAGATGAAATTTAATGTGGACAAGTGCAAAGTTATGCACCTAGGAAAGAACAACCCACACTATAGTTACACGATGCAAGGCTCCACATTAGAAACCACCACCCAGGAAAAAGATTTAGGAGTCATCGTGGATAACATGTTAAAACCCTCCGCCCAGTGTGCAGCGGCGGCCAAGAAAGCAAATAGAATGCTAGGTATCATCAGGAAAGGGATGGAGAATAAAACAAAGGATATTATAATGCCTCTGTATCGCTCCATGGTACGACCGCACCTTGAATATTGTGTGCAATTCTGGTCACCGTATCTTAAAAAGGATATAGCGTTATTAGAAAAAGTACAGAGAAGAGCAACCAAATTGGTGAAGGGGATGGAAGGCTACTCCTATGAAGAGAGGCAAAAAAGGTTAGGGCTCTTTAACCTGGAAAAGAGACGGCTGAGGGGAGATATGATAGAGGTCTATAAATTAATGAATGGAGTGGAATGGATAAACGTGGATCAATTGTTTACGCTATCAGAATATAGGAAGACTAGGGGACATGTAATGAAGCTACAGGGTAAACTATTTAAGACAAATAAGAGAAAATATTTTTTCACTCAACGTGTAATCAAACTCTGAAATCTGTTACCGGAGGATGTAGTAAGGGCTGTTAGTATAGCTGGGTTTAAAAAAGGTTTGGACAAGTTCCTGGAGGAAAGGTCCATAAACCACTATTAAAAAGGGACCCAGGATATCAATGCTTGACCCAGTACAAGCACTGTGGAACCTGTGTCTTTTGGGGATATTGCTAGGTACGTATGACCTAGATTGGCCACTGTTGGAAACAGGATACTGGGCTTGATGGACCTCGGTCTGACCCAGTATGGCATGTCTTATGTTCTTATGGCTGTTGCTGCAACAGCTCTCAAACAAGGGGGCCATCCTTTTGCAACTACATCCAATTGTTTTGACAGATAGGCTACTGGTCGTTGCCAGGATCCAAGAGATCAAGTTAATACTCCCAATGCGTTCCCTTGTGACTCATGGACAAAAAGATGGAAAGGCTTCTGAACATCTGGAAGACCTAAAGCTGGAGATGACATCAGGGCCTTTTTCAAAGTCTGGAATGCTACATCTTGTTCGGGTCCCCAGTCCAGTGGGAATTTTTCCATTCCTTTGGTGACTTGGTATAGTGGTTTTGCAATCAGGGCAAAGTTGGGGATCCATATGCGACAGTATCCCGCGGCCCCCAGGAAGGCTCTTACTTGCCTCCTAGTGGTTGGAATGGGGATATTACATACAGCTTCTTTGCGTTCTGGTCCTAAACGTCGGATCCCACTGGACAACTGGAATCCTAGATATTTGACTTCAGTTTGGCATAGTTGTGCTTTGGCTCTTGAGACTTTGTATCCAGCATCTTTGAGAAGGTACAACAGTTCACTAGTAGCTTGTAGGCACTCACTTTCTGAGTTGGTGGCTATGAGCAAGTCATCTACATACTGAAGAAGAACCCTCTTTCCTGGGTCCACTGGATAACTTGAGAGATCTTGATTCAGGGCAGCACTGAAGAGAGTAGATGAATTCTTGAATCCTTGGGGTAATCTGGTCCAGGTGAGCTGGCCCCGCCTTCCTGTTGTGGGGTCTTGCCATTCAAAAGCAAATAAAAGTTGACTGGTGGGGGCTAGGCGCACACAGAAAAAGGCATCTTTCAGGTCCAGGATGGTGAAGTGAGTAGCCTCAGCAGGGATCAGTCCCAAGAGAGTATAAGGGTTTGGTACTACTGGGTGTATAGTTTCAACTGCATCATTTACTCGCCTTAGGTCTTGTACTGGGCGGTAGTCCCCTGTCCTAGGCTTCTTTACTGAGAGAAGGGGAGTGTTCCAAGGTGACTGGCATTCCTTGAGAAGCCCGTACTTTAGCAGTTTCATCAAATGGCAATGGATTCCTTCAATGGCTGGTCGAGGGAGAGGATACTGCTTCACATGCACTGGTTCCGCTCCTGGCTTGAGGGTGACAATGACAGGGGCTATGTTCTTCGCTAGACCAGGTGGATTATCTTCTGCCCATACTTCAGGTGGGGCTATAAGGTTGGTAGGTATACAGGGACTAGTTGACTTTATTGGAGGTGCACTATAGAACCGCCACTCTTCTTCTCGGGGAACAGTAAGCACCATCAATCCAGCAGGCTTTGGGTTCACAGTCATTTTCATTTCTCCCCCTTCAGCAAAGGATATTTGTGCCTGGAGCTTGGCAAGCATGTCTCGGCCCAGTAATGGAATAGGGCACTCAGGCATATACAAGAACCGGTGCGTTATCTTCTGTCCCCCTAGTTCACACATGTGGTTCTGCAAGAATGACTTTGTGGCTTTGTTCCCAGTGGCTCCCACAATGGTGACAGATCGTGAGGACAGAGGAGCTACTGGCTTGGCTACTACTGAATGTTCTGCTCCTGTATCTACCATGAATTCCATGTATTGGTCCCCTATCTTTAAACTGACCATAGGCTCCTGGGGACCCAGGGTGAACTTGGAGCCCGGTCTGGCCTAGTCTTCATCTATGTTGTCCAGGTCATAGCCCGTTGCTACTGCCACTCCCTCAATGGCTTCCTCCCTCTCTTGCTGGAACTGTGTTCAGTTCATTACTCCCCTCCTTCAAAATCGTCCTCCTGGCCTCCAGGGACTCCCTCCTCCCCTTGCAGGGGCGGAGTCCAGATGCGGGCACTCATTTCTCCAATGTCCTTCTTCCTTGCAGTAGGCACACTGATTTGCACCCAATTGAGGCCTTTCGCTTCCACGGCCTCTTCCACGTCCTCTGGTCCTTTGATTAGGAAAACCTCCTCCACGTCATTCGGTTATAGCAGCAGCAAGAAGATCTGCCTTCTTCTTCATCTTTCGTTCACTTTCTCTGTCTCGTTCATTTTCACGATTCACAAATACTTTCTGAGCGACTTCCATTAACTGAGCTGTATTGATGCCCGCAAATCCATCCAATTTCTGCAATTTTCGTTTTATGTCTCTCTGGACTGACTAACAAAGGCCGCATTTACCATACGTAAATTTTCCTGAGCGGCGGGATCATATGGGGTATATAATCTATAAGCTTCAGATAACCGCTCATAAAAGGCCGCTGGGCTCGTCGTGGTGCTGTAGGAACTAACTTCTGTGGGTGCTGGGGTAACCTATCCAGAATATCGGGGGACTCTGGGTCAGAATACCCGGGCGGCTTCTCTTCCTTAGCTTTTCGGGTTCCCCTAGTAGTAGCTACAAATATTTTACAGTGCTCCTCATAACAGCGCTTCATCCATGAGGGCTGCTGTTCACACACACTTAACCAGGAATCTATATAGGGGAACTGGTCAGGATACACTCTTAGTATGAGTTGATGAATTCGTAAAACTGTCTCAAAATCAAAGGTGCCCCCACGTGGCCATGAAGCAGCTAATGCGGGCCACTCCCTTTCACATAACATTTTTAATCTGGATGGAGTCATTTTCGTACCATAATCACCCGAAAATCCTTTACGGAAATTCTTGATCATACATGCCAACGGAGTTTGCGTGGACTCCGTCCCTCCCATAATCTAAACGTACCTGCATACGTTACGTACCCTACGTACACATAATGACGTACAAGACAACGAACAATAAGGATAGGTAGTATGGCTGTAGGTAAGGGGTCCGTACAGCCCACAGAACACTGGGGGGACAAACACCACTTGCTTCCTCCTGTTCGCGACCTGGGCACGGTCGCCCGGCCAGGAACTGCGCTACTTAGGAGTCCGCTCTCGCTCGGTCTGTATTTCAAGACCTCTCACTCACACAAGCAAGCATATTTCAACAAGATATCATATTTCAATATTTCAAGTGCCCAGGTTTTCTGACTAACTGACTATTCCAAACAAGAAGGGTCGATGGCTTCGGCTTCGGCTTTCCTTACGCGGAACTTACTAGGACCGCCCTTATGGGAGGTGATCAGGCTCCCTTGTCTAGCCCACACTCATGCGAGATTTCCCAGTTAGTCTATACCAAATATACCAAATTAGTCCTGCACACGCAAGACGTTGTCCCAGGCTGTTCTTTCTGACTATTAAATCACCAAAATGTCTACTCACCGGATCCGGTCCCCGATACCACACCAGCTTCTGAGTTGGAACCTGGACTCCCCCAGATCGGAGGTGTTGGCCAGCTGGACCCAATGGCCCGCCGAGGCAGGCGGAACCCTCTCTGGCACAAAGGGGCCGGCGGCGCCTGAGGTTTCCCCCGCGGTCGGACAGACACGGTTCCAACCGAGCCAAACCTCAAGGCGAATTGCGTGGATTATTCACTTGAATACCATTTACCACTCGCACTTCCCGGCCAATGCACCAAGAATATGCTGTGGCAAAGTGCAATCAATGAATAAGTCCAGGAGTCAATTGACAGGGTCCAAGCCAGTTTATTGTGCACAGGCCCAGTCAGTCAAAGCTTTAAAAGGAACTGAGCAAAGGTTTATACAGAGACATAACCATTTATACCTCTTTTTCAGTTTGATACATGAGAACTTTCTATTGGTTCCAACTTGATACATGCAAACTTCTCATTGGTCTTACATTCCCTGCACCTGTCCAATTAGAAATCCCTCCGGAGTCTAGCAACTGGCCCCCTCCCTTAGGATTGCTTGAACAATGGTACAGTTCTTGATTTCGTTACTTCTCTACTGCAAGGTTATCTCTAGCTCCAGGAATGTGGCCTGTGACATACTTTCACACACAAGAGAATAATGGAAGACTTATGAATTCATAAAAACTTCTTATTAAGCAGTTTAAAACAGTTTTCTCAATTTTCACAGATTTTTGGTTCTTTTCTAGCTATAATGGGAGTTAGGATCCAGGCCTAACTTACAGGCCTTTCATAGTAGCAGGCCATGCTAGGCCATAGCCTACCACAATATGGGACTGAAGTTGAACTGAAAGGGGAGAACCCGTCTAAAGCTAATGAAGCTATGATCCAAGAAAAGAAGTGACCTTCAAGAGCCCTGGAAGAGAGGAGGGCACAGGAGAATATGCTGAGAGTCACAATCCTGCTGTGTTCCAGCAGTTGTGAGTCAGGACTCACATGTGTTCTGAGTGCATGTGGCGATTAAGGTTACCAGATGTCCCCGATCTTTGGGGATTGTCGCTGATTTTGAATTAATGTGCCCTGCTTCATGCAGTAAAACCACCTCCTGTCCCAGATTTCAGTGCAGACTGAAGCACAGGACTTTTCTTCTCCCATAAGTCCTTCCAAAGGAACGCAAGTGGCCTATCAAGTCTTCTTGATCCTCCCCCTCCCTCCCTCCACATTGGCAGCAGGAACGGTGCTCAGTAGCACATCAGCTTCCTGTACCATGCAGAACCAATATCTCTGTATATCTGGGGGACTCTTCCCCCCTCCTGCTGTTTAGTCCCAAAACTCCAAGCTACTACTTTTTCTCCTAAGTGTTCCAGATTTGCCCTCGAAAAATCTGGTAACCTTAGTGGCGGTACCCCTGTAGAAGGGAAAAAAGAAATCCACAGAAGCTCACAAAAGAAACTACTACCTCAATTATATGAGGAATTGTACTATCTTTGGACTCTGACTTAGGAAGGGCGAACTGTGCATTGAGGGTCCGATATTGAGTTAGGAGGGCTATGCGCCCCTTCGGCACATAGCCTTCTCCACCAACCTCTAACTCCAGATATTCAGTGTCAGACTCATATGCGGCCTTGGCATTGAATATCTGGGATCACCGCACTGTCTCTCAGCTGCAGTCGATAACCGGGCAACAGAAATATTGCATGCTGCCCGATTAGCTCCTGCACTTAAAGATAGGCGAGCTTTTGCCTCACCTATCTTTTAGGCGGAGGTTGCTAACTGGGCAGCATGCAATATGGCTGCTGCCTGGTTATCGATTGTCGCCACCTTCATTCCACCCCAGAACGCCCCCAACATGCCCCAATGCTAAGCAGTTAGAATCGGGGCATGTAAGGGAGAAGAGAGGGGAATATGCCAGATAGTGGAATTTACATGGTTGCTGTAAACCATGTAAATGCCTTTCGCATATTGGGCCCTGAATGTTTTGCCCCTTTTTTTGTTCAGTAAATCAGAGTTCAGTTGCACCTAAGAGTATGCAGTAACATTATTTGGTAAAAAACAGGCAGAAAACCTGCATGTGAAGAGCAGACTGGTTGCTGAGTAGGTAAGCCATTGGAGGGCTTTGGAGTTGAAATCCTCCCCATCCCCCCACCCCCAACCCATAAAAATTCATTCTGAACATAAGCATTTGCCTTGCCAGAAAGAGGGATTTACCAGGACTTCTGGATTACAAAAAAGGGGCCCAACAGAGACTTCATATAATCAGAATTTTGAATACCTGTTTAGCTACTTGAGGATTGCATAATAGTGTGGCTCGATGTTCCAAATGTTCAATATAATTATTATATTTGTATGATAATTGGAGCCATCATTCAATGAACAATCAATAAATCCAAAATAGGCAAATATTATGATAATTTTTATTCTCACTAATTAATGCCAGCATTATGCAGTAGTAGTACATGCCAAACCTTGCCAGCTGAGGCAGAACAATTTATTTGTTAATGTCATTCTGGTTTAGTGTGCCTGCCTGGTTGCATTTCATTTACATGTCCTAGGTGCTTGCTGCAGCCAATCAGCTAAGTCTGAGTCTGACTTCCCTGCTGCAGCCAATCAGCTCAGCTTGAGTGAGTCCTTTGACCTGCCTGCTGCAGCCAATCAACAGAGCCTGAGGAATCCTCTCACCTGTCTCTGCTGTCAGTACTGGGAGGGAGCAGAAGTGGAGTTTGCCAATTTCTCACACTGATTTCCTGCATTCAATCAGTTGGAGTCAGTCTTGAGGTAGATGAGGCAGAGCTTGTTCTCTTTGTTCAGACTTATTTTTATTTTATTTTATTTATTTGTAGCTTATGCCTTTGCCTTTCCATTTCCTGCCTACTCCTACAAGCCCTGCAGCCAATCAGCAGAGTCTTCCCTCTCCTTTGACTACCAGTACTAATTTACTCCAAATAAGCAGGTTGGGAGGTAACTTTCATGTTCAAGTCTGGCCTTTGCACCTGCTCATTCTAAGATCAGCTCCAGTTTCAGTTTTTTGCCCTGACATCCTTCCCTCTCCTCATAGCCAGTGATGCTTCACCAGTGGGAACTGGAGCCGAAGGGAGGGAAGGTAGGCAATTGTAACTGCTTCTTTGTGCTGAGAAAGAGGAAGCAGCCAGCATATCTTAAGAACTGGAGTCTAGGGTGGAAGAGCCTTTAATGTTACAGCCAGACTGAGGGGAGCCATGCCATGTAGGGAGTGACTGGAAGGAGGGAAAAAGATGGTGAGAAAAGGGGAGGAACCCTGGGTAATGCTCAAAGAAGAGGGGGGGGGGGGGGGGGAGAGGAGAAAAGGTAAGAGCTGAAGGAAAGGGAAAGTGAAAAGGCAAAAGTATGAAAAATAAGAAATAAAGTAAGTCTTGAATTTAGTGGCAACTTTAAAGAGTGTGTTTCTATAAAAAAAAGTTATTTTGATAAATTTTAGAAAGTATTATTTTTTTAGTACAGCAGAAGCAGGGCACCATGGCTGCTTCACTCTGGGCCAGAATTGTATTATCTGCACTATTCTCAATTAAAATAACTTTTCGTAAAGCATGCCCTTTTAAGCTGACATGCAATTCTACACTTTTCACTGTGTTGTGATGAACGTTTTTCTATTTTTGCAGCTTCTGATAAACCAATATTTCAGTTTTGGCAACAGTTCTCCACTGATAAGGAGGAGGGGATGAAGGTGGAAACCTTTGGGGAACAGTGCACAAAACAGGTGACTTGAGAGTCTGTGATGTGCTAGGAGCCATGTTATTATATAAGGTGGGTGGGTGAGGTGAGAGGAGAGGAGGATGGGGTGACAGCAGAACAAAGCCCAGCGCTACACAACCTGATGTTACAGTGCTCACACTCCTTACAGCTGCAATCTGCTATGGTGGGTGGATGGGATTCAGATGCAACTGTCTAGAGCTTTTTAACTGGAGATCTGGTGATTTTTTTACCCACAGAATCAAAACTCAGTAAATATTTGCTGTATGCCAAACAGATTCTTGGGAGAGTGAAGATCTGGGGCACTACATTGTGAAAAAATTAACAGAGAAGGGGACAGAGTGGAATAGGGCAGTGTGCTAATCTCTTCAACAACTCATATCTGCCTAATAAAACAAGGTTGCCCAGATGCTGATCTCCCATTGTCATGAGACAACTCCCTACTTCCAGAACAGTAACAAGGAAGCCTAGAACCCAGGACAGAAATCCAGGATTATAAAGTATTATTGATGAGGTTAAAAGTAAAAATCTTAGCACAGAGTGATCCTCCTGGGACTGGTAGAGAGAGGCCTTTACAGTATACTGAGAGAGTCATTTAAATAAGTAGTGTATTTTTGCAAAGTATGTTCTGGCAGTTAGTGCCTACTGTTCATATTGCTAACCTTAGCAGTGCTAAAAGCTGTTGAATTATTTAAAGATGATTTCTGTTTTTCTTTTAAATCCTGCTTGCTTATTTATTTTGTCTGACCCTACTACCCCTTAATAACATCTTCTCAAAATGTTAGTTCCTGTGCGGATATCCAGTTTAGTCCTCCACAATCGGGTAGTGCACCTTCTACTGCAGCCTGGAGACTGGACCAATCAAATCTTCTGTAGTACATATCCAGCTGGAGCTCCCAGAAGCCCCCCAGTGTGTCCAGTCTCTTGCAGCTTGAAGACGTAAAAGTGTGTCCTCCTGGGCACACTGAGTGACTCTTGCAGGAGCAACACTTGTTAGTTAGTCTTTTAGGGTTTGTTTTTGGGACATTTACTTACTATTTATTTAATAGCTAGCTGTATCTTTAAAAGGAAAAGGAAAAGAAGCCTGGCTCCCTGGAGCATTGTCACAGGAGACTAGGGGGAAGTCAGACCTGCAGGCTCCTGCCTTCCTGCCTGGCAAATTTTAACAGCCCTGGGTGAGCTTCCCCTGGACAGTACGGGGAATTGCCATACCTGATACAGCAGTGACTGGCACTGGGAGATGTTGACTGTGTCCTTGCTGTTCCTGAGCTGGTAGGAGTTTTCACTTCTTTATTTGTGAGCAGTGCTCTGTCAGAGCTGCCAGCGTTTCTGTAGGCTCTCCTGAGCCCATTTGGCAATTTTTCTCAAGTTGGTCGTTTGCCCTGCATTACAGGGTCGTTTTTATTTATTTTCCATATTATTTGGTTGCCGTTGTATTTTCGCGCCGTTTTTTTACCGCGGGTGAAACAGTGCGGCGGCCATTTTGGATTTTTAAAGTGTGCTTTTAAGGCACTTTTGCTCACTTGTGCAGGTTCCCCTAGCGTTTTTTGGGGTTCCTTTTGCTGGCGATTTTGCTCAGGGCACCCCAGGGAGTCTGGGGAGTATTTTATTTCTTGTAAAAAAAAAAAAAAAAAAGTTTTAATTTTAATCCGGGGCTGATTTGCATAGGATTGCCCCTGGGCTGTGGGTTTTCCTGTGACTGTTCCATTCTATCCCGTTGGGTGGAGGTGGCCTTGGGATGGCTTCCATACCCCAATGTGTGATTTGTGGGTCCCGCAGAGCGGCAGGGACTGACTCTGGCATCTGCAGGGGCTGTGCTGCAGTGCCCGCAGGGATAGAGCAATCTGTGAATGTTCAGGAGCAGGCTACCCCTGGGGATGCTTCTACTTCAGGGGACAGTATTCTTTCTCCGAGCATCCCTCAGTCTGGGTCGGTGGCTGCGCTGCAGCAGGCGGCTACAGTTGTCCCACCTATGGAATTCTCCCCTGATTTCGTGCTCCTCATGCATCAGGCGTTCCGCTTGAGCAGGTCCGGTCAGTTGCCGGAAGTTTGCCCCCCCTCTCTTCCCTCGGGGTCCTCGGGGGCGGTTCAGTGCTCCTCACAACCCGGGGTCAAGCGGCTTCGGTTGGGGGAACAGGAGCAGGATGCCCTGGGTCTTCTGGCTTCCGAGGCGGAGGGCGATCCTGAGGCTGAAGCGGAGGAGTTGGAGGATGGGGAGATCCCTGAGCTGGAGGATCAGGCTTGGGTCATTCGAGTGTTCCGTAGGGACGAGCTGGTTCCTCTGGTAACGGAGTCCCTTCAGGCGCTTAACCTTTCGGCGGTGCGGTCCCTGGAGGAGGAGGGTCTTGAGGATCCCCTGATTCAGGCAGTCAGAGCTGCCCAGGTGGTTTTTCCCGTCCACCGCGTGGTCGAACAGATGATCCAAGCGGAGTGGGAGCACCCGGAATCCGGTTTGAAGGGGATTCGGACCATGAATCGGCTTTATCCCCTTGCCGACAAGGACAGGGACTGGTTCAAGTCCCCAAGGGTGGATGCTGCGGTTTCCGCAGTGACCAAGAAAACCACCATCCCGGTTGAGGGAGCGGCGGCCCTCAAGGACGGTCAGGATAAGAAGGTGGATAATTTGCTCAAGCAAACCTTCGATACTGATGCCGTGTCATTACAAGCCTCTATTTGTGGGGCTTGGGTGGCTCGGTCGTGTCTGCGGTGGTCGCAGCGATTGCGCTCGAGCCCCGGGCTAGACCAGCAGGGCCTGTTGGAGGTTACCCGGTTGGAGTCCGGCTCGGCCTATTTGGCGGATCTGTTTTATGATTTAATCCGCGCGTTGGCTAATAGTATGGCATCCGCGGTTGCGGCGCGCCGGTCCCTCTGGTTGCGCAACTGGGCGGCGGACGGTTCTTCCAAGTCCCGCCTCAGTAAACTGCCCTTTAAGGGCAGATTGTTATTTGGGGAGGCTCTCGAGAAATTGGTAAAGGATCTCGGTGAGTCCAAGGGGGGCCGGCTTCCGGAGGATAAGCCAAGGTCCAACAGGCCCTCCTCTTCGGCGCGGGGGTCCTTTCGGGATCAGCGCCGGTTTCGTTCCTCCAGCCTGTGGGCATCGCAGCGGAGCCGGTTTGGAGCCCGTAATCAAGGCTTTCGTGGTTTCCGAGGATCCGGCAGAGGTTTTTCCGGAGCCGCCTCTTCCTCGGGCTCTTCCTTTGGGCGCAAGCCACAATGACGCGAGGCAGGCTCTGGAGGGGGGCCCGATTATCGGGGGTCGCTTGCGCGACTTTCTTCCTTCTTGGGCCCAAATTACGTCAGATCGCTGGGTGCTACAGATTATAGAAGAAGGTTATGCTCTGGAGTTTGCGTTCCCGCTTCCAGATTCCTTTGTTCTGTCTCCCAGCAGGGGCGAGCAAAAGACGCGGGACATCCGCGTGACCCTGGATCGGTTGTTAGCTCTGGGAGCTGTGATCCCGGTTCCTCCCTTGGAAAGAGGCGCCGGTCGCTACTCCATCTATTTTGTGGTCCCCAAAAAGGGCGACTCCCTGCGTCCGATCTTGGACCTCAAAGGCGTGAATCGCGCACTCAGGGTGCCGCATTTCCGTATGGAAACCCTGCGGTCAGTCATTGTAGCAGTGCGACAGGGGGAGTTTTTAACGTCCCTCGATCTTACCGAGGCCTATCTGCACATTCCGATACATCCATCTCATCAGCGGTTTCTCCGCTTTGCGTTTCCGTGGGGCCACTTCCAGTTCCGGGCCATGCCGTTCGGCTTAGCTACGGCTCCGCGCACCTTCACCAAGGTGATGGTGGTCGTCGCGGCGGCCTTGCGCAAGGAGGGCATTTTGGTCCATCCATATCTCGACGACTGGTTAATACGAGCAAAATCCAGTCGGGAGTGCATGCGAGTCACAAGCAAGGTAGTGGCTCTGCTGCGTTCTCTCGGCTGGGTGGTGAACGAATGAAAGAGTTGTCTGCGTCCCTCGCAGGACCTCGAGTATCTGGGGGTGCGTTTCGACACCGCCCGGGGACTGGTATGCCTCCCCGAGCGCCGCGTCCTGGCGTTGCGGGCTCTTGTCCGACTTTTTCGGGGGATGCCCGCTCCGTCGGCGTGGTGGTACTTGCGGCTCCTCGGAACGATGGCGGCGACCTTGGAGGTGGTGCCGTGGGCGCGGTTCCACATGCGCCCGCTACAGAGGGCACTCCTTCGCCGTTGGTCCAACCAGTGCGACTCCTTGAACAGGAGATTGCCCTGCCCGAAGACAGTGCGACGGTCGCTCCGATGGTGGCTCTCCTCCGAGAATTTGACGCGGGGGATTCCCTTGGAGCCTCCTCGGTGGGTTCCTCTCACTACGGATGCGAGCTTAGCCGGCTGGGGAGCGCACTGCGAGACCCGCTTCACACAGGGGGTGTGGTCCTCCCGGGAAGCCTCTTGGTCGATCAACCGTCTCGAGCTTCGGGCGGTCAGGCTTGCCTTATTGGCCCTGGAGCCTCTGGTCCTGGGTCGGGCGGTCCGAGTCTGGTCGGACAATGCGACCACGGTGGCGTACATCAATCGCCAAGGGGGCACAGGGAGCGTGGCACTGGAAACAGAGGCGACGGCCTTGTTCAGTTGGGTGCAGACTCGTCTGCCGGCAATCTCGGCGGCACACATAGCAGGCGCAGAAAATGTCCAGGCAGACTTTCTCAGCAGAGTGCGGGTGGACCCCGGAGAGTGGGAGTTAAATCCACAAGTATATGCGCAAATAGTTCGGCGGTGGGGTCCGCCCATCATGGATCTCATGGCGACCTTCCAAACAGCCAAGACGAGTCGCTTCTTCAGCAGACGGCGGGAGCGAATGTCCGAGGGACTCGACGCTCTCATTCAGCCGTGGCCGACGTCCGGGCTCCTGTATGTCTTCCCTCCGTGGGCACTCATCGGCCGGGTCGTTCAGCGCATCGAGTGCCATCGGGGTCGAGTGCTGTTGGTGGCTCCGGATTGGCCCCGGAGACCCTGGTATGCCGACCTCGTCCGGCTTCGAGACGGCGTTCCGTGGCGCCTTCCTGCGCTGCCGGACCTTCTCCTTCAGGGGCCCTTGCGGATGCCCCAGGTGGCTCGATTCTCGCTTACGGTTTGGCCATTGAGAGGGCTCGGCTGAAAAAGCAGGGCTATTCGCCCGCGGTGATTTCCACCTTACTGCGGGCAAGAAAGTCATCCACTTCTCTTACTTATGTTCGAATTTGGAGGATTTTTGAGAACTGGTGCTCCCGGCGGGGAGTCCGGGCGGCGACGGCTTCTGTGCCCGTCGTGTTAAGTTTTCTTCAGGATGGGTTCGAGAAAGGTCTCGCGGCCAGTTCCCTGAAGGTTCAGTTGGCAGCGATCTCTTGTTATAGAGGCAAGGTCTTGGGCCGCCTTCTCGGCGCTCATGCGGATGTGCGGCGTTTCTTGACCGCCGTTTTTCATTTACGGCCTTCCCGCAGAGCGTTGATTCCTCCGTGGGATTTGAATCTAGTTCTGCGAGCTCTGGTGCGGGAACCCTTTGAGCCCTTGCGGAGGGCGTCTTTGAAGGATCTCACCTTGAAGACGGTTTTTCTGGTAGCCATTTGCTTGGCAAGGCGCATTTCGGATCTTCATGCTTTGTCCTGCCGAGAGCCTTTCTTGTCTTTTTCCACGGAGCGGATTGTGCTCCGTCCGGTTCCTTCCTTTCTGCCAAAGGTAGTGTCTCCTTTTCACCTGAATCAGGCGGTGTTTCTGCCAGTGCTTCCGGCGAGTTCGGTCGAGTCGGTGGACAAGGGTCTTCACCGGCTTGATGTGGGCCGCACGCTGCGTCGGTATTTACAGTCTACCGAGCCCTTTCGGAAGACTGATCGGCTCTTTGTGCTCTTTGGGGGTACAAGGAAAGGTGAGGCGGCGGCTAAGGCCTCCATTGCTCGATGGCTCAAGGAAGCGATCGCGTCCGCGTATCTGTTGCAGCGGCGGCCGGTTCCGGAGGGGCTCCGAGCTCATTCTACTCGGGCTCAGGCGACCTCTTGGGCGGAGCATAGCCTGGTGCTGCCGGCAGAGATCTGTAAGGCGGCCACTTGGTCGTCTCTGCATGCTTTCAGCAGGCACTATCGCTTGGATGTGTCAGCGGCTCGGGATTCCTGTTTTGGTTCGGCGGTTTTGCACGCCGGCTGGCAAGGTCCCGCCCGGTCTTAACTGCTCTGTTACATCCCGATTGTGGAGGACTAAACTGGATATCCGCACAGGAAATGGAAATTACACTAACCTGGTAATTGTAGTTCCTGTAGGATCCAGTTTAGTCCTCCTTCCCTCCCGACTATCTGTATGCTCTGGCGGCGCGCTGTCCCGAGCGGGTGACTATGAGACGGTTTTTTCGTCCCGTTCGGACTCTGTCGACAGCGGTGCTTATCGCTATGGCTCTCCCCTTTATATGGGCGTTCAGTTAGCTCCATAGTTTCTGGGGGGGACTCGGTGTAAATTTAATGGCGTCGGGGCAGGCGCCATGCCATGTCTGACTTCCTCGTTTGGGGAGGGAGTTGGTTATTCCAGGGGGGGAAGTATATTGTTTAATACTGTGAAGTGTTGCTTCGTTAAGTATGCTTTGTTACTAGTACACTGGGGGGCTTCTGGGAGCTCCAGCTGGATATGTACTACAGAAGATTTGATTGGTCCAGTCTCCAGGCTGCAGTAGAAGGTGCACTACCCGATTGTGGAGGACTAAACTGGATCCTACAGGAACTACAATTACCAGGTTAGTGTAATTTCCATTTTCTGTTTAGCGCATACCTTTTCCCTTACCCAAAGAGACTAATTTGCTAACATCTTTGATAGCACTAAGCCTTCCCCTTACCTTCAGAATACCTATTCATGGCCACGTCTAATCACACTGTGGAGTGGTGGAGTCTTTTTGTGCCCTGCTCTGTGGGAGGATTGGTGCCCAATGGTCCTGGCTCATCCTCAGTGATGCAAGGAGAGCTGGGCTACTGACCTCTCCCACACAGGTGCACGGGTTACATTAATAGTTTTAAAATTCACCATCGCCTCTCATCTGATAACTTGGTGCCTTCATTCATCAGCAGGCCCTTGAGGCAATCTCTGCGAGGTTCTGTGTTCCTTCCTCCAGTAGCTAGGGCAGCATGGCTACTGGTGAGCAGACATGCCTTTTTTGGTGAATGTGCCTCGCCTGTGGAACAAGATTCCAGCAGAGATTAAGGGGCATGTTTACTAAAGAACACTATTTGCGCCGCGTCCCGTTATCGCGCGGTAAGGTACCTTACCGCACGATAAGGTACCTTATCGCGTGGTAAAGCGCCATTATCACATGGTAAGGTAGCTTACCGCACGATAACGGGACGCGGCGCAAATAGCGTTCTTTAGTAAACATGCCCCTAAGTTGCTTACTGATCTATTGGTATTTTGGCAAAAATTGAAAGCTTATTTATTCGTTCCTGATGATTTTATTCTGGTTTTGGTCTTCTTAATTTATGAATGTATATAATTTATGATTGTATAGTATATTTTTATTGTAACTCTTTTAGAATGTTATAATTTAGTGGAAAAGAAATATTTCAAATAGATAAAGACCCTCCTGATCTCACCTTCTGCCATAGGTCGGTTCAGCCATTGTAGCTGATTTTTGTCCAGCTTCAACAACTGGAGCGTATGGCAGCAGATCCTCTGTGCATGGAGCATATAGCTGCTTGTAATATAATAAAAATTGCTGAGCAGTCTCCTCCACTGACATACTGGGTCAGACCAAGGTCCATCAAGCCCAGTGTGCTGTTACCAATAGTAGCCAATCCAGGTCTCAAGTACCTGGCATATCCCAAAAGTAAAAAAAATAAAAAAATAATGATAATAAAAAAGACCCCAACAAGGCACCCAAAAAGTGCAGATTGCATGAGTTGAGTGCAAATTGCATGTTAAACTCCACGTTACGGTCCATAGAAAAAGCAACTTCACATAAAGCAACTGTGAGTACTATCTACCTGCTCCAAATTTCCAAGGGAAAATATTCAGATATGTGATGGACCCAGTTAAAAACTGAAATAGAACTTGAATATTGCATCTTCAGTTATCAAGATTTGACATTGTCTCCTGTTAATCTGAAAATTTGAGGAAGTTAGTCATTTCTCTTGGTATCTTTAACAAAATTTTCCAGTCGGTTCACTAGGATGATTTTATGCCTGCCTTTATGTGCAGTGCTTTCTAACTCTTCCTTTGCATCCCTTGTGATTTTCTCTTCTTTCCTGTATACTTTCTGATTTTGAATGCATAATTAAGCAAATTTTGTAATTATGGTTCTGTTACTAAGTATATATCACACATGTAAACAATCTCAGTTTGATAAGAATATGAGATGTGCCATACTGGGTCAGACCAATGGACCATTAAACCCACAGCATCCTGTCCCCGACAGTGGCTAGTTAGAGTCGTATGATGTTTTCATAGGATCCCAAATAGAAAAGTCCACTCTATTCTGATCATTCCTACAAACAGGAGAAGGAGATACCCAGTGCCTTTTTCCTAGCAAAAAAGATGCCGGTACTCATCTGCAGGGTTCTTTCATTATTCTCCGTGGACAAGCAGGAAGTAAGTCCTCACATATGGGTGATGTCACCGACAGAGCCCTATGCGGGAACTCTCCCTAGCTTCTATTGGAAGCTTTTGGGAGGCTCCACCGTGCATGTGCACTTGCCTTCCTGCCTGCTGTGACTCCTTCTTCCCCAATTCATTTTCCGTGGAGCCCCTAAGACGTGTTTGCACTATCGCAGTAAACAAATCTTTATTTTTCTCCTCTTTGGGGGTCCTTTTCACTTGAATTTTTCACCTGCTGTTGGTAACATTGGTCCCGCCATCAGTTTTGCCCGCTTCCTCTGAATTTTTGTACCTCTTTCGGATCTCTCCATTTTTTTCCCATGGCTCTCACCATCAAGCTTTTGACCTCGCCACAACCATTTTCCCGATCATGTCTCAAAAGCTGGCCAGAGGTTTTAAGAAGTGCACCAAATATTCCCGGACCATTTCATTCACAGATAAGCACAATTGGATCCTTCACTGCTTGGGCACCGATCAGACTTCTTCTTGTAATCTGTGCATGCAGATGCAAGAAGAGGCCTGAAGGATCAGGAGAAGCAGCAAGAGTCCCTGTTTGGGCAGCACTTGGAGTCCACATTGTCGGCTCCGGTATTGGTCCTGATGGCTACAGCCAGCAATGGGGCCTTTTTATTTCAGCTGGTTTTATTGGATTGGCAACGCCTTGTAGAGCTTCCTGAAGAAGCCATCTTGGCGAAACACCTGGTGTCGGTGCTCCAGGTTGTTTGTCCTGAATGCTGTTTGGATGTCATTACTTCTGCTACTTCTGTGACGCTGAGCTATGCCATATCAAAAGCCATACCAAAGCTAAGTTTTTCTGGTTTCTATTACTGCTTTATCAGGTGTTTATACTCTTGATTGAATTAGGTTGCTAATTATTTATATTGTTTTCATACACCAGGCAACGTTTGTTTTTTTTGTTTGTTTTTTCTGGGGATATATCTGAGTTTTTTCTTTTGTATCGATTTTTGTCTCTTTCTGGCTCATTTTCCCCATTATAGAGTTTTTTTCTGACCATTGCTGTCTTTTTTGGCTTAGTCGATTGTTTAGGCATTTACTTCATGCTATTCTTGCCGTTCGACTGGCTCACCCTCTCTGAGTTGTGCACAGGGGGACACAGGTCTTTTCTCCTCTATAACATTATTGTTTTTTGCTTGTATGTGTGTTGCTTGTGCGTTTTTTCTTGGAGACTCTCATCTGATGTCTGTATTTTTGTTCTTCTTTTTTCTGTTTTCTTTTCTTCTTTTTATAAAATTCAGATTTTTTTGGGTGCCTTGAAGTCTTTTTCATTATATTTTTTATGTCTATTTTGGCTCCTTGAGGAGACTGAATTTGGATTATAGTATATCCCAAAAGTAGCCATTTCCATGCAACTTAGCCCCAGGGATAAGCAGTGGTTTTCTCTTGGTCTTCTTTAATAAAGGTTTACGGACTTTTCCTTAAGGAATTTGTCCAAACTTTTTTTAAACCCAGATGTTTGTTCATCTTGAATAGATTGTAAGTTGTAATGAGCAGGGACTGGGTCTTACATCTATACGTACAGTGCTGCGTATACCTTGTAGCGCTATAGAAACGATTAATAGTAGTAGTAGTAGCCCCACTATCTGCTTTTACCACATCTTCCGGAGTTTCAAAGCTTAAATACAGTTTTCATCTGTATTACATACACTACTTTTTGTAACTTCATAGCATGTCCTTTAATCTTTGAACATTTGAAAAAATAAACAATTGATTTGCATTTACCCGTTCCACTCCACTCCACTCAGGATTTTATAGCCTTCTATCATATCTCCCCTCGGTCATCTCTTTTCCAAGCTGAAGAGCCCGAACCGCACTGTCTAATCCCTTATTTTAGTGAAAATTGGTCCTTCCCTCAGCCTTTGACCAACCTGGCCCATAGTCACCCCATGAGGAAAGTATCTGAATTCAAAGAAGCATGGGACAAACACAGAGGATCTCTAAAGGAAAAAAGGGGAGTGTTGTAGTTGTTGATATGGAAGGACAGACTAGATAGGCCATGTGGTCTTTTTCTGTCGTCATTTTTCTGTTTCTATGTTTATTTCTCCATTTATGTAAATTATAATGGTAATACACTCTATTTATTTCTTCCTGCACCTGTAGTAATTCATCTAACGTTTTCCTCTCAACCAGTAGCTTTTGTTTAGCTTCCTCTGTCATCTGTGCTATGTACTCTTGCCAGGCTTGGTCTAGTGCTTTGGTCAATTGGATCACATCTCTATCCCTTTTTCTTTTCTTACCCACTACATATGCATGATGTTCCCTTGTATTATGGCCTTTTCTGCCGCTTCCTATAAGATAAGCTCATCGACTTCCTTCACATCATTTTCAGCAAGGCAGTCTTGCCATGCCTTCTATATGTAAGCCTGAAACTCTCTGTCATAGTATAGACTGGATGCATCATCCATGTCTTATCATGGGCCCATGCTGATACCTTCAGATCCATCCACACCATCGAATGGTCTGAGAAGGATCCTCAGTCGCTGTCCTTATTAAATTAGGAAATAAAATTGCCGACATCAATATGTAGTCTAGTCTAGGTTATAGTTTGTGTGGCCCTGAATGGGGGGGGGGGGGTGAAACCCATCTCCCCATGAGTGCAGTGTCCTCCAGATATCAATCAGCTACAGTTCTTTCATCAGAAAATATATTCCTCTGGCAGCATAGGCCTTCCCCAGCATTTTAGGCGGTCTGCAGTCCAAAGCCGGCTTTTGTACCACATCGAAGTTACCCCTCTCAGCATGCAAGGTGTACCCTGTGGGCTGTCATTGTCATACTCAGGGCTTCAGGAAGCCATTTGCCAACTACATCGGCTAAGTCTTTATTTCTGACTGATTCAGGGAGACCAATTTTGTCCCCCTCTGTTTTCTTGGTTTTCCATTCACTCGAAAAGGTGCTGACTCCAAGTCTCTAATTTGCAAATCCAGGTCCCTTATGCTTTATAGCCAATCATCCTGGCTAAACGTTTGCCTTCTGAATCTGAGCAGCCTGACTCTCAAGCTCTTCCTTAATCTCTTCCATGGAAGCTTGTAGCGTCAAGAGTTTCTCATCTAAGACCTCTGTCAGACTTTTCCTAATCTCTCAAACAGCTTCCTCCTATGCAGGAGAGGAATGGCCTAGTGGTTGGGGCAAGTTGTCTCAGGCTGGGGCTTGAATCCCACTAGAGGACAGCAACCTCAGGCTAGAGGTGCTCCTTGTGGCCATGGGCAAGCCACTTAACCCTCTGTTTCCTCGGGTACAAAATGTAGATTGTGATCCCTTTGAGGACAAGGGAGACATGTACCATACCTGAATATACACAGCTTTGATCCGGTGATAAGAACTGCTAAATAAAAATATAGAGCAAACACTGCTGCTGGCATTTGTGGTCTTGTTGCTCCCCACTCTTGGTGCTTTGCCTCCCAAACACGCTGCATGATCAGTCATAGGGCTTTGGCAGATACTTTGATACCCATGCACTACTTTTGCTGCTCTCTGGAAAGTTTGCAAGGAATTTAAAAGACTACGTTGCTGATTTTTGAGAGGATTAGGGCAGAGCTGTTTTCTGGGGCATCCACGCAGCTTGCCATCATCACATGACCCCCGCCCAGGCTCCTTTATTGGGTTTTGACTCCTCATTCCTCCTACCCACAATAATTTAGTCTTTTCAGCATTCACCATCAGACAATTATCCTCTGTCTTCTTAAACAAACAATTATTAAGTAGCTCATAAGCATGCTCCGGGGATTCTTTAATAAGGATTATTCTCCGATTATCATCTGCATAGGAATAATGGGTGATTCCTAACATTTTAATCAAGAGTCCTAATGATTGCCTGTATCTGGTATTTATATTTAATGTATGAAACAAAGCCAGCTCCAGTTTGCCATGTCCAGTTTCTAGATGAACTTATCTTATAGGAGGCGGCAGTAAAGGCCATAATAATGTTTTATTTTTTACTCTTTTTTAAAAATAAACCTCATTAGGTTGCCGTTGCAGGTGATGTACTGTTTTCAGCACAAACACTATGAACTTCACAAGGGTATTCTCAGAAACGAGAGTCGGAGAGCATACTAATAAAGCCTACTCCATGACCACATATGCACGGCAGCCTCCACGGATCCTGGTTATAGATACTATACCACCTTTTTGGGACAGCACCTGCTCCAGTCTTTGTGAGGCTCTAGAGAACTTCCTCGCTCTTGCCTGCAGCCTGGCCGGACCCTGCCGAGTTCCTCTCCTGAGCCTGTATGTAGTTCAGAACCAGCACGAATGTCTTCTTCCCTTTGTGGTGAGTGTTATTCAGTGGTTCAGTGGCTGCTGTGAATATTCAATACCACAGCCACCACATCACTTCTAAAAGGACAACTGTTCAGAATTATGTGGATTTTCAGCACTACTTATACTTCTTAAGTGCCAATTTGAAACTTCACCTTCTAACTTTAAATGAATGGTAATCTATTTAGAAGTTATACCTGCTATTTAGATGTTGGTACATTGATGTATGAATTCAGTGGTTGAAGTTTGCTGCAGAACATGCAACCTTTTGCACCGCCTTCACCCCATGTGAAACCATTCCCTTCTCCTGACAGACCCCATAAATGCTGCCACATTACATTCATAATGTAATGTGGCACTGGTACTGTTTTTTGTGCAAGCATACTAAGGGGCTTGTTTACAAAGCCGCGGTAGCGGTTCGCGGTCGTTATCGGAGCCGCGGCCCTATTGAAATCAGTGGGGTCGCGGCTCCGATAACGATCGTGAACCGCTACCGCAGCTTTGTAAATAAGCCCCAAAGTCGGCATTTCTCTGAGCTCTAGTATTCTAATGGATTTTACTTGCCTATTGCAAATGATCTGAAGTGTTCTGAGGATAAAGGGGCATTTTTACATATTTTAAGTTGGAGGGAAGCTTTGATGGCAAAGCTGGTTTGGAGGCCAATATTTAAGGTGATTTCCATAAGCAAAAAATAAATCAGGTGTCTAAAAATTGCCCTCCCTCAATGCATCCTAAAGCTCATACATTGTTCCACATTATGGAGGTAATTGTATATGGATCTGCAGAAGGTTATCTTCCATTAGCATATGTAGGTCATGTATTTTCAATGACTTACATGTGTGGATGGGCCTTTACATGTGTACTTTAGCCAGTCACTATTTTATAGGAACACCTATCAGGGCGATGGTGCGTACTTTTGGTACAGGGGCAGAGCACATATCTATGCGTGTAAGTTAGAAAATACTATAACTTACACTAGGCACAGGCATTTATACAAGCCCGAGCCTAGATTTAATGCATGTTTTTGGATACTTACACCCCTATTTCATAAGACCAGGTGTCCAGTTATAAAATTACCCTGTAAGAGGTAATTTTATAAAGATTTTCCACATATAAAGCATATTTACATGTTCAAAACAGCTCATAAAATCATATGGCTGAATACATACATACAAGTCCATGCGCTGCTTGTAGGCATTCCCAGACTCATAGTTTGGGGGAATGGGTGAGTTTATGAAGTATGTGCATATTTTATAAAATACGCATGTACAAGCACAGAGTACATGCACAAATTTACAACCACTTCGCAGCAGATATTCATTTGCGTGCCTTT
Source organism: Ichthyophis bannanicus (assembly GCA_033557465.1). Classification (NCBI taxonomy): domain Eukaryota; kingdom Metazoa; phylum Chordata; class Amphibia; order Gymnophiona; family Ichthyophiidae; genus Ichthyophis; species Ichthyophis bannanicus. Next base: position 1,190,023,989 of record CM066032.1, read on the forward strand.
TATAAAGAAGGCATATTTTTTTAGAAATTTTACATAGATATCCTGTTAAAAATTTACACCCCCACAAGTATACATTGATGGAAGGTATTCCGGGGGAGGGGGTGTGAAGGGAGGAATAGTATGCACGTGGATGGTATTATCAGATCTACACACATAACTTTTCAAGCAAAAATATACCCACAGAGAAAGCAGGTGCAGGTGACTGTGTGTACTTTTGGCAGTTTTCAAAGAGAGAATACGCGTGTATTTTTGCCTTCAGAATTGGTGCAGAATCCACAGGTAAGGAACGTGGGAGGTTTCTCAATGCAGACAGTTTGAAAATTGGCCCCTGGCGTGGAACCCTAAGGTCATAAAGCATTGGATGGGGAGAAGTATTTTCAGGGGTAGCTGCCTCTCCTGCCATCACTCTGAACATCGTGGTTGGTGTTGCTATCATGTTCCCTCACAGGCACGTCTTAGTGGGATAAATTCTGCCTTTTGCAATGGCACAAACAAGAGCATATAGATTAAAAATAGCCGTGAAATTCTCTTTGAAAGACTTAAAATTTGGGAAACGTGGTATATTTCGAATAGGTTTGTACTACACTAGTGTTGAACATGAGGCTGTGGTGTGTTGTGGCTTGCTGAGAGATTCATTAGTGAAGTACTATAGTCTGTAAGAGACTGACAAAGTAGCTGTCAGAGGGGAGGTTATGTACAGTATATATACAGATTGCCATGTACCATTAATTCCTTGGAAATGTTCATTTATTTAGTCGCAGCATTTTCATTTTTATAAGCTTGATGTCCTATATTTTGGTTTATCATATGTCAATAGTGAATTTCTGCAAGAGGAGATTGATCTCTGTAAACATTATGTTACAGCAAATTAAAGGGAATTTCCAACGGCTGCAGTCTTGTGTCTCAGAGCTGCGCTCACTGCCTAAAGAAGGCTCTTTCCAGGCCAAGGTGGAGCGTATGAAGCTTGCTGTCCTGGATGGCTTGCAACAGTTTAAACAGTATTCCCGACATATGATGGCAGGAGGCCCACTCAGCAGCTGCTCTGTGGAGGTGAGACACTCTGCCCTGGTATGTAAGTAGGGCTGTACCAAGCTAGAAATACACCCTGCGTGACTAACGAATCTGGTGCCCCCTCCACCTCAACTGCAAGCAGTAATTCACTCTCTTTAGAGCTTCCTGGAAACTCAATGATGATATCAGTGCCCTTTCTGTATTTACGCTCTGTGCAGCTGCACCGTTCAAACAGCCCTTGCTACGGTCCTGCATGTAAAATATTCTGAGAGAGAGGTATGCCCATAATCCAGTAGGCATTATGAAGTGAAGGGTAGTGCAGTGGTCTATCAGAATTATGGGCAAGGGGAGGGGTGAGGGAGACACGTTTATCTGCAGAAATAAGTGCTGGTCAGGGAGATACATTAGTTCCAAGTTTTAAGTACAGGGAGATCAATAAACACACATGAAAGTGGCCAGTTGCAATTGTGTTCCCAATAAAACCACATCTTTAATGTTTAGGATGTGGTAAGAAAACTGGATTGTGCAATAAATGCTTTTTTTGGTCCTTTCATAATGAAGATTTGTTTCTTGTTCATGGATTCTGATCCTCCAGCTCCTGCAGGGTTTGGGTATTCTGTAGTGAGGTTGTACTGGAGCTTTGAGTGCCAGCGAGGGAGAGAAAAAACTAATTATTGTGAACTGCAGAGACAAGCTGTGAAGGTATGATGGATTAGATTCAATGGCTGACCTCAAGACATTCACATTGAGTAGGATTCACTAAAAAACTGGCAGCTTTAAGCACGGGTCTGGTCCTAAGGTGGTATTATCAGGATTCACATCTCTGAATGTAATGCAGTAGTCTCAGGATACAAATACATCAATAGTTTGGTGGAGTTTAGATGAGAAGAAAAACGGCAGTTCCTGATCGTGTCCCAGTCTAGTCCCAAAACTTCTGGGTTCCCCATCCAATCCAGCAGCTTGGAGACTGAGAAACTCCCCTTTTTATGACATCATCAGTATATCTCTCCGGTGCTCTCCTCCTGCCACCAGTTGCCTCAGTCTCCAAGCAGCTGGATAGATGGGGGCCCGGGCTCACTAGAGAAACAATTGAGGATCTAGAGCAGTTTTTTTTTACCGTTTTCTTTAGTCTTTTGAATTCTGATCAGGATTTCCTTTAATAATTAGGTGACTGTGACGTTAAAGCTTGAAGCACTCCGGTTTCCTTCCTCTAACCTCCCTCCCTCCCTCTCTCTAACTTCAGTCTGTTTTAGGGGAACGGGGCCTGCTTTCAGAAGTTTTTGCCTGGTTTGGCAGTGCCGCTGTTCAGTTAGGCAGTTTAACATACTTTAGAATCCTGAATAGGACTTCGCCGGTGCCGCGCAGAGAGCCCTGCCTGCTAGCACGCCTGGCGTTGTTCCCGCCGCTCGAACCTCGGGCTTTGGGTGCCTTGCTGCTGCGGGGTGAGATTTTGAGCCCGTTCGGGCCAGGGGCGGCGGATTAGTCGGCAGTCGCCGTCGAGCGAACCGGACACTTGAATTCAGAGTGCACACCACATAGGTAAGATTTCTTTTCTGTTCTCCCGCTGACCGTGGCTGCAGCGCGATTTTGGCGTGCTTTCGATTGAGGCCCTAGCTGCGTGGCGGCGGCGCGGTCTCACAGCAAGCTCAGCAATTCATTATTTTGGAGAGTTCCGGAGTTCTTTTACTGAAGCGTGTGTCACTTGAAAAAAAAAAAAAGGAAAAAGAGAGAAGGGACTAGAAGACATATTTTGGCCTTGGGGCTGTGTGCTTTGCCTGGCCGGCCTGTTTGTGATACTCGGGGAGGCCTGCCGGGCTGATTGCGATCTTGAAGCTCAAGGACCAAGAGTCTGGTTTCGGGGGGGGGGGGGGGTGCAGTTATCCCGCGCTATTTTCAGTAGCAGCAATTACTTATATACCATGCCTTCCAAGCCCCTCTGCGTTGTGTGTGGGGCCAGAAAGGTTACTAGTACTGGGGTCTGCAAAGCCTGTGTGGGAGAGGCTGCAGGGTCGGATCAGCCTTCAGCACAGCCAGATAGGATACCAGGGACAGTGCCTAAGTCCTCGGCTGTTCCTTTACCGGTTTTGGAGCCAGAGGAGCCTGTAGCAGGGCCATCTTCCAGCTCCGGTGTCCCCGCTCCTCAGATGGTTCTTCCCGGGGATCTGTCAGCCCTTTTTCGCAGCAGTTTGTGGCTCTCCTACAGCAGTCTGCGTTTAGCAATGTCTTGCAACAGGGCCTGACGTCGGGGCCAAGCGGGGAAAGAAAGCGCCCGGCATCACCGCGAGCCCAGTCTTCACCATCTGGGAGCAAGAAGCCCCGTGCAGAAAGGGATTTCCAAGAGCCACCGGGGGCCTCGGAGGATCCATTGTCGGATGAGGAGAATCACAGTGTGGCCCTAGCAGTGGAGTTAGAAGAGAGTGAGATTTCGGAGCGAGAAGATCAGGCCAGAGTGGTACGAGTCTTCAGAAGAGAGGAACTACCAGCTCTCATTGTCGAATCTCTTAAGGCCCTCAATATGCCAGGTCCAGGGGCAACGGAGGATGAAACGCTGGAAGATCCTTTGCTGCAGGTGTTCAGGCGGACTCAAAAAGCGTTCCCGGTACATAGGGTATTTCAAGAGATGATTCAGGAGGAGTGGAACGTTCCAGAAGCCCCCTTGAAGGGTTCTAGAGTTTTGAGTCAATTGTACCTGTTGTTGGATCAGGACAAAGAGATGTTTAAATCACCCAAGGTGGACGCGGCTGTTTCGGCTGTGACCAAGAAGACAACGATTCCGGTTGAGGGTAGTGCGGCCCTCAGGGATGTTCAGGACAGGAAACTGGACGTGTCGTTGAGACAAGTTTTTGACATCAATGCCATCTCGCTACAGGCGGCCATCTGCGGTGCTTGGGTGGCTAGGGCCTGTCTTCGCTGGGCACAGCAGGTACAAGAAGGACAGCCGAGTCCTTTGGTGGAGGAGGCCTCGGGGGTGGCTTACCTAGCAGATATTCATTATGACCTTTTGCGAGGTTTATCCAAAAGTATGGCGTCGGCGGTGGCTGCCCAGCGGTACTTGTGGTTGCGTAATTGGGCAGCAGATAGCTCCTCTAAAGCTAGACTAAGTAAGCTACCCTTTAAGGGCCGTCTCCTCTTCGGTGAGAATTTAGACAAGCTAGTGAAGGATCTCGGGGAGTCTAAAGGGGGGAGGTTACCGGAGGATAAGCCCAAACCGACTCAGGGGGTCCCGGGAGTTCGGGGGCAGTTTCGAGATTTCCGCCGATTTCGTTCCCAAAGATTCCCTTCAAGTCAAAGAGGTCGTTATTCCTACAGAAACCAGGGGTTTCGGGGGTTCAGGGGAGCCGGAAGGGGATTTGGCTCCGCTTCCTCCTCCTCCTCCTCCCTTAATTTCAAGAAATCACAATGAGATGAAGAGGGCCCAGTCATCCCTCGTGCCCGTGGGGGGTCGTCTGCGGGAGTTTTAGTCTGTCTGGGCCCGAATTACAACAGATCAATGGGTGCTAGAAGTCATTCGGGAGGGCTACGCCCTGGAGTTTTTGCGTCCCGTACGAGAGGCCTTTGTGCAGTCCCCCCCAAGGTCGGTAGTAAAGTGTGCGGCTCTGCAGGGGATGGTTCAAAGATTGTTGGACCTCAGGGCGATAGTCCCCGTCCCTTCAGACCAGTACGGCTGCGGTCGGTACTCCATTTATTTCATTGTTCCAAAGAAGGACGTGGGAGTCTGACCCATTCTAGACCTCAAAGGAGTCAATCGGTGCCTACGGGTGTCGCATTTTCACATGGAGACTCTACATTCCGTCATAGTAGCGGTGCGGCAAGGAGAGTTTCTCACCTCTCTGGACTTGTCGGAGGCATATGTTCATATTCCTATTCGGCCGGATCATCACCAGTTTCTCAGATCAGTTCCAGGTGTTGCCCTTCGGGCTGGCAACTGCTCCAAGAGTTTTCATCAAGGTGATGGTGGTGGTGGCGGCAGTGCTGCGCAAGGAGGGCATCCTCGTGCATCCTTACCTAGACGATTGGTTGATTCGCGCCAAGTCGCAAGCCGAGAGCAAGAAGGTCACGGCCCGAGTGGTACGGTTCTTGGAAGGTCTCGGGTGGATCGTCAATATGACAAAAAGTCACTTGTGGCCTTCCCAGAATCTGTAATACCTTGGGGCCCGCTTCGACACAAGGATCGGTCGAGTGTTTCTCACGGAGCAGCGCGCGCAGGGTTTGCGAAGGTTAGTGGAGAGATTTCTGGGATTCAAGTCTCCTTTGGCTTGGCATTACCTGCAGTTGTTGGGCACCATGGCAGCTTCGATAGAGACAGTCGCATGGGCGAGGTTGCACATGAGACCCTTGCAAAGAGCATTGCTACGCCACTGGTCGCATCAGCGGCATCCCCTGACCCGGAAGCTAGTCTGCCCAGAGGAGACTCGTCAGGCCCTGCTTTGGTGGATCTGGAGCGGGGAAAATTCTTGGAAGCACCAGAATGGATGGCAGTGATGACAGATGCCAGCTTGTCAGGCTGGGGGACTCATTGTCAAGGCAGCTTCGCGCAGGGGTCGTGGACTGCACAGGAGCGGCAGTGGGCAATCAATCGCTTGGAATTAAGAGCGGTGTACCTAGCTCTACTGGAGTTTCAGCAGCTTCTAGCCGGAAAGGCGGTGAGAGTGTGGTCAGACAATGCGATGGCGGTTGCCTACGTCAACAAGCGGGGCACAAGCAGCGTGTCCCTAGAAGCAGAAGCCGAAGTCCTGTGCGGTGGGCGGAAGCAAACCTCTTAGATCTGTCAGCAACCCATGTGGCAGGGGTAGACAATGTGGAAGCCGACTTCCTCAGCTGGGTGCAGATAGATCCAGGAGAGTGGGTCCTACATCCCGAGGTGTTTGAGATGCTTGTTTACAGGTGGGGGACCCCAGTCATGGATCTCATGGCAACCCTCATCTCCGCAAAGTGCAGCCGCTTCTTCAGCAGGCGCAGGGAGCGCATGTCCGAAGGCTTAGACGCCCTTCTTCAGGCCTGGCCGGAGGGGCAGCTGCTTTACGTCTTCCCTCCGTGGGTTCTGATAGGAAGGGTGCTGCAAAGGATAGAGAAGTTCAGGGGCCACGTCATTCTCATAGCGCCGGATTGGCCGCGTCATCCCTGGTACGGAGATCTTGTAAGGTTACGAGTGGCAAAGTCCTGGCGTCTTCCCTGCAGACCGGATTTGTTGGCTCAGGGCCCCCTGTTCATGCTTCACGTGGATCGGTTCTCGCTTATGGCCTGGCTCTTGAGAGGGCACAGCTGACTTCCCGAGGGTACTCGCAGGCGGTCATCTCTACCTTGTTAAAGTCCAGGAGACGATCTACGTCTCTAGCGTATGTGCGGGTCTGGAGAATATTTGAAGCGTGGTGCGGAGAGAGAAAGTGTGAGGCTTTGAAGGCTTCTCTTCCCCAAGTCCTGGAATTTTTGCAGGATGGCTTCGACAAGGGGCTTGCTACGGTGTCGTTGCAGGTTCAAGTAGCCGCCTTGTCCTGTTACAGAGGCAAGCTGGTGGGTCAGTCGCTCGGAGAGCACCGCGATGTAAAACGATTTCTAAGGGCAGTGTCTCTTGCGAGGCCACCGTCTAGACCTATTTTTCCCAAATGGCATCTCCCCTTTGTATTGGAGGCGCTTGAACGGGAGCCTTTTGAGCCTTTGGCCTGTGCGACACTCAAGGATCTTACTTTGAAGGTGGTATTCTTGGTAGCGGTCTGCTCAGCGAGGAGAGTTTCAGAGCTGCAAGCGCTCTCCTGTAGGGAGCCCTTTCTATCTTTCTTGGCTGCTAAGGTCATACTGCGGCCGGTACCGGCTTTTCTTCCCAAAGTGCTCTCGGATTTCCATGTCAATCAGGAAATTTCCCTGCCGGTTTTTGCCGGGGGCACGGACCTTCCTTCGTCGAGAAAGTTACATCTATTGGATGTCCGTCAGGCGTTGAAGTATCTTAGTCGGACAGCGGGGTTTTGTAAGTCCGACAGGCTCTTTGTTCTCTTTGCTGGGCAAAGGAAGGGGACAGCGGCTTCAAAGACTTCCATTGCTCGCTGGATTAAGGAGGCCATTGCGTCGGCTTATGTGTTGGGGGGTAAGGTAGTGCCGGAAGGCTTGAGAGTGCATTCCACGAGAACGCAGGCCACTTCCTGGGCGGAAATGCGGTTGGTGTCGCCGGTGGAGATTTGTAGGGCGGCAAATTCTTTCGTTAAGCACTATCGGCTGGATGTGCAAAGGGTGGAGGAAACCTCGTTTGGCTCAGCGGTCCTGCAGGCTGGTTTGCCGGGACCCTCCCGTGTTTAGACTGCTACACTGCTTTGGTACGGACCCAGAGGTTTCGTGACTAGACTGGGACACGATCAGGAAGATGAAATTAGGCTTACCTGCTAATTGTTCCTGGAGTGGAACCAGTCTAGTCCCGTATCCTGCCCAGTGTCCCTTGGCAAACAAAGGTCTAGACTCAGTCTGTACTTCACAGGTAAGATATGTTTCCTTGGGCTTCTCGCTAAATTTAAAAGAGTAGATAGTGGTAGCAACTTCGAGCATTGTGTGGCTGGGTTGGCGGGCCTTCTGTTCGTTTGGAGGAGGACCTGGCCTGTTAAAGTTTTCTAGTCACAGTAAGGACGGAGTTATTCTCCTCAGTCACAATTACTATATTGTTGTATTTTTGTTCGAGTTAGTTTATTTGGATAGATACTTTATTTGCTTCTCCGGTGAGTCTGCTTTGTCAATAGGTTACTGGTGGCAGGAGGAGAGCACCGGAGAGATATAATGATGATGTCATAAAAAAGGGGAGTTTCTCAGTCTCCAAGCTGCTGGATTGGATGGGGAACCCAGAGGTTTCGGGACTAGACTGGTTCCACTTAGGGTTGCCAACTTTTTCACCGAGAAAAACCCGACACCTGTGGCTCGCCATGCTCCACCCATTCTCCGCCCCTAGTCCCACCCCTGCCCCGCCCCCAGCCCCACCCACAAAAATTACCGAGGATACGTGTAGGCTAACTTCCTTGGTCAGATAATAATTAAACTGGGAACCCCAAAATCCAAACATGAAATGTACAACACTGGAGAAATAAAACTATAAAGTAATTTCCTCTTGCACTAAACAAAAACGCAAAGATGTTAGCAATACACACTTCCCAGACCAGACATATTCCAGTTAATAAATTCAAAATAAAAAGTATTTTTCTACCTTCTGTTTGGGCGTTTTATTTTTCAGTTGCAATTGCTCCAGTCACTTTCTTCTGGTTTCTTCGTGTCTTCTGCGAGCTATCCATTTGTCCTTTCTTCTCTTTCAGATGTTTTCCATTCTCTCTCTATTTCTGCTTTAACATACTGATTGTTTCCCTTTTGCTCTTTCCCCCAATTCTTTCCTTATTCCTTTATCATCCGTTTAAATTTCACCCTTCCATTCTCAAGCCCCTCTTACTCTCCCAATACCGGCCCATCATAGACTTTTCTTCCACACAAAATATTTTCCCCTCTCTATTCTCATTCCCCATCCATTCTAGTCCTCCCCCCCAAATCAGTTCCCTTATAGTTCTAGACCCACCCAGCATCCATTCCCTTCTAGTCCCATTCTCCCATGCCCCACATCAGCCCATTTCCAGTCCTATTCCAGCTCTTCATCAGCCCATTTCCAGTGCTAGCCCTCACATCACAGGCCATTTCCAGTCCTAGCTCCCCCCCCCAATCACAGCCCATTTCCAGTCCAAGTCCCCCATCACAGCCTATTTCCAGTCCTAGGCCCCCCACCATCACATCCCATTTGCAGTCCTAGTCCCCCCGCAACATAACAGCCCATTTGCAGTCCGAGTCCCCCCGCACCATCACAGCCCATTTGCAGTCCTAGCCCCCCTAATCACAGCCTATTTCCAGTCCAAGATCCCCCTTCCTCCACCATAGCCCATTTCCAGTCCAAGTTCCCCCCCCCCCCCCCATAGCCCTTTTCCTGTCCAGGGCCCCTCCACCCCCACACATCACATTTCCAGTCCCTGTCCCCCCCCATAACCCTTTTACAGTCCCGGTCCCCCCCCCCCATCACAGCCTATTTCCAGTCCAAGTTCCCCCCCCCCATAGCCCTTTTCTGGTCCAGGTCCCCTCCACCCCCATCACAACCCATTTCCAGTCCATGTCCCCCCCCCTTAGCCCTTTTACAGTCCAGGTCCCCCCCTTTAGCCATTTTCCAGTCCAAGTCCCCCCCCCTTAGCCCTTTTCCAGTCCCAGTCCCCCCCATTAGACCTTTTCCAGTCCATGTCCCCCCCACTTAGCCCTTTTCCAGTCCAAGTCCCCCCCAATTAGCCATTTTCCAGTCCAAGTCCCCCCCTTTAGCCCTTTTCCAGTCCAAGTCCCCCCTTAGCCCTTTTCCAGTCCACGTCCCCCCCCCTTAGCCCTTTTCCAGACAAAGTCCAACTCCCCCCCCCCTTAGCCATTTTCCAGTCCAAGTCCCCCCCCCCCTTTAGCCCTTTTCCAGTCCAGGTCCCCCCATCACAGCCCATGCAGTCCTTGCCCCCCCCCGGACCAGCATCGCGGCTGTCTGAGGCTTCAGAGGGAGCCGGGGAAGCCCGCGCGAGGCCCCGGCTCCCTCTGAACAGCCACCAGCGTGAAGAGCCTTTACCTTCACGCTGGCGTCTGTTCCTGTGAAGCCGCGAATGCTGGGAAAGGTTAAAGGCATGAGTGCAGATTGCATGTTAAACTCCATGTTAGGTTCCATAGGAAAAGTAACTTCACATAAAACAATTGTGAATACTTTGTACCTGCACCAACTTTCCAAGTGAACATTTACAGATATGTGATGGACCCATATGAAAACTTGAAAAATGCCCCTTAAGTTATCAAGATTTGACTTTATGTTATCTCCTGTTAATCTGAAAATTTAAGAACGTTAGTCATTTTTCTTGGTATTTATTTCTTTCTGTTTATTTATTTTTTATACCCCACTCTTTAGAATCAGTGTGGTTTTACATGTATACTAACAGGTACTTTTTATTCCCTTGTCCCCAAAGGGCTCACAATCTAAGTGTACCTGAGGCAATGGAGGGCCTTTAAAATTTTCAAGTCAGTTCATTAGGATGATTTTATGCCTGCCTTTATGTGCAGTGCTTTCTAACTCTTCCTTTGCATCCCTTGTAATTTTCTCTTCTTTCCTGGATACATTCTGATTTTGAATGAATAATTAAGCAAATTTTGTAATTATGGTTCTGCTACTAAGTATATATCACACATGTAAACAATCTCAGTTTGATAAAAATATGAGATGTGCCATACTGGGTCAGACCAATGGACCATCAAGCCCACAGCATCCTGTCCCCGACAGTGGCTAGTCAGAGTCATATGATGTTTCCATGGGATCCCAAATAGAAAAGTCCACTCTAATCTGATCATTCCTACAAACAGGAGATGGAGATACCCAGTGCCTTTTTCCTAGCAAAATAGGAGCCGGTACTCATCTGCAGTGTTCTTTCATTATTCTCTGTGGACAAGCAGGAAGTAAGTCCTCACATATGGGTAATGTTACCGACAGAGCCCTGTGCGGGAACTCTCCCCAGCTTTTATTGGAAGCTTTTGGGAGGCTCCACCACGCATGTGCACCTGCCTTCCCACCTGCTGTGGTGCCATCTTCCCCAGTTCATTTTCCTTGGAGCCCCTAAAACGTGTATGCATTATCACGGTAAACAAATCTTTTTTTTTCTCACCTTTGGGGGTCTTTTTCACTTGAACCTTTCACCTGTTGTTGGTAACATTGGTCCCGCCATCGGTTTTGCCCGGTTCTGACGCTTCCTCTCAATTTTTGTACCTTTTTCGGATTTCTCCATCCCATAGCTGGCACCATCAAGCTTTCGACCTCACCACGGCCATTTTCCTGATCATGTCTCAAAAACTGGCCAAACGTTTTAAGAAGTGCACCAAATATTCCCGGATCATTTTGGTCACAGATAAGCACAGCTGGTGCCTTCACTTCTTGGGCACCGATCATCAGACCTCTTCTTGTAATCTGTGCCTTCAAATGCAAGAAGGAGCCTGAAGGGTCAGGAGAAGCAGGGAGAGTCCCTCTTTGGGCATCACTCGGAGTCCACATCGTCAACTCCAGCATCGGTTCAAATGGCTCCAGTAGGGCATGCTGAGGCGTCAACATCAAGGGGTGCTCAGGCTCATTCGGAGCTGAGGTGGCTGTCTGTCAATGTTAAATGGGGACCCATCTGAGCACAGGGCTAAAGCCCATGCGCATCAGCATTGGAGCCCATCCCAAAGCATTGGCAGAAGCAATGCCCAGGAAAAGCTTGCTAAGCTAACCCAGCGGGAGCAATTTGGCTCCCAGGTGCCAGAAGAGCACTGCGCATGCCTCGATGTTCGTGGGCCTGATTCCCCCGAGGGGATGCTGGAGATGGTAGTTGAAGCTGTTCCGACGCTGAGGCCTTCGAAAGTGGCAGTCCTTTGAGTACCTTCGGGCCCTCAAGGCCTGCATGGTGGTGGTGGTGCTGCTGGCACAGCAACAGGCTGGGCCTGCAGTGCTGATGGCATCTTCACCGCACATCGTCCAAGAGCATGCTGGACCTTGCTGAGCTAGGCTTGTTCATGCCTCCAGAGTGGCTTGATGCCTACTGTGTCCTGATGGGCAGTGGCAAGGACTGCTCCAAGTACATGGTCTGAGCAACCTATGGTGCCTCTGAGTCAGTCTGCAGGGCAGCAGCAGTGGGCATTGGGGCCTGTTGGCTCGCCTGGCTCCAGTCCTCAGACTTGGAGCAGTCTGTCCAGAACAAGCTGGCAGATGTGCCGTGCAGAGGTGGAGGCCAAGACAGGTGATATAGAGAAGAAGCACAACATCCTCACCAGGCTCTCAAGGAAGACCTTTGATCCCTCTCGCAAGAGATACCAGGACTGAAGAAATCTTGCTACTAGCATAAGCGCAAGTACTTTACAAACCCTCAACGTTCACAGCAAAAGGCACAGGCCTCTCGCCAGCAGCGACAAGAGAAGCTTCAGAAAGCCCAGCCCACCCTGCAGCCCAAGCCAGGGACAGGGTTTTCACCAATTCCTGCGGAGCTTAGCCCATCTACCTGTTGTAGGGGGGGGGGAGAGCGCTCATCCACTTTGCCCACAGGTGGCCTCCCATCATCTCGGACTTGTGGGTGTTACAGATAGTGCAGAGTGGCTATATGCTGCACGTTACCAACCTGCTGCCCCCTCCCCCCTGAGGAAATATCCCCTGGATCCTCTGCACCTCAAACTGCTGCAAGGAGAGATCTCCACCATTCTGGCTGACCTTGCCATAGAACCTGTACCTCCAGCTCAGGTAAGGTCTACTCCAGGTACTTTCTGGTCCTCAAGAAGATGTGTGTGGGGGGGGGGGGGGAGGGTTTAGCCCATCTTGGACTTCCGAGACCTCAGTACCTTTCTGGTGAAAGAAAAGTTCAAGATGGTCTCGCTGCGGACTCTGCTCTCTTATCTTCAGAGAAACGATTGGTTATGCTCCCTGGATCTCAAAGATGCATATATGCACATTCCCATCCATCCCACCAACAGGAAATACCTCCAGTTTGACCTGGGGGGCTAGCATTTCCAATACCACGTGCTTCCCTTCGATATGGTCTCGGCACCCCAGGTCTTCACGAAGTGCCTTGCGGTAGTGGCCACTTATCTCCAAACTCTGGGGGGTGTTCGTCTACCCCTACTTGGACAACTGGCTCATTCAGAGCTCCACTCTGGACAGAGTTCATCAGTTTGCATTATGGGAGGTCTGCTCCTTTCTAAGCCTCCTCACAGCTCATGTCGGTGCCCTTTGAGCCACTTGCTTCCTGTCCTCTGAGTTCCTGACCTGGAAGGTCTTGTTTCTGGTGGAAGTTACCTCATCATACCATGTCAGTGAGCTCCAAGCCCTGGTGGTTCATCTACCCTGTACTAGATTCCACTAGAACAGAGTGGTCTTATGTACACATCTGCATTTCCTCCCGAAGGTGGTTTCTGCTTTCCATCTTAATCAAGCTGTGGTATTGCCACCATCTTTTCCTGGCCTCACGCCCACAGGGTGGAGGCGGCATTGCACCTGCAGAACTGCAAGCGAGCCTTCGCCTTCCACCTTGAGCAGACAAGAACCCACCAAAGATCCACCCAACTGTTTGTTTCTTTTGACCCCTGCAAGCTCAAGGCTGCTGTTTCCAAACACACACTGTCAATTTGGCTAGTGGACAGCATCTCTTTCGCTTATGCCCAGGCTGGCCTGAGCCTTGATGGTCATGTCATGGCTCACAGCATCAGAGCCATGACTGCGTCAGTGGCCAGCTTGCGCTCAGTCTCCATGGAGGAGATCTGCAAGGCTGCAAGATGGTCTTCAATCCACATATTACTATCTGGAAGGGGATTCCCCATGCAGCAGCAACTTCAGCCAATCCGTACTCCGGCATCTCTTTGGGGATTAGGTTCAACTCCTTCCTACCAAGGCCCTTCTGCCATCCAGGCTACCAAAATAGATTCCTTATAGAGCAAGAGCACTGATGTGTGGAGCTGTATAATGTGGATTTCAGGTTGGTGAGTTCCCCTGGGGGACTACCTTTGCTACTATGAATTGTTTCTCTGGTTCTTGTTTCATTGCCCCTGTTGGGTTTTTTGCCTCCTCAGTTTTTGGTAGCCTGTAGCTTGGGAATCCCATATGTGAGGACTTACTTCCTGCTTGTCCATGGAGAAAGTGTAGTTACTCACCTGTAGCAGGTGGGAAAGCAGATACACACACGTGGTGGAGCCTCCCAAAAGCGTCCAATAGAAGCTGGGGAGCGTTACCGCACAGGCTGTGTCGGTGATGTCACCCATACATAAGGACTTATTCCTGCTGTGCACAGAGAACACCTGCTACAGGTGAGTAGCTACGCCATACATGAGAACCATGTGTCAATTTTAACAGGCATTGAAAAAGGTGCCGGTACTCAGTACCACCAAGTACCTCCTCAAAAAAAGCTCTGGAGATACTTAGGGCTCTCCAGCTAAATAATGATTAATGGATCTGTCCTCTGGATACATCCATACCTTTTTAAAGTCAGCTATATTACTATATCTCTAGCAGCAAATTCCATAGTTTAATTATGTGTTAATGAAAGAACATTCTTTCTAGAATTTGTCTGAAATCTGCCACTAGTTAATTTGACAGACTTTCTCCTAGACAAGTACTGCTTGTTAGGAAATTGTTATTTACTCCATCAGTTTGTTCCACAACTCTCATGATTTTATGAACTTCTGTCGAATCGTTTCTGTTTTCTCTACTAAAATGATTAATGGGCTTCATTATAAAGCATATGAGGACAGACTTAAGGATCTTAATATGTACACCTTAGAGGAAAGGCGGGATAGAGGTGATATGATTGAGATGTTTAAATACCTCCGTGGCATAAATGTTCAGGGAGAGAGCCTCTTTCAATTGAAAGCAAGTTCTGCTACGAGGGGACATGGGATGAGGGTGAAGGGAGATAGATTCAGGAGTGATATGCGGAAATATTTCTTTACGGAAACAGTAGTGGATCCGTGGAATAGTCTCCCAGTGGAGGTGGTAGAGATGAGGACAGTAACTAAATTCAAAAAAGCATGGGACCAACACAGAGGATCTCTAAAGGTAAAAAGTGGACTGTTGTAGTTGTTGTTATGGAAGGACAGACTAGATAGGCCTTGTGGTCTTTTTCTGTCATCATGTTTCTATGTTTCTCTTCTCCAGCCTAAGAAAGTCCTAAACCATTACACTTTTTTTATACAGGAGCTGTTCCATTCCCCTAATCACTTTTGTCACCCTTCTTTTTATCTTTTTAAGTTCTGTTATTATACCAAAAGTGTGTTACAAGGTTAAACTTTCCTACAGTGATAATCGCAGTGTTTAGAGTAGAACTATAAATGAACAAAAATATCTACTAAAATGAATATCCATGTGCAGAATAAACAATTTGTAAGGGTCTATTATATTTATATCTGCAGATTATAATAAATATGAGAGGGGGTATCTGATAGAGACACTTAATTACCTCCATTGTATAAATACCCAGGGGGCAGGCCTTTTTCAGTTGCAAGGAAGCTCTGGAACTAGCAGTTATAGGATGAAGTTGAAAGTAGGTAAACTCAGGAGTGTGTATGTGTGCCATCTGTCATCTAAGGAAATATTTCTTTATAGAAAAGGGTGTGTGGAACAGCCACTCAGTGGAGAAGGTGGAGATGAGGATGAATTCAAGAAAGCATGGAACAACACAGAGGATCTTTAAAGGAGAGCTGATGGCAGAAAATTTCTATACAGAAAGGCACAACAATGTGACATGTCTCATCCATTGGAAACTTTGTAAGCACTGTAGCATTGCTGTACCAGAAAAACATTGGGATCATGATCCCAAGAGAATTATGGAGAATGCAGAAGTTTTGATAACTTGGGACATTCCCATTCCAATGTATGAGAAACTGGATGTGAAGAAACCTGACATAGTGGTAAAGGAGAAAAACATGAGAGTGGCATTGATAATATGTTTATGTTTATTTTATTTGTTTACCCACCCTTCACTGTGCAGCAGGGCAGGGTACAAAAATTAAAAACAAAAAAAAGATTGAAAAGGAAGAGGAACTCCGTAAAATCAGAGGACAGTTAAGAACACTCATACTGGGATAGGGGGTAGGGAAAGATAGTAGAGGGTCAGGGAAGAGGTAAGTCAAATTCAGTAGTAAATAAATGTGTCTCGAGAAGGACTTTAAATTTGTTATAGGAGGGTTCTAGTCTGAGGGCAGGAGGGAGGGAGGGAATTCCAGGAGGCCGGAGCTATGAAACAGAATGCAGATGAGCGGGTGGATGGTAGTCAAGCTTGGGAGGCAGAGGGAAGATATAATCAGTTATTGTGTATGGTATGAAGAGCCTGGTGTGAGGAGTGGAGAAGCAGGGCATCAGCAAGATAGCGAGGAGAGTCAGAGTGCAGTGTGCGGTGGAACAGGGTGAGTAATTTGTATTGAAGACGTAACTTTACCGGAAGCCAATGATAGTGAATGAGGAGCGGAGTGACATGTTCATAGTGGGAAGCACAGGCAAGGATACCAACTGCTGTATTTTGGATGAGTTGGATTCATTGCAGCTGATATTGAGAAAGACCAAGGTACGCAGTGTTGCAATAGTCAGTCTTGGCTATAACAAGCATGAGGAGCAGGGTAAGCAGAGAGGAGGCAGAGAGGAAAGGGCAAACGGCATGGATCTGATGAAGAGAGAAAAAGCATCGATGAACTAGGGAGGAGAGATGAACCTGAAAGGATAGGGTGGAGTCGAGAATGATACCAAGGTAGTGAAGAGAATTGACAAGTGGAATGGGTGAACCAGAGATGGAAGGAGCTAGAGTGGTAACAGGGCTACCAAAACTGAACCAGAGTGCTGCAGACTTAGTGGGATTCAAATTAAGAAAATTGGTAGATAACTGTACTGAGATACTAGATAGACAGGAGTTGAGTGAAGAGAGGTCAGGAGTAACTTTACTGGTATGTGGAGTAGTATGATGTCATCTGCATAGTAGTGTGCACAGATTCCGTGTTTCTATATCAGAAGGGCCAAAGTGGTCAGATATACATTAAATAGAAGAGGAGCAAGTACAGAGCCCTGGAGGACATCACAAAGTAGTGTCAAGGAAGAGGAGGAAGATCCAGAAGCTGAGACTGAAAAGGAGCGTTGTGAGAGAAAGGAACAAAACCACTGGTGAACTGTGTCCTGAAGACCAAATCATGCAGCCTGGAAAGAAGTGTAACGTGGTCAACAAGATCAAAAGCTGTGGACAAATAGAGAGAAATTGACTGGTGAAGTTTATTAAGAAAAGACAGAAGAACAGTCTCCATGCTGTGTCCGGGTTAAAAGCCTGATTGACGTGGATGAAGAGCACGAATGAAGACTAGATAGGAAAAGAGCTGTGCAAAAATCAGCTTCTCCAGTATTTGAGAAAGAAAAAGTAGAGTAAATACAGGGTGATAGCTAGAAGGGGCAGATGGGTCCAAGGATGTGGCTTTCAAAAAAGGACGAACTGTGGCAATTTTTCAAGGCTCATGGAAAGATACTAGATGATAGACTATTGTTCATCATAGGCGGAATCAGAGGGAGAAGAGCAAGGGAGGGAGTGGTGTCAGTTCCAAGTGATTATTCTGTGAATCACATGGAGAGGGAGAAGATCCAAGAAAATGTGGCAGAAAATTTCCCATCGTATTGGGAGCCAGAGGCCTTATTAAGAAGAATTTCCAATCACATCTTGACAAACTGTCCATACATGTTATGTCTTATGAACTCCAGAAGGAAGCTGTCTTTGGCACAATGCAAGTACTATGGTAGTATTGGCAGTAAATTTGACATACCTTGGCTTAGGAGTGAGATTCATGACTAGCATGGTATGTGCAAAACTAACACACAAAAAACAGCTGTAAAGAGCAGAAAAGGATACCCAACAATATAAGAACTGCTCTCAATACCAAACTCAAATACACAAAAATATTTCAACACTACTATCCACTTCAAAAAATTAATTGATTTTAATTGGTGATTTTGAACACTGTAGATTATGAGAATGAAGTTTGGAGACAATTAAACAGTGTTAGCCATTATAAAGTTTTGATGGAGGATCCCACTGAGGCTTTACAGACACAGATTCAAGCTGTTACTACTGAAGCTTTCAACTCAGGTTTTTTGACTAATGAAGAAAAAACTTTTTTGAACCCGCTATATCCAAAGATACCGGCTTTTTATATTTTGCCAAAGATCCATAAAAGTATGTCATCTCCTCCTGGTCGTCCCATTTTATCCAGCAATGACTCTTTGTTAGAACGAGTAGGGATCTTTTTAGATTCCTTTTTGAAGAGTGAAGTCCCTAAAATCCGTTCTTACGTGAAAGACACTACTCACTTCCTACAGTTATTGGAGAATGAGCGTTCGGTTGAGCAAGTGACATGGATGGCTAGTTTGGATGTGGCGGCTTTATATACTTCCATTTCACAGGATGAAGCTCTAGAAGTATTAAAGCAGGTTTGGGATGCTCGAGAGCAGCCATTTCGAGTACCGACTTCTCTGTTATTGACTTTAGCAGATATTGCGTTGAAAAAGAATTATTTTCTTTATGACGACACCTTTTTCCAGCAGATATCAGGAACTGCTATGGGCGCTACATTTGCTCCTTCCTTAGCAAATTTGTTTATGAGTAACTATGAGGATCGATACATTTATCCATCTTTGTATAGTCAATATATTGTACGGTGGTACCGGTACATTGACGATATCTTTCTTTTGTGGCGAAGTACTAAGGCCCATTTGGAAGACTTTTTTGCATATTTGAATAAATGTCATTTTTCCATTAAATTTGATATTAATATTCAGCTTTGTGAAATACATTTTCTGGATGTGAGCATTTTTAGACAACGGAATTGCTTTGCTACTACACTTTATTCAAAGCCTACGGATAGAAATACCTTATTGTATTTTTCCAGTTTTCACCCTCCTCATTTAAAGCGGAGTTTGCCATATTCGCAGTTTTTAAGGTGCCGCCGTATTTGCTCTACAGATGAAGAGTTTAAGGTCCAAGCCAAATGTAAGATGCGTAAATTTTTGGATCGAGGATACCCCATGGATGTTTTAAATAAGGCCTATAAAAGGGCTAAGTATAACCATCGGGAATGGCTGCTTCATCCTAATACCACAGCATCTGTTGAGAAATCTCAGCCTACTGTCACCTGTGTTTTACCTTTTTCCAGTCTCTCTCACCGGATTGCATCAATGATGCGTAAACGTTGGAGTCTTATTCAATTACATCCCAAGCTTTCTAACTGTGAGTTACGGATGGCTTATAGCCGTGGACGTAATCTTAAAGATCATCTGTGTCCAGCTGTGTTACGATGTGATCGTATTACCTCTTTAACCATGAAGGGCCATTCAGCATGTCAGTGCTGTTCTTTTTGTAGTATTATGAGTGTGCACATTTGTGATAAATATCGACAGCGGGTGAAGAGTTTGACTACAGCTACGACCTGTGCCACTTCTTATGTTGTGTATAGTATATGGTGTGAGTGCCAAAAATTATATATTGGGAAAACTACACGGCCTCTGCAAACACGGCTGGCTGAACATAAATATAGTTTGAAGAAAGCACTGATGGATACTCCTTTAATTCAGCATTGTGTGGATCTTTGTCATCAATTTGAGGATCTTCGCTGCACTGTTCTAGAGTATGTACCTTCTGATATTCGTCGGGGTGATCGTAAAAGACTGCTTTTACAGAAGGAACAACGTTGGATTTTTGAATTGGACACTCTGCAACCTGGGGGTCTGAATGATAAATTGGAATGGACATT
Source organism: Ichthyophis bannanicus (assembly GCA_033557465.1). Taxonomy (NCBI): domain Eukaryota; kingdom Metazoa; phylum Chordata; class Amphibia; order Gymnophiona; family Ichthyophiidae; genus Ichthyophis; species Ichthyophis bannanicus. Next base: position 1,190,043,300 of record CM066032.1, read on the forward strand.
ATTTTTTTGATATTGTGTGTAGCGCTCTGTGATACATGCTCGGTTGGGAGGTTTGGGACACTGTGCAGTTTCAATAGATTGGATGAGTATTGCGTTTAGGTATGTGTAGCTTTTAGGTGATGTCATGGCTTTGGAGCGTTTTTGATTGGTTGTTGAGTTAAGATATTTGGCACGTCACACGCTATTTTGAGGATAGTGGGGTAATTCGAGCAGCCATTACAGAAAGATTTCTTTTGTATGACATAGCCCCTGACGAAGCCGTTTGATGGCGAAACGAAAGCTTTTGTAGGGCTTGGTCTGTCTTGGTAATGAAATGTAGCAGTGCTTATAGATACCATCAAGTTTCCCCGCGTTGGAGGTCGGGTTGACCTATTGTATTGTAAATCAACTTCGAGGGCTGAGGACCCAGCTGGTTGCAAGACTTCTCTGAAGATAAGTTTTGAAAGCACTATGTTGGTGTTGCTTCGTTAGATGTTTCATCTTTTGTTATTTATTTACAGGTGCTATTCTGGTTTCTCCGGCTGCACTCAGCCCTGTTCGATGTGTCGTTTTAATTATATTTTCAGACGCTTCACTGAAGATTGGAATGAGTGTGAGTGTGAATGTTAGTGTGGATGTTTAGGTGTAAGTTGGTGGTTTAAAGATTATTAAATGTATTTCCCAAAAGTAAGGTAGTGGTTGTATAAGGAATTTTTTGGTGAATTGTAAATAAAGTTGGTGAATGTGTGGGAGGCTTCTGACCGGTGATGTGAGCGTCTGCCAAACCCCTATGGTGATTTTTCACTAAATGTGGGGCTGAGCCATCTGAGGTCATATTGCCTGGTAATAATTTTTTGAAGTGGATAGTAGTGTTGAAATATTTTTGTGTATTTGAGTTTGGTATTGAGAGCAGTTCTTATATTGTTGGATGTGCAAAACTAACCCATTTGAAGAAATTGCCCAGAGGGGAATGTGAAGCTTAATAGTTGGCATGTTTGGTCTCTGCCGTTGTTTTCTCTCATTCTATGAGTCAATAAAAAGAGATGCCTTTTTACTGTTTTGATTCACCTTATTGACTTCCCCTTGTTTAATTAATTCATATTTTAGATATCGGAATCCTTTCCTTGACATGAGAAACTCTCTAAGGGGTTGAGGAAAGTTAAAGCTTGTTAAGTATTGTCACGGCCCATAGAAATAAAAGGACAGCATCAGCATTTAATGTGTATTAACTTTCATTAACACAAGTTAACCTTTAATAAACATGCCCTAAAGTTTCAAACTCAGCAGCCTTTCATATTTCAGTTTTCAATCTTTCCTAGGTCTTCAGTGGTTCACTTTGCTACTGGAGAACCCCTCTCTTTGCTGTGAAAGACTATGTTCTTGGAGTATTGATATTTTTTTTTGCCTCTTCCCTCAGATCACACTCATGACCAGTCAGTCTGGTAAACAGATAGTTAAAGAGTTGGAGGCTGGGCTGAGAGATACTGATCTCATGAGTCTGAGGCGACTGCAGGTCATTCATCTCTTTAAAGGAGACTTGCTGGAATCTGTGGACATGGAATGGATCTCACACTCTGCAGAAGAGGACAGTCCAAAGGGTGAGTATAGGCATTAGGGACTTTACCCTGTGCCTAGATGTAGTGCATTCACGACTATTGCCTCTTTACACAGAGAACAATAAGTTCTGTAGCATCTGTCCAGATCTGAGACCTAAGATGGTGTTTTGGCTTATTTTTATTGTCTGGATAATGTAGTGTGGTTTCCATCAAAAATGCTTTAGATTAGTTCAGTAAAAAGGTATCATTTTCTTTTCATTTTTTTGTTTTTTCTTTACTGTTTGCTGTTAAATTTAGACTTGCAGTGAGTAAGAGAATAAACCTTGCGATGCGGATGAACCACTAGTATTGTTTTATCAAGGCATATATAAATATCTTAAAGTAGAGCAAGAAACGATACTCAAGCAGAAATTATTGAGAGAAAAGATCAGTAAAGAATACTATAGAAGATTAAAATCATTATTGAAAAGTACCTTAACATCACAGAATAAGATACAAGCCATCAATCAGCTGGCAATTCCTCTACTCTCATATAGCTTTGGGATTGTAGCTTGGCTGCTTAAAGATCTTGAAAAACTGGATATGCGAACAAGAAAGCTCTTCCATGCCCATGAAGTAAGTTATAAGAATCAGTGTATACCAAGATTGTACATTCCTAGAGCAGAAGAAGGGTTGGGCGTCATAGAGATTGATTACACCTACAGAGCTACTATCATAGGCCTCTTATTGAACAGCATTATCTGATCCAAATAAGCAAAAAGTGCTGAAATATGAAAGTAAATGTCCAGAATCTGCCTACAGCATCAAACTTGGACAAGCATTCCGACGACTAGAAGGAACAAGGGAGAATCCACAAGCACACACAGGAAAAGAAGCAACAGAATTTGCAAAACAAGAGAAAAAATCAATTCAAAGAATTAGATCAGCAAACGTGGAAAAATTAGTGGCAAATGCACATTCACAGTGGGGAGATACAAAGTGTTACTCCAGGAACTTTTGTCGATCAAGAACAGACACATGAATGGTTAAGGTGAAGTGAACTTTAACCGAAGGATGAGAGATTGGTAGTTACAGCCCAGGACAGTGGATTGCAGACAAGATGGTTTACAGCGAAAATTGAAAATGCTTGCAAAACAGACTTGATTCTGTAAGAAAGACCTGGAAACAGTGAGTCACCTCATAGCTGCCTGTGAAGTTCTGATGGCAGAAAATATCTATACAGAAAGGCACAACAAAGTAGCATGCCTCATACATTGGAAACTCTGTAAATACTGCAATATCACTATTTTTTTATTTATTTATTTATTTTAATTTCTTTTATACCGCACTCTTCGACATCAGCGCGGTTTACAGAGAACAAAAACAAAAACCAGAACAACAGGCTGTTCGGAGTTACATATAACAGGATTATCAACTTGGAAAACAAGGGAGAACTATTTACATGGAAAATGTAATCTGTTAAGTAGATCACATGCTCGAACTATGTACATGAATTAGCACTGAGATCATGACCCTAGTAGAATTATAGAGAATGAAGAGGTTATAAACCACAGTAACCTGCCCATGTCCAATGTCTGTCCCATGTCCAAAGTCTGTACCATGTCAAAATCATAAATGTTGCCTCCCTGGTGATGGCCCTACCCTACCAACTTAATTCCCCCACCCTTCTATGTAACACCGCTTTGACCCGGCGAAAAGCGGGATATAAATGCAGCTAAATAAATAAATAAATAAGTTATGATCACCTGGGGCATTCCCATTCTGACGGATAAGAAACTGGATGCTAGGAAACATGACATAGTGGTACAAGAGACAGACACAAGAATGGCATTGATGATAGATTATTCTGTGAATCGTGTGGAGAAGCAGAAGATCCTGAAGAAAAAAGAAATGCAGTCAGAGATCAAGAAAATGTGGCAGAAAGATACAGAAATATTTCCCATTGTATTAGGAGCCACCGACTTGATAAAGAAGAATTTCAAGCACATCTTGACAAACTACCCATATATGTTACATCTTACAAACTTCAGAAGGAATCTGTCTTTGGCACAATGTAAGTACTACGCTGAGCATTAGCAGTAAATTTGAGAGACTGAGATCATACTCCACATACCCTGGCTTAAAAGTGAGGTTCATAACTGCCATGGTATGCGCAAAACTAACCCATTTGGAGAAACTGTCCCCAAACACCATGTGAAATTACTACTACTACTACTACTACTACTATTTAGCATTTATATAGTGCTACGCACGCAGCACTGTACAGAAATATAAGCAAAAAGACAGTCCCTGCTTGTCAGAGCTTACAATCTAGTCAAGACAACACATAACAATAGACAGATCTGGAAAACAATTATGGTGACACGGAGCAATAGTTAATTCTGGATAAAGCAAAGTATGGGGTAAAACAAAGTATGGCAATTACAATTCAGGCAAAACAAGTATGGCATTTACAAAAACCAAGTATGGCATTTACACTTTTAGACATGACAAAGGACGGGAGTCAGGTTAGGACAAAGGGTAGAAGTCAGGATCTCAAAGCGACAGTGAAGAGGTGGGTTTTCAACCTGGACTTGAAGAGGGCCAGGGAGGGGCCTGGCATATAGACACATGTAGGTTGTTCCAGGCATATGGTGCAACAAGGTGAAAGGAGCGAAGTCGGGAGTTAGCGGTGATAGTGGAGAGTCTAGATAGAAGTAATTTATTAGAAGAGCGAAGTTCCCGAGAGGGGATGTAGAGAGAGATGATAAATGAAAGGTAATGAGGTGCTATAGAGTGAATGCATTTATAGGTCAGGAGGAGAAGTTTGAATTGGATGCGGAATTGGATAGGGAGCCAGTGAAGCGGCTTGAGAAGAGGAGTAATGTGGGCATGGCGAGGCTGGCTAAAGATTAGTTGAGCAGCATAATTTTGAATAGATTGAAGGGGAAAGAGATGGCTCACAGAGAGACCGGTAAGGAGAAGGTTGCAGTAGTCGAGGCGAGAGGAGATTAAAGAGTGGATAAGGGTTTTAGTAGTGTATTCAGAAAGGAAGGAGCGGATTTTGCTAATGTTGTAGAGAAAGAGGCGGCAGGTCTTAGTTACATATTGGATATGTGTGGAGAAGGAGAGAGAGGAGTCAAAGATAACTCCCAGGTTGCGGGCTGAGGAAACCGGAAGGATTGTAGAGCCATCCATGGAGACTGAGAAGGGAGGGAGAGGAGGGGAGGAATTGGGGGGAAAGACAAGGAGTTCAGTCTTGGCCATGTTCAGTTTCAAGCGATGGTGAGACATCCAGGCAGCGATGTCAGAAATGCAGGCAGAGATCATGGTCTGGATTGCTGGAGAGATATTAGGCGTAGAGAGGTAGATTTGGGAGTCATCAGCATAGAGATGGTATTGAAAGCCATGGGAGGAGATAAGCATACCAAGGGAATGGGTATAGAGAGAGAAAAGGAGCGGACCCAGGACGGATCCCTAGGGTACACCAACATGGAACGGGGTGGGAGAGGAGGAGGAACCGCCAGAGCATACACTAAAGGAGCGATGGGAGAGGTAGGAGGAGAACCAGGAAAGTACAGAGCCATTGAAACCAAGCAAAGAGAGGGTGGCGAGGAGAAGATTGTGGTCAACAGTGTCAAAGGCAGCAGAGAGGTCAAGAAGGATGAGGACGGTGTAGAGGCCCTTAGATTTAGCCAGGAACAAATCACTGGAGTCTTTTGTAAGAGCCGTTTCAGTGGAGTGTAAGGGACAGAAGCCGGATTGTAGAGGGTCCAGGAGGGCCTGAGAGGTAAGAAAGTCAAGGCAGCGGCGGTGGACTGCTCGTTCAAGTAGTTTAGATATGAAGGGAAGGATGGAGATGGGTCGGTAGTTAGAGGGACAGGTGGGATTGATTGAGGGTTTCTTGAGGAGAGGTGTGACCACGGCGTGCTTGAAGTCTGCAGGGACAGTTGCAGTGGAGAGTGAAAGGTTGAGAATAAGAGAGATGGAAGGAACAATGGTGGGGGAGATGGGGTTTAGGAGATGGGTGGGGATAGGATCAGAGGAACAGGTGGTGGGTTTGGAGGAAGAAAGGAGGAGTGTGGGGAAGGAGGAGAGGGTAGCAGAGGAAGTATGGATGAGGGGGGGAGAACTGGGTAGGAGGCGAGGTAGATGAGGAAGTAGGGAATTGGAGGGTAATCTTGTGTATTTTGTTATGGAAGTAATCAGCCAGGGTTTGAGCAGACAGGGAGGGCTGGATGAGGGGCGGGGTGAAATACCATAAAACCCTACAAATGGGATATTCAGAAGCTTACATGACATCCTAGCACCAAATCTATTATGAAAAGTCAGCAATACAAATATACTAGAACACCAACAGACCTCCAATTGTAAAAAGAAAATAAATCAGGCCACTACGGATTCCTACACAGAACTCCTCACCACAGTTATCTATAGAAAACAGACTTAAAAAATAAGAACTACAAATTAGAAATGAATATGCAGAGAAAACATGAAATGAAAAACCTCCAAAAAACAGACTGTGTTCAGTGAAACACTGAAGAAAAAGAAGCAGAAATGCATTTCCTCTTGTACTGAACAAAATACAAAGAAATCTTTAAAAACTGATAATTGTTTTAGTACCTTTTTGTTTACTGGGCATTTTATTTTTCCAACAGACTTGGTCTTGGTCTGTTTACCACTTCCCCTTGTTGGTTGTCTGAGTCCTTTTGCAGGCTCTCATTTGCATTTTCTGTTTCTTCACTCTCCCTCCCTTTTTTTTCTCCCTTCTTCCCCTACATCTATCTCTGAGTTGATCCTTTAGTTCTTTTTTTCCCCATTTCTCTTATCTGCCTATAGCTAGATTTCATTCCTTTTTCCCTCCTCCATTCGGCAGTGTCCCTCTTTTCACCTTTCATCTGTGTAGGAGCTTTCCATTTCCTAATCTTACTTCCGTAGTTCTCCAGTTCCTCACCTCTGTCTCATTCTTTCTACAAACTCCTGTCTTCCTCCTCCCCTTTCTTGTATCTTTTTCGTCCCTGAATTTTCACTTTTTATACTCATTCCTTCCCCCAGCTCCTTCCCTGTCGCCCATCGTCTCCCCATGCTCTCCCTTTCTTATGTGTTACCCTCTATTCAGGCTCCCCTTCTCATATGCTCACGTTTTCTTCAGAGACCTATTTCCTTCCTTTGTCTCTTACACTGTCCATAGCCCTCCCTACCTTTCAAGTGTCTCCCAGATCCTCCATGTCTTTTAAATAATTTATTCTGGCTGTTCTTTTTTTCACTTAGTCAGAGACCCACTCACACCCCTTACCCATTCACCTAGTCCCTATTGCCCTCCTAATCCTTGTTCAATTTATCTGTCCTCCAAATTCCGTCACTATCCCCAAGTCACCACTCTTTCACCCTACCAAATCCCTAAGCCCTCTCACGCACAGTCCCAGCCCAGCCCCAAGTCCTAACTTAGTTCAGCCATGCTGGTGCCGCAGCAGAGTTTCAAAACGTGAGAACAGGCACTGCCTATTCCTTGCAAGAAATGGGAAGTTCCTCTTTCTCACGTTTGAAATTCTCCTGTGGTGCCAGCAGAGCTGAACTAAGCTGCACAAAGTGGTAGGAGCAAAGGCAGCAAACTCCCACCGCTGCAAGGGGAGGAGCCAGTGAGGCAGGCTTTGACTTCTGCATTCCAAGCCAGCGCCTCACAGCTCACCTCTTAAGCCAGCCATGGGTCCCGACACTTTCCTGATTAGCAGTGATTTTCAGTCCACTAACCAGTGGATAAGTGGTTGCATAAAGTTAGGGCAGAAAAAAAGCTGTCCTAACTTTATGCAGTTCAGGTATCTGGCTGTATGTCCAGATAGCCACATCAGTCAGCACTGACACTGAATATTTAGCGCTAGAAGATATCCAGATTCCAGCACTGAATATCCAGTTTGTTTTGCCCATTGCAACTAAGCAGTTTAAAAACTATGCAACAGTCTGTATATGAAACCCTATGTTTTTATAACATACCATAGTTCTCCAGGACCAAGCAGGAAGTCAGTCCTCACATATGGGTGACGTCGGCGCCGACGGAGCCCTCGCGGAGCAATTTTCCCCAGCTTTCAAAGAAAGCCTTTGGGAATTGCAGCGCGCATGCGCGGTCCTCTTCCCGCCCAAGGGTGCCATCTTGCTCAGTCTTCTTCTTTTTTTTTTTTTTTTTTTAAAGTCTGTTTATTGAAAGAACAGAAAAAGACAACCAATAACAACCACGTCACAGAAATTTCCTAGATACAACATAACTTCCTCCCGGTGGGGCTATCTCTTGTCCACCACTACGGGAGCAAACAACAGTTCAAAGGAAAAAACAAATATACAATATCAGAATTAATTCCCCCTCCCCCTCCACCCTTCCCCCCAGTCTTCTTTTTTCCGCGGAGCCCTACAGATGTTGCCTGTGAATCCCCCGCAGAAAAGTTGATTTTTCTCTATTTTCTTTATTTTTCTTCGGTTCGACGCCGGTTCTTTTCCCGCCCGGACTCGCGACGCCGGTTACGAGTCCGTCCGTTATTTTTCGGTTTTTTGTCCTTCGTGACAGACTTCGAGTTTTTTTTTTTTTCTTTTCCCTGGCTGCCCGGTCATTCGACCTCGCAGGGGCTCTTTTTCCCCCAATGGCGGCCAGTGGCTTCAAAAAGTGTGACCTCTGTAAGAAGCTTATGTCTCTTACAGACACTCACGACTTCTGCCTCCGCTGCCTAGGCCCGGATCATAACTCCATGATCTGCGGGCCATGCGGCAAGATGTCCTCAAAAGCATTGAGGAGTCGGCAGCACCAGCGGGAGCGTATCTTCTCTGACTCCGGCCGGGCTCGGACCTCGTCAGAGGTTTCGATGTCTCGGGACTCTGGCCCTGAGCTTCGTCGAAGTTCCTCTGAAAGGGGGTCTCCTACCCGGGAACATCATCGGAAGAAGAAACCCGCGAGGGCGGGATCGGTGGACGCTCCTGGTCCCTCGAGGGCCAGGTCGCATAGCCCCGATTCCTGTCCCGGGTCCTTGGAGTTGGAGAGGCCGTCGAAACATCCTTGACTCGAGGAGGACTTGCCCGCTCACGTGAGTACTGTTGTCCTCGTGGACTCACCTCCGAAGGACCTGACGTCGGGCCCGACGCCGTCGGGGCCCGAGTCGGGGGCTGCTGGGTCTCCTGAGCTCGGACTCAGGTTGACGGCCTTGGAGGTCAGTTTGACTGCCTTCATGGACCAGCAGCGGGCATTGATCGCTGGCCTCGCTGGTGCTTCTGCCCTGACCGCCGGGACGTCGACCTCCAAGTCGACCCCAGAGACCGAGCCGATCCTCGAGTCCATGAGGGCTCGAGTCGATCCTCGGTCGAGGTCTCCTTCGGCCTCCCATTCGGGACCGAGGTCGTCGACGCCGACTCCCCCGGCGTCGGGGCGGATGGCTTCAGTGCCCGCCCGACCGGAGCCGGTCGACTCCTCCTCCGAGGAGTCGGCCTGGGAATCTGAGGACGAAGAGTCACCTGGTTCCTTTCGGACTCGGTCCCAGTCCGAACCTCGGAGACGGTCCCCCCCGGAGGATACCCGGTTCTCGGACTTCGTGAGGGATATGGCCAAAACCTTGGCCTTCCCTGCGGATCCCGAGGAGGAGCCTCGAGTCGAAGAACTCGATGCCCTCCAATATGACTCTCCCCCGAAGGAGGCCTTTATTGTACCGGTTCCTCCCATGCTGGAACGGCTTCTCTTCCGCATGTGGGAGAGCCCGGCGTCGTCGCCGGTATTGAGCAAGCGGGTCGATTCCATTTATCGAGTCCGCAAGAGCCCCGGGTTCCAAAAGGCACAACTACCGCACCATTCCATGGTGGTGGAATCGGCCATGCATAGACTGAAGAGTCAAAAAATGCACTCGTCGGTGCCCCCTGGTAGGGAAGCCCGAAGCCTGGATGCCCTCGGTAGGTAAGGAAGTGTTTCCAGGGCTCTATGCTTGCTTGTCGAGTCCAGACATACCAGCTCTACATGGGCATGTATCTCCGAGACCTGGCTAAGGAAATAGACGGGTTCTCTGCTGGTCTCTCCGATGAACCTTTGCAGAGGTTCCAATCCTTGTCTACTGGTATTTGAGAGTGCTCCAAGTTTATTTCTCGAGCAGCCTATGATGGTTTTGAGGCTTCAGCTCGAGTAGCCGCGGCCGGCATCGGTGGACGCCGCCAGGCTTGGCTCCAGACGTCCGACCTCGAGCCCTGGGTGCAGGACAAGTTGGTCGATGTCCCCTGCCGAGGTGACAACCTCTTTGGCAAGCCCATGGATGAGAAGGCTGCACAAATCGAGACGGAGACTCTCACCAGAACTCGTCTCTCAAGGAAAACCTCTGCCCCTTCTCAAAAGAAGAAGGCCTCGGGGAAAAAGCCCTTTTACCCGAGGAAAGGTGCTGCCTATAAATACTACCCTCAGTTTCAGGCCTCCCCAGCTCCCCACAGGGAAAGCAGGCCAAGGGACGGGGTAATGGATCCCGTAGGCAGCAAGCCCCCAAGCCTGCACCACCAGCCCCTGCTCAGCAGGGTGGGGTTTTTTGACTTTCTCAGCATAGCCTCTCCCCCTCAGCTGATTCCTCTCAGCACAGGAGGTCGGCTGGTCCACTTTGCACACAGGTGGGCCAACATCACCACAGATACCTGGGTACTTCGCATAGTTCAAAAGGGCTATCTTCTTCACTTTCACCAGGTACCTCCCTCCTACTTTCTAGGGGAGCCTCCCAGACTCCCTTTGCACAGGGACTTACTCCTTCAGGAGTTGGCAAGTCTCATTCAGGAACAAGCCGTGGAACCGGTGCCCCACCACCTGAAGGGTCAAGGGTTTTACTCCAGGTACTTCCTGATTCCAAAAAGGACAGGAGGCCTCAGACCCATCCTAGACTTGCGAAACCTAAACAAGTTCCTTGCAAAGGAAAAGTTCAAGATGGTTACCCTTGGAATCCTGCTGCCCTACCTCCAGCAGGGAGACTGGCTATGCTCCTTGGATCTAAAGGATGCGTATACTCATATCCTTATTCATCCAGACCACAGACAATATCTCAGGTTTGTTGTGGGTGGAAATCATTACCAGTACAGAGTACTGCCCTTTGGCCTATCCTCCGCCCCCAGAGTGTTCACCAAATGCCTGGCAGTGGTGGCGGCCTATCTAAGGCTTCAGGGCCTTTTTGTGTTTCCCTACCTGGACGACTGGCTCATCAGAGCCCAGTCTGCCCAAAAAGCCACTCAAGCCACTCATCACACTGTAGCTCTGCTTCAGCACTTGGGTTTTGTCATAAACTTCGCAAAGTCCACTTTGCTCCCCTCTCAAAATCTCGAGTTCATAGGCGCCAGGTTGGACACTCTTCAGGCGAGGGCCTTCCTCCCTCTGGACAGGGCCAAGCGGCTCATGGATCTCGCCAGCCACTTTCACAGCAATTCCCTGGTCCCCGCCAGGCAATTTCTGAGACTGCTCGGCCATATGGCTTCCACGGTCCGTGTAACCCCCAATGCCCGCCTGAATATGCGTCCTGCTCAGTGGTGCCTTCGCACTCAATGGCTTCAGGCCACGGGGAGCCTAGCGGACTCTGTGCAGATCTCCGACCAGCTGGTCTCATCTCTACGATTGTGGCTTCATCTGCCCAACCTAGTGCTAGGGGTGTCTTTTCAGCCCCCTCCGCATTCTCACGTCCTGACGACCGATGCTTCTCTCCAGGGTTGGGGAGCACATTGTCAAGGGACTTGTACTCAAGGTCTCTGGACTCCTTGGGAGTCTGCTCAGCAGATAAACTTCCTAGAGCTCAGAGCCATCCGCCTAGCGCTCAAAGCCTTCTCTCACCTGATTTCTCACCAGTCGGTGCTAGTCCAGACAGACAATCAGGTGGCGATGTTCTACGTGAACAAACAAGGCGGGACCGGCTCCTTCCTTCTCTGTCAGGAAGCATGGAATCTCTGCTCTTGGGCCGTCCGTCACAACATCATCCTCAGAGCTGTCTATCTCCCAGGTCAGGAAAACTACCTGGCAGACAAATTGAGCAGAATCCTCCAACCGCACGAGTGGAGATTGGATCCGCTTGTGGTTCAGCGGATCTTTCTCCGGTGGGGCTCCCCACCATGGACCTCTTTGCCAGTCCTCTGAACCGGCAGCTTCCCAGGTTCTGCTCTCGACAGCCGCATTCTCTCAGGGTAGCGGCGGATGCTTTTTTGATTCCGTGGTCCGGAGGCCTCTTGTATGCCTTTCCACCCATGCCACTGGTGTCTCGAACGCTCTTCAAAGTTCTCAGAGACAAAGCATCGATGATCCTAGTGGCTCCCTGGTGGCCGAGACAACCTTGGTTCCCGCTTCTGATGCAGCTGGCGGTGGACACCCCTCTTCCTCTGGGGTTTCAGCCCGACCTCCTCTCGCAGGATCAGGGGACGCTACTGCACCCCAACCTCCGGTCCATTCATCTGATGGCCTGGCTGCTGAAAGGGTAGTTCTTGCTCCTCTCCAGCTACTTCCAGATGTCGAAGAGGTCGTCTTGGCCTCCAGAAGGCCTTCCACCCGGAAATCCTACGCTCTTAAGTGGCGTCGGTTCTCCGTCTGGTGTAATCAGCAGTCTCAAGACCCCTTCTCCTGTTCGGCATCACTGGTCTTGCAGTACTTGCTTTCTCTCTCCAATCTTGGACTTAAGTCCAACTCGGTCAAGGTCCACCTCAGTGCTCTTTCTGCGCATCACGTACTGGTGGAGGGTAGACCTCTCTCCAGCCACCCTCTGGTGGCTCGGTTTCTCAGAGGCCTCCTTCTCCTTAAACCACCTTTGCGCCCCCCAGCCCCGAACTGGGATCTCAATGTGGTTTTACAGCGGCTTACCTGTCCGCCTTTTGAGCCTATGGCTACCTGTCCTCTTCGTTTTCTTTCCTGGAAGACCTTGTTCTTGGTGGCCCTCACTTCTGCTAGACGCGTTAGTGAGCTGCAGGCCCTGGTATCTGATCCTCCTTCCACTAGGTTCTACAAGAACCGGGTAGTCCTACGGACTCACCCTAAGTTTCTTCCTAAAGTGGTTTCCCCTTTTCACATCAACCAGGAGGCGGTACTTCCGACCTACTTTCCCAGGCCACACTCCAGCCGAGCTGAAATGGTCCTGCATACCCTGGACTGTAGAAGGGCGCTGAACTTCTACCTTGACCGTACGCGGGAGCACCGAAGGGCGGTTCAGCTCTTCGTGTCTTATGACCCCAACAAATTGGGGATCCCTGTCTCCAAGCGTACTCTGTCCATCTGGATTGCGGACTGCATAGCTTGGGCTTACGAGGCTGCGGGCCTCGTGCTGGAAGGTAGGGTCACCGCTCATCGTGGTTGGGCGAAGGCTACGTCAGTGGCTTACCTCCGCTCTGTTCCGTTGGCAGACATCTGCCGGGCCGCTACTTGGTCTTCAAGCCAGACCTTTGCAGCCCATTACTGCCTGGAGAGGGAGTCCCGCAGGGACAGTGCTTTCGGACAGGCAGTCCTCCGTAACCACTTCGAGGTATAGGCAACTCCTACCCTCCATCCCGGATGTTGGGCTACCGGTTGGAGACATATTCAGAGAAGATTCCTTCCTTCTGTGCTAATGAACTTGAGGGAGCTCATTTTTGTGCTTAGGGTCTCCGGTAGCCTTAAGCTTGGGAGTCCCATATGTGAGGACTGACTTCCTGCTTGGTCCTGGAGAAAGCGTAGTTACTCACCTGTAACAGGTGTTCTCCAGGAGCAGCAGGAATCAGTCCTCACAACCCTCCCTCCTCCCCTCGGAGTTGCAGTTATATGCTTTCGTTTTGCTAATTTTTGCTGTCTTTTAGCTATGTCATCTGACTGAGCAAGATGGCACCCTTGGGCGGGAAGAGGACCGCGCATGCGCGCTGCAATTCCCAAAGGCTTTCTTTGAAAGCTGGGGAAAATTGCTCCGCGAGGGCTCCGTCGGCGCCGACGTCACCCATATGTGAGGACTGATTCCTGCTGCTCCTGGAGAACACCTGTTACAGGTGAGTAACTACGCTTTCCAGGCTTTCTGCTGCACTTCTAAGCAAGTTTTCTCCAGCTGCCAAAATTTATGCGTTTGTCCCTGAATAGTCTCATGAGGGTGCCTACATGGGGGTTGTCGTCTGCTTTTTCATCATCCTCCAGCAGTATGGAGGAGGGTATCAATTGGTTGGTCTCACCCTCAACACCCCAGTGTACATGCACACAGCATCCTTAAGCTAGCAAGCTCATTGATCCATTAGAAATCTTGGAAATAGTTCATTTAGCAAGTCCAATCTTAATGATTTCACTTTTTATTTAGTGTTTCACAGTTTTCAAGAGGCTTGTATAGGAAATGACCCCACAAAAGCAGTTATTATTCCAAGATTACATTAACAGGACTGATACCAGCACATGCTGCTATCCTGTTTCATGCTGTCAGCTAACTAGGCATTGTTTCTTCAATTAAGCATGTTGCTCATCTTGATGCACTTAAACAGCCTTGCCTTGTAGTGCCTGATGGGAAGTAGAGCAGAGAATAGTTTGTTTATAGGAAGTCAGGAACATTAAGTTTCACTTAGCAAGCAGGCCTTGATATGATGCTGATCTGTAATTATTCATCACTTTAGCAGAGTAATGCAGTTTTCTTTCTCAAAGACAGACAATGGGACCATTTATAGGGAAACAACTTGTGCTTTTTTAGGTATGTTTCGCTGGAGTGATAACAGCAATTCAAGAAGGTCTTTATGTCCACGCATAGGGTTATTTGCGCATGCTCAAACAATGCACAAATAAACCTATGCTTGAAAAACAATAAGAGGCAGCACAAGGAGGATCAGGCAAGTCATTGTAGCGGCAAAGACCAGCTGACTGTACCTTGAGGATCTCAAGCAGACCTGGTACCCCTGCTGTAGGAATGCATTTGGAAGGTGCAAAGCCAGATTCAGGAGTTCCTGGAGATGCGGTTCCCTCATACTTGGGCATTATCTACAGCAGGGGTCACCAACCTGCGGCCCGCGGGCCGCATGCGGCCCACGAGGTCCCTTCGTGCGGCCCGCGAGGCTCTACCCCGGTTAACATTACATGCGGCCCGCCAAGGATTCCCGCCATTGTATCTGCGGCCCGCGGCATGCTCGGCGGGTTCAACGGCACGTGACCGGTTTCCCAAGAGCAGCGCGCAAATTAGAGGACCAATCAGCAATATGACTTCACCAAGCACTCGCAAGACTTTGCCCTCTTCAGTGCCACCTTCGAGATGAACCCCACCGACGTGCCCTCTGACCTTCAAATGGACTTGATCGAACTGCAGTGTGACGACGCACAGAAGTCGCGCTTCATGGCTATCAGGTGATCAGCCATTGTTTTCATAATTTTGCGTTTGTTGTTTTTTTTCGCGGGGGGCGGGGAGAAGGGGGGTGCGGCCCGCGAGGCTCCCGGTAGTCGGCTGTGCGGCCCGCGGCCCTCTGGAGGTTGGTGACCTGTGATCTACAGCTTCTGGGGTCCATAGCAGCTATGTTAGCCTTTGCCATGAGCCAGAGTGCGCATGCGGCCTCTTCAGAGGGCCTTATTGGCTCAGTGGTCTCCTCAAGTCTTTCGTTGTGGAGGAGGTTGCCATTATGGGGGGAGATCAGGGCAAGTCTGAGGTGGTGGCTGGATTCCACCAAGTTGTTAGAAGGGATAGCTTTGGAACTGCCCGAATAGGTAGTGGAGGTAACCACAGATGCCAACCTGTTGGGCTGGGAAGCACACTGTCAGTCCCAGGTAGTACAGGGTCAGTAGTCCACGGATGAGAGAAACTGGTACATCAATCAGTTGGAGATATGGGTGGTCTTTCTGGCCTTATAGACCCTTCATCCTCTGGTTCAGCACAAGGCAATGAGAGTGTTCTCCAACAATGACGCCATAGTGTCCTATGATAGCTCTTCCTACAAGATGCCTGCCTTCTAATGCAAAGGTAACAGGTTTAAGGCCAGCCTCTAATGCGGAGGGAAAAAAAAAGCTAGTTGTTTATAGTTTTCTGAGATTGATGTGGGAAGTGGGCACTAGTCAAGCTTTTTAGGAAAGAAGAACCCAAGCAACTGTTACACGATGCAAGGCTCCCACATTAGGAATCACCACCCAGGAAAAGGATCTGGGCATCATTGTGGATAATTTATTTATATTCTCTTATATACCATGCTATTCTGCATCAGTGTGGTTTACATTGAACAAGGCATTATAGCTTGGAGATAACTATTTTACAGGGAACATGGGCTATGGAGGGTTAAGTGGCTTGCCCAAGACCACAAGGAGCACCTGTGGGACTAGAAACCCCAGTCCTTCCGGCCCAAGGTTGCTGTCCTCTAGTGGGATTTGAACCCCTGACCTTCCGGTCTGAAGTACCTTGCCCCAACCACTAGGCTACTCCTCCACTCCATAATACATTGAAACCCTCTATTCAGTGTTCAGCTGCTGCCAAGAAAGCAAATAGAATGCTAGGAATCATAAAGAAAGGAATGGAGAATAAAACCAAAGATATTATAATGCCCCTATATTGCTCCATGGTGTGACCGCACCTTGAATATTGTGTGCAGTTCTGACTGCCATATCTTAAAAAGGATATAGCAGAACTGAAAAAGGTACAGAGAAGAGCGACCAAAATGGTAAAGGGGATGGAAGGATATCCCTATGAGTAAAGGCTTAAAAGGTTAGGGCTCTTCAACTTGGAAAAGAGATGGCTGAGGGGAGACATGATAAAGATCTATAAAATTAATGAATGGAGTGAAATAGGTAAACGTAGATCAGCATTTACTCTTTCAAAAAGTAGAAAGACCAGGGAACATGCAATAAAGCTTCAGTGTAGCACATTTAAGACAAATCGGAGAACATATTTTCCTTATCGTTCCTCCAGTTTAGTCCTCCACCTATGGGTAGTGCACCTCCTCCTGCAGCTTGGAGACTGGACCAATCAGAATTCTGCCATCACTGGATGCAGCCTGCAGGCATTCCCCATAAGCCCCAGTGTGTCCAGTCTCCATGCAGCAGGAGGACCTCGTGAGCCCAGGTGCTGGACTCACTGACAGAATGGTTAAGACTAGATAGTTTTTTGTTTATTTCACTGTTTTGCTTTTGTTTTGTTTCTCGGGTTCAGAATAAAAGAATACAAATAAAAGTATCATGGAAAGACAGATTCTAGCCAAATGGGAGCCCGTTTACCGGGTTCTGGGCAATCAAGCCTTTTAGGCTTTAAATTTGGCGGTCTTTCCATTTAGGCTCTCTGCCCCTGGACAGGACGGGGCAGAGCTCCTTTCCCGGCACAAGTCCCTTGGGCCGCGGTGTCAGAAGCAGCGGTTTCGGGGACAGCTTTTGCTTGAGGATCTGCTTCAAGGCAGTGAATAGTTTTTTGCTGCATACAAAAAAAAAAAAGAAAAAAGAAAAGAATAATATCAAAGAAAAGAAGCGGGGGAATTTGCTTGAATACTTAGCTACTTTGCTTGTGTGCCGGTACCTTCCTACCTTTGGTCGGTAGGAGGGCTGTCAGCTTCTCTTCCTGGTCTCTCTCCCTAGATGGGGCGAGAGAGAGCCCTGAGGCGCGAACATAGCGCCGCATAGCTGTCCCTCCAGAGCGGGGTTTCGCTCTGGGGTGGGGACGCGAAGACCGGCAGTTCTCCGACGGTCAATGTTCTGTCTTAAACAGTGCCGCGGAATAGACTCCGTTGGAAAATCCCGCAGATCAGTAAGTTTTCAGCTAGGGGCTCGGTTTTATTTTTGGGGGCTGCAGTTTTTTTTGGTGCCCGGACAGCGTTAGGGCAGTTGCTGGGCGCCTTTCCGGCGTTGCATTTGGCGCCTTTTTTGGGTGCGCGCTGGTGGCGTCGGCCATTTTGCGCCTTAAGTGGGCATCGTTTACAGAGCCCCGGAACGCGTTTGAGGGCCGAAATTCATCAGGGCAGCAGCATGTTGATTTAATTTACTTTACTTTACTTTAATTTAATTTAATTTAATTTAATTTAGTCTTTTGACGTCCTTCGGGGCGTGCGCATGACCATTTAGAGCTGCCTAAAAAAAAAAAAAGGAGTGGAGGAGTAGCCTAGTGGTTAGAACACTGGCTTGGTAATCAAGCAACCAGGGTTTGATTCCCACTAGCACTCCTTGTGGCCTTGGGCAAGTCATTTAACCCTCCATTGCCTCAGAAGAAAGGCCTGGTAATCTACTTCTAGTGACACTGCCAAGAAAACCCAGGAGCTTCTGGGTTGCCAGGAGTCAGGACTGACTCGAAGGCACACATTGCATTTTGCAAAAAAAAAAAAAAAAAAAGATAAGAAGAGCCATTGTCACCCACGAGCTAGGCTGGGGGAGGCTCGTGGATAGCTGCCGTACCGGGGGCGCCGCTGCGGACAGCGGGGTCTGTAAACGCGGGACTTCCACTCCTATCGCCTGCGGCAGGCAGCTCCGCAGATTTGCGTCCTATAGAGATTTTTCCTTCATCAAGTTTCCTGTGTTTTGCTGGCTACAGCAGGTGGCGGGGACAGGGCCCTTGAGGTTCCAGTTTCAAGAGCGGCAATCTGATTTCATAACAAAAAAAAAAAAAAACATCCTTGGTTTCTCTGTAAGGCTCGACGGCCTGGCGTGGGGTGCCAGGGGTAGGTTTGGTCCTTGGTAGCGTTCAGGTGGCCTTTGAACACCGGGAAGTCCTCGGTCTTCAGGGGGCTAAAACAATCCCAGTGTTGAGAGGCGTTTCATAGCTAACATGCTAGAATTCTTTTTGGGCCTTTAGGTCCAGGTGGTATCTGCATGCACATTTAGAGGAGGCAAGCTCGGTGGTCACCCTTAGGGGCTGCAGGTTGTCTGGCTGGCCTCTTCAGCGGTTTTCTGCAAGGCCCGCGTATGCTTGTAGGTAATGTTTGGAAGCGTAAATGTTTCTGTCTGGTGGTAGCGACCTTTCCACGGGGCTTGAACTTTACTAATGTTTGTATGAGTTTCATCGCTGGAATTCTAGGCATCTGTGTTGAGCCTTCTCTTCCAGGTGGTATCTGTATGGAACATGTAGATGGGTACAACGACGGTGGCCACTGATAGGACTGGCAGGTCCTGTGGGTGCCCTATTCAGCAGTCCTCCGCGTCTTGCATAGGACAAACTACTTTGAAGTGTTACTGTTTCTGTATTTTGGTAGCAGCTTTTCAAGGGGCTTCTGCGACTGAAGGTGGTTTCCCCTCTCCCTGCAGTGCTCAGGGGCTGCTGGGTATAGTCTTTACACCTCTCATTCTGTGAGAAGTGTTCTCCGTTCAATTTGATTAAGTTATTATTTTTGTCATTGTAATGGTTTGCCTCCATTTCGGAGGGTCTTCAATTGAAGTATAGCTTGCTATGGGAACAGGAGGACACGTTTTGAGTTACATGTCCAAGGGCCGTCTGAGAGATGCTGCCAGGACACGTGCATAATAAGCAGGTACGCTCAACTTCCAGCCGGCTTCTTAAAGGTGGCCGTGGGCTGTGTCTTTCCTCTCACTCAGAATAGTCTTTGGTTTTGCGAGGTCCGGCAACCTGATGGTTAGAGTGGGAGCTTGAGGCCAGGGGGACCAGGGTTCTTCTCCTTCTTCTTATCCTTATTACTCATTTGAGATGAAGTTCATCCAAGCCCCTTCCTGGGGTCCGTCTGGATTGGGAGCAGGCCTACGCGTGGGCAGGTTTGTATTCATCCCCACCATGTGGGGATGAAGGCAAACACTCCTGGGCCTGGTCCGTTATCTTCAGGGACCCCTCTACTTCAGACACGTTCCTTACAGGTCACTTGAGGGAACATATACTGGGCATTTAGTGTGACTAATTGTAATTTGATTTTACCTTTCCTTTTAATCCAGTTACCTTTGGTTTATTGACAATCAGGGATTACCTCCCTTTAGTAGTTAGGAGCTAATTTCCTTTATTTTTCCGTTTATTCTTAGATTTATTATTCGTTTTCTGAGCCAGCAGTTTTAGCATTGCTCTGCTGCCACATGTTCTCTCCCTCCTAATCATGTCTCTGAGGAGCATCTGTTAAGGCCCGGAATTTTAGGCAAGCTGTCAGCTTTTAGGGGCATGAGCAGAGCCCTAACTTGTAGTTGGAGGGAGGGACAGGATGGAAGTGTGCTTGAGACAGTAAATCTTGTTGGGATTCTCAACGGCCTGTGGTTATCACACGGACGGGTTTAGGAAACCTTAGGATATTTAAAAAAATATATATATATACGAGGGATATATATATATATATATATATATATATATATATATATATTTGTATGTAATCATATTTACTGTTAAACTGTCACCCAAAAGGTGCCTGCGCTACGGTCGAGGGCCTCCAGAGGGCGACCGGTACACTCAATTGTGCGTTTCTGTGACCAGGTGTATGCAGCCATCTTCAGATTGATCTCTGCATGTCAGGGACATACTAACCGCAGGGACTCCTCATGGGCTCTCAGGGGTTCGTGTCTGAACAAGCCACCGTCATGTTCTGCAAATCAAGCTTTTATGTCCCAGGTTTAGCACCCTAGTGTCCTAAAGACCGCTGGATGGCAGCGCTGCTCATGGCTCACATATAATATTCAGGGTCCCCATCCCTGGGGAGGTTTGGATCATGCGGAATCGTCTTTTTTTTTGTCAGGTTCACGCAGGCAACAACCTCTCCGACATCCACTTGCAAGCTGGCCGGTGTTGCCCACTGCTATTTCTCTGACTGCAGGAAGGCCAGAGGGGTACTCCACTTCTCCTGTCCTTCCCAGGAACTTCTCATCTATTTCTAGGGTCTGTACTGGCAGATAGGGTTTTTAGCGCTTAGCAGGGGCGCTGTCCCATCGCCGCCATCTTGTTACGGGGCCCGTGTTGGGAATGAAGAGAAGGACGTCTGGGTAGCACAGTCTGGGACTTAGTGCTCCAGGGCACTGGCAGGTTTCTTGGAGGACGTCAATACTCTGTGTATGTTCCATGCTTTCGGCCTATGTCCCAGTGCGCTTGCGGCACGGTGTTTGGGAGCCAGGTCCTGAGTTTCCCGTATAAGCAGATGTGTTTTGTATGTGCTCTCAATGGTTTTGGCTTGATTGTTAGATGCACTCTTTGCAGAGTGAGACTGCATTTCTTTGCTCAGACAGTATTGTCCGGCTACGGTAATTTCTCTAGTAATGGGGGACTTCCGTTTGTAATGAGGGGCCAGAGGTCCTCATGTGGTTGCATGAGGTTAGCTGATGCAGTCGGGGGATCTGCTGTGGAGTGGGACGGCCAGGCGAGCACCAATGTCGGTCACAAGTTCCTTTTCCTCTTTGGGCTTTGCTCACGGATCCTTCCGGTACGGAAACGGTCAACTTCGCTGGTCTAGGTTCACGTTTGGCGAATCTTTGAGGACTGTTGTTCCAGTCATCAGGTCTGTGCTTCCACAGCATCGGTTTCGGTGCTACGGCAGTTTGCAGGATGCATTTGATAAAGAGCTGGCTGCCAGTTCTTTGAGAGTGCAGTTCGCTTTCATAGCGTTACTGACGTAAGGTACGAGGTGTACCTCTGGGGACGCACAGTGATGTAGTGCGTTTTCTTCTAGCGGTTACCCGATTGCATCCGGCGAGTCCGTTTCCGTTCCGCCGTGGGATCTTGGCTTGGTGATCAGGGGCTAGGGGAAAGCTCCGTTTGAGCTCTTACGCCAAGTTTCGGTCAACAACTTGTCTTTAACAGATGCGTTTTCGTGGCTGTTTGCTCAGCGTGGCGCATCTCGGAGTTGCAGGCGTTGTCTTGCAGAGAGTTTCTTTCTTTCCCTTTCTGTCCAAAGTGGTGCTCCGGTCGGTTCCGGCCTTTCTGCCTGAGGTGTCTTCGCCTTTTTCATGGGAATCAAGCGGTGTCTCTCCCGGTCTTCCGGGCGGGAGGAGACCGCGTTTCTGAATGGCGTCTGGGTCGCTGGGACGTATGGAGAGATCTGCGTCGTTAGGTAGCAGTCACAGGCTCCTTTCATACGTCGGAGTGTTTGTTTGGAACTGTTTGGGGGTCCCAGGGAGGCTGAGCCTGCGGCGCAGGTCTCCATTTCCAGTGGGATCACAGAGACGTTCGTCCTGGTTTGCATGTTGCAGGGGAGGCCACCTCCTGTTGGGTGGAGGGTACTCTCTGCTGGACCGCGAGCAGCTTCCTGAGCGGAGCATGGTCTATTTCCGCCGGTGGAATTTTACAAAGCACAACTTGGTCATTGCTACTTACTTTCAGTGAGCATTACCGGCTGGCTGGACTGGCAGCGGGGGATTCCTATTTCAGATCGGTGGTTTTGCATGCCGGCTGGCAGGGTCCCTCCCGTTAGTACTGCTCTGTTACATCCCATAGGTGGAGGACTAAACTGGAGGAACGATAAGGAAATAGAAATTACACTTACCTGGTAATTGTAGTTCCTTGAGTGACGACAGTTTAGTCCTCCTTCCCGCCCTCATTTTTCTAGTTTGACTCGGCACACAGTCAGTCCTGAAGAGTGATTTTACAGGTGAGTGTCTTGTCGGGAGACCTAATCCTCTAGTTCGTTCTGACTTTCCTCTTCTTTCACTGCCTCGTTTAATTGGCTCGGCAGGGGAGAGGGTGTTTATTTCGGAGGATCTTTTCCTTTCCGGCTTCAGGGAAGGTTTATGTTTTCCTTACAGTTTCAATTGTTTAACCGGTTAGCTATTTATTTCTTGCTCTTTTGAGTCTGCTTTGTCAATAGGTCACTGGGGCTTATGGGGAATGCCTGCAGGCTGCATCCAGTGATGGCAGAATTCTGATTGGTCCAGTCTGCAAGCTGCAGGAAGAGGTGCACTACCATAGGTGGAGGACTAAACTGTCGTCACTCAAGGAACTACAATTACCAGGTAAGTGTAATTTCTATTTTTCACTCAATGTGTAATCAAACTCTAGAATTCCACTGATGGTGAAATTAGACCTTAACTTTAATTTTCTTTCCTTTGAGTTCCTCGAGTCCAGTCCAGACATGTGAGTTATGTCCTACCACCAGCAAATGGAGACTGAGAACCACTGGTCTGATGATGCAACCCTATAAGGAAGCTGTGCAGTTCTCACACCAGTATTTCTGGAACAAAGCAGACTCCACAAAAAATGGCTATTATTTAATTTACAGTATAAATTAAGCATCAATTAAGTTACATACATAGCAGAATTTGGTATTCAACTGGGCAGGGCTAAGCGCTGTAGCCGCTTAGCCCTACCCACCGACCCCCAAATCCCGGATATTCACTTCCACGGCAACAGAAGTGAATATCCGGGACTGGCCGCCCTGCCCTGAATCGCCGAGGCTAACTGTGCAGCATCAATATTGGATGCTGCACAGTTAGCCTCAGCACCTATAAGATAGGTGAAGAAAACCCTTGCCTATCTTATAGGCGCCGAGTGCTAACTGTGCAGCTTCCAATATTGGTGCTGCACGGTTAGCGCCGGTCCCCGCCTCTGCTCCATTCCAGAATGACCCAGCACGCTCCAATGCTAGCTGACTAGCATCGGGATGCCTATCGTCTAATATCCGATTAACAGGCTGTTAACTGTGTAAATGCCTTTTATATCGGACCCTTATTCTTTTGGCCCTTCCAATCATAAAGGTGTTCCACAGCTTCTGGTGTTAGCGCATGCAGATGCTGTTAACACGCACTATTAGTAAATAGGTCTCATTGCATAAATTGGGCCTGCAGTAAATAACATGTGTTAATGTGTTTTACTGTGCAGTAACACTGTAGCGCCTTTTAGTAAATCTAGTTCACAGTGCATTACCAAGGGATTAACAACTGACTCCATGTGTAGTCAGTTGTTATCAATTTATTTAAAATAGGAGACATAAAGACCCATTTTAGATAGGTCACGGAGAGGGGACTTGAGACATCCAAGTCAGGATGTGCTCCATTCGACTGGTATTTTGTAAAAGGCTTTGCCAAACACACAGCCTTTTGTAAAATCCCTATACAGATGGCTGGCAAATACATGTATATTTGTCTAGCTTACAGTGGTAACAGCAATTTTATAAACATAGATATGTACAGAAAGAAAGAGAGAACGTGGTTTGGTGGAGCTTTATATATGTAAGTAGCAGCAATTACACGTACAGATGCTGAGTTTGCAGTCTACACTGTAGATGTCAGCACATACACCTCCCGGTACAGACTTCCTCTCCATCCCTCAATTCCCCTACCACAACACACAAGATCATCTCCCCCTCTGCCCCAGCTACCCCCAGACCTCCCCTCAACTCTGGCAGGTCCCTGTTATCTGTGTCCTTCTATGCCAATGCCAGACTTTATTCATTCCACCTTGCTGCTCCATATGCCTGGAACTAACTATCTGAGTCAGTATGTTGGGCTTCTTCTCTAGCCCTATTCAAATCTAGGCTAAAAGCCCCACCTCTTCAAGGCTGCTTTTGAATCCTGATGCTCTTCACTCTCTTGTTCACTACTTTTGTGATGTTCATCTTGATTAGACTGTAAGCTCTGATGAGCAATCTATAAGTACAGCGCTGCATATGCCTTGTAGAGCTACATAAATAATAAGTAGCAGTATTTTTTATTTATTTATTTAAAAGCATTTGATATATTGCTATTTGCATAAAAGTAGGTTTTATGGCAGTTTACAACTTCCATGCAACCATAATGTATATACAGCATGGTTAGAGAATGGGTCACATAACAATAACGAAATACTAGCCACATACAGGGCCAGCTCATCCAGTAGGCGAACCAGGCATTCCAGGGGCACCACATAGCCACCGCTGCCACCTCTCTCTGGGACCTGCAGTGACAACAGCAGCATTGAACCACGATGCCACACTGACCATTGTGGTTCCTGCCTTCTGGGACCTGTTACTTTCACCCCCCCCCCCCCCAATGCAGACTTCCAGCTCGCATTCTTGTATCAACAGAGGGGTGAATTGATCTGACCTATTGGCAAATTTTACTGCAGTATTTTGTACTAACTGGAGATGTTTGATAGAATATAAAGGTAAACCTGATAAAAGGGAGTTACAGTAATCTGATTGAGGGAGAATGAAGGCATGGATTCGAGTTTTTAGTGCTTTGCCATTGAGATAAGACTTTATTGATCTGATTAAAAAAAGAACATCTTTTTATTAAATCAGAAATATAAGGTGAAAATGATAATTCTTTGTCAAAAATAATTCCTAGTGTAGCGATAGTCTTTTACAGGAATATATTTTCCAGCTACTTGTGGACAATATTTATTGTTTATTTCAGATTTGGATATCTAAATAGCAGAAGATCTGTTGGGGTTTAGAACTAGATTATGGGAGTTAATCCAGTCCATTATTTTCTTCAGAGATGAGGAAAGGGATCATTGAAAGACCCCATCTCACAAGTCATGGGATATAAGTTGAATATTGTTTGCAGATCTTGAGCTAAACTTGCAATAGCAGATAGAAATACATTAAAAAGCATGGAGGACAGGTTGGATCCTTATGGAACACCATGATCTATTGCAAACTCTTTTGATGACATCCATTAATTACCACTTTAAATGTACAGTTGGAGAAATAAGACCTGGGAAAACCACTGCTTGCCCTAATACAAGCATTGTGAAACCTGTGTCTTTTGGGGAAACTGCTAGGTACTTGTGATCTAGATTGGCCACTGTTGGAAACAGGATACAGGGCTTGATGGACCTTGATCTGACCCAGTATGGCATATCTTATGTTCTTAACCATTGTAAAGTGGTATCTGTGTTGCTCCTAGTGACTCTTGTTGATATAGCAGTAGCTGATGATCTACCAAATCAAAAGCAACACTTAGGTCTAATTGTATGAGTAGGCTCTCTTTTCCATTTTCTAAATGGGTTAAAAGTTCATTATGAATAGTTAACAACAATGCTTCATTGCTATGTCTGACTCTAAATCCTGACTGTCTAGGATGTAAGACAGTAGTGGCCTGCAGGAATTTAGCTAATTGTTGAACTACAACTTTTTCTGATACTTTTACTAAAAATGACAGATTTTGCATTTGGATGATAATTTGCTGGATTTTGTCTTAAAACAGAGCGAATCAAGAAGGATTTCCATGCTTTCGGTACTATTCCTAAATTCAAACTTGAATTAAGAAGCTCTAGTAGCAAAAAAAAAAGAAAAAAAGAAAAGTAGATAATTAAGTGAGAATGTGCTTCAAGAAATGAGGAATTTGGTCTGGTGCAGAAGTCTGGAGATTGAAAGCAGAAAGAAACTTCTCTAGACTAAATCTAATGAGTGGTTAGAATGTGGGCACAGTGCTATGTGGTAAAGTTTTTGTGTCAACAACAAGAGGGAAGGAAGAGTCATAACAAAGACCCTCCTGCTTGAAGATAAAATAAAGTCTCATATTGAGTAATTAAAATTATCTAATAGGAATGAACCATATTGTTTAGATATAATAGATACTGAATAAACTGTTTGACTACCCTCACGGATCTCCCATGACATCATGACTACCTTCCCCCTCACCCCTCAGAACTATTCTGGCTCTTATCAGGGGCCCTCTGTAATAGTTTAGCAGGGAGCAGGAACAATTCCCAGTTGCTCCTGCTCCGTTGGATGTCTGGGTTCAAAATGGAACCTCTGACCCCCAGGAGTAGTCTTGCAGCACTATTGCTAGGGGTCAAACTGACAAATAAGGGCAGACTTCCACTAGGGGTCAGAGATGCTCAGTCAGATGTCTGACTGAGTAGGAACACCTGGGGATCATGCTTGCTCCATGCTACCAGGAAGTCTCTCTTATAAGAGCCAGGAGGGCTCCAGGGTGTGGGGAGAGGGTAGTCATGATGTTGGGAGAGGGGGGTCTGAAAATATGGAGGGGAAGGTGAGAAGGGATCTGGTGATGTCAGAGGAGGGGGTGTTCCATTAGCCTTTGCACTTACCCCTTCAAGCTGGCACTTGTGTGCCTCAGGGTAGGTGTAAAAGCCCATGTTGGAATTTTTGGTATATATATGTATTCCCCTTTTAAAATGGGAAACATATGTCTATATTTTAGGCCTACTCAAACCACGCCCCTTGAAATCTATTGATGATGTGGATCTCCAAGGCAGGGCCAACTCAAGAGTGCTTTTGCAGCCCAATCTTGGGACCGCTTTTACAGTACTGTATGTCAGAGCTCATACCATGAAAATGGCACTATGCTGGAAGGTACCTGTGTTTTTCTGATCATTTTATTTTACCATTTGGGTGGCCCTGATCTCTTTTTGCCATTTCGTCTTGTTGGTTTTCTTCTAAATTATTTTCTAGGATCTCATTTCTATTTTCTGTCTTCTCTTCCTTCCTACATTGATCCTTCTCTTTTAATCTTTTTTCTACATTGCTTTCATCTGCCTTTTTTCTGTCTACAGCTAGATTTCATTCCTTTCTTCACCCCTTCAGTCTTCAGTCTCCATCTTTTCATCTTTCACCTACTTACCAACTTTCCATTTCCTACTCTTGCTTCCCTCATCCTCTCACTTACCACCTCTGTCTCATTCCTTTCCCAATCTCGTATAGCCCCAGTCTAGTCCCCCTCCCCTCCATTTCCATCCTCTATACTTATCCCCAACTCAGCCTCATCTACCTTCCTCGGCATTCAGATTGGAACCACGACTCCTTCCCTGTCACTCATCTTCTTTTCACCTCCATTCCCTTTTGTATCTTTCTATCCAGGCTCCCATTCCTACTTTTATCGCCTCCATTTCAATCCTCTCTCATGGAGAGGAGATTTAAAGACCTGTGCTCTTCATAGAGATTAAGAAACAAAGGAAGACTTTTGTCCCTCTCAATTGCCTCCTGACCTCTCCCCAAACTTTACAGTCCTTCAAACTGTTCCTCTCCCCATTTTTCTACACTCAGTCTCACAGCCTTATGCAGACCTCTCACTTAATCACCTAGTCTCCACTGTCTTCCCTAATCGCTGCTTGAATTCTTAGTCCCCATTATTCCCCCACATTATCCCCAAATCTTCACTCTTCCATCCTACCTAATCTAAGTCCTCACTCAATCATTCCACCTAAATCCTGAGTCCCCACGTTACATTCCAAATACCCAGTCAGTCCTAGACACTATCGTCTTCTGATCTTCCCACCCAATCCTAGAGTTTCCATCTAAGTCTGAGTCCTGCTCTCCCACATCTCCATTTCCCACCCTTCTGCCTCTTTCTTCCCTTTGCTAAACACCCATTGCCCTGCCTTTTCCCTCATATATATGTTTCTCCTTGAGGAAATTAAAAAGTCATGGGATAGGAAGCAGTGTCCTATTGGGGATTGGGAACTGGTTAAAAGATAGAAACAGAGAGGACTAAATGGTCAGTTTTCCCAAAAGAGAAAGGTGAATAGTGGAGTACCCCAAGGATCAGTATTGGGCCCATTGCTTTTTAATATATTTATAAATGACATGGAAATGGAAACAAGCGATGTGATCAAA
The DNA here is from genome assembly GCA_033557465.1 of Ichthyophis bannanicus. NCBI lineage: Eukaryota > Metazoa > Chordata > Amphibia > Gymnophiona > Ichthyophiidae > Ichthyophis > Ichthyophis bannanicus. The sequence goes on from CM066032.1 coordinate 1,190,071,139, forward strand.
TTTGCAGACGACACAAAATTATTCGAAGTTCTTAAATCACAAGAGGATTGCGAAAAATTGCAAGAAGAACTTGAGAAATTGGAAGACTGGGTGTTCAAATGGCAGATGAAATTTAATGTGGAGAAGTGCAAAGTTTGCACTTAGGGAAGCACAACTCAGACTATAGCTACACAATGCAAGGTTCCACATTAGGAGTCACCACTTGGGAAAAGGATCTGGCGCATCGTGGATAATACATTGAAATCCTCTGTTCAGTGTTCAGCAGTGGCCAAGAAAGCTAATAGAATAATAAGAATTATAAAGAAAGGCATGGATAATAAAACAAAGGATATCACAATGTCTCTGTATCACTCCATGGCTGCTCCTTGAGTATTGCTTGCAGTTCTAGTCACATCTATAAAAAGATATAGTGAAATTAGAAAAGTACAGAGAAGCCAACCAAAATGATAAAGTGGATGGCAAGATATCCCTATAAGGAAAGACTTAAAAGGTTAGGCCTCCTCAGCTTGGAGAAGAGGTGGGTGAGGGGAGATATGGAGGTTTATAAAATAATGAGTGGAATGGAACAAATAAAGGTAAATCAGTTGTTTACTTCTTCAAAAGGCACAAACAATACGGGACATGCAATGAAGTCCATAGCAGTACATTTAAGACTGTTGTTGTTGTTAAGTGCCATCGAGTCGGAGTCGACTCATGGTGACCCTCTGGATACCTATCCTAAATTGTGTTCGGTCTTCAGTCAGGCGGCTCATTGGTACCCATAGCTGCTGTTATTGTATCGATCCATCTCATTGCTGGCCTTCCTCTTTTGCATTGACCTTCTATCTTGCCAAGCATGATGTCTTTCAAAGAAAATATTTTTTTCACTCAATATGTAATTAAACTTTGGAATTCGTTGCCAGAGAATATAGTAAAAGCTGTTAGTATAGCTGTTTTTAAAACAGGTTTGGACAAGTTCCTGGAGGAAAAGTCCATAAATCATTATTAAAGTGAACTAGGGGAAATCCATAGCTTATCCCTGGGATAAGCAGCATGTAATCTGTCTACCTTTTTAGGATCCTGACAGGTACTTGTGACCCGGATTGGCCATTGTTGGAAACAGGATACTGAGCTTGATGGACCTTTGGTCTGACCCAGTATGGCATATCTTATGTTCTTAGGTTCACCTTACTGGGCAAACTAGATGAACCATGCTGGTCTTTATCTGCCTTTGTTTATTGTGTTACTATATTTAATATGCAAGCATTCACACATACATATTAAGCATACACAGACACACATACAAGCACACATGCAGTTAAACACAAACATGCTGACATACATACATACATACATTCACAGATATACCAGCCCACAAAAAGACACACACACACACACACAAAATGGATAAACCTACAAAATAGAGATTTACACATACACACACACACACACACAGATAAAACACATACACAAGACACACACACAGATACACAGGGATGAAGATGAAGAGCTGACTGAACTGTAAAACATATGAAGCTAAGCGCCGAAGGGTTTTTGGTAATTTACATGTGGTTGTTGTTGTTGTTAAGTGCCGTCGAGTCGGAGTCGACTCATGGCGACCCTCTGGATAGCTATCCTAAACTGTGTTCGGTCTTCAGTCAGGCGGCTCATTGTTGACAGACTGGTACCCGTAGCTGCTGTTATTGATTGAATTTTAACAGAATCCTCAATAAAGTAAAAGGCCCATTAAATAAGAATGGGCCAATAGATTGTGGATGCTAATGGGTCCAATTATGTTTATGGTCCGACAAAAAATATATTTATTTTAGACATAGGCATTATATTGATAAATCAGCTTAAAAATAAGCAGCTTTTTGGAACGTGGACCTAGACATCCTTTTATAACAACCCCCCCCCCCCAACAAGGGAGAAAATCTTTATGTATCTGGCCTTTTAGTAGAGAATGTGCTAAAGTATATTATCCTTAATGCAGTGTTAGCATGCATTAAACACATTTTAATGGATATTTAACATGGGTTAATGCTGCATAAGCCTAACACACTTGTGCACTTATTCACATTAACGTTAATGTGAAGTTAATGTAGACTAATGTGACAAAAATATGAATGATGTAACCTATCTTTACAATATAGTCTTGTTTTTTTCGTATGTTGCCACAGCCTCCCATGTATCTAAAACCTTGTTAACACCAGGTTTCGAGCCACTTACATCATACAGCTTCAATAAGTGCTTAAAACCTGGCGTCAACAAGAAGGTTTTAGATATATTGTAGGGTGGAATAACGTATGAAAAAAACAAAAGGTTATACTGTAATAATGGGCTACATCTTTCTGCGGCAGGAAAAAAAGAAAGATACTAAGTGAGAAATACATATTGCTAGGCATTTAAACTAGAGAATGGAGTGAGATGGTGCCAGGACTGATGCAAGGATATTGAGTTCCCTAGGGAAAACCTTCACCCTTACGCCCTTCCCTCCCCAAATTTTCCTAATTAAACTTAGCAATTGTAATCATCCTGATTCCACTCCTCCCACAACAATCTTATTAAACTGCATAATTAGACAACATACTTGGAAATGTTAAACTTTGCCATGTGTGTATGTGCGGGCCCACTCTCCCTGCAGATAAAAGTAGGCGCTGATCGTTCGTTAAATGTGTATGGTTTTTAGAATCTATTGTTTTGATTTGACTGCTGCTGTTCTTTGCTGCTCCTCAGAAGCTGCAGCTCTAGGTGACTGCCTAGTCTTGCATAATGATTGGGTCGATCCTGGGTGGCACATGGAATCAGAGGATGTCACCCGCAGCAAAAGTAAGTGCAAGACAGCAGTGCAGAAAATAAAAAAATAAACGATCCTACCTACTATTTCTCAGCACCAAAGCAGAAGAGGAGACTAGGCAAAAAGCTATACAGAAGATGCGAGTCAACAAGAAATAGCTGGAAAGCAATGAGTACAAATGTTCGTAATCTGAGTAATGGACTTATAGATCTGCAAGCCCTAATGGTAGAAGCAGACTTAGATAATGTTCCTATTAGAAAGACATTGGGGCGTGTTTACAAAGCTGCGGTAGCAGTTTCCGCCGATATCGGAGCCGCGGCCCCATTGAATTCAATGGGGCTGCGGCTCCGATATCGGGCAGAAACCGCTACCGCGGCTTTGTAAACAAGCCCCATAGTTCAATGAGTCCCATGAATAGGATAAGATTATACTAGGCTATATTCTCTTTAGGAGAGACAGAGATGGCTGAAAATGTGAAGAAATGGCCCTGTGAAAACCAGTATTAAACAACTTCAATGCAGTGAGACTTGGGGAAAGGAGAAAGCCATATGGATTATCTTGGAAAGAGAAGATGGAAGATCTATAGAAAGAGAAGATGGGAGTTCTATCCACAGGGATTCTTGTCCTGCTGTTTTTTAACATCTTCATTACTCCCCTTACCACCATTAAACAGGACTCTGGAATCAGCATATTACTATGCAGATGACATTTTCCTTATTCATCATACTTATCCCTTTTATTGTGAAATAGCCTCTATGAATAACTGCTTGTTCAAGGTAGCCTCTTAGTTAAAAACTTGACTCTGGCCTAACATTTTATGAACAAATAAGTTCTGTTGTCAGAAGCTTGTTTTACTCATTACGTCAGATTAGATCCTTTCGTCTCTTCCTCAGTTCCTTTATGCTTAGCTAAATTGAGAATTAATGTGGTTGTCTCCAAACTGGATTACTGCAACGTCATTAATGCTGATCTTCCCAGAATATTAGTTGAAAAGACTCCAGACTGTTCAGAATACTGCTATTAAATTGTTTGTTTACCATGCCTTCAGGTATGTTCATATCATCCTCCCCTTATTAATTCAATGCCATTGGCTCCTGATTCCGTTTCGTGTCCAATACAAGATTCTTATCCTAACACAGAAGACCCTCTACACTGGTGTCCCCTCCTACCTCTCTTCTCTTATTATTCTCCATGCTTCACTCCATTCACACTAATTGATTTTTTTCTCCCCTCAAACTTACATGCCAGATACGACTCGACCAGACAAGCCACATTCTTCTTCTGTGCCCCTACCCTCTGGAATGCCCTCCCTACTACTACTACTACTACTATTGAACATTTATATAGCGCTGCAAGGCATACGCAGCTCCGTACAGACACATATAAAAAGAGCTTTCAATCTTGTCAAGACAGACAATACAACAGCTGAGGACAAGGATACAACTAGGGAAGGTAAGGAGACACATAGGAAACTAAGTGGGTCAGGATCCAAAAGCAGCCTCATCAGGAACCGTCATTTCAAAAATTCAGAATCCAAACTTATGATGCACGTCTTTCAAAAGATTTTTAATTTAGAATCAACATGATACGTATTATGATAACTCGCTTGCCTGCTGTCCATTTTTATATACGTTTGTTTTTTGTATATTTATAACTGTCTATGTGCTCTTTGCCATATGATGTTATTGATGAAGTTCCTTTTCAGTTTCATTTAAATATTGTTTTTACTTTGTTAACCATTCTGAAGTTTGAAGGACCGTATATCAAGCTTTTAATAAACCATAAACCATTAAGTAACACCAACAAAGATCTTTTTGTTTCTTTTCTTTTTTTCTTTTTAAATAATTTGCCTCTTATCAAAATTTTTAAGCGGGTACAATAAAACATTTTTCAGGACAAAACAATACAATAATACAAAATCAAGCATATGCCATCCGGAAAAAGTAAGCTTTCACCTATTTACGAAACCCTAAATAATCCTTAATAGATCACAAAAAAACGAGGAAGACCATTACACAACCCAGGAGCTGCAACTGAAAAAAACCCTACATCTCACAGAAACTGAACACAAACACATTTGTACAGGGCAATACTCCTCTAAATTTCTCCAAACGTCATTCAGCTGCAACAAATGTAGCAATTTAAAAACCATAACAACACATTTAAAATCAATCCGCTAATGCACAGACAACTTGTGAAGCTCCTTCATTAATGGCTGAATGTGATCAAACTTTTGCAAACCATAAATTAATCGAGCAGCAGAATTCTGCGCAAGTTGGAGGGGATGAATTACACTACGGGGAAGACCTAAATAAATTAAATTACAATAATCTAAACTCTGTAAAACGAGGGCTTGCATGACTGTCCTAAAGCAATCCAAATCCAAATAAAATTTCAAAGGATGCACCATATGTAACTTAACATAAACTGCCCTCATCACAGCTGCTATATGAGGCTGAAAAGAGAGAGAATGATCAAGTAAAACACCAAATACTGCACAATCTGCTGAATTGGTACATCTACAGTCCATGCCTAACAGCACAGATTTAGGCGGGACATAAACATTATCCTGATGTAGTACTATAGCCTCCGTTTTCCTAACATTATCAATCCATAAGATGACAACCAATGGGAAATGTAATCAAAAGTCTGAACCAGCTTTGATGATGCAAAATCTTCAGATAATTGAAATTCCTCAGAAATAAGAAGATCATCAGCATAAACTCGAATTCCAACTGAAAATGCAGAGACTGGCAAAAAGGTGCCAAATACAAGTTAAAAAACGTCGCTGAAAGAGCAGAACCCTGAGGGAAACCTCAGAGGTAAGAAGCAGAAACTGCACCACCTGAAAACAACTTGCTGCTCCCTACCATGCAGCTATGAATCAGACCACCCCAAAACAGAGCCAGACAAACCTAGGCCAGTCAACAGATGCAACAAAGTCTCAGGAACTGCAGCATCATAAGCTGAGTGCAAATCTATAAACAATAATAAGAAACCAATCTTTCACCCAGAAAGACCTTGTAGCACACACCCAATCAATGAGACCAACAATGTTTCAGAGCTATGGCCACCACAACAACCATGTTGCCATTCATCTAAAATACCCAAATTATCAACATAATCATCAAGCTGTACCCGCAACACCTGCTCAATACATAAAAAAGGCAGAGAAGAAATAGGATGAAAATTATTAATCTCAGACAAGTTGCAACTTCTATCCTCTATCAAGGGATGAACAGCTGCCCTTATCAGAATCGTGGGCAAAACTCCATCAGCTAAAGAGCCATTAATGAAAGCACACAAAAACACATATACCAGATCACCTAAACAACGAATCTGGACAGAAGAAACAGTATCAAAAGGGCAAAAGGTGTGATGCATTTTGCCCATCAAATGCCCAACATCAACTACCGTCACTAATGAAAAAGTATCCCAAGCAGTAAAACCACCACCCAAAACAGAAGAAAAATCCATAACATCAGCAGCATTAGCCGAACGTCCTACTGGAAAGGAACATAGTAATATAGTAACATAGTATATAACAGCAGATAAAGACCAGTATGGTCCATCTAGTCTGCCCAGCAAGGCAGTCAGAGTAGGTGCTTCTGCCGCTCCGTGCAGGTCACCCCTCACCATTCCTTTGTTTAGGCGTCTACTCATCGCTCCATGTAGGTCACCACTGTTTGTTGAGATAAAGAAACATAGAAATATGACGACAGAAAAAGACCACATGGCCCATCTAGTCTGTCCTTCCATATCAACAACTACAACAGTCCCCTATTTTCCTTTAGAGATCCTCTGTGTTTGTCCCATGCTTTTTTGAATTCAGTTACTGTCCTCATCTCTACCACCTCCACTGGGAGACTATTCCATGGATCCACCACTGTTTCCGTAAAGAAATATTTCTGCAAATCATTCCTGAATCTATCCCCCTTCACCCTCATCCCATGTCCCCTCATAGCAGAACTTGCTTTCAATTGAAAGAGGCTCTCCCCCTGAACAGTTATGCCACGGAGGTATTTAAACATCTCAATCATATCACCTCTATCCCGCCTTTCCTCTAAGGTGTACATATTAAGATCCTTAAGTCTGTCCTCATATGCTTTATAATGAAGACCACTAACCATTTTAGTAGCCACCCTCTGCAACGACTCCATCTTGTTCACATCCTTTTGAAGGTGCGGTCTCCAGAATTGCACACAATACTCCAAATGAGGTCACACCAAAGACTTATACAGAGGCACTATCACCTCCTTTTTTCTGCTAGCCATTCCTCTCCCTATGCACCCAAGCATCCTTCTAGATTTTGCCTTCGCCTTTTCTACCTGTTTAGCTACTTTAAGATCATCAGACACAACCAGGCCCAGGTCCCGCTCTTCTTTAGTGGACAAAAGTACTTCACCCCCTATACTATATTGCTCCCTTGGATTGCTGCAGTCCAAATGCATGACCTTACATTTTTTAACATTAAATCCCAGCTCCCAGAATCTAGACCATTCTTCAAGCTTAGCTAGATCCCTCCTCATGTTATCTGTTCCCTGTAAAATAGTTATCTCCAAGTTATAATGCCCTGTTCAATGTAATTTCAGTTTGTTCAATGTAAACCACACTGATGCAGAATAGCGCGGTATATAAGAGAATGTAAATAAATAAATAAATATCTACACCTTCCTGGGTGTCTACTCTATTGCAGATTTTGGTATCATCCGCAAAAAGGCAAACCTTACCCGACAGCCCGTCCGCTATATCACTCACAATGATGTTAAAAAGAATTGGACCAAGGACAGATCCCTGGGGCACACCACTGGTAACATCCTTCTCCTCAGAGTGAGCTCCATTTACCTGTACTCTTTGTCGCCTCCCACCCAACCAATTTCTAACCCAAGCAGTAACTTTAGGGTCCATCCCTAGGGTGCTCAGTTTGTTTATAAGTCGCCTGTGAGGAACAGTGTCAAAGGCTTTACTGAAATCTAAATACACCACATCTAGGGCTCTCCCTCGGTCCAACTCCCTGGTCACCCAGTCAAAGAAATCAAATCAGATTTGTCTGACAAGACCTGCCTCTGGTGAATCCATGCTGCCTCGGATCCTGTAATCCGCTGGACTCCAGAAACCTCACTATTTTCTCTTTCAGCAGCATTTCCTCACCACCGAAGTTAAACTAACCAGCCTGTAGTTTTCAACCACATCCTTACTTCCGCTTTTGTGTAAAGGCACCACATGAGCCTCTCTCCAGTCCTTTAGCACCACTCTCGACTCCAATGAGTCATTGAAAAGGTCAGTTAGTGGAGCTGCTAGAATGTCCCCAAGTTCCCTCAGTATTCCAGGGTGTATCCCGTCCAGTCGCATCGCTTTGTATACTTTAAGTTGAGCTAGTTTCTCACGAACACAGTCTTCTGAAAATTGTTGAAGATGTACCTCGCTTCTGTTCCTCTTTATGGGTGTTTTCTGAGGTCCTGCTCCTGGTTCTTCATCTGTGAACACAGAACAGAAATATTTGTTAAGCAATTCCGCTTTATCCTCATCAGCTTCTACATACTACTCTCCTTCACCGTTGAATCTAACAATACCACTTTTGCCCTTCCACTTTTCACTAACATATCTGAAAAATGTCTTATCCCCCCATTTTATTGCATTGGCTATTTCCTCCTCTTTTTGAATCTTTGCTTTCCTGACTACTTTGCTAGCTTCTCTAAGTTTTTCCAAATATAGATGCCTGTCTTCCTCTCTCTGTGATCTCTTGTATTTCATGAAGGCCTCCCTCTTTTTCTTCACCTTTTTCAGCTACCTCTTTTGAAAGCCATAGCGGTCTCCTTTTCCTTTTACCTTTATTTACCATTTTAACAAAAAGGTTGGTTGCCCTTAAAATATCTCCTTTCAGTTTTGCCCACTGTTTTTCTACATCCCCCATCCTGCTAACGACTCCCTGAAGTGTTGGCCCATTTTGGCAAAGTTAGTTTTCCTAAAGTCTAAGACCCTCACCTTTGAATGGATTCTAACAGCTCTAGTCCTAATACTGAACCACACCATCTGGTGATCACTGGATGCAAAATGATCTCCTACTATAACATCAGAAACACTTTCACCATTGGTAAGCACCAAGTCCAGTATGGCCCCTTCATGTGTGGGGTCTGTTACCAATTGCTTGAATAGTTCTCCCTGTAGAGAATCCAGGATCTCTTTACTTCTAAATGATACCGCAGCAGGAATGTGCCAATCAACATCTGGCATATTGAAATCCCCTCTCAGTAGCACTTCCCCTTTCCTAGCAATTCTGCGTATGTCTTCAATTAATTCTCTGTCCACCTCTTCCTCTTGTGAGGGAGGTCTGTATATCACGCCAATGCAAATAGATTTCTCTTTCCCTCTTTCTAGTTACACACCCACAATGCCTCCTCTCTCCCTTTTAAGCTCTGTAATTCCAAAGCTTTAATAGTATAAGAGAGTTATGTTTATTTTGATTTTATCCTGTTGCTATAAAAGGGATCCTCTGTGTCTGTCCCATGCCATTTTGAATTCTGTCACTGTATTTGCCCCCACCACTTCCACCGGGAGGGCATTCCAAGCATCCACCACCCTTTCAATGAAAAAGTATTTCCTGATCTTGCCTTTCAATTTACTCCCTTGCAGCTTCATGTTATGCCCTCTAATTTTACAGCTTCCCCGTCTTTGGAAGAAGTTTGTTTGTTCATTAAGTATTTAAAGGTCTGAATCATATCTCCTCTGAACCTCCTCTCCTGCAGAGTATACATTTATTTATTTTATTTATTTATTTAGTAAACATTTGTATACCGCTGCTTCCTACGATCAGCAGCGGTTTACTTTACAGAATCATAGTGTATCGTACAATACAGTGATTTTTTAGATTTACATTTCGATTAGGCAATGATTTACATAAAACAGGAGAATCAATGGGATACAATATACATTTGGTTGGGGCACACAGTTCTGGGTATACATTTGATTGCAAGAGTGTGGGAGGGGTCCAATATATACAATTTATACATGATTACATGCCAGTATTCAAAATGCCGCCGTGGCAGGCAAAAGACATCTGGTTGAGGTAGAAGTATCGCCCTTAGGTCAGGTTGTAGTGGGTCTGAAATAAATGGGTTTTGAGTTTCCTTCTAAATTCACTCAAGTTATTTGTGAGTCTCAACTCGTGTGGGAGCTGGTTCCAGTGGATTGGTGCTGTATATGTGAAAGCCCTATTGCTTGTTTTTGCTTTGACGGTTCTTATGCTTGTCGGAACACAGAGAGCGTTGAGATTTATGGTTCTTCTGCTCCTGTTGTGTGGTTGAATAGCGATTAGGTTATTGAGGTAGAATGGTGCGATGTTATGGATGAGTTTAAACGTTGTTATGAGAAGTTTGAAAATGATGCGGGCGGCCACTGGGAGCCAATGCAGTTCCATAAGTACTGGGGTTATGTGGTCTGTGACTTTCTTTTCCATGATGACTCTTGCAGCAACATTTTGAGCCATTTGCAAGATGTTTAGGGTGTTCTTCGGAAGCCCTTGCAGGATGGCGTTGCAGTAGTCCAGGTGGGGAATAATGAGAGGTTGTGCAACAGACCTAAAGTCCGATTTTTCGAGGATATTGCGAAGTGGTTGCAGAACTTTCAGTTTGTAAAAAATGGCTCTGTTAATTGTTCGGAGGTGTTTATCCATCCTAAGGTTGCAGTCTAGTAGGACTCCTAGATATTTTATTGCAGGTTTCGTATGATAAATGTTATTGTTAAGGGTGACTGTGGTGGGCGGAATGAAGTTGGTTTTCTTAGAGATAAACATGACCTCTGTTTTCTTGTGGTTTATTGACATGTTGTTTTGATGCAGCCATGATGTCAAGGCATTCCTCTAGTGGAGTGAAATCCGGTTGTGTTATGTCCAGGTGCGTATACAGCATCACATCATCAGCATAGATGTGGTAATTGATGTTGCGCTTCTGAAAGATCTTGCAGATCGGTTTTATATACAAATTAAATAAGAGGGATGATAAGGCAGACCCTTGAGGAATCCCCTGAGTTTGGGGGAAGGCATCAGCTTTATCATTGTTGAACTGCACTTGTTGCATTCTATTGGATATATATGAAGCAAACCATTTTAGGGGGGTCCCTGCTATACCTATGGAGGCAAGACGGTTTAAGAGGGTGCTGTGGTGAACTGTATCAAATGCGGCTGAAATGTCGATAAATATAAGTATGAACATAGTGTTTTTGTTTTCAAGACCCCTGAGGAGATTGTCAAGGAGTGCCAGTAGTAGTGTTTCTACTCCGTGATGCTGACGAAACCCATATTGATGTTTATCTAAGGCTTTTCTATCATCTATGTGATCTTGCAGTTGTTGCTGAACCGCTTTTTCGATTGTTTTAGCTAAGAATGATATGCTTGAGATCGGGCGATATGATGCAGGGTCACTTTTGTTGAGAGATTTGTTCTTTAAGATTGGCCTTATAAGTGATCTCTTGAGATGGGTCGGCAAGGTACCTTGTTGTAGTACTGGTTAACCATGTAAGTGATGGGTTTTGCGATTTCCTTCTTTGTTGCTTTTATCCAGGCGGTTGGGCATGGGTCAAGAGGGGAGGTAGTGGTGTTTAAATTAGTTATGATGTTTATGATCTGTTGTTCGCCTAATTGCTGGAAAGTGTTCCATTCAGCTGCAGAGTCTGCTTGAGTGATAGTGTCGGTTTCTCGAGGGGTGATGGCTAGCGACAAGCTTTGATCGATGATTGTGGGTAGTTGCGGATGTAATTTCTTGGCGTAGTGGTCAGCAAGCGTCTGGGCCTTTATTTCGTCTGCATAGACAGTGTTCTGGGTGGATTTGGTGAGTGACTTGACAATTTTTACATATTTAGGTCTTCAAGTCTCTTCTTATACGTCTTCTGACACAGGCTCCAAATCATTTTGGTCGTCTTCATCTGAACTGTTTCCAGTCTTTTTATATCCTTTGCGAGATATGGTCTCCAAAACTGAATACAATATTCCAAGTGAGGCTTCACCAGCGACTTGTACAGTGGCATTAGTACCTCTTCCTTTCTGCTTGTAATTCCTCTCTGTATGCAACCCAGCATCCTTCTGGATTCTGCCACCACCTTGTCACACTGTTTCGCTATCTTGAGATCCTCAGAAACAATCACTCCAAGGTTCTTCTCCTGGTCCGTGCACACCAACCTCTCGCCCACTATCACATACGATTCCCTTGGATTTCTGCTTCCCAAGTGCATGACACTGCACTTCTTCATAGTAAATCTTAACTGCCAAGCATTAGACCATTCTTCCAGCTTTTGTAGATCTTTCCTCATGTTATCCACTCCCTCAGGGGAGTCCACTCTTGCAAATTTTTGTGTCATCTGCAAAAAGACAGACTTTTCCATTCAGTCCTTCAGCAATATCACTCACAAATACATTGAACAGTACCGGTCCCAGAACCGAACCCTGGGGCATACCACTAATTACCTTCCTTTCATCTGAATGAGTTCTGTTTACCATCACCTTCTGTCGTCTGTCAGTCAACCAATTTCTGATCCAGTTCACCACCTTGGGACCCATCCCCAAGCTGTTGGGTTTATTGATAAGCCTCCTATGAGGAACAGGCTTTGCTGAAATCTAGGTAGATGACATCCATCGCATGCCCTTGATCTAGTTCTCTGGTCACCCAGTGAAAGAACTCAATCAGATTTGTTTGGCAAGATCGTCCTTTAGTAAATCCATGTTGCCTCGGATCATGCAACCTGTTGGTTGGTTTTGAGAAAGTCCACTATTCGCTCCTTCAGGAGTGCCTCCATTACTTTTCCCGCAACCGAGGTAATGCTTACTGGCCTATAGTTTGTCACTTCTTCCCTATTACAACTTTTGTTGAAAGGTACCACATCGGCCCTTCTCCAGTACTGTGGAACTTCTCCTGTCTCCAAGGATCTATTAAAAACATCCTTTAAAGGCCCTGCAAGAACCTCTCTGAGCTCTTTCTGTATCCTGGGATGTATCCTGTCTGGTCCCATGGCCTTGTCCATTTTCAGTTTTGCAAGCTGTTCTAACACATCATCTTCTGTAATGGTGTGGTATCTACTTCATTCCCATTTGTATATTTGTCAATCACAGGTGGTCCTTCTCCAGGATTTTCTTTAGTAAAAACAGAACAAAAGTATTTGTTTAACATTTTTGCTTTTTCAATATCACTTTCCACAAATCCATTCCTGTCACTTTTGAGCCCTGCAATTCCACCTCTGATTTTCCTCCTCTCCCGAATATACCTGAAAAAAGTCTTGTCGCCACACTTCACATCTTTAGCCATCTTTTCTTCTGTCTTGGATTTTGCTATCCTTATTTCTCTTTTTGTCTCTTTTAGTTTTATCCTGTATTCTTTTCTGTGTTCCTCTGTTTGTGATCTTCTGAATTTTGTGAAAGCTGTGTTTTTTGCCTTTATTTGTGCAGCCACTTCTTTGGAGAACCAAATAGGTTTCCTTTTCCTCTTATTTTTATTTACTTTCTTTACATATTTATCTGTTGCCCCTTTCATTGCCTCCTTTAGTTTAGCCCACTACAATTCCACTTCCCTTATCCTCTCCCACCCTGTCAATGCCTCCTTCAGGCACTTGGCCTTTTTTCTGAAGTCAGCGTTTTTGAAGTCTAGGACTTTGAGTTTGCTGTGATTGGACTCCGCCTTGGCTTTTATCTCAGACCACACTGTGTGATGATTGCTGCTGCTCACTTGGGCATCCACCTGGATATTCGACATGCTATCTCCGTTGGTGAGTACCAAATCCAGCATCGAGCTTTCCCTGGTCAGAACCCTCTTTATGATTCAAATGTGAAGCAAAGGCCTCAGCATCCAGCTCATCTATGGCATGTCTTCCAGCAGCATCCTTCAACAAAAGTTGGACAGTAGAAAAAAGCGCAGCAGGTTTAGACAAAGCAGTCTCAATTTTACCAGAGAAATACGCCCTTTTGAATGATAAGCTAATCAAGGGGCTTTGCATCTTTCACTAGACCTGTTCTTCTTCCACAGGAGAGCACATGAATGGGATGGTAAGAGCAAACTGGAACAGAACCATACTATGATGTGACCTTCTGAGACTGACCACAGTGGTGGAGCCCAGCGGATTGGTCAGTGTGGTCATGGGGAGATGCAGTAAGCCTGAGAGAGGAGAAAGGGGGAGTTTGGGATTGAGAACAGGCGCACATTGGAGTGGCAGACTATCCTTATATTTAGAACAGTGGGCTGAGAACCAGGGAAGCCCAGGCTTCAATTCCCAGTGATGCTCCTTGTAAGTCACTTAACCCTCCATTGCCTTGGGTATAAACATAAGGGCTGATATTCAAAAGCATATATTTGGATAACAGAAGCCATTCCTGGTGCCCTGGTCACAGCTATATGGATACTACCACTGAATATCCATCTTCACAGATTGCCTTGGCACGATCCAGATAGTTCCAGGGCAGTGCATGGGTGGAGTGAGGGCAGAGTGCCAAGTTTTCAGGAGAGAGGCAATATTCAGTCCACTTTTGGATAACTATCTGGACAAATTAAAGATAGCCAAAAAGCTGGATGGTTCCGCCAGTGGGTGGGGACATACTCACCATTCTGAAAATCACAACTTTATCTTTACCTTTATTAGCATATTTAATATACTGCACCTTTACACGGGTAATAGGGCAGTTTTCAATAAAGCAAAATCAGCTGCTGAAATCAAAGAGGAGAAAACGAACACCAAATTTTCGATAAGACAGAGGCGGTCAGCCACACAATGGAAGAGGAGATAGAAAAAGAAGAGAGCATGGAGGAAGGATGGGAGGAAAAGGGGCTATGCAGTGGGTGAGGGAAGGTCGAAGATGAGTTGGAATTAATGAGTCTTCAGTTTAGATTTGAATTTATGGAATAACAGCTCCAGATGGAGATCGGAAGGGAGGGCATTCCAAAGGGCAGGACCAAAAAAAAAAAACAGAGTTGTGGCTGGATTCTAGGTGAGCCTGTGAAGCAGAGAGAAGGTGCAACTGAATGGTGTGAAGGGAGCAGAGGGCACAGTGGGAGGAATGAAGATGAGTAAAGTCTGACAGATACAGAGGGATGCCAGTGTGAGTGACCTTACGGACCAAAATGAGTATCTTGTATTGGATTCGCAATGGAATAGGAAGCCAATAAATACATATGAGTGTGGGTGTAATGTTATCTGTGCAGGAGGTGTGAGTAATTATGCGAGAGTGTTCTGAAGAAGCTGGAGATGGTGGAATAAATACTGGGATAGACCAGTGAGTGCAACATTACATTATTTGAGATGTGAGGAGATAGGAAAAAGAACAAGAATATCTAAAGAAGAGGAGGGCAGAAAAGGATGAATAACACGGATTTGATGCAGGGGGAAGAAGGAGCGGTGGATGAGTATAGGGAGGTGCTCCCAGAAGGACAAGGAAGAGTCCAGGGTGATACCGAAGTAATGAAGGGAAGAAACCAACAGGATAGGGGGGTCCAAGAATGTGGGGGCTAAGGACGGACAAGGACCACTGAACATGAACTTGATGGCTGTGGATTTTGTGGGATTAAGATGTAGGAAGTTGGAGGACATCCAAGAACTGACATCTGCAAGACAGAAGTTAAGAGGAGATAGGTTGGGAGCTGAAGGGTTACTGCGATGTAGAAGAATAATGCCATCAACATAATAACATGCCGAAATGCCATGTTGCTGAATGAGTTATGTCAGTAATAACTTCCCCAAGAATGTTCCCGATCATGCCTCTGTCATGCACCTTCATGACATGACCGTCCTTGTGCTGGGGACGTTTATAGAACAGGCTTCTGAAATGGCTCCAGAAACATCTCTGTGATTTGGATGTCTGTGGGCCCATTTTTGGATGTCCAAAGCACAAATAGGGCTTTTAAAATAACCCCCGTGGAGCCCGATCCAATATGGTGCACGTCAGGGCCGTGAGCGAAATCGACCATGTATGTCCTGGGGTCTGTCCCACCCATGCACCTTCCACTCTC
The DNA here is from genome assembly GCA_033557465.1 of Ichthyophis bannanicus. Lineage (NCBI taxonomy): Eukaryota > Metazoa > Chordata > Amphibia > Gymnophiona > Ichthyophiidae > Ichthyophis > Ichthyophis bannanicus. The sequence goes on from CM066032.1 coordinate 1,190,086,895, forward strand.
GAGCCCCAGAATGCCCCCTCTCTCCCGCTACATGAACAGCAGCTCTGTGTGCAATGAGGGACGGAGGCGGAATACCAGCAAGGCGGATATCTGCCTTATGGAATCAGGGCCATAGTGTATTGTAGAGAATCTATTGAACAGTGTCTGAATTTGATTGTCTTTTACTGTTTTGTTTGTTATCTGAATTCACATACCTGTAAAGAAAGAAATATCAATTTTAAAAAATTTACATGAGGTACTTCTCTGTATTGGACTAACCTAATACATTTTTGATTAGATTTCTGGATCTAACACTTCCATCTTCAGGTCAAACAGAATGACTAAGAGCCAGAGGAAAGTGCCTTGACATACAAGTGAGTCATAGAATAGAGGAGTAATGGCTTTAGGTCAGACTTTTCTCAGTTTTAGTACCTCTAGGGAGATGAATCATTGAGAAAAATAGTTCTTTGTCTGCTGGTAGTAGTCTTCCAGCAACCACCAAACCTAAAATAAAAACTAGTAAGAAATAAATCTCAAACAGAATTCCAAAAGAAGAAAATGGCACAAACCCTCCAGTTTTAATATTGGGGGATTTGAATATTGATTTGGAAGATAGTTATGCGATTTTGCTCTCTGATGGAAGAATATGGTTTAAATTTGATGCAATTTGGTAGTACCCATGGGGGGGGCATCAACTTGACATTGTTCTGACATCTAATGGGAGTGGTGGTAAGCTGTTGGGAGAAGTTGGTAGAGCTAATCCTATTATGTGGTCTAATCAATTTGTGTTGGAATTTGTCTTATGTTGGGAGTCAAGACAGCAAATTAAAGAAGGATTAAAGCAAAGATATAGACTCATGGTAGATTTAATCCAACCCAATTATGGGCAGCAGTTGAGGGAAAGCTAGATAGAGGGAGAGATTTATCCCCAGACAATAAGATAGGAGAGTGGAATGATATGTTAAAAGAGACCTTAGTATTGAAGTTGCACCAGTAAAAGAAGTTATTCGTAAAATAATTAAAATAGCTCCTTGGTATAACTTGGACTTGACAACAAAGAAAACTGAGTTGAAGAAAATTGAACGTCAGTTGCATCTGACTCTATATTTAGATATGAAAAATAACTGGAAATTACAAGTAAAACAATATAAATTAGAATTATTATAGGTAAACATGGAATTCTTTTCAAATAAGTTGTAAGAAAGTCAAAATAGCATTAGAGCTTTATTTAAAATTGCAAATTTTTTGATGGAGAGGGTGAGGAGTGAGGTGAATAATGGGATGGGACAACTGAATGCTGTCACCTTAGAGACAAAAAGAGCTGGTACCAGGACTGGCGAATTTTCAGGTGTATAACTCTTCCTTTATTGACCCCAACACGTTTCGGCCTGGGCCTTCTTCAGGGGGTATGGGAAACAAACCTCAAAAGATACAATGTAAACATGAAACACATAATATTATAAAAATACATTATCTTATAAATATCGACCATTAAAACAAAAACACATGAGTTTATAAATAATAAAACTAAAAACCAAACTCATAAAAAACATATGAGAAATAAACAAACATATGCAAATTACCAAAAAGTCATTAAAACGTGCAAGGGTGACACCTAAAGACATAACGCAAATTAGCATCCATATAAATTATGTAGATGTATAATAAAACAATAAATAACGCAATTGCGTAAAATAATAACCAAAAATGTATAATAAAAAACATAATACATCACATATAAATTAAAACACATACAAATTAAAACAATCTATTGTGAACATGCAAATTTCATCCAGAAGTAAATAAAACTATAGAATAAAAAGAGTGATAAAAAGGTGATGAGGAAGACATGTAATAGAATATAAAATACCTTAAAAGGTCCAGACTGTGTGAAAGGTTAATGCACTGGAAGGAAGATAAGTGAATATCAATGATTAGGGAGAAAGGTACCACGGGAGAGACAAAAATCGAGGAGCTATGTCAACAGATGAAAATATAAATTTGTAATATTTAACTTAATAGATACAGAGATGAAAAATGATGGAATTGTTAGAGTAGATGCAATCTGGGACTCATTTTATCCAGTAGATATGATAGATATAATCCCAAGGGTGATCCAGGAAACTACAGACCAGTGAGACAGACGTCAGTACTGGGCAAAATGGTAGAAACCATTATAAATAAAAAAATTACTGAACATGTAGATAGTCAAGGTTTAATGGGAGAAAGCCAACATGGATTTAGCCAAGGAAGCTCTTGTCTTACTGATCTGATATATTTTTTTCAAGGTGTGAATAAACAGGTAGACAAAGGTGAGCCAGTCGATATAGTGCATCTGGATTTTCAGAAAACCTTTGGCAGAATTCCTCATGAGAGACTCTTGGCAAAATTAAAAAGTCATGGGATAGGAGACAATGTACTATTTTGGATCAGGAACTGGTTAAAAGATAGAAAACAGAGAATAGTGCTAAATGACCAATTTTCTCAGTGGAGAAAGGTGAATAGTGAATACTCCAGGGATCTGTGCTGGGTCTGCTGCTTTTTAATATATTCCTAAATGACTTGGAAATAGGAATAACAAGTGAGGTGATCAAATTTGGAGATGACACAAAATTATCCAAAGTTCTTAAAACACAAGAGGATTGTGAAAAACCACAAGAGAACCTTGATAAACTGGAAGACTGGACATTCAAATGGCAGATGAAATTTAATGTGGAGAAGTGCAAATTTATGCATCTAGGAAAAAACCACCCAAACTATGGTTACATGATGCAAGGTTCCACATTAGGAACCACCACCCAGAAAAAGGATTTAGTTATCATCGTGGATAATACGTTGAAACCCTTTTCCCAATGTGCAGCAGCAACTAAGAGAGCAAATAGAATGCTAGGAATCATAAGGACAGGAATGGAGAACAAAACCAAGGATATTATAATGCCTCTGTATCATTCCATTGTGTGACTGCACCTTGAATATTGTGTGCAATTCTGGTCGCCATATCTTAAAAAGGATATAGCAGAAATAGAAAAGGTACAGAGAAGAGCCACCAAAATGGTAAAGAAGATGAAATGATACCCTATGAGGAGAGGCTTAACAGATTAGGGATCGTCAACTTGGAAAAGATGGCTGAGGGGAGATACGATAGAGGTCTATAAATTAATGAATGGAGTGGAACGGGTAAACATACATCAGTTGTTCACTCCTTTAAAAAGTAGAAAGACTAGGGGACACTAAGGGGCTTGTTTACAAAGCCGCGGTAGCGGTTCGCGATCGTTATTGCAGCCACAGCCCCATTGAAATCAATGAGGCTAAGGCTCCGATAGCGATCGCAAACCGCTACCGCGGCTTTGTAAACAAGCCCCTAAATGAAGCTACAATGTAACCCATTTAGGTCTAAGAAGAGAAAATATTTTTTTCACTAAACGAGTAATCAAACTCTGGAATTCGTTACCGGTGGATGTAGTAAAAGCTGTTAGTGTAGCTAGGTTTAAAAAGGTTTGGACAAATTCCTGGAGGAAGAGTCCATAAACCATCATTAAAGAGAACCAGGGTAATCCACAGCTTACCCCAGGATAAGCATTATGGAAACCATATACCTTTTTAGGAACCTGACAGGTACTTGTGACCTGGATTTGGCCACTGTTGGAAACGGGATGAAGCGTGGTCTGACCCAGTATGGCACTTCTTCCATTCTTAAGTTAATGAAGAAATCTGCATCTAGTTCAAGTATATTGGATCTCTGCCCTAACAGGGTATTTAGAGAACATTTGCAAAAAGTATTAAATACCTTAACTTTAATAATTGTTCAATTATTAAAGAATGTTTTTCCCCTACTTCATTGGGTACAATTGTATTGACACCTATTCCAAAAGTAACAAAACCATACGAACACATGACTATTCTGTGATTTGTATATATTGTTATTGTATATAGTTCCCCTGTTAGCCAAGTTGAATCTCCTGTTCATATGTAAACACAAAGTACTATTGGAAATGTGTGTGTTCATTGTTTACTGTAAACCGCGCTGATGCTGAATAGCGTGGTATAAAAAAGACTATAAATAAATAAATAAATAAATAAATAAACAACTAATAGTATAGAAAATCCTGAAAATTAATATAACCAATCTGCCTTTATTGGCAAAATTATGTGAATGAATAGTTGCTTCAAAATTAGAAATTTATTTGGTAAAGTATAATGTTGTTCATAGTTCACAATCTGCATTTTGAAGTCAGCATAGTATGGAAACGGTTTTATATACTTATTTATGTTGTTAGTTCTGTCTTTTTAAACCGCTTTGTGGCAAATAGCTAAAGGTGCTATAGCAAGTATTGAGTAAACCGTAAACAATTACATCAGAAAGCTGGAAGAAGAAACAGACCATTTTGGTGTAGCTTGATTTATCATCTGTTTTTGATTTGGTAGATCATGATATCTTGCTGCTGTGGCTGAATGAGATAGGTCTATAAAGAAATGTCTGGAATTGGATGAAGAGGATTTTGAGAGAATAGGGTTGTAAAGGTTAAGTGGGGAAACTGTCTTTTTCTTGGAAGATGGATTGTGGAGTACTGCAGGAGTCAGCTGTCGCCCATTTTGTTTAATGTGTACTTTGGGGATTGAGTTACAGAAATTAGATTTGCCTATATTTATGTATGCAGATGATATTATAATTATTATTCCAATCCAAGCTGACTCGGTTAGTGCTTATGGGAGGTTGACAGAATGTTTTGATGTTGTAGGCATCTGATGAAGTTAAACCCAGAAAACACCAAATTACTATGGGTGGGCATAACTTAGCCTGTTTTCCAAGAACCTCACCAATGATCTTAGGGAACAAGATTTCATTGTTGAAAACTGAAAACTATGGAAATTTGGTTAGACTCTACTCTGTCTATGGAAGAATAAGTAAAGGCAGTGACTAGGAAAGTGTTTTTCAAATTATATCAGTTGCAACAAGTTAGAGCAAATTTTGAAACTGACTAGTTGAAAGTATTGGCATATGCTTTTATTCAGATACAATTAGATTATTGTAATATTGTTTATTGGGTATCATGAAGAAATGTGTAAATCATTTGCAGTTATTATAGAATATAGCAAAGCTTATTTTAAAGGGAAAAAAATGGCAGAGCCACTCCATTTTTGGTTCAACTACATTAGCTGCCTATATCAGCTAGGATTCTTTTAAAATTATTATAATAACTGGATCAGCGAGACAAGATCACATCACACCATTCTGAAAGACCTACACTGGCTCCCAATCAGTTCACGCATCAAATACAAAACAATCATAAATGTATTTAAGATCAAACAACACACTTCAGCCAACAACCTACACACCCTCATACAACCAGACTCAAGCACACGCCCAAGAAGAAAAGGAACCTCCAACCGGGTTAACCCACCTAAGGACTTCAGAAAAACACGAAAGGACACCACAGAACGAGCTCTCTCCCTGGCTGCTCCAACAATCTGGAACACTCTCCCAGACGATCTGAGAGCGACAACGGACCTTAAAGACTTTCGCAAACTGCTGAAGACAACGCTATTCGCGGAGTACTATGGACAAGTCACATAATCCACTAGTACAGAAAGAACAACCGACCCCCCCCTGACCTCGTATAGCACACAATGTATAGAAAATTGTATAATAGCTCACAATGTATTATAGCACACAATGTACATAGCCTCACCTAATCAAACACTACACTTCTAACACACCTAACACAACATCCCCCTCACTGTTTGAAGACACATGTTCACCCCTGATTGTTTGCTGTGCAAACCGCCTTGATTGTAGGAGAAGGCGGTATAGAAATACTGTTAAATAAATAAATAAATAAATACATGTTTTGTTTTTAAGATTTAAATGGAAATATTCCATTTATAGAGTTTCGTTTACTGTTCCTTTATGGGTTTTCTTGATCAGCAAATAATTCTTTGGTAATTTCTTTGGTGAAGAAATCTTAAATTGAAGCTGAAACTGGATCAGTGGTTTGCAAATGTGGCAGCTATTGAATAGAATAGATTACTTTGTGAAGTAAAAAATTAATCTAGTTATATGGTATTTCGGTATTCTTTCAAAACAATTTTATTTAGAAGTTATTTGTTAGATAGAAATTGAATGTAAAACCTTTTTTGAAATATTGTATTGTGATTCTCTGTTATCCGCTTAGAACTATAATTGTATAGGTGGGTTATAAATAACGTATTAAATTAAAATATGCAAACTAGAAAATTTCACCAAACTCCAAATGGGAAAAGCATTTAACATAAGGGGTTCCTACTCATTTACTCAACTAGCTCAAAAAGGCTGTCACAAAATGATGGACAGTCATGACCTTTCCCAGCATGCCACTGCCATGTTCATCTCCCGTGTGTAGCACTGCTGTCTGCCAGGGACTTATTAGCAGTCAGGATGTAGTGCTGCACACTACCTGTAGGCTGTGCATGTGACAAAGGATGTAACACTGGTGTAGCAGTCCAGAAGTTATGGACAAGAATAAACTTACAGAGACATAAAATTACAAAGAAGTATGTGGCATCATCTCAGGGGAGGAGCATTCTTTAGGACCAGACCTTGTGATCGGCATACTAAAAGGAATATTGGTCAAATACCAAAATATTCTCTCACTTGGTTTGCAGCTTGTCATGCTGTGAGGGCTTGTGTGTATCAGTGATGCTGAGAGCTAAGCTATTGGAAGCTTAACTACTGGCAGGGTCTCTCAAGATGGACATGTCTCAGCTGAGGTGCCAGACTAAGACAAACCACCCATCGGGGCAGCAGCAGAATGGGACAGTGTTGCTGGCAGAGGATCACATTTCTGTGACAAAGGCAACAACACTAAAATTAAACTGCACAGAAGAAAGGCCTGGCAATCTACTTCCATATCTTGCCACAAAAACCCAATGGATAGTCACAACAAAACAAATTGCACTATAGTGCTGGAAGATGATCCTCCAGGTCGGAAGGTACTCAACTGACTAATGGGGAAGAGCTGAAGAATTTTCAGAGTAAAGCCAGCATTTATGATGTGGTTGGATCAAAGCCCTTAGGACATCTGATTGCTGATGTAGCTGCGCATGAAATAAGAGTCAGAAGTTGCAAAGGTGTCTTATATATTGGGACATGGAGTGTACGAAGCATGAACCAAGGGAAGTTGGAGGTAGGCAAGAATGAAATGAAACGTGTACAACTCGATCTGGTGGGTGTTAGCAAACTGAAATGGACTAGTATTGGGCACTGTACATCTGATGATCACATGGTCTACTATGCTGGAAATGAAAGCCAAAGAAGAAGTGATGTTGCATTTATAATTAAAAAGAAGCTTGCAAGAACTGTAATGAAATACAATGCAGTCAATGAACATTTAATTTCTATTTATCTACAAGGAATGCCCATCAACACAATTATTATTCAGGTACCATATTTCCCAGAATATAAGATGTGTTTTTTTTACATCAGGAAATGATGACAAAAATGCTTGAACCACTTGACATTTCCGTCAACAGAAGATTCAAAGCTAATGTTGCATCACCTATGGGAAAACTGGATGTGCCATGGAAAACAGTTCCATGGATACCGGTCGTATGTGACTGTGGAAATTAACGCACTATTGCTCTTATCCCACATGCCAGCAAGATTCTACTCAAGATTATTCAGCAGAGATTACAACCATACCTAGAATGAGAACTGTCGGAAATGCAAGCAGGGTTCAGGAAATGGCAAGAAACAAGAGACATCATCGCGAATGTGAGATGGATCCTTGAAAAGGAAAAAGAATACAAAAGGATATCTATATGTGTTATCTCCAGGAACAAGCAGGAATGTAGTCTTCACATATGGGTATCGCCGGTACCGACGGAGCCTGCGCGGGAACGCTCCCCATTGTCCAGTAGGAAAGCTTTTGGGAGCATCCCACAGCGCCTGTGTGCTGCCTTCCCGCCTTTCCCAACTGTCCCTCTCCAGTTCTTCATTTTCCACGGAGCCGACAGGTCGCACATCCTGTCACCGCAGAAAATATTTCCCTTCTTATTCTTCTTTTTTGTGGTCGTGTCTACATTCCCTTGACACCATACTGGTACTGCCGGTTCTTCTTTCTTTTTAAAAAAAAAAACCCAAAAAGCTTTCTTTCTGGAGTCTTTTCCAGTAATTTTCTCCTCAGGTGCCACACGCCATTTTGGGCACTAGGCCCAACTTTTTCCTTCAGAATGGAAAAACCCGCTTCGGGTTTTAAAAAGTGTTCTAAGTGTGGTGGTACCATCTCCGTCACCGACACCCATGAGTGGTGCCTCAAATGTTTAGGGCCTGACCACTCTATTTCAGAGTGTGTTGCCTGTGGGATGATGTCAAAAAGGGGCTGGCAAAACCGAGCTGCTAAACTTAGCACCCTTTTTCCCTCCGATGCAGCTTCCGTGGCATCAACGTCTTCCAGGGCTTCGTCTTCCTCCCATGGATCTCAGGTAACTAAACATAAATCTGGCCTGTCCTCAAAGGGTAGATCTCCTTCTAAACATTGAGATGCCTCTGGCGTTGCCCTTGAGGGACTTTCACTGGCAAAATTGCCCCGGCGGGAGGCTTCGGCTTCCAAAGCACTTAAGGAAGCTTGAGGCTTCAACCTCGGCAGAACAACTGGTGCCATGCTCTGGGGTTCTGGCCGCTTCATCCAGCACCGATACCCAAGCATTGGCAGCGTCGATAGGCCAGAGATTCTTGGCTATTGAACGCAGTCTGGCAGCTCTTCTCATGGCCTCGATGCCCCTGAGTCCGCTTCAGACAATTCAACCGGTACCGGCACTGACTGCATCAACATCAACAGGTATTCTACCGGGACTGAGTCATGCGTCTCTATCCGGTATCGACAAGTCGGTACCAGACCACTCCGATACTGACTTTGATCGGTACCGGTACCTTGCCCCACATGATCACCCAGATCGGAGATACTTCGAATCCTCAGATGAGTCTGAAGACTCTGAAAGCTCTGCCGATACCAGAGTACTTCTTCCTGAGGATTCCTCTTCTCAGCATAGGATGTCTCCACCAGAGGATATGTCCTTTCAGGATTTTATCCGAGATGTGGCCCGAGGTCTTTCCATCACAGTGGCTCCTGAAAAAGAGCCTAGGGCAAAGGAATTAGAAATCCTACAATACCCTAAAGCTCCCAAGGAGGCAGCTACCTTACCTATTCATGAGATCTTGCATGATCTTATGTTAAGGATGTGGGAAACACCTCTAACCACATCTCCTCACTTTTGAAGACTCGACATCATGTATCGAGTTCCTCCTTGTCCTGGGTTTCAGAAGACTCAATTACCACACCATTCCATGGTAGTGGAATCAGCCATGAGACGGATAAAGAGTGCAAAAAGGCATGCATTTAATTCATCATGATAAGGTTGTTCTTTGAACTCACCCACACTTTATGCCAAAGGTGGTTTCGCCTTTTCATTTAAACCAATCAATTTATCTTCCTGTATTTTTTCTGAGGCCTCACGCCTCTAATGCAGAAAGAAACCTTCATACTTTGGATTGTAAAAGGGCCCCTAGCCTTTTACATACAAAGAACACAGCAACATAGAAAGTCCTCGCAACGTTTTGTAGCTTTTGACCCTAGTCATTTGGGACTTCTAGTCTCCAAAAGAACTTTATCTAAATGGATTGCCCAATGCATATTCTTTACTTATGAGAGTAAAGCTCATGATGTGAGAGCCATGGCAGCTTCTATGGCTAATCTCCACTCTGTGTCTATCGATGACATTTGTCAAGCAGCCACCTGGGCTTCAGTACACACCTTCACAGCCCACTACTAGATAAAGCCTCCCATCGGGATGCCTTCTTTAGCCAAGCTGTTCTTCAAAATCTATTTCAAACTTCAATCAACTCCTACCCACCAACCCTGGTGGGATGCCAGAGATCCATGGGAGGAAGGATTCTCACCTTCGACAGTGGCACCTTCCTGGGGCTATCTCCCTGGCATCTTCAGTTAGGGAGTCCCCATATGTGAGGACTACATTCCTGCTTGTTCCTGGAGATAGCTTAGTTACTCGCCTGTAACAGGTGATCTCCGGGAACAGCAGGAATTTAGTCCTCACAACCCACCCACCTCCCCTAGGAGTTGTCTCTCTCTCTCTCTCTCTCTATCCTTTCACTCAGCTCCAAACTTAACTGAAGAGGGACAGTTGGAAAGGTGGGAAGGCAGCGCGCATGTGCTGAGGGATGCTCCCAAAAGCGTTCCTATTGGACGCTGGGGGGCATTCCCGCGCAGGCTCCGTTGGTACCGACGATACCCATATGTGAGGACTAAATTTCTGCTGTTCCCGGAGATCACCTGTTACAGGTGAGTATCTACGCTTTCTCTGCATACAAAGATTTGACTTGTCCAATGTATGGTATTTTCAGTAACGTCATATGGGATACAAAAGTTGGACAATGAAAAAGATAGATAGGAAGAAAATCGATGTCTTTGAATTATGGTGCTGGTGAAGATTACTGTGTATACCATGGACTGCTCAAACCAGTCGTTACTAGAGGAGATCAAACTTAAGCTTTCTTTAGAGCTCAGATGACAAGACTTTGACTTTCATACTTTGGAATGCGAGATCAATATGTTATTTCCTTCAATCTTCATCACTCCTTTTTACCAAGTTCCCTGTATAATATGTTAAGTTTGTTAATTTTGTTAATATTGTTAAATGCACTATATCAAACTTTGTTGAATGTAAACCTCTAAATTTTTGAGTTCCTTGTAACTGCTTTGATTCACGAAAAGCGGTAAATAAGCACAAATAAATAATTATGCGAAGAGAGAGGTCATTAGAGAAAGACATCATGCTTGACAAGGTTGAAGGTCAGTGCAAAAGGGGAAGGCCAGCAATAAGATGGATTGATACAATAACAGCAGCTATGGGTGCTATTCTATCAACAATGAGCCACCTAACTGAAGACCGAACACATTTTAGGACAACTCAGGGCTGTACCAAGCCATAAATGCGCCCTGTGCAACTTGCAAACCTGCACCACCCCCATGACCTTAGACTTTTGTCATTTGCCTCTATCCTTCGAACATCTCCCCATCTTACCCCACCTCCTCATGTCTGGCTGGCAGGGCCGGCCCGTCCATTGAGCAAGAATGTTTTTTGCACAGGGCCCCACGTTTCAGGGGCCCCGCGCAAAAAACATTCTTCATCATCCCAAGTTAAAAAAAAAAAAAAAAACTGGCTGCTTCTGCTGCGGCAGCATCAAGAGTTCTGCTGTGGGGCCCCCCTGCCAGGCAGAGCCCCCCCCCCTGCCCGGCAGAGCCTCCCTGCATCATCAGCTACCTTCAAGTCCTAAAACGCGGGCTTCTTTCAGAGCCACGAGAGTTTCCTTTCTCGCGGCTCTGTTAATCCCGCCGGGGCTGATGGGATTTCCCATCACCCTCGGCGGGATTAACAGAGCCGCGAGAAAGGGAAACTCTCGCGGCTCTGAAAGAAGCCCGTGTTTTGGGATTCGAAGCTAGCTGATGATGCAGGGAGGCTCTGCCGGGCAGGGGGGGCTCTGCCGGGCAGTGGGGGCCCCGCGGCAGAACTCTTGATGCTGCCGCAGCAGAAGCAGCCGGGTTTTTTTGTTTTTGTTTTCTAAATTTGGGATGATAGGGGGGAAGGGGGTTGAGGACTGGTAATGGGCTATGGGGGGGAGGCTAAGACGGGAAGTGGGCTGATGGGGGAGGGTTAGGACTAGTAATGGGCCATGGGGGGTTGCTAAGACTGGAAGTGGGCTGATGGGTGGGGTGGGGTTAGGACTGGTAATGGGCCATGGGGGGGCCCAAGACTGGAATTGGGCTGATGGGGGGGTGGGGTTAGGACTGGTAATGGGCCATGGGGGGGGCTAAGACTGGAAGTGGGCTGATGGGGGGGGGGTTAGGACTGGTAATGGGCTATGGGGAGGGGGCTAAGACTGGAAATGGGCTGATGGGGAGGTTTAGGACTGGTAATGGGTTATGGGGGGGCTAAGACTGGAAATGGGCTGATGGGGGGTTAGGACTGGTAATGGGCTATGTGGGGCGGGCTAAGACTGGAAATGGGCTGATGGGGGGGTTAGGACTGGTAATTGTCTATGGGGGGGGCTAGGACTGGAAATAGGGTGATGGGGGGTTAGGACATAATGGGCTGATGGGGGTTAGGACTAGTAATGGGCTATGAGGAGGCTAGGACTGGAAATGGGCTGAGTGGAAGGAGGGCTTGAACTGCAAATAGCTGATGGGGATGGGGGCTTGGAATGGAAATGGGTTGTGAGGGGGAGGGAGCTAGGACTGGAAATGGGTGAGTGGGGGGGGGCTAGGACAGGAAATGGGCTGATGGAGGGGCTAGAATAGGACTGGAAATTGGCTGTTGGGGGGGTGCTAAGATTGGAAATGGGCTGTGGTGGGGGTTTGGATTGAAATGGACTCATGAAGGGGCTAGAACTGGAAGTAGGCTCATGGGGGGCTTGGATTGGAAATGGGCTGAGTGGAGGGGTGCTAGGATTTGACATGGGCTGATGGTGGGGCTAGGAAAGGACTAGAAATGGGCTCATGGGGGGCTGGGATTGGAAATGAGCTGATGGAGGGACTCGGATGGGACTGGAAATAGATGGGGGAGCTAGGACTGGAAATAGGCTGATGGTGGGTCTAGGATAGGACTGGAAATGGGCTTATGGGGGGCTAGGACTGGAAATGGGCTGATGCGGGGACTAGAAGGGAGCGGATGCTGGGTGGGACTGGAACTAGAATGGAGCTGATGTTGGGGGAGGATTAGAATGGGATGGAGCTGGGAGAGTGAAACGGAGAGGGAAAAAATATTTTGTGTGGGAGGGAAGACAAATCTACAATTGTCCGGATATTGGTAGAGTAAGTGGGGATTGAGGATGGAGGGGTAAAATTTGAGTGGATGAAATAGGAATGAGGAAAGAGCAAAAGGAGAAAGATTAGTATGTTAAAGCAGATGTAGAGAGAGAATGGAAAAAAACTAGAAGAGAGAAGAAAAGACAAATGGACAGCAGACGATGAAGAGTTAGCGGAAGACATGAAGAAACCAGAAGAAAGTGGCTGGAGCAATTGCAGCTGAAAAAAAATGCACAAAAGGTAGAAAAATATCTCTTTATTTTGAATTTATTAATTGGAATACGTCAGCTCTGGGAAATGTGCATCATTAACGTCTGCGCTTTGTTTAGTACAAGAGCAAATTAATGTATAGTTTTATTTCTACAGTGTTGTACATTCCAAGTTTGGCTTTTGGGATTCCCAGTTTAATTATTGTCTTCCTGTTTCTAAATTGTGATTCCTTGTTTGGTGAGGGTCTATGTTCTGCATGTGTAACTGAGCTGAGGTATTCTGTTTATGTAATTTCTATTTGACATTGCCACTTGTTCTCTTTCCCCAGTAGGTCATGTATTGTTGTTCTCTGAAATGTATTGGTTTAATATTTGCAGCGTTTCCTTTTGATAGTTAGGGTATGGTGCTTTGTGAATCCTGGTAGTGCTGTCAGGATACGGCGGGTTTGCTATGGGTTCTAAATGGGCAGTGTTTGTAGTAGTTCCTAATGTGTCTGGCAGTTGGCACTGGATTATAGTAATGTAGAAGTCTTTTAGTCTTTCTTTATCCATACACTCATTAAGAGGCATGTTTACTAAAAGTTAGTGTATGGTAACATTATGCAAATATTTATGCAAATGAGGCCCCGCACCGAGTCTCCGCACATGGCCCCGCACCCCCCTTGGGCCGCCCCTGCTGGCTGGCTCCCCTCCCCCCCTTGCTGTCTGTCTTTGCCCCACCACTGCTTCTTCTGTTCCCTTGGCAGTAGCGGCAGTGGACCTCCAGTTTAAAAAAAGAAACACAGGTCTTTCTGACTCCATATGATCACGTCAGAGGAAGGAGGGACCAGACCAGCCATGCAAGCGCAGAATTGCAGTGGCCTGTATTTTTTAATTGGAGGTCCTCTGCTGTCACCGCTGACGCTAAGGAAACAAGAAAAGTGGTGGCAGGGCACGGGCAAATCAGGCAGACAGCGAGGGGGAGCTGAAGCCAGCAGTGTGCAACCCTAAATGTGCCCTATTTTTTTACATTCTGTGCGGCTGCACCGCTCGCCAGGCCTAGGTGCTGTGCTGGGACAACTGCCCACAGGGTCGCCATGAGTCGACACTTAACAACATCTAAGTATTAATATCAAAGGGCTTAGCAGAGACTTGGGATTTTTAACTCACTACCTGACATAACTTCATGTTTCGTTCTTACCATTTGCAGCAGCTCCTGTAATTCCAGTGCTAGGACCTCACAAACAGCTCTATCAATGCACCTTGCTTCTGCCCTACAGCACCCTCTGCTGTCTATTGCTAGGATCTCAAAAATAACTGCATCGGTGTTAAGAAAGTTTGCTATGTTTGTTCATTGTCATGTTGTTCCCGAGAAAAACAGGATGGTAAGAAGGACGTGAACTCTCTTTTATTAGACTAACTAAATATTTCTTATAAATTACTACTGTTGTTAGGGCCTTGCACATCAAAATCTTAAAGAGGAATGACTTCATATGTTATTTGTAGATTAATGTTTCAGGAAGTGAACACTATACTCACTCACCATTGAAGCCTAGGGTTCCTTTTTATATTTTGAATGTAATGTAAGTGTCATGAGCGTGTAGTATAATGTAGGTGCTTCTAAGATGGCCTGGGGTATATACCAGTGGCATAGCCAAGACTGGGGCAGGATTGGAACTTGTTTATTTCATAAGATTAACGCATATGTACCGATTTCCATTGGCACGTGCATGCTCAAAGTTAATACTGCCTCAGAACTTTGTGTGGGATTATTTGGGTAGGAAAGTTTATAAAGCCACATAAGTGCATATGTTATCTTTGCAAAACAAGTGCAACATATGCAGCTATGTGCCTTTCCTGCCTAGGAGCCTTCCCTATATATTGTTAAAGTGTTAGACTGCAGTGCAAATGTTCTCTGGAAAGACTATTCTCCTTATCTTTTAGTATTTGTCATAAGAACATAAGATATGCCATACTGGGTCAGACCAAAGTCCATCAAGCCCAGTATCCTGTTTCCAACAGTGGCCAATCTAGGTCATACGTATCTAGCAGTTTCCCCAAAAGACACAGGTTCCGCAATGCTTGTACTGGGTCAAACATTGATATCCTGGGTCCCTTCTTAATAATGGTTTATGGACCTTTCCTCCATGAACTTGTCCAAACCTTTTTTAAACCCAGCTACACTAACAGCTCTTACTACATCCTCCGGTAACAAATTCCAGAGTTTAATTACACGTTGAGTGAAAAAATATTTTCTTTTATTAGTCTTAAATAGTTTACCCTGTAGCTTCATTGCATGTCCCCTAGTCTTTCTATATTCTGATAACGTAAACAATCGATCTATGTTTACCCGTTCCACTCCGTTCATTAATTTATAAACTTCTATCATATCTCCCCTCAGACGTCTTTTTCCAGGTTAAAGAGCCCTAACCTTTTTAGCCTTTCTTCATAGGAGTATCCTTCCATCCCCTTTACCATTTTGGTGGTTCTTCTCTGAATCTTTTCTAATAACGCTATATCTTTTTTAAGATACGGTGACCAGAATTGCACACAATATTCAAGGTGCAGTCTCACGATGGAGCGATATAGAGGCATTAAAATATCTTTTGTTTTATTTTCCATTCCTTTCCTTATGATACCTAGCATTCTATTTGCTCTCTTGGCCGCCGCTGCACACTGGGCCGAGGGTTTTAACATGTTATCCACAATGACGCCTAAATCTTTTTCCTGGGTGGTGGTTCCTAATGTGGAACCTTGCATCATGTAACCATAGTTTGGGTTGTTCTTCCCTAGGTGCATAACTTTGCCCTTGTCCACATTAAATTTAATCTGCCATTTTGATGCCCAGTCTTCCAATTTATCAAGATCCTATTGCAATTTTCCACAATCCTCTTGGGTTTTAACAACTTTAAATAATTTTGTGTCATCTGCAAATTTGATAACCTCACTCGTTATTCTACTTTCCAGGTCATTTATGAATATGTCTAAAAGCAGCGGACCCAGCACAGATCCCTGGGGTACACCACTATTCACCTTTCTCCATTGGGAAAATTGGCCATTTAGCCCAACCCTCTGCTTTCTATCTTTTAACCAGTTCCTGATCCACAGTAGTACACTGCCTCCTATCCCATGACTCTTTAGTTTTGCCAAAAGTCTCTGATGACGGACCTTGTCAAAGGCTTTCTGAAAGTCCAGATACACTATATCAACCGACTCACCTTTGTCCACATGTTTATTCACACTTTCAAAAAAACATAACAGATTAGTAAGACAAGATCTTCCTTGTCTAAAGCCATGTTGGCTGTCTCCCATTAGGCCATGACTATTGCCACCCACCCGCTCCCTAACCTTGAGGGTGTAAGGAGGGGTTGGCCTTGAGGTTGAGGTTGTAGTTATGAAAGGTCAAGTGATAAGGCAGGCAAAAGAATATTTTTTTTACATAAGGATTTATTTCTCCCGCTCCGCGGTGGAATGGAACAGACGTAAAGGAATATTTTAGCCAAAGTAAGAATAAAGCAAAAACAGGCTTTTCAATGCTGTGCTCAAATGTCCTTTAACGCTAGGGTTCACATTCAGTCATGTGACCTCTGCTTTTAAATCAAACAAACACTGGCAAAACAAGAATGTTCCTGAGTTGTGAACAAGTTATGCTTTAGCTTATTTTTACTTCTTCATAAGCTCTTCAGCAAGGTACTCATACAGGATACATTTAGTATATTATAGCATATGACCATTCAAGCTTTGCTTCAATTATCTCTGTCGATAAGACAGGTTGAACAGTCCATCGGTTGGTCTACTTCTATCATTGGCAAAGGACAAGCCAAGGGCATTTCTGCTTCAGGACTATTTTCTGGTTGTGCTAGCCTCTGGTCAGAAATTGCTTGTTTGTCTAAGAATTCCTTAAATTCTCTAAGGAGTAATTCAGCCTGCTTTCTAACTGGGCTAAGCTGAGGATCTGCTCCTTCCTTAGGTAAGCATTCGTTTGCAGTCCCTATTTCAGGATAGCTAGTAATGCCGTCTCTGTTAATACAATCATTCAATGTGCTGGAGTTACCCCTCCCCCACTTGTCTCTGAAAGTAAGTGTCGGGTTACGAACTTCAGTTGTATGAGGAGTGCTTCTAAAGAGTGCTTCAAACGTAGGACCGTCTAACTTCTCCTGGCTTATTTCTCTGCCATACAGGTCAGCTGTTTTCTTTCTATTAGCTTGCTTGCTAAAGCTTTCAGCTGTCTGGTGAGAATAGCTGGGACTGTTTAAATGATTTCCAGGCTGCAGCCAACTGCCTTCATATTGACTGAGTCTGTCCTGAGTTTTAAAATCAGCATTCACTCTTTCTGGCTTCTCATTATAAAACTTGTCATCTGTATTAAACACACCATGTACCTTGTATTGAGGCTTGTCTGAGAATTCCTTGCCACTCTGCCTTCCTTTCCACGGGTCAGCTCTCCCCTCCAGAAGCCTGGGCTTTATCCCTGGGTCTCTCAGTGCTTCAAACCTCTCCTGTTCACAGAAGATTCTATCAGTCTCTGAGTATCCCTGGTACCTGCTTCTTGGGTCTGAATCCCTTCTCCTTGGATTACAGCTGGGCAGTGTTTCTCTTTCCAAGTCAAGGATTTCTGAGTCAAAGGCTGCTTCCTGCCTTCCTTTCTGCTTCTTTTTTTCTCCTTCCGGCTTCGCTCGCCCTTGCCTTGCTCTCTCTTGCTTTGTTCTCTCTTGCTTCCCATCTTGTCTGCTTAACAAGCTGCCTCTGCTTTGGACAGCCCGCCTCCTGCTAGGGCGTGCCCAATCAGTAACTCTGCTTCTCCCCTCCCCCGAGGTGAGCTGTGTTAGCTGATTAGCCATGTGTTTCTTGTTCTGAGCAGAGAAAATCCTGCATTCACCTGCAGTACCAATACTTTCCACAGGGTCACCATCTGTTTCCATGGCTTCTGGGGATACTACCACGTCACACTATCTACATGCTGAGTAATTTTATTCTTTATGATGGTTTCTACCATTTTTCCTGGTACTGATGTCTGTAGTTTCCCGGATCACCCCTGGAACCCTTTTTAAAAATTGGTGTTACAATGGTGATCCTCCAATCTTCCGGTATTAGAGATGATTTTAATGATAGTTCACAGATTACTAATAGCAGGTTTGCAATCTCATATTTCAGTTCTTTCAACACCCTTGGATGTATACCATCCAGCCCAGGTGATTTGCTACTCTTCAGTTTATCTAATAGTTGTAATACATCTTCCCGATGTATCAATATTTCCTTCAATTCTTCCGCACCTTTAAATACCACTTCAGTCATGGGTAACATCCCTACATCTTCCTCAGTAAAGACAGAAGCAAAGAATTCATTCAGTCTCTCCGCTATCGCCTTGTCGCCTCTTAGTGCCCCTTTAACTCCTGTATCTAATGGACCAACTGACTCTCTCACAGGTTTTTTGCTACGAATGTACTTGAAATGATCTTTATTTTGCGTTTTTGCTTCCGCAGCAAGCTTCTTCTCAAATTCTCCCTTTGCCTGCTTTATCAATGCCTTGCATTTGACTTGCCAGTGCTTGTGCTGTTTCCAGGTTTCGTCGTTTGGCTCTTTTTCCCATTTCCTGAAAGATGCTTTTTTGGCAACAACAGCCTCTCTGTCCTCACCTTTAAACCATGCTGGCAGTTTTTTGGACTTCCTTCCACTTTTCTTAAAGCGTGGAATACAGCTGGTCTGGGCTTCCAAGATAGTATTTTTCAACAACACCCAAGCTTGATGTAAGTCTTTAACCTTTGCAACTGCTCCTTTTAGTTTTTTCTTAACTATTTTCCTCATTTTATCGTAGTCTCCCTTTCAGAAGTTAAAAGGTAGTACTGTGGATTTCCTTACTATCCCTCCTCCACTAATTAAATCAAAGGTGATCATGCTATGATCACTATTGCCAAGTGGCCCCAACACCCTTATCGCTTGCACTAGATCTGGTATTCCACTAAGGACTAGGTGTAATATGGCTTCCCCTCTGGTCGGTTCATGAACCAGCTGCTCCAAGAAGCAGTCATTTATATCATCTAGGAATTTTATCTCCCTAGCATGTCCTGCCGTGACACTGACCCAGTCGATACCGGGGTAATTGACATCACCCGTTATTATTATTGCACTGTAACTTTTGTTAGCTTCCTTGATTTCTTTGAGCATTTCATCATCCATTTGTTCATTCTGGCCAGGCGGTCGATAGTACACCCCCACTGCCATCGTTTAGATGGCTCTCCTGAGCTTAGCAAAAAGCAATGTTGGTGAATTTTAATTCTTCTCAAAGTAAAAGGCACCACTAGGAACCTGCGTGCATCGCTACCTCAGTCCTGATCTACAGTTAGAGATGTATGGAAATTATAAGGCTGGATGTATTTTCATTTAGGTACATGATTGATAGAATCTTTGCATTTTAACAGATTCACGTGAATCAGCATCAAAGCTGCCTGCTGTGGAGCTCTTAAATCCAATTCATCTGCTTGTACTCCTATGTCGATTTGCATTTTTTTTAAAGCTTGTAGTAACAGCCAAAGCCACGTTTCCACTATCCTAGCATTACATTCAAAATTCAATGGGCTGCGGCTCCGATATCACACAGAGGCCACTACTGCTGCTTTGTAAACATACCCCTTAATCTAGTTGCCACCTAAAGGACTGATTTAACTAAAAGTAAATCTGGCAAAATTTCATATCTATTTGACCAAACTCATCCTGCTTTAAACTGAAGGTATTTGGACTCTAGTCACTAAAGATTATGGAAATAGTAGTTTTATGTGTGAAGTGAGTTTTCATGCCTGAACTGACTTTGTCACTTCTACATCAGTCACTAGGGCAATGAACAGCGTTTTAGAGAGCTCACACTTGATAATCCCAAAGCTGAGAGGGACACCCAGTGGCAAGATTTGGTGTTTCTGTATTTATTCCTTGGACATGAATAGCAAAATAAAAGGAGCCATGCTGAAATGCAGCTTACAGCAAGGCCCCTATTCTGTGTCAAAGTTAAGATTCTGTGGCATTGTCTTTTGCGATTCTATAGAAATTGTGCAAAATATTTGCATACATTTACAAGATCTGCACATATTTGTACATTGCTTAATCTACGTAAATGCTACTTTTTGTGGATATCTTAAAAACAGGTGCCTGGAATGCAGATAGCTTTCCATCCCTCTTCCCCTCCCCCATTGATGCTTACCTCCTTCCTCTCACCTCATTCCTGCAGCAGCAGTGCTATAAGCAGTAGGCAGTGAGTTGTGGATTGTTCCCTTTGTTTATAGGTATTACCGTGAGCATGCCCCCCCTTTCAGGCTTCTGTACTGGCCCAGTCCCTACCCTCACTGCCTACTGGTAATACTGCTGAAATCCATAAGCGGGAGAGGAAAGGATTGGCAGTCCCATTACATTCTGCTCAGCAGGTTGCAGTCCTGACTTTTTTTTGTTAATAGTGCTCTCTGTGGATGAATTTGCTTGAAATTTCTTAGGAGTTGAAATTGTAGCCAAAAAAACCCCTTTCTCCTATCAAATTTCCAGCAAGCCTGTCTCCAAAGTGTCCAGAAACATATGGATGGACAGACCTGGAAACAACAATGGCCACTTTTCTCACTGAAGAAAAATGCACCTAAAAATTATTTTCAGCCTTCTTTAAATAGGAATCATTTCTTGTTTTTCTTTTTTTTCCTTTCTTCATTTTAGTTCCAGTTGTTTTCATTTTTATCTCATTTCACTCTGTAATTATTGCCTGTCGGGTTCTCTGCTGGAATACCTGGAAGAAAATGACAGAAAGTAGGGCTGGAAAGCAGAATGAAGTTCTAAGACAGAGTTAAATCTGGAAGCCGGAGCAGACAGGGGGATAAGGAAAACCGGGAGGTCTCTCTGTATGCCAGTTGGGTAGCCTTCTGGTGGCCAGGGACATTTCCTGCTTCTTATCAGTTTCTTTCACTCTGGGTTCGGCCAGTCTGAATGTCTTAAGGATCAGTCAGCTGTCTTTCTGACTCAGCCTTGGGCCAACTCTCCATGCAAAGCCAGCTGATCTGGTGGCTAAGGCTGCTGCCTTTCCTCTCCAGCCAGCCCCAATTTAAATCCCTGCTGGGGCCTCATTCTGATACTTTCTCTCTTTCCTGCTTCCAAAGATTTATGATTTCTTTCACTTGCTTTTACTCTGTCAGTTGCTCCTTCACCATGGCTTTTTTCCCCTTCCTCCTGTCCTGCAATCCAGTCTCCCATCCCCCTCATTTTTGCATCCCTTATCTTTCTTCTCGCTTCTGTCTCTCTACTTTCTACTTATTTTTCCTCCTTTAGACCCCTATCCCTTCCTTTTCTCCATTTCCATCCCTGTGTCCACCTTTGTAGCTATAGCAGTAGTAATTTTCAGCTATAAAAACTATTTTAAAAAGAGAATTCATAGAAGAGAAAAATAAATCATCAATTAATTATATTAGATCACTTTAGTCCTCCCACACCTTCTCACTCTTTTCTTCCCCCCAGGTTCTACAACTGTCTCTATTATTACTACATGCACCGATTTACTATATAATGTTCTCCAGGACCAAGCAGGAAGTCAGTCCTCACTTATGGGTGACGTCGGCGCCGACGGAGCCCTCGCGGAGCAATTTTCCCCAGCTTTCAAAGAAAGCCTTTGGGAATTGCAGCGCGCATGCGCGGTTGTCTTCCCGCCCGAGGGTGCCATCTTAGCCAGTCTTCTTTTTTCCGCGGAGCCCTACAGACGTCCCCGTCTTGTCCCCGCGAAAAAGTCGATTTTCTTCATTATTTTATTCTTATTTCCTTCGGTTCGACGCCGATCTTTTTCCCGCCCGGACTCGCAACGCCGGTCACGAGTCCTCTTACTTTTTTTCGGCCTCTATGTCTTTCCGTACCTCGACGACTGGCTCATCAGAGCAGCGTCCGCTCGGGAGGTCACCAACGCCACGCGCCGCACGGTGACTCTTCTGCAGCACTTGGGCTTTGTTATAAACTTCGCAAAGTCCACTTTGCTCCCCTCACAGGATCTCGAGTTCATCGGCGCAAGGCTGCACACTCCTCAGGCGCGTGCATACCTACCGCTCGACAGGGCTCAACGGCTCATGGACCTAGCCGACCGCTTTCGCAGCCAGCCCCTGGTCTCCGCCAGGCGCTTCCTGAGACTACTCGGCCATATGGCTTCCACCGTCCATGTGACCCCCAATGCCCGCCTGAATATGCGGTCTGCTCAATGGTGTCTCCGCCAGCAGTGGCAACAAGCCTCAGGCGGCCTAGCAGACCTAGTGCGCGTCTCCGAGCCGCTGATCTCGTCTCTCCGGTGGTGGCTCCGGCAGCCGAACCTGATATTCGGAATGCCTTTCCAGTCACCTCAGCCGACCCGGGTGCTGACCACCGATGCATCCCTCCTGGGCTGGGGAGCACATTGCCAAGAGGCACGTACTCAGGGCCTATGGACCACGTGGGAGTCTGCTCAGCAGATCAACTTCCTGGAGCTCAGGGCGATCCGCCTAGCTCTCAAGGCCTTCTCCCACCTGACTTCCCACCAGTCCGTCCTTGTCCAGACGGACAATCAAGTTGCCATGTTCTACGTGAACAAGCAGGGGGGCACGGGCTCCTTCCTCCTCTGCCGGGAGGCACAGAAGCTCTGCTCTTGGGCCGTCAGTCACGGCATTCTCCTCAAGGCAGTTTATCTCCCGGGCCAAGAAAATTGCCTTGCGGACAAACTCAGCAGGGTCCTCCAGCCGCACGAGTGGCGTCTGGATCCCTTGGTAGTTCAGAAGCTCTTCCTCAAGTGGGGCCTCCCCACGGTGGATCTCTTTGCCAGTCCTCACAACCGGCAGCTTCCTCGCTTCTGCTCTCGTCAGCCACACCCCCTTCGGGTTGCGGCGGACGCTTTCCTGATCTCATGGTCGGGGAGCCTTCTGTACGCTTTCCCTCCCATCCCGCTAGTCTCTCGGACTCTTTTCAAGGTTCTCCGAGACAAAGCCTTCATGATCCTGGTGGCCCCTCGCTGGCCCAGGCAGCCGTGGTTTCCGCTCCTACTGCAACTGGCGGTGGAGGATCCAATCCCTCTGGGGGTACAACCGGATCTCCTCACTCAGGATCAGGGGTCCCTACTGCACCCCAACCTCAGGTCTCTCAACCTCATGGCCTGGCTGCTGAGAGGGTAGTCCTTGCTCCCCTTCTCCTGCCGGCGGAGGTGGAGGAGGTCGTCTTGGCTTCGCGACGGCCTTCTACCCGCAAATGCTACGCCCTTAAATGGCGTCGCTTTGCAGTCTGGTGTACCCAACAGTCTCAGGATCCCTTCTCCTGCCCGGTGTCGGTGATCTTGCAGTACTTGCTACACCTCTCTAATCTGGGACTTAAGTCCAACTCCGTCAAAGTTCACCTCAGTGCTCTTTCGGCACATCATGTGCCGGTGGACGGTAGACCTCTCTCCAGCGACCCTCTCGTAGCGAGGTTTCTCCGAGGTCTCCTTCTACTTAAACCACCTCTGCGCCCGCCAGCGCCTGACTGGGACCTGAATGTGGTTTTGCAGCGGATCACCTGTCCGCCTTTTGAACCTATGGCTACCTGTTCTCTCCGTTTTCTGTCTTGGAAAACACTGTTCTTGATAGCCCTCACTTCCGCTAGACGCGTAAGTGAATTGCAGGCCCTCGTGTCTGATCCCCCTTACACTCGGTTCTACAAAAATAGGGTAGTCCTACGGACTCACCCAAAATTTCTGCCTAAAGTGGTCTCCCCTTTTCACATCAATCAGGAGGTGGTACTTCCAACCTTCTTTCCCAGACCACACTCCAGCCGAGCTGAAACGGTCCTCCATACCCTGGACTGTAGAAGGGCTTTGAACTTCTACCTTGACCGTACGCGGGAGCACCGTAAAGCTGCTCAGCTTTTTGTGTCCTTTGACCCCAATAAATTGGGGCTCCCGGTCTCCAAGCGTACTCTGTCCATCTGGGTTGCGGACTGTATCTCTTGGGCTTATGGGGCAGCCGGACTCTCCTTAGAAAGCCGAGTCACGGCTCATTGCGTTCGGGCAAAGGCTACGTCAGTGGCTTACCTCCGCTCTGTTCCGCTGGCAGACATCTGCCGGGCCGCTACTTGGTCTTCGAGCCAGACTTTTGCGGTCCATTACTGTCTCGAGAGGGAGTCCCGCAGGGACAGTGCTTTCGGACAGGCAGTCCTCCGTAATCTCTTTGAGGTCTGAGCAACTCCTACCCTCCATCCCGGATGTGGGCTACCGGTGGGTGATAATTCAGCGAAGATTCTTTCCTTCTGTGCTGCTGAGCTAGAGGGAGCTCATTTTTGTGCTTAGGGTCTCCGGTAGCCTTGAGCTTGGGAGTCCCATAAGTGAGGACTGACTTCCTGCTTGGTCCTGGAGAAAGCGTAGTTACTCACCTGTAACAGGTGTTCTCCAGGAGCAGCAGGAATCAGTCCTCACTACCCTCCCTCCTCCCCTTTGGAGTTGCAATCGTCTGCTTATGTTCTTTTTGCAAATTTTTATGCTGTCTTTTTTAGCTATGTCATCTGACTGGCTAAGATGGCACCCTCGGGCGGGAAGACGACCGCGCATGCGCGCTGCAATTCCCAAAGGCTTTCTTTGAAAGCTGGGGAAAATTGCTCCGCGAGGGCTCCGTCGGCGCCGACGTCACCCATAAGTGAGGACTGATTCCTGCTGCTCCTGGAGAACACCTGTTACAGGTGAGTAACTACGCTTTCTTTCAGGCAGTAGGATTCACCATAGTTCACTCTTTGCACTATCTGCTGGAAACAGAGGAAAACAGGATAGCGAAGCAAAAGTACAGTGTCATTCTCCCTTTCGGAACACGCTACCAAGGTGCCCACTCTCTCGTCACCTCCTGTCTAGACTATTGCAACTTGTTGCCTGTTGGTCTCCCACTGAATCATCTCTCTCCCCAACAATCCATTCATATCTGCATAGCTAATCTTTCACCAGTATCACTATGCTCATGTAACCCCCCCCCCTTCTCAAGTCACTTCACTGAATGCCTATCCGTTTTTTCATACAGTTCAGACTTCTCCTACTGACCTACAAGCGCATTCAATCTGCAGCTCCTCATTACCTCTCCTGTCCTTTCTCTCCCTACACCCCTCTCCGGCAACTCCACTCATCAAGCAAATCACTGTTCATTTTGCCCTTCTCTTCTACAGCCATCTCCAGACTCTGTTCGTTCTATCTTGCTGTGCTTTATGCCTAGAAATTACTTATCTGAGTTGGTATGTCAGGCTCCATCTCTGGTTCTATTCAAATCCAGGCTAAAACCCACCTCTTCAAGGCTAATTATTTCCCTCAAGGACTATCCTAGTCCACTATTTACTCTGTTATCTGTCTTTAATAGACTCTGAGCTCTGTGGAGCAGGGACTGTCTCTTTTGTGCTTGTGTACGGCACTGCATACACTTTTTAGCACTATACAAATGAAAAGTAGAAGTAGGAGTAGGTAAGGTGATTCAATTTGCTGCTGACAAAATTATTAAAAGTTGTTAAATTACGAGTAGACTATGGGGATCGTCCCAGAACAAGAAAGGGGTTTGTATGTGCGGCGGGGACGTTCCAGACCGTATTCTGAAACACTGCTGACATGCATATCCACGGCGCTAGCCTGGGGATCTCAGAACGTGCCCAGAAGGGACGGAACAGGGGTATGGTCAGCCGCAGAGATGTAGACTCAGAACGTGCCCAGAAGGGACGGAACAGGGGTATGGTCAGCCGCAGAGATGTAGAAAGTGTATTCAGGAAAGGCCCATGTATGTATTAGGTGTTTCCCAGAAACATCCACGTTATTCCTGCCAAAACGTGGAATAAGGTGAAGACTTTGAAAAAATGCTGCTCTTCTCTGCATTTCGGCCCATATTGAAGAATGGTTGTGACAAGTATGTTTTGAACTGGTGTGACTGCAGTCAGGAAAAACACAAAATGCAGTTTTAAGTACAGAGAGCAGAGGTGAGAGAATGTTGTAAGGTACAGATGCATTAATAAACACACTTACAGAAATATTAAGAGCAATAGTGTTTATTCAGGCTATGCACTAATGTGCTGTTCCTTTGCGTCCATCTAGTCCAGTCCCGGAACCATAGAGTTTAGAATCTCCTCCAGCAACTTTGGAGACTGAAAGACATCATTGCTTTGATGACACTGGCATAAATAGGCAAGGACTGCCCCCTTCCATCAGTACTTTCAGTCTCCAAGCAGCTGGAGAAAGTTCTGAGCCTGGGACGGGGCTCATTTGGCCCAAATAAGCAGAGCTAGTTTTTCTTGTAAATTTTACCTTTACTTGGGTTTTCAGTTGTAGTTCTGTTTTTGTTTTTATAGGTGGAGTGCTGCTGCTGGAATAGTTCCTGCTCGTTCTGTGGCCCCCCTCTCTTTTTCTCTCCCTCCCTCCCCTCCCCTTAGTAGTTTCGGCATCGAGCTAACGAGCAGGCGGGAAGATTTGTTAAAGATATTGGCCTCCCTGCTCCCAAACCCGCAGCAAGGGGTGAGGAGCAGGTGGAAGGCCAGGGCAGCAACAGCACCGGTGAGGCCAAGAGCAGGCAGGCGCTCTTGCGCGGGTGTTGGTGACTGCCGGAGCTGAAGCCGCAAGTAGGGCTGAGCTCTGGAGCCGGTGTGCCTCCCTTCAAGATCTTCGGCGGCAGCGGTGAGTCTGTTTAGCGGCTCTCCGCACGATTTCGATAGCGCGGAAGGGGGGCAGAATCGCAGGTCACGCGGCTGCACGCTCTCTTTCAGATCGGCTAGGGAGGCTGCGTGTCGCCGGGCGGGAAGCGTGGCGGCGGCCATTTTGGGAACTGCGAGTTCAACTTTCTTTCCCAAATGGGGTATTTCACAGGATTCTAAGCTTCGTTTTGGAACTGGTTCCTTCAGAAAGAACTCAGTGGCTAGGAGGGCAGGTTTTTCAGTTGTAAAAAAAAAAAAATTTGCCCTCTGGACAGTGTTTGCAGATAGCTGGCCAGGGTTATATCTGGTTGGTTAATAATTTTGTAAATTCGTCTGTAGCCATAAGGCAGCGGGGTTGGCTTGGCCTTGAGTAAGATGCCTGCTAAGCCTCGCTGTTTAGTCTGTGGCACGAGGTGCGGCGAGGTGCTGGACTCGTGGGTGTGCAGAGTCTGCACTTTAGAAGCCACGGTCATGGATAAGGCATTGGGGGGATCCCCGGGAGCTCAAGTACCAGTTCCTTTGGAGGCGGGGGACTCCATGCCCCCATCCTTGGGACCCGCGGAGCCAGTGGCAGGGCCATCCTCTGCGGAAAGCGCTCCTCTGCCGCTGGGAATGAGCCAGGGAGATGGTACTCCAACGCTTCCATTGAATTTCTTCTCACTCATGCAGCAGGCTTTTGCCTTACTGCAGCCCGTGTTGGGGGCTCCTTCTCTGGGTCCTCAGGGGCAGAAACAGACCGGGTCGGTGGGCCTTCCTGAGGATAAGGCAGCTCTGGCCAAGAGGAGTAAGGAGGCAGTGGATGACTGTCCGCCGTCTCGGCTTGAGGAAGAGTTGCGAGGGGCGGACGCGGTATTAGAGGAGGCATCCGAAGATGAGTTAGAAGAGGGAGAGTTGCCTGATTCGGAGCAGCAGAGTAGAGTGGTCAGGGTTTTCCGGCGTGAAGAGCTGCCGGCCTTGATTGCCGAGACGCTTAAAACACTGAACATGCCCTCGGAGGGCTCGGTTACGGAGGAAGCTTTAGAAGATCCGCTGTTGCAGGCGATACGGACGTCCCAACGGGTATTCCCTGTTCATAGAGTCTTTAAGAACATGATTCAGGAAGAGTGGGACTTGCCGGAGTCAGCTCTGAGGGGTTCGAGGGCCTTGGCTCGGCTGTATCCACTGTCTGACCAAGATAGGGAGCTTTTTCGCTCGCCAAAAGTAGATGCAGCGGTATCGGCGGTTACTAAAAAGACTACCATTCTGGTTGAGGGAGCCGCGGCGTTGAAGGATGTGCAAGACAGGAAATTGGATACTTTGCTGAAGCAAGTGTTCGATATTAGCGCCCTCTCCTTGCAGGCCTCGATAGCGGGGGCGTGGGTGGCGAGAGGCTGCTTGCGATGGTCCCAGCGGTTGCAAGGGGATCAGTTGGAGGGGCAGGAAGAAGATGTAGCGCGGCTGAAGTCTGGCACCGCTTATTTAGTGGACATTCATTACGACCTCATCCGGGGGCTGGCTAAGAGTATGGCATCGGTAGTAGCAGCAAGGAGGTATCTCTGGTTACGAAACTGGTCGGCTCACAGTTTGTCTAAGGCTCAGCTCAGCAAGCTTCCGTTTAGGGGGAAGTTTTTGTTTGGTGAAGAGTTGGAAAAATTGGTCAAGGATCTCGGAGAGTCCAAGGGAGGTCGACTGCCGGAGGATAAGCCGAAGCAGGGCCGAGGCACTCCGGGTTCCCAGGGGGGCTCCGAGAGAGTTTCGGAGGTTTTGATCCTTTCGTTTTGGCCAGCCTCAGAGGGGCAGGTTTCCGGCACGTGGCCAGGGATTTAGAGGTTTCCGGGGGGCGGGCAGAGGTTTTGCGCCTTTCCAGTCCTCAAGTATTAAAAAGTCACAATGAGATAAGGCGGACTCAGGTGGCGGTGGTGCCCGTGGGAGGTTGGTTGAGGGAGTTTTACCCTGCCTGGGTCCAAATTACGTCAGACCAGTGGGTGTTGGAAGTCATTCGAGAGGGCTATACACTAGAGCTCCATCAACCCATGTTAGATTCCTTTGTTCAATCTCCTTGCAGAGCCCTGCAAAAGGTACGGGCGGTCTCGGCAACTCTGCAGCAGCTGCTGCAGCTCAAGGCGGTGGTACCCGTTCCTTCGGACCAGTACGGGTGCGGTCAATACTCCATTTATTTCGTAGTTCCAAAGAAGGAAGGCACTTTTCGGCCGATTCTCGATTTAAAGCGGGTGAATCGGTGTCTTTGGGTCACCCTTTTCCATATGGAAGCATTGCGCTCCGTCATTGCGACAGTCAGGGCGGGGGAATTCCTGATGTCGTTGGACCTCACGGAAGCTTATCTCCATATCCCGGTTCAGCAGGAGCATCAAAGGTTTCTCCGGTTTGCAGTGCCTATGGGGCATTTTCAGTTTCAAGCTATGCCCTTCAGGTTGGCGACAGCGCCTTGAACATTTACCAAGATCATGGTGGTAGTGGCAGCAGTGCTTCACAAGGAAGGAGTGCTAGTGCATCCATATTTGGACGATTGGTTGATTTGAGCAAAGTCAAGAGAAGAGAGTACCGCGGCCACTGCCCGGGTAGTGCAGGTGTTGGAAAGCCTCGGCTGGGTGGTCAACTTTGCAAAGAGCATATTGGTTCCCTCACAGTCCCTGGAGTATTTGGGGGCGCGGTTCGAGACGAAGCAAGCGGCGGTGTTTCTCCCAGACCAACGAGTATGAGGGTTGTGGGTGCTTGTGAGAAGATTTCTATCACAGCAGGCGCTGACAGCGTGGCAGTATCTGCAATTGTTCGGGACTATGGCGGCCACGATCGAGGTGGTGCCGTGGGCCAGAGCTCACATGCGGCCGTTGCAGAGCACTCTGCTCCGGTGTTGGTCTCATCAGAGGGATGCGTTGTCTCAGCGGCTGGTTTGTCCTCAGGAGGTGCGTCGAGAGCTTCTCTGGTGGTTACGGAGGGAAAGTTTGGAAGCGGGCGTGCCTCTGGAGCCTCCATCCTGGAGATTGTTAACGACGGATGCCAGTCTCGTGGGGTGGGGAGCGCATTGCGAAGGAAGATTTGCCCAGGGGCAGTGGTCTCTGGAGGAGAAGGAATGGTCCATCAACCGATTGGAGATGAGAGTGGTGTTTTTGGCCCTCCTGGAGTTTCAGGAGTACTTGCGTCAGACGGCGGTAAGGTGCTCTCTGACAATGCGACGACCGTAGCCTACATCAATCGACAAGGCGGCACAGGCAGTGTGACGCTGGAGGCAGAGGCGAGTCAGCTGTTGCATTAAGCCGAACAGAATTTGAGGACTCTGTCGGCACAGCATGTAGCCGGAGTGAACAATGTCGAAGCGGATTTTCTAAGTCGCCGCAGAGTGGATCCGGGGGAGCGGGGGCTTCAACCAGACATGTTTGCGCTAGTGGTGCGGCACTGGAGGATTCCGCTAATGGATCTCATGGCAAGCTTCGAGTCAGCGAAGGTAGCGCGTTTCTTCAGCAGGGGCCAAGAACGGATGTCAGAGGGTTTCGATGCATTGGCACAGAGGTGGCCGGAGGAGGGGCTTCTCTATGTGTTCCCACCATGGGTGCTCATCGGCCGGGTAGTGCAGCGCATAGAAAGGCACCACGGCCTGGTGGTTCTGATAGTGCCCGACTGTCCCAGAAGACCTTGGTATGCAGATTTAGTGCGGCTGCTGGTGGACGGGCCGTGGAGACTTCCTCAGAGAGAGGACCTCTTACTTTAGGGGCCATTACGCATGCCCCAGGTGAGTCGGTTCTTGCTTATGGCATGGCTCTTGAAAGGGCTAGGATGACTGCCAAGGGTTATTCCGCAGCGGTCATTTCTACTTTGCTGAAGGCACGTAGGCGATCCACGTCGTTGGCGTACATCAGGGTTTGGCGCATTTTTGAAGCCTGGTGTGCGGAGCAGAAGCTACGGCCCTTGAAGGCCTCGGTGTCGCAGGTCCTTTCCTTGTTACAGGATGGTGTAGAGAAGGGTCTGGCGGCTAGTTCCTTGCGGGTGCAGTTGGCAGCCATCTCCTGTTACCGAGGTAAGATACAAGGTCAGCTGTTAGGAGCTCACGGCGACATTCGACGGTTTTTGCGGGCCATAGTACTCATGCGACCTCCAAGGTAAAGTTCAGTGCCGGCATGGGATCTGAATTTGGTGTTAGAGGACTTGATCAAAGCGCCGTTTGAGTCGTTGGGCAGAGCCTCGCTGAAGGATCTAACGTTAAAGACAGTCTTTCTGGTGGCTATTTGCGCCGCGAGAAGAATTTCCGAGTTGCAAGCTCTATCCTGTAAGGAGCCGTATTTGTTGTTCTTCAATCACAAGGTTATTTTGCGTACAGTGCCAGCGTTCTTGCCGAAGGTGGTTTCGGTGTTTCATGTTAACCAGGTGGTGTCGCTCCCGGTGTTTTCGGCGGAGCTGAAGGATAAGTCGGAAGGCAGGTTGCATCTTCTGGATGTTCGGCGCGTGCTTAAGAGATATCTCTGCAGGACCGCGCCTTTCCAGAGATCGGACAGGTTGTTTGCGTCTTTTGGACGTCCGTGCAAAGGGGAGGTGGCGGCAAAGTCGTCTATTTCTCAATGGCTGAAGGAGGCGATCGCGTCGGCGTATCTCCTAAACGGTAGGGGGGTGCCGGAGGGCCTCCGGGCTCATTCAACTAGGGTGCAGGCGGCATCTTGGGCGGAAGTCAGTTTGGTTCCGGTCGCGGATATTTGTAGGGCGGCGACGTGGTCGTCATTGCATTCTTTTTCAAAGCACTATAGACTAGATGTGCAGGCGGCGGGGGATGGGCGTTTTGGCTCAGCGGTGCTTCAGGCTGGGCTTGCAGGTCCCTCCCGTTGATATTCACTGCTCTTTTACATCCTCTATGGTTCCGGGACTGGACTAGAGGGATGCAAAGGAAGATGAAATTAGACTTACCTGCTAATTGTTGTTCCTTAAGGAACTCTAGTCTGGTCCCGGATCCCGCCCAGTATTTTAAGGGTTTCGTTCAGCCTGAAGTTCGGGGGGATGTACTTAAGTAGGGGTTCTTGCTGTGGGGCAAAGTGGAACCGTAGTGGGAACTTTTTCGCAGCGGTGCTTGGTTAGTTCTGGGGTTAGTTTTCTGTTTCCGAGGAGACGTCTTTACCTGGGGTTTTTAGATGCTCATACCTTTAAAAAAAATAAAATAAAATAAAAATAAAAAAATAAAAAAAGAAGAGAAAGGAAATACCTTGGAATTGGTTAGTGAGGCTTAGTAGTTTGCAACTGCCTTTTTCATTGCTCTTTTGACTACTTATTTGTTGCTCTGCTGAGTCTGCTTTGTCAATATGTACTGATGGAAGGGGGCAGTCCTTGCCTATTTATGCCAGTGTCATCAAAGCAATGACGTCTTTCAGTCTCCAAAGCTGCTGGAGGAGATTCTAAACTCTATGGTTCCGGGACTGGACTAGAGTTCCTTACGGAACAACAATTAGCAGGTAAGTCTAATTTCATCTTTATGCTAAAGGAGCCAATCTATGGGACCCTAACAATTACCATGTTCTGAAAAATGGGACTGCTGAAGCAAGAATAGTATGGGTGTGAGCAGGGAAAGGATTCTTTTTTGGGTAGAAACGGAGATCATATTTGTAGTCCTGGTACCCCTTGCGATTATGTTAAGTCATAGCTGTTAGATATAGGTTCAGGGCATCTTTTTGGCAGAATCATGTTTTTGTGACAGAAAGTAAGTGTGTGTATATGTGGGTGTGGTTTGAGAGGTGCATGGGGGGGGGGGGGGATCTGATGTGCTGACCTGCAATTCAGGGGGGACATGAAAGCCTGGCCAGTATCTGGACCATATGGATGAACGCAGCATCTCCATGTGCCAGAGTGATTGGGCTGTCAAACTCAGAGAGGGTTCAATATAGCTAAATGTCAGTAATAAGGGACACTCAGAATAAGGGCACTCAACGGTGAAAACAGCACTAATGCATGCCTATAATGCACATATTGTGGGACCAGTGGTGTTGCTGTTGAGCACATATTAGTGCTGTTTGCACTGCTGAATGCCCTTATTCTGAGGGTCCCTTATTATTGACAGAGATATGTTTTGACATTTAGCCATAGGGAACCTATGCTGATTCCTTCTGGATTATTTTATATAGGATACTAATAAGATCAGATATTCTTGGCAGTGTGATAGGGCACCCATGCATCCGCTGTGCCAGGCACTGGGAGACCCGACTGATGTAGTGCCAACATTCCCTGGATTGTCCCATGTGGCGTACATCCCTACCCAGGCTAGGATCAACAAGAGCTGTGAGTGGTGATGTATCTGGAGGCTGACTATTTGGTGTAATGGCAGAGGGATCTCCCCTCCCCTGCCCACACAGCCCTGATCAGGGGAGCAGTGCCACAAAGCTAACTGTGGGAAGGCCGACAAAGTTGCCCCCCAGATAGCGGATGTATACAGACTGACATACACCATGATAAGACAGGTGTAGCTGCTGTGAGAAATGCCGGTATCCAGATAGGTGGGCCTCAGATGCCATAGCCAGAAAGCCCTACTACAACTATTACTACTACTACTACTACTGATCATTTGTATAGCACTTTAAGGTGTACGCAGCACTGCACAGACACACATAAAAGATGGTCCCTGCTCAGCAGAGCTTACAGTCTAGTCTAGATAGACAACACAGCAGCAGTGGAAAGGATACATTCAGGGGGAATGGTCAGCAAACACAAGGGAGCTTAGGTGGATCAGATCCAACAGCGGCAATGATGACGTGAGCGTTCAGACTAGATTTCAGAGAGGCCAGAGGTGAAGCCTGATGTACAGACTCAGGTAGTTTGTTCCAGGCATAAGGAGTAACAAGGTGAAGGCAGCGGCATCTGAATTTGGCAGTAGAGGAGAAGGGCACAGATAGAAGCTATCTGAGAGAAGAATGGAGTTCCTGGGGAGGATTGTAGGGAGAGATAAAAGGGGAGTGGTAGTGTGGAGCAGCAGAATAAGTGTGGCCATAGGCATGTAAAGGGCATACATTTGTAGTTCAGCAATATTATGCATCCTTTGGGAAACTGCAAGGTTAGTTCAGGGTTTTATGCACTTGGTAAGGGTCCATCTCTAGCAGTTTAAGATGTGTTTGTGGAGATGACCAGGGCAGGAATCACTGGAGCTGGTTCCTAATGCCATGTACCATTTGATGCAAGCTGTGTTCTGACATACATGTTCAAATTTATATTCTCATATACCATATTGGGGTGCACTGGGCTTACCTAGCACTGTTCAGGGCATGAGGGGGACTGGTATATGATCTAGGTGGCAGCAGCTGTCATTTCTCATTGGTATTTATGTCTAGTGTACATCAGCAAACTACTGTCTGTGATAGGCAGCTTAGGAGATGCACGTTTTTCCCGAAGGGCGTAGCATCCACAGGTAGATTATGGGGACGGGCAGGATCCAAAGCATATAACTTTTCAGAATATGGTGGGCGCAGAGATATCCAAAATGTCTGTGTCCAAGGAACAGGCCAGTTGACTAGCACTTGTATATGCCACACCAAATATGTCTATTTCTCTGATTCTGTGGACACATCCAGACCTGTGGATGCAGAATTATTTATTTATCAGGTTTTTTTTATACCACTTTATCATTTGAGTCAAAGCAGTTTATTTATTTATTTAGTATACATTTGTATACCGCTACTTCCAACGATCAGCAGCGGTTTACTTTACATATCAGGGTTAACTGTACAGGACAGGAATTAGCAAAATATACATTTTGATTATGAGGCTTGGCACACAACACAGCAGCTAGGTCACTGAATTTACTCGATTGATGGGGGGTGCCTTTACATATATACATTATTACAGGTCCACGATTGCAATTTCTCTTATGGTCGGGGGTAGAGTGAATCTACTTTGGCGCAGTGAGCGAGTAGGAAGAGGGCTCGCTGCCTAGGACAGGTTGTAATGAGTCTGGAATAGGTGTCTTGAGCTTTTTCCTAAAGTCTTTCAAGTCGCTTGTTGACCATAGCTCGTAAGGCAGCTGGTTCCAGAGTAGTGGTGCTGCGTATGAGAATGTTCTGTTACTCGTATATGCTTTGACAGTTCTTATGCTATTTGGGATGCAGAGGGTGTTGAGGTTTGTGGTTCTTCTGCTTCTGTTGGGTGGTTGTGTGGTGATTAGGTTGGTGAGGTATGAAGGTGCTATGTTGTGTATGAGTTTGAATGTGGTTACTAGTGTTTTGTATTTGATGCGGGCAGTAATGGGGAGCCAATGCAGTTCAATTAGTACTGGTGTGATGTGCTCGGCGAAGCCTTTTTTCATGATGATTCTAGCAGCAACGTTTTGCGCCATTTGCAAGATGTTTAGGATTTTCTTTGGTAAGCCTTGTAGAATGGAGTTGCAATAGTCCAGGTGGGGAGTGATGAGAGCTTGCGCCACTGTTCTGAAGTCGGATTGTTCAATGATATTACGTAGTGGTTGAAGGACTTTTAATTTATGGAATATGGCCCGGTTGGTTATCCGGAGGTGTTTGTCCATCTTTAGGTTGCTATCAAGCATTACCCCTAGATATTTTATCTCGGTCTTTGTGTGATAGACGTTGTTGTTCAGGGTGACTGTGGAGGAAGGGCTGAAGTCTGGTTTCCTGGAGATGAACATCACCTCTGTTTTTTTATGGTTTATCGACATGTTTTGTTGCAACCAGGTTTGCAGCTTGCTTAGGCATTCTTCTAGTTGGTTGTAACTTGGTTTATTTATGTCGAGTTGAGTATAAAGCATTAGATCATCTGCATAAATGTGGTAACTGATCTTGTGCATCTGGAAGATATCGCAAACTGGTTGTATGTATAAATTGAATAGGAGAGAGGACAGCGCTGAGCCTTGAGGAATGCCTTGGGTTTGGGGGAAAGCGTCTGCCTTTTCATTGTTGAAGTGGACCTGCTACATTCTGTTTGTTATGTACGATGAGAACCATTTCAGAGGGGTTCCCGTTATTCCTATGGATGCGAGTCGGTTCATGAGTGTACTGTGGTGTACTGTATCGAATGCAGCTGATATGTCTATAAATATAAGCATGAACATCTTGTTTTTGTTTTTCAGGCCTTAGAGGAGGTTGTCAAGCAGTGCTATAAGGAGGGTTTCAACTCCATAATGTTGTCGGAATCCGTATTGATGAACATCTAGGGGTTTTCTGTCGTCGATGTGGTCTTGCAACTGTTGGACTGCCTTTTCGATGATCTTGGCTAGGAAGGATATGCTTGATATTGGGCGGTAGGATGTTGGGTCATCCTTGTTGAGAGCTTTGCTTTTTAAAATGGGTCTTATGAGGGATTTTTTGAGTTGTGTTGGCATGGTTCCTTGCTGAAGAGATTGGTTCACAATGTGGGAGATATGTTGGGCAATTTCTTTCTTCGTCGCTTTGATCCAGGCCGCTGGGCATGGATCGAGTGGGGAGGTTGTGGTGTTTAAGTTGGTGATTATATTTATAATTTGCTGGTCTTCGATATGTTGGAAAGCGCTCCATTCTTCATTTCGATCTGCGCCTGTGGAAATGTTGGTTTTCTGTGGAGTGGTGGCTGCGTCAAGGTCTTGAGTGAGGTGTGTGGGTACTGGTGGGTTTAGCTTGCTGGCATAATGATCCGCTAACGTTTGGGCCTTTATTGTGCCATTATAGTTAACGTCTTGGGAAGTCTTGGTGAGGGATTTAACAAGTTCGAACAGTTCTCTGGGCCTATTAAGCGCCTTATTGAGTATGTTAGTGTGGTGTGTCTTTTTTGCCAGGTTGACCTCGTTCTTATATTTTGAGAGGAGTGGTAGGTATTCCATCTTGCGTTCTTCGGTTTTGACTTTTCTCCATTTTCTTTCCAGTTTTCGTAGGTCTTTCTTCATTCTGCTTAGAGTTGTAGAGTACCATGGTTCAGTTCTGGTTTTAGTTGTGTTGCTTGCGACTTTCCAGGTTGGGCTTGTGGTTGTTTCGATTCCTGAGTTCCATAGGTTTACCAGATTTTCGAGGTCCGTGTGTTCAGGGTTAATACGTGATACTATAGATGTTATCAGAGCTTCTTTATTGAATTTTTGGAACCTCCTTTGGGGGTGTGTTGTTAGGCTGGTTTGTGACCGGTCAGGTATAGTAGGCAGATATATTGAGAATTCTATTTGGTGATGGTCTGACCATGGTACTTGAGTTATTCATGTTTCAGGTTTTTTTACTTCATTTTGCTGATGTTTGGAGAGCATGAATACCATATCAAGAGTGTTACCTTTGTTATGAGTGGCATCGTGTATAATTTGTTCGTACCCGAGTTGGTCCATGGCTTCAAGGAAAGTGTTTGTTTGCTTGCATGGGAGGAACTGATGCTAGATTTAGGTCTCCCAGGATAATCTGGTGTTTTTTGATTGCAGTGGTTGAGATGATTTCCAGTGCGGCAGCCAGGGTTTCATGATGTGAAGCGGGGGGTCTGTAGATTAGACAGATGGTTATTGTTTTGTTTTCAACTTTGAGTATGTTGATGCCCTCGGTTGCGGTTCGCGATGTATTTGTTAGAAGTAGGGAGGCTTTGGCAAGAATTAGGACTCCTCCTCCCCTTTTGTTGGAGCGGGGACAGTTATATATTTTATAGCCAGGTTTGCTTATTTGGTTTATAATTGCTGAGTCTGTGTCAGTGACCCATGTTTCCGTGATGCAAAGGATATCAGGCTTTTCGTCCATGATGATGTTGTGGATGATGTGCGTTTTATTTCTTATAGACCTGGCGTTAATTAGAATGAAGGTGACAGGGGCCTGCGCCAGGTTGTACGGTTGAGGGTTCTTGCTTTGCTTGGCTGTGTCTTTTGGCTGTCGTGGTTTCTTTGGTTTTGGGTTGCGATAGTTTCGTGATTTCTTTCGGGTCACGATGGCTGGCCTTTGGTTGGGTTGAGGAACAGTTTTATCGTATGCAGGGTAGTATGGACTGTGCAGTAATAATGTAGGCACCAGGAGTGGGTCATATACAAATATTGGTCGCCAGAAGAGGGGCGAGTGGTAGTGCAGGGTGGGTTTGCATGCGCATGTGGATAAAGTTAGGCATAAACATAGTGTTAGGATATAGCTGATGAGATCCATTGGACGGCTGATTAAGCAATCTAATATGGAGGAAAGGTTTAGTTATACTGACACAATGTTACCTATGTTCAGAATCTCAAATTGCCCTGTTAAGTTGTTACTTCTATACAATGGCATTACTTACAATGTTAAAATTGTTGTCAATGGACAAAGATTCAAGTCACAGCGTTAAAGGGTTGCCCTTATGCAATGCGTCAACTTACAATGCTAGTTTGCCGTCGTTGTGTAATGTCTCAGTTTCAAAGGAACTTGTAGGAAAGCGTTTACCTTGTTGTCTGCTTGGGAGTTGAGTTCGGGTGTTTGCGAGCTCGACCTTGCTGAGGGAGCTCAAGCTGAGTGGAACTGTTGTATCTTGCGGTTTTGTAGTTTACTGCGGTTTTCCGTGTTGGATTGGTGGTCTGCGGTGATTGCTTCGTGGTGATCTTCAAGTTAGTGGGCCACTGCCTAAGGCGCGCCGGATGGCGCTCTCCTTTTATTGTTGAGGCTGCCTGCCCCGATTGGGCAGCGCAGCAGCGGCTGCAGGAGAAGATGTGCTGCCCGTTGCTGGAGCTGGCTTCAGCCAGCTCGTTCCCCCGACTGGGGATGTCTCCTGCGTCCGGGGTCCGGGACTTCTGCCTGAGCACTCTGCCTGAGAGTTTACATTGTAACTGAAACCCAAAGCCACAAGGAGTGCTAGTGGGACTTAAACTCTGGCCTTTTGACTCCCAAGCCAGTGCTCTAACCTTTAGGCTACTTCTCCATGCCACTGAACTAGGTTCAAAGGGGGCCCATTTTTGATTTAGATGTGTCCACAGGCCTGATATGCACATTATGGAATTGTGCTCTATGAGGAACTGCAGAAGAACTTTGTCAGACTAGGGAACTGGATATCTAAATGGCAGATGGAATTTAATGTGAACCATTGCAAAGTGATGTAGATAAGGAAAAAAAAAGTCTTTCTTTATTATACAGTGAAGTGCAAAAGTATTCATCCCCTCTGTGTTTGTCCTGTTTTGTCTCATTACAACCTGGAATTAAAATGAAGTTTTGGGGGTTAGCACCATGTGATATACACAACATGCCTACAACTTTGAAGGTGCAAAATATCCTTTACTGTGACACAAACAATAATTAAGAAAAAAAAAAAACCTGGGAGCTGCTTGTCGGAGTGTGCAGGAGGAGCGTGTGCCCTGCTGAGAGTTGGAGGAGTGCTGAGCCGTGCTGCGGGTCCATCACAGGCACGCTGGGGACACCCTGCTGCTGGAGGAGACTTGTTAGAGCCTTTAAATTCCTCCGTTTGTCATCTCAGAGTGGAGCTGCTTGTCGGAGTGTGCAGGAGGAGCGTGTGCCCTGCTGAGAGTTGGAGGAGTGCTGAGCCGTGCTGCGGGACCATCACAGGCACTCCGGGGACACCCTGCTGCTGGAGGGGGCTTGTTAGAGCCTTTAAATTCCTCCGTTTGTCATCTCAGAGTGGAGCTGCTTGTCGGAGTGTGCAGAAGGAGCGTGTGCCCTGCTGAGAGTTGGAGGAGTGCTGAGCCGTGCTGCGGGACCATCACAGGCACTCCGGGGACACCCTGCTGCTGGAGGGGGCTTGTTAGAGCCTTTAAATTCCTCCGTTTGTCATCTCAGAGTGGAGTTGCTTGTCGGAGTGTGCAGGAGGAGCGTGTGCCCTGCTGAGAGTTGGAGAAGTGCTGAGCCTGTAAACGGGGGCGCTGGGCGTGAATGTCCACAGTTTTGGCAAAGGCAAAATACTATTATGACTTGCAAAGGATTGTGGGGGATGTAGTCCATTCATACCAGAATCAGCCGTTCACAAAATAATGAGTTGTGTTGCTCGAGTGTAAGCAAAGAAAAATATATTTTATTCATGGGGTTAATTCTCCCACACAGATTTACTTGGTAACACAAAAGGACACTTGCTTTCAGTACTATACTTAGGAAAAACAAATCATGATATCAGCAACTGAACTTCTTAAGCAATCAAACAATAAAGACCTTGATGGGAAACAGAAAAGGTCTTTTTGAGGGCTCCTGCTAATAACTTTTAGCAGTGCTCCAAAAGCAAAAACAAAACCCAAAAGTAACCAAAAACTGTTCTTTTTCAAGGATAACTTTCTTCTATTTTCACACACAAACAGTAGTTTCCTTTCAGAGCTCACGTGCAACTGTGCATAGCTCAATTACCAGTAATTAGTCAGCTGCAAACCCCTTTGCTGGTTCACTTTCTCTACGTGGCTCAAATCCAACCCTAAAGCTTTCTTGCAGGCTTTTCTGGGTAGAAGAACAAGTTATAGTTCCTTTTTGATGGTTGTTGTATTTGTGAAAGTATTTTACCACAGCAGCCTAGTCAGAGAGCAATCCATGTATTCATTCTGATCATTTAAAATATCTCCTTCTTCTTCAACTATCACAGAATCAATATCATGGTCTGGCTCAGAGGAATTCCTTAGTGGATCACTCTCAGGACAATACTTGTTTCCCTGCTGTCTTCCAAGTGAAGAGCTAGGGCATAGATCAGTGTTCATAGCTGAGCTTCCTTTGCTGTTGGGTTTCCTCTCCAGATATCCTGGCCAGTAAGTAGTCCAGCTTTTATGTCCAGCCTTCCAATCAAGATCCCTGGACACTGGGTCTCTCTTCACATACCTTCTTGCACTGGTCTTAGGGCCCCTTCCAAATGCAGCCGTCTCCTTCACAGGTGCCGTCTGGGAATTCCTGGCTCTGTAACCCCACTCCTCTGGCTTCCTCCAGTCCAATGGAGTATGCTTGCCTCTGGAATGACTCCCAACACACGTACTGCTTTGGGCTCCTTCTTTAGACCTCCAAGATGTCTTTCTCTTCTTTCTTCCACGTTGCGGCTGTTGCTTCCTGATCTGGAACTCCTTCTCCATCTCATTCTGTGTAGAATATGTTTTACTTTTAACTTGTTTAGAGGGATACTCCACCCTAGCACAGCTCAGCTGTGCTGAATCAAGCCCTGCCCTTGGAGATGAGTGATTGGGGATTACCTCATAACTCTCCTGATTGAACACACGTTTCCCCACTTCAGCTCTTCTAGAGGCTGTTTGAAACCTGGTGCATTCTGGGACTGGTAGTCTTTTATGAAAACATTCTGTTTTAGTATTTCTACCAACAAAGACAGGTTGCTTGTTCAGTGCTAATTCACCTCTATTATAGCTCCCTCCTGAACTATGATAAGCTTCCTTATCACAAGCCGTGCTGCGGGACCATCACAGACACTCCGGGGACACCCTGCTGCTCGAGGGGCTTTTCTTGTGTATATCTTCGTACTTTGCGGTCTCCGCGACCGTGGAGCGTGTCTTAAGGGGCGTGTCTAAAGGGGCAGGTTCTGCCCCTTAGACGCCCTTTCGACGCCGCATCGATGGAGGTATCACAGGACTGGAGAGGAATTGCAGCTAAGTGTGGATTATCTTTGGTTATATCTGACTGTTCTTTCCTTGTGTGATGTATGTGTGGTTGTTAATTATTGTCTAATTATGGGTAAAAGGAAGGCTAAATCTCAGAGTAAAGCCCAGATGGTTGAGTCCGGTACAGTTAAACCGGTAGGCCCTCTGGACAAACACTTTGCCCCTATTCCTCTTGCACAGTCCTCTCCAGAGGGGGTGTCCTTAAGTCCCGGGGGGAGGTCCCCTCCTTCCTGCCCTATCGTAGATTCTAATTTGATTTCTGGGTTTTCCTCTGAGATTGCTGTGAGAGATAAGATTGTGTTGGTTTGGGGGAAAGCTACTCCGGTTGAATCGACGGCATTGAGTATCTCTTCGGAGCGCCCTACGCCGTCTTCAGAATTACTTTGCAAGATCTGTGGGGTGCTCTAAAGTGCATTGACTCTAAAGTATCTGTTGCCTTTAGTTCTCTTACTGTTTTCTCACAAGAGACTGCCGTCGCTGTGCAGCAGCTTGATGAGAAAATGTCCCTTATTGATAAGGCGGTTGTTAAATTGGAGTCACAGATGCTCTCACTTCATTCAACAAGTGTGGTTGGAATCAAGGATTCCTTGATTTTGCATTCAAAGTTAGAGTCTCTGGAAAATTCCATGCGGGCAAATAATTTAAGATTCTTGAATTTTCCCCATACTACATTGTCACCTAAAATTCTTTTTGATAAATATGTTAGAGATATTCTTGCAATATCTGATCTTCCTGAGGTTACTCAGATTTATTATATTCCTTCTGGCACTAAGAAGAGTAGTCCTGCAGATGATGACTTGGATGAGATTGTTCCAAATGTGGCTAATCTCACCACTTTTCTTGAGGATTCCTCAGACAGTATTACTACTCGTTCCACTTTGCTGGTCTCCCTTTCTTCAGCTGTTTTTAAACAACGTATTTTGAAAGCTTTTTTTAAGGTGATATCAGCACTTTTTTGTGGTCAGAGAATTAATATCTTTCCAGATGTGTCACGTATCACCCAGTTGCGGCGCCGGCAGTTTCTATCCTTAAAGCCCCGCGTCCTGAAATTGGGTGCTACTTTCTTCCTCAGATTTCCTTGTAAGTGCCTGATTACTTTTGAAGGTGCTTCTTTCGTTTTCCTTGATGTGACACACTTAGAAAGATTTCTCTCTGACAGGCAGGGTTAAGCTCAGGCTGGTAGTATCCATGATGTTTCCTCCTAGATTGTGGCCTTTGGCCTTGATTGCTTTATTTTTTCTTCTAATATAGTATGTAGCTTGCTCCCGTAATGTGGTCTGCAACACTGACATTGCTTGGATGTTTTGTATTGATTTTCTTCTTTTGTTAAATAAGTCAGTATTGTGTCCTATACTGTTTTGGTTGTTGTATAACTGAAAAATCTTAAATTAAAAAAAAAAAAAAGAACCTGAAAGCAGGAGTGTGCATATGTATTCACCCCCCCCCCCCCAAAGTCAAGATGTTGTAGAGCCACTTTTTGCTGCAATTACAGCTGCAAGTCTCTTGGGGTATGTCAAGGGCCTCTTCGCTGGACGTCCCATCGGCTCCTGCTGCTCAATCGGGGCAGATCAGCACATTCAAAAAGAAGTGCCTGCTCCGACATCCTCCTCTTCGGCCCTGCACAGCTCCCACGAGGGAGTTTGCCTCTCGCTGACCAAGGGCCTCTTCGCCGGACGTCCCATCGGCTCCCACTGCCCAATCGGGGCAGATCAGCACATTCAAAAAGAAGCGCCAGCGGGTGGGCCCGTGCCTGAGGGCCTCGCTAGAGGGCACTTTGGCTTGGCCCTTAGGCAGTTGGCCCACATCAAGTCACACAGCTCAACGGCCGGTAACTCCAGGACTGTCTCACAACCATTCAGCAGCTTGAGCTCCCCCGAGGTTGAGCTCGCTCACCAACGGCACAGTCATAGCCATACTCCCACGGACAGCCCAACGCCAGCAAACAGACACCACACGACAGTGACCTGAACCGACATCTCTCTTCAGATAATTGTTCTCCCCTGCTGCATGTTGCAAGTATAGCTACCACTTACCATTGCTATTAGATCACTATACTGTTGCCAGTAGCCTTATCATTGCGTCACCATTGTACTGTTGCCAGTAACTTACCATTGCTATTATATCACTATACTGTTGCCAGTAGCCTTATCATTGCCAGTCACCATTGTACTGTTGCCAGTAACTTACCATTGCTATTATATCACTATACTGTTGCCAGTAGCCTTATCAGTGCCAGTCACCATTGTACTGTTGCCAGTAACTTACCATTGCTATTATATCACTATACTGTTGCCAGTAGCCTTATCATTGCCAGTGACCATTGTACTGTTGCCAGTAAATTACCATTGCGATTTGAATTAATATACTGTTGTTACTATACTGTCACCCTAACATGGCCATCTCCTTATTTGCTATATTTAGCTTTTACCTACTAGCTGACACCATTCAAAATACTTCAGCTTTATCACCCACCCATAACTATATACCTATCCTGCATAGTCTGGGAAGGAGAAACAGTAGCAGTTCCCACCACACACAACCACATACACATCACATCAGGCATTCACACTTACTATATATTTCCATTAATAACTCCTTTAGTCCAGAGCCTAAAAACACTCTTTTACAGGACAACCTAAAATGTGCTCTCATCAACTCACGATCAATTCGAAAAAAATGGCCAGCCATCACTGACCTTATCACCACTCAGAACCTTGATATCCTCATGGTCACAGAAACCTGGCTATCAGACACAGATACCGTCATCATAAATCAACTCATCCCCCACGGCTATGAGATGCAAGCTTGTCATAGAAGCAACCAGAAAGGAGGAGGAGTCCTCATCCTTTCAAAAAGTAATCTCCAGCTCCATTCGCTAGCCTCAATGAGTATCCTGCACATGGACACATTATTTATTGCTAACAAATATATCAACATAAATCTCATTTACAGAGCTCCTTCTTCACCTCCAGAAGATCTATCCAACATTATAGACCTTGCCTGTAACCCTGGAAGCCCAAGTAAACCTAATTGGCTGATTGGAGATTTTAACCTTGCCTCATTGCAGCCTACCTACTCTGATGCATTCCTCGATACTATGAAGGACCTTGGTTATACCCAGCTGGTGAACTCTCCAACACACCTCAAGGGAAACGCCCTTGACCTCGTATTTGCCCCTCAGTCAGAATCAATCAAGAATATCATCCTATCATCCACTCCGGTTCCATGGTCAGACCACAATGTAATCTCTTTCCAAATCCCATACCAACATACCTAAACTCCAACCAACCAAGCAAACTCAACCTCTTCAGGATCAAAAACTCGCTTCAAATCCCTGGACAGAGATGACTTCCTCAGCAGCACTCTTCCAGCACTCCGTCAACCAGTGCAGAACCTTGATGAAATGATCCATAGATGGAACTTCACCCTTATCTCTTGCTCACAGCTACCTTCATTTAAAAAATCACCAGCATCCAACAAACAACCACGAAACAGAAAACCAGCCCCTTGGTTCTCTACTGAATTACATGCATCGCTTCAGCTTCTAAGAAGGCAAGAAAGAAAATG
The DNA here is from genome assembly GCA_033557465.1 of Ichthyophis bannanicus. Lineage (NCBI taxonomy): Eukaryota > Metazoa > Chordata > Amphibia > Gymnophiona > Ichthyophiidae > Ichthyophis > Ichthyophis bannanicus. The sequence goes on from CM066032.1 coordinate 1,190,131,579, forward strand.
GCGCAAATCTCGATCCACATCTCACAAATCAACTTATGAAACACCGTGAGAAAATTTACAAAAAAATGAGAGCGCACCACACGGATACCCTCCTTCGATCGTTAAATAAACCACGTGACCTCTTTAGCATTGCTAAAGCTTTAACCAAGACACCTTCCTCCAATCAAACAGTTTCTATCCAACCCCAGTCCTTCGCCGAGTACTTACAATCTAAAATCATAAAAGCAAATTTTACACAAAGCTCCACACCGTGCTTCTTCCCCCAGATACAACAACCATTGACAAAATTCACCTCTCCGACAGAGAAGTACATTGCTGACCTTATTGCCACCATCAACACCACTACGGCGCTGAATGACGCTTATGCTGCCCCTTGGATCAGATCAATGCGTGTAGAACTCAGCTCAACTCTAGTCTACATCATGGAACTCTCCTTCACAACAGGAACATTCCCAGAAACCCTGAAACAAACTTCCATACATACGCCCTCTCCTGAAAAGCAACAGACTTGACCCAGCAAAGACAGACTCATACCGCCCGATTTCAAGTATACCCTATATAGCCAAACTTATAGAGAAGGTGGTTCAAATGCAACTACAACAACACATTGACATATCAGCCCCTCTTGATCCTTGTCAACATGGATTCCGTGAGTCCCATGGTTTAGAGACTCTACTCACTATACTCATCAATACATTGTCCAGAGGTACTGACAAAATTGAGAATGGATTCATACTCATATTTCTTGATATAGCAGCTGCATTTGATTCTGTTAACCATGTACAACTCCTCTCCCGCCTCCAGGAAAAGGGAATTCATGGCCTTGCCTGGGAATGGTGCAAATCCTATCTCATGAACCGCTGGCAACAAGTACGGATAGGCTCCTCAACATCGGAACAATTCCATCAGCAGCAAGGAGTACCCCAAGGATCATCCCTTTCGGCTCTACTCTAACATTTATATGCAACCCATTTATGATATCATCCGTTCTTTTAACATCTCCAGTCTGATCTATGCGGATGATGTACTGATTTTCGCTCCAATTAAAATCAAGCATCCAAACCTTGTTCACTTATTGAATGCTTCAATGCAATTACTGATTGGCTCCTGTCCCAAAATCTTCGCATAAACTTTAAAAAAACTGAAGTCCTTTTCATAACCAGGAACAAAAACTTCTCTCCTCCTGCTTCATTGAAAGTTCGTGACGCCGAGCTCCCATGCAAGTCTGTAATACGATATCTAGGGATTTACAATAGACCAGCAGCTCAACTTCAAAGAGCATATAAAGAATACCACTAAATCCATTTACAACAAAATACGGACACTACGACATCTAAGACCTCTACTAGCCCCAGACGACTTCAGAACAATATTCCAGACACTCGTGATGCCACACTTTGATTATGCCAACATCATCCTACATGGACTCCCCAAGAGCACTCTCAATCCTCTTCAGATGGCAATGAACACAGCAGCCCGCATTCTCTGCGGCATCTCCAGAAAAGACCACATAACTCCCATACTTATGGATCTACACTGGCTACCAGTACAATGCAGAATCACCTACAAGGCGTTAATCCTATCATTTAAAGCAATTAAGTGGATATCTTCCACATCCCTCTCTTCACTCCTGACCAGTACTCCTACTAACAGGCTAAGAAGGTCAACAAATAGCAATACGCTATCTATACCACCTGAATCCACTAAATGTACCCAAACAACTAGAAACAGAGCATTTACATTATATGCTCCTAAGTGCTGGAACAATCTCCCACCTCATATAAGATCAATTGCTGACCACTCACAATTCAGAAAAGCTATTAAACATCACTTGTTCTGCCTTTATTTTACCCACCCTAACCTAATACATTCACATCCAACACCTCATCTCACCCACACAGCATCTGACGTACCAACAACATAACCCCCAGTGATTTACAAAAGAAACTCACCATTAGGCACATTCACAATCAGCATGACTACATTACGACTCTAATACATAATATAACTTAAATAATTTATAAGCTCCTTTGTTTGAACTGTATATAGTTACCCTGTTACTTCCAAGTTACAATCCCTGTTACAATGTAAGCAAAAGATCTTGTTCTAATGCAAAATGTTGTTACTATGTAAACCGCACTGATACTAAATAGCACGGTATATAAGAATTTGTAATAAATAATAAATAAATAATATTAGCTTAGCACATCTAGCCACTAGGATTTTCACCCATTCCTTAAGGCAAAACTGCTCCAACTCCTTCAAGTTAGATGGGCTGCGTTGGTGTACAGCAATCTTCAAGTAATGCCACAGATTCTCAATTGAATTGAGGTCTGGGCTTTGACTAGGCCTTTCCAAGACATTTAAATGTTTCCCTTTAAACCAGCTTTAGTAGTATGTTTAGGGTCACTGTCCTGCTGGAAGGTGAGCCTTCGTCCCAGTCTCAAATCACTGGCAGACTGAAACAGGTTTTCCTCAAGAATTGTCCTATATTTAGCGCCATCGTCTTTCCTTCAATCCTGACCAGTTTTCCTGTCCCTGCCAAAGAAAAACATCCCCATAGCATGATGCTGCCATCACTATGTTTCACTGTGGGAATGGTGTTCTCGGGGTGATGGGAAGTGTTGAGTTTGCGCCACACATGGCATTTCCCATGATGGCCAAAAAGTTCAATTCTCGTCTCATCTGACCAGAGAACCTTCTTCCATATGCTTGGTGGGCCTGCCACATGCTGTTGTGCAAACTCCAAATGTGTTTTCTTATTTCTTTCTTTAAGCAATTTCATTTTTCTGGCCACTCTTCCATAAAGCTCCACTCTGTGGAGTGTATGGCTTAAAACAGTCCTATGGACAGATACTCCTGTCTCTGCTGTGGATCCTTGCAGCTCCTTCAGTGTTATCCTTGGTGTTTTTGTAGCATCTCTGATTAATGCCCTCCTTGCTTGGTCTATGAGTTTTGGTGGGTGGCCTTCTCTTGTCAGGTTTGAAGTGGTGCCATATTCTTTCTATTTTATTACAATGGATTTAATGGTTCTCTGTACGTTATTCAGAATTTGGGATATTCTCCAGGAACCAGCAGGAAGTCAGTCCTCACTTATGGGTGACGTCGGCACCGATGGAGCCTGCGCAGAGCAATTCCCCAGCTTTCAAAGAAAGCCTTTGGGATTGCTGCCACGCATGTGTGGTCCTCTTCCTGCCCAAGGGTGCCATCTTGCTCAGTCTCCCTTTTTTTGCAGAGTCCTTCGGATGCACGTCCTCATCCCTCAGAAAAAGTGTTTTGTTTTCGGCCTACTGGCCCTCTATTTTTCCAGTTGCACCGGTCCTCTACCCGTCTTTCCCCTACTCTATCTTTTTAGAGCCATTAGGGGACGTTTTTCTTCGCCTTTTTTGCCTTAAGGGGCTTCGTGTCCTTGTTTCCTCCAACCACTGGCTGCGTGGGTCTTCGACCTCGCGGGGGGCCATTTTTGCCCCTATAGCCACCGGAGTGGAGGAGTAGCCTAGTGGTTAGAGCAACTGCCTAGTACCCAGAAGATCAAGGGTTCAATTCTCATTGGCACTCCTTGTGACCTTGCGAAAGTCACTTTACCCTCCCATTGCCTCGGAAGAAAAGGCTGGCAATCTACTTCATGTGATACATTGCCAAGAAAACCCAGAGGTAGCTGGGTCGCTATGAATCAACACTGACTTGATGGCACTAAAAAAACAAAAAAAGCCACTGGATTCAAGAAATGCGATAGATGCTCTAAGAACATATCGCTTACAGACACCCATGACTTTTGCCTGCGGTGTCTTGGGGCTGACCATGATCCAGAGCTCTGTTCACTTTGTAAGAAAATGTCCTCCAAAGCCCTGCTCAGTCATAAGCAGAGGTCCGAGGACATTTTCAGGAATGCTGCCTCGGAGTCCCCAGTGGTGCTCTTTGTCATCTCTCCTCTGGCGGTATCCCCCACCTCGGCTCTGCGCTCTCTGACCAGGGGTCCCCTGAAGTGGAGCGGCGCAAGAAGGCGGCTTCAAAGTCGCTGTCGGGGGCTCCCGACAAGCGCGAGTGTTCCCGCACTCATTCGCTTAGCCACCTTCAGCGTTCCTGAGAGTCGGACAAGGAGTGGCCCCGCAAGGTACCTCGTACAGATACGGAGGCCTCTGGCGATGGCACCAGGTCTCCTGAGGGCCGTCCCGGCGAGGACCCCCTCTCCTCCTCGACGCCTGACCCGGTGACCCCGGGGTCGGTGTCGCAGGGCTCCACGCCCACATGGGGATCCTGCATGCTGGCACTGAAACGCAGCATTTCTGCGTTCATCGCTGCCCAGCAGGCACTCACAACAGCTTTGCTGACTCGTGCCCAGAGACCGAGGTTCCCTCGCATGGGACGTTGAAAACTGTCCAGGAATCCCCCGAGAGCCGCTGGCCTCGTGAGGGTCCTCGACGTCGGTTTCGCTCACCTTCCCGTTCCTCGGGGGCGAGATCATCCAGGGCCTCCAGCTTCAAGTGGGCCTCGGCCGTTGGACAGGGCGACCAGCCCGGTTCAGATTCTTCATCCGATTTCTTGGAATGGGAGTCCGATGGGGATACCTCCCTGGAAACCCGTGCACATCGGGACCTTCCGTTGGACCTCTCCCTGCCCGTGTTTCAGCGGCGCTTGCCACCCAAGGACACCTCCTTCCTGGTGGTCATTCGGGATAAGGCAGGGCTCTTAACCTGGCCACCCAGGCCGAGGAGGACCCTCAAGTTGAAGAGCTCTAAATCCTTCAGTACGAGTCCCCACCTAGGGAGTCTCTTACTGTCCCGGTTCCCCCCATCCTGTCCAGGCTGCTGCTCCGCATGTTGGAGGTGCTGACCTCAGTGCCCATCGTGAACAAGCGCCTCGACACCATGTACATAGTGCAGCGCGGCTGTGGGTTCAGGAAAACCCAACTCCCCCACACTTCCATGGTGCTGGAGTCGGCCATGAGAAAGCAAAAGATCCCGAAGTCGCACACTTCGGTCTCCCTGGGCCGGGAGTCCATAGTCCTCATTGCCCTAGGCCGCAAAGCCTACCAGGGGGTCCATGCTCTCCTGCCATATTCAGGTAGACCAGTTATACATGGGCATGTTCTTGCACGACTTGGCCAAGGAGCTCGGAGGTTTCTCTGCGGACCTCGAGGGCGAACCCCTCAATAGGTTCAGTACCCTGCTAAAGTCTGTCACGGACTGCTCAAAAATACCTCTCCTGCGCCGCCTACGATGGTTTTGAGTCCTCGCTCGAGTGGCTGCTGCGGGCATCGGGGCCAGTCGCCAGGCATGGCTCCAGTCCTCAGATTTGGAGCAGTGGGTACAGGAGAAGCTCCTGGACGTACCCTGCCTCGGCGAGCAACTCTTTGGCAAGCCGATGGAGGACAAGGCTGAGGAGATAGAGATGGAGTTCGTCACCTGAACCCGTCTCTCGCGCAAGTCCTCCACCCTCCCTCGGAAGAAACAAACCAAAAAGCCTTTCTTTCCGAGGAAGGGCCTCACAGGGGTTTTGATGCCAGCTGCATAGCCTCTTGCCCCCTGGCGTCTCAGCAGCCTGTGGGGGGACGCCTGTCCTCCTTTGCCCCTTAGTGTGCTTCCATCACCTGGGTCCTCCGGGTAATCCAGGATGGCTATCGCCTCCGCCTGGACAGGCTTCCCCTCCCTTCTCCCTGGCAGAGCCTCCTCAACTCCCCATGCATCAGGTCATCCTGCAGCGGGAATTAATCAACCTTCTCGCCCAGCAGGCGGTCGAGAGGGTCCCGTCGCATGTCCGAGGTCGGGGATTCTATTCCCGTTACTTCCTCGTCCCGAAGAAGACGGGTTGGTCTGCGGCCCATCCTCAACCTCCGAAAGCTAAACAAGTTCTTGGTGGGGGAGAAGTTCAAGATGTTATCCCTTGGCGTTCTACTGCCCTTCCTCCGGCAGGGCGACTGGCTATGCTCCTTGGATCTAAAAGATACTTACGCCCACATTTTGATTCACCCCCAGCACAGGCAGTTCCTGCGCTTCAGGGTGCGGGGAGAGCACTTCCAATACAGGGTGCTCCCCTTCAGCCTCACGTCCGCCCCGCAGGTCTTCACAAAATGCCTCTTCACGGTTCCTGCCTCACTCAGGCATCAGGGCATACCGGTCTTCCCCTACCTCGACGATTGGCTCGTCACGGGTTTCTCGGTTGAGAAAACCTGCCTGGTGGCATCGCGCATGATCCTCCTGCTCGTGCACCTGAGGTTCTTGGTCAACTATTCCAAGTCCCACCTCGAACTGGTGCAGACCCTAGAATTCATTGGCGCGGTCCTCAATACCCAGCGGGCGACAGCTTTTCTGCCGGCAGATCATGCCGACCGCCTCCGAGCCCTGGCAGCCCAGGTCCAGAGCGCCCCTCGGGTCACAGCCCGAACTATGCTGCGCCTCCTGGGCCACATGGCCTCTACTGTCCATGTGGTTCCCCACGCCAGCCTGCACATACAGACAGCCCAGTGGTGCCTCAGCGCACAGTGGTGCCTGTCTGTCAGCCACCTCAGGGTTCCCGTAAAGGTCTCCCACAGCCTTCGCCTGTCCCTGGGCTGGTGGAGAAAGCCCCGCAACCTCCTCCGGGTGTTGCCCTTCCAGACCCCACAACACAAGATAGTGCTGATGACGGATGCCTCCTAGCTGGGTTGGAGAGCCCACTGCGGTGCATTGTGCACGCAGGGAAAATGATTGACTGAGGAGTCTCAGCAGCAAATAAATTTGCTCGAGCTCCGGGTGGTTTGGTGGGGAGGTCGGTCCTCATGCAAACCGACAACCATGTGGCGATGTTCTATATCAACAAGGAGGGGGTACCGGATCACGCTCCCTCTGCCGGGAAGCGGTCCTCCTCTGCTCCTTTGCCTTTCGTCGGGGGATGATCCTCAGGGCGGTCTACCTCCCGGGCTAGGAGAATGTCCTGGTGGACAAACTCAGCAGAGTCCTTCGCCCTCACGAATGGTGGCTGGATCCAGGGGTGGCTGACTGGCTGTTCCATCGGTGGGGAACTCCGGCCATGGACCTATTTCCCAGACCATTGAACGCACAGCTTCCCCGCTTCTGCGGCCCTATGCCACATCCGAGCAGGGAGAGCCTGGACGCGTTCCTTCTGAGCTGGTCCTCCGGCCTGCTGTATGCATTCCCTCCCACTCCTCTCATTGCGAGGACCCTCCACAAAGCTCAGCGGGACTGGGCATCAATGATCCTCGTAGCTCCCTCGTGGCCTCGACAGTCCTGGTTCCCGCTCCTGCTCTGACTAGCGACGGAGCCCCCAATTCCCCTAGGCTGTGCCCCGGGCCTGCTAACACAGGAGGAGGGTCAGGTACTGCATCTGAACCTGGCCTCGTTATCCCTCACAGCCTGGCGGCTGAACAGATCTCCCTAGCCCTGCTGAATCTCCCGAAGCAGATCGAGGAGGTCCTCCTCGCATCGAGGAAGACCTCGACTAGACGAGCTTACGCCTTCAAGTGGCAGCGCTTCTCGTTCTGGTGCTCCGGGCTCCAGATCGACCCATTTTCTTGCCCCACTCGATAGATCCTTCAGTACTTCCTCCATCTGTCGAGGGAGGGTCTGAAATCGAACTCCATCAGGATGTGTATGAACGCCATCTTGGCGAATCACCTCCCTGTCGAGGAAAAGCCCCTCTCAGTACAACCCTTGGTCTCCCGCTTTATGCGGGGTCTCTTACTATCCAAGCCACCCATCCAGCCTCCCCTGGCGGAATGGGACCTGAACCTAGTGCTCATGCAGCTTACGCATCCACCTTTCGAGCCGATGGCAACGTGTGCGCTTTGGCATCTAACCTGGAAGGTGGTCTTCCTGGTGGCGCTGACCTCGACCCGCCAAGTCAGTGAGCTCCAGGCTCTCATGGCTGATGCCCCTTATACCAGGTTCTATAGGAATAGGGTGGTCCTCCGTACCCACCCTAAATTCCTGCTGAAAGTTGTCTCGGATTTCCATCTCAACCAGGAGATAGTTTTACGGACTTTCTTCCCGAAACCTCATACCGACCAGGCGTCAGCGGCTTTGCATACTCTCAACTGCAAGAGGGCTCTTGCCTTCTATCTGCAGCGCACCCAGGCTCACCACAAATCTGGCCGACTCTTTGTGACTTACGATCCCAATAGACTGGGGCAGGCAGTCACCAAATGCATCCTCTCTATTTGGGTGGTGGACTGCACCCATACGAAAGCGGGTGCCCCTTTGGATTGACAAGTCACCGCGCAAGGTGTCTGAGCAAAGGCAGCATCGGTGGCCTCATTGCGTTCAGTGCCCCTGCGGGACATTTCCCGGACGGCGACCTGGTCTTCAGCGAACACCTTCGCTGCACACTACTGCCTGGAGAGGGAGTCCCGTTGGGACAGCGCCTTTGGCCAGGCCATACTCCGTAATCTGTTCGGGGTATAAGCAACTCCAGCCCTCTGACCCTTCTTCATGGCTATCGAGGGCTTCACCCTGAGGACCCGAGGTATCGAGCACCTGTGGGCATCGGCTTCTGCTCACGACCTCACGGAGGCATTTTTTGGTTACAGGTTCGGTAGCCTGTAGCTGGGGGGTCCCATAAGTGAGGTCTGACTTCCTGCTTGTTCCTGGAGAAAGTGTAGTTACTCAGCTGTAACAGGTGTTCTCCAAGGACAGCAGGAATTAGACCTCACTACCCTCCCACCTCCCCTGACGAGTTGCTGGATTTTTATCCTTCCCTTGCCATCTGCTTGGTAGGGCTCGAGCTAAGGGGCCTGACTGAGCAAGATGGCACCCTTGGGCGGGAAGAGGAACACGCATGCGTGGCAGCAATCCAAAAGGTTTTCTTTGAAAGCTGAGGAGTTGCTCCATGCAGGCTCCGTCAGTACCGAAGTCACCCATAAGTGAGGACTGATTCCTGCTGTCCCTGGAGAACACTTGTTACAGGTGAGTAACTACGCTTTTTTTTTTATAATGCAATCCTGATCTATACTTCTCCACAACTTTGTCTCTGACCTGTTTGGAGTGCTCCTTGGTCTTCATGTCGCTTGCTTAGTGGTATTGCAGAGTCAGGGGCCTTTCAGAACAGGTATATTTACACAGGCATCATGTGACAGATCATGTGACACTGATTGCACACAGATAGACCCTAATCAACTAATTATGTGACTTCTGAGGTTAATTGGTTGGACCAGATCTTATTTAGGGGTTTCATAACAAAAGGGATGAATACATATGCACTTGCAACTTTTCAGTTTTTACTTGTTCTTTTATATATACAAGGTATTTTATTGTCATTTCACTTCACCAATTTGGACTATATTGTTAGATCCATTACCTAACATCCAAATGAACCTCCATTTTCATTCCAGGTTGTATGTAATGTATCAAAACAGGACAAAAACCAAGGGGATGAATACTTTTGCAAGACACTGTAGGTACACAATATTAGGTTAAGAAAGCAAACAGAATGTTAGGAATAATTCAGAAAGGAATGGAGAATAATACTGAACACATCCAGCATTGATTTTCTTCCAAGTCATGCCAGGTTATCATCCTGATACCTTTATGAATGTGCTTGCTTTTCCCCTTTGCTACTGGAGTAGAAGGTGGAGTCTACTGGCCCCAATTTGTTACCTTTTGTTAAGAAAATTACTGCTGAGACTATCATAATGTTTCTATATCAAACCATGGTGGAACTGCAGCTTGAATGTTAAGTGGCGTTCTGATCACCCTGTTTCAAAAAGATATAAAAGGACTAGAAAGGGTAGAAAGAAAGACAACAAAATGTGTGATAAGGAAGCTTATCATAGCTCAGGTAGGAGCTATAGAAAAGATGATGTGACTCTGAACAAGCAACCTGTCAGTTCTGGTAGAAGCAAGAAAACAGAGTTTTCACATAAAAGACTACCAGTCCCAGAATGCACCAGGTTTCCAGCAGCCATGAGAGGGGCTGAAGTGAGAAAACGTGTGTGCAATCAAGAGAGCTATGAGGTAATCCCTAAGCACTCATCTCAAAGGGGTAGGGCCTGATTCAACACAGCTGCGCTGTGTTAGGGAGGAGCACACATTAGGACAGAATAAGAATAGAGCTTATTCTACAGATAACAGAGACAGCTACAGAAAGAGCTTCAGACACAGATACAGCAACGGCTACAAGCTCAAGCACCAGTATCACCTGGAGAAACAGAAGCCAAGCCAAGCGGATAGAGAAAGAAGGAAACTCTCTGGAAGGAAGAGAAGAAAGCCCATTGGATGGTCTGGGAGAGTCCAAGGCAGTACCTATACTGGGAGGTATTCCAAATGCCAGCAGAGTCCATTGGACTGGAGTCAGCCAGAGGAATGGAATGGCAGAGATAGGAATCACCAGTGGCTACCTGGAAGAGAGAAGACTGCACGTGGAAAGGACTTTCAGACCTATGCCAGAAGGTATGTGAGGAAAGATCCAGTGTCCAGGGATCAAGATTGGAAGGCTGGACATCAGAACTGGATTACATACTGGCCAGGCTATACAGAGAGGAATTATGATAGCAGGAGAGGCTCAGGTATGAACACTGATCCAGACCCTATCTATAATAGTGAATGGCAGCAAGGGAATAAGCATTCTCATGATAGTGCCTTATGGAAAGACTCGTCTGTGCCAATGTATGATAGTGACCCTATGCTGATTGATGAAGGTGGAGATACAGCAGATGAAACTATTGATTACATGGACTGTTCTTTATCCAAGTGCTATTGCTAGCTTTCTGTAAGCAAACACATCAGCCATCACAAAGAAACCTAACTTTGTTCTTTATTCTACTGCAAACAGCTCTTAAAGCAGGATTTTGGGTTCACACAGTAGCAGCCAGCCAGCTAAAGGGTTTCAGCTGGACAATTGATAGTAATTAAAGCTGCCCCTGATTGTGTGTGTGAGCAAGAGAAAATCACTGCAGGATCTGTGTGGAAAATAAGTAGAAGTTAACCTAACCAGCAAAGTTTATTCATTTCTTTGTGCCTTTTTATTTGGTAATTATTTGCTAAGAAAACATTAGCTAATTGCCTGACAAGCTGAAGGTTGTTTTCTGATTTGCTTTGTGACTTTATGTTATCCATTTAAACACTGCAAGCAAGTAACCTCATTTATATTGCTACCAAGCATATTTGTGCTGGGTGAATTAAACCCCATCAATAAAAGAAGTATTTTATTGGCTTTAACCACTGGTTTCACAACTCAATTATTGTCTTCAGCTGTGTTTGGAGTGAAAGAACTACATTACCCACAATACCTTGCAAGAATCATATGAATATATGCATCGTCAAGATTGTGTAAGTTCTCACCCTAGGCAGCCGTCTGACAAATGGCGTAGTTGGCAGGATTGCTTTTGCACCAAGAGGATTTACTTGTTGTGGATTACAAATAAAAGTCAAGTTTGAAGCTGAAAGAAGATTTTTTTTCCCTCATCTGCACTTTGGAGGAGAAGTGGTTGTTCCAGGAAGCTGTCCCAGAGGAAAAGACCCTGTGCAGAGCTGGATTCATCACTGAGACAAGGTAATATGTACCTAGGCATGTCTAGTGGTGGATGTGTGTAAGCACAGGGGGTAATTGAAAAAAAAAAAAAAAAGTTGAAAAAAAACCACACCTGGTTGGAAGGTGCTGCACTTTGGTTTTTTTTTTTCTTTATTTCTTGCAGGGGTCAAGATGGATCCGAGGGAGATGACTCAGTGGATGGCAGCCCAATTTAGCAAGCAGCAGGAGCTATCGCAGCAGGCCCAGGACACTGCTATGAAGGCCTTAATGGAACAGCAGAAACCAGTGCTTGATCTGGTGCAAGCTCTAGTGCAGTTGCAGAGCCAAAGTGGAACAGATGCAAGACCAGCAGTTAGTACTGGTACACCACATGTGGACAGTGTGGGACTCAATCAAGGGATTGGGGCATTTAATTTTGGGAAATTAACTCCAGATGATAATGTTGATGATTTTCTAGAGTCTTTTGAAAGGGTGGCACAGGCTTTAGCATGGCCAGAGACCCAGTGGGCAGTAAGGCTGGCAGCCTCATTAACTGGTGAGGCACTAGCAGCTTACAGAACAATGCCAGCAGCCCAGGCTTTGATTTATAAGGATGTAAAGGCAGCTATTAGAGATCGCCTAGGGTTGTCTATTTCAGAGTATAGGCGAATGTTTAGAGCTGTTACATTGAAAGTGGGTGAGACACCCAGGGCTCTGAGTCAGAGAATCAGAAGTTTAGCTGTAAAATGGTTGGAGCCTGAGCAAAAGACAGTAGAAATGTTATTAGATATTATAATGCTGGAACAATTTATGCTTGGGGTACCTAAAGATTTGAATGTTTTTCTTATACAGCAAAATTGCCAAAATCTTGGAGAGGCAACCATGCTAGCAGAGAGATTCTTGGAAGCCACGCAGGCTTGCCATAGAATGGGTGGCCCTCTAAAGATGGATGCTGAGGCTAGAGATGCTGTATCAGAAAAGGGAATAATTAAGAATGTTTCTGAAAATGAATGTACTGTATCAAACCAGATGACACAGTGGAATAGAAAGAAATGTTTCAAGTGTAGAAAATTGGGACATTTAGAGAAGAGATGCCAGACACACACTAGTTTAATGGGTCTGGATTTGAAACAGCCCAAGGAAGGATTTCTTTTGATGGTTGATGTGCAGGGAATTACCACAAATGCATTATTAGACTCTGGGGCAGACCAGAGTATGATGTCAAAAAGGCTTTGGAAGAGGATAGAGGCCCAAGAAAGATTTGTGCCTAGAACCCCTGAAAGCCAAGTTCACATCAGATGCATTCATGGTGCTGCATCATCATATCCCACCTATAGGCTAAAGGTTAAGTGCCTAGGGAAACAAGAGGAAGTCCTGTTAGCAGTGGTGCCTAGGCTACCCTTTGATTTGGTTTTAGGAAGAGACTGGCCAAGATTTAAGCAGGGTCTAGTGGAAGGACTAGGAAAGAAGGAGGGAGAAGGTTTAATGGTAGTAGCTCCCGGGCCTTTATTTGGAAGTCCTCAGACCCCAGCTAAAAAGATGGTTAAGCGTCCAGAAGACCAAGCTACCCCAAAGCAGATATTCGTCCTAAAGTACCATAAGGTCTCTGAGAAGGCCCAAGCTCCTAAGCAGGCAACCCCTCAATCTGCTGGGTTTGACCTGTGCAGCATAGAAAATGTGACTGTACCTAGCCAAGGGAGAGCCCTGGTGGACACCGGTCTCCAAGTGGAAATACCTATTGGATGTTATGGGAGAGTAGCCCCAAGGTCCGGATTAGCCCTTAAATTTTTCATCGATGTGGGTGCGGGAGTAATTGATCCCGATTACAGGGGCAATATTAAAGTTCTGTTGTTTAACTTTGGACAGAATGAGTATCACGTGAAGACAGGAGACAAAATTGCCCAATTGATCTGTGAGAGACTGGGTTTTCCACCTGTGGAGGAGGTCACATCCCTAGAGAATTCTGAACGTGGAGCCAAAGGCTTTGGTTCTACTGATGTCAAAGGGGTTAAAAGCTTAGCTGCCACCTGTGCCCGAGAGAGGGAGGTGAGTGAAGAGGATGATTTGGGATCCCAGGTATCTGATTGTAAAGAAAAATCAGAGCCCCAAATAGGTGAGGACCTGACAATGGTACAACAGGAAGAAATTAGGAAGTTGCTTAAGGAATTCCCAGATGTGTTGACACCCATACCTGGGGAGACCCATTTGGTGGCCCATGAAATAATAACTCCACCTGGGAAATTGGTTCGTCAAAGGCCATACCGCTTGCCTGAAGCCAAAAGACAGGAGGTAGTGGCACAAGTCCAGGAGATGTTGGACATGGGGGTAATAGAGGAGTCAAAGAGTCCCTGGAATAGCCCCATAGTCCTGGTGCCGAAGCCTGATGGATCCTTAAGATTTTGTATTGACTTCCGGCAGGTAAACGCCATATCAGTTTTTGATGCATATCCAATGCCAAGAATTGAGGAGCTGTTGGACCAGCTGGGACAGGCTCAATACTTAACCACCCTTGATATGACAAAAGGATATTGGCAAATCTCGCTCACCAGGGAGTCGAAGCCGAAGACTGCGTTCAGCACCCCCGTTGACCTTTTCCAGTTCAAGAGGATGCCTTTCGGACTGCATGGAGCAGCGGCTACCTGCCAAAGGTTAGTGGATCAGGTACTTCGACCCCACCAAAATTATGCTTTTGCATACATGGATGATGTCATAATCCATAGTAACACCTGGGCGGAGCATTTGAAGAGGATCAGGGCAGTCTTGTGCTCTATGAAGCAAGCGGGAATCACTTTAAACCCGAAGAAGTGTGCCTTTGCAAATAGGGAGGTAAAATACCTAGGCCACCTAGTGGGAAGAGGAAAAATTAAACCTCTATTAAGCAAAATAGATAGCATCAGGAATTTTCCTCCTCCAACAACAAAGAAACAACTAAGAAGTTTCTTAGGACTTATTGGATACTACCGCCGGTTTATACCGCAATTCGCAGAGAAAAGTGCCATTTTCACGGATATGCTGCGAAAGAATTGTCCAAACCAGATAAAGACACCAGAAGCTGAAAAAGCGTTTTCAGTCTTAAAAGAAAAATTGTGTACAGGACCGGTACTGAAAGGAGTAGACTTCAAGAAACCCTTTTTGGTTCAAACCGATGCATCGGATGTAGGGCTAGGAGCGGTCCTATCCCAGTGCCATGATGGGGAGGAGCATCCTGTGATGTACCTGAGCAGGAAGTTGTCACCGGCTGAACAAAGTATTCCACGATAGAAAAAGAGTGTTTGGCTATCAAGTGGTCAGTGGAGGCGTTAAGGTTTTACCTTACAGGGAGAAAGTTCCAGTTGGTCACGGACCATGCCCCACTTAAGTGGTTGCAGCAAATGAAGAACCACAATGCCAGGTTGACACGCTGGTACATGGCCTTACAGGCGTTTGATTTCCAGGTTGAACATCGTGCCAGGAAGTTACACAAGAATGCGGATGCACTTTCCCGTATTACGGACTGTAGAGAAGAAGTTTCACCAGTAAAACCAGTCCGTAATAACTTAAGCAGGGGGGTATGTGATAAGGAATCTTATCATAGCTCAGGTAGGAGCTATAGAAAAGATGATGTGACTCTGAACAAGCAACCTGTCAGTTCTGGTAGAAGCAAGAAAACAGAGTTTTCACATAAAAGACTACCAGTCCCAGAATGCACCAGGTTTCCAGCAGCCATGAGAGGGGCTGAAGTGAGAAAACATGTGTGCAATCAAGAGAGCTATGAGGTAATCCCTAAGCACTCATCTCAAAGGGGTAGGGCCTGATTCAACACAGCTGCGCTGTGTTAGGGAGGAGCACACATTAGGACAGAATAAGAATAGAGCTTATTCTACAGATAACAGAGACAGCTACAGAAAGAGCTTCAGACACAGATACAGCAACGGCTACAAGCTCAAGCACCAGTATCACCTGGAGAAACAGAAGCCAAGCCAAGCGGATAGAGAAAGAAGGAAACTCCCTGGAAGGAAGAGAAGAAAGCCCATTGGATGGTCTGGGAGAGTCCAAGGCAGTACCCATACTGGGAGGTATTCCAAATGCCAGCAGAGTCCATTGGACTGGAGTCAGCCAGAGGAATGGAATGGCAGAGATAGGAATCACCAGTGGCTACCTGGAAGAGAGAAGACTGCACGTGGAAAGGACTTTCAGACCTATGCCAGAAGGTATGTGAGGAAAGATCCAGTGTCCAGGGATCAAGATTGGAAGGCTGGACATCAGAACTGGATTACATACTGGCCAGGCTATACAGAGAGGAATTATGATAGCAGGAGAGGCTCAGGTATGAACACTGATCCAGACCCTATCTATAATAGTGAATGGCAGCAAGGGAATAAGCATTCTCATGATAGTGCCTTATGGAAAGACTCGTCTGTGCCAATGTATGATAGTGACCCTATACTGATTGATGAAGGTGGAGATACAGCAGATGAAACTATTGATTACATGGACTGTTCTTTATCCAAGTGTTATTGCTAGCTTTCTGTAAGCAAACACATCAGCCATCACAAAGAAACCTAACTTTGTTCTTTATTCTACTGCAAACAGCTCTTAAAGCAGGATTTTGGGTTCACACAGTAGCAGCCAGCCAGCTAAAGGGTTTCAGCTGGACAATTGATAGTAATTAAAGCTGCCCCTGATTGTGTGTGTGAGCAAGAGAAAATCACTGCAGGATCTGTGTGGAAAATAAGTAGAAGTTAACCTAACCAGCAAAGTTTATTCATTTCTTTGTGCCTTTTTATTTGGTAATTATTTGCTAAGAAAACATTAGCTAATTGCCTGACAAGCTGAAGGTTGTTTTCTGATTTGCTTTGTGACTTTATGTTATCCATTTAAACACTGCAAGCAAGTAACCTCATTTATATTGCTACCAAGCATATTTGTGCTGGGTGAATTAAACCCCATCAATAAAAGAAGTATTTTATTGGCTTTAACCACTGGTTTCACAACTCAATTATTGTCTTCAGCTGTGTTTGGAGTGAAAGAACTACATTACCCACAATACCTTGCAAGAATCATATGAATATATGCATCGTCAAGATTGTGTAAGTTCTCACCCTAGGCAGCCGTCTGACAAATGATAACGAGAATGGAATAGCTCCCTTAGGGAAAAATAGATAAATAGGTTAAGGCTTTTCAGCCTAAAGAAGAGACAACTGAGATGGGATATGATATGATTGATAGAGGTTTATAAAATCATGACTATGGTGGAACAATACATGTGGAGCATTACTGATGGCGTGGGGTGCGCCCCCTACGCTTAGGGCGATCCACGGCAAAGATTATATTTAGGGAGCCACCGGGAAAGTAAGGTTCATCAACGTAGCCAAATGTCCTCACCAATTCCGGCTGCCTAAAAGAACTTAGCAACCACACCGAGTGGAGGGAATTAAAGGCTTTTATTCCCCATCAATGCAAGGGTTCAAATTAAGAGATGAATAATGAAACAGAAAAAGTCCTTTCTTGCAAAAGGTCATCAGTATTCAAAACATGTGCTTAATTGTTACACTTCACAATTAATGCAGGGGTCAAAAACAGGAATTCAGTTCATTCCAAAAACATCAACATTTTCATAGACTCTTCTATTTTACTCAGTTACTACAGACTCTTGACATAAGGCTGTGCACAGGTCACACTCCATCTGCTCTGGTGGTGATAGGGAAATTGTGTCAATGCATTCTGTCTCCATGCATTCTTCCTCACTAAAATCACCAGGGGAACAAACACTGTCCCTGTCTGACTCGTGTTGGTGTGCTGTGCCTCTGGGGCCTTGTCTCCAATAAGGGTCTGTTCTCAGGGCTTTAGGGATTTTACTAAACCAGTCTGGTTTCTCCTTCCTTGTAAAGCGAGGACTGGTTTTCCCAGGGCCTTTATGCTTCATGCATTTACTAGCATCAATAACTGTTTCATACCTGGAACTTTGCTGGCTTGACTCCACAGAGTTTTTCCTTTCAGCAACTTTCCTGTTGTAGCAATGTCTCTGCCTTTCAGCATTAGGCAGGGCTGTGCTTCTTGGCAGTTTAGTAAAACCTGGTTTGGATTCTCTTTCCTCCCTTGATAAGAACTCAGGTTTATTATAAAATGCCTTTCCTCTCTTGCTTGGTAAAACTGGGTAATTATTTCTCAGAGACTGTGAGCTTCTCACCAAACCATTCCCTTTGGCTTCTGGCTTAGCTCTCTCTCTTCTGGAGTCAGGAACACTGGAAGAACAGGGCGTGGCACAGCCTCTAACCTCAGAGCTGGCTCTAACAAACCTCCTTAGGAGAGCTGCACAAACAGCCTGGCCCTTCTGGATTTCACCCTTGTAAACCCTGTACCTGTGGGCTTGCTCCTCTAGGATTTCTTCACTGTTCCTTCTCAGGTCCTTCTCTTTCTCTTCTTTCTCTTTCCTTGGTGAAGCCGTACTCCCCTGAGTAGCCGGGCTCCTCTTCCTCAAGGCAGCTGGACCCCGTCCTGGATCTCTATCTCCACTTCTACTCCCACTGCACAATGCTGCTGGACTGCCTTTCCCTAAGGCAGCTGGACCTGGACCTCCACTCCTACTCTTGCAAGCATTCAGCTCTGGCTTATAAGGAAATCCTTCCTGCCTGACTTCCGGGTCACTTCCAGGTGCAAATCATTAGGCTTCTCAAACTCATTAGCTCCTGAATATTCCTTCCTGCTCCCTCTAGCTGTGCCTGAAGGTAATTGCACATCTAGATCCTTAAAAGAAACAGGATTTCTTTTCAAACTTTCAACTTTATCAACACGCACATCATGACACTGACTAGGGGACATGCCTTGGACCTCCCAGTAGCAGATTTGAGACAAATTAGAGAAAGTTTTTTCACTCAGCGCACAATCAAGCTATGGAATTTGTTGCTGGAGGGTGTGGTCAAGGCAGTTAGCATTGTTAGTTTTAAAAAGGGGTTGGTTGAATTCCTGAAGAAAAAGTCCATAAAAAATTATTAGCCTGGCAGTATGCGATGTTAGTGATTCTTCCTGCTGAAACTGTTTGGAGTGTGGTCTGAGTACATGAACACCATGACTGTACTGCTGAGGAAAGGAATCCATGCAGTCTGCAGAAGATAAGTAGCTTCATCATTTAATTTGGACAATGGTTGTGACATACATAGCTACATTGTTTTCGTCATAATTGGCAGTGAAATAACAGATATTGAAGCCGATGTGCGTTGAACTGAAAGTCAGACAATGAACAATTTTTGAAAATAAACAAATAAGAAAAGGATGAGGCAGCAGTAATGAAAGACTATTGAGAGATCAATATAAAAGAAGTTTTTTCTTGTGTGCTTTGTGGTGGAGGTTTAAAGAGCCTCACACTATGTAAGCCTCTGTAAATTTAGTAGTATTTAACTCATGCCTTTCCAGGAGTAGATCAAGGCAAATTACAATCAGTTGCAGTAGGTATTTCCTTGTCCCTAAAGGGCTTACAATCTAAGTTTGTACCTGAGGCAATGGAGGGCTAAGTGACGTGCCCAACGCTGCAAGGAGTGCTAATGGGATTTGAACCTGGGTCTCTGGTTACCGGCCACTGCTCAAATCATTAGGTGGCTACTCTACTCAATTTGTTGAAAATATTGCTGTAGATGGTATACAAATATCAGATCCACAGGGCGGGTTGGACTCACTTGAATGCTGACTTCCTTTCCATGGTGGGGGTCCCGGGTGCGGCAGGCTCAACAGGGCATAGTTGACTTGAGGGGGAGGGTATGTGATGGGGTTTATAGGAAGTTACCCATCCCTCTCTAAAGGGATTGTCAGCAGTCTACCTTAATAGAGTCTACAGCCCAGAACTCAGACAGAGGGAATAAGAATCCAGCTGGCTGCACAAGGGAGAAGAGAGGCCCATGGAGACAGAAAACTCCTTCCAAGCAGGGCTAGGAGAAGAGTCCTGCTGTGAGGTAGGAGATTCAGGAAGTGGGAACCATATCCACAGACACCGAAGCCCAAGTGACTGACTGGACTTTGGGCTGAACTTAATTCTAAATTTTAAATTGTGGGTCGGACGAAGGGCACTGAGAATCAGCCTTGTGAAGGCAACAATCTGGAGAGTGATTGCTGGATAACTTAAGGGCAATAAAAGTGTTTTTTTTTGGCCCTGTACTGTTGTTTACCTGATGTTTAAGAGCTCTTTGCCACCGCACACCAAGCTATACCACAAGGAGAAATTTTGTTTATCCTGGGGCTTGCCTAATGCTAGTGTGCGTGTTAGAGTACATCAGACTATCTTCAGCAGTGATGTGGTAGGCTATGACCTATATAATAGCCGGTACATGTATGAGAGGCCTGCAAGCTAGGTCTGAGTCCCCACCCCCACTTAGAAATAGTAGTGCTGAGAAAGATCAGAGTCAGTGAAGGTCTGAGGATCTGCCTTAAACCGCTCTAAACTGCTTTTGATAAGTTTGTGTTAATCCTTATTCAATTCTTTTATGCTGATGATAGATATGTTCCAGTGTTTTGCATTCTCACATTCTCTGAGCCTAGAGATGACCTTGTAGTAGGGATGTGTTTATGTCTAGAAACTGAGCCTTTGTTAGAATAGCCTGAGAAGGGGGAACAGGGTGTTAGGCCCAGAGAGGGTCCCCGATTGGATAGATGCAGGGGGCGTTGGGACCAATAGAAAGTTTGCCTGTATCAAACTGTGAATCTTGTATATAAGGAAGTTGTTCCTGTTCTCCATTGCTCATTCCTTTTTGAAGCTTTGACTAACTGAGCCATGTGCACAATAAATTGGCTTGGATCTCTGAACTGACTCCTGGTATTATTTATTGCATGCTTATCAGCTGCTACAGTGAGAGTGAGGAAAAGAAGAAAAACCAGAAAAAAGGTAGATCACAACAGATCTTTCACATCTGTTTTCCCGGCACAGAACTATATAATGTTTTAGAGCAGGGGTTCTCAACCCCGTCCTCGGGACCCACCTAGCCAGTCGGGTTTTCAGGATAACCACAATGAATATGTATCAGATTCACAAGAGCCCGGACTTTGAAAAAACACTATTGCCTCACAACTCCATGGTGGTGGAGTCAGCCATGCGCCGCATCAATAGCAATATTCATTGTGGTTATCCTGAAAACCCGACTGGCTAGGTGGGTCCCGAGGACAGGGTTGAGAACCCCTGTTTTAGAGAATGAGGCAAACTTACGTTACCCTCAACAGAAGTCCTCACTGCTGACAGGCTAGGAAGCGGAGGGACAGTTGAAGTGGATTGGGTAGCCGACTCCAATAAGGTCACTGCTATTTCCTCTAGCAGTACTGCTCTCTCCCTGAAGCCAATGCATTGCTAACAATCTCCTCCCAGAGCTATTCCTATCCCTTTTTGCTCTGCATCACTGTCAGCTGCCATTTTCAGTGGCAGCCCTCACCGCCAGTCTCTTTGCTCCTCTTTTTCTTTTTCTTTCCTGTCTTGTTATGGCATTCCTTTCTTTTCTTGCAGCTTGTAACTTTTTATTATAAACTGCTTAGATGCCCCAAGTGTTGGACGGTATATGAAGTAACTCAATAAAGATAAAGTCACGTGATGTCTTTGGCAATCAGGGGTATTGTGCATGGCAGATCCCCAAAAGAATGCAAATACTGCATAAGGAAAACAGAGAGGATGTGCGAGTGGAATACTGAGCTGGATAATGTGAGTGGGGGAGCAGTGGCAGGGGTTGAGTGGCTAACCCCGGGGAAGTCACTCTCTTTCTCTCTCTTTCAGATACTGTTCTCTTTTTAGAGCCAACAAACCAATGACACTCTTCGCCATACACAGGCCAGTGGACAGACTTGGCTTCAAGACAAAATGGGTTTTTGGAAAACATTTCCATAAAATCCATCATCTTTATGTTCAGGCTAGTTACTCAGCCTTTTAAAAGGTCCAATAGCATTTAATACTTTAACAGGCAATTATACAAAATTCTTAAAAGGTACTCAAAAATTACATTGAGAAAATGATTCCTTATTCATTTTGCCTAAGGATATTAATTCATCAGTTTACAGCTCATACTTGTGCCTGTAATGATGATTTCAAATGGAATAAGCAAGACTACAAATATCACAATGAACTGGGATGTACATTCAGAAACTAACTACTGTATAGCTGTTTCGGTATGACTTTAGATATTGCTGGCTAAGCTCTTCTAATACCAGGTCAAATAAATGGTACAGTCAGGCCCGTTGTTGGATCTTTTGACATCCCAGGTAGTCCAGGAGATGTAGCTGATGGTGTGGGACATAGTGGAGGGAGATTGCCCCTTTGAGGTTAATGTCTATTATGTAGCATACATTTTTTAAAGGCTGCAGATAGTGTGAGGATTTTAATGCCACCTTGAGAGAAGGCTTTTATGTGAGTCCTCTCAGATATATTCCTCCTGGATTCACCCTTGTAAGCCCTCCCTTCTGACTATTCATTCACATGCCTCCTATTCTCCATTTGTATCCCTTTCATGCCCAGCATACTTCTTCAACATGAAAAAGCAAATAACCAGACCAAAAATTCAGAAATAAATGTAATACTAAAGTGCATTATCCGGGACCAAGCACAAATCAGTCTTCACATATGGGTGACATCATTGATGGAGCCCATTTAGGAACACTTCCCAGCTTTCAAAGGCAGCTTTTGGAATATACTCCATGCATGCGTGGCAGTCTTCCCGCCCAAAGGAGCCATCTTACCTCAGTCTTCTTTTTTCTGTGGAGCCCTCCGGACGTCCATCTGAATCCTGCAGATAAGTTCATTTTTTTACCGTCTTTTTTTTTTGCTGTTTCGGTACCGGCTTTTCTTGATTCGCATTGCACTTCTCACCTTCATCGATTCCGACAATCATCGGTTCCTAAGCATAGCAATTTTTTGGGGGGTTCTCTTTTCTTTTTCTTTTTTGTTGTGTGGGTTTTATCTCTTGTCCCCCTGGTTGGTGAGGACATTGGAGTCCTTTGACTTGGTGAGAGCTGACTTTCAAAAAGTGGTTTCAAAAAGTGCACTCAGTGTGGTCAGACCATCTCGATTACCAACTATCAGAGTTCGTACCTTCAATGTATTGGGGTCAACCATGAGCTTTCTACTTGCTCTTCTGCTTGCAGATGACGCGCAAGGGGTTCAAAAACCAAGAAAAGCAGCGGAAATAGTTGTTTGGTTCCAAGACCTCAACACCATCCCCGACATAAACCTCTGCTTCGATGCCCTCAAAGGCCTCGTCTAAGGTATCAGCTCCAAAAGGGGACAAGTTGACCTCCAAGCCTGGAAGTCATGGGACATCAGACAGGTGCGCCCTCATAAGGAATGGACAAGGAGCGCCCTCATAAGGAATGGACTCTGTCCAAGTCGGCATCAAAGGGCGATGCCGATACCAGAGGGAAAACCCCTGGTCATCAGCGCCGGAGCCCTCGACGTGACTCTGAGGGCGAAGGTCGGGAACAGCCTTCCAAGCTGCCCCAGTGGGAAGAGTTGCCGCCTGAGACCTCGGAGGTTCAGTGCAGAACTCCTGAGGCTATAACCCTCATGGCATCCCCACTGAAGGATCCAGCATCTGCTTCATCGTTGCCTATGCCAATGCCAACGCCAGCAGCTGCGGAGCCCTCCCTCCTGGTGGAGACGATGCTGGCTCTCAAGTACAGCCTGGCTGCCTTCATGGCACCACACCCTCGGAGGACTAGGTAACTCTGGTTCTTCAGCGCTGGTGATGGACCCGTCCATGTCAAAGGCCTCGTCAGCCGAGATGCAGCTGATCCTCAGGATCCCAAGATTGCTCCCGATCCTGGCCATTGCAGCCCGTCTCCTCCAGTGCCTCCAGTTCCGAGCATCAAGAACTGAGGATCCCTTCCCATCATCGATGGCATCCCTGATCCTGTCAATACTTTGAGTTCCTCAGTGACTCTGACTCTGACTGGGAGATTGAGGATGAGTCTCCAGAGATGGCAAGGCACTGGGATGTGCCTTCGGATCCCTCACCTCCTCCTGAGCATCAAAGGTCCCCTCCTGAGGACTTCTCCCTTCCTGAAGTTTGTCAGGGACATGGGAAAGGCCTTGCCTTTCACCCTGGAGGTGGAGGAGGAGCCTCGAGCAGAGGAGCTCGAGATCCTCCAGTATCCCACCCCACCAAAGGAGGCCATTACCGTCCCTGTCCACCCCATTCTGGAGCGGCTCCTTCTGAGGATATGGGAGACCCCGCTTATGGTGCCTACAATGAGCAAGTGGCTCTATTCCATGTATCAGATTCACAAGAGCCCGGACTTTGAAAAAACACTATTGCCTCACAACTCCATGGTGGTGGAGTCAGCCATGCGCCGCATCAATAGCAATAAGATGCACTCCTTGTTGCCCCCGGATCGGGAGGCCCACACCATGGATGGCTTTGGCAGAAAGTGTTACCAAGGTTCGATGCTCATGGCCCGTATACAAGCACATCAGCTGTGCATGGGCATGAACTTGAGAGACCTGGCAGGGGATCTTGCCAGGTTCTCGGCTGGACTTTCTGGTGACCATCTCGAGAATGTCTGGAGCCTGGTCAGTAAAACCAAGGAATGCTCCACGTTTGTGAGTCGGGAAGCCTATGAAGGCTTTGAGTCTGTGACCAGAGGCTGTGGTGGGCATTTGTGCCCACCTCCTGGCATGGCAGACTTGGAGCAATGGGTTCAGGACAAATTGGCTGATGTCCCATGCCGGGGAGAGAACCTCTTTGGCAAAGCCATGACGGAAAAGGCTGCTGAGTTGGAGACGGAACAACTCACCATGACCAGGCTCTCCAGGAAGACTGTTGGCCCCTCCCATCGGAAGGCTTCTGGGGAAAAAGTCCTTCTACTGGAAGAAGAAGGTCTATAGTGCCTGTCCCCATATCACTCCTACCAGGCACTCCCCACAGGGGCAGCAGGCCAAGGACCAAGGCCAAAGACAGCACCATATGCCTAAGACCCCAAAGCCCCAACTGGCTTCTCAGCCGCAGCCTGGGGAGGATTTTGACCATGACCTTTCCTCCCCTTTCAGGCCCAGTTCTGCAGCACATTGAAGATCGTTTCCAGTTCTTTGCCCACTTTTGACACATCTTCTAGTGGGGCTACCCTTTCAAGTGGCACAAAACACTGCAGCTCGAATCATATCCGGAGCCGCAAGGCAGGAGCACATCACACCTACACTAAAGGACTTACACTGGCTCCCAATCATTGCTCGCATCAGATACAAGACTATCATAAACCTATTTAAGATAAAAGAACACACATCAGCCAACAGCCTCCACCTGCTCATACAACCGGAAACCAGCGCACGTCCCAGAAGAAGTCAAACACGCAACCGAGTCAGCACCCCAAATGAGTACAAGCACACACGCAAGGACACAACAGACAGAGCTCTCTCCATGGCTGCTCCAACAATATGGAACAATCTACCGGACGATCTAAGGGCAACTACAGACCTCAAAGACTTCAGAAAACAACTGAAAACCATGCTGTTCATAGAGCACTATGGTCACATCACATAACCTAAGAGAATGGATAACAGCACTCCAATCCTCCCAAACAACTGAATATATATAAAATATGATTCTAGCACCACTGTAAATAGCCCACCCTGTATATAGCTCAAACAAATCAAGCACCCAACACATCCCTCACACAACTAAGTTTTATCCTCACTGCATGTACAACACACACACTTTACCTGATTGCTTGCTGTGATACCACCTTGATTATTAAGATAAGGCGGTTTAGAAATACTGTTAAATAAATAAATAAAATAAATAAAAGTGCTCCTGCACCAACAAGTTCTGACGACGAATGCCTCCAAGCTCAGCTGCGGAGCTCATCTTGGTGGCTGCACACAAAGCCTCTGATCAGAGGACGATAGCCTCCTCCAGATAAACTTCCTCGAAATCAGAGCCATTGCAAATGTATTGCAGGCCTTCTGGACACAGCTGGCTGGCTAGGTCATTCTCATACAACCTGACAACCAAGTAGCGATGTTCATACATCAACAAACAAGGGGACGCAGGCTCATACTTCCTCTGTTGGAAGACAGTTCAGCTCTGGAAGTTTGTTGTGAAGCATCAGATGCTTCTCTGGGCAGTGTATCTCCCAGGAGAGAACAATGCCTCAGTGGACAAGCTCATCAGAGTCCTGCAACTGCAGAATGGGCTCTCAACCCCCAAGTGGTCTTCTGGATCTTTCAGTTGTGGAGCGTCCACACCATGGATCTCTTTGCATCTTGTCTCAATGCCCAGCTACCCGGGGTGCTGGAAAAAAAATGTCTTCCTTTTACTTTTGTAGTTGTTTAGCCAACTACTTGGACAGATTTCCCACAGAGCTCGGGTTCACATTAAAACATTAACCACACTCCACTATTTATCAAGAGAACTTAAAAAAACAGTAAGAGGAAAAGAATTCTGTGTTTCTCTACCCACCCTACCCTCTCTAACCTTGCCTTGGGGGATGAGGTGGTCCACTGACCTAGGGAACTCGTGTGAGTTCCCAAGGTTCTGTGGGCCTTTGGTTCCCTAATAGCTGGGGTGCTCAGGCTGGGCCTGATGGGGTTTGCCCACTTCCATAGAGGTGTATGGCTTGCACTGCGATGTTCCCCCAGGGCTCTCCCTATGGGGGGAAGCATGAGTGCTCTATGTGAACTACCACCCACCCCCTATGGAAGATAGTAGCCCACAGGGGTGGGTGTCCTCTCTGGTGGGCCAGGGGGTTGCTTCTGAAGGTGCTGGCTGCCAGGGTGCCCTGACCATGTGTGCATGCTCCCCCCTCCAAATATTGTCTGCTGTGTTTGAGCTACTGTATATATCCGCACCTGCTTACTCCCACACTCCTCAGTGGCAAGGGTGCTGTCCCAGCCATGTAAGGGGAATGTCACAGAGGGGGCTCCCACGCCTTGTACTGTGTTCGCTGCAGCCTAGGTGAACATGCACTCTGAGCGTCCAGGATGATAGGTGAACACATGCCCCATTCCACATGGGTGGACATTGCCCAGACACTGCTCGATTCTGCTCCCTTAGATGCTGTTTGCACCCTACCTCCCACTGTTAGAGCTACAGTATGGTCTCTTTGCATCAGTTTGTTTTCCTGATTTGCATGCCCTGCCCCTTGTCCCATTGCTCTGAGCTGTACAGCTGGCTGTGCCTGTTCCTGGTCATTCTTCTCTCTCTTGCACTGGCCATTTCCTACAGTCCCATTGGGATAGGGATCCATGTATTACCATCTGCAGTGTTTTGTAGCCTACGGGCGCCCTAATAACGCATTGGTAGCTTGCAATTGCAGAGCGTGCATTGTGAGCGTATTCATTGTGCACGTTCACCACTAATGCAATAATGATGCAACTAGTGCAGCAGTACTTCCCTACCATGACTTCACCTCCTGTTTCTACTGCGTCCACTCTTCTTCGGCCATGTTAAATTCACATGCTAATCACGTGTTTCCCCTGCACTACTCACAGCACTTTAGTAAATATGCCCCTCAGTCTGATTCTGTTCACTCAGTTTCTTTTCAAATCAGCTTACAGACTTTTTTTTGAGGGTGGGGGGTGGAATTTCTCCAAATGGGTTAGCTTTGTGCATCAATTTATATTCACTACTGCACCAAGGGGAAATATTAATTGCTCCAATGCAAACCCTTGTCTCTCTATCTGAACCTTCCCAGAAAACATTCACAAAATTCTCAGAAAAATGTATCAAGCACTCTCCTGCAATAAATTATCAACTTTTTTACAATCAAATATAGGGAGGAAAATGACCTCAGGTTTTATTTTTCTGTCCCTCTATGCAGCAAAATTCATCACCATAGGGGATTACAAAAGGTGTAACATCACGGGTTCAGCCTCTCCCTTCTAACTTACAAACTCAAAATCACTTATCAATATTAAAAAAGTACTTTTCCAATACTGCCTATAATACCTTTAATCATTTTTACTTTTTACACCTTTTTTACTTATTTTCTTCTTAAAATCTACTCCAAATTAATCTTTTACGTTATTCCTGAAAAACAAAGCCAAACGGCTCTACAGATCAACCTTTATCACCATCCAAGCAATATTCTCATTACTTATCTGCAAAATGTATCCACAGAAGTCTTCTTCTAAGCTCATGCAAATATCACCAACATCATCTGCCTTCAATCACATATTGTTCAACACCCAACAAAAATCTTCGTTTATCCTTTACAAAGGCTCCATCAGGGGTATATTCTTTTCACAGATGACAAAATCAGGAGGAATCTCGGCGTCTGACCTCACCGAATTTAAATATTCTCCAACCAATCCTGGGATGTACCACAGCAGTACTAACCTCGGGAGGGACCCATGAGCCCAGCCTGAATCACTGCTGACCCAAAGCATGCATCCCCCGCTGCCTGCAGATCCAACCAATATTGCCTCACAAAAGTGTGTAAGGACGACCGGGTCGCTGCTCTGCAAATATCCACAGGTGGCACCATACTGGATTCCACCCGTGATGCTGCTTGTGCATGAGTCGAATGTGCCCCTCAGCCACTGGGCAATTCTTTGCAATGCAACAGGCATGTGGAAGAGATGTCCTCCTTCACCCAACATGCGATAGATGCCTTAGACGCCATCTTTCCTTTGTGCAGCCTTGCAAACAACACGAAAAGGCGGTCAGACTTGTGAAATGGATCTGTGAGCTTCAAATAGAGCCACAAGACCCTCCTAACATCCAAGAGTCGCAGAATCGGGTCCTCCACTTCTGCAAAAACTGGGAGCGTGACTGGTTGATTGAGATGAAACACCAACATAACCTTTGGAAGAAAAGAAGGTACCCCACAGAGCACCACCTTTTCCTTAGAAAGGCTGAGAAAAGATGTCCGATAAAAAAGCACTTGTAGCTCTGAAATCCAACTGACCGAGCAAAAGGCTACCAAAAAGACCACTTTTAGAGTTAAATCTTTTAAAGTGCAGAGCCTCAAAGACTCGAAAGACTCCTCCGTTAAGACTGACAGGACCAAATTAAGGTCCCAAGGAGGAACCAATGCCCTGACTGGAGGATGTAGTTGCTTAACCGCTCGCAAAAAAAACAAGCGACATCCAGATGTGCCGCCAGAGAAACTCCCTGAATCTTACCATGATAACAGGTAGTAGCCACCATCTACACACACAATGAGCTGCAAGTCAGACTCTTCTCTAATCCTACCTGCAAGAAGGCGAGCACATTGGAAACTAAGGCCCCCAAAGTCCAGCATCCTCGCTCCATGCACCAAGCTTCAAAGATTCTCCACACCCTGACATAAACCAAGGATGTGGAATGTTTCAGGTCCTTTAAGAGCTTTGCAATTACCACCAATGAATAGCCCCTCTTCCTCAACTTATCCCTTTCAAGAGCCAGGCCCGTAAGGGAGAATCGAGCCACCTGCGGCATGTGAATGGACCTCTGCACCAGCAAATCTTCCCGAACTGGAGGTCCGCTGCTAGTCTGACGAGATCTGCATAGCACGGTCTCCATGGCCAGATGGGGGCAATGAGCACCACTAGCCTCCAATGCACCTCTATCTGCTGTACTGCTTTCCCTATCAGGGCCCATGTAGGGAAGACGTAGAGGAGTCCTTTCGCTGGTCACCTCTGCACCAGCGCTTTGAGCCCCTCCAACATGCGTTTTCGTCTTCTGCTGTAAAACTGTTCCATCTTGGCATTCTGAAAAGCCGCCATCAAATCCATGATCAGCTGACCCCAGTGCCTTACCAGCAGCATGAAGAGTATCTCGTTGAGAGCCCACTCTCCTGGGTCCAGATGGATCCGGCTGAGAAAATCTGTGGTCATATTGTCCTTGCTGGCCACATGGGCCCAAGATCGCCTACAGATTGGCCTTTGCCCAATCCAACAATGGAGCGACCTCCTCTTCTAGCTGCACGCTGCTTTTGCCCCCTTGACAATTGATGTCAAAATGGTAAAGGGGATGGAAGGATACTCCTATGAAGAAAGGCTAAAAAGGTTAGGGCTCTTTAACCTGGAAAAGAGACGGCTGAAGGGAGATATGATAGAAGTCTATAAATTAATGAACGGAGTGGAACGGGTAAACGTAGATCGATTGTTTACGTTATCAGAATATAGAAAGGCTAGGGGACATGCAATGAAGCTACAGGGTAAACTATTTAAGACTAATAAAAGAAAATATTTTTTCACTCAACGTGTAATCAAACTCTGGAATTTGTTACCGGAGGATGTAGTAAAGGCTGTTAGTGTAGCTGGGTTTAAAAAAGGTTTGGACAAGTTCGTGGAGGAAAGGTCCATAAACCATTATTAAGAAGGGACCCAGGATATCAATGCTTGACCCAGTACAAGCATTGTGGAACCTGTGTCTTTTGGGGAAACTGCTAGATACGTATGACCTAGATTGGCCACTGTTGGAAACAGGATACTGGGCTTGATGGACCTTGGTCTGACCCAGTATGGCATATCTTATGTTCTTATGTATGCTACTGTGGTAGCGTTGTCGAGAGTACATGCACTGCCTTTCCCTGAAGGAATACCTGAAACCTCTGGAGCACCAGGAACACCGCTCTCATCTCGAGTCGGTTGACTGGCCATATAATTTCTGCCCTTGTCCGCACGCCCTGGGGTCTGTAGTTAATGGTATCCACTGCGGGGCTTCTAGCAGCATCCCATCCAACAATTTGCCTAGGTTCAACCACCGATCGAATGACTCCCAAACTGCCCACGGACAGGGCAACAGCTGGGTCAGTTCATGGTGTTGAGCGGACCATCTCCGAAGCAGCGCTCGCTGCAGCAGCCTCATGTGTGCTCGTGCCCACAGCACCAACTCGATCGACGCTGCCATTGATCCTAACACCTGCAGATAATGCCATGCTGTCGGCAGAGCTATGCTGAAAAACTGACGTACTTGCAGCTGCAAGGTGAGCAACCTTTCCAACGGCATTGACACCATGCCCGCACTTGTCTGAAACTTGGCTCCCAGGTACAACAAATCTTGAGACGGCTGCAATCTGCTCTTCGCCACATTGATGACTCAGCCTGGTCCTTGCAGGAACAAAATCACGTGTTCTGTGGCTCTTAGGCTCTTTTCGCGGGATTTCACCCTGATTAGCCTATCGTCCAAGTATGGATGCACCAGCACCCCTTCTTGTCTGAGCTGCGCTGCCACCAACACCATCACCTTGGTGAAGGTGCGGTCGTGAGGCCAAATAGCAATGCTTGAAACTGATAATGGCCCATTGGCACTGCAAACTGCAAGTACTGATGATGCTCCGGTCGAATGGGGATATGCAAGTAAGCCTCCATGAGATCCAAAGAGGTCAAGAACTCCCCTTTCTGACTGGATGACCACTGAGCGGATTGTCTCCTTATGGAACCAGGGTACTCTGAAGCAATGATTTACATGCTTGAGGTCCAAGATTGGTCAAAAAGAATCTTCTTTTTTGGGAATCATGAAATATATGGAGTAATGACCACAGTCTTGGTGATCGAGCGGCATCTCTGCCACCGCCTGAAGCTTGATCAAGCATTGAGCATGTCCCGCACTGCCATGAGCTTCTGTGGTGCCTTGCACGGGTAATTGACAAAGATGTCCGAGAGAGGCCATGCAAATTCCAGTGCATGTCCCTCTCGGATGATCTCCGGTACCCACAGGTCAGTCATAATTTTGGCCCAGGCAGCATAGTAGTCCCGCAGCCGACCCCTCCCCCCCCCCATGGGAACCAACTGCCCTTGGACCTTCCTGGCATCATTGTGTGTTTTTCGGGTGCTGAGGTTGCCAAGGAGTAAAATCCTCTACCCACTCCCCAAAACCCCTGAAATAGCTGCCCCTGAGATAGATACCGACCTTGCTGGTATCATGCAAAATGAACCCCCTAAAAATGCAGGAAATCTCTAGGCTGTCCCCTCACCGGGCCCACGGACCATCCTGGCTTCTGCTTACCCTCAGGTAGTCTACTGCCCTTGGACTCTCTCAGATCTTTCATCAGTTTGTCCAGATCCGCACAAAACAGCAGCTTCCCCCTGAATGGAAGATTGCTCAACCGCATCTTGGAGGAAACATCCATGAGCCAGTTCCATATCCACAAGTAGCGGCGAGCGGCCACTGCCAAGACCATCGCCATGGCCATCTCCTTGGACAGGCCCCTGATGAGATCATAAAAGGTATCCGCCAAGTATGCAGCTCCCGACTCCAACTTTGCCGCCTCCGGGAGCAATGGCTGGGAGTTCCATGTATGTTCCAACACTGCTTGGGCCCATCATAGACACGCATGGGCCACAAAGGCTCTGCATACGGAGACCTGCAAAGACAGTGCATTAATGTCAAACACCTGCTTGAGCAATGTCTCCAACTTCTTTCTCCTGTACGTCCTTGAGGGCCGATGCTCCCGCCACTGGGATGGTGGTCTTCCATGTTACCACGAAACCTGCCAAATCCACCCTAGGAGAGTGGAACAGTTCCTTAGCTTGATCCGGTAGGGGATACAAATGCATCAGTACCTGGGTATCTTTCAGCCCCGTCTCTGGCACGTCTCATTCGTCCTGGATCATCTGCTTCACCACACAATGGAGTGGGAAGACGGACTGTGTCTTCCTCACAGCTTGGAACATGGGGTTCTCCAAAGGCTCATCCTCCAATGGGGCACTTACTCCCATGTTAAGTGTCTTTGTAGAATAGGAAATCAGAGCTGCCAGCTGTTCCCTATGGAAAACAAGCACGATCTGGGCCTCTTCCTCTTGAGGAATCTCCCCTTCCTCGAGTTCCACAAGCTCCGTTTCCAGATCCTCACCTTCAGTGTCATCCCCTCCCCCTAATGGTTAGATCCCAAATACTCACTGGGATCACTTTCCCCTTAGGTGTGTTCAGAAAAGGTTCAGAGAAGAGCCACCAAAATGGTAAAGGGGATGGAAGGCTACTCCTATGAAGAAAGGCTAAAAAGGTTGGGGCTCTTTAGCCTGGAGAAGAGACGGCTGAGGGGAGATATGATAGAAGTCTATAAATTAATGAACGGAGTGGAACGGGTAAACGTAGATCGATTGTTTACCTTATCAGAATATGGAAAGACTAGGGGACATGCAATGAAGCTACAGGGTAAACTATTTAAGACTAATAAAAGAAAATATTTTTTCACTCAACGTGTAATCAAACTCTGGAATTTGTTGCCGGAGGATGTAGTGAAGGCTGTTAGTGTAGCTGGGTTTAAAAAAGGTTTGGACAAGTTCCTGGAGGAAAGGTCCATAAACCATTATTAAGAAGGGACCCAGGATATCAATGCTTGACCCAGTACAAGCATTGTGGAACCTGTGTCCCTTGGGGAAACTGCTAGGTACGTATGACCTAGATTGGCCACTGTTGGAAACAGAATGCTGGGCTTGATGGACCTTGGTCTGACCCAGTATGGCATATCTTATGTTCTTATGTTCTACTCCTGCTCCAGAAGGTAATCTGCCCGCTTGCACTTTTGCGATTTCACCTGGGCCCCCCTTGGCTCCTCCTCCCCCTTTGCCACAAGCAGAAGGCCTTGTGCATGAGGAGGATGAACTCAGGTGAAAATGCTCCCAGGGACTTCCCCCTTTTAACTATCCTTAAGAGTAGAGGGCTTAGAAGACCCCTGGAGCTTCTCTTTAGCATCCTGTGCCATTCGTTCTGTTTCCTTGCTGTCCACAAGAGGGGAGTGCCCCCCCCCCTCCCCGGCGAACCCTCAGCTCCCCCTAAGGATTGGTCCACCCCCTCTTCCACAGACCTGGATTCTGTCTCGCAGTCACTACAGGATCCCTATACAGAAACCGCGCTGTGACAGGAGCCACAGGCCAACACATACCAACTTCGGTGGCATCATCAGCTGTCCCAAGAGTAAGTGGAGACACCTATCCCCTAGGGTACTTTTGAGGCTCCTATCCTCAGCCCCAGCTAATTCACCCAATAGACGCGTGCTCCTTATCTTAAACAAACTTTTTTTTTACAAAAATACATGTGTCTTAGATAAAGCAGATGTCTCTCACTATCTGAGCTCTCCCCAAAAAATAACAAACCATGTTGTACAAACAGGCCCAGCATCCGGTCTGTCCCTGCTATTCTCTGTGTCTGCTCAGCAGCTTCTAAAATAGTGGCGGTTCCCACTCAAGCCTGGGACCTTGGTGGTGGAACCTATTTGCTTGAATAGAAGCATAGAAAATGTCAACAGCTAAAGATAATATGGACAATTTAGTCTTTCCATCCATACCAACTACTAAGTTGTATAATCCCTGCCTCATCCTCAAAGGTCCTCTGTGCTTATCTCATGCCTTTGTGTCCTCATCTCCTTTACTTCCATTGTGGGGCTTTTCCATGCATCCACCACCCTTTCTTTTAAGAAATATTTCCTTATATTTCTCCTCCCCTTTCAGCTTAATCCTATGACCCATTGTTCCAGAGCTTTCTTTCAATTGGAATAGGCCCTCCTCCTGTGTGTTTATACCATGGAGGTATTTAAATGCCTCTGTTGTATTTCCCCTCTCCTACCTTTCTACAAAAGTAAACATATTTAGATCTTTTAGTCTGTCCCCATATGCTTTATGACAAAGATCATTGATCAACTCTATCTTTTTAAAGGTGTGATCTCCACATCTGTTCACCAAACTTCAAAAGAGATCTCACCAGACACTTATACAGAGACACTATTGTCTCGTTTTTCCTGGTGGCCATTCCTCTCCCTGTGCCCCAGGCATCTTTCTGGGTTTTGCCATCGCATTATCTACCTGTTTGGCTGCATTAAGACTGTCAGATGTGACAGTCCCTAGGTCATGTTCTCCTTTTATGTACAGAAGTACTTCACCCATTATACTGTATGGCTCTGTTGGGTTTTTGCAGCTGAAATGCATGACCTTGCATTTTTAACATTCGATTTTAGTTGCCTAATTTTAGACCATTCTTTAAGCTTTGCTAGATCTCTCCTCATGGTATCCACACCTTGCAGGGTATCTACCCTGTTGTGGATTTTGTTATCACCCACAAAGAGATAAACCTTATCTGGCAGCCCTTCCACAATATCACCTACTAAAATGTTGAGAAGATCCATACCAAGGACCAATCCTTGTGACACACCACTGGTAATACCCCTATCCTAAGAGTGAACCATTTACCTCTACCCTTTGTTGCCTCCTACTTAACTAATTTCTGACTTAGTCATTTGAGAGCCCATACTGAGGGTACTTAGTTTGCTTATGAGTCACTTCTATGCAGTACTATATGTCAAAGGCCTTTCTAAAATCTTAGTACACCACATCTAGTGCTGATCCCTGATCTAACTATCTGGTCACCCATCCAAAGAAATTGATCAAATTCAGCAGACAAGATCTACCTCTAGTAAAACGATTTTGCCTCTGATCCTATAATACACTGGATTCCAGGAAGTGCGCTATCCTCTGTTTTAACAGCATTTCCATTAACCTACTCATGATTGAGGTCAGGCTAACCTGCCTGTAGTTTTCAGCTTCTTCTGCTTTTATGGAAATGAACCACATCCACCCATCTCCAGTCCTTTGGGACCACTCCCGACACTAATAAAGCATTGAAAAAATCAGCAGAGTTGCCAGAACTTCCCTAAGTTCTTTTTACCCTCAGATATACTCAGTGGCGGGATTCGATCTGAACAGGAACCGGTTCAGATTGATCCTGCCACTGCCAGAACCAAGCAGGTGACAGCATGGCATGCGTTTGTATTGCCGGCACCACAAACCCGGCCCACTGGTGATAACCGCAGGACACCAACTCCCTGGTGCCCAACAGCCTGATCCTCCCACCTATCACTGCTTTGATGGCATAGGGGGCTTCCTCCGATGCCACAGTCCCTCGATGCCATCAAACCACTGGTGGGTGTAGAGATCCCCAACAGTGCAGTGCCAGCATCAGGACACCATATTTGGCTAAGTTTGGCAAACACAACCCGTGGCAGGAACCGGTTCGCATGAACTGGCCGAATCCCACCACTGGATATACCCCATCTAGCTCCATTGCTTTGTCTGCTTTGAGTTTAGCTAGGTTGTCACATACTTCTGAAAATTGTTTGAGATCTACCTCACTTCTATTCTTGTGTTTGTATTCTGAGATCCAACTCCTGCCTCTTAATCTCTGAACACAGAACAGAAATAATTGCTAAGCAATCCCACTTTATCTTCATCAGCCTCTACATGTTCTTTTACTTCACCCCTCAGTTTTACATTTTACAGACCGCTGCTGATCGCTGGAAGCAGCGGTATATAAATGTTTGCTAAATAAAATAGCAGCGGTATATAAATGTT
Organism: Ichthyophis bannanicus; assembly: GCA_033557465.1. NCBI lineage: Eukaryota > Metazoa > Chordata > Amphibia > Gymnophiona > Ichthyophiidae > Ichthyophis > Ichthyophis bannanicus. The sequence continues at coordinate 1,190,167,226 of CM066032.1, forward strand.
TGCTAAATAAAATACAATAAATATTTGCACTTTCTCCTGTCACAAGTATATCTAAAAAAGTGTTGTCACTGCATTTTACAGTATTGGTTATTCTTTTTATCCCTTTGAATCTTTGCTTTCCTGACTACTTTCCCAGCTTTTCTTATCTTCTCCAGCTGTTGCTCATTCTGCATTCTCTTGTAATTTATGAACACTGACCTCATTTTTCCTCACTTGTTTGGCTACTTCTTTCAAAAACCACAGTGGCTCTTTTTCCTCTTAGTTGTATTTACTTTCCTAACAAAAATGTTTGCCTTTAAAATATCTCCCTTCAGTTTTGCCTGCTGCTCTTCTACTTCCCCTTGATGGTACCATTCAACTAATAACTTCTTGAGGTATTCCTCCATCTTGACAAAGCTGGTTTTCCTGAAGTCTAGGACTCTCACTTTTGAGTGAACATCTAATACTGTACCACACTATCCATTGATCACTCTTCCCATTTGTAAGCACCAGGTCCAATATCTCCCCTCCAATGTGGATTCTATCACCAGTTGCTAGAACAATTCTTATTGAAGGATTTCCCTATTGCTAGATGAAATATAATCAACATCTGATAAATTGAAGTCATCTAGCAATAGCACTTCCCCTTTCATAGCAAGAGGGAAATTTTTATAAAAGGATGCCTAGGTTAATAGGGCAGGAAAGTGCCTATTTTTAAACTATTTTATAAAGACAGATAGCAGCCTATATGTCTTTATAAAATACTAGCACAAAACCTGCAGCAATCGCACCAAGACTGGAGGCGCGGACATTACACCTGCTCAAGAACAAGTGTAAATGTTAGCACGTACTTTACACATGTGCATGTATATTTTATAAAATATATACGTAAATTGCAGTGCTCCCTACACTCTGTCCTTGAGCACGCTGTTGTACAAGTACATACCAGCTTGCACTACGCATGCTTTTTGATGTGACCTAATTTTATAAGATCCCATTTACGCATGACTATGGTTTTATTAAATGACACTCTGAATGTCTTCAATTAAATCTCTATTTCTTCTACCTGTGAAGGAGGTCTGTATTTTGCAGCAATATAAACTGATGTTTCATTTCCTTTTTCCAGATTAACCTATGGTGCCTTTTCCTTACCTTGTTGGGTTTTTTAAAATTTGTGTTTATTAAGTTTTAACATTAAATATAAATATCTACTTGTTAAGAAAAGAGACCATGTCCGAGAAATAAATAAAAGAAACAATATGCAGAATACATATAGATGAAATCACACAAGCCCACAGGGGGGCCTATCAATCCCAAAGGGTAAAAAAGAAAAAATTAGCCAACAGCAACATAAAAATTAAATGAGTGTCCAAATTTCAAAGTGGGCCAAGTAAGGGAACCATAATTTGTCTAGCATTTATAAAGGCAATCAGGTCTGAAGACTGATGAAATATATACTTAACAAAGTTATGATTTACTAGACAATTGCAGGGATAATTCAGAAAAAATAAAGCACCCAACTGCAATACAGCATTTCCTTATCGTCCCTCCAGTCTAGTCCCGAACTCTGGAGTTTATGCTCCTCTTCCAGCAGCTTGGAGACTGAGAGAACTGGAGTGTGAAGGAGGTGTCTGTACTTATGTACCCATGACATCACAGAAATGACGTTTCTCAGTCTCCAAGCAGCTGGAGGATCAGTGAGCCTGGTGGTTCGGGGCTCACTGGAGGAGCAATTAAGGAAAGTTAGGGTTTAGTTAGTTTACATTGTTTATAAAAAAAAGAGAAGCAGACAACTTTTCCTTTATTTCTTTAGTTTTTTGTACTTTAGTACTAGTTGAAGCTGTGCCCTCCCCCCTTCCCCCCCCCTCTCCTACTGATTTCAATGGGGAGCAGGGGCAGCTTAATTTGTGAGTGGTCACCTCTGGGCCAGGAGTCTCCACGGTGACTGAAAATCCGGCAGTGAGTGCTGCCCATAGCCAGCGCAGAAGAGTCTGCCTGCCAGAGCTATTGGGTCGCTGGTGTCAGTGGACCCGTCAGTTTTCCGGCAGCACTGCTCAGAGGGGGATCTCGGCAGCATCGGCTCCCGATTCGCCCGAGGCGGCAGCTCTCTGGCGATTGAGCGCTGCAGAAGCGGGGCTTTGCTTCACAGGAAGTCTGGAGTGAAGGTACAAAGTTATTTTGTTGATCCTGAAGCAGGGCGGGAGCAGACAGCGCACTGAGAAGCGGCTGGGGAGAGCAGGCCGAGCCACGTGTCAGCTGCGCAGGAAAATGCCGTGGTCAGTCAGCGGCAGCAGATCATCGCTGTAGTGGAGGGGGAGGCCTCGTTTTCACTCCTGTTCCCCAGGCGTGGGCTGGGGGGGGGCTTCTTTTGAGTGGTATGCGGTGAAAAAAAGAAAAGAAAAGAGGAAAGGTTTTATTGCGTTCGGGGGGTTCCTGTTTAGCTGTGCTGAGGCAGCTTACTGGATTACAGGCGTTTGTGTGTTCTGGGAGTCAGAGAGCAGCCTCTAGGACAAGATGCCTTATAAGACACTCTGTTTGCTTTGCGGGGCAAAGAGAAGCGCGGTGTCCGAAGCAGGGGTGTGTAGGAGCTGCAGTTTGGAGTCTGCAGTTATGGGGCAGGGCTCAGAGGTGGTAGCGGAAGCTCAAAGAAGAGTGCCTATCGCCCTGATAGAGCCAGGGTCCCCTCTTCAAACATGCCCAGAGCCGGTGCCTGGAACCTCCTCTACTCCGGATGTACAGGGCTTGCAGCCCTCGTTAGCGGGAGGGCTGGCAGCGATTTTTTCGTCAGAGTTTGTGGCGGTAATCCAGCAGGCATTCGGCTCTGCCCCAGGGGCTTCTCCGTTAGGGGTCAATGACGCACTGCTGGGGGAAAAGATACCGGGAACACCTCTGCCTGCGGGAGTTTCAGGTTCAGGGGCGAAGAGGCCCAGAGGTGAGAAGGAGTCAGTTGTCTCAGAGGGAGACCGTTCGGAGGATTTGGACGAAGAGTTGGAGGAAGGCGAGATTACAGAATAAGAAGATCAAGCGAGAGTGGTTCACGTCTTTCGATGAGAGGAGTTGCCCGCACTCATTTCAAAAACTCTCAAAGCTCTTAATGTGCCCTCGGGAGTTCAGGCGGAGGAGACAGCCCTGGAGGACCCATTACTGCAGGCCTTTAGAAAAACTCAGAGGGCTTTCCTGGTGCACAGGGTGATTCGAGAAATGATTCAAGAGGAATTGGACCTTCCCGAGACAGCACTCAATGGGTCTAGGGTTATGGCGCGGCTGTACCCTCTCATGGACCAGGATCGGGAGTTGTTTAAGTCTCCCAGAGTGGATGCAGCTGTATTAGCGGTCACCAAGAAGACTACCATTCCAGTGGAGGGTAGTGCTGCCCTCAAGGATGCCCAGGACTGGAAATTTGAGGTCTTGTTGAAGCAGGTCTTTGAGGTAAATGCGCTATCCTTGCAAGCATCCATTTGTGGAGCGTGGGTGGCGAGAGCATGTCTTCGCTGGGTGCAGCGTATTCAGGGTGACCAGTTGAAGGATACAACCGAGGAAGCGGCGAGATTGGAGTCCGGCGCGGCCTATCTGGCTGATATTCATTATGACCTTATCAGGGGTCTGTCGAAGAGTAAGTCTTCGGCAGTTGTGGCGAGACGCTATCTTTGGCTGCGCAATTGGGCGGTAGACAGCTCGTCTAAGGTTAGGCTTAGTAAGCTCCCTTTTCGGGGGAAGCTACTTTTTGGAGAAGATTTGGATAAGATCGTAAAGGATTTGGGAGAATCCAAAGGCGGTAGGCTGCCGGAAGACAGGCAGAAACAGGGGCGAACGTCTTCTCTGCCTAAAGGACAGCAGAGAGAATTTTGGCATTTTCGCTCCCCGAGGTTTGCGCAAAGTCAGAGAGCGCGATTTCCCTATAGAAACCAGGGGTTTCGAGGCTTCCGAGGAGCAGGGAGAGGGTTTGCAGTGCCCTCTTCCTCTTCCTCCGCCTCCTCAAATCTCCGTAAGTCACAATGAAGCCAGGGGGACCCGGGTGGAGACCATTCCTGTGGGGAGTCGTTTGCGGGAATTTTACCCTGCCTGGGTCCGAGTTACATCAGATCAGTGGGTGCTAGAGGTTATCCGAGAGGGTTATGCCTTGGAGTTTCAGCGTCCAGTGACGGATTCCTTTGTGCAGTCTCCATGCAAGGCCAGCATCAAATGCCGGGCAGTGCAGGAGACCGTACAAAGGTTGTTGTCTCTCAAGGCAATAGTGCCAGTTCCTCCCGACCAATTAGGCTGCGGTTGATATTCCATTTACTTCATAGTTCCAAAGAAGAAAGGGACATATCGACCAATTTTGAATCTTACAAGAGTAAATCGCTGTCTCCACGTGTCTCATTTTTGAATGGAAACCCTGCGGTCCGTCATCATGGCGGTCCGGAAGGGAGAGTTTCTTACGTCCCTGGACCTGGCGGAGGCGTATCTTCACATTACGATTCAGCAGCAGCATCAGAAATTCCTCAGATTCGCGGTTCCTATGGGGCACTTTCAATTCCAAGCATTGCCTTTCGGTCTAGCGATGGCGCCATGGGTATTTACCAAGGTTATGGTCATCATGGTGGCGGCCTTGCGAAAGGAGGGCATATTGGTATACCCTTATCTAGATGATTGGTTAATCCGAGCAAAGTCCAGGGAGGAGAGCGAGTCGGCTACAGCCAAGGTGGTGTCATTCCTACAAAGTTTTGGTTGGGTAGTCAACATGGTGAAGAGCAAGCTGACGCCTTCTCAGAGTCTAGAGTATCTGGGAGCGCATTTCGATACCAGTGCGGGAAGAGTCCTTCTGCCGCAGAAGCGGGTGCTAGCGCTACGGCGGTTGGTCCGCGAGTTTCTCCACAGGCAATGTCCCACAGCGTGGCATTACTTGCAGTTGCTCGGGACAATGGCAGCGACTCTCGAGTTGGTTCCATGGGCGCAGGCCCACATGAGATCGTTGCAAAGAGCGTTGTTGAAAAGGTGGTCACATCAGAACGATCTCTTGTCAAAGCACCTTCCTTGCCCCCTGGAAACGTGCAAAGCCCTTCAATGGTGGTTGTGTCCCAGATGTCTCGAAAGAGGAATGCCATTAGAGGCACCGGTGTGGCTGTTGCTGACGACGGATGCAAGTCTCTATGGCTGGAGAGCTCATTTCAAGGAAGGTTCGCCCAAGGGCAATGGACCGAGCTGGAAAGGGGTTGGTCGATCAACAGGTTAGAGTTGAGGGCGGTAGCTCTAGCGCTTTGCGACTTTCATCCTTATCTTCACGGGAAAGCCATTGGGTATTTTCCGATAACGGAACTGCAGTGGCTTACATCAACCATCAAGGAGGAACGAGAAGTGTAGCGCTCGAGACGGAGACCCAGAGTTTGTTCGAATGGGCCGAAAAAAACCTGGAAGCATTGTCGGCGGCGCATGTAGTGGGGGTAGAAAATGTGCAGGCCGACTTCTTGAGCCGGGTGAAGGTAGACCCGGGGGAGTGGGTTCTTCACCTGGAGGTCTTCGCAATGCTGGTGCAGCGCTGGGGGACGCCGGTCATGGATCTTATGGCGACCTTTCAGTCAGCTCAAGTAGATCATTTCTTCAGCAGAAGGAAAGAGCGGATGTCAGAAGGCCTGGATGCGCTCATTCAAACCTGGCCAGAGGGGCACCTCCTATATGTGTTCCCTCCATGGGTGTTAATCGGTCGAGTGTTACAGCTTATAGAAAGGCACAAAGGACAGGTAGTCTTAATCGCACCGGATTGGCCGAGGAGACCATGGTATGCAGACCTCATGAGGCTTTTGGTCGCAGACCCGTGGCAGCTTCCCCTGCGGGAGGATCTGTTGTCGCAGGGCCCCTTGCTCATTCCTCAGGTGGCTCGATTCTCGCTTACGTCTTGGCTCTTGAGAGGGCAAGGATGACGGCGAAGGGATATTTGGCGGCGGTGATTTCTACCTTGCTGAAGGCTCGTCGTAGGTTGACCTCGTTGGCTTATATCCGGGTTTGGCGGATTTTTGAGGCTTGGTGTGTGAATAGGCAAATGGTGGCGCTAAAGGCCTCTTTCCCACAGGTTTTGGCTTTCTTGCAGGAAGGTTTTCAAAAAGGCTTGGCGGCTTCATTGTTGCGTGTGCAGTTGGCAGTGTTGTCCTGTTATAGGGGCAAGGTTCGAGGAGTAGCACTTGAGGGCCATCCGGATGTAAAGCGTTTTTGAGAGTGGTATTTCTCTTGAGGCCCCCTTGCACACAAATAGTGCCCGCTTGGGAACTTCCTTTGGTCTTACAGGCGCTGGTGAAAGAGCCATTTGAGCCACTGTCAAGGGAGTCTCTGAAGGATCTTACTCTTAAAGTAGTGTTCTTGGTAGCTATCTGTTCTGCGAGGCGAATTTCAGAGTTGCAAGCTTTATCCTGTCGGAGACCTTTTCTATCCTTTTTGGGATCTAAAGTGGTTTTGAGGCCGGTGCCATCCTTTTTGCCCAAGGTGGTGTCAGCGTTTCATGTGAATCAGGTAGTGTCCTTACCAGTGTTTAGCACAGGCAGTGGAGAACAGCCTTCAGGGCAGTTACATTTGTTGGATGTTCGTCGGGCGTTAAAGAAGTATTTGCGTCAGACAGCCGGCTTCTGTAAATCGGATAGGTTATTTGTTCTCTTTGCAGGACCTCGCAAAGGGGAAGCGGCATCGAAAGCGTCCATTGCGTGATGGGTGAAGAAGGCCATAGCGTCATAAGAACATAAGATATGCCATACTGGGTCAGACCAAGGTCCATCAAGCCCAGTATTCTGTTTCCAACAGTGGCCAATCTAGGTCATATGTACCTAGCAGTTTCCCCAAGAGACACAAGTTCCACAATGCTTGTACTGGGTCAAGCATTGATATCTTCGGTCACTTCTTAATAATGGTTTATGGACCTTTCCTCCAGGAACTTGTCCAAACCTTTTTTAAACCCAGCTACACTAACAGCCTTTACTATATCCTCCAGTAACAAATTCCAGAGTTTGATTACACGTTGAGTGAAAAAATATTTTCTTTTATTAGTCTTAAATAGTTTACCCTGTAGCTTCATTGCATGTCCCCTAGTCTTTCTATATTCTGATAACGTAAACAATCGATCTACGTTTACCCGTTCTACTCCGTTCATTAATTTATAGACTTCTATCATATCTCCCCTCAGCCGTCTCTTTTCCAGGTTAAAGAGCCCTAACCTTTTTAGCCTTTCTTCATAGGAGTATCCTTCCATCCCCTTTACCATTTTGGTGGCTCTTCTCTGAACCTTTTCTAAAATCGCTATATCCTTTTTAAGATACGGCGACCAGAATTGCACACAATATTCAAGGTGCGGTCTCACCATGGAACGATACAGAGGCATTATAATATCTTTTGTTTTATTTTCCATTCCTTTCCTTATCATACCTAGCATTCTATTTGCTCTCTTGGCCGCTGCTGCACACTGGGCCGAGGGTTTTAACATGGTATCCACAATGACGCCTAAATCTTTTTCCTGGGTGGTGGTTCCTAATGTGGAACCTTGCATCGTGTAACCATAGTTTGGGTTGTTCTTCCCTAGGTGCATAACCTTGCACTTGTCCACATTAAATTTCATCTGCCATTTTGATGCCCAGTCTTCCAATTTATCAAGATCCTCTTGCAATTTTTCACAGTCCTCTTGGGTTTTAACAACTTTAAATAGTTTTGTGTCATCTGCAAATTTGATAACCTCACTCATTATTCCACTTTCCAGGTCATTTATGAATATGTCAAAAAGCAGCGGACCTAGCACAGATCCCTGGGGTACACCACTATTCACCTTTCTCCATTGGGAAAATTGGGCATTTAGCCCTACCCTCTGCTTTCTATCTTTTAACCAGTTCCTGATCCACAATAGTACACTGCCTCCTATCCCATGACTCTTTAGTTTTGCCAAAAGTCTCTGATGAGGGACCTTGTCAAAGGCTTTCTGAAAGTCCAGATACACAATATCAACTGACTCACCTTTGTCCACCTGTTTATTCACTCCTTCAAAAAAACATAACAGATTAGTAAGACAAGATCTTCCTTGTCTAAAGCCATGTTGGCTGTCTCCCATTAGGTCGTGACTATCTACATGCTGAGTAATTTTATTCTTTATGATGGTTTCTACCATTTTTCCCAGTACTGACGTCAGGCTCACCGGTCTGTAGTTTCCCGGATCACCCCTGGAACCCTTTTTAAAAATTGGTGTTACATTGGCGATCCTCCAATCTTCAGGTATTAGAGATGATTTTAATGATAGTTCACAGATTACTGATAGCAGGTCTGCAATCTCATATTTCAGTTCTTTCAACACCCTTGGATGTATACCATCCGGCCCAGGTGATTTGCTACTCTTCAGTTTATCTAATAGTTGTAAGACATCTTCCCGATGTATCGATATTTCCTTCAATTCTTCCGCACCTTTAAATACCACTTCAGTCATGGGTAACATCCCTACATCTTCCTCAGTAAAGACCGAAGCAAAGAATTCATTCAGTCTCTCCGCTATCGCCTTGTCATCTCTTAGTGCTCCTTTAACCCCTTTATCATGTAATGGACCAACTGACTCTCTCACAGGTTTTTTGCTACGAATGTACTTGAAAAGGTCTTTATTTCGCGTTTTTGCTTCCGCAGCAAGCTTCTTCTCAAATTCTCTCTTTGCCTGACTTATCAATGCCTTGCATTTGACTTGCCAGTGCTTGTGCTGTTTCCCCAAGCCATATCTTCTAAAAGGTAAGTTGGTACTGGAGGGCCTGAGAGCTCATTCTACCAGAGCTCAAGCGACTTCGTGGGCAGAGTGCAGTTTGGTACCTGTGGCAGAGATTTGTAAGGCAGCTACCTAGTCTTCGCTGAATTCCTTTGTTAAGCATTACTGTCTGGATGTTCAGGCGGGCAGGAACACCTGTTTTGGATTGGCAGTGCTTCAGGCTGCTCTACAGGATCCCTCCCGGTAAGTGCTATCACTGCTCTGTTACATCTCCAGAGTTCGGGACTAGACTTTAGGGATGATAAGGAAGGTGAAATTAGACTTACCTGCTAATTGCTGTTCCTTGAGGAAATCCAGTCTAGTCCCGTATCCCACCCTAGTGAGTCCGGTGGACTATAGCCTGAAGCATAGGAGTCTTACAGGTAAGCTACGGTTAATGACGTGGGAAGATATAGTTCTTTACGGTAGGGTGCAGACTGGGGTATGTGTGTGTGTGGGGATCCACGTCCTTCATGGAAGGGAGGGACAGGCCTCAGCACTTGTCAAACACTGTAAATAAGAGAAGAATTTAAGTGTACATAGTGTTCTCTTGGGTCATAGGCAGTTTTGGTTAGTATGTTTAGTGCATTGGTATCTGTTACTTAATTGTTGCTCCAGGGAGCCTGCTTTGTCAGTAGGTTACTGGAGTGTGAAGGAGGTGTCTGTACTTATGTACCCGTGACATCACAGAAATGACGTTCCTCAGTCTCCAAGCTGCTGGAAGAGGAGCATAAACTCCAGAGTTCGGGACTAGACTGGAGTTCTTCAAGGAACAACAATTAGCAGGTAAGTCTAATTTCACCTGTTTTTACACAAAAAATTCCAGACATTGCTTCTGGGTATCTCTGGCAAGGTCTGGAAAGATTCTCACATTAAAACCACAAAACGGGACCATTCTTTTTTGGAAAAATAACTTCAGAAGACAGTCTCTATCAATCGATAAGGCACAGATAACCAAAAGAGTTGCAGGCAACATTGAATCAATCTGTGATTCTTCTAATAGAGCAGAAATATTTAACATATCCATAACAGCAGGGGCACCCAAAGACTGCTTCTTTCCAAGAGGCAAATAATAAGTTTGCAAAACTGGAGGAATCGTGTCCTTGGGCACCTGCAAGACTTCCATCAAATACTTACAAAACATTTCTCATGCTGAAACAGTAGAAGATTTGGGGAAATTAATAAAACGCAGGTTGGAGGCCCGAGAAGCATTTTCAAGGACCTCTGGCTTAAATCCCTCACTTGGTTTGCAGCTACTACTGGCAGGGTCTCCCAGGATGGACAGGTCTCAGCTGAGGTGCCAGACCAAGACAAACCACCCATCTGGGCACCAGCAGAATGGGATAGTGTTGACGGCGGAGGATCACATTTCTATGACAGCGGCAACAGCATCCAACTTAAACTGCATGGAAGAAAGGCCCGGCAATCTACTTCTGTATCTTGCCATGAAAACCCAATGGATAGTTACAACAAAACAAATTGTGCTATAGTGCTGGAAGATGAGACCCCCAGGTTGGAAGGCACTCAACTAGCTACTGGGGAAGAGCTGAAGACTTTTCAGAGTAAAGCCACCATTTATGATGTGGTTGGATCAAAGCCCTCGGGACGTCTGACTGCTGATGTAGCTGCGCATGAAATGAGAGTCAGAAGCTGTAAAGATGTCTTACACATTGGAACATGGAACGTATGAAGCATGAACCAAGGGTAGTTGGAGGTGGTCAAGAATGAAATGGAATGTGTACAACTTGATCTGTTGGGTGTCAGTGAAATGAAATGGACTGGCATCGGGCACTTTGCATCAGATGATCACATGGTCTACTATGCTGGAAATGAAAGACAAAGAAGAAATGGTGTTGCATTTATAATAAAGAAGAAACTTGCAAGAACTGTAATGAAATACAATGCAGTCAGCGAACGCTTAATCTCTATTCGTCTATGAGGAATGCCTATCAACACAACTATAATTCAAGTATATGCCCCAACAACAGCTGCAGAAGAGAATGAAATTGAAGAGTTCTATGAACAAGTACAAGCTGAAATTGACAGAACATGCAAACAGGATATCCTGATAGTCATGGGTGACTGGAACGCAAAAGTTGGCAACAAAGAAGAAGGCAAAGTAGTTGAAAAATATGGACTTGGCAACAGAAATGAAGCTGGAGAAAGACTGATGGAATTCTGCAAGACCAACGATCTATTCATCTCAAACACCTTCTTCCATCAACACAAGCGGCGACTGTACACATGGACGTCACCCAATGGATTGTATAAAAATCAAATTGACTACATCTGTGGAAGTCAACGATGGAAAAGTTCTATAACATCAACAAAGACAAAAGCTGGAGCTGACTGTGGTACAGATCATCAACTACTAGTATGCAAAATCAAGCTAAAGTTGAAAAAGAGCAAACCACTCATGAATGCAGCAAAATATGACCTTGAGTATATACCACTGGAATTTAAAGACTGCCTGCAAAATTGATTTGCTGCTTTAGATACAAATGACAGAGCTCCAGAAGAGTTCTGGAATGACATCAAGAAGAATGTGTTGGAAGAAAGCGAGAAGTCTCTACAAAAGGTGAAAAAGCAAAAACAGACAAAATGGATGACAGAAGAAACTCTGAAAATTGCCCAGAAACGCAGAGAAGCTAAAGCCAGAGGAGAAAGAAAGACAATAACAGAACCCAACAGAGATTTCCAACGTGCAGCAAGACAGGACAAGGAAAAGTACTACAACGACACATGCAAGGAAATAGAAGCAGAAATATTAGAGGAAGAACAAGATCGGCTTTCCTAAAGCTACGAGAGTTAAAGAAAAGTTCCAGCCTCAAATTGGAATGTTACAAGATGCTCAAGGTTCTATGTTCTATGTTGAATGATGCTGAGAAGATCAAGAAAAGGTGGAAGGAATATACAGAGTTTTATATGATAAAGATCAAGTGGACCAACAGCCGTTTCAACCTGTACCTTATGATCAGGAACCATTGGTGATGAAAGAAGAAGTTGAAACAGCATTGAAAGCCTTATCAAAGAACAAAGCACCAGGCATTGATAGCATTCCCATAGAAGTATTACAGCAATCTGATGCAGCTGTTACCGTACTTACAAGGCTCTGCCAAGAAATATGGAAGACAACATCATGGCCAACTGACTGGAAAACATCTGTGTTTATACCAATACTAAAGAAAAGGTGATCCAACTGACTGTGGAAATTAACGCACAATCGCTCTGATCCCACATGCCAGCAAGATTCTACTGAAGATTATTCAAAAGAGACTACAACTATACCTGGAACAAGAACTCCCTGAAATGCAAGCAGGGTTCAGGAAAGGGCAAGGAACGAGAGACATCATTGCAGATGTGAGATGGATCCTTGAAAAGACTAAAGAATACCAAAAGGATATCTATTTGTGCTTTATCGACTATAGCAAGGCTTTTGACTGTGTAAACCATGAGAAACTCTGGGCCACATTAAGAAGCATGGGTATACCAGAACACCTGATCATACTCTTGCACAATCTCATTAGATTTGACGCTGCTTTTAATAGAAACTGAAATGAGGTAAGCAATAAATTGAAAGCAGAATGAATGAGATAACTGATTAAAAATTCAAAATTCTAGCGAGGCTTGTGACAGCAATTTAGAAAACTTTCACTTTTAAATTTAATTTCTTCATACTGATTTCGAACAGCAAAAAATGAGAGCTGAATAGAGATAAAAAAGATTATGGGAGAGGGGGAATGTATCCATAGATGGGTAAAAAAAATTGTCCCATCTATTTATAGAGGTTTCATCAGTGTGTTATATTTTTGTTGAATGTTGATCATTTGCATACACCTTTGGCTCTTTTAAATTTAGTCATAACTATACCCCAGTCATGGTTTTCTGTGAACCATGTCTCCCTGAACCCACTAAATCCGTCAGCCTGTTCCATTAAAACCTCTAGTTCCAGAACATTTATGAAAAACTGATCCATTTAAATAGCTTTTGTGCAACCTTTGCTATTTAGATTAATGTTTACAAATTTATTGTACTGTATATATTTGATTGTCCCTCACCTAGGATTGTATAGGATAGGCAGATTATAAGAAAATAAAAATAAAATAATAATAGCTAATTAAATAAAGGATGGACTAAAGTAAAATTCACAGGGATTCAAGTCCAGTCCTTGGGACACACCTAGTCACAATGAACATGCATGAGAGAGATTTGCATTCAGTAGAAGCAGTACATGTAAATCTATTTCATACATATCCATTGTGGTTAAACTGAAAATCTGAGTGGCTGGTTGTGTCCTGAGGGTTGAGAGCCCCTGATCCTGAGAGAGTATGCAAATGCCTGTGTAATGTATCTAATCATTCTCACTAAGGATTTTGACTTTTACATAAATGTTTTATTTGTTGAAGCACCACTAAGGAGGTAATCTAGAAGGAGCCGCATTAAGTTACGCACCATCACCTATTTTCAATGAGTTACGCATGTGGATTGATCTTTACGCACGTACTTTAGGTAGTTGCTGTTCTGTAAATATGTGCATCAGGCCGATGGTGCATACTTTTGGAGTGGGTGTGGCAATGGGTGGAACATGGGCATAGCACAAATTTACACTCGCAAGTTATAAAATAGTTACACACATTCTTTACAAATCTAGGTGTGGGTATTTACACCAGCATGTATTTCATCTCTTATGTCCCTATTTTATAAAGGAAAATATGCATATACGTCACTTTATAAAATAGGCATGAAATATGCGGATGCAACGCATGTTAACTCTGCAGAGTTTATAAAATTGCCTTATAAGTCTGAAGAGTAACTTATTGAAGAGACTAACTATAAAATGCTTAAAGGCCCTGAAGGTTATTCTCTCCTTTTCTTCAGAAGGCTATGAGTTCACTGAAAGGCACATTTTACAATAGGATGTCGAAGTACAATCTGGGATGTCAAAACCAGAATGTCTGAAAAAAATACAGGCAAGTGCAAGTTTGTGCATGATTTCAGAAACGTGGACATGCCTGATATAGACGGCTATAAAGACATCTACATAGATGTCCCCAGAATAGCATCTCAGAATGTGGATGTCGAACAACATAAAGGTAAAAGTAGTGGGTTGGAAGTGGGTTTGCCAGGGTTCAAATCCCAGTGTAGGTCTTTGTGATCTTAGACTAGTCACTTAACTCTCCATCTTCTCTACACTCTCTGTATGTTTTAAGACCAAAATAAGCACTGCAGCAGGTATAAATGTGGATGTGCACACAAACGTCCTTGTCATTCCTGAAATTGAACGGAGATATCTAAGACCATAACGCCTCCCCAGACATGCTCCCTCTCCTACTTGGACATCCATAAACATCATTTATGAAATGACTGCAGAGACATCTCCATGATTTCAACGTCCATGTGCACCTCTTTAGAGTCCTACATCAAGACTAAGCCTTTTAAAATGACCTCCTGAGTGTGTCAGGCGTCATCCAGCCCCTTAATGTACCCTCACCCTCACTGAGATCACTGGAGACAGCTACTGAAGATACCATGATCTGTAAAAAGTTTTCTTTGTGCTGAACAAAAGCTTCCACTCTGTTTTGGAGAAGAGAGTAGGAGTGGGGATGAGAGTTTTCTGCCTCTACAGAAGACAACAGTGTATTAGTTTGCATTGGTTTTGGACATACCTCAAGAGATCTATATTATCTTTCTTTGCAGAGCCTTCTCTTGCTGGGACAGATATTGAGCTCCAGACCATAGAGAATAACATGGTGAGCATAGAAACTTTCTTCAAAGCCTGGCTGCATGACCATGGAAGTGACAAGGAGCACCTTCAACTCCTGCTTCCCTCAGGCTGCTTTTCGGTCACTTCTAGCAATAATCCAAGTAAGTTCTCATCATCACAGCTCTCACTTTTATGACCTTCAGAGCTGAGCTTTGGCCTACCGTGTTTATCTCTATGTGTCTTTTCAGTATCCATCTATATTAGATACTGTATATAATAGCAGAAAGGGATTTTCCGTCTGTCTGCACAGCCAATGGCAAATTTCTACTCTAGCTGAAACCAGTGATAATTTTCATTGCAGAAGTAAGCAAGGAAGATTTCTAATCTAATAATAGCCTAAGCTGTCCATCGCATACACACAAACACTCTCTCTCTCTGAGGGAAATTTCCGAAAGTCAGTCATTTGGGCGAATGGCTATTCAAAAAATATGTGACTGTCAGGAGAAAGACTGACAGTGGGAAAGAGAAAGAGAGAGAATAGCTAGTGGCAATGAGGGGGATTGCTGAAGTGCAACTGCTGGGAATCATGGTGGATTCAGAGACAGTATGCTTGGTTCTGGACTTGCAGCAGGTTCCACTAATGTACCATAAAGATGATACCATTATATCTGTATCTTTGAACAAGCTAGCAAATATTTTGTTCATGTTGCAGGCGATTGTCATATTACTGCTATAAGAATCACCAGATATGATCACCCTCAGATTCCACGTCTGTTTGGTGATTGTCATTACCTCATCCTTGTCATGAACTGTTCCCTTGAGTTTCTTCCTTCCAAACACTTTTTACAACTTGCTGTTATCTCTTGAGAAACTCTGATTGTAGCTTCTAACACAAATAATATTGATTTTTTACGTATACCAATTTATAAAAACATGTGGGTGGTAAAACGATATTTCTCTCCCATCCACACTAGTACAAAATATTGGGAACTATGGTGGTCAACTGTCCTGCAGGAGGAAGGGAAATCCCATTTCTGGATTAAAAGAAATAGCCATTTTTCCTGTTCTGTTCCACACTATATCTATGTAGTTCAATGCATATCAGTGGAGCTTTATGTCATGTCTTCCAGTCTTGTTGCATCATCATGAAACTGACTCACAAAGTGACTTCTGAAACTTGGCCGCCCTCATAGCAGCTGCAGTTCTCTATTGTCCCTGAATCCAGGTTCACAAGCAGATTCTCATTTTTTTCATACATTGTTACTTCTTTCTTTGCAGTGTGTGTGAAGTGTGACATGCAAGAGAGGATCCTAGATCCAGCTCTGCTGTCCGGCACAGCCTTTGATGGAGCTGGAAAGGCAAGCAGTAGCAGAGATGCAAACACATCCTGCAAGATGGCACCTGGACAGATGGCGCCCCTCCACAAACTCCAAATCATGAAGTATGTGCTGAAACTATCATCTGTTTGGCCTGCAGGTCTACACATATACACGGGGAATAAACATAGCCACTTTATGAGAAATAGATTGTATATCAGCAGTACCACAGCTGAAGAATGTAGTGTTATATGCTGAAAAAGTAAGAAACGCCTCTTCTGTTTCCATCAGGGCCTGGCCAACCATGAGGCAAACTAGGTGGCTGCCTAGGGCAGCAGCTTCGGGGGGAGGAGGGGGGGAGAGCAGGGCATTCAAAGCCAAACAGTAGAATCTGACAATCAGTGGAGGGCGTAAGGCTTAAAATATGCCTAGGGTGCTAATTGAACCAACTCTGGGGCCAACCCTGCTTTCCAGATAGCAACTAGTATGAAATATGGAAAAGGAATTATTGATCAAATCTATGTTAACATAATTACTTGCTCTTTGTAAATTTAATTTATTATAGGGTAAACCCTCAGCCAACATTTCCTTGTACGGCCTAGAGTGCTCTTTTCATTCCATGGGCAACACATCACATTTTATTTATTTATTTACATTCTCTTATATACCGCGCTATTCTGCATCAGTGCGGTTTACATTGAACAAACTGAAATTACATTGAACAGGGCATTATAACTTGGAGATAACTATCTTACAGGGAACATGGGCAATGGAGGGTTAAGTGGCTTGCCCAAGACCACAAGGAGCACCTGTGGGACTAGAAACCCCAGTCCTTCAGGCCCAAGGTTGCTGTCCTCTAGTGGGATACATTTAATTTATCATTAACATTTGCTAAGATTGATCATTGTCTTCGCTACCACCAACCATTGTTGTATGACAGCTGGAGTAAGTGGGGAGGGGCACAAAACATCAAAAAAATTGCAAGGGTAGACTTCCCAGTAGGCAGAGTAGGCAAACCCCTTGGGGCAGTCACACTGTTACCATTGGTTGGTCCCTAATATAGGAAGTGATGTTCCTTCACAGTGCCAGGCTTATTTTAGGCTGGCTAGTTATTTTTTTTATTTTATTTATTTATTTAGACAGATTTGTATACCACCTTATCCTACAATCAAAGTGGTTACATCACAATTGGAGGGTTACATTTAACATGTGGGTACTTTACAACATTTAACATGAGGGTATTTAGCAACATTTAGACAGCACAATTGGAGGATTACATTTAGCATGAGGGTACTTAACAACATTATATAATGAACTCGTAATTCTAGTTGGGATGATTGGGTATTGAGTTGGTGGGGGACGTTGCAATACCATTCGGGTGGGGACTGTTGTCTGTCTGCTCATAGATTTCTGTAAAGAGCAGGGTTTTAAGAGCCTTGCGGAAGTCTGTGATGTCTTTTAATGCCCTCAGGCTCGTTGGGAGGGAGTTCCATAGTGTGGACGCCAGTAGTGATGGAGCTCTTTTTGAACTATTTTGTTTAGTCTTGTGGTATCCTGCAGGTATGCCGATCACGATGTCATTATTGGTCCTTCTTGGTCTATTACTGATATCCCTTGTTATGATATCTTGGAGTGCATCTGCCGAGAGATGGTGGATGATTTTGAAGATGATAAGGATTGTTTTAAATTTTGCTCTGGCCACCATTGGGAGCCAGTGTAGTTGCTGTAAGACGGGGGTGATGTGCTTAGTTCTTGGAGTGTCTGTAATGATGCGTGCTGCAGTGTTTTGCACCATCTGGAGTGGGTGTAAGGTCTACTGAGGGAGGCCTTGATATAACGAGTTTCTGTAATCAAGCAGAGGCGTGATGAGTGCTTGGCACACTGTGCGGAAGTGGTCCTGGCGGAGTGATGGCTTGATCTTTCTTATGGTCTTCAAACGTTGATAGGCCTTGCTTGTGGTTTTGGTGATATGAGATTTCAGGTTCAGAGTTCTGTCCATTGTGATGCCCAGGTACTTAACTTCATCTTTGACTACTATGAATTTGTTTAGAATGCTGATAGTCTGTGATGGAATGAAGGTAGGGTTCCTTGTGATGAACATTGCCTCAGTTTTATCGTAGTTGACCGTCAGATTATTGGCTGTGAGCCAGGCATTCATGTCTTCAAGGCATTTGGTTATTGTTATGGTGTTAAGTGCTAGTAGGTTGATTGGAGCATGCACCATGATATCGTCAGCATAGATGTGATAGTGGAGTTTGTGTCGTTTGATGATGTTGCATATGGGTTGGATGTAAATATTAAAGAGCATTGATGACAGGGCTGAACCTTGTGGTATTCCCTGCGTGACGGGGAACTGCAATGATTTCTTTTGGGCGCATTTGACTTATTGCATTTGATCTTCCAAGTAGGAGGTGAACCATTTCAGGGTATTCTTGCATAGTCTTATCTGTTGCAAGCGCTGCAGTAATCTGGTGTGGGACACCGTGTCAAAGGCTGCCGAGATGTCCATGAACACTAGCATGAATCCGTTCTTTATGTTATCTATGCCTCTTAGGAGGTTGTCAAAGAGGGAAGTGAGTAGCGTTTCCACGCCATGCTGGGGTTTAAAGCCATGCTGATGGATGTCCAGTGGGGTGTTCATGTCAATATGGTCCTGGAGTTGCCTTTGCACTGTCTTTTCAATGATTTTTGCAAGGAATGGTAGGCTGGAGATGGGACGGTATGATTTTGGTTCCGATGGGCTTAGGTTGTTGCTTTTAAGTATCAGTCGTATCATGGCATGCTTGAGGAATTGCGGCATGTATCCTTGTTGGAGTGAATCTTTGACGATTTTGTGAATGTGATGGAAGAGCTGGCTTCTTGTGATTTTGACTCAAGCCACTGGGCATGGGTCTGATGGTGAGGTTGTTGTGTTGAGTCCATGTATTATGTCCTCTACTTGATGTGTTGATGGTATGCTGAAGTCCTCCCAGGTTTGATGTTGCTCTTTCATTTCATGGTCATCTGTCTGTAGTGTGATGGAGCAGTTCTGAGTGGTGTTTTTCGCTTTCATGTAGTCTGCAAATTCATGTGGGTCAAGATGGTGGGTACAGTGCTGCATGGTGTCCTTAGTGAGCTTTTGGACAATGCTAAAGAGTTCTCTCGGTCTGTTGACAGATTTCATGATTAGGATGGTGTGGTGCTGCTGTTTACGCTCATTTATCAGATTGTTATATTCCAGTAGCTTGGCTCTGTATAGAGTCAGGGAGTTATGCGACTTGTTCCGCCTCCATTTTCTCTCCAGTCTTCGGAGAGTGCGCTTTGCATCTCTGATATCACTTGAGTACCAGGAGGCGTTGGGTCTCCTTCGTGCTTGTGGTTTTGTACTCATAGGGACTGATGCAGCATTAGATATTATGGCGTTCTATTTCTCTATGCTTAGGTCAAGGCTGTTGCATTCCTGCTGGAGTTGTGGAATGATTTTGTCTATGAATGAGTCTTTATTGAAGGCTCTACAACGCCTGGTTATACTCTCATCTTCCATGTTTGGTGGGGTTATTCAGGGTCAGGGTGAATTCTATCACGTGATGATCTAACCAAGGGACCGGTGTGATTGTTGGTGTTGTGGCCTTGCCCTGTTCTACCAAGTGCATGGGAATAAAGACCATATCCGGAGTTGTGCCATGCTGATGTGTTGGGGCGTTGATTGTCTGGCTATATTTTAGTGACTCCATGGCTTTTAAGAATGTTGTGGCTTCCTTGGTGGGTGCGGAGGTCAGGTTGTAGTCTCCTAGTACAATGAGGGGTTTATGTTTTGTGCTATGTGCACATATTGCTTCAAGTACCGTGGAGAGATGTTCAGTTGTGGCTCCAGGAGGCCTGCAGGTGAGGGAGACACTTAAGTACTTGTTAGCTATGGTTATTGTGTTGGATTCAATCGTATTAGTGGTAGAGATAGTTTTAAATCTGTATTCCTTTCTGGCCAGTATTAGCATACCTCCTCCTCTCTTTTGTTCTCTGATGCAACTGAATGCTGAGTAACCTGTAGGGTTTCTTGGTTCAATATTACCTGGTCTGAGTCATCTAGTCTCAGTGATGCAGACTATATCCAGTTTTTTGTCGAGGATAGTGTTCGGTTTGTTCCTGATTGATACAACATTGGGATATGGTGATCCCTCTGGGCCACTGCAACTTGCAATTTCAGAGGGGGGCTTCCCCAGGAGGTTGCAGTTTCAAAGAGGAACTACTTCCTATAGTACCTCCAGCTGGAGGGAAGCAGCTGGTTGTCCCATTGCCTTGTGGAAGCCAGAGGGTTAAATTTATCATTGGTAAGAAGATGTCCGTCAGTATTCATTTTATTATCTCAATTACACTCATCACCAAGAAAGTGGTGCTGAGTGCTATTTATTTAACAACCAGGGGTCACCTGAAATACAGTACTGCACCAGCAAATGAAAATACCTATGTAACGTTTGTCGGGTTAAACGATCAGGAGGAGAGTCAGAAACCACTCCGCTCGTATGATTGTAAAGCCTTTTTTATTATTTTTTTATATACAGTGAAGAAACGTATCTGAAAAGCAACATCCCTCCAAAAGCAGTTAGTTCCCACAAACATGCATGTTTCAGGCCGACTCTGGGCCCTGCTTTAAGTGTCAGACAGGCTGTGAACTGCAGTGTGCTTAATTTGAAACAAGATTGGTGAGGTTTAATTTGAACTTCGGGTTTTAACAACATTTGGCGTTCAGTACTGCCAGGGAGTTCCCATGATTTGGCGATTCCCTCATTTGCCATTGTTCCTCCTCTGCACCTCCCAGTTCACAGCTTGTCTGATACTTGAAGCAGGGCCCGGAGTTGGCCTGAAACATGCATGAATACTGACAGTCACTATGTATAAAAAATAATAAAAAGAGCTTTACAATCATACGAGCAGATTGTTTAACCCGACAAATGTTACATAGGTATTTTCATTTGCTGGTGCACTACTGTGTTTCAGGTGACCCCTGGTTGTTGGATTCTATTATTGAGGTTATCCTGTTTTTGGAGGTTAAGGGCTTGAGAGCTATTTATTGACAGCTCTGTCTGTGTCCTGGGCCACCACAGACTCTGCAGATAAAACAAGCGAGTTTTATATATAGAGTGATAAATTTGTATTTTTCTTGAAACATTTAGGGCAGGTTCTCCAGATTAATATTACATCTGATTCTTGCTCATATTTAGAAACTTAAGAACCAGTGGTCAGGTCTTGAGAGATTTCCTTGTGATAATTAATGTTAATCCGTCACAACTGCTGCTACAGCTAAACAAGTTATTCAGTCAGTAACTATAACAGCACTTGCAATTAACCATTAATGCAAGAAAAACTGAAACATACCACTCTACATGAAAAATATAATAAAGATTTTTAGAATGTCTATAAACTCAATAGTAAGAAAGTCACATGGAACTCTTTATGGAAACCTTGAGGCAGATGTACTAAAGGACATAAAGGGGCATGTTTTCTAAAGTGTATGAATGTTTACCACATGCTAAGCAGCTAGTATGGGATCGCAGTAATTACTAGCGCACACTATCTGCTTAGTCGTGATGGGACGAGGACTGGACGGGTCAGGGCAGAGAGTGGGCGTTGACTGAACATTGCGGTTAGTGCAGTCATGAATAGTGTGTGCTTGCTGTCACTGTTTCAGTTGGTGTGGGTGCCCTTATTGCCACATCAGTGATACAAGTGAGGGCCAGCAGCCTTGCAGTAGACTAGGTGGGACATTATCCACAAGTGGGCAAAAAGTATTAAAATATTTCATGAATTTATCAGTTTTTCCAACTGAAATTATGCCCTGCTCTTTGATGCTTCCCCCCCCCCATCCCCAAGAATTGAGTAAGCATACCCTGACATGTTCCAGAGATCTCTTGATGACCTTCCTTTTTTTTGGGGGGGGGGGGGTGGTTTCTTTTATCTCCAGGAACAAGCAGGAATGTAGTCTTCACATATGGGTATCGTCGATACCGACGGAGCCTGTGCGGGAACGCTCCCCAGTGTACAATAGGAAAGCTTTTGGGAGCATCCCACAGCGCCTGTGAGCTGCCTTCCCACCTTTCCCAACTGTCCCTCTCCAGTTCTTCGTTTTCCGTGGAGCTGACAGGTCACACATCCTGTCACCGCAGAAAAAAACCCCTTCTATTCTTTTTTGTGGTTGCGTCTGCCTTCCCTCGACGCTAAACCGATACCGCCGGTTCTTCTTTATTTTCTTCTTTAAAAAAAAAAAAAACACAACAACTTTCTTCTGGAGTCTTTCCAGTAATTTTTCTCTTCAGGTACCATGCACCATTTTGGGCACTAGGCCCAACTTTTTCTTCAAAATGGAAAAACCCGCTTCGGGTTTTAAAAAGTGTTCTTAGTATGGCGGTACCATCTCTGTCACCGACACCCATGAGTGGTGCCTCAAATGTTTAGGTCCGGACCACTCTATCTCAGAGTGTGTTGCCTGTGGGATGATGTCGAAAAGGGGCCAGCAGAACCGAGCTGCTAAACTTAGCACCCTTTTTCCCTCTGATGCAGCCTCCGTGACATCGACGTCTTCCAGGGCTTCGCCTTCCTCCCATGGATCTCAGGTAACTAAACATAAATCTAGCCGGTCCTCAAAGGGTAGATCTCCTTCTAGACAGCGAGATGCCTTTGGCGTTGCCCTTGAGGGACTTTCACTGGCAAAATTGCCCCAGCAGGAGGCTTCGGCTTCCAAAGCACTAACAGGGCTCCAGGATGTTCTCGAGGCTTCAACCTCGACAGAACTACTGGTGCCATGCTCTGGGGTACCGGCCGTTTCATCCGGTACTGATACCCAAGCATCGGCAGGGTCGATAGACCAGAGATTCTTGGCTATTAAACGCAGTCTGGCGGCTCTTCTCATGGCCTCGATGCCTCTGAAACCGCTTCAGACAATTCAACCGGTACCGGCACCGATTCCGGTACCGGCACTGACTGCATCGACATCGGCAGGTATTCTACCGGGACTGAGTCATGCGTATCCATCCAGTATCAACAAGTCGGTACTGGACCACTCTGATGCCGACTTCGATTGGTACCGGTACCGTGCTTTGCACGATCACCCGGATTGGAGATACTTCGAATCCTCAGATGAGTCTGAAGACTCTGAAAGCTCTGCCGATACCAGAGTACTTCTTCCTGAGGATTCCTCTTCTCCTCAGCGTAGGATGTCTCCACCAGGGGATTTGTCCTTTCAGGATTTTATCCGAGATGTGGCCCGAGGTCTTTCCATCACAGTGGCTCCTGAAAAAGAGCCTAGGGCAAAGGAATTAAAAATCCTACTATACCCTAAAGCTCCCAAGGAGGCAGCTACCTTACCTATTCATGAGATCTTGCATGACCTAATGTTAAGGATGTGGGAAACACCTCTAACCACATCTCCTCACTCTCGAAGACTCGACACCATGTATCGAGTGCCTCCTTGTCCTGGGTTTCAGAAGACTCAGTTACCACACCATTCCATGGTGGTGGAATCAGCTATGAGAAGGATAAAGAGTGCAAAAAGGCATGCATCTAATCCTCCAGGACGTGAGTGTAGGACTCTTGACGCCTTTGGACTTCGAACCTTCCAGGCTTCCATGCTTTCTGCTAGGATCAGTTCCTATATCTTATATATGGGAATGTTCCTTAAGGAGGTCACAGGAGACTTAGAGCTTATGAGCC
Source organism: Ichthyophis bannanicus (assembly GCA_033557465.1). Lineage (NCBI taxonomy): Eukaryota > Metazoa > Chordata > Amphibia > Gymnophiona > Ichthyophiidae > Ichthyophis > Ichthyophis bannanicus. The sequence continues at coordinate 1,190,190,639 of CM066032.1, forward strand.
CTCTCCTTCCTGATGATAAGAGGCAAGATTACCTCGCCCTTGTCAAACATGCTCAGGATGTTTCCAAGTTTGTGAATCGTGCAGCCTTGGACTCCTTTGAGTGCATAAGCAGAACTTCTGCTATTGCCATAGGTGCATGTAGGATTGCCTGGCTCCAGGCATCTGACTTGGAAATTTGGGTACAGGATAAACTAGGGAATATTCCTTGCACAGGAGAGAATCTCTTTGGCAAGAATTGGCAGGAAAAAGCTAATGAGATAGATGCTGACAATATCACTCTGGATAGATTGTCTAAATCTACAGCTGATCCTGTGAGGAAAAAATCCTCTAAGAAGCCATTCTTCAGTAAGAAGAAGAAGTTTTACCCCTCCTATACCCAACAGGGGCATCGTTTAGGTCAGTCTGCCCAAAAGGGACAGCAGCAAAAAACCTAGACTAAGAAAGACAAAAGCAGCTAAGCCTCAACCGGCTCAGCAGACTCAGCCTCCACAGGGGCTTTGACTTCTATCTAGAGAACTTTGCCTGCCTGGCCCTGAACGGCCCAGAACCTTCCACCATACCAGGAAGGTTATGTCATTTTGCCCCCAGATGATGTCAGATAACAGCAGAAAATTGGACCCTGTCTATTGTAAGAGAGGGATACAAGTTTCATTTCCTCAGCATGCCCCCTCCTACATTGGTAAAACAGTTCAATTCTCAGACCTCTCTCAACGACTAGTTAGGTCAAGAGGTTACTGTGCTTCTTGCCCAAGGGTCAATAGAAGAGGTACCCATTCCCCAACGGGGTACAGGGTTTTACTCCCCCTATTTCCTTATTCCAAAAAAACAGGAGGACACATACCTATTTTAGACCTCAGAGAATTGAACAAATTCCTGTTCAAAGAGAAGTTCAAAATGATTTCTCTAGGAACTCTGCTGCCATACCTTCAGAGTCAGGATTGGCTTTGTTCTGTAGATCTCAAGGATGCGTACATTCATGTTCTCATCCATCCAACTCATCGAAACCTCCTTCGCTTTCTGTTTCAGGGGAAGCACTACCAATACAGGGTTCTTCCTTTTGGCCTGGCCTCTGCACCAAGGGTGTTCACAAAATGCACGGCTGTGGTGGCAGCATTTCTCCGCACCCTAGGAATATTTGTCTTCCCTTACTTAGACGACTGGCTCATTCAAGTCCCTTCAGAGCCAGAGGCCAGGGTTGCTCTCTCTCGCACAATGCGCATCCTTCAGTATTTGGGACTTGTCATAAACTTCCCAAAATCCAGCCTTGCTCCCATTCAGTCCCTGGAGTTTATAGGAGCTCTGCTGGATACCAGACAGACAAGGGCTTACCTTCCCCAGGCCCTCTGTCTTCTCATTGTGCAGTTAGCTTCCCAAGAAGTGCTAAAACCTCACCTCACTGCTCGGGAAATGTTACAGTTGCTAGGCCACATGGCATCCACCGTGCATGTGGTTCCTTATGCTCATCTTCATATGAGGGCAGCCCAATGGACTTTATCCACTCAGTGGACTCAGGCGTCAGGTTGCCTGTCGGACAAAATAGCAAACTCAGTTCGCCTTATTTTGTCCCTCCAATGGTGGCAGTCACCCCAAAAACCTTTTGGTGGGGTCTCCTTTTCAGCAACCCCCACCCCAAGCCACTCTAACAACAGATGCCTCACAGGTGGGTTGGGGAGCCAAGGGTCAATAGAAGAGGTACCCATTCCCCAACGGGGTACAGGGTTTTACTCCCCCTCTACCCAAGGTACCTGGACTCCACAGGAGGCCTATCTATATATCAATCTCCTGGAACTCAGCGCAATCTTCCTTGCTCTTTGAGTATTCCACACCCAGCTCAGCTACAAGACAGTCCTAGTTCAAATGGACAATCAAGTAGCCATGTTCTATGTGAACAAGCAGGGTGGAACTGGCTCTCTGTCCCTATGCAACGAATCTTTGCGACTATGGGCCCTTGCCAGAGAGCATCAGATTAATCTCCTTGCGGTGTATCTTCCAGGCATTCAAAACTCTTGGGCAGACAGACTCAATCGAGTTCTGCTTCCACATGAATGGTCTCTCCATGCAGACCCGGTGGCCAAAATTTTTCAAGTTTGGGGAACCCCGGACATAGGCCTCTTTGCAAGTCCGCTGAATGCCAAACTTCCCTGGTTCTGTTCCAGAATTCCGGCTGAGGGTTGTCAGACCAGGGATGCTTTCCTCCTCCATTGGGGCCAGGATGTCCTGTATGCCTTTCCACCCATTCCCCTAATTCCCAAAACCCTGTTCAAGCTTCAGAGAGACAGAGGACATATGATTCTCATAGCTCCACATTGGCCAAGGCAAATGGGGTACCCCCTGCTCCTACATCTCTCTCAAGCTCTGCCTCTGGAGTTAGGATCTGCTCCAGATCTCCTTTCCCAGGAGGACGGGATGCTGTGGCATCCCAATCCCCAGTCTCTCAATCTCAGGGCCTGGTTGCTGAAAGCCTAGAACTTCACGGTCTTAACCTTTCTCAGCAGGTAAAGGATATCCTTTATGCTTCCAGGAAGCCTTCAACAAGACGCTCTTATGCATTCAAGTGGAAAAGGTTTACCATATGGTGCTCGCAGAAGGGTCTTAACCCTCTTGCGATACCTCTGGAATCATTACTGGAGTATCTCCTTCATTTATGTAATGCAGGACTTAAGACAAATTCATTGAGAGTTCATTTGAGTGCTATTGCAGCTTCTTTCAAGCCTCTAAATTGACAACCTATTTCCTCTCATCCTCTCATAGCGAGATTTATGAGAGGCCTGCTTTTAACTAAGCCTCCCATTAAGCCACCACCGGTGGCATGGGACTTTAACCTAGTTCTTGGGCAGCTCATGAAGCCGCCTTTTGAACCATTAGCTACTACCTCTTTGAAATTCCTTTCCTGGAAGGTCATCTTTCTTATTGCAATCACCTCAGCACGTCGCATCAGTGAATTGAAAGCGTTGGTGGCTGATCCTCCTTTTACAAAGTTCCATCATGATAAGGTAGTCCTTAGAACTCATCCACACTTTATGCCAAAGGTGGTGTCACCTTTTCATTTAAATCAAGCGGTTTACCTTCCTGTATTTTTCCCAAGGCCTCACGCCTCAAATGCAGAAAGGAATCTTCATACTTTGGACTGCAAAAGGGCTTTGGGCTTTGGACTTTGGACTTTTACTTGCAAAGGACACAGCAACATAGAAAGTCCTCTCAACTCTTTGTTGCTTTTGATCCTAGTCATTTGGGACTTCCAGTCTCCAAAAGAACACTGTCCAGCTGGATTGCACAGTGTATTTCTTTTGCCTATGAGAGTAAGAACCTTCCTCTTGAAGGCCATGTCATAGCTCACAATGTGAGAGCCATGGCAGCCTCTATGGCTCATCTTCACTCTGTGTCTATCAACGACATCTGTTGAGCAGCTACTTGGGCTTCAGTTCACACCTTCACAGCCCATTACTGCTTAGACAAGGACCCCCGCCGGGACGCCTTGTTTGGTCAGGCTGTTCTTCAACACCTGTTCCATACTTGATCAACTCTTATCCACCATCCCTGGTAGGATGCCAGAGATCCATTGGGGGGAAGTGGAGCCCTTTCACAGGGGCACACAACTTCTGAGGCCTTCTCCCTGGCATCTGTAGCTAGGGAGTCCCCATATGTGAAGACTACATTCCTGCTTGTTCCTGGAGATAGCATAGTTACTCACCTGTAACAGGTGATCTCCGGGAACAGCAGGAATTTAGTCTTCACAACCCACCCACCTCCCTAGGAGTTGTATCTCTCTATCTCTCTTTCCCTCTCTCTTTGTCTCAGCTTTAAACTCAACTGGAGAGGGACAGTTGGGAAAGGCGGGAAGGCAGCACGCAGGCGCTGTGGGATGCTCCCAAAAGCTTTCCTATTGGACGCTGGGGAGCGTTCCCGCGCAGGCTCCATTGGTACCGACGATACCCATATGTGAAGACTAAATTCCTGCTGTTCCCAAAGATCACCTGTTACAGGTGAGTAACTATGCTTTCTTCGCTTTCACTGCAAGTGTGTCATAAACCTGCAGGGATAAAGTTTTGTTTTCTTAGAGATTACACATTTGGAGAAATTTTTGTCGGATAGACAGGTGTAATCGGATTGGAAGGGGTGTAGAGAGTATTTGTTGTCTCCTCTGAATGTGGCATAAGTTGGCCTAATTTCTCCTGTGTAGTTTCTTGTTTATTGTATACTGATGTTGTTCTCTTGATGTGGGCTTCACCATGTTTTATTTTGCTCGGTAGTTGCCTTTTGCATCATGGTTTTCTCTGTTTTTGTGGAATGCAAATATTTCAAAATGCTTAAATAATAAAACAAAACAAAAGACCTATAAAAATTGAGGACCTTCCTCTTTGCCTCAATATTTCCAGCACCTGGTAGACAGCCATACAGTAGTTCGAGAGGGCATAACAAGAAGCTGCAAGGGGTTAAACTGAAAGGCAATGCCAGGAAATACTTTTTCACTGAAAGGATGATGGACGTGGTGGGGGTAAATACAGTGACAGAATTCAAAATGGCATGAGAGAGACATAGTGGATCCCTTTATAGCAAAAGGATAAAATAAAAATAAACATAACTCTCTCTTATATCTCAACAAATAGGGGTGACCTACACAGAGCGATGGGTACACCCCTAAACAAATGCATGGGAAGGGGTGACCTGCACGGAGCGGCAGGTGCACATACTCTTGCTGCCTTGCTGGACAGACCACATGGACCATACTGGTCTTTATCTGCCATAATATACTATGCCTGGTCTGGCTTTGTTAATTTTTTTCTTAGAGAATTTGGAAAACAGAACTGACTCCCTGACATAGACCAGGGCTGCACATTACTGTATTGGGGATCCTATTGAAAAAAAAATCCTCTCATGGCAGTCCCATCCAGCAGAACCCTTAGGTGGGGGAGAAGGCCTCTGTGGGAATACCGCGAGCCATTTGATCGGTCGCAGTGTTTCCTGGCAGCAGCGGTCTCTTTGTGGGAGTGGAATGTTTGGCAGCTGCCTGCCCTGCTTCTATTGCCATAAGTACCTTGGGTTGGCTTTTTCTTTCCTATCGCAGTCTTCCATCATTCCATCGCAGTCTTCCATCATTCCTATCGCAGTCTTCCATCGTGCAGAGGGGGGCCGATTCCAAGACAGCAAGCATGCCATCCTCGAAGCTGACATGTGTTGCTTGCGGCACTCGTCGGTGCTCTCTCTCTCCAATGGGCTGCTGAAAGGCCTGTGAGACAGAGAGCCGGGAACAAGAGGATGGTCAGCTTCTCACATTGGGAGGGGAGGGGTTGGCTGGGACGCTCCTGTTGAGCATTCAGAGACTTCTGGCCTTTCTCCCCAATGGCAGGAAACTTCCTGCTTTTCTCTGATGGTGGCCATTTTGGAGCCTTCTGCCAATCTGGCAGTCATTTCTGGAAAGCAAACTGCGCTGGCAGTCAGAGAGGAGGAGGGAGCTTCTCTGGAGAGAACTCCCTATTTTCCCTGGAGTTTATACTTTTGCTCAGTTGGGCATACAACTTAGATAGGGCGCAGACAGGGCCTGGAAAAGGCCCTGGTGACAACTAGGATCTTGGGCTCCAAGAGGGATGCACAGCTCTCAGGAGAGCAGTCTCTGGCTGAATGATTGTGATCGGCAGAGGTTTTGGAGAAGGATTACTGTTCTTCCATTTTGAAGAGAAGTCCCTCGAGGAACCCTTACTGCAGGGCATGCACACTATACAAAATTCCTTCCCGGTTCATAAGACCATGATGCAGATGACTGAGGCCAAGTGGGAGCTGCCAGAGGGAGGGCTGCGGAGAGGATGAGCGATGGCTCTACTGGATCCCATACCGCTGGCTGAGAAGGAGCTGTTACAGATCCCAAAAGTGGAATCATTGGTTACAGCTGTCACAAAAAAACCACCATCCAGATGGAGGGGGGTATAACCCTCAAAGATCCTCAGGACCAGCATCTCGAATCCTTATTGAAGCAAGCATTCAAGGTCAATGACCTCTCCCTGCAAGCCTACATTTGCAGAGCATACGTGGCACGAGCCTGCGTGCGTTGGGTGCAGGTCCTGCTCAACCTCATGCATGATGGGGTCTCAAAACCTGTAGAGACCTCTAAGTTGGAGTCCTCTTCGGCCTACTTGGCTGATTTCTGCTGTGACCTGGTGCGAGCCTCCTCCAAGAGCATGGCGCTGGTTGTAGTGTCTAAGCGTTTTCTGTAGTTGCATAATTGGGCAGCCGATGTGTCCTTCAAGATTAGGTTAAGTAAGCTCCCCTTTAAGGGTAAGCGTCTGTTTGGCGACACTCTTAAGGAGTTGGTCAAAGATCTGGGGGAGACCAAGGGAGCAAGGCTGCCAGAGGATAAGCCTCGGGGAGGCAAAGGGCAGCAACAAGAAGTTCGGAGGCGGCCCATGTGATTTATGACGCTTTCAAGCGGTGCGCTTTCCTCCTTCACAGCGAGGTCACTTCCCGTACCAGGGGCAGTCCTTTCAAGATCAAGGTACATCCCAGAGCTATTACACAGGATCCTTTCCCTGTCACAATGAAGTAAGGGGGCCCAAGAGGCAGTAGAGTGCATCGGAGGAATATTGTAGCGTTTTTACCACTCCTGCGTCCAAATCACCTCAGATCAGTGGGTCCTGGAGTTAGTTCATGAAGGGTACACCCTAGAATTCCAGCACCACTCTCAGATGCGTTTATGGTCTCTCCTTGCAAAGTGCTGGGAAATTCGCAGGTGGTCGAGCGGACGCTTGAGCGCCTTCTGGCACTGGAAGCCATAGTCTGGGTGCCGACAGACTAATGTGGCACCAGTTGATACTCCATCTATTTCATGGTGCCTAAAAAGGAAGGTTTCTTTCAGCCTATTCTCAATTGCAGGCACATCAACAGGGCCCTAAGGGTTCCCTGATTCCATATGGAGATGCTGCGCTCCGACATGGTGGCTGTGCAAAAAGGACAGCTCCTGGCAGATTTGGACCTTACCAAGGCATACTTGTGCATTCCGATCAGCCCCAACCATCAGTGGTTCCTCCAGTTTGCAACATCCATGGGGCATTTTCAGTTCCGAGTGTTGCCTTTTGGCTTGGCTACAGCACCCAGGATGTTCACCATGGTGATGGTAATAGCAGCTACAACACTCCGGAGGAAGGGAGTTCTCATTCACCCTTATCTGGACGACTGACTCATTCAGGCAAAGTCAGAGAAGAGAGCCGAGAGGTGACTCAGCAGGTGTTATTGTTCCTGCAAAGCTTCTGTTGGGCCATCAAGTTCACCAAGAGCAAATTGACTCTAGCTCAACAATTGGTGTATCTGGGGGCCCGTTTTGACATGAAGCACGCCTGGTGTTATTACCGGAGGAAAAAGTGAACAAGTTGCAAGGTCTTCTGCACCAGTTCTTGTGGATGGCGATGCCCTCAGCCTGGCATTACTTGAATGTGTTGGGGCTCATGGCAGCGGCGTTAGACCTGGTGCCCTGGGCCAGAGCACACATGCAACCGCTGCAGAGAACGCACCTCTTGAGGTGGTCACTGCAGTTGTACTCTTTGTCCCGCAGACTTTAATGTCCAGGAGATGTCAAGGTGGCATTACGGTGGTGGCTGAGCAGGAAGAATTTAAGCAGAGTTATCTCTCTGGAAGTATCAGAATGGTTGGTATATGAGTGGGGAGTGCATTGTCTCTCCCATGTGGCTCAGGGTCAGTGGTCAGCAGAAGAGATCTCTCGGTCCATCCATCGCCTGGAGATCTGAGTGATACGGTGGGTGCTCCAACAGTTTGCACCCCTGCTTGAACACAGAGTGGTAAGAGTGTTCTTGGCAATACTTTGGTGATGGCGTACTGGAACAGGCAAGAGTGCACAGGAAGTGTGATTCTGGTGATGCAGGTTGACCTGATACTGCGGTGGGCCAAGCGTCACCTGCAAGCTTTGTCGGCGGCGCACGTGGCTGGAGAGGAGAACATTCAAGCAGATTACTTGAGCAGGCATCGCCTGGACCCCGTGGAATGGACTCTGGAGGACTTGGTGTTTGCCAGCATATTGAGTCAGTGGGGTCAGGCAGTGATGGATCTCGTGGTCTCCGTGGCCAATGCCAAGGCCATTCGGTTTTACAGACATGGGTGTGAGCCAATATCAGAAGGGTTGGACGCTCTAGCTCCACCTTTCTGGTGGCCATTTTCTCACCAGATGAATTTCTGAGCTGCAGGCTCTCTTTTGTAGGGAGACCTTTTTGCTGTTTTCCAAAGAGAAAGTGGAGTTACAGCCGGTCCCTTCCTTTCTCTGGAAGCTGGTTTCGCTGTTCCACAACAACCAGGTGGTGACACTTTCAGTGTTTGGGGCAACGAGAGCCAAGGCTGCCAACCACAGGCTGTACAAGTTGGACATCCGGAGGACTCTGCAGTGCTATCTGCAGCGTACTCAGCTCTTTTGGAAACTGGAGCGCTTGTTTATCCTCTTTGTGGCTGCGAAAGGGGGAGATGGCCTCCAAGGTATGCATCTCACGGTGGGCATAGGAGGCTTTCATATTTTCATATCTCCTCAAGCATAGAGCAGTTCTTGAGGGCCTACATGCACATATATTCCACTAGAGCTCAGGAAGCATCCTGGGCTGAATTCAGTCTCATACCTCCAGTGGACATCTTTCGAATGGCATCTTGGTTGTCCCTGCATACCTTTGCCAGACACTATCATCTGGACGTTATACCATGTGTCATACTCACTTCCCCTGGCTTTAACTATTTATTTATTTATCTTGTGTCATGTTGTTGGATGGCTCTGATCAACCCGTGTTTTGATCTTATGATTTTTACACATTTGCATGTTTTAATAACCATTATGATTTTAATGAGGTACATTATTTTAATTATTATTTATTTATCTATTTATTTTGTGTCATGAGGCTTAAATAGTTTCCCACAACCTATGTAGCATTCCACCTGGTCATTACTATGCTTATGTTTTATCAAGATCCAGACAGCATGGTTCACATGCAGATTTTTCCACCTCTATAAATCCACCTCCTATTTTTATTTCTAAGTTTATTTTAACTCTTTCATTTTTATGAGTTTCAAGAAGATGATACCAGATGGGTCCTGCGCTCGTATTTTCAGTGTGGCTCAGTGCTAGGCAATACTATATAGTGCTCTCCTCCACTCAGGATTTTTGGATTTTTAAAGAATTTCTTATGTGATCCATTTCTAAATGAGTGCCCTTTTCTCTTTCTAACCACTGGCCGCGTGGGTCTTCAACCTCGCAGGGGCCGTTTTTGCCCCCATGGCCACCAGGTTTAAAAAATGCAATAGATGCTCTAGGAACATGTCACTTACGGACACTCATGACTATTGTCTACAGTGTCTGGGAGCCGACCATGACCCAGAGCTCTGCTCGCTCTGTAAGAAAATGTCCTCTAAGGCCCTGCTCAGCTGTAAGCAGAAGTCTGAAGACATTTTCCCAAAGGCCACCTCGGAGTCTCCGGTGGTGCCCTTGGTCGTCTCCCCTCCAGTGGGTTCTCCCCCTGTGGCTCCGCTTTCCAGGTGGCACTCTGACCAGGGGTCGCCTGAGGTGGAACGGCGTAAAAAGAAGGCGGCCTCGAAGTTGCTGTCTGGAGCCCCCGACAAGCGCAAGCGCTCCCACGCCCAGTCGCTTAGCCCCCTTCGGCGTTCCTGAGACTGCGGACAAGGAGCAGCCCCGCAAGGTACCTCGCAGAGAAATGGAGGCATCCGGCGAAGGCACCCAGTCTCCTGAGGGTCATTCCAGTGAGGACCCCCTCTCCTCCTCGACGCCCGATCCGGTGATCCCGATATCGGCATCCCAGAGCCCCACGCCCGCGTGGGAGTCCCATATGATGGTGCTGGAACGCAGCGTTTCTGCATTCATAGCTTCCTAGCAGGTGCTTACGGCCAGCTTCGCTGACTCGTGCCTAGAGACCGGGTGTCCCTCGCGTGGGACACCCAAATCCGTCCAGGAAACCCCCGAGAACCACGGGCCTCGTGCGGGTCCTCGACGTCAGTCATGCTCACCCTTCCGTTCCTCGGAGGTGAGATCGTCTAGGGCCACCGGCCATTGGACATGGCGAACCGCCCGGCTTGGATCCCTCGACCAATTTTTCGGACTGGGAATCTGATGGGGACACCTCCCTGGAGACCCGCACCCACTGGGATCTCCCACTGGACCCTTTACTTCCTGGTTTCCAGCGGCGCTCACCACCCAAGGACACCTCCTTTTTGGTGTTTATCCGGGACATGGCTCGGACCCTCAACCTGGTCACCCAGGCTGAGGAAGACCCTTGTGCTAAAGAACTCGATATTTTTCAGTACGAGGCCCCGCCCAGGGATTCCCTCACCGTTCCAGTGCCACCGATTCTATCTCGGCTGCTGCTCCATATGTGGGAGGCCCCAGCCTCAGTTCCCATTGTCAGCAAGTGCCTTGACAAAATGTACAAGGTGCAGCGCGGGCCAGGCTTCGGAAAAACCCAGCTCCCGCACACGTCGATGGTGGTGGAGTCAGCCATGCAGAAGCAGAAGAGCCCGAAATCACCCTCCTCGGTGCTACCTGGCCGGGAGTCGAGAGCCCTTGATGCCCTGGGCCACAAGGCCTATCAAGATTCCATGCTTTTCTGTCGCATCCAGGCTTACCAGCTCAGGGAAAGCCTGGACAGCGGCACTGCAAGCCAAAGGGCCCGAAGACCCAAACGCCGGCTCCCCCACAACCCACTCAGGGGTTTTGAGGACAGCGGCATGGCCCCTTGCCCTCCAGCGATGCAGCAGCCAGTGGGGGGATGCCTGTCCTGTTTCTCCCCATCGTGGGCGCTTATTCTCCAGGACCAAGCAGGAAGTCAGTCCTCAATTATGGGTGACATCGGCGCCGATGGAGCCCCCGTACGGAGCATTTCCCCAGCTTTCTATGAAAGCCTTTGGGAATACTACACGCATGCATGGTCCCCTTCCCGCCTAAAGGTGCCATCTTGCTCAGTCTCTCTTTTTCCGTGGAGCCCTTCGGACGTTTGTCCTAGTCACCCCGGAAAAGGTGACCTTTTTTCGAAGATTTCTTCGCTTTTTTCTCCGAGTTCGACGCCGGTTCCCCTTCCTGCCGGGTCCGGTATCGAGCCTGTTCTCTATTTTTCGGTTTTTGCCCTTTGTGGCTGTAGTTCACGCCCTTTTTTCTGTTTTTCCCTGGAAGGCCAGTCTTTTGACCTCGCGGGGGCCCTTTTTTCCCCGATGGCTTCCAGTGGTTTCAAGAAGTGTGATCGGTGCAAGAAACTGATGTCTCTCACTGACACACACGACTGCTGCCTTCGGTGCCTCAGCCCGGATCATGATCCCATGATCTGTGGCCTGTGTGGCAAAATGTCCACCAAGGCACTTCAAAGCTGTCAGCACCAGAAGGAAAGGATTTTTTCAGATTCTGCCTCAAGCCGGGTCCGGACCTCGTCTGAGGCCTCGACGTCTCGGGAGTCTGATCCCGAGCATCGCCGGGGTTCCTCGGACAGGGGGTCCCCTGACCGGGAATGCAAGAGGAAGAAACGGCTCGCGAGGGCGGCATCGGAAGAGGTCCCTGGTTCCTCGAGGGCCAGGTCTAAGAACCCCGACCGCCGTCCCGGGCCTTTGGAGCAGGAGAAGCCGTCCAAAGTACCTCGTGTAGAGCCGGAGACCGTTGGACACGTAAGTCCTGTAGTCCTCGTGGACTCTCCTCCAAGGGAGCCGATGTCGGGCCTGGCACCGCCGGGGCCCCGAGTCAGTGGCTGCTGAGTCTCCTGAGCTTGGACTCAGGCTGACATCCTTGGAGTGCAGATTGTCTGCCTTCATGGAGCAGCAGTGGGTACTGATGGCCAGCATCGCTGGTGCATCGGCCCCGACCACTGGGACATTGACGTCAAAGTCGACCCCGGAGACCGAGCCGATACTCGAGACCATGAAGGCTCGAAGTCGTCCTCGGTCAAGGTCTCCCTCGACCTCCCGCTCGGAACCGAGGGCGTCGACGCCGGTGCCATCGGCGTCGGGGTGGGTGCCACCTCGACCCGTGCAGTCAGAGCCCCTCGACTCCACTTCGGATGAGTCAGCCTGGGAGACGGAGGATGAGGAGTCCCCTGATACCTTCCGGACTCGGTGCGTCCCGTTGGACTCACCGCAGTCCGAGCCCCGGAGTAGGTCCCCTCCGGAGGGACACCCGGTTCTCGGAGTTCATGCGGGACATGGCCAAGGCCTTGGCGATTCCCGCGGACCCCGAGGAGGAACCTCGAGCCGAGGAGCTCGAGGCCCGCCAGTATGACTCTCCTCCGAAGGAGGCCTTTACTGTGCCGGTTCCTCTGATGCTGGAATGGCTCCTCTTTCGGATGTGGGAGGCACCGGCCTCGGCGCCGGTCTTGAGCAAGCGAGTTGATTCCATTTATCAACTCCGTAAGAGCCCTGGCTTCCAAAAGGCGCAGCTGCCGCACCATTCCATGGTGGTGGAATCGGCCATGCATCGTCTGAAGAGCCAGAAGATGCACTGCGGTGCCCCCCGGCAGGGAGGCCCGGAACCTGGATGCTTTCGGCAGAAAGTGCTTCCAGGGCTCGATGCTTGCTTGCCGTGTCCAGTCATACCAGCTGTACATGGGCATGTACCTCCGAGACCTGGCAAAGGAGCTTGCCGGGTTCTCTGCTGGCCTCTCCGGCGAACCTTTGCAGAGGTTCCAGTCTTTGTCTTCAGGAATCCGGGACTGTTCCAAATTCATGTCCCGAGCGGCCTACGATGGCTTTGAGGCTTCGGCTCGTGTGGTGGCCGCCGGCATCGCGGCCTGACGCCAGGCATGGCTGCAGTCATCGGACCTCGAGCCTTGGGTACAGGACAAGTTGGTCGATGTCCCTTGCCGAGGTGAGAACCTTTTTGGCAAACCCATGGCCAAGAAGGCGGCTGAGCTCAAAACCGAGCACCTGACCAGGACAAGGCTGTCCAGAAAGACTTCTGCCCCTTCTCACAAAAAGAAGGGCTCGGGTAAAAAGTCCTTCTACCCGAGAAAGGTGTCTGCCTACAAACCTTTCCCTCAGTACCAGGCCTCCCCAGCTCCCCCTCAGGGACAGCAGGCCAAGGGGCAGGGACATGGGCCCCGTAGGCAGAAGACCCCCAAGCCTCCGGCTCCTGCTCCTACCTAGCAGGGAGGGGGTTTTTGACTCCCAAGGCATAGCCTCTCCGTCCCTGCTGTCCCATCCCTGCACAGGAGGTCGCTTAGCCCTGTTTGCCCACAGGTGGCCACCCATTACAGGGGATGCTTGGGTCATAAGCATCATTCACCAGGGCTATATGCTTCATTTCCAACAGCTACCTCCTGTCTACTTTCCAGGAGAATCTCTGAGGCCTCCCCTGCACACCAACCTCCTCCTCCAAGAACTTCAGGGTCTGCTTCTGGACAAGGCGGTGGAGCCGGTACCTACTCGCCTACAAGGGCACGGGTTCTACTCCAGGTATTTTCTGGTGCCAAAGAGAACAGGAGGCTTCAGGCCTATCCTAGACCTCAGGAACCTCAACACGTTCTTGGAGAAAGAGAAGTTCAAGATGCTTAGTCTTTGGAACACTTCTGCCCAACCTCCAGCAGGGAGATTGGCTATGCTCCTTTGATCTAAAGGATGCGTACACTCACATACTCATTCATCCAGACCACAGAAAGTACCTCAGGTTCGTGGTGGGAGGAAACCATTACCAGTACAGGGTGCTGCCTTTTGGCCTAACATCCACCCCACGGGTCTTTACAAAGTGCCTAGCTGTGGTGGCGGGCTACTTGAGGGCTCAAGGGGTCTTTGTCTTCTCCTATCTGGACGACTGGCTCATCCGAGGTCAAACTTACCAAGAGGCAAGGCAGGCCACCTTCAGGACTGTCACACTCCTTCAAGACCTAGGCTTTGTCATCAACTTCGCAAAGTCCACTTTGCTCCCTTCCCAGAACCTCAAGTTCATAGGAGCACGGCTGGACTCTCTGCAAGCAAGGGCTTACTTGCCAGAGGACCGCGCTCAAAGGCTCATGGAGTTGGAATCCCGGTTTCTCAATCTGCCATGGGTTCCTGCCAGGCTCTGTCTGCAACTCCTGGGACACATGGCGTCGACTTCGCATGTGACCCCCAATGCCCGCCTCCACATGAGGCCTGCACAGTGGTGCCTCAGAACTCAGTAGAAGCAGACCACAGGGTGCCTAACAGACAAAGTAAGGGTATCCAAACCTTTCCTGGATTCTCTTCAGTGGTGGCTACACCCCCCCAACTTGCTGCAGGGGGTGCCTTTTCAGGTGGCTGCCCCCACAGTGGTGTTGACTACCGATGCCTCCTTGCAGGGCTGGGGTGTACACTGTCAAGGGAGCTGCACCCAAGGCCTCTGGTCCCCATGGGAAGCCACGCAACAGATCAACCTACTGGAACTGCGGGCTATTCGCTTAGCCCTCAAGGCTTTTTCTCACTCCTTGGCCCACCAGTCTGTTCTAGTTCAGACGGACAACCAAGTAGCCATGTTCTATGTGAACAAACAGGGCGGCACTGGGTCCAGGCCTCTATGCCTGGAAGCACAGGCCCTTTGCTCTTTTGCCCTCAGGCACCAGATGTTGCTGAGGGCTGTTTATCTTCCTGGCCAGGAGAACTTTCTAGCAGACCGCTTAAGCAGAATTCTGCAGCCCCACGAGTGGTGGTTCAACAGATTTTCCTAAAATGGGGACTTCCATCCATGGATCTTTTTGCCAGTCCCCTGAATTACCAACTGCCCAGGTTTTGTTCCAGGCAACCGCACCCCCTAAGGGTGGCGGTGGATGCCTTCCTGATTTTGTGGTCCCAGGGCTTGCTATATGCGTTTCCTCCCACGCCTCTGGTGGCCCGAACCTTGTTCAAGATTCTCAGGGACAAGGCCTCAGTACTTCTGGTTGCTCCCAGGTGGCCGAGGCAGCCCTGATTCCCCCTGCTACTTCAACTGGCAGTGGAGACACCCATGCCTCTGGGATTCCAACCCGACCTTCTCTCTCAGGATCAGGGTTCCCTTCTGCATCCCAATCTCAAATCTCTCCATCTGATGGCATGGAGGCTGCAAGGGTAGTCTTGGCTCCCTGGGGCCTACCTAAGGAAGTGGAAGAGGTGGTCTTGGCCTCTAGAAAGCAATCCACCAGGAAAACATATGCCCTGAAGTGGCGGAGTTTCTCCTTGTGGTGTCAGCAACGTAAGGAAGATTCTTTCAGCTGCACTGTGCCAGTAGTACTCCAGTACCTTCTGCACTTGTCCAATCAGGGCCTTAAGTCCAATTCTGTTTGGGTCCACCTCTCTGCCCTGGCAGCTCACCACTCAATGGTAAAGGGACAGTCTTTGTCGGTTCACCCTTTGGTGTCCAGGTTTCTCAGAGGCTTACTATTGCTCAAGCCTCCTCTCCGTCCACTGGCCCCTGAGTGGGAGTTGAATGTGGTCTTGCAGCAGCTTACTCGCCCACCTTTTGAACCCATGGCCACATGCCCTCTATGCTTCCTTTCCTGGAAGACTCTATTTCTAGTGGCCTTGACCTCGGCCAGGCGAGTGAGTGAACTTCAAGCCCTGGTCTGTGACAGGCCATACACTCGCTTCTATAGGAACAGGGTAGTCCTTAGGACTCATCCTAAGTTCTTCCCCAAGGTTGTCTCCTCTTTCCATCTCAACCAAGAGGTGGTTCTTCCAACATTCTTCCCTAGGCCCCATGCCAGCCGGGCTAAGACAGTCCTGCATACCCTGGACTGTAGGAGGGCCTTATCCTTCTACCTTGAGCGTACACAGGGACATAGGAGGGCTAGTCAGCTCTTCGTATCTTTTGACCCCAATAATTGGCAGACATCTGCAGGGCTGCAACTTGGTCCTCAAGCCAGACTTTTGCGGCCCATTACTGCCTGGAGAGGGAGTCCCGCAGGGACAGTGCTTTCGGTCAGGCAGTGCTCCGGAATCTCTTCGAGGTTTAGGTAGCTCCTATCCTCCAGCCCTCTGGTTGGGCTACCGGTGGGGGTATGTTTCAGTGAAATCCTTTCTCTGATGCTGAGGCTAGAGGGAGCTCATTTTTTCAGCTCTGGGTCCCCGGTAGCCTGAAGCTGGGGAGTCCCATAAGTGAGGACTGACTTCCTGCTTGGTCCTGGAGAAAGAGTAGTTACTCACCTGTAACAGGTGTTCTCCGGGAGCAGCAGGAATCAGTCCTCACAACCCTCCCTCCTCCCCTGGGAGTTGCAGTTGTACATAGTTTAATTTTCCATTTTTGTGTGCTGTTTTTTAGCTATGTCATTTGACTGAGCAAGATGGCACCTTTAGGCGGGAAGGGGACCGCGCATGCGTGTAGTATTCCCAAAGGCTTTCATAGAAAGCTGGGGAAATGCTCCACACGGGGGCTCCATCAGCGCCGATGTCACCCGTAAGTGAGGACTGATTCCTGCTGCTCCTGGAGAACACCTGCTACAAGTGAGTAACTACTCTTTACCTCGGACACTTGGGTTTTCCAGGTTGTCTGGGAGGGCTATTGCCTCCATTTTGACAGACACCCTTCTCCCCGGCGGAGCCTTCTCGACTCCGTGCACACCAGCTTCTGCTGCAGCGGGAATTACACTCCCTCCTTGCCCAATGGGCATTCGAGAAGGTCCCTCCCCACCTTTGAGGTCGGGGCTTTTATTCCCGGTACTTCCTCATCCCGAAGAAGACAGGGGGTCTGCGGCCAAGCCTTGACCTCCGCAGGCTAAACAAGTTCCTGGTGCAGGAGAAGTTCAAGATGATATCTTTTGGCGTGCTGCTGCCCTTCCTCCGGCAGGGCGACTGGCTATACTCCTTGGATTGGAAGGACACTTATGCCCATATCCTAATCCACCCCCAACACAGGCAGTACCTGCGTTTCAGAATGCAGGGAGAGCACTTCCTGTACAGAGTGCTCCCCTTCGGCCTGGCGTCCGCTCCACAGGTCTTCACGAAGTGCCTTGTCATGACCGCCGCTCACCTTCGGCACCGGGGCGTGCCAGTGTTTCCCTACCTCGACGAATGGCTCATGCCCGGTTCGGTGGGTTCTCCAGTACCTCCTCCACCTCTCGAGGGAAGGACTGACGTCAAACTCTGTTAGAGTTCATTTGAGTGCCATATTGGCTAATCATCTCCCTATCGAGGGGAAACATCTTTCGGGGCAGCCATTAGTCTCCCGTTTCATGAGGGGCCTTCTGCTATCTAAGCTGCCCATCCTTCCCCCTCCGGTGGAATGGGACTTGAACGTGGTGCTCACGCAGCTCACTGTTCCACCCTTTGAGTTGATGGCAACATGTTCGCTTCGCATTTGTCCTGGAAGGTGGCCTTCCTGGTGGCGCTGACCTCAGCTTGCCAAGTCAGTGAGCTTCAGGCTGTCATGGCTGGCGCTCCTTACACCAGGTTTTATCGGAACAGGGTGGTCCTCTGGACCCATCCTAATTCTTACCTAAGGTCGTGTTGGCTTTTCATCTCAATCAGGAGATAGTGCTCCCGACCTTCTTTCTGAGGCCCCATGCTGACCAGGCTTCGGCGGCTCTCTACACCCTTGACTGGAAACGGGCCCTCGCCTTCTACTTACAGCATACCCAGACTCATTGCAAGTCTGATAGGCTTTCATGACCTACGATCCCACTCAGCAGGGGCAAGCAGTCTCCAAGCACACTCTCTCAGTTTGGGTGGCAGACTGCTTCACCTTCACAAATGCAAAGGTGGGCGTCCCTCTGGATCATTGAGTCACTGCTCACGGGGTCCAAGCCAAGGCGGCCTCGGTGGCCTCGCTATGCTCCGTGCATCTGATGGACATCTGTCGGGCGGCGACCTGGTCTTCGACCAGCACCTTCGCTTCCCACTACTGCCTGGAGAGGGAGTCCCACCGGGACAGCGCCTTTGGCCAGTCTGTACTCCGTAATCTGTTCGGGGTATAAGCAGCTCCTGTCCTCCGACCCTTCTTCACAGCTACCGAGGGCTTCGCCCCAAGGACCCCAGGATTTGGGCTCTGGCTCTGCTTACAGCCTCTTGGAGGGAATTTTTCTTTTGATTACAAGTTCAGTAGCCTGTAGCTAGGGAGTCCCATAAGTGAAGACTGACTTCCTGCTTGTTCCTGCAGAAAGCATAGTTACTCATCTGTGACAGTTGTTCTCCAGGGACAGCAGGAATCAGTCCTCACTACCCTCCCGCCTCCCCTGATGAGTTGCTGAATTTTTGTCCTTCCCTTGCTATCTGCTTGGTAGGGCTTGAGCTAAGGGACCTGACTGAGCAAGATGGCACCCTTGGGCAGGAAGAGGACCCCGCATGCGTGGTAGCAATCCCAAGGGATTTCTTTGAAAGATGGGGAATTGCTCCACGCGGGCTCCGTCGGTGCCGACATCACCCATAAGTGAGGACTGATTCCTGATGTCCCTGGAGAACATCTGTTACAGGTCAGTAACTATGCTTTCTTCTCCTAGTTGGTAGCATTCAGGACTCATTTTTTACCTAAAGGTGTCAAAGGCTGCGGGTCTTGATCTGCTTCCGGCAGAGGTCCACAAAACTTTCTCAGATAGCTTTGCCCCAATCCTGGTCTGTGTATTTAACGATATCTTGCCAAAACAGAGTTGGCCTATGTTGTTTTACCAGGCTACCATCCCTGTCGTCCTGAAAGGGGACAAAGATCCCTTAAATAGTAGCAATTACCGCCCCATATCTCTCCTGAATACAGATTATAAAATTTTTACCAAATTAATAACAAATCATTTAGAATCCAAGATTCCAGCCATAGTACATCCAAATCAAACCAGTTTTATCAAGCAGCACTACAGCTTCAAAAATGTGCTCCGTCTTGTGAATATAATGCACAGGTTCCGATCATTAGATGACCGGTATGCTATCCCTTCCCAAAGATCGAGTATCCGCTAGTCCCCTTACTGCAAGGTCGGTGATGGCTCGGCTCTGGAAACAGACATCTGTGCCCTCTATAGCAGAGTGAATGGTTAAGGCCTGGGAGATTTACCATTTTGATAAGCTTACAGCAGCAGCCCATGGAGTTCCGTTCCGTAGTGATGATCTGTGGAACAAAGTACTCCACCGTGACATACCACCCTGAAAGGGTTTTGATTCTCTGGCCCCGGATAGGCTAATCTAGTCCTGTATTCTCCTGAATTGCTCATGTCAGAGGAAAAATGCCCACCCTTCCCCCTCACCTGCCAAACAACAACCATAATCTGTGTGTGAACTGGTGACCCCTCCATAAGTAAGTACGCAGTCAGTTACAACCATCTGAGCCACATGTGAATCTGAATAAGCTATGTTGGTCTGCAAGATATGAGATAATTCCATGCCTGCCCCACAAGCACACACCAGGAAATGGGTAAGATGGTCATTCTGCTAGTACACCCATGGTCTGCAATGAGTGTGTTTATGTATCATGGCCTGCCCCTTGGACTGAACAGATCCCATATGTAAGACATGAATGCAAGTGAACCAGCAGCATAGCAAGGCAGTGCAACATACAGACATAACAAGATGTCCCTCTCTCACACCTGCCAAACATACCTTGTCAGACAATTATGGCATAGAACTTACAGAGATATAAGCAGACATAGGCTCGCTCAGCCTGTCTCTGGCCCACTTTCCACTGTGCCTCACATTGCATGAGCTGTCCCCAAGTACAAGATAAGAGAGTACATAATGGAAGCAGAGGATTCTGGGTATTGCCTAAAACAGAGCGGTTTACACAGGATGTATATGTGTCGGAGTTTAGATCAATGGCTGAGCCAACCTAGCATGGATCTGGCATGGTCATGGCCTGGGTGCACATATCTGTTCATGTTGATAGGCCACTCTTACTCTGACCAAGCTGTGACCATGTCATGGCTATGTATGCACATGGTGCTATATAGGGTCTAGCTGTAGCAATATGTGCACTGTTTCCTTTATGGCAGTTTAGACACTGGACAGGCTGCTGTTTGTACAAAGCCAATGTGTTCATGATGGCTATCTACACATGCAGCGTGTGGTTACTAGCAGACTGGGCACAGGTAGTATGTGAGTAGTAGACACAGGATGGTGTTGCTTAATATATGCAGGCTGCCTGGGAATGAACTGGTTGATTGGAATTCCCAGAAAGTGAGGCTGTTGGTAACCTGCTGGTAACTATGGTCTTGGCAGACCCTTCTGCTTGGTTTCAGCACCCCCCCCCCCCCCGACTCCTGCCTAGACAACACTCACTGCATTTGGGTTTCTTGGCAACAGCTCCCGCAATCTTATGGACTGACATGAGATGTTATAGGATAGTCTCTGGCAATGTTCCCTCTAATTTTCTGTAGGCTGTGTGCGCATAAAATATCAGCTGTGTGCAGCTTTTGAAGGAAGGTTAAATTTTTGTGCGCCACATAACGACACTCGGAGTTATATACTTTAAAATTTGACTACACGTCAGAATACAGTATGTACACCACATTGATTTTAATCAAATTAAATGAAAATAGACGATTACTAAATGAAGCGGGAAATTTGTAGTAATTACAATCATAACTTTTAAATTTTAAGACGTCTCTGTTGTTTTCTATCAGAATCAGAGCCGTAATTTTTGTGCGCTCTGTTGTAAAGTATGTGCGCTCGCTCGGCGAGGTGTGTGCGCGCGCACACGCTCACAGCTTAGAGCAGGGGTCTCAAACTCAAATTGCTTTGAGGGCCAAATGAGGACTTGTAAAGTAACCCGGGGGCCGCATAAGACGTGGGGCCTCATTTGCATAAGGGGCCTCATTTGCATAAATATTTGCATAATGTTACCATACACTAACTTTTAGTAAACATGCCTCTTAATGAGTATGGATAAAGAAAGACTAAAAGATTCAGAAATAGGAAGACAATAATTAAACTGGGAACCCCAAAAGCCAAACTTGGAATGTACAACAACACTGTAGAAATAAAACTATAAATTAATTTCCTCTTGTACTAAACAAAGCGCAAACATTAATGATGCACATTTCCCAGAGCTGACATATTCCAGTTAATAAATTCAAAATAAAGAGATATTTTTCTACCTTTTGTGCATTTTTTTCAGTTGCAATTGCTCCAGCCACTTCTGGTTTCTTCGTGTCTTCTGCTATCTCCATCGTCTGCTGTCCATTTGTCCTTTCTTCTCTCTTCTAGTTTTTTTCCATTCTCTCTCCCTACATCTGCTTTAACATACTAATCTTTCTCCTTTTGCTCTTTCCTCATTCCTATTTCATCCACTCAAATTTTACCCCTCCATCCTCAATCCCCACTTACTCTCCCAATACCTGGCCAATTGTAGATTTGTCTTCTCTTCCAGACAAAATATTTTTCCCCTCTCCATTTCACTTTCCCAGCTCCATCCCATTCTAATCCTCCCCCAACATCAGCTCCCTTCTAGTTCCAGCCCCACCCAGCATCTGCTCCTTTCTAGTCCCTGCATCAGTCCATTTCCAGTCCTATCCTAGCCTCACCATCAGCCCATTTCCAATCCTAGCCCCCCATCAGCCCATTTCCAATCCTAGCTCCCTCCCCTCACAGCCCATTTCCATTCCAAGCCCCCTCCCCATCAGCCATTTGCAGTTCAAGCCCCCCTTCCACTCAGCCCATTTCCAGTCCTAGCAACCCCCCCCAGCCCATTACCAGTCCTAGACCCCCCATAGCCCATTACCAGTCCTAACCTCCCCATAGCGCACTTCCAGTCTTACCCCCCATCACCCCATTTTCAGTCTTACCCCCCCCATAGCCCATTACCAGTCCTAGTCCCCCCCATAGCCCACTTGCAGTCGTATCCCCCATCACCCCATTTTCAGTCTTACCTCCCCTCATAGGCCATTAACAGTCCTAACCCCCCAATCAGCCCACCTCCAGTCCTAACCCCCATCACCCCATTTTCAGTCCTAGCCCCCACCATAGCCCATTACCAGTTATAACCCCCCCAGCCCATTACCAGTCATAACCCCCCCTGCCAATAGCCCACTTCCAGTCCTAGCCCCCATCTGCCCATTTCCAGTCCTAGCCCCCACTATAGCCCATTACCAGTCATAACCCCCCCCCCCTGCCAATAGCCCACTTCCAGTCCTAACCCCCATCTGCCCATTTCCAGTCCTAGCCCCCACCATAGCCCATTACCAGTCATAACCCCCCCCCTGCCAATAGCCCACTTCCAGTCCTACCCCCCATCTGCCCATTTCCAGTCCTAGCCCCCACCCCCGCCCATTCCCCGTCATAACCCCCCCCCCCCGCGACAGAGGAAAACAAAAAAACCCCAAAACCCTGGCTTCTGCCGTTGCCGCCGTGGCAGCGGCAGAATCAATTGTCAAATAAAAAAAAAAAAAAGACTTCTGCTGCTCAAGCAGCAATATCACCTGTCCTGCGGCCCCTTCCCCTGTGCCCGGAGATCCGAATCTGCTCTATCAGCGGCGTGCTTTTCAAGCCGCGAAGAGTATTCCCCTCTCGCGCGGTTTCCGCGCGAGAGGGGAATACTCTTCGCGGCTTGAAAAGCACGCCGCTGATAGAGCAGATTCGGATCTCCGGGCACAGGGGAAGGGGCCGCAGGACAGGTGATATTGCTGCTTGAGCAGCAGAAGTCTTTTTTTTTTTAAATTTGACAATTGATTCTGCCGCTGCCACGGCGGCAACGGCAGAAGCCAGGGTTTTGGTTTTTTTTTGTTTTTCTCTGTCGCGGGCCGCACAAAGTTGTCTCGCGGGCCGGGCCGCGTGTTTGAGACCCCTGGCTTAGAGGGAACAGTGGTCTCTGGTCAACAGGAGCTTGATACAAGGGGGCGAGAGGTTGGTGTGCATGGATCAGGAGAAGGACCTCGGAGTGATTGTTTCTGAGGATCTCAAGGTAGCGAAACAGTATGACAAGACAGTGGCAAAAGCCAGAAGGATGCTGGGTTGCATACAGAGAAGAATTACCAGCAGAAAGCAGGAGGTACTAATGCCACTGTACAAGTTGTTGGTGAGGCCTCACATGGAATATTGTGTTCAGTTTTGGAGACCATATCTCACAAAGGATAGAAAAAGACTGGAAATGGCTCAGAGGAAGGTGACCAAAATGATTTGGAGCCTGCGCCAGAAGACGTATGAGAAAGTATAATGCCCCACATGCTATCCATAATAACCAAGACCTAAATATATATATGCTAGAGGAGAGAAAGGACAGGTGAGATATGACAGATCATAAATGCTTAAAGAGTATTAATGAACAAACAAACCTTTTTTTAAAGACGGGGAAGCTGTAAAACTAGAGGGCATAACATGAAGATGCAAGGGGGTAAACTGAAAGGCAATGTCAGGAAATAATTTTCATTGAAAGCGTGGTGGATGCTTGGAATGCCCTCCCGATGGAAGTTGTGGGGGCAAAAGCAGAGAAAAAAACACCCTTCCTGCAGCATCAATAGATACAAAGAAAGCAGAACATGAAACCACCATGGAAGGAACCTTTATTATTAAACAGAGAGGTGTAGCCCGACACGTGTTTTGGCCGGGGGGGCCTTGTTCAGTGGTACAGTAACCTCTAATAAAAACATAAAAAATATAATAAATAAATAATACATAAAACATAACCAATTACACTGATAAACCAATACATAATAATAAAACAAATGCCAACAGAAGAATGTAATCTTATAAAATGTATATAGATAAATAGATAATAAAAGATAAAATGTGTGTAAAGCTGACAAATAAATATAAAGTGAGAGTACAAGATCTGGGTAAAACCCACACAAACTGTTCTAAATACAACAGTGAATGGCATTTCAAAGTCAATGGTAAGATAATATAAAAATGAGAAGCTAAAACAAAAGCACGGACTTACCAACTGTTATTAGAAAGGTTATAAACTCTTGAGGGACATAAAAATACAATAAAAACCATAAACAAATGAATATGAAACAAATAGGAGAATCAAAAAACAATGTAAGGCACAAAGCTATACAGTAGCTTACTAATCGTTATTCAGAGATTCATTTGTAGCAGAAGGCACGGGAGGGCACCCAGGGAAATCAAAGCGAGGGAGCACCGATAGGGAATCAAGCGAAACTCACATACTTTTAACAAAGTTACTTAAGGAAGGAACCAAGGGAGTTACAAAAATATTAAACCAATTTCATAGATCCACCAGTGTAACTTACCAAAGAGATCTTCACCAATATGTGCAAAAAACGCTATGAGTAAAAGCGCCAAATAGGAGCGAGGCAGGGTGATGCCATATTTATAGAGCAGGAGCACAGTAAACTTGTTGTTTGTCTGATGAAGAATACTCACTTAGGTGATACAGAAAAAGCAAACAAAACTGTAAAAACATTTATAAGACAGTATGATGCCCCAAATGCTATCCATAACAACCAAGCATTAAATTACTAATCTAATCAGAGTGAAGACAAATAAAAGAGAACAATAGCGCCATGTTAGAAATACTTTTACCTTTACCTGTAGCCAGTTTCCCTATGATCAATGAGACTCAGAGAGAGATTGTTGTGAAACAGATTTATTGTTCAATTCATTGTCTAGACAGCGGGTACCTTCACAGCATCATGCCCACCAGCATTAAGTGAGGTACGCCCCTTGCTCGGGCTACCTTACTTTTATCCTTTTGCTCTGAACATACCCCTTTCCTTTCTCTTCCCCTGTATACCACTTATATGGATTATCTTGCTTTTCTTTAGAACCGCTAGCTCTGTCCCCTCCTAGGGGGGGGTGGCAGCTGAGGAATTTTTAGAACTTCTTACAATGCAGTTTTTATCTTCTTTAATTTTACACCTTATATGGCAATCTACTTCCGGTGACACTGCCAAGAAAACCCAGGAGCTTCTGGGTCGCCAGGAGTCAGGACTGACTCGAAGGCACACATTGCATTTGCATATATATATATATATATACCCTGCAAGTAGTCTGACTATATATGTAACCTAAAAAGAACTAAAATGATTCATGTAAAACATTTATATGCTGTATATACACATCACCAATTCAACCCAAAATTAATAGCCACTGATAACTTCTATTACTGACACACACTACAGTACAAGATTGAAAATGGAAGTTAAAGAAGATTAGAACAGAGCTTTACTGTGAATATTTACTACAAAATCTTAGAAAAGCATATTTAAAAACAGGCACAAATAAAACTGTAGCTTCATTATCTAAGAATGGTTTAGCTACTAAGTGAACTATTGGGGAATTTTTACTAGCAGCAGACAGAACACATTAAATAAATCTTCCAATTAAAAAAAATAAAAACCCATTAAATACTCCTATATGCAAATCTGCATTTATTCCTTTGTTTGTGCTTAACTTCTATATTTTCTTCTACTGTATAATTTCAAACTATTCCTATACACTATTTGGCTTTGCCAGCTTGCTTTACAGAGATGGGGTGAGTTAGAGGAAGGGGGGGGGGAGCTTTTCTTCAGAGAATGAGTGGGGATGTGTATTTCAGGAGGTGTTAAGATCAGTTGTCAGTTTTTAAGAGGAAGCGAGATAAAGCAAGATAGTTGTAAGTGGTCAAACCCCCCCCCCTCAGTCTCGTAACCTCCATTATCTCAGTTGCCCAGGAGCTATGTGCTCCTTGACTTACTGAACTAAAGGAGGCAGAAAGGAGGTAGGGGGGAAAGGGGGACTGCTGAGAGAGGAGTGAAGACAGCTGGTCAAGGACTGATAAGCAATATCAGTTTATATAAGCTTTTCTTATGCATGGTTATTCCTTTGTAAAAACAACAAAATAACAGTTTAATTTTTCTCCTAGGACAAGCAGGATGAGTCAGCCACACTTGGTGACGTCATCCGACGGCGCCGAGACGGAAGTACTCTCCATAGCTCAGAAGGGCCTTCTGAGCATGGGCCAACTGGCCCCACCCCTCTGCCCGCTCCTAGCTAGCCAGTTTCAGTTCTTCCGCCTTGCCAGCAAGACGGACCTTTCTACTCTCCAACTGAAATGACCGAAAGAAGAAAAATTCGACTTCTTCCTTACCTACTTTGTTAAAATGTTTTCTAATGTTGTTTTCCATCCTTCCTTTCTTTCAGACCTGGAAGCTCTGCCTGCTCACATCTCAGCTACTCCTGTAGCCTCTGCCACTCGGGATGTGCCTTAAAGGCCTCCATCCCCAGCAGCAAGCCCAGCTCCCAATAGCGTCGACCCACCTGGATCTGCAGACGCTTGGACTCACCTCTTAGTCGGGACTTGCATGCAGCCGCTGCCAACACTGTCTCTGATACAAAAGAAAACTCCTCCTGCTTCAGGAAGAGCAATGATACAAGAGCAAAGCAGAGGTTTCCAAAGGAAAGGGAGCTGGGAAAAGAAGCAACACGTTCCCAGGCAGCAGTAGCCCGTGGCAGCACAGGACGTGCCTAATAAGTCCTCCGTCCCCGGTCAGCCTTCTGCCTCTATCTTCTCCATGGCAGACACTAGGATCCCAGCAAGATGGGCTTGGAGAAGGAAGCTCCGCCTCCATCCCCAGCTGCAAACCTCCTGTGGACAGCCCTGCTCCCTGTAGCATCGGCTCTCTCTCCCTCCGAGTCTTCAAAGTGCCTCCGGTCCTGCTTGTCCTGGAGGTTCTGAGGTGCCTTCCAGCATCCCCGATCCGGCCAGCCACAAGGCTCTCATGGCGGTGGCCATTTTGTCAATTACATCACAGGCCTGGCTCCTCCCCCTGAGGCGCCACTGGTCGGCGCTGATCCTAGCATCTTGGGAGGAGGAGCCGCGCGCAGAGGGCACTTCCATCACCGACGGCCCTGTTCGGTGCAGAGGCATTAGCAAGGTCGGCGCCTAGGCATCGGCATGGACAGCGCCGACACTCTGGGCTCCGGCAGCAGCAGACTGCTGCTTTACCCAAGAGATCGCTACCGAGCATCTTGGCTCGATGCAAATTGCCGCCGACGGTCCAGCAATAACTCCATGGTGGCGGCAGCGGCAACAGTGCAATTCTGATGGGCTTCCCGGATACCGACGCAGAAGGGACTGGTCCTTGCGCGGAGTATCACGTCTCCCAGAGCACGCTGTGGGTATGGCGCCCTCTCCTGGGTGTAAACCGACAGGACACTCTCCCTGGTATATGGATCTCCTCTCTCCTTCCCCAGATCGGACCCCTGCTTCCCGTTGGCAATTTGGCGCATACGCCGCCACTGGCGGAACCTCGGCATCAGTACTTCAAGCTCAGTGCCGAGATATCTTCACGGTACTAATCCTGGGCTTCACGGCACCCTGAGCTTCACAAGCCACCAAGACGGGATAGCAGGCTTTGCCAATGAGAGCGACCCCTTGGCACTGATGGTGCTACGCCTCCCGATTCTAACTCGGCAGTGAGGCTTCAGCCCCTCCTCTCCTCAGCACTAACCTGCTGGTCTAGGGAAAGTGGTCATGGACTGTCGCCCTTGAATCACTCTGGCCTAACAAGGCCCATTGCGTGCACTCACGTCCAACTGAACGGCAGCTAGAGGAGTGAGAATTCTTGCAAGGCGGCACAGCCGCTTCACGCCACTTCTATCAGAACTCTTGCATGCTGGAGTGAAGGACAGGAGTAGCCTAATGGTTAGAGCACTGGCTTGCTAACCAAGGACCAAGTTTTGATTCTCACTAACACTCCATATAAGCACGCCCTAGCAGATCACGAGCAAAACGGCCATAAAAGGAGCACGCTTACCACGGGGTCCCTGTGTGGTACCCGTGGTATCAACACAGCCCTCCTTGGACCACGGACAAGGTCAATACTAAGCGGGCCGCTTCTGCCATCAGCAAAACAGACCCGTGAACCACCTTGGACCTCAGGCAGGGCCGCGACTAAAGCAGGCAGGGTGTACATATATATATAGACCCCCCCCAGAATAAATAATAAATAAATAAACCACCATTGCGCATTCACAAGTATTGGAGGGCCAGCAACAGCATCAGGCTCCTCCAGCAAAAGACTACTGCTCAGGAGGTCTGGGGCTTGAATCCCACTGTCTCCACTGTGGCCTTGAGCAAGTCACTCCGAGACATGACTCTGTATGTCTTCAGTTCCATAATAGCTCTTTGACTGACCGCCAGCGGTGCCCAGAGCAGTGGCTAGATATGCAAGAATCCTTACGAGTCTTCACATCAGTAACAAGAATGCATGCCACTCTGTCAAACGTAGCGCTTGGGTCCAAGAACTAAAGCGTATCCTCCCTACCAGGAGGCTCTGACGACCTGCACCCCTTGCCGCTCCTTGCCAGGAGACTTGGATGGGCCTCACCCTTGTAGCCTCAAAAGAACGGCCTACAACGGAAGACTTGGCTATCAGACGTGGAGGCCATGGTGGTAACAGGGTGGTGCAGTACACAACAGTGCGTCTCGGAACAGCACGGTATCCCGGAACAGAGGCTCACAAGTTCAAGTCCCAGCTGCGGGCCTTGCCAACCATCACTCCGACCCCAAAGAAAGCCCTGACGATCCACCACCTGTGACATTGGCAACAGGGTGGTGCAGCAGACATAGTCAATGTGTCCTCGAGCGTAAGGTCACAGGTTCGGATCCCAGCCAGGATCCTGCACTTCATTGAGGGTCCCGCTTTGACTGCAGGCATGACCATTCATGACCAGCGGTCCTCTGGGCACCTCCTGCATCGAGGAGTGGGAAGAATGGCATTCGTATCCCTCGGGCACAGATGGGGCTCCTCATGGACTACTGTTCCTACAAGGGCATCCAGAAGAAGAACCCCATCGCCCACCGAACCAGTCAGCAGTGTCAACTCGTTCTTGATGCACATTGCTCTGGCAGCCTGGAACATCCTCTTGATGCACATTGTGGATTCTCCATCAGAGCCTGCATCCGAATGTCACCAAAGGGTCAGGGCACTGCCCACAAGCAAGGGACATGGGTGCTCTCTCAACCACAGACTCCCACCTGGGGTTGGCCCTTCTGCAGCGCTGCCGCTTCTGCCAAGGAACAGCCTTCTCATGCCAGCTGGGGTCACGTGACCTCATACCCCTCCCTGTCGGACCTTGCTGACTACTAGCAGAGGAATAACTACCCTCCCAGACTCCTCCTGGGTGGATGGACCCACCCAGACTCCAACTGGGCGGATGGGCCCACGCTGTGCCCTCACAGCAATAACCATGTGGTGGTAGCTCATGCTACTGCTGCCTTGCCAACTCTGGAGTACTTGCTGTACTCCAACAAACTGTGCGTTAACCTTGAACCTTTTGGTGAAACACCTCAGGACCAAGGCAACCCTCCTACTGCTGGGAAAACACCCTCACCATCATGGTGTGGGCCATCTTCTCCGCGCCCTACGGAGAGTACCTGCCCCAGTAAGCTCTGTAAAATAAATAAATAAATAATATAGGAAGGCAGAGTAACAGACTCACGGTCGGCCGGGGATTTTTTCCAGTCTGGATCTTCCTTTGACAAAATCAAGGGCAGCCCTCTGACCCAGCAGGCGGTAAGACGGGGGTGTATGATCAGCCGTTCACAAGTCTGAGACCTGGCTGAGGACCATATTGAGAATTACAATGCATCACCTCGGTACAGCTATGTTATCCAGGGCCATATTGAGGGTTACAATGCAACACTTCTCTGTTCTCCAGAGCATAGATGGCTTCTCTGGGGCTGGCCGCCATTAGACCTGCATGTCCGCTGCATTCCCCTTCAGTGCAGCTGACCGCAAATATACCTGCATGCTCACCGTCCAGTACCAGCAGAGGTTGTGGGCTCGATCCCTCGGTGGCCCCATCGGTCCAAGGTAACCCCCCTTTTTCCCAGGATCCTAATTCTGTTGGCAGGTTATGATCCAGACCCGACCCTGTGGTCTTCTGCCTACCAATGCACCACCTAACCCTGTGGTCTTCTACCTACCAATGCACCATGACCGAACGGTTACTGGGGCTCCCACGAGCGGAAGCCTCCCCTTCCCCCCAGGGCTGTTGGAAGGCTTCACAGCCCTGCGCACTGTGGGCCATGACATACACAGAAGAGTGCATGAGCCTGGCCGCCCAGTCCCAATGGGCTACACCCCTAGGAACTCCATCGAATGTAGGAATAACCTAGTGGTTAGTGCTAGGGACTCCTCCTGGGGACTCCATCTAATGGAGGAGTAGCCAGTGGACTATACCCCTAGGAGCCCCATCTAATGTAGGAGTAACCTAGCGGTTAGTGCTAGGGACTCCCCCTGGGGACTCCATCTAATGGAGGAGTAGCCTATCGGCTAGTGCGGCAGTCTACTACCCAGACAATCTTGCTTCCAAGTCCCACTGACTCTCCTTGTGGCCTGCGACTTGCGACTAATTCACTTACCATCTGCCCAAACTTAGGCAAGGCCTGCCTGGACTCAGGCAGGGCCCACCGGTACTCAGGCAGGGCCCGCCGGTACTCAGGCAGGGCCCGCCGGTACTCAGGCAAGAGTCTGCCCAGATTCAGGCAAGGGCCCTAGCCAGGCCAGGGGCACACACACGATACACGCTGCCCTGGGGGCCATCCTCCTGTAACAGCCACCACCTCTTTGCAACAGGGACTATCACATCACCCGGCCACCGGTACACACGTACACACCATCCTAGAACAGCAGTAACCGTATCAAGAAGCGTCAGGTCGTGGGATCTTGTCGACCAGGCAGCCCAACAATCGGAACTGCCACCCCCACAGGGCTGGAACTGACTTATGGTCACTTTGGGCTTAAAGATCTACCATACACTTGTAGCACAGCCGATGCTGCTTTGCT
The DNA here is from genome assembly GCA_033557465.1 of Ichthyophis bannanicus. Taxonomy (NCBI): domain Eukaryota; kingdom Metazoa; phylum Chordata; class Amphibia; order Gymnophiona; family Ichthyophiidae; genus Ichthyophis; species Ichthyophis bannanicus. The sequence continues at coordinate 1,190,221,235 of CM066032.1, forward strand.
ATCCCCGCGCGCAGCAACCTCCTCACTGACAATGTATGATCTTCCATACTGGGTCAAAATGAGGCCACCAGGCCCAGCCTTCTGTTTCCAGTCTTCTGTTCCATCAGTGGCCAATCTATGCCATGTCTTGAGCCAAGCAGCGATTTCCCAGTCCCGGTTATCCTGCCCTACTACGGTTTTCACAAATCCTCCGATAACACGCTCCGGAGTTAGCTGCACGATGAGTTTAATGATTAATACTCCATTGGAACCATCCTAATGGCCAGCGATTTGATGCTATTGCTCCTTCATAGCGGTGACTCCTGCACTGCTAACGCTTGTTGCTGTCCCCACACAGGTGTGCCTTAGGACTACACCCTCGGCTTGATGTACCTACCTCTCCTTTACCTGTAACTACACCCTTTGGACATGCGTGCATCGCCACTACAGGCCCACAGGCTGCGACAGGCTGTACCACAAGGCCACATGCCAGCCCTGAACAAAGGTCTCGGCTGTCCCCATCCACCACAGTGCATGGCAGCTTGGGAGGCACCAAGTGTGGCTGACTCATCCTGCTTGTCCTAGGAGAAAACTGAGTTACTTACCTGTAACAGGAGTTCTCCATGGACAGCAGGATAAGTCAGCCACACATACCCACCCACCTCCCCTGGAATGGGATCGGCCTCTGTCCTGGTGCCCGCCTCCTAGCGGCAAAAGGCTCAGTTAGTGACGTACTGGCTAGCTAGGGGCGGGCAGAGGGGTGGGGCCAGTTGGCCCATGCTCAGAAGGCCCTTCTGAGCTATGGAGAGTACTTCCGTCTCGGCGCCGTCGGATGACGTCACCAAGTGTGGCTGACTTATCCTGCTGTCCACGGAGAACTCCTGTTACAGGTAAGTAACTCAGTTTTTCCTCAATTCCCTCCTGTTTTTTTTTAACACTTCTGTTGTTTTTTTTACATTTCCACTTAAAATTCCAATTTCCCTAACATAGTTTCATACTCTGGTTCTGGGTTTTCTCCATTGGTTGTTCCCCAGGACTCTAAGATCATCATTTCATTCTCAGAGGGCCCCATAGTCATTTTCTTGGTGATAGCTGCCTCAGTTAGTCGCTGCACTAATCCCCTGACACATGGGATTATGCAGCATCCTATTGCAATTAAGACTCCTAGGACTATGGATAAGGATGTTAGGATGGATACTACCACCCCCTTCCATTTACCAAACCAGTATAGATCCCCACACATCCATACTTTCGTAGGATTAAGTTACACATCGCTTGTACTCCCCAGTGGCTTCCCTGGTGCAAAATACTCATGATCTCCCTCGCAGTCTGCTTATTTATTACCTCCCTCCCATCTGGCAATATCCACCTTCCTTCCTCGGTTTTTATAGTCCCAAGTTCCCCTAAGTCTTGCTCTTCCTTTTCAGAAAACTTTGGGATGGGCACTGTGGGAGGGACTAATGGGGTCAGTACATGTATTGTGATGGGATCTGGACTTAAAGCAGCTTCCTTTGCTGCCTCATCTGCTAGCATGTTTCCCCGTGCTTCAGCAGTGGCTGCTTTCTGATGTCCTTGCACATGCACTACTGCCACTTTCTCTGGCAGCATTAAATTTTCTAAGACCTGTCTTACTAACTCTTCATGAATTAGTTCCTTCCCTCTGCTATTTATTAAACCTCTTTCCTGCCAGATTTTCCCAAAGGTTTGTACCACTCCAAAGGCATACCTGGAATCTGTGTACACAGTACCTGCTTTCTGGGCTAGTAAGAGGAGTGCCTGATTAAGGGCATAGAGTTCACAGGTTTGCGCTGGCCACTTATTGGGTAACCTTCGTGATTCCAAAAGGGTTCCTCCAATTCCACTAACCACTGCATACCCATTATGCCTCTCCCCCCCCCCCTATAACCCTGGAAGACCCGTCAATGAACAATCGCTCCCCTGCATGAAGGGGACTATCACTCAGGTCTGGACGTACCTTTGTCTGGTACTCTGTCACATCCAAGCAGTCATGCTCAGGTTCCACATCCTCCCCTTCTCCTTTCCAGAGAAAGGAGGCTGGGTTCAGACACTGCTCTGTAGTTAGTATGAGATCATCCTTTTTCATGAGCATTGTCTCATATTTTAGGATTCGGGAAACAGTGAGCCACCTCCCAGCCCGCTGGCTCAGAATGGTTCTCACCTGATGTGGGGTACTCACTAACAGGGATCCCCCAAAAGTCAATTTCCTACTCTCGTCCACCAATAGAGCTGTTGCAGCTACTGCCTGGACACATTCTGGCCATCCCCAGGATACTGGGTCTAAGATTTTGGACAAGTATGCTACTGGTTGTCTTTTTAAGAACGTAAGAACATCATAAGAACATAAGATATGCCATACTGGGTCAGACCAAGGTCCATCAAGCCCAGTATCCTGTTTCCAACAGTGGCCAATCTAGATCATAAGTACCTAGCAGTTTCCCCAAAAGACACAGGTTCCGCAATGCTTGTACTGGGTCAAGCATTGATATCCTGGGTCCCTTCTTAATAATGGTTTATGGACCTTTCCTCCAGGAACTTGTCCAAACCTTTTTTAAACCCAGCTACACTAACAGCCTTTACTACATCCTCCGGTAACAAATTCCAAAGTTTGATTACACGTTGAGTGAAAAAATATTTCTTTTATTAGTCTTAAATAGTTTACCCTGTAGCTTCATCGCATGTCCCCTAGTCTTTCTATATTGTGATAACGTAAACAATCGATCTACGTTTACCCGTTCCACTCCGTTCATTAATTTATAGACTTCTGTCATATCTCCCCTCAGCCGTCTCTTTTCCAGGTTAAAGAGCCCTAACCTTTTTAGCCTTTCTTCATAGGAGTATCCTTCCATCCCCTTTACCATTTTGGTGGCTCTTCTCTGAACCTTTTCTAATAACACTATATTCTTTTTAAGATACGGCGACCAGAATTGCACACAATATTCAAGGTGCGGTCTCACCATGGAACGGTATAGAGGCATTATAATATCTTTTGTTTTATTTTCCTTCCTTTCCTTATGATACCTAGCATTCTATTTGCTCTCTTGGCCGCCGCTGCACACTGGGCCGAGGGTTTTAACATGTTATCCACAATGACGCCTAAATCTTTTTCCTGGGTGGTGGTTCCTAATGTGGAACCTTGCATTGTGTAACCATAGTTTGGGTTGTTCTTCCCTATGTGCATAACTTTGCACTTGTCCACATTAAATTTCATCTGCCATTTTGATGCCCAGTCTTCCAATTTATCAAGATCCTCTTGCAATTTTCCACAATCCTCTTGGGTTTTAACAACTTTAAATAGTTTTGTGTCATCTGCCCACTTTTGGGTGAGGACTCCTAATGCAGTCCCTTTATCCACAGTGACAAAGAGATAGAACGGTTTGGTTAATGAGGGTAAGGCCAAAACTGGGGCTTCTACCAGACTCTGTTTCAATTGCCTGATCAGTTCCTCTTCCTCCCCCTTCCAGATCAATCTATTAGGTTCTTTTTCTAATAGTTTCAAGTATAGGCCCTTGTTCTTCTGTGCATAGGAATCTATCCACAGCCGGCAATATCCGGTTAGTCCTAAGAACTTTCTAAGCTCTTTCTTAGTAATTGGTAAGGGTAATTCCGTTATACCTTTTACCCGTTCGGGGTTCAGCTTTCTCTTTCCCTCACTGATTAAGTGGCCCAGGTATTGAACCTCCCTCTGAACATAATGCAGCTTATTTTTGGACACCCTTAACCCTTGTTTCTCCAGGAAGTTTAATAAGTCATTAGTGACTGCTGACACTATCTTTTCTTTAGTTCCAGAGATCAAAAGATCATCCACATACTGGAGAAGCTTCACCTCCTCAGGTATCACAAAGGCCTCTAGGACCTGTTGCAGTACCTGGGTGAATAGATTTGGGGATTCCATGTACCCCTGAGGGAGTACTGTCCACCTATACTGCTGTTTCCTGCCTGTGTCTGGGTCTTCCCACTCGAAAGCAAACAAATCTCTGCTTTCGACAGAGAGGGGGCATGTCCAAAAAGCATCCTTCAAATCCACCACACTGAACCACTTATGTTCATGTGGAATTTTGCTCAGTAAGGTGTAGGGATTGGGAATCACAGGATGCCGGGCCTGGACAATCTGATTCAGGCTCCTTAAATCCTGCACCAGCCGGTATGTTCCGTCTGGCGTCCTTACGGGCAGGATGGGGGTGTTGTAGGGAGACATGCAGGGCTCTAGTAACCCATCTCTTACTAGGCCCTTTATTACTGGGGTCAGTCCCTTCCATCCTTCTGACGGGATTGGGTACCGCCTTTGCCTCACTACTTCTCCTTCCTTTTTCAATGTTATTTTCAATGGGGGTTTCTGTAGCACCTCTATTTCCCTCCCGCACCCATACTTGCGGGTCAATTTCCTTTTCACTTTCCTCGGTCAGGATTCCTATAACGGGCATTATTTGGTGGTCGGCTATCTCCAACCATAATCCTAATTTCACTATGAGGTCCCTCCCTAGAAGGTTGCTACCAATTCCATGTATAAACAGCAGATCCCCTTGGACCTGCTCCTGGTCACATTCTATGGTCATTTTCTCAAAGATGGAGATAGGAAAGTCCTCCCCCTTCACCCCCGAGACCACCAACTGATCTTTAGTCAGTGTTGTTCCCCGTGGTTTAAAATTTAATGAAGATCTCGCCGCCCCCGTATCTATAAGGAATGTCACTTCCTCCCTCCAAGGTCCTACATTCAAATTTATCAAGGGCTCCCGGTAGGACTGCGATTCAGAAGACCCCTGACCTCCCTATTGTTCTCCATAAGCCATCATAGCTGCTTCTTCCTCATCTCTCAATCTAGGACATTCCCTTTTAAAATGTCCTTGTTCTCCACAGTGGTAACATCCAGGCCAAGGACCCTCCCATTGGGGACCCCTCTGCCTCTACTCATACCTCCTTCCTGACCCTCTTCCCCTCTGCCCACCTCTCATATTCTTTCTTTGGTTCAGTCCACTCTTCTTTAACACCTCCTGGACCGTGCTTACCATGAGTCAGGTCTTCTGTTTTTGCTTCTCATCTTCTCTTTTTACAAATGCCTTCTGGGCCTCCCTTATTAGGTCTTCTAATGACCTTGTCTCCCAGTGCTCTAACTTCTCTAATTTCTTCCTTATATCTGGCCAAGATTTGTTCACAAAATTTACTCTGAGCAAGGTCTGGCCCATAGGGGCATCAGGGTCTAAGCCTGAATATTTTCGCATGCGATCCCTCAGTCTCTCCAGGAAAACTGAGGGGGTTTCCTCCTTTTCCTGGAGGATCTCAAAGGCTTTTGTCAGATTTTGGGATTGCGGGACTGCCTCCCTCATACCCTTGATTATTAAATTTCGGAGGTCCCTCATATTGCGTCTATGGTCATCTCTCAGATTATTCCACCCAGGGTCCCGAAGAGGATATTTTTGTTCAGAGGAAGGAATGTCCTCAGTGGTTCCTGCCCCAGGGTTCTCCCGGTCCCAAATTCTCATGGCTGCTCCCTGTATTATTCCTCACTCCTCACTAGTGAAAAGACTACTCAATAGTGATATTAACTCCCCCCCCCCCAAATATAAATGTTAGGACCCAAGAACTGGTCCATCTGTTCTGCTAAAGCTAGGGGATCTTCAATCAGGCACTTCATTTCTTTCTTAAAATCCCTAACTTCCAGACTGGTCAGGGGAGAATTTACATAACCCACATTGTTCTGACCCATGGGCACCTCCCGTAAGGGGTACATGGGTGGTTCTTCTAGTATACTTTCAGACAGATCCACTAACCATCCCTCTTTGCCTTCTTCATTCTTTTTTATCTCGGTCTTTCTGCTGCTAAGGCGGGAACTGGTCCTGGTACATAGTGGCTTACCTCCCTCCTCTCTGGATGGGTTTTTCCTTTCATTTTTCACCTGAACTTCCTTAGTTTCCTTCCTTTCCTCTTCCAGATCTTCAGAACTGGACCCAGGGTCCGAGTCCGTTCGGATACTCTCCTCGTCCTTCAACCCAGAACCCAGCCCATCTGCTCTAGTGGGGAGTGAGGAATCACCCTGATCCTCCTTTTCACTTGCTTCTTGCCTTCCGTGCTCACCTTGGGGTAAGTCTGGCAGAGCCAGAGGACCAGGGAGGTTGTGGAGGGGCAGTGAGATAAGGAGGGGTAAGTATTCTAACGGGTCCCATGACTTACCCCGATTCTCATTTTTCCCTTACTTCCCCCCTAGGCTTATTTCTCAAGGGGAACATCTGCTCTGTACCCTCCCCACACCAACATTCTGCATACTGGACTTCCTCATTCCCCACCCCTGGTTTACTTTTTACATATATATTAAAAGCTTGACAGATCCAGTCCTCCTCTGCCCCATACTTGGGCCAAAATACAGCAGGAGGGCGGATACTCTCTTGGGTCCAGATGAAACAACAATATACAATCATCTTTAGCCTATCCTTACCCCTGGTTAGCTTATTCTCTTTCCAATGCTTCAACATCCTACCCAGGGGACTATTTGAGGGAATATCAGCTAGCTTCATTTTCTTAGCTCCCTCTCCATGCCCCTTTTTAAAACTTAGGCTTCCCCCATTCTATCTATTTATTATCCCACTGAGACTTATTGCACTTGCTCTGCCTCTTCGCTTCATCTGTCTCCAGCTGTCCCTCTCGTGGGAGTACAGAACCGCGGATCAGGACTCCACACTCGCTTCGTACGCAATTGTACGTCTCACTCACACACAAGCAGTCTCAGTACTCGATAGAATGGCCCAACCACCAAGGTAATTACAAAAAGTCCCACTTTTTCTTACCTTGGTCTGTGCACAGAATCTTCTTGGTTGCTTCTGCAGTCCTTTTAATTTATCACGTCTCACACTCTGGTTCACAACACCTCTGTTCTTTGTTTAGCTCCGGGATCATTACCAGCCAGCAGGGGAATCTCTCAGCAGGGAGGGAAGCAAGACTGTTGAACTCAACAGGATGCGTCTTCCCGTCCCTCCCCAGCAGGAGTCCCCCTCCTGTGGTGGGATCCCAGACGAGCCCCCAAGCTGTTAGAAATACTTTTACCTTTACCTGTAGCCAATTTCCCTATGGCCAATATGACCAGTGAGACTCAGAGAGAGGTTGTTGTGAAACAGATTTATTGCGCAATTCATTCTCTAGACAGCGGGTACCTTCACAGCATCATGCCCACCAGCCCTTTGCTCGGGCTACCTTACTTTTATCCTTTTGCTCTGAACATACCCCTTTCCTGTCTCTTCTCCTGGCATACCCCTTATATGGGTTATCTTGCTTTTCTTTATAACTGCTAGCTCTGCCCCCTCCGGAGGGGCAGCCGAGGAAGTTCTAGAACTTCTTACAATGCAGTTTTTAGCTTCTTTAATTTTACACCTTTATATATATATACCCTACAAGTAGTCTGACTATATATGTAACCTAAAAAGAACTAAAATGATTCATGTAAAACATTTATAGGCTGTATATACACATATTCATGTAAAACATTTATATGCTGTATATACACATCACGCATTCAACCCGAAATCAATAGCCACTGATAGCTCCTATTACTGACACACACTACAGTACAAGACTGAAAATGGAAGTTAAGGCAAATTAGAACAGAGCTTTACTGTGAATATTTACTACAAAATCTTAGAAAAGCATATTTAAAAACAGGCACTAATAAAACTGTAGCTTCATTATCTAAGAATGATTTAGCTACTAAGTGAACTATTGGGTTTTTTTTTTACTGGCAGCAGACAGAACACATTAAAGAAATCTTCCAATTAAAAAAATAAAAAAAAATGTTTTAAGTTAGAGAAAGCTGGACAAACATTAAATACTCCCATATGCAAATCTGCATTTATTCCTATGCTTGTGCTTAACTTCTATATTTTCTTCTACCGTATAATTTCAAACTATTCCTATACACTATTTGGCTTTGCCAGCTTGCTTTACAGAGATGGGGTGAGTTAGAGGAAGGGGGGGAGCTTTTCTTCAGAGAATGAGTGGGGATGTGTATTTCAGGGGGTGTTAAGATCAGTTGTCAGTTTTTAAGAGAAAGCGAGATAAAGCAAGATAGTTGTAAGTGGTCAAAAAAACCCCTCAGTCTCATAACCTCCATTGTTGCCCAGGAGCTATGTGCTCCTTGACCTACTGAATTAAAAGAGGCAGAAAGGAGGGAGGGGGAGGGGGACTGCTGAGAGAGGAGTGAAGACAGCTGGTCAAGGACTGATAAGCAATATCAGTTTATACAAGCTTTTCTTATGCATGGTTATTCCTTTGTAAAAACAACAAAATAACAGTTTAATTTTTCCCTCACGCTATGAATAGCTTATTTAGAAATGTGGTATGCCCACTGAAACCAAAACTAAGGAAATCAAGCTGATTTGCTTCACTCATAATAACCAAAACTATAAGACACTGTGACGCTAGAGCACCCCGACTGCTAGGCACAACAAAAAGAGATTCAATGAGGCAGATAGCAGGAAAAAGCAGAGTTGTTAGATATGAATGGCTCACGCTGTAAGAAATACAATTCCAAAAGTCGCCAGTGAGAAAGACATATATATGTGAAAAAATGGGAGGTACCATAAATTGTTATGTGAACATTGCCCAGGGGGCAGTTAGTTTAGTGAGAAGTAAATTGCAAATGTAGATGGATCTATTAAGCCAAATATCGGCGTAATAAATGAAAGAGAAATTGAGATCAATGCAAAAATCTGTAATGATATCCAGTCATCCAGTGGTGCCTAAGACCCGCCCAGAAAAGAACATCGAAGAGCTGAAGGACTAAAGGGGATGCAATGCAATAGTAAGTTGAGTGGACCTTAAAACAGAAAACAAACCAATAAGTAATACATAAATAAATAAATAAAAATATGCATGTGCAGGAAAGATTGCTGGCCAACTAGATAATAAGCAAATAAATTAATTAATAAAAAATAATAAAGGGATACAAATATGATAAAAAGTGATAAAGGGGTGGAGGGGGTAGGGAAGGTGGGAAGGGGAGTGGGAAGGAAGGAGAGAAGGGAAGGAAAGAAAGGGAAGGAGAGGGGAAGAAGGGGAAAGGGAGGGAAAAAGGAAAGAAAATAGCCAATAAACCAGTACTTATGGTAAAGGGTAACACCAAGGTAAAGAACAATGGAAAATATATACATATATGCATATATATATATATATATATATTGTCACACCCTCATCGGGCCCCTCCGATGGAGACTGGTACTACAGGTTAATACCTCCTCCTGGCTCTGTGTATACGGCAAATAGCCTTGCCTGGCCCTTTGTGGGTGGTAGTTGTACCGTCCTTTTATAATCAATTCAAGCACACAGTTCAAACTTCAAATCAAGGGCTTTATTCCCCGTCCAATGAGGGTATTCTTTTCTTGGTAAACAAAATAACAAAGCCACTCTGGCAAATAACAGAAAACAAATGTAGAACAAAAACTGCTTTCTTCAGCTTAAACTTCATCAAAAGAAAAGTACTTAAACAGTTCTCCTTGTGAGCACTTAACCTTTTCTTTTGCTGCCTCAAAGCAACCAGGTTTTACTTTTAACCAAGGGAACTTCTGCCAATTAACATGTTTACTGCTTAAACCTCCTGTTGCATATATTTCCCTTATCTGAGTGAGAATTCTTCTTCTTCAGTTACCATTAAAGAGCATTCCATTGGCTCAGGACTTCCTTGCACATTAGGAATATCACATTGCATTAAATGATAATCATTTGTACATACGTTCTCTGTGTCAGCTGTTCTGCTGGCCTCAAACTGGCTGGTCACGTCAGGTATGTGATTACTTCCTGGTTCTGAGCTAAAGCTCTGCTGGGAATTACCATATATTCTTGAAAGTGGTTTATAAGAGCACTTTCCCTGAGGGAAACCATAAGGTAACTGCCCATATACACTGGCCTCAGTATTAGACAGCTTGTGTCCTGCCCTGAACCGGCTAAGGGTTAATTCTTCTGGCTCAGCTGTAGGAGATTGCAGTGCTGGCAACGGCACTCGGGAGAAATCTGGGAGTTTAAAGTTGCTAGCAGAATTAGGTGCTTCAAAAGGTAAGAAATCTTCCTTTCTCTTGTAGCTGTTAGCACAAGGAAAGAAGTTGTTTCCTTTTCCCCTTATGTCTGCTCTTGGCTGGCTTCTCCGGTTAACCCTGAACTTAGCCCATTCAGGTGTAAAACAGCCCTGTTCAGCTTTGAATGCTTTGTTACCTGCAGTATGATTCCTCCCCCATTTCTTCTGGCTTTCACACACACACTCTGTATTCAGCAGCTGACCTCCACGTGTATTCATACAGTCCTCAGCCTCATTCACGCTGTCCTGTTGTATATTTTGCTGACTCACTCTTTCACTTCCCTCCTTCCACCAACTCTGGTCCTGGAGATGAGATTGGCTCACTATATCTCTTTCTCTTTCCTTTCGTTCCCACGTCTGAGGCTGTTGCTTCCACCTCTGTCCTTGCTCACTCTCCCTCACTACTTGTGAGTGTGCCTTATGTATCTGTCCCCGGGTTCCACCCCCTCTCAGCTGATCCCTATCGGGTAATTCAAACTCCATTCCCATGCTGACTGGGTGTGTCTTTTTACCCTTCTCCCACGTGTGCCGTGGTTGCTTATAGCAACTATTTGACAGCTTTTTGTTTATATCATCAGGTTCTGCCTGATCTTCTCTGCTAATCTCCATTTCTTCCGGCTCCATTGGGTCTACCTTGTGACAATATATATAAAGATATATCAAAAATGTATCTAAAAAGTAAATAAAAGATAAAAAAGAGCTAAAAAGGAGGCGACAAATAGCACTACAATGTTCTATAATCCTTGTCTTGACACTGCATGTAGTCTTGCCTATATATATACTAAGTCACAGGAGGTAAATAACATTCTCTGTATTACAGTTTGTGAAGCTGGAGAGAGTAATCTTTTTGCCACCCTTTGGACAAACAAAACAGCCTTTGGCGGTCATAGCCAACTGATAAATTGAACAGGATCCACATCTGAAGTGGCCTAGTGTGGGTGGTTTCCTCTGTGCAATGGGCAAAGCTGAGGGCACTAATATGTTAGACAAATTGGGATTTCTTTTAAGTGCAATAGTTAATTCCTGTTCTTCAAAAACCGGGATAGTTTGCATAATGTGCCATGCTTCCTTTAAAATGTCTGTGAGTGGAAAATAAAAGAGGACAAACAAATCTTTCCTGTATGGTTTTGTCTTGCTTGTTGATCTGTGTTAATTACCAGATGATATGCCTTATGAATGTGTTTTGAGGGATACCCTTTCTGTCGAAATCTGGATTCCAAATTTCTTGCATTATTTTCAAAGCTCTCCTGATCTGAACATATCCTCCTGACCCATAAAACTGGCTGAAGGGAATATTATTTTTTAATAAACTATTGTGAAAACTGCCAAAATCAAGATAATGATTGTGGTCTGTTGGTTTTCTGAACAGATCAGTACGAAAACCATCATCAGCTTTAATAATTTTAATATCAAGAAAAGCTATCTAATTTCGGTCAAACTGTCCTGTAAATTTCAAATTGGCATCAAGAGTGTTAATCCATACAAGGAAATCTTCCAAAAGCTGCATCTCACTGTCCCAAATGATTAGGATGTCATCATTGTAACCTAAGTATAATTTAACAAAAGATTTGTATGGATAATGTCTAAAGAAAGTTTCCTCAAAATGGGCAACATACAAATTTGCTATATCAGGGGCCATAGAGGACCCCATTGCAGTGCCTTTAATTTGTTTATAAAACAAACCGTCAAACCAAAAATAATTTTCTTCTAGTGCCAAACTAGCTAACTGTGCCAAAAAAAAAGAGGGGTGGCGTTTATTGCTTCTCAGGACCTGGGTCTGTTCTACTATCTTAAGAGCCTCCTTTTGTGGGATGTTGGTGTAACGTAATTCAATATCAAGAGTCACTAACACCAACCCCTCATGATAGCCTTGGAAATTTCTCAAAATATTAATGACATGTGCTGAATCCCTGGTAAAGGAGGGAACTTCAATGACAAATGGATGCAGGAGGACATCTAAAAGTTGGGAAATAGGCTCAAAAAGGGAACCTATAGCAGAAACTATAGGCCGTCCTGGTGGGTTGATCATAGATTTATGTATCTTGGGCAGAATGTAAATAGTAGTCACCACTACCAGAATGTAAATAGTAGTCACCACCAGTAGTACCAGGGAAAATGGTAGAAACCATCATAAAGAACAAAATTACACAGCATGTAGATAGTCATGGCCTAATGGGAGACAGCCAACATGGCTTTAGACAAGGAAGATCTTGTCTTACTAATCTGATCTGTTTTTTTGAAGGTGTGCATAAACAGGTAGACAAAGGTGAGTCGGTTGATATAGTGTATCTGGACTTTCAGAAAGCTTTTGACAAGGTCCCCCATCAGAGACTTTTGGCGAAGCTAAAAAGTCATGGGATAGGAGGCAGTGTACTATTGTGGATCGGGAACTGGTTAAAAGATAGAAAGCAGAGGGTAGGGCTAAATGGCCAATATTCCCAATGGAAAAAGGTGAATAGTGGAGTACCCCAGGGATCTGTACTGGGTCCGCTACTTTTTGACATATTCATAAATGACCTGGAAAAGGGAATAACTAGTGAGGTTATCAAATTTGCAGATGACACAAAACTGTTTAAAGTTGTTAAAACCCAAGAGGATTGTGGAAAACTGCAGGAGGATCTGGATAAATTGGAAGACTGGGCATCCAAATGGCAGATGAAATTTAATGTGGACAAGTGCAAAGTTATGCACCTAGGAAAGAACAACCCACACTATAGTTACACGATGCAAGGCTCCACATTAGAAACCACCACCCAGGAAAAAGATTTAGGAGTCATCGTGGATAACATGTTAAAACCCTCCGCCCAGTGTGCAGCGGCGGCCAAGAAAGCAAATAGAATGCTAGGTATCATAAGGAAAGGGATGGAGAATAAAACAAAGGATATTATAATGCCTCTGTATCGCTCCATGGTACGACCGCACCTTGAATATTGTGTGCAATTCTGGTCACCGTATCTTAAAAAGGACATAGAGTTATTAGAAAAAGTACAGAGAAGAGCCACCAAATTGGTGAAGGGGATGGAAGGCTACTCCTATGAAGAGAGGCTAAAAAGGTTAGGGCTCTTTAACCTAGAAAAGAGACGGCTGAGGGGAGATATGATAGAGGTGTATAAATTAATGAATGGAGTGGAACGGATAAACGTGGATCAATTGTTTACGCTATCAGAATATAGAAGGACTAGGGGACATGTAATGAAGCTACAGGGTAAACTATTTAAGACAAATAGGAGAAAATATTTCTTCACTCAACGTGTAATCAAACTCTGGAATCTGTTACCGGAGGATGTAGTAAGGGCTGTTAGTATAGCTGGGTTTAAAAAAGGTTTGGACAAGTTCCTGGAGGAAAGGTCCATAAACCACTATTAAAAAGGGACCCAGGATATCAATGCTTGGCCTAGTACAAGCACTGCAGAACCTGTGTCTTTTGGGGAAACTGCTAGGTACGTATGACCTAGATTGGCCACTGTTGGAAACAGGATACTGGGCTTGATGGACCTCGGTCTGACCCAGTATGGCATTTCTTATGTTCTTATGTTCACTGGATGTGTAACTTTCGAAAAATCGGCCTCCTTATGGATAAGGTAACCAGCATCCCGACTCAAGGTAACTAAAGAATCAACCTTCTTAAGAGGCAACATCAGATCTTTATCTAACCATAAATAAAATTGGTTATCTTGTAATTGTCTCTTCACTTCCTTAATGTAGTCAGTTCTATTCATCATTGCAACAGCACCACCCTTGTCTGCTGGCTTGATGACAATTTGAAGGTTAGACCTAAGAGAGTCTAATGCCAACCTTTGTTTCCTTTTAGCGTTATGATAAACACGATGGTGATTTTTCTCCAAGGCAGTAACTCGTTTTAGGACCGTTTTTTCAAAAGCTTCAATGGCAGGATAGTCAAAATTAGGAGGATCCCAGTGGACTTACCACCTACAATAGAAGAATCTTCAGATGTGCCCTTCAGATCATTAAAAAGGTCCTGATTTTAGGTGTCCTAAAGAACTTAAAGAGGTCTACCCTAGTATGGAAAGGGTCATAATGGGTTGAATGTACATAAGACAAACCTTTATCTAGGATTTCTAATTGGTCACATGTAAGCGGGAAATAAGATAAGTTAATATCTGGCTACTCCCGATAGGAAACTCTCCGGGTCTCCGTTGGCCAATGTCCCCGCTTTCCCCTTCCTTTGGATATAAATTTTGGAGGGTCTGCCTTCCACTCCTGATCGATTGCTTTGTGTGTGTGTGGTGGTAACGGGAATCTCTCCCTCCCCACTTCCAGAGTTTGTCCATAGAAAAATCCGATGGCTTGGGGTGCTTCTCTGTGAGAAATAAGGAGGCTGAAGGGTCAAGAGTGGCTTCAGAGGGCTTCTGCTACATTTCTTATTAGGTACTGTAATATCATCACTGAGCTCCTCCCCTTCAACAGGTTGTCTCTTTTTTGGAATTACCCCTATATCTCTTATAGGTATTATCATTCTAGACTAGAGGTACACATAGACAAATTTGTAATCATCTTCATCATGTTTAAACTTTTTAAGCTTTCTATCTTTAACCTCTTTCTTATAAGAGTCTATATTCTTATTGTAGTCTGCAAGAAGTCCTTCATATCTCATATAATTTTCTTTTCAAATCTGGTCTAGAGTCACTATCTTATTTGAAGTGTTCGGTCTTCTGTCTAGATGTACATATTAACAGGATCATCAGTTCTAGTGAACATTTACTTAAAATCACATTCCAATTATTAATAAAATTAGGATCGTCCCGATACATGCCTGGGGCATGGTAGATACACAGTCCCCTAAGTATCACCTTGGCTCTACAGTAATCAAGGAGAGAAGCTACATGCATTTGTTCTCTAATATTCTTCTGAGTAAGTCTAACCAGCTCCTCCCAAAGATTATCCTGATGTGAAACATCATCTTCTTGTCAATTAAAAAAGAGGGCTTTTCTGGAAGCATCTGTTGATTTAATTTTCGCTAAAACTGAGAACGTCCCTCCAGGGTGTGAACATAGTGCCGGATACACAAGCAGCGGTGACCTGTATGGAGCAGCAGGTGCACTGACCCTTACCACCTTGCTGAGCAGACAGATCCATCAGCTCTTAACTTTCCTTCCATCCATCACCTAATATGTGACTTTCACAGGGGCTCCCTTATCCTGCATTAAGGTGACTGCCATTCGAGCATTAAGGTGCACGCTTGACACCTTAACGCCCTAAATCCTGTTAGTGCCCAATAAGTGGAGCCAAATCCCTTACCACCAGAACGCCTACTGCCTGCCCTGGCCTTTACCGCACGATGACACCCTTACCACTGCCGTTACTGCTTGAAAACTGATGCGCCCTTAATACTCTTTAGTAAACATACCCCTAAGTATACTAACAGAGACATATACCTAACCTAATCCAGATCCTGGTTGTCCCGTTAGTGATGATCACCAGGAACTGGATTAAGATTGGTAAACGTCTCTGATTTATTTATTTAGACCTGGTTTGACAGAAATGTCTGGCACAAGAACATGGAAGGATCACCAGCAATATGAGAGTTAAGAGCAGGTTGGCTAGATTCAGTCTGTATGGAGACATGATGGATCTTCTGCAATATGCCTACTTTCTAACCCAAAGTTTGCTGGTTTGAGGCCAGCCTGTGACAAAACTGGGGGAAGGGGAACCAAATTTTGGATTTTTTAGTATTGTGTTCAGATTAACAGTGATGTGAAACAACTTAGAAAATTTCATTGATATTTCCCATGTTGTTTCAAAGAGATGCACATTCCAAAATGAGCCACGACTAGCTCAAGGATGTCCATGTTTCCAGACATAGATTGGTAGGACCCCAATAGTCTGAATGGTGGCCAGCTTTGGACAATGGTTCTGTTGAAGCTTGCAAAAATAAGATAAACTCTGGACCTACATGTTCTAAGAGACCAAATGTGGACATTCTTGCTGGTCTGTAAAAAAAAAAAACCATCCCCCCCCCAAAAAAAAAGTATTCCATGCTTATGACCGGAGCGAGCAGAGCTATGCCAACTGACTGACTCCTGACTGCAGCAGCATCTCAGTCTGGGTTCTTGGTCAAAGTGAAGAATTTGCTGATTTAATAATAAACATCTTAATCTTTTTAGGGATTGAGCATAGAAAGACATTTTTATGTGGTGCTAGTTAGCCATAGGAATCTGCTCATTTACCAGGCAGACTTTTTCATTTGTGGATTAAAGCATTTGTAGTAGAATAGTGAAAAAGAGTTCTAAGTTATGTGTCTTGACCTTTATGCATAAAAACAGGGAAGTTTTATTAAGTAATCACCATTGGGAATAGATTTGCATTTCTAGTGGGCAGAGATGATTGGTAACAGGAGAAGGCAGGGGCTTGGGCCTCAATTGAGGCTGAGAGCAGGAGGAAGCCACATTGTCTTTATCTTTTATCTGGACCCAGAGAAGAAGACTAAATGATTAGGCCCCAAAGCAGGAAGAAGCCATAGTATGCAGCAACAGGGTCACAGAAAATACAGAGGACTGCATAGGGATGAGTCTCAAGGAGAATGAGAGGACTACAAGGAGTGAGGAGAAGGGAAGATAATTAGAGGGTTGTGAGGAGTGGGGAGGAATAGGAGAAGAGTGAGGGGGCTGTGGAAGGGGAAAGGAGAATAGTGAGAAGGCATTTGTGTGTTGGAGCATGGGAGAAGAATAAGGCTTTAGGGGATAATGGGAAACGAGTGGCAGGTGAGAGAGCTGCCAAGGGTGGTGAGAAGAGAGGAGAGTCGCAAGGCTGTAGGGGTTGGGAAGAAGAGAAGCAGCAGAGTGAGAGATTTAAGGGCTGTAGATAGGGGTGGGGGTGAAAGGAGATAGAAAGGGAAGGGATAGAGGAGAAGGGAAGGAGAGAAAGAGGGCTAAAAGGGAGTTGGGAGGCAAAGAGAGGAGTGTGAGAGGGTATGGGGTGGATGTAGGCGGAGTAAAGGAAAATGAGAGGGCTACAGGGGTGTGATAAGAGCAGAGGAGAGCGAGAGGATTGTAGATGGATGGGGATAGCAGAGTGAGTGTGGGATGTAAGGGCTCTGGAGGAAGGGAAGGAAGGATAGTGTGACGGCAACATGGGGCGAGGGAAAGAGGAGTACAGTACATAGCAAGGGCATTTCTTTCCTGGTGAGGAAACGGAAGACTTTTGAATCACTGATCATCATCATGTGTTTTTATGATGTGGTACAATATTAATCATTTTGCAACTGGAGTGTTTATGTTTCTTTTGAAGGGCTATGAAATCGGATGGTGTATGTGAATCAGTGCTATACGGATTGCCTTTGATCATCAAACCAACCATCTGCTGGCAGCTGGACTGGGATGAGCTTGAAACTAACCAACAAAACTTCCATGCTCTTTGTCACTGCTTGCTAGTAAGTACCGCTGTAAGCCCCCGCCTCAGGATATCACGACATGCTTGTCAAGGCCTGCCTAACAAGGCACCTCAATCTCTTCTGTGAGCCTTGTCTGCATCTACTTGTAGGAAATCTTTCCATCGAAATACAAATATTACTTAGGAGTAACTCCATCAGGCAGGAGTCATCACAGTGACCATAGATATTTTATCCTGCACATAGTAGAGAGGCCCTCCAGTTTAATGCATCTCCTGAAAGAAATATATTGGGGCAGGGGCAGCGGAACATCTTTTAGTTTGGAGTGGCCAGACAAACCAATTTCCAGCTCCGCCTCCAAGCTCTATAGATGCTGATGCTCTGTTGGGCAAAATGTTGGTGGGGACAGGGCCCCTGTGGCCCACCCCTTTCCGCTGCCTATGCATTGGGGCAGCATAGTGCCACCTTGCAAAGGAGGAGGGAAGGATGGTGATTACAATCCAGCTTTATGGGCATTGAATCATTACCACCATGCTCTGTAGTTCTCAGTATTTCATGCAGGTTTCCCATCCATGTAGCGAATGCACTTATTCCCCTACTTTTAGCATTTGAGATCTCACAAAATGGTATATCCTCAAGTATTAGTGACCCTTGATGTCGTTGTATCCTCCTTCCTGGCTACAGGAGATCACTGAATGGGAGAGAGTGTGGGAAAACGTGAACATTACATAGGGTGTGCTGGCGGAGTATTTGTGCTAAGAGGTTTCCAGTAGTGATGAGACTTTGCACTAGCAGAGGGCTTCTGGAGTCTCAGAAGTACCACATTCCTCTTGTATGTTTCAGAAGAGAAACTGGGTGCTGCTGGCAAAGAGTCAGCCACAATCTGTGGTTCCAAGCTGGAGTGTCAGCGTGCATACTTATTACATCATCATGCCCTCCACTTCCTTCACACTGCTGGTCAAACCTGTGGCAGTGAGAGAGCTGCTGTTACCATGTGACATCCCAGCCTTACCCGAGGAACCACCAGAGATAGTCCTGCACAAGATGGAGGTAAAAGTGTTTGCTGATGTTCCCAGTGTGACATCCCAGAAACTGTAAGAGACGGTTCAGGCAGTCTTTAGTAAACAGGAGAAAGAAAACTGCTTTTCTTCACAGGGTGTTCCAGCTCTGCCATAGCCTGCAAGAGTCTGCACACAGTGGCAGTTGTGATCCAAAAAATGGGCCTAAGTCCAGAAACTTCCTGCATAGACTTCATATTTACAAAAGAAACTGGAGATGTTTCTAAAGAAAAGCAATATCAGGGAAATACAATGAGGGTAAAACATCATGAGAAACAGCATGACAGCTTGAAGATCTTTGTTTAATTTATGTGCCAAGATCGAAGCCAAGTGCTTCCCAAGCTAGTGCATGGTGATCAACTGGGCTTCATTCATGATCGCAGCATGGTGCTTAACTTGATAAGAACTACCATGGCCTTGAGAATGGGGGGAGGTGAGGGAGATCAAACGGCCTCCTTAATCTAGACATGGAGAAGGTCTTTGAAAGAGTAGATGGAGTACCCTCTTATAGATTTGGAACAATTTGGAGTTAGAAGGACCTTCTTAAAGTGGGTTAAAATTTTGTATTCAGACCCAGTGAGGGTTAATGAAATGCTTTCAGAAGCGTTCTATTTGCAGCGAGGCATGCAAAAGGGCTGCCTGCTGTCCCCATTTACTTTTTATTTTATCATTCAAACCTCTAGCCATTAAAATACGCAGTATTCACAGATAAAGGGCATTATGCTTGAGTCAATAAAGTAAAAAGTCCACCTATTTGCCAACAACCTGCTGCTGTTTTTAAGGGATTCTTATAATGATCTTCGATATGTCTCAAGCGTAATCTCAGTTTCACTCCTTTGCTGGTGTTAGGATTAATTTTGTGAAGTCTGAAACACAGAGTATAGGCCCAAGGGGGGAGAGAACACAAGGGGGAGCTCTGCCCATACAGGGGATTACTGGCACTATGCACTATCTAGGGATTCAATTGAGTAGGCATGGGGATGTAATGTATAAATGGAACATTATCGATAGGTTACTGGTAGGGTTACTGGATTTTTGGAGAGCAAATTTGGGATGGCTGGGAGGGGCTGTGCAGGGGTCCCTTTTCCTTGGGCAGTAGCAACCCTCCTCAAGTTATAAGCCTGCATACATACATATATGCTTAAACTTTATTTTATTTACATACACACACACACACATATATATATATATATATATATATAAATAAATACTTATTCTATATATTTCTAAAATTTCTCTTATTTTTCAGAAAAGAAGCTACATTTTCATCTCTCATTATAGGGGTATGCAGGAAAAGCAATGTCCTTTGACTCTGTCCCCACTGAAATTGGGGACAGGAAGTAATTATAGTCCATGGATTTGAGGACACGACCTCAAAATCAGGAACAGCTGGTAACTTTAGTTACTAGAAATTATGAGCTCTCATTGTCCCTCAAGTGGTATATAGCGTAATAAGATAGTGGCTCTGCCAAAGATTCTTTTTGGATGGAAGATGGGGCATTGAAGGTCCAAGAGCTGCATATGTATAATTCTTACTGACCATCTTTACATGGGAATCCCTTAACTAAGAAGGTAATGAAACAGTGTCTCCTCGGTGTTGGTACTGCACAAAACCTAGCAGTAGTGGAGGAAGTTATAGGTGCCCTCCCACAGGCTTCCCCCTTTTTAGCGATACAAAGAAATCCAGATTTTGTACCAGAGCTTGAGGGATTGGGATTTTGGCAATCTAAGAGTCTCAGTCTTGTATACTATATATTGGGATGTAAAGGGAATATAGCTGGGTTGATCCACTTGCTCAGGAGTGGTCTCACAAATTGAACATGGAAATAATGCTGATTACCTAAGAAAGTTATGGCAAAAATTGGCTAGGATTCGTATGAATATTGACTTGCAGGAGACAGAATATTAAATTTTACATAATATTTATATTATCCAAGTTAAGGGATGCCTGATATGGTGATGTTAGGATGACAGTTTGAGGTGCTAGGGGCATAGGGGTACATGTCTCCACTCCTTTCTGGGATGCTCAGAGTTGAAGGATTTGTGGACAAAGGCATTGGGGGTTATTGGAATAGTACTAGGGAATGAGATTGAGTAGACATACATGACCCTGCTCTTGAGTGATGGGCAGGGCTTGGGCAATAGAGCCAAGCAGAAGTTTGTGCTGACAGCCCTTGCTTTGGTTGAAAAAGTCATTCTGAAACATTGGATGGGGAAGATAGCCTGTCTTAACCTGCATTGGCTACACATGAAGAACAAGGTACCACATCAAAATCAAGAACCCAGTCTAAGACGTGAAGAAAGACAGAGCTTTATTTGTCATAACCAGGGACAACCCGACACAGGCCGTGTTTTGAAAACCTTCGTCAGGGGTTAATCTGGCAAAACTAAAATCATAAATATAACAATGTAATTAAAACATAAAACCGATAAATGACAAATTAAAACATAACAAACATTAAAAAGGTTTAAAATGATATAATTATAAATAACATGAAAAAATGTTAAATGATCACATATAAACATAAAAATATAAAAAGCATCGTGTGTTTAAATAATTAAAATCATAAATAATCATGTAGGAATATATAAAAACAAAGTGTAGGGGTGTGACATAAACTCATGTACCAATATGTATGTAGGTACCTCTGTTTATATGTTAGCCCATATAGGTCTTGTAAACTAAAAGAAGAGATAAGAAAATTGATTAAAAAATGAACAATAAATACTAAGATACAACATAAAAAATAATAAATACTAAAATACAACATAAAAAACTATTTCCTTGCAAATTATAGAGGCTGGGGCATCATGAATAGAATCATTTAAATGACCGTATGTTATAACACTTGTAAATAGCAGGAGCGAATCAGCATCACAACACCAATGATGGTGTTTTGGTGTCATTACATTAAGTATCCTAAGATTTATTCCCTCTTTCATTTTTAACAGTGTGTAGTAAGTAGTATATAAATTTTTTTTTTTTACTTTCAAATCTAAATACAAAATTTGTGATTTGTCGGTTTTATGTTTTAATTACATTGTTATATTTATGATTTTAGTTTTGCCAGATTAATCCCTGACGAAGGTTTTCGAAACACGGCCTGTGTCGGGTTGTCCCTGGTTATGACAAATAAAGCTCTGTCTTTCCATACTATCACGTCTTAGACTGGGTTACCTGCATTGGCTACATGTCATGAGTGAGGTGGCAGCCTTCGAAATACAGACCAATAAACTTCACAATAAGATGAGGTGGGTTTACTACATGCACCTATGACATAGGTTTATCCAGAGGTATGGGATTTCAGTGAGTGGGGATGCAGAATCAAGCTGAATGCAGCCTTGAATGAATATTTGAAATGGGAGGGGAAGGGTGCGAGGGGAGTGTATACAGTGGAGAGACTGTTGACTTGCGGGAGGGAAGGGAGAGAAAAAAGTGCAGAGATGTCAGAGGTGTCTCCTGTAACTACATACATTGGAAAGGTGCTGAGCTATTCTGGGGGTATGTTACATCTTTGTGGGGGAAATCAATCTGTTCTCTGTTAATGATGATAAGACCGTAGCTCTGTATTGTGACCTCTAGTGAAAAATAAAAGATTAAAAAAATGAGAGCCAGCAACTGGCGATCTATGAGTTATTACCATGGTGAAAAATCACACAAAATCAAGGAATAGGTGGACAAGGAGTATCACTTCAGCGCAGTCCAAGTCTAAATAAAATAACTGCCAAGGTGGAATGTGGCCATCTGGAGTTTGCTATACAATATCTTTACTGCTATAGTTCAGGGGGGAAAAAGACTAACAGAGGAAAGCTTTCCAACTGTCTTTTATTCTGCAATTTCATGTTAATATGGAGTCACCAGTGTATCATCAGCTTATTACAGAGTGGTACAATTACACAAACAACTTCAGTGTGAAAATATCCTCATCAAATATTAGAGTCTTTAAAAGGTCAGTCATTTTTGAAATGTTTCCCTAAGAATTGAACATATTATATCCACTGAAATTCTGGCTTGAATTGACTTAGCTGGGTGACTTGATTTTATAATATGGCACCTATATGAGAAATGCAACGAGGTGCTTATGTAAAGTGGATTTCAAAAAGACAATGTAGGTGGCTAAGTGCCTTTATAGAATAGACTCATGGAACCACCCACCCATAGTGTGCAAATGCCAATGCGCACATTGACCCCTGCTCCAGAATTGATGTAAATGTGTGTGCAATCTATGTACATGTGTGCCTGCGAATTTCATAAAATATTCAGGTTCATGTACATCGCACTTCCACCTCCACACCACCCAAACTATGCTTTTGGTAATGCCAATGTGCAGTCCTCTAGGCACATGCACACATATGTGCATAACACACAGTTTTATAAAAGGCCACCTTAGACTTTACATCAAGAAAAACCTTTATACGAGTAAAATTACCCTCCCAAATTCTGTTCTTCCACATTCACTAATTTATATTAAGCATTTGAAACTGATATACTTGTTCAAAGAACCTTTTGGTGTAGCTGGTTGCCTGCTTTAGGGGTAACTTTATGAAGTATTTTCTGCTTGCAAACCATGTTCCTTATTGTCCCTCCAGTCCAGGCCCGGTATCTGTGGGTTGTCTCTCTCCTCTAGCAGCTTAGAGACTGAGCATGTAATATTTTATGACATCACCCTGGATAAGTAGCTGGCACCTCTCTCCAGCCTCCAGTATCTCAGTCTCCAAGCAGGTGGAGGGTTGATTCCATAGGACTCACTGAAGGGACAATTAGGAAGCCCTTTTTCTTGGGGATCTTAGTTTTGGATAGGAACAGAATGTGGAGTTATTGATTTGGTGACTAAAGTGCCGGAGGAGCCTTGCCGCTAAAGGGGCTTGCCTGCCAGCGGTGGTGTATGACGGCAGCTCCAGAGCTCAGAGGAGGTAAGGAACCATCGGCACAGAAGCAGCCCGTCACTTTGGCCGACCGACGCTGAAGCCTCAGGAGACAGGCTGAGCGTTGGGATGGCCCGATCAAAGAGTGGAGGTAAATTTTGTTATTTGAAGGAGCCCTGCAGGAGAAAGACTGGTTCCTTATCATTCCTCCAGTTTAGTCCTCCACCTCTGGGTTGTGCACCTCTTCCTGCAGCTTGGAGACTGGGTATGTCAAAGTCGTGACCTCACTGGATATAGCCTGCTGGTATCTCCCATCAGCCCCCAGTGTGTCCAGTCTACATGCAGCAGGAGGACGTAGTGAGCCTAGGTGCTGGGCTCACTTGAGGAACACATAAGGAGCTTTAGGGTAGTTAGCATAGGGTCTTAGGTCTTTTTGGCCTTTTAAATTCATTTTAAATTTTCTTTAGATTTCTTTTAAATTCCCTTTAAATTTACATCATTTTATTTCAAATTTTCTTCACATTACCTTTACTTTACTAGTCCCTTTAAATACAAAAAAAAAAAAAAAGAAAAAAAAAAGGACCAAACTTGGTTCTATGCCGGTACCTGCCTGCCTCCGTTTTGCGGGGCTGTGGAATCATCGTTTCAGATCTCTTCCCCTGGACTGGACGGGGGAGAGCTCTGGGCAGGGCCGGAGGAGCATCGCTGCCAGCAGCCGCGATTCCACGGGAAGCTGCAGTGCGCTGACGGGAGGCTCGCCCGGTGGGTTTCTGCTCTGCCTTCAGCAGAACCGTGCGGGTTGGAGCCCTGTTGAAGATTAGTAAGTCTATTTGTCGGGAGAGGCCAATTGGGGTTCATGCTCTTTCTGGCGGACGGAAACTGGGCCGAGACAGGGCCGCAGCTCCTGCGTCGTGTTTGGCGCCTTTTTTCATTTCCTCGCGCCGTTTGCGGCGGCCATTTTAGGTGAATGGACGCCGCATGGCAAGGGCTCCAGGCAAAAGATTTACTAAGGAGCTGTTACCGGGGGGACTCTGTGCTCTGGGGTTCGCACGGAGCAGTGTCCCCCTCCACTGTTTGTAAGGCCTCGTTTTGACTATCGGAGCCTTGAGAAACCCTAGGGGAGCCTGTACTGGGGTTTATTTTATAAGACAGTTCTTGTTTAAAAAAAAACAACAAAAAAAACAAAAACAAAGAAGAGTATGGGCATATTGCCCTTGCTTTCCCTTCCTAGCCTGGGCTAGCTCGGTTTGTTATCAGCAAGGCTACTATAAGGCTATCTTCAGCTGTTTTTTGTCATTGCTTTCATATTGATTTTATATTGACTTTATGTTGCCTTCATATTCTTATTTATTTATATTCATATTTTATATTTATTTTTTGGGTGGAGTTTGTGTTTTATAGTTGACTTTATACTTCTACATTCCAGTTACGCCAGCAAACTATGGATTCCCGTCTGGTTCATGTAGCAAGCTCTGCCATCATTCAAGCTGCAGCTTGAAAACCCTTGGAATGGGAGTCTCTTCCCTATCACTCAGGATATTCGTTTTTTTTTTAGCGTCCTGTTAGTGGACTATATATTGGATAAGCAAGGCCAATGTGAGTATAAAAAAAAAAAAAGGAATCTCTTAGCTGGCGGTCAGCTTGGGGATTTGTGTTGCAAGGTATATCTTTTAAACTTTAGCATAGTGACCTTGCTTGAATAGTTTGATTTATTTGTTTTAAGAATGCCAGATATCTACTTTTCTCCAGCTAATCCCTTAGCAGGGGCTAGTCATTGCACTTCTGAGCTCATTTGGGGGAACAGCTAAGGAGCATTTAGTGTGACAAATTCTATTCTGATTTTACTTTAATTCAGTTCCTTTGGTTAATTGGCAATCAGGGATTAGTTCCCTTTAGTCATAAGGAGCAAATTTCTTTATATTTACAGTAATTTTAAATTTGAGGCTGGCTCTTTAAATTAGTAGCAGCTCTCGCCTTCCCTCCTTGTCAGTTATTTTTCACTTATTGCAGGCATTCGCCGGTGTGGATTTCTCTCCCTGGACGGTACGGGAGAGAGCTCCGAGACCCGTACAGCCACACTGAAGCGGTGGGAGACGGAGCCTCTCCGTTGCTACAGGATTTTACTTTTTACTCCGTGGAACCGGCTGCCTGGTCCTCGCCGCAGCTGCCAGGCGCATCAGCTCGGCTTGAGGATCGGATGAATTCAGGGCGGTAGGAGCAGGCGGCGTGGCTTTCGGCCCTGCAGGTAAGGCCTTCGGACTCTGTCGGTCTACTGAGACCTCCTTTTTGCAGTGGCTGTGGTTCTTGGCGCCAAAATTCATTGGCGACGGAGCAGCCATTTTCTTTCTGCGTATTTGGACCGCATGGCGAGAGTTGCAGTGAGCTGCCTGTGGGAGGAAGACAACAGGCAGAATAGTTAGATTTTTGGGCCTAGTGTTAATTTCTTTTGTTTGTAGGGTTTTTTTTGAGGCTCGGGGGGGGGGGGTTCCCAGCCTTAAGGGGGCTGTTGTCAGTCCTCTTTATTTTTAAGTTTATTCTTATTTTTATAGGACAGCAGTTTTGGCATTGATCTCTGATACCACATGTTCTTTCCCTCCTAATCATTTCTCTGGGGAGCATCTGTTAAGTCCCGGGATATTAGGCAAATTGCCAGCTTTTCGGTTCCAGAGCAGAGCCCTAACTTGTAGTTGGAAAGAGGGACAGGTTGAAAGTGTGCTTTTGTGTATTCTGGAGTGAAAGTTGCCCAAAGGCCTATAGGTTCACAGGGATAGGTTTAGGAAACCTTAGGATATAAAAAAACAAAACAAAACTATATAATCTTGGTTGGCAGTTAACTGTCATTATTAAGTGCCTGTGCTGTGGTCTATGGCCTCCAGAGGGCAGCTGGTACTCTCAATAGTGCCTTGCTGTGACCGTGTGTATGCAGCCATATCAGATTGATCATTCTCTGCAAGTCAGGGAAGAAATAACCATAGGGCCACCTCAGGGGCACTCAGGGGTTAGTGACTAAGCAAGCACCTGTAATGTTCTGCAAATCAAGATTATATGACCAAGATTTAAAGCCCTTAACTTTTGTATCATTTGTCGGGCTCTGGGGCCCTAAAGGCCACCAGATGGCAGCGCTGCTCTTGAATCACATATAGTATTCAGTGCCCCCATCCCTAGGGGGGGTGGTAAAATACAAGATCGTATTCCTCATCAGGTTCCCGCAGGCAGCAACCTCTAAGTCCTCCACTTGCAAGGTTGTCGGTGTATCCCACTGCTATTTCTCTGACTGCAGGAAGGCCGGGGGGGGGGTGCCTGTGTGTTTCATAGCTTGTAAACGGGGACGCTGGGTGAGAATGTCCACAGTCTTGGCAAAGGCAAATATTAATATGACTTGCAAAGGATTGTGGGAAATGTAGTCCATTCATACCAGACTCAGCCGTTCACAATAAATTAGTTGTGCTTGCTCGAATGTAAAGCAAAGAAGATATTTTATTTATGGGGTTATTTCTCCCAACACAGATATACTTGGTAGCACATAAAAAGGAATACTTGCTTTCAGTATTATACTTAGAAAAACAAATAAGGAAAAACAACAGCTGAACTTGTTAAGCAATCAAATCAAAGAATAAAGACCTTGATGGAAACAGAAAGGTCTTTTCTGTAAGCTCCTGCTAATTCTCCTTAGCAGTGCTTCAAAGAACAAACAAAACCCACAAAGTAGAAAAAAAACCTGTTATTTTTCAGGGATATCTTCCTGTATCTTCACACACACTCAGAAGTGTCCCTCCAGAGCTCACAGGCAATTAGGCAAGGCTCAATTGCTAACCATTACCAGCTGAAACCCTCTTGGCTGGTTTACTTTCTATTACGTGGCTCAAATTCTACTCAGAAGCTTTTCTGAGTAGATTAAAGAACAAGTTTATATTTCTTTGTGATGGTTGTTGTATTTTGTGACAGCATATTACCACAGAAGTTTAGACAGAGAGCAATCCATGTATTCAAAGTCCCCATTTATAACATCTTCCCATTCTTCAACTATCATGGGCTCAATATCATGGATTGGCACAGAGGAATTTCTCAATGGAACACTCTCAGGACAATACTTGTTTCCCTGCTGTCTTCCCAGTGAAGAGCTAGGGCATAGATCAGTGTTCATACCTGAGCTTCCATTGCTGTTAGAGTCCCTCTCTAAATATCCTGGCCAGTATGTAGTCCAGTTCTTATGTCCAGCCTTCTAATCAAGATCCCTGGACACTGGATCTCTCTTCACATACCTTCTGGCACTGGTCTTAGGGTCCCTTCCAAGTGCAGCCGTCTCCCTCACAGGTGCCATCCGGGGATTCCTGGCTCTGCAGCCCCACTCCTCTGGCTTTCCCCAGTCCAATGGTGTATGCTTGCCTCTGGAATGCCTCCCAGTATACGTACTGCTATGGACTCCTTTAGACCTCCCAAATGCTTTTCTCTTCTTTCTTCCAAAGTGTTTCTTGCTCTCTCTGTCCGTCAGCTCTGGCTTCTGCTGATGATGATGATCCTCAGGCTGATCAAGATGCTTCTGATCAAGAAGATGATTCTCTGTAGAATAAACTTTTCTTTTATCCTGCTTAGATGAATGCTCCACCCTAGCACAGCGCAGCTGTGCTGAATCAAGCCCTGCCCTTGGAGATGAGTGCTTGGGGATTACCTCATAGCCCTCCTGATTGAACACACGTTTCCCCACTTCAGCTCTTCTAATGGCTGTTGGAAACCTGGTGCATTCTGGGACTGGTAGTCTTTTATGGAAACATTCTGTTTTATTATTTCTACCAGAACAGACAGGTTGCTTGTTCAGAGTCACTTCACCTCTATTATAGCTCCTTCCTGAACTATGATAAGCTTCCTTATCACAAGCTCCACTTAGCATGCCCTTCCCTGGAAATTCTCATCTATTTCTAGAGCCTGTGCTGTCAGAGCAGGGCTTTAAGCACTTAGCAGGGGCACTGACTCGTCGGTGCCATCTTGTTAAAGGGCCCGTGCTGAGGTTGCAGAGCAGGTCGTCTAGGTAGCACAGTCTGGGGCTTACCGCTCCAGGGCACTGGAAGGTTTCTTAGCGGATGTCAATACTCTGTGTCTGCTCCATGCATTCAGCCTATGTTCAGGCATGCTCTCTGCACTGTGTTTGGGTGACAGGTGCAGGGTCACCGGTATATGTAGATGTGCCTTTTGTATGTGCTCACAATTGCTTAGGCATGATTTTTGTGTGCACTCTTTGCGGAGTGAGAT
The DNA here is from genome assembly GCA_033557465.1 of Ichthyophis bannanicus. Taxonomy (NCBI): domain Eukaryota; kingdom Metazoa; phylum Chordata; class Amphibia; order Gymnophiona; family Ichthyophiidae; genus Ichthyophis; species Ichthyophis bannanicus. The sequence continues at coordinate 1,190,249,802 of CM066032.1, forward strand.
TGCATTTCTTTGCTCAGGCTGTATTATCAGATTAAGGTAATATCTCCAGTAATGGGGGGGATGTTGATTGTCCTGAAGTGCGTGAGGTCCTCATGGAGTTACATAGGGTTGGAGATGCAGTCGTGGGATCTGCTGTGGAGTGAGCCGTCCAGAGGAGCTATAGTGTCAAGTCACCAGTTTCCCTTTTTCTTTGGGCTTTGCTCCCAGTTCCTAGCCCATCTTTCTCTCTGATGTCCAGGAGGCAAGGTTCCTAGCCCACTGGACATTCTATTCGCAGCCTTTTTCTCAATGCTGGCAGAAGGACTGGGAGAGCGAGAACGGAAGACCAGGAACTAGCACCAGCTCTGATGTCTCTCCACTGCCAGTGTTGGCTACGGTCACATATTCCCAGTCAGTTATAAGTCAGTCTTCTCTGTTTTCCCACCATGGGCGCTCATAGGTCGAGTGGTTCCGCATTTCAAGGTTCCTCGTAGGAGAGTGTTAGCGGTGGCTCCAGACGGGCGGCCGTGGTATGCCGAGCTCTTACGGGAGAGTCGTGGAGATGGTCGGCGTCGGAGTCTCAGTTCCTACCAGCCCTGCTTCGGCGGACTTGGTGGCTCGACTGTCCCTTAAGGTCTGACCGTTCAGAGGGCGAGGCGAGTGGTCACATATGGCACATGCTTGAGGATTGGCGCTCACGGGGGCACGTTTGTGCCGTGACTGCGTCAGTTTCTGTAGCTTTGATTTTCTCAAAGTGGAGTCCTCATAGGGGCCTGGTGGCCAGTATTCCGTTGACAGTTGTTTTCCTATAGAGGCTAGGTGTGAGCTCTGGCGTCCAGTACCCTTGTAGAAGGATCGCCTTTTCTGGGGGCAGTGGTCTGGATGCGGATCTATCATAGAATCATTGTGCCTCCGTGGGCTCTCTATTTGGTTCTAGGGGCGTTGGCTTTGGAACCTTTGGAGCCGTTCACGGGGCGTTTGTTGGGGATTCGTCTTTGGAGACGGTGAATTTGGTAGCCAGCTGGTCGGCAAGCCGGATTTCGGAGTGGCAAGAGCTGTCTGTTCGAGAACCGTTTCTTTTATCCTTTTCTTGGGAAAAGGTGGTGTTGCGGCCAGTGCCGACCTTTTTCCCTAAGGTGGTGTCTTCATTTTACCTCGGTCGGACGGAGTTTTCTTCCAGGGGTAGGTTCGCTGTAGGGAACCTCGTCTGTCCAGGAGTTGCGCCGTTTAGGCTTACAGCCGGTGTTGCGACAGTACTTTTAGCTGTCAGAGTGTTATCGCACGTTGGACTGGCGGTTCGGTGTTTTTCGGAGTTGATTGTAGGGGATTAGCGGCAGCGACGGTGTCCTTTGCTAGATGGATTAGAGAAGCGGTTGGTCCAGCAGATCTGCTGGGGGGGCCGCTCGGTTTCAACGGGGTTCAGAACACATTTTATCAGTGCGCAAACAATTTCTCGAGCGGAGCGCAGTTTGGTTCCGTCAGAGGAAGTTTGTGCAGCGGCCGCTGGGTCCGCTGTTCTTGCTTTTTGGTAAGCGCTACCATCTTGCGGCTTTTGTGGCAAATGATGTTCTTTTTCAGTTTGGCAGTATGGCATGCCGGCTGGAAAGGTCCCTCTCAATGAGTACTGCTCTGTTACATCCCAGAGGTGGAGGACTAAACTGGAGGAACGATAAGGAAATAGAAATTACACTTACCTGGTAATTGTCGTTCCTTGAGTGACGACAGTTTAGTCCTCATTCCCGCCCAGGGGGTGTTTTCTTCAGGATTTATTTTTCAGCCGGAGTGGTGCATCACTTTCAGAGTATGGTGAGCTCCGTTCCGTTTCTGGATTGCAGTGAGTATTCCTTTCTGTTTTGTTTCTTCCTTCTCACTTATTTAAGGGAGGGGGTGGCATAGAGAACGGGATGCAATAAGACAGATGTAAAAGACATATATTTCTTTATGTATATATAGGAATGCTAAGGTTAAAAAAAAAAATGGTTCCTCAGGTTGGGGAATGCATAGTTCAGTTGACGTTATGCTATAACTACTTATTTGCTGTTCCTTTGAGTTTGCTTTGTCAATAGTACGCTGGGGGCTGATGGGAGATATCAGCAGGCTATATCCAGTGAGGTCACGACTTTGACATGCCCAGTCTCCAAGCTGCAGGAGGAGGTGCACAACCCAGAGGTGGAGGACTAAACTGTCGTCACTCAAGGAACGACAATTACCAGGTAAGTGTAATTTCTATTTAGTGCAGGCCACAAGCGAAGGAGGCCTTGCACTAACCGTGTGATGAAGGAGGCCATTTTCTTGCCGAGCACGAGAACCACTGCCATAATTGTAAGCCGCAATGTTTTATTTTTTGCACTGTCAAGCAATCATTGAGCGCATCCGGTCACTGGAGGAGTCTGCTTTCACGTTTTTATTTTTTTCCCATGTGTGGGGGCTTTCAAGATTATAGGACTTGATAAAAAAAAGAAAAAAGTCAAAGGAGATAAGGAGATAAGGAGATAAGGAGCAGTAGCAAGGCTATCAGCTGAGTGGCAGGAGGCTTGGATCACTTGCTGCTGGGGGGTGAGGTCAGCATGCCATCCAAGTCAGCGTGCTTAGCATGCGATGTATGGAAAGGACCAGTCTCAACTGTGGGCTGCTGCCACAGTTGTGAAGCTGAGCCAGATCACTGGAGACAGGCCTGCTAGAGCAGGGAATGGATGGTGCCCAGGGAACACTAGGGGCGGGGGAGTTCTCTGCTCAGCCCTCGGGAAGTGGAGCTTCCCCTTTGCCTCAGGCACCTGCAGTTGGTGGGGGGCCCGGCGACGGTGCCGTACCTATCTCTAAGGCTATAAAGAGCAAGGGGAAGTAACTGTGTAAAGCTTCTTTGGCAAAGGGAGGACAGGAGACCTCTCTTCCAGATGGTTTCACTCCTGAATTTGTCCTCCTCATGCATCAAGCATTTTGTATGAGGCAGCGTGGGGAGGATGGGACCGAGAAGGGCCTGTAGAAGGCTCCCAAGCAGAGCTTACCCTCGCCCCTCATGCAGGCACATCTGAACGAGGAACTGGGACCCAGCAAGCGGAGATGAGAGGAGGACCTCTGGGAGGAGTTAGGGTATTTGCCCTCAGAGGAGCCAGAGGATCCGGAAGTGGACCTGGAAGCCGGGTTGGACCTGGAAGAGGGCAAGATCCCTCGGGGTGAGGATGCTCATATTATCCAGGTCTTCAGAAGGGAGGAATTAACGGTATTGGTAGTGCATTCCTCCAAGGCACTTAATGTTAGGGTGGAGAGTCCAGTGTAGGAGGAACCTGTGGAAGATCCACTCTTTCAAGCTGTTAGATCAATGCAAAAGGTTTTTCCCCTGCACCAAGTGGTCCAGCAAGATGAATGGGATGCACCAGAGGCCGTCCTGAGAGGTACGAGAACAATGCCCCACCTTTATCCGCTACTGGAAAAGGACAGGGAGATCTTGCGTGCCCCCAAGGTGGACGCTGTGGTCTCTGTGGTCACAAAGAAGACTATGATTCCAGTGGAGGGCGGTTCCACGCTTAAGGACGTGCAAGATCTGAAGTTGGAGACGCTTCTTAAGCAAGCTTTTGATATTAATGCCCTGTCCTTGCAGGCGTCAATTTGTGGCCCAGGATGCCTGCGATGGGAGCAGGGGATCTTGGAGAATTCAGGGGACGTCCTGCCCCAACCGCCGTAGTCAGCCAAGCTGAAGTCGGGAGCCGCATACTTAGCGGATGCCTTCTATGACCTTATTCGATGTTTGTCAAAAGGTATGGCCTTGGTGGTCGCCGCTTGGCACTACTTATGGTTGTGTAATTGTTCAGCGGATGTCTCCTCCAAGTTCCATCTCAGTAAAATACCTTTTTGAGGTAGGCTCCTGTTTGGGGAGGATGTGGAGAAGTTGTTGAAGGATCTGGGCGAGACGAAAAGCAGAAGACTGCTGGAGGACAAACAGAAGCCTGTTCATTCCTTGGTTCCGGTATGAGATCAGCCTAAGGATTTCTGGTGATTTTACTCAATCTGGTTTGCTCCTTTTCAGAGATAGTGCTTTCCTGCTAGGGGCCAAGTTTTTCAAGGCTTCCGGGGAGCCAGTAAGGTTTTTTTTCCCCCTCCATCTCCTTTGGTCTGAATAGATTGCAGTGATGCGAGGATGGGCCAGGCTGATGTGATTCCCTTGGGAGGTCAGATGTGGGACTTTTACACTGCCTGGACCTGACTCACTTCTGACCAGTACGTTCTGCAGGTCATCAAGGAGGGTTACTCCCTAGAGTTCACACGGCCTCTCAGGGAGGCCTTTGTCAACTCACTGTGCAGACAACAAGATATAAATATGATCACTTTCCGGAGCTGCACGGTACTGTTCAGTAACGTTAAAACAAAAGCTCCACTCTTCACCATATGAGGTATATTCTTTCTTGTGCAACCGGGTCTCAGACTAATATGGAGCTGATTTCTCGGGTTTTAAAGTAAAACTCAAACCCAAAGCTCCCATTTGCATCAATGACCCATATATGTTGCTGATGTTATGTTAATGGTGCTTGGCTCTAAACAGATAGTTGCCATATATCGTAAGCCCACTAATAGGAACACCCTTTTGCACTATCAGAGTGCGCACCCACGCAAGCTAAAAGATGGCCTTCCATTTTCTCAGTTCCTAAGATATAGAAGGAACTGTTCAGATATTAGAGATTACAAAACACAGGCGTCCAAACTAAAAGAAAAATTTCGGGCAAGAGGATATCCATCTAAGATTATTGACCAGGCCTATAAACGGGCACTATATAACAACAGAGATGCCTTACTGACTCAAAATCAGCGAGAACCAGATGAAGATGATAAGGTGAACCTTATCACCCTATATTCCCCTTACAGTAATTTGATTCAGCGTATAATAAGGAAACACACTAATGTACTTCAGGGCATTAAAGGCTTGGAAATAAGCACATCAGATGTGTATGGAAGAGACATAAAAATTTGAAGGAAATCCTAAGTCCCACTGTTTTAAGACCATTGATCTCAAATTCAGTACCTCAGAACACTGGACATTATAAATGTGGACATTGTGCCATTTGCAGTATCACTACAGAATGTACTTCTTTCCAATATGGAGATAAGACATATCATCTGAAATATCACACTACATGCACTTCAACACATGTTATATACTGCATTCGTTGTCCTTGTCAGCTGCTCTATGTGGGCAAAACCATTCGGCCTTTTTACATCCGCATACAAGAGCATCGCAGCAGATTAAAATGCAGACGCATGGAAGCACCGATAGTATCTCACTGCCTTAGTTTAAAGCATAGTTTTGAAGATCTTAAATGCTTTTGTATAGATCAGGTAGTGTGTGGTAACGGTAAAAAAAAATAAAGAACAACTGCTGCTGTATCGAGAACAAAAATGGATTTTCACATTGCAATCGACAATGCCAAAAGGACTGAATATGCAGATCGATTGGAAAGTGTGCATGTAATTATGTGACAGTTTATGTATTCTTTAAAATGACAAGGCTTTAACCTGCTACAATATGCTCGGAGACAAATACTAAATGGTGTAGATCATCAAACCGTTAAAGTAACCAACTGGAGCTTCTCAACTAAGTATCATAGAACATCGCATGCCTCCCCCACATTAAAGTCATTAGGATAGTATTTGTATCACCAGCTGATAATCATGGCATTGACATTTTGATTAGTAGAAAAACGCCCCACAGTGAGCATGCGCGGCGTCTTTTGGAAAAAAGGTTTAACTAACAATACAGAAGACAGCAGCCGGTTTGAAAGCGTGGTGAGTGCAAACTAAAATTTGAACAACTGATAGCTCAGTGTGATACGTATACATCAGTAGAAATGAATAGAGGTGTTAAGAAAAATTGTATAAGTAATTTGATATTATATTTGTAGAAAAACCGACACGGTGCGAATAAAACCCCCTTGAAAAAACCTTGGAGTGAAACGCACCAGCGCAAAGGTTGGCGTTGGGGAAATATAGCTCAACCAGATAAGTACCACTTTTTAAAAAAAGGTTTTTTGAGTTTGAGATATACTTTTGTGGGCAACTATCTGTTTAGAGCCAAGCACCATTAACATAACATCAGCAACATATACGGGTCATTGATGCAAATGGGAGCTTTGGATTTGAGTTTTACGTTAAAACCCGAGAAATCAGCTCCATATTAGTCTGAGACCTGGTTGCACAAGAAAGAATATACCTCATATGGTGAAGAGTGGAGCGTTTGTTTTAATGTTACTCAACTCACTGTGCAGGGCACCAAGGAAGTGCCAGCCATACGACAGATGCTGCTGCTGCTGTTAGCCTTGCGCACGGTGATGAAGGTACCGAGAGACCAGTGTGGAAATGGTTGATACTCCATTTACTTCATAGTCCTAAATAAAGACAGCTCCTTCCACCCGATTTTAGACCACAAGAAGGTAAATCGGTGTCTAAGAATGCTGCATTTCCACATGGAAATGCTAAGGTTGGTAATCGTTACAGTTCAGGCAGGGGAGTTCTTAACTTCACTTGACCTCAGAGGCTTATTTCCATATTCCAAAGACGGAGAAGCTGTAAAACTAGAGGGCCTAACAGGAAGCTGCAAGGTGGTAAATTGAAAGGCAATGTCAGGAAATACTTTTTCACAGAAAGGGTGGTGGATGCTTGGAATGCCCTCCCGATGGAAGTGGTGGGGGCAAATACGGTGACGGAATTCAAAATGGCATGGGACAGACACAGTGGATCCTTTTACAGCAACGGGATAAAATCAAAATAAACTGAACCATCTAATTTCTCAACAAATAGAGGTATCCTACATGGAGTGGTGGGTTCACCCCTAAACAAAGACATGGGGAGGGGTGGCCTGCACAGAATGGCAAGTGCACCTACTCTTGCCATCATACTGGGCTTTATCTGCCATCATTTACTATGTTCCTATGAGATGAACATCAGCAGTTTCTGAGGTTTGCAGTTCCTATGGGGCATTTCTAGTTTCGGGCTCTGCCGTTTGGTCTAGCAAGTCATGATGGTAGTGGCTGCAGCCCTACACCGAGAAGGCATTCTGGTGCACCCCTATTTGGACGATTGGCTTTGTGGAAAGTGAACGCGCCATGGAGAGCGCGCCTATCTATAAGACCTCGGCTGAGTGGTCAACTTTGCAAAGAGCAGGTTGCAACTTTCCCAGGACTTGGAGAATATGGGAGCACTTTTCCAGATGAGTCTCGGAAGGGTATCCCTGCCGTTTGACAGGCTTGCAAGTTACAGCAGCAGGTCAGACAGCTCCTCCACATGCAGGCACCTACAGTGTGGCATTACCTACAAAGCAATGCTACTCACTTTTAAGGCCCTGCATACAATGTCGGCAACTTCGCTCTCAGAACTGATACAAAGAACGCTGGAGACCAGGACTAGGAGAACACGTATGGCAAACTCTCTCATGACTCCCTCAACAGTAAGGACCTATACCCAGTCAACCAAGAACCGTGCCTTTTCCCTATTTGCGCCAACCCAATGGAGTGCCCTACCCCCAACAATACACGCTATCCTGGATCTTACAACTTTTAGGAAGGCATTGAAGACTTATCTCTTCCAACAAACGTACAATCACCCACCCTAGACCAGCCACACAAACGGAAACAGCTGACAGCGCACTACTGTAAATATGTGCCAGTAATGTACAGTAAATATGTAGATCAGATGATAGCCCATCACTGCGAATATGCTCCAGTAATGTAAATATGTTCCTAGTTATAACTCCTGTAATGTAAACATGTTCCTAGTTATATCTCAGATGTAAACTCCTGTAATGTAAATATGTTCCTAGTTTTACCGCAGATGTAAACCATGTTAGATGTAAACCATGTAAACCATAGAATCTAATCACTATGTTATCTGTAAGTGTTATTTGTAACACACACTCTTATGTTTCATGTAAACCACACTGATCTGTAATAGCGCGGTATATAAAAACACATAAATAAATAAATAAATAATCTGCAAGTCTTAGGCTCCATGGCAGCCTCGATCAAGATGGTACCTTGGGCTAGAAGCGCATATGCGACCGTTACAAAGGGCATTGTTGTGGAGGTGGTCAGCTCAGCACCATTTGTTCTTGCATCCGCTGACATTTCTGGCAGGGGTACAGAAGGCCCTCCTGTGGTGGCTGCAACCTGCAAAACCTTTAGCGGGGATGTCTTTGGAGACACCACAGTGGATTCCACTCACTACAGATGCCAGCCTTTCCAGATGGGGAGCGCACTGTGAGGACAACATTGCATAAGGGCAGTGGTCCCCGGAAGAGAGTGGATGGCCTATCTACCATCTTGAATTAAGGGCGGTGTTCTTAACACTACTGGAGTTTCAGCCCATGCTGGTGGCATACATCAATTGGCAGGGTGGCAGAAGCAGCGCACAGCTGGAAAGTGAAGTGGAGATACTGATGGGTGGAGGCTCATCTTGTGGCAATCTCAGCAGTGCATGTGACCGGTAAAGAGAATGTGGTGGCCAACTAACTCAGTAGAGTGTGAGTTGATCCCGGCGAGTGGATGCTCAACAACGCAGTGTTTGCAGTTAGTCTGTAGCTAGGGTCTGTCGATCATGGACCTCATTGCAGCCTTCCAGTCAGTGAAGGCATCTTGGTTCTACAGCAGAAGAAGAGAGTGCATATCAGAAGGACTCGAGGTGCTGGTGCATTGGTGGCCCACAGAGGGCCTGCTCTATGTGTTTCCCCACTGGGCGCTCATAGGCCAAGTGATAGAAAGGATCGAGGCACATCAGAGACTAGTGCTATTGATTGTCCCAGATGGGCCGAGAAGACCATGGTATGCCGAGGGCCGATCTGCTGTTACAGGATCCAATCACAATGCCTTAGATGGATCGATTCTCACTTGCTGCATGGCTCTGAGAAGGCTTGATTGATGAAGCACAGCTACTCGGCCTCAGTGATTGCAATGCTGTTGAAGGCTCATAGACGGTCCACTTCACTGGCGTACGTTCGGGTCTGGAGAGTTTTTGAGAAATGGTGCAAAGGAGCAAACTGTTGCCTGTTTCAGACGTACTCGCCTTTCTGCAAGCAGGTCTGGACAAATAATTAACTTGTAGGTCACTGCGGGTACAGGTGCAGCCATCTCCTGTTTCCAAGGCAGGGTACGGGACATCCCCTTAGGAGCACACACAGATGTTGTGCGTTTTCTGCATGCAGTGAAGCAGGTTCAACCCCCAGTGCACTTGATCATTCTCCCTTGGGATCTGAATCTGGTGCTGTCAGTCTTAACAGAAGCTCCATTTGAGCCTCTGTCGGCTTGCTCCTTAAAGAATCTGACATTAAAGACAATTTTTCTGGTGGCTATATGCTCGGCAAGGAGAATCTCAAAGCTTCAGGCCTGTCTTGTCAGGCTTCTTTTCTCGTTTTGTCAAAGGAGAAGGTGTTTTTGAGACCACTACCCTCCTTTCTGCCCAAAGTGGTATCGGCCTTTCACCTGAAACAGTCAGTGACACTGCCTGTGTTTTCTGGAACAGGAAGAATGGTAGAGGACCCCCTCCTGTGCTGGCTGGATGTGCGCCACAAGCTAAGGCAATATCTCAAGAGGACGATGCCCTTTCAAAAATTGGACCACCTGTGTGTTTTATTTGGGGGTCCACGATAGGGGGAGGCAGCTTCCAAGGCCTCAATTTCTAGATGGATAAGGGAGACCATAACTTCTGCCTACCTTCTGCATATATATATACATGTAGACTCATGCCTCAGGGATTGAGAGCTCATTCAACCAGAGCTCAAGCAGCGGCCTGGGCAGAGTCAAGTTTAGTACTGCCAGTGGATATTTGTAAGGTGGCAGTGTGGTTGTCGTTGCATACCATTCTGAAGCATTACCAAAACATGACAACAGAAAAAGACCCTCTACAAGAGTCCCCTTTTTTCCTTTAGAGAGCCTCTGTATTTGTCCCATGCTTTTTTGAATTTGGGACAAACACAGAGGCTCTCTCATAGAAACACGACAGCAAAATAAGACCACATGGCCTATCTAGTCTGCCCTTCCATATCACCCACTACAAGAGTCCCTTTTTTTTCTTTAATGTGCAGGTGGCAGGAGATGCATGTTTTGGCTAAGTGGTGCTTCAGGCTGGGCTCGCAAGTCCCTCCTGAGATAAGTACTGCTGTGGTATATCACACAGGTACTGGGACTGGACGGGAGGGACGATAAGGAAAGTGAAATTAGATCTTACCTGCTAATTGATGTTCCTTGAGGACTCCAGTCCAGTCCCAGAAACCTTCCCATTCAGTTTGCATGGTACCACAGTGGCGTTCCCAAGCCTGAAGAAACTCATAGTTTTTACATTGCTCTGGAACAAGGAGTTACAGATGACGGAGTGGTAGGACTCCTGAAAAAAAAATAAAAAAAAGCTAGATACAGGACAAAGGAAACTTAATTGGCTGAATAAGATACATACTGTACAGCAGGCTCACCATGAGTCGTAGCCGCATGGCCAGAGTGATGAATTGCCTTCCCCTTCTTTGCAGGTAAGCACTTTTTTACATTGGGGGGAGGTATTGTTTATTTATTTTATTTTATTTACAGTCTCTTATATACCGCACTATTCAGCATCAGCGTGGTTCACATGGAACAAAATGCTCAGTACATTTAACACGTATGAGTTTACAGGTAACAGGGTATAAATAACTTGGATAACCGGGGTAACTATCTACAAAACATACTACATGGGATCATATACACAGAAGATACATAGGGAAACCAGCCACTATAGGAATGAATATCACACTTGGTGAGTTGTTGATATACCCTAGATTTATCTGGGGCTGGTATCAGTGGGTGTTATTGGGCACTAGGTGACGCCATTGGGTTTTATAAGGTATTTGTTGAAAAGGTGGCCTTTGAGGGCTTTCCTAAACTGTGTCAGGCTCTTAATAGCCCGGATATCAGGGGGTAGTGCATTCCAGCATATTGGGGCACTGAGACTGAATGCTCTGTTGGCTGTCGATTTAGTGCAAGTAGTAAGTTCCCTCGGGATGTTGAGGGAGTTTATAGCCATGGATCTCCTTGCTCTATTTGGAGATGTGCTATGGATAAGCGAGGATAAGGATGCCGATGTGAGATTATTGACAGCTTTAAAAGTAATTATCAAGGTCTTGAAGACTATTCTAGCTTGAATAGGAAGCCAATGCAACTGTATCAGCAGGGGCGTAATGTGGTCGTACCTGGAGGCTCCATGGATGACTCTTGCTGCCGCGTTCATGGCTAGCTGAAGTGGGTTTAATGTAGATTGGGGAAGACCTTGTAATATGACGTTGGCATAGTCGAAATGTGGTATAACCAACGCCTGGAAGATTGTCCGGAAATCAGTTGGATCAAGCATGGAACGTAGGTGTCTAAGTGAGCGTATCTTGTAGTAAACCGATCTGACTATGTTTCCTATGTGGGCTTTCATGTCTAGGCGTTGATCTAGTGTGACTCCCAAATATCGAATTGAGGATTTAGATTGCAACTCCGCTTCTTTTACTTTAAGATATTTTGGGGGGGGTAAAATTGGGATTCCTTGTTATGAAGAGTACTTCAGTTTTCTTATGTTGTATTCTGAGATTTTGAGACAGGAGCCAGTCAGATATTGCGTTGAAGCAACTCGTCAGTGGGGAGAGGTCGAGATGCTCGGTAGAGAAGGGAATGTAAAGCAGGACATCGTCTGCATATAACATGCAGTCAACATTGAAAGACCGGATGATATTACAAATTGGCTGCATGTAAATATTGAAAAGGAGCGCAGAAAGGGAGGATCCTTGAGGTACTCCTTGGCTTTGGTGGAAAGGTTCAGACTTTATCCCTCCAGAACGGACATGCTGCCATCTTTCGGCCAGGTAGGATCTGCACCATTCAAGCGCTTTTCCATTAATGCCTTTGTCAATCAGACGTCCTAGTAGAAGCTCATGATTTACTGAGTCGAAAGCTGCAGCGATGTCCAGAAAGATGAGTGCAAATCCTTGACGGATGTCGTCAATGCCAGTGATTATTTTGCAGAAGAGGGTGGTAAGGAGGGTTTCCACTCCATGGAATTCCCTAAAACCATGTTGGCAGGGGTCTAATGGTGCAGCGGAGTCAATGTGATCCTGCAGTTGCTTTTTGGGCCTCCTTTTCAATGATCTTCGCGAGTAGTGGAATACTAGATATGGGTCTGTAGGATTCCACCTGTTGGGGGTCAAGCTTGCAGTTTTTTAACAGAGGTCTGATAGAGGTGTGTTTAAGGGCTGAAGGGAAGGAGCCAGTTGAGAAGGAGAGATTCGTTATTTTGGCCAGTACTGAGCTGAAGTGACTGCGAAGCTCCTTGATCCAGAAGGCTGGGCATGGATCAGTCTGAGCAGTACTGGTGTTAAGGGCTGCAATAGTGTCTTCAATTCCTCTCTTGGAGGGGGTAGAAAACATGGTTAGGGTTGTTTGGCAGTTTTGCTCTGTGGTAGAGGCTATAGTAGAGGTTTTGTTGGTCTGACATATCTTGGATTGTAAATAGGTTGCAAAATCTTGTGGGTGTAGCTCAAATGGAGGTCCAGAGGATGGTTCCTTGGATAAAGTCTTGACTAGGTCGAAGAGGTCATGTGGTTTATTAAGTGATCTCATTAAGGTGTCAGAGTAGTACTGCTTCATTGTGTTAGTGATTGCGTTGCGGTGTGCAGCCAGATGACCGTTGTATGCTGACAGGTCATTTAAAGAGTGAGATCGGCGCCAGCGTTTCTCCAGTTTCCGTAAGTGGTTAAGTGATGCTTTAAGATCAGCTGAGTACCATGGGGCACTTACTCTTTTACCTGGAGGCCTGTTGGATGTTGTACGTAGGGCAATTGAGCTGAGGCAGTTGTTCCATTGAGAAATTAGGTTGTCAAGGTTCTGGGTGGATTCAGAGATGAGTTGCTGCGTTTCAGCAAGGATAAGATCTCTGTTGTAAGGCTTGAAAGATAGAGAGGGCGGTTTTGCGGTGTTGCTTTGGATTTTGTTGGTTTTTGTGTAGGCTTTGTAAGAGGGAATCTGAATGATTATCAGTTTGTGATCTGACCAAGGAACAGAAGTTATGGAGGTTATGGGATCCTGGGCTGGGTTAAGAGAGGTTTGCGGGGCGAATACAAGGTCCAAGATATTTCCCTTAATATGAGTAGAATCATTAACTAGTTGCTTGAAACCAAGATTTTCCAGGGCATCCAAGAAGGCTGTTGCTTGATGATCTTGCAATGTAGGCAGGTTGAAGTCGCCTAGGATCCAATTTGGGAGGCCTGGGTTATGAGTGTTGGATGCCAAATCGATGATAGCTGCGAGATCATCTGGGGAAGCTGAAGGTGCTCTGTAAAGCAGGTTGATTATGCAGCGTTTGTTGGAGATGGTGACGGTCTCAAGGTAGTTTGTATTGGTGGTGTGCACTGTTCGAAAATGGAGGTCTGTCCTGGTGAGGATGAGCACGCCACCTCCTCTTTTTTCTTGCCTTTGACTTGAATGTATGGTGAAATTCTGAGGGAGGAGCTGGTTGAGTATTACGTTGTCTTCAGCAGATAACCACGTCTCCGTGACCATGAGTATATCAAGGCCGTGGCTGGCAATTAGGTCAGTGACGGCTGGCCACTTCTTCCGGATAGAACGGGCATTGATGAGGGCACATTTTAGGTTATGAGGGTAGGAGTTTTGAATTTGTTTCGGTTTCATATTGTGTTGAAGAGCAATGTGTAACAGATGGGGGTGGTGTGAGCGGGAGTCCCAAGTTATGTTGTTATGGGAAGCACTAGGTTGTTAGGTTCTCACAGAGAATAGTCAATAATTAAAGAATTTTATTTTGTTCATGTTAGCATAGTTCTTACTCATTGCTCCTGTGAGTCTGCTTTATCAATAGGATACTGGAGGGAGGTGCCAATTACTTATCCAGGGAGATGTCATAAAATATATGACATGCTCAGTCTCCAAGCTGCTGGAGGGGAGAGATAACCCACAGGTACCGGGACTGGACTGGAGATTCTCAAGGAACATCAATTAACAGGTAAGATCTAATTTCACTTTGTGCAAACAGAAAATGGCTATTATAAAATTGTGCAAGGGTATACACATGTAAAAAGTAGGTGCACCATAGTGTAAGCATTTCTGGGGATGTAGTTTGGGCAGAGCAGGGGCAAAGTTGTGATGTGCTTGGATACTTTATAAAATACATGCGTACATCTGCATTAGAACAGGTGTAAATTTGTATGAAAGCATTTGTGTGTTATCAGGGATGATTCTGGGAGCCTATCTTATAAAGGCATATAGGCCCGTATCTTGCTATAACACAAAAACAGTAACTCCACAGAAACTTAGCATGCATCAAATATACTTTTAAAAATTTCATAAAATTTAAGGAGGATCATCAAAAATCATAGCGAGAGCAAAATCATTGCCTTCAGGCTCTCATAATTCTCCAGGACCAAGCAGGAAGTCAGTCCTCACATATGGGTGACCTCAGCGCCGACGGAGCCCTCGTGCGGAGCATTTCCCCAGCTTTCAAAGAAAGCCTTTGGGAATGCAGTACACATGCGCAGTTCCCTTCCCGCCCAAGGGTGCCATCTTGCTCAGTCTTCTTTTTTCCGCGGAGCCCGACGGACGTAAGTTTGTGTCACCCGGTAAAAAAGTGATTTTTCTGCGTTTTTGTTTCATGGTTTTACCCGGTTCGACGCCGGTTCCCCTTCCTGCCTAGGCCCGGTACACCGGTATCGAGCCCGGAGTTAGTTTTTTGGTTTTTGTCCTTCGAGACTAGCGTTCGCGCATTTTTTGTCTTTTTCACTGGCAGCCCGGTCTTTTGACCTTGCAGGAGCCCTTTTTCCCCTGATGGCTGCCAGCGGGTTCAAGAAGTGTGATAGGTGCAAGAAACTGATGTCTCTCACCGACACACATGACTGCTGCCTCCGATGCCTCGAACCCGACCATGACCCGATGGTCTGTGTCCCGTGCGGCAAGATGTAGTCCAAGGCGTTGAGGAGCCGTCAACATCAGCGTGAAAGGATTTTTTCTGACTCTGCATCCAGCCGGGCCCGGACTTCGTCAGAGGCCTCAACATCTCAGCAGTCCGATCCCAAGCACCGTCGAGGCTCCTCTGAAAGGGAGTCTCCTTCTCGTGAACACAGAAGAAGAAGCCTGCGAGGGCGGCGTTGGTGGACGCTCTTGGCCCCTCGAGGACCAGGTCGCATAGCCCCGACTGCCGTCCCGGGCCCTCGGAGTCGGAGAGGCCTGCGAATTTGCCTCGTATGGAACCGGAGTCCCCGAGTCACGTGAGTGCTGTCAGGCCTGAAGCCATCGGGGGCTGCTGAGTCTCCTGAGCTCGGACTCAGGTTGACGGCCTTGGAGAGCAGCTTGGCTGCCTTCATGGAACAGCAGCGGGTGCTGATCGCCGGTTTGACCGGTGCATCTGCCCCGACCACTGGGACCTCGACGTCCAAGTCAACCCCGGAGACAGAGCCAATCCTCGAGTCTATGCGATCTCGAGTCGATCCTCGGCCAAGGTCCCCCTCTACCTCCCATGCGGGGCCGAGGTCGTCGACGCCGATCTCCTCGGCATCAGGGAGGGTGGCACCGATGCCCGCACGGCTGGAGCCGCCCGATTCCTCTTCAGAGGGGTCGGAGTGGGAGACGGAGGACGAGGAGTCCCCGGACACCTTCCGGACCCGTTGCATCCCTTCGGACTCACTGGAGTCCGAGCCTTGGAGAAGGTCCCCCCCGGAGGATACCCGGTTCTCGGACTTCGTGAGGGACATGGCCAAAGCCTTGGCCTTCCCCGCGGATCCCGAGTAGGAGCCTCGAGCCGAAGAGCTCGAGGCCCTCCAGTATGACTCTCCGCCTAAGGAGGCCTTTATTCCGATGCTGGAACGGCTGCTCTTCCGCATGTGGGAGGCACTGGCCTCGGCGCCGGTTCTCAGCAAACGGGTCGATTCCATTTATCGAGTCCGTAAGAGCCCTGGGTTCCAGAAGGCACAGCTGCCGCACCACTCCATGGTTGTGGAATCGGCCATGCATCGTCTGAAGAGTCAGAAGATGCACTCCTTGGTACCTCCCAGCCGGGAGGCCCGGAACCTGGATGCCCTCGGTAGAAAGTGCTTCCAGGGCTCTATGCTGTCTTGCCGGGTCCAGACTTACCAGCTGTACATGGACATGTACCTATGAGACCTGGCGAAGGAGATTGCCGGGTTCTCAGCTAGCTTCTCCAAGGAACCTTTGGAGAGGTTCAAGGCTTTGTCATCGGGGATCCGAGAGTGCTCGAAGTTTATCTTTCGAGCAGCCTATGATGTCTTCGAAGCTTCAGCCCGAGTAGTCGCGGCTGCATCAGTGCAGGCCGTCAGGCCTGGCTACAGTCATCGGACCTGGAGCCATGGGTACAGAACAAGTTGGTCGATGTCCCTTGCCGAGGTGAGAAGCTTTTTGGCAAACCCATGGCTGAAAAGGCTGCAGAAATCGAGACTGAGACTCTCACCAGGACAAGGCTGTCCAGAAAGACTTCTGCCCCTTCTCAGAAGAAGAAGGGCTCGGGGAAGAAGCCCTTTTTCCCGAGAAAGGCTACTGCCTACAAATCCTACCCTCATTTACAGGCCTCTGCAGCTCCCCAACAGGGTCAGCAGGCCAAGGGGCAGGGACATGGGCCCCGTAGGCAGAAAAACCCCAAGCTGCCAGCTCCAGCTCCTGCACAGCAGGAGCAGGGTTTTGACTCCCACTGCATAGCCTCTCCTCCACAGCTGGCTCCACTCAGCACAGGAGGCTGGCTGGCACTGTACACCCACAGATGGTCAGCCATAACAGGGGATACCTGGGTACTGAGCATAGTCCAAAAGGGCTATTTGCTCCACTTCAACCAGTTATCCCCCTCCTATTTTCCAGGGGAGCCTCCAAGACTCTGTTCCCCTGTTTCATTGTAAGTGTCGACCGGCACAATATTTGTTTTATGTAAACCGCACTGATTTTTAAGAGTGCGGTATATAAGAACAATAAAATAAATAAATAAGACTCCCTCTGCACAGGAACCTCCTCCTTCAGAAGTTGGCAAGTCTTTTACAGGAGCAGGTGGTGGAACCGGTGCCTCACCATCTCATAGGGCGAGGCTTCTATTCCAGGTATTTTCTGGTACCAAAAAGGACAGGAGGCCTCAGGCCCATCCTAGACTTGCGAAATCTCAGCAAGTTCCTGGAGAGGGAAAAGTTCAAGATGCTTACCCTTGGAATCCTGCTGCCCTACCTCCAGCAGGGAGATTGGCTATGCTCCTTAGACCTAAAGGATGCTTATACTCACATCCTCATTCATCCAGATCACAGAGAATATCTCAGATTTGTAGTGGGAGGAAATCACTTTCAGTACGGAGTACTTCCATTTGGCCTCACCTCCGCACCCAGGGTTTTCACCAAATGCCTGGTGGTGGTGGCGGCCTATCTCAGAAATCAGGGCATCTTTGTCTTTCCATACCTGGACGACTGGCTCATCAGGGGTCAGTCTCCACAGAAGGCCAGACAGGCCACCCTTCGCAGTCTCTCTTCTCCAGCATCTCGGCTTTGTCATAAACTTCGCAAAGTCCACTTTGCTCCCCTCACAGGACATGGAGTTCATAGGGGTGAGACTGGATACCCTTCAGGCAAAAGCTTATTTGCCCGAGGATAGGTCCCACAGACTGATGGGTTTGGCCAAACAGTTCCAGAGTGGTTCTCTGGTCTCCGCCAGACACTTCCTAAGGCTCTTGGGCCACATGGCATCCACGGTCCATGTAACTCCGAATGCCTATCTGCACATGCGGCCTGCTCAGTGGTGCCTCAGAGCTCAGTGGGTGCAAGCCACTGGAGACTTAAGAGACGCAGTAAGGGTGTCCAAACTACTCGCGGCCTCCCTACAGTGGTGGCTGCATATTCCGAACCTTGTCAGGGGAGTGCCTTTTCAGGCGCCGCCGTACACACGGGTGCTGACAACCGATGCTTCCCTTCAGGGTTGGGGTGCACATTGCCAGGGGGCCTGCACTCAGGGCCTCTGGTCTCCTTGGGAGGCAACACAGCAGATCAATCTGTTGGAGTTGCGAGCTATCTGCTTGGCCCTTAGGGCTTTCTCTCATGTCCTCTCTCACCAGTCTGTCTTGGTTCAGACAGACAATCAAGTAGCTATGTTCTACGTGAACAAGCAAGGAGGCACAGGTTCCAGGCTTCTGTGTCAGGAAGCACAGGCTCTTTGCTCCTTGGCAGTCAAGCAAGGCATGTTTCTCAAAGCAGTTTATCTGCCAGGCCAGGACAGTTACCTGGCAGACAGGTTGAGCAGGATTCTACAGCCTCACGAGCACTGTTCCCTCTAAGCTGTGCGCGTGCACACACCTTGCCGAGTGAGTGCACATACTTTACAACAGAGCGCACAAAAATTACGGTTCTGATTCTGATAGAAAACAACACAGACGTTCTTAAAATTGAAAAGTTGTTGTGTATTTATGGTTTTCACAAGTTCTACAATATTTTCTAGTGCAATCAATGTGGTGTACATACTGTATTCTGACGCGTAGTCAAATTTTAAAGTATATAACTCCGAGTGTCGTTATGTGGCGCACAAAAATTTAACTTTCCTTCAAAAGCTGCACAGCTGATATTTTATGCGCACACAGCCTACAGAAAATTAGAGGGAACATTGCTCACGAGTGGCACTTGAATCTACTAGTGGTCCAAACGATCTTCCTAAGATGGGGTCTTCCAACTATCGATCTCTTTGCCACCCAGCTACCCAGGTTCTTTTCCAGACAACCACATCCTCTGCGAATAGCAGCAGATGCGTTCCTCGTCTCTTGGTCTACGGGCCTACTATATGCATTTCCTCCCATGCCTCTAGTGGCCCGAACCCTGTTCAAGGTTCTTCTGGACAAGGCCTCGGTGATCCTGGTAGCCCCCAGATGGCCGAGGCAACCGTGGTTTCCACTCCTGCAGTTGTCGGTGGACACTCCACTCCCTCTGGGGGTGCAACTCGATCTCCTATCTCAGGATCAGGGATCTCTCCTGCACCCCATCCTCAAGTCCCTCAATCTGATGGCCTGGCTGCTGAAAGGGTAGTTCTAGCCTCCTTACGTCTACCTAAGGAAGTGGAAGAGGTGGTTTTGGCCTCTAGGAGGCAATCCACCCATAAATCTTATGCCCTCAAGTGGCGTAGGTTCTCCACCTGGTGTGCTCAGCGCCAGGAGGATCCTTTTTCATGCCTGGTGCCAGTAGTGCTGCAGTATCTGCTTCATCTGTCGGACCTAGGCCTTAAATCCAACTCTGTTCGGGTCCACCTCAGTGCTCTATCAGCGCACCACTCACCGGTGGAGGGACAGTCTCTGTTGGGCCACCCCTTGGTATCCCGCTTCCTCAGAGGCCTACTTTTGCTCAAGCCTCCGATTCGTCCACCAGCTACTGAGTGGGATTTGAACGTGGTCTTGCAGCAACTTACTTGCCCACCGTTTGAGCCAATGGCTACCTGTCATTTACGCTTTCTTTCCTGGAAGGCGTTGTTCTTAGTAGCTCTTACTTCGGCCAGGCATGTGAGTGAACTCCAGGCTCTGCTTTCTGATAGACCGTACACACGGTTCTATAGGAACAGGGTGGTCTTATGGACTCACCCTAAGTTCTTTCCAAAGGTTGTCTCCTCCTTCCACTTCAATCAGGAGGTGGTTCTTCCAACATTCTTTCCCAGGTCGCATGCCAGCCGGGCTGAAACAGTCTTGCATACCCTGGACTGTAGAAGGGCGTTGTCCTTTTACATAGACCGTACGCAGGGGCATCGAAGGGCTGCTCAGCTCTTCATATCTTTTGACCCTAATAAACTGGGGTTACCTGTCTCCAAGCGTACGTTGTCCATTTGGGTAGCAGATTGTATCGCCTGGGCGTACAGGGCAGCCGGCCTCTCCTTGCAGGGTCGAGTCACGGCCCACCGTGTCAGGGCGAAAGCCATGTCAGTAGCTCATCTCCGCTCTGCTCCATTGGCAGACATCTGCCGGTCTGCTAGTTGGTCTTCGAGCCAGACTTATGCAGCCCACTACTGCCTCGAGAGGGAAACTCACAGGGACAGTGCTTTCGGACAGGTGGTACTCCGTAATCTCTTTGAGATTTAGGCAACTCCTACCCTCCGGCCCTTGTGTTGGGCTACCGTACGGGGGCATTCTCAGAGAACATTCTTTCATGGATGCTGAGGCTTTAGAGGGAGCGCATTTTTCCCGGTAACCTAGAGCTGGGGAGTCCCATATGTGAGGACTGACTTCCTGCTTGGTCCTGGAGAAAGAGTAGTTACTCACCTGTAACAGGTGATCTCCAGGAGAAGCAGGAATCAGTCCTCACGACCCTCCCTCCTCCCCTGGAGTTGCAGTCATATCATTTATTTTGTTATTTTTTGCTGTCTTTTAGCTATGTCATCAGACTGAGCAAGATGGCACCCTTGGGCGGGAAGGGGACCGCGCATGTGCGCTGCATTCCCAAAGGCTTTCTTTGAAAGCTGGGGAAATGCTCCGCACGGGGGCTCCGTCGGCGCCGATGTCACCCATATGTGAGAACTGATTCCTGCTGCTCCTGGAGAACACCTGTTACAGGTGAGTAACTACTCTTTCTCATTGATCCCAAGTCTCATTCACCGTGTAACTGCCTGTATACTCTATAGGCAGAATTATTCTAAGTTTTGTGGCGTTACTGCCTTTATAAAACAGGCATAAAATGTGTGCTTTTTTGCCTTCTTTAGGTGATTTGTTGTGAAATTACATATATATATATCTCCAGATCAAGTTCTTTTTAAACTCCAGGGATACTGAAGAGATTAATCTCAGAGGGGCAATCCCATTTGAAATTGTGCAAGCACCCGTATTCACTGCATTATTAGTATGGACTGCAGGTCCCTCATTTTGAAGCTTCTGAACCCCCTAAACCTTGCAGACCCTCTTAATGGGTTTAGGAAAGGACCTGACGCAGTGGAGGAGAACGCCTAGTTTCAAACAAAAAGAATTTCAAGTCACTGCATAATGGTGACATCTAGTAACAAGTCTCAAGCTGTACATGTGGAGGGTAACCTTAATAGTGGAGGAGTAGTTTAGTGGTTAGAGCACTGGCTTGGGAACCCAGAGACCAGGGTTCAATTCCCACCA
Source organism: Ichthyophis bannanicus (assembly GCA_033557465.1). Classification (NCBI taxonomy): domain Eukaryota; kingdom Metazoa; phylum Chordata; class Amphibia; order Gymnophiona; family Ichthyophiidae; genus Ichthyophis; species Ichthyophis bannanicus. The sequence continues at coordinate 1,190,270,874 of CM066032.1, forward strand.
GCACTCCTTGTGGCCTGGGGCAAATTACTTAACCCTCCATTGCCTCAGAAGAATCCAATCAATGTCCTTGTTTAATGTACATTACCAAGTTTAAGTTACAATATAAACTGCTTTGACTGAAATGATAAAGCGTTACAAAAAACCTGTTAAATAACTAAACTAAACTGTTCATGTAGGCTGAAAGACAAAGTCTTTAGAGGCAGCAAAGACTCTATGCTGCCTCTATAGAATAGCCTTGCAAGAGAAATCATGGCTAAACGTCACCTGCATACATTTATACCTGCTTAGAAGCAGTGAAGTACAGTATATGTGTAATTTATAATCTACACATGAGCTTCGTGACACTACCCAAAATAAGTCTCCAAATGCGCTAACACATAGGTCACATACATACATAACTCATGGGGTAATTTTGTAAGAGGCCTTTTAGACACAAAAAATCTGGGAAGTTAGTCCTCACATATGAGTGACATCAGCACTGACAGAGTCCGCACAGAGCATTTCCCCAGTTTTCAAAGAAAGCCTTTGGGAATTCCACCACAAATGCGTGGTCCCTTCCCGCCCAAGGGTGCCATCTTACTCAGTCTCCCTTTTTCCATGGAGTCCTTCAGATGTGTGTCTCGTCCATGGAAAAAGTTTTTCTCCTTACTAATACAATTTTCTCTTTTCCGGCTAGCGCCAGTTCTCTTCCCGCCATCTCGAGCACCACTGCCTCAGCCGTTGATCTCGGGATCTGTTTTTTCCCTTCTTTCGCCTTTTTGCACTTTCGCGCCCTTTTTAACCGCTGGCTGCATCAAGGGTCTTCCACCTTACAGGGGTTCTTTTGTCCCAAAGGCCTCTGGTTTCCAAAAATGTGATTGGTGTTCTAAGAACATGTCACTCACAGACACCCATGACTGTTGTCTCCGGTGTCTGGGAGCTGAAAACGATCCAGAGCAATGCTCCCTTTGCAAAAAGATGTCTTCTAAAACCATCCAGAGTCACCGGCAGAAGCTAGATGATATTTTCCATAAGGCAGACTCGACCCCGTTATCCTCAGTAGCCTCGCGCTCCATGACCCCGCAACCCTTGGAGTCTCCCAAGGCCCTTCTGCGAACCTGCAGGCACTCTGGCTAAGGGTCCCCCGAGCATGAGCAAAAGAAAAAGAAGAAGGACGCAAGGACGCAGTCTGGTGGGTCAGACAAGCATGAGAAGTCACGTGCATGGTCTCTCAGCCTCCTACGGCAGTCCAAAGAGTCAGAGAAGGAGCGGCCGAGAAAAGTACCTCGGACTGATGCAGAGGCCTCTGGTGATGGTGCCCACTCTCCCGAGGGTCATCCTGGCGAAGACCCCCTCTCCTCGACACCCAACCCGGTCATCCCAGCGTCAGTGTTGCAGGGCCCCATTCCTGAGTGGGAGGCCTGAATGCTGGCCTTGGAACGCAGCATTTCTGCGTTCCTCGCTGCCCAGCAGGCGCAGATACCTGACTCTGCTGGCATTTGCCATGAGACCATAGGGACCTCGACCTGAAGGACTCCCTGGGCTGCCATAGTGATCCCCGAGAGCCAGATGCCTCATGAGGGTCCTTGGCGAGGGTTTTGATCTCCGTCCCATTCTTTGGGTGAAAGATCATCTCGGGCAAGCGCCTCTGGCTCCGGACAGGCTCTGGCCTCAGGAACCTGGCTCAGGTCGCTGACTCCCCTGGAACCGCCGACCCTGAGTCCTCCACGGACTATTCAGACTGGGAATCCAATGGGGAAACCCCACCAGAGACTCTGTCTCACCGAGACCTTCTCTTGGACCCATTCCGACCAACCCAGAGGCAGTGGTCCCCTCCCGAGGAACCTGTTTCTTGAGTTTGTCCGGGATACGATGCAGGCTCTTGTGCTCACCACCAAATCGGAGGAGCTATGAGCGGAGGAGCTCGATATCCTCCAATATGAGGCACCACCGAAAGAAACCCTTACAGTTCCGGTCCCTTGCATCTTTAACTGGCTCCTTCTTCATATGTGGGAGACCCCAGCTTCCGTCCCCATCATCAGCAAATGCCTGGACTCTATGTATAGGGTCCAGCGGGGACCAGGGTTCCGGAAGGCACAGCTTCCCCACAACTCCATGGTCGTCAGATTGGCCATGCATAAACAGAAGAGCCCGAAGACTCACTCTTCAGTCTCCCTGGGTAGAGAGTCCCATGCTCTCAACGCCTTCGAGCGGAAAGCTTACCAAGGCTTCATGCTAGCATGCCACATCCAGGTCTACCAACTGTATACTGGTATGTTCCTCCGATACCTCACTAAGGAGCTCAGAGGATTCGTGGCGGGTTTTGATGGGGACCACCTCCAGCACTTCCAGGTGCTTTCGAAGTCCATAAGGGAGTGCTGTAAGTACCTCTCATGAGCGGCTTTCGACGGCTTCGAGTCCTCTACCCAAGTAGCGGTGGCCGGCATTGGCACCTGCCAGAAAGCTTGGCTCCAGTCAGCCGACCTGGAGCAATGGGTCCAGGAGAAGCTCCTTGACGTCCCTTGCCTCGGGGAGCAGCTCTTTGGTAAACCAATGGAGGATGAAGCGGCTGAGATTGAGACCAAGTACGTCACCCATACTCGACTCTCTCAGAAGATCTCCTCCCTCCCCAAGAAGAAACCGCAGGACAAGAAACCCTTTTGCACCAGAAAGGAGCACCCATACAAGGGCTACCTCTATACCTGTCTACACCGACCTCAACCTAGGGCAGTCAGGGTAAGAGCATGGTCCATGGATCCCACAAGCCTAAGGGACAAAAGACCCATCCATTGGCTCCAGCGCAGCCAGCCTCAAGGTTTTGACACCACCGGCATAGCCTCTCAATCACTGGACGACCAGCTGCTGGTAGGGGGAAGGCTGATTCACTTTGCCCTCAGGTGGGAATTCATCACCACCAATGCCTGGGTCCTCCAGTTTGTCCGGGAGGGCTATCTCCTCCATCTGGACCAGTTGCTTCCACCTTACTTCCCCGGGGAACCCCTTGAACCAGGCCTTACTAACTCAGGAGCTCGCAGGCCTCCTTGAAGACGGGGCAGTGGAAACAATTCCACCATGCCTCGGAGGAAGGGGATTTTACTCCCGGTACTTCCTCATCCCGAAGAGAACAGGAGGTCTCTGACACATCCTCGATCTGAGGAACCTGAACAGATTCCTGGTGTGGGAGAAGTTCAAAATGCTCTCCCTTGGAACACTGCTGCCCTTCCTCCAAGCAGGGCAATTGACTATGCTCCTTGGATTTAAAGGATGCTTACACCCACCATCCTCGTCCATCCCAGGCACAGACAGTACCTGCGCTTTGTGGTAGGAGGGAACCACTACCAGTACAGGGTGCTTCCCTTCGGACTCGCCTCCGCTCCACGGTCTTCACCAAGTATATTGCGGTGGTAGTGGCCCACTTCTGTCTACAAGGCACTTCTTCTACCCCTATATAGATGATTGGCTCATAAAAGGGGACACAGCCCCAGAGGCCCTACAGGCCACGGGCCGCACGATCCAGCTTCTGCAGCACTTGGGCTTCGTGGTCAACTACCCGAAATCCCATCTTACTCAGGTACAATCCCTGGAGTTCATAGGGGCTTGCCTGGATACTCTTCAGGCCATGGCCTTCCTTCCCTGGGATAGGGCAGACTGCCTCAGGTCCTTGGCATCCAAAGTACAGAGCCACCACAGTGTCTCGGCACGGTTGATGCTTTGCCTTCTCGGCCACATGGCCTCCACTGTCCACGTCATGCCCAATGCCCGCCTCAACATGCGGGCAGCGCAGTGGGGTCTCCATGTGCAGTGGACCCAGGTGACCGGATGATTCCAGGACCTCATCTCAGTCACACCTCGCTTGATGGAGTCCCTGACCTGGTGGCAGGACACACAGAACCTGCTCTGAGGCATGCCTTTCCCACCAGGCGGTCCTGACGATGGATGCCTCCCACTTGGGCTGGGGAGTCCAATTCAAGGAGCTGCGCACCCAAAGGGCTTGGTTCTATGAGGAGAGTCGGCAGCATATCAATCTGCTGGAGCTCTGAGCTGTCCTCCTCATGCTGAAGGCCATCCAGCACTCTCTGTGGCACCAAGTGGTTCTTGTTCAAATGGACAACCAAGTCACAATGTTCTATTTGAACAAACAGGGCAGTACCAGCTCTTACAGCCTCTGCCAGGAGGCAGTGGCCCTGTGCTCATTTGCAGTGAGCCAGGATGTAACCCTTCAAGCCATCTGTCTCCCGTGCCAGAACAATGTCTTGGCAGACCAGCTGAGCAGAGTCTTCCAGCCGCACGAGTGGTGCCTGTGCCCCGAGACAGCGCAGAGTCGTTTCCAGCGCTGGGGTACCCCAGGCCTGAATCTCTTCGCCAATCCCGCAAACACACAGCTTCCCCGTTTCTGTGGTCCCCTCCTGCACCCAGGCAGGGTGGCTCCAGATGCTTTTCTCCTCTCGTGCCTTTCTCCCCATGCCACTCATAGCTTACCCTCCTCAAGGTCCAGCAAGGTGGCCCAGACAGCCATGGTTCCCTCTGCTCGTCTCTCGATGGTGCCCCTGGTCCCTCTCGGGAGCTCACTGGGGCTCCTGACGCAGGAGGGAGGCCTGCTCCTTCACCCCAATCTGGGGTCTCTGTCCCTTACAACGTGTCTGCTGAGTGGGTTATCTTAGCTCCTCTTCATCTCCCCATGGAGGTCTTGGACATCCTATTAGCCTCCCGGAAATCATCGACCAGGCGGGCATATGCCTTCAAGTGGTGCAGGTTCTCAGTGTGGTGCTCGGAGAACCAAGTGAACCCGTTCTCCTGTCCTATACACTCGGTCCTGCAATACTTGCTCCAACTCTTGCAGGCCGGACTAAAGTCTAACTCAGTCAGGGTTCACCTGAGTGCCATCTCGGCGAACTACCATCCCATCGAGGGCAAACCCCTCTCAGCGCAACCCCTCATCTCTCGCTTCATGCAGGGCTTGCTCCTTTCCAAGCCCCCTATCCACCCCCCACGAGCAGAGTGGGACCTCAACGTGGTCCTCACGCAGTTTAGCAAGCCGTCCTTTGAGCCCGTGGATACTTGCTCCCTGCAGCACCTGTCCTGGAAGGTGGCCTTCCTGGTGGCTCTCATCTCCACCTGTAGAGTCAGTGAATTCCTAGCACTGATGGCTGAGGTGCCATACACAAGGTTCTACAGGAACAGGGCAGTTCTTTGCACTCACCCCAAGTTTCTCCCAAAGGTAGTCTCGGATTTCCACCTCAACCAGGAGGTGGTGCTGTCCACCTTCTTCCCACGAGGCCCCACGCTGACCAGGCATTGGCAGTTCTCCATAGCCTGGACTGCAAGAGGGCCCTTTCCTTCTACCTACAGTGGACTCGGGAGGGACCATCGCAGGGCTGGGCAGCGTTTTGTCTCCTACGACCTCAGACGACTGGGGCTGGCGGTCACCAAGCAAACCTTGTCCATTTGGGTGGTGGACTGCATCGCTTTGCGCAGGCCCAGGCGATGGCAATGTCGGTTGTTAGCCTGAGTGCCACTGGTGGACATCTGCTGGGTCGCCACCTAGTCTTCCACTCATATATTTGTGGCATACTACTGCCTGGAGAGGGAGTCCCATCGGGATTGGGCCTTTGGCCAGGCGGTACTCCGTAATTTGTTCGGGGTTTAAGCAATTCCTGTCCTCCGACCCCTCTGTTCAGGCTACCAGAAAACGTGGCTGTCCATGGACACGGGGTCATCGGGTTTGCCTTCAGATTCATTGGCGACTGCTCATGGCTGTGTCATGATTTTTCCTACAGGTCCTCAGTAGCCTGTAGCTGGGGCGTCCCATATGTGAGGACTGACTTCCTGCTTGTTCCTGGAGAAAGCGTAGTTATTCACCTGTAACAGGTGTTCTTCAGGGACAGCAGGAATCAGTCCTCACAACCCTCCCTCCTCCCCTTGGAGTTGCTGTCCATTTTTGTCATCTTCTTGGTAGAGCTCTAGCTATGGCACCTGACTGAGTAAGATGGTACCCTTGGGTGGGAAGGGGACCATGCATGCATGGTGGCATTCCAAAAGGCTTTCTTTGAAAGCTGGGGAAATGCTCCATGTGGGCTCTGTTGGTGCCAACGTCACCCATATGTGAGGACAGATTCCTGCTGTCCCTGGAGTAGCTATGCTTTTTCAGTACTTGGTTCCATCCATTAGTCAGGGAGTCCCCTTCTCAAGCAAAGTAGTCATTTGACCATATTGCTGCTGAAAACTGGTGATCAGACCCATCTTTATAGTCTCCAGTGGCTAGCTGACTCCTGGATTTCTGACACACCTACCAACCTGACTTCTTCCATAGACAATTGCTGCCAAAATAGCAAAATAAAACAATATAATAGATATTTTTTTCTCCATGGATAAGCAGGAAATATGTCTCACAAATGGGTGATGTCATCCGATGAAATCCAAGCAGGAACGCTCCTCAGCTACTAGTCGAAGCTTTCGGGAGCATCCTCTCTGCATGTGCATCCTCTTCCCGCCTGCCGCTGCAGTGCCATTTTAAATCAGTCTTCATTTTTTTTGTGGAGCCCAAAGGATGCGTCTTTAATCTGCCCTTACTAGTTGGCAGTTTTTAACCCTTTTTGGGGACTCTGCTGCCCTTCAGCGGTGTCTTCAGCATTTATTTTTCTTTTTTTTTTCCTATAGTTAGCCAGTTTATTGACTGTTCAAGTTTCCTTTCTTTTTTGCGGCACTTCTGCCCCCTTAGGTGCCAGTGCTCCAGCTGTGGGTACCTTCTTTTTGCACAATTGAGTTTTGATTTCACTGTGGCTGTTTTTCTGGCTGATATGTCCCAAAAACATGCCAATGGGTTTAAAAAGTGCTCCCGGTGCTCAAGGACCATATCTGCCACAGATACTCAACGGGTGCTTTCAGTGCTTGAGACCCGATCATCAGCCCTCTTCTTGTAATTTGTGTTTTCAGATGACAAAAAGAATGCTCAAAGGTCGAGAGAAGCAAAGCAAATCACTTTTTGGTGCTCATAAGTCGATTCATCGGCATTGGCAGCACCTGTCTTTATAGCATGGAAGGCTGCATCAGACACTGGTGGTGAATTGATATCAAGGAGTTCTCAAGCCCACTTGGAACTGAGCACCCATAGTGCCCTGGAGTATCAGCCATCAGTCCACCTGAAGATGATTAAGGATTCAGCTTCGTCTTCATTGGCGCCGCAGGGGGATCACACCGAGCATCAAGTGGAGACTCCAGTGCATTGATGCTGAAAATCCTCGAGGCACGGCATCGAAAGTGATGAGGGTCCACAACAGTACTCCTTTAAGCTGCCCCAAAGAGAGGAGAGCTTATCCTCCAAGACATCAGAGGAGCAGGAATGACATACTGGATGCCAAGACCAAGCCTCCAACTACCCCCTTGCAGATTCCAGGAATCGGCCAATGTTGCTGAGGCCCTGCAGCCTTCGGAGACAGCAGATAAGGAGATGCACCTTCTGAGGGTACTTGAAGAATGCATCATGATCCTGTTTGCCATGCAGCATATCAGTACCTCGTTGTCTGCTGCATTGACATCAGCACCTGTCCAGCTGATCCTCGAGATGCATGGCTTGACTGCAGGAGATTCCATAGTAACACTATTCAAATAAAAAACTCTCTAGGAGCCAAAAATGCCAATGAAACAACCAAATAAAAAACTCCTAATATCAGCAAAAATATGAAACAGCTTTCAAAGCTTCTATCTTTTCTAGTTCAACAGATATCGTGCCATTGAAAATTTTAGTAGCATTAACTGTCAGCACCATCAAATCTAGTGAACATTTATTCAGAATTTTATTCCAGTCCTCTACAAATTTGTCGTCTTCAACAAATAATTGTGGTTCCTTCTTAAGTCAAAAACCCTTAGGAATCTGTTGTCTACTAAAGTCTTCAAGGAACCACAATTATTCGTTGAAGATGACAAATTTGCAGAGGACTGGAATGCTGACAGTTAATGCTACTAAAGTCTTCAATGGCACAACATCTGTTGACCTAGAAAAGAAGATAGAGGCTTTGAAAGCTGTTTTGCTGAAATTAGGTGGTTTTTGTTTAGTTGTTTCATTAGCATTTTTGGCTCCTAAAGAGAGGGGTTTTTTTTATTTGAATAGTGTTACTATGGAATCTCTTCCTCCTAGCTGGCAAGCAACTTTGACCTTTGCAGCAGATAAAGTGCAGGAACTCTTGAATGAACCCACTTGCTGTGACAACATAGATACATCTAGTGAACAGTCCTCCTGGTCCTCTTTACAAAAATTGTGGAAACAACAAATTAGAGCAGATTTGCATCGTGCTATGTTGGTGGAGTATATATGTAAACAACAGATTTCTAGGGGTTTCAACTTAAGAAGGAACCACAATTACACAGGTACACTAAAAAAATTTTTTTAAACTGCCTCTAATGTTTCGATTGATTTTTACGTTTTTTGGTGCGCTGAATCCAAATCTGGTAACCAATTTGCTCCATCACGTACAGATTTTTTGCTACATTGGGTTAGCAGTTTGAGGTGAACGTTTCAGATTGAGTGCGATCGAGATAAAAGTTTCTTGGATGAATTCTTTATACTAATTGTTTAGTAGTTATTCAAATAAGAATAAAGAAAATTGTAACAAGGCAGCACATAAGAATAGAGTAATGTCAACAAAACACACTGTGATGGTAGCAAAATTGACTGCACTTAAAACAGCCACATACATGTGCACAAACATTGAGCATATAAGAGCGAGGTTAGACACAAAGCAAAGCAAAGAAATGTGCAAAAAATGTTGTACAGGTATGTATGTAAGAATAGAAAACGCAAACCGCACCATTGCAATACATGAAGACAAACACCCGATGGTGTGAAAATAAAATTCTAATAAATGAGATCCGACGCTGTGGTAATAACTAGCAAATTTTTATTTCAAAGTTTAGTAAAAACACGATATTTGTCAACACAGTTTAGATTTTAAAGTCATTCTTGGGTCAATCAATCTCCTGGTGGGCCTGTTTCTTCTTCCCCCGAATGCTTCTCTTGGTGCGCTGCTTGGCGTATTTTTCATCTGGGGTTTCCCGCAGCAGCAACCAGCAGAAATCAGCCATCATAGTGGTGTTCCATCTTCCTTGGTACCTTCTCTCTGCGTCCTTGATGTCCTGGTGAAACCTTTCACCTTGTTCTTCACTGTACGCCCCAAGTTTTCGGGAAAGTAGTTCACATGGGAGTGCAAGAAATGGACTTTCAGGCTCATGTTACAGCCTTGTTCTTTGAAGGCATTGAGCATCCTGGCAACAATATCCTTATAGTTCTCATCCCGCCTGTTCCCCAAGAATTTGAGAACAACATCCTTGAAGGAATCCCAGGCTTCTTTTTCCTTCTCAGACATCGTTTCAGCGAATGCTCCATCTAAAATGAGTTTCCTTATATCAGGGCCAACAAACAATCCTTCCTTTAGCTTTGCTTCAGAAAGTCGGGGGAACTTTGAGCAAAGGTACCGAAAGCACTCACCATCTTTTGGAAGGGACTTGATGAATTGCTTAATGAGACCCAACTTAATGTGGAGAGGTGGTAATAGAATTTTATCACGAGGTACCAAGCTCTCATGAAGAACATTTTTCTCACCGGGTCTCAAATACTCCCGAATTGGCCAGTCTTTTTTCCCCCAGTGTAGGTCGCGGGCCCGGCTATCCCACAAGCAAAGGAAGCAGGGATATTTGGTGAAACCGGATTGCTGCCCTAATAGCATGGATAGAATTTTAAAGTCTCCACAAATCATCCACTTATGCTCATCATAACGAATCTTCTGAAGAATCAGGGCCAAATTCTCGTATTTTTCTTGGAGAATAACAGAGTGAGCAATAGGAACTGAAGCGAATGTGTTGCCATTATGAAGAAGAACACCTTTTATACTGTCTTTTGACGAATCAATGAACAGCCGCTATTCAGCAGGATCATACTTGAGTTTAAACTTTTCCATCACTCCGTATATATCGTTGCAAAATACCAAATCTTCCTCTTTGCTGAAATACTTCAAAAATTGTGTCTCGCGGTTGCGGTACCAATAAAAAGTTGTTCCTGGTGACAATAGATTTTTCTGTTTAAGCCGAGAACCTAGCAGTTGGGCAGCATCTTTTGGGAGTCCTAAATCCCGGACTAAATCATTCAATTCAGCTTGAGAGAAAAGTTCAGGTTTCGGATCTGGTTCAGTTTCAAACTCGGAAGTACTGGACTCATCGGGAAAAGCCATCTGATGAGTCTCATCATGATCAGAACCGTCCACACAAATATGATCCAAAGATTTTGGTGGTTCAGGCACAGGTACTTCGTTGCTATGAGGCATAGGCCTAATTGCTGAGGGAATGTTGGGGTAACTTATTACGTTCTTATTTTTTAAGTTGTATCCCTTCACAATGCAAGAGCAAAAATAGCAGTCACTGCTGTGGTCTCTTTGTTCACGCCACATCATAGGTATTCCGAAACGAAATGCTTGTTTTTTACCTTTCATCCATAAGCGTAGATCTTCCTCACATGTCTTGCACACTTTGTGAGGAGCCCACGGTTTGTCTTGATCGCCTAACTTCAAACCGAAATAGGCGAAATATACTTTTTTATTAAATGCAGAAATGTTCCTCTGCCGCTTTTTCACGGTATATTCCCCACAAATAAAACAAAAACTGTCCGGAGAGTTGACGCAACCTCTGGCTCTGCGAGCCATCACAAATACACAGCACTGCAAACTACAACTGTAGTGAACCACTTCGGAATAAAGCTGGATTACGACTGAGCAAACAAAAGGTAATAATGAACTTGCAAGAAACTGAAATTTGACAGGAACGTTCATGTCGCAACCACCGTGTTTGAGCGAGCGAACGAGGCGAGGCGAACAGGAAAGAACATGCGCCAGCGCGAGTACTGGATTTAGCCCCCCGCCTCCCAATTGTCCTGTTAATGTATAAAATGAATACAAAACACTCTAAAATATCATGAGGGAGTGTTTCTAGTTAGTTAACCATTACAACCTCTATTTTGGGCCAAGAAAATAAACTGCAGTCGGCTAAAAAGAAATTATGTGAACATTCCTTATATGGGTAAGAAATCTAATTTTGCAAGAAAACGTGACGTGATGGAACATTTTGGCTATTTTTCCTGGATTCAGCACCCCAAAATCTATAGGAATCAGTTGCAAAACTGGAGGCAGTTTTTTGGTAGTGTACCTGTGTTATTTGTTGAAGATAACAAATTTGAGAGGCCTGGAATAAAATTCTGAATAAATGTTCACTAGATTTGATGTTGCTGACAGTTAATGCTACTAAAGTCTTCTTTTCTAGCTCAACAGATGTCATGCTATTGAAGATAAAGGCTTTGAAAGCTGTTTCATATTTTTGCTGATATTAGGAGTTTTTTGTTTGGTTGTTTCATTGACTGCAGGAGAGGCATTGTCATCGAAACATCGAAGGGCCCCAACATCGGAACCTGCCTGGCCGATCTCACTCTCTAGTGTTTTGGAGTCTGATGCTCCATTAAAAACTAGAACAGCATCTGTGCACTGTCACTCCCGAAGGAGCTCCCAATCCCTAAGGGTCAGGGGAGAGATCCAGGCAGAGACTCAGCAGTAGTCTGACTTCCTTTCTGAGTCTGACTCAGAAGGCTGGGTCACTAATGTTGAATCCGAGGGCTTGTCGGAGGACAGGTCTCCAGATCTTCTATCAGACCGTTCTCCTCCTCATGAGTGATGCAAGTCTCCTCCTGAGGATATGACATTCCACAATTTTGTTAGGGATATGGCCAAGGCTATACCATTTTCTTTAAAGACTGAGGATGAGCCCAGGGCAGAAGAACTGGAGATCCTTCAGTGCTCTTCAGCCCCAAAGGAAGTGGTGACAGTACCTGTGCACTGCATCCTTCAAAGAGTGCAGATAAGAATATGGAAGAACCCCTTCACTGTACCTCCAGTTAGTAGAAAGCTTGCCTCCATGTATAGTCACCATTCCTTGCAGGTCAAATTCGCCCTTAAGAGATACAAAAGTTCCAAGACTCACTCCTCAGGGAGGGAGACTTGGACATTGGACTCCTTTGGGAGAAGGTTTTTTCAAAGTTCCATGTTTATGGCTCATATGGCCTCTTACTAGCTCTACATCGGCATCTTTCTAATGAACATCATGTGTGGCTTAGCTGATCTGTCCCAGTATCTCCCTCCAGATAAAATGAAACAGTATTGTTCCCTAGTAGGTCAAGGCAAGGACTGCTCGAAGTTCATGGTCCAGGTGACCTATGATACTTACAAAATGGCATCAAGAACTTCTGCCATTGGTATTGGTGCCTGGAGACTCACCTGGCTCTGGTCCTCAGAACAATCAGTACAGGGATAAGCTTGCTGACGTGATGTGCCATGGAGACAATCTCTTCAGAGAATAAGTCAAAGAGAAGGCTGGCTTCATTGAAAAGCAGCATGTTACCCTTCGAAATCTGAGCCATCTTCTGATCGCAGGAGGTACGAAGGTGGTACCCAGAAAAAGACCAATTGCTCTCATAGGTCTCATATTCTCAAACATCCCAACCAAAATTTGCTCCTCAACCACAATCATGGTGTGAGAAATCTCAGAAGCCTGCTCCTCAGCCAAAGCCTGGAGCGGGGTTTTGACTAGTTCCTGCAGAGCATAACCACTCTACCAGTAACCACAATGGAAAACTCTCCTGTTGGAGGGAAGCTCACTCTTTTTGCCCAAAGGTAGATCCTCATAAGCTTGGACACTTGGATTCTGCAAATTGTCCAGAACGGTTACAAATACATCTATTCAACATTCCTCCAAATTGCCCCCAAGGGCTCATTCCATCAACTCTCTACATCAGGAATTGCTCCAGAGAGAACTTACTGCCCTCTTAGCAGATCTTATGATCGAGCTTGTGCCACAGGAGCAAAATGAGCGAGGGTTTTATTCCAGGTATTTCCTGATCCCTAAGAAAATGGGGGATACCGTCCCATCCTAAACCTAAGGGATCTGAACACATACCTGGTGAGAGTAAAGTTCGGAAAGATTTCTCTAGGCACCCTACTCCTTTATCTGCAAAAAGGAGATGGGCTATGTACCCAGGATCTGAAGAATGCTTATACCTACATAGATACATCTCACTCACAGGAATTATCTCAGATTTGTCCTGGGGGGATAGCATTTCCAGTACCGAGTTCTGCCCTTAGGCTTAGCCTCAGCACCCTGCATCTGTACAAAATGCCTTATGGTAGTAGCAGCCAGGGCCAGCCTGTCCACTAGGCAAACTAGACGGTCACCTAGGACAGCAGACATTGGTAGGTGGCATCAGTAACCCAACCCCCAGAAAGCGGCAGCTGAACTGCTGCTTCATTGTCATGGTGGGTTTTAAAATGCCTGCACACGTGTATGCAGTTTCGGCCTGCCACTCCTGCCCACCATCCAAGAAAACTGCATTGGAGAGGGGACAGGAGCACCAGGCCATGAGCGCACCTGCGTGCGGGCACCTTAAGGCCTGATGCAGCACTGAAGCAGCAGTTCAGCAGCTGCCATTTCAGTGCAAGGTGGGGGGTGGATGCATGGTGGGCTGGATGGAAACATAGTCTTGGGGGGGGGGCAGAAACCCTCATGCTGCCACTGGTAGCAGCTTACCTTCAGACACTGGCAGTGTTTGTCTTCCTCTAATTGGACGATTGGCTGATCAAGAGTTCCACTCCGGAAGCAGTTCAAGAATCAACATGGTTGACCATATTGGTGCTAGAGCTACTTGGGTTCATAACAAACTACCCAAAATCCCACCTTTAACCCTCCCAACAACACGACTCAGGTGAGAGCCTTCCTCCTATATGACAGACTTCACAGATTGACAGTGCTAGTACGAGAGACTCAAATGAGTCAGTAGGTAACAGCTTGCCGGATGTTAACTGTGTTAGGTCACCTGGCCTCTACAATACATGTAATACCCTTGGCACATCTCCACATGAGACAGGCTCAGTGGACTCTGAGGATTCAGTGGACCCAACTCATGGATTGTCTCTGTCACCAATCTGCTCATTCAGTCATTGCAAAGGTGGAAAATCCACCATGATTTGCTCAAAAGTCTTCCCTTCCAGTCCACTCCACCACAAAAGCTTTTGATGATCGATGCACCCAGAGCGATTGGTCCTTCCAAAAATGTTTCTATCAAATCAATTTCTTGGAACTACGAACTATAGCAAATGCTCTAAAGGCTTTCAGAAATCGTTAACCAACCAAATTGACCTGATTCAAACTGACAATTAAGTAGCAATGTTCTACATCAACAAGCAGGGACGAACGGACTTGTACCTCCTGTGTTGGGAAATGGTCAGGTTGTGGAAATTGTCATAGCTCACAGGATAGACTTGAGAGCCACATACTGTACCTACCAGGCGAACAAAACACTTTGGCAGACAAACTGAATCGAGTCCTCTAACCACACGAATGGACACTGGGACAGGGAGGTTGCTACTCATATCTTTGAAGAGTGGAGCACCCCCAAGAAAGGCCTGTTCGCACTCCTCAGAATGCCCAAGTAGATCAGTTGTGCCCCAGAGTAAGATCACACAGCAGGCTAGCCTTGGATGCTTTCCTCCTGAAATGGGGGAAGGGTCTTCTCTATGCACATCCTCCAATCCTTCTAATTGCAAAGACCCTCCTGAAGCTCAAACCAAGCAGAGGAACGATAACTTTCATTACGCCCTATTGGTCCAGACAACCTTGGTTTCCTCTCCTGCTGCAACTCAGCAATCAAGAACCACTCCAATTAGTCCATGCACCATACTTGATATCGCAGGAGAATGGAATAATTTTGCATCCCAACATCAAGTCCTTGGCATTCAAGGCTTAGATGTTGAGAGGTTAACACAGTCCAAATTCATTCTGCCAACCAGTTTAAACAATGTCCTTTTAGCCTCTATGAGGGCCTCAATGAGAAAATCCTATCCACGCATAGGAACATAAGATATGCCATACTGGGTCAGACCAAGGTCCATCAAGCCCAGTATCCTGTTTCCAACAGTGGCCAATCTAGATCATATGTACCTAGCAGTTTCCCCAAAAGACACAGGTTCCACAATGCTTGTACTGGGTCAAACATTGATATCATGGTTCCCTTCTTAATAATGGTTTATGGACCTTTCCTCCAGGAACTTGTCCAAACTTTTTTTAAACCCAGCTAAACTAACAGCCTTTACTACATCCTCCGGTAACAAATTCCAGAGTATGATTACACGTTGAGTGACAAAATATTTTCTTTTATTAGTCTTAAATAGTTTACCCTGTAGCTTCATTGCATGTCCCCTAGTCTTTCTATATTCTGATAACGTAAACAATCGATCTACGTTTACCCATTCCACTCCGTTCATTAATTTACAGACTTCTATTATATCTCCCCTCAGCCGTCTCTTTTCCAGGTTAAAGAGCCCTAACCTTTTTTAGCCTTTCTTCATAGAAGTATCCTTCCATTCCCTTTACCATTTTGGTGGCTCTTCTCTGAACCTTTTCTAATAATGCTATATCCTTTTTAAGATACGGAGACAAGAATTGCACACAATATTCAAGGTGCGGTCTCACCATGGAACGATATAGAGGCATTATAATATCTTTTGTTTTATTTTCCATTCCTTTCCTTATGATACCTAGCATTCTATTTGCTCTCTTGGCCGCCGCTGCACACTGGGCCGAGGGTTTTAACATATTATCCACAATGATGCCTAAATCTTTTTCCTCGGTGGTGGTTCCTAATGTGGAACCTTGCATCTTGTAACCATAGTTTGGGCTGTTCTTCCCTAGGTGCATAACTTTGCACTTGTCCACATTAAATTTCATCTGACATTTTGATGCCCAGTCTTCCAATTTATCAAGATCCTCTTGCAATTTTCCACAATCATCTTGGGTTTTAACAACTTTAAATAGTTTTGTGTCATCTGCAAATTTGATTACCTCACTCGTTATTCCCTTTTCCAGGTCATTTATGAATATGATAAAAAGCAGCGGACCCAGCACAGATCCCTGTGGTACACCACTATTCACCTTTCTCCATTGGGAAAATTGCCCATTTATCCCTACCCTCTGCTTTCTATCTTTTAACCAGTTTCTGATCCACAATAGTACACTGCCTCCTATCCCATGACTCTTTAGTTTTGCCAAAAGTCTCTGATGAGGGACCTTCTCAAAGGCTTTCTGAAAGTCCAGATACACTATAATCAACCGACTCACCATTGTCCACCTGTTTATTCACACCTTCAGAAAAACATAACAGATTAGTAAGACAAGATCTTCCATGTCTAAAGCCATGTTGGTTGTCTCCCATTAGGCCATGACTATCTACATGCTGAGTAATTTTGTTCTTTATGATGGTTTCTACCATTTTTCCCGGTACTGACGTCAGGCTCACCGGTCTGTAGTTTCCCGGATCACCCCTGGAACCCTTTTTAAAAATTGGCGTTACATTGGCGATCCTCCAATCTTCAGGTATTACAGATGATTTTAATGAAAATTCACAGATTACTAATAGCAGGTCTGCAATCTCATATTTCAGTTCTTTCAACACCCTTGGAAGTATACCATCCGGCCCAGGTGATTTGCTACTCTTCAGTTTATCTAATAGTTGTAATACATCTTCCCAATGTATCGATATTTCCTTCAATTCTTCCACACCTTTAAATACCACTTCAGTCATGGGTAACATCCCTACATCTTCCTCAGTAAAGATTGAAGCAAAGAATTCATTCAGTCTCTCCGCTATTGCCTTGTCGCCTCTTAGTGCCCATTTAACCCCTCTGTCATCTAATGGACCAACTGACTCACACGTTTTTTGCTTTGAATGTACTTGAAAAAGTCTTTATTTTGCGTTTTGCTTCCGCAGCAAGCTTCTTCTCAAATTCTCCCTTTGCCTGCCTTATCAATGCCTTGCATTTGACTTGCCAGTGCTTGTGCTCTTTCCAGGTTTCGTCGTTTGGCTCTTTTTTCCATTTCCTGAAAGATGCTTTTTTGGCAACAACAGCCTCTCTGACCTCACCTTTAAACCATGCTGGCAGTTTTTTGGACTTCCTTCCACTTTTTTTCAAGTGTGGAATACAGCTTGTCTGGGCTTCCAAGATAAGTAGTTTTCAACAACACCCAAACCTGATGTAAGTCTTTAAATTTTTGCAAATGCTGCTTTTAGTTTTTTCTTAACTATTTTCCTCATTTTATCATAGTCTCCCTTTCGAAAGTTAAAAGGTAGTACTGTGGATTTCCTTACTATCCCTCCTCCACTAATTAAATCAAACGCGATCATGCTATGATCACTATTGCCAAGTGGCCCCAACACCCTTATCTCTTGGACAAGATCTGGTGCCTACTTGGTTGGGAACTGTGTGTGAGAGAAAACTGCAGCCAATCTGAGCACTTTTCAAATCATTTAGAATCCCTTCAGCAAAGGCTCCAACGATCCTGTGAGCAGTGAGTGAGAATCAGCTGTGCCTACTTGGTTGGGAACTGTGTGTGAGAGAAAACTGCAGCCAATCTGAGCACTTTTCAAATCATTTAGAATCCCTTCAGCAAAGGCTCCAACGATCCTGTGAGCAGTGAGTGAGAATCAGCTGTGCCTACTTGGTTGGGAACTGTGTGTGAGAGAAAACTGCAGCCAATCTGAGCACTTTTCAAATCATTTAGAATCCCTTCAGCAATGGCGCGCCCGTGCCTTGCGGGCCCGTGCCTGAGGGCCTCGCAAGAGGGCCCTTTGGCGTGGCCCTTAGGCGGTGGACCGTGCGGGACCCACTATCTGCTGCTATATGCTTATTCTATATGCTCATTCTGTTCAGCGATATGCTGTTTGTAGTTAATGTAAGGTAATGTAATGTAAGTTATGTACTGTGTTCCCTGTTTGTACTCCTAGTGTTTTGTTGTGATGTAATGATAATGCAATGTATGTTTCCCTCACCTTTGTTTAACTTTGTGCTGTATTAACCGCTTTGATTGAAGGAAAAGGCGGGATACAAAACATGTTAAATAAATAAATAAATAAGTCTAATATGGCTTCCCTTCTGGTCGGTTCATGAACCAGCTGCTCCAAGAAGCAGTCATTTATTTCAGCTAGGAACTTTATCTCCCTAGCATATCCTGCCGTGACACTGACCCAGTCAATACTGGGGTAATTGAAATCACCCATTATTATTACTGCGCTGTAACTTTTGCTAGCTTCCTTGATTTCTTTGAGCATATCATCATCCATTTGTTTATTCTAGCCAGGCAGTCGATAGTACACCCCCACTGCCATCGTCTTCCCCTTTTTACATGGAATTTCAATCCATAGAGATTCTACAGCAAATTTTGTTTCCTGCAAAACTTTCTGACTCAATGCCCTCTCTAACATAGAGCACAACCCCCTCCACCAATCTGATCAGCTCTATCATTACGATATAGTTTGTATCCAGGTATCACAGTGTACCACTGGTTGTTCTCCTTCCACCATGTCTCAGATATTCCAATCATATCTAACCTCTCATTTAGTGCGATATATTCTAACTCTCCCATCTTATTTTTTAGACTTCTAGCATTTGCATACAAGCATTTTAGAGTCTGTATTTTATTCATATTAATCTGGCTATTGGTAGACATGGGTAATTTGGGATCTTTAAGCTCTGTCTGCTCCATACTCGAGGGCATTTGGGCTACCTTACTCTTTTTGGGAACCTCTCTGCTTTTGGTAGTATCCTTCAAGGACACATTCTTCTGAACCGTGCGCTCTTGGGTGACTGTCGGCTTTCCCCTATTATCTAGTTTAAAAGCTGCTCTATCTCCTTTTTAAAGGTTAATGCCAGTAGCTTGGTTCCATCCCGGTTAAGTTGAAGCCCATCCCCTTCGGAAAAGCCCCTCCTTTCCCCAGAATGTTCCCCAGTTCCTAACAAATCCAAAACCCTCATCTCTGCACCATTGTCTCATCCACGCTTTGAGACTCCGGAGCTCTGCCTGCCTTTTCTGTTCTACACGTGGAATGGGAAGCATTTCGGAGAATGCTACCCTGGAAGTTCTGGATTTCAACTTCCTACCTAAAAGCCTAAATTTAGCCTCCAGAACTTCCCTACCACATTTTCCTATGTCATTAGTACCAACATATACCAAGACAGCAGATTCCTCCCCAGAACTATCTAAGACCTTATCTTGGTGGCGCGTGAGGTCCGCTACCTTCGCACCAGACAGGCATGTTACCAGGCGATCCTCATGTCCACCAGCCACCCAGCTATCTACATGCCTAATGATTGCATCACCAACTTTAACGGCTGTCCTCACCCTTCCCTCATGGGCACATGGCCCTGGAGAAATTTCCTCGGTGCGAGAGTGTTTTACATCACCTGGAGGTCAGGTCCTAGTTACAGGATCACTTCCTGCCACACCAGAGTGATGCTCTACTGTCAGGTGACCTCTCTCCTCCATGGCAACAGGGATGTTGCCAGACTGGAGGTGGTACTTCAGGACTATATCCCTGTAGGTCTCGTCTATGTACCTCTCTGTCTTTCTTATGTTTTCCAAGTCTGCTACTCTAGCCTCTAGAGAACGGACTTGTTCCCTGAGAGCAAAGAGCTCCTTGCACCTAGTGCACACGTAAGACCTCTCACCAACTGGGAGAAAATCATACATGTGACACTCAATGCAAAAGACTGGAAAGCCCCCATCTCGCTGCTGGACTGTCGTCTGCATCTTCGTTTTAAGCTTGTGTTTAGATCTAAGTTCTTTACTTACTAAGGGTTGCTATGGATATGTATACTGATAAAACAGTACCTAATACATTTAATATACCTTGTTCACCTGAAGCTTAATTAATCTCAGGCCCTTAGTATATGACTGATTTGGATAACGAGCTTCACCTGAGAGCACTTTCTTTCCTTTAAGATGTGTAAGTACCTATAAAGCTACGATTATCCCAGGGGTGGGTGGGTGTTGGGGAGGGAGGGAAATAACACTTATTAAAAGAGGGCTGCTACACAGTACCCTGTCCTGTGCTGCTGAGATAAGCTGTGACCAACTTCCTGGGTGATTAACAGTCCTTGCTTGGATAGAAGGAGTCTTTCAAAATGGCCTTTTGACCTGCCACCTGGTGTTAACACCTATTGAAAATGTTTCACAGGTGTCTTGCCCCCTAGGTAGAAGGCCTCTTTGTAAAGGTCTCTAGAAGACTTTGTGTGTTGCTCAAAGAGTACTGACCCTGTTTTGCCTTTTATGCTAAGTTATAATCTGAATGGATTTAAATTACAGCTCTTTTCTGCTGCTAGGCTCTGACTTATTATGAAATTTAAACTATAAGCTCTCTGCTGGGTTCCAAATTTAACCAGAAAGCTCTCTTCTGTGTTTTAAATTTAAACTAAAAGTACCTTGCTGATACTAGGCCCTGAGTGACTATTAAATTTAAATTACAAGCTCTCTGCTGGGTTCCAAATTTAACCAGAAAGCTCTCGTCTGTGTTTTAAATTTAAACTAAAAGTACTTTGCTGATACTAGGCCCTGAGTGACTATTAAATTTAAAGTACAAGCTCTCTACTGGGTTGCATATTTAACCAGAAAGCTCTCGTCTGTGTTTTAAATGTAAACTAAAAGTACCTTGCTGATACTAGGCCCCGAGTGACTATTAAATTTAAATTACAAGCTCTCTGCTGGGTTCCAAATTTAACCAGAATGCTCTCGTCTGTGTTTTAAATTTAAACTAAAAGTACTTTGCTGATACTAGGCCCTGAGTGACTATTAAATTTAAACTACAAGCTGTTTGCTGGTTTCCAAATTTAACCAGAAAGCTCTCTTCTGTGTTTTAAATTTAAACGTAAACTGTTGTTACTAGGCCCTGACTGATTTAACAAAAAGCACTGGGTTCACAGATTACTTATCTTTAATACAAAGAAGTCCTTTCAGAAAATTCCCAGAAGTATATACTCACAATTGCAGATCTCTCTCCAGAAGTAGCAGTCCCTTTTTCTAGTCCTTCAAGACTGAGGATCACAGAGCTCTGGTTGAGCTATTTATGCCTGTGCTGCTGAGATAAGCTGTGACCAACTTCCTGGGTGATTAACAGTCCTTACTTGGATAGAGTCTTTCAAAATGGCCTTTTGACCTGCCACCTGGTGTTAACACCTATTGAAAATGTTTCACAGGTCTCTTGCCCCCTAGGTAGAAGGCCTCTTTGGAAAGGTCTCTAGAAGACTTTATGTGTTGCTCAAAGAGTACTGACCCTGTTTTGCCTTTTATGCTAAGTTATATTCTGATTTGATTTAAATTGCAGCTCTTTGCTGCTGCTAGGCTCTGACTTATTATGAAATTTATGCTACAAGCTCTCTGCTGAGTTCTAAATTTAACCAGAAAGCTCTTCTGTGTTTTCAATGTAAACTAAAAGTACTCTGCTGATACTAGGCCCTGAGTGACTATTAAATTTAAACAACAAGCTCTCTGCTGGGTTCCAAATTTAACCAGAAAGCTCTCTTCTGTGTTTTAAATTTAAACTTAAACTGCTGCTACTAGGCCCTGCCTGATTTAACAAAAAACACTGGGTTCACAGAATAATTAGCTTTAATACAAAGAAGTCCTTTCAGAAAATTCCCAGAAGTATATACTCACAATTGCAGATCTCTCTCCAGAAGTAGCAGTCCCTTTTTCTAGTCCTTCTGTGAAAGAAGTTTGCTGTCTGATGTGAGGATCATTCTCTAGATCCATTTGCCTGTCCCACACAAAAACATCATGATCATCTTCTACACCTCTCAGATTCTGGGCTTAAGTCCAACTCCATTAAGCTTCACCTCAGTACAATTGGAGCTTACCATAGAGGTATAGAGGAGAAGTTCATCTCTATACAGCCTTTAGTTATTCGCTTTATGTGGGGGTTGTTTCTGTTGAAGCCTATCTACAAACCTCCGAAATGTCTTTGGACTTCAATGTGGTTCTTGCACAGTTGATGAAAGCTCCTTTTCAACCACTCAGTTCCTGCCCTCTACAGTTTTTGACCTGGAAGGTTTTGTTTTTGGTGGCAGACACAACAGCACGCAGGATGAGTGAACATTTTATTTATTTATTTTATTTATTTACTTATTTCTTCTATACCGCCCCTTCCAGTGATCATCAGGCTCTCGGAGTTCAGCCACCTTATATTAAATTCCATTATAATAGACTGCTCCTCCATCCTCATCCTAAATTCCTTCCGAAAGTGGTATCGGATTTCCATCTTAATCAGTCAATTGTCCTACCAACATTTTTCTCAAAAACACATACTCACAAAGGGGAAACTGTTGGAAGTGAACCTTAGCCTTCTAATTGGAGTGGACAAAAGCCCATAGACAGTCCATTCAGCTTTTTGTTTCTTTTGATCACAAAAAGCTAGAGGTTACTGTCTTCAAATGCTCTCTTTCAATTTGGCTAGCAGACTGCATCTCTTTTGCTTATGCCCAGGCAGGCCTGAGCCTTGATGGTCATGTCAGGGCTCACAATATCAGTCTCATGACTGCGTCGGTGACCAACTTGAGCTCGGTCTCCATGAAAGAGATTTGCAAAGCTGCAACATGGTCTTCAGTCCACATATTCACATCTCACTACAGTTTGGAAGGGAATTCCTGATGTGACAACAACTTTTGCCAATCAGTACTACACATTCTGTTTGGGGGTTAGAATCCAACTCTATCCTCCCAGCCCATTCTTTTCTGTTCAGGCTACCAAAAAAAAAATGAAAATGGTGAATGCATATATATAAAATACAAAAGGCCTGTTGCCAGCAAAAAGACAGATTTAGTTGTCCCTGTTGGACTAAACTTGCATTCTTCTGTTCTGTAAGGTAGCCTGTAGCTAGGGAGTCCCATACATGAGGACGTATTTCCTGCGTGTCCACTGAGAAAAGATAGTGCCATTTTGTCCTGCCAGACCAATCTAGACAAGTGGCCTGTGTTCCTCTACCAGCAGATTGGTGGAGACAAAGAACCAATGAAAAGCCCAGGTTTCAATGACATCACTTCTATGCCTCTATTTGCATCAGCCACTAGAGGTCTCTTCAGTATTTCTTTGTCTCCAGCAGATGATGGATGGATTTTTTCTGAAGAAAATCTGAAGAATTGAGAAGGAAAGATTGATAAAAAAAAACAAACAAACGCTTGTGACAGACCACTTTGAGGGTGACTCTCCCACTTGAGCATGACGTGGGAGACTTCATTAGAATGTGGTCTTTTTGGTAGCCATAGGAGGAGGGAAAATTGGTTCAGCTCCATGCTCTTACCCTGGTTGAGCAGCCAGAAAATTGGAAAGATGGAAGAATTCAGCAGTCTCACACAACCTCATCACCTCCTCCCTCCTCCTCTGTCCCCCTTGCTCTCTCCCAAAGATTGTAGAAGACTCTCAGAGGAATCTGCCTGATAGCCACCTTAAACGCAGTGCTGCCAAGCCAGAGAAAGTTTCAGGGGAGTAGAGCTGAGCATGAAACAGATTCTCTGCCTGGGGCTCTCAGTGGGTGAATACCAAGACCTGACCTCGTTATTGTCATTGTTCGGGGCTCCGATTCCATCTGTGTGGGATGCAATTCGGGGTGGACTGCTCATGACTGTTGGCGCTGTGTGGGGGTTTTCTGCCATTTTCTGCACAGGCTAGGAGCATTTTTAATATTGTGAACCTGGCAGTCACATGGTCCTTGCGCATGTTCCATCCGAGGGGCTAGCACCTGTAATATGTGTTGCAATAAAAGCATAGTTAATGCACACCCTTCTGGACTGCCACAGCCTTAGTATGCGCTGTTGTGATACTTGCTTTAACTCTGTTTTCTTCCAGGAAATATTGTTTGGCCTGTGGCAAGTGAGGCACTTCATCTCCAGATTCTGGACTCTGCCCTTCTTGCATGGCTGCTTCTGAATCATCCCCGGAGGGCCTAGTCCCCTCTTTCAGTCAGAAGATGCTATTAGTCCGACCTTGTCTGCCTCAGGGCAGGAGGTGGTGGATGGTGCTATGGGTAAGGATATTCATCCAACCAGATGTTCCAGGATCATGCTGTGGGCCTCTCCCCGTCCTCTGAGGGATTGATAGCGACTATGTCCCATAGTGTAGGGGGAGGGGGGGGGGGTCATTTCTGCAAGGAGAGCTTCCAGAGCCCGGATTGTCCTTCCTGGGATTCTTTTTCTTTTACAGCAGGCCTGGTCATTCTGGCTTGGAAATTCAGACCCTGAGGCCTCTGGTTTCCCCTGAGCGCAGTCTCGTGAGGGATAGGCTGAGAGTGAAAGCCCTGTTCATTTGATGGCTAAGCATTCCCGGAAAAAGGCACCCCCTTGGAGATGGGGATCAGGTGGGATCTGTTTGAGATGTTTGATGTGGATGAAGACATATTCTCGCCTTCAGAGGATGTGAGGAGGCTGATGTTGTCTGCCTCTTCTGGGAGATAGGAACTGGAGGCGTTGATCCCAGAGACTTATCCTTGAGTTTGGCAGATGCTTCAGGACCTGAAAAGAAGTGCTTAAGGGCCTGTTCTGGTCGGAGTGAGATTCCCCAACTCTTCGCCTCAGGAGCTAAAAGTGTAT
Organism: Ichthyophis bannanicus; assembly: GCA_033557465.1. Taxonomy (NCBI): domain Eukaryota; kingdom Metazoa; phylum Chordata; class Amphibia; order Gymnophiona; family Ichthyophiidae; genus Ichthyophis; species Ichthyophis bannanicus. The sequence continues at coordinate 1,190,295,341 of CM066032.1, forward strand.
AAGAAAGATGCACACTCTCCTGGAAGAGGAGTATGTTGTGTGGTTTGATATTTCCAAGGTGGATGCGCAGGTCACAATGGTTCCCAGTTGAATCACCATTCCTGTGGAAGGCAGATTGGCCTTAAAAGATACTCTGGACTGAAAGTTAGTGTTGAAGAACCAGTTCACTGTTGTGGCTGCTATTTTTCAGTTGGCAGTATGTGCAGACCTGATGTTTCGAGCCCTATTCCAGTGGCTTCAGTCTCCAGATGATTCTACCCCTCTTTTGGAGTTGACTACAGCCTTCCTTTCTGATGCCATGTACAACCTGGTACATCCTGCAGCCAGGGATTGTGCCCCTTCAGTGTTGACAGGGTATTGGCTTGGCTTTGACGTGCGGCAGCAGACTCCACTTCCAAAGCTTGGTTGGCCATCTGGCCTTAGAAGGATGCTTTTGTTGAGTCCAATTTGAAGAAGCAGATAAAGGACCTAGGCAAGTCAAAATCTTTCCGTCTTCTGGAGGACTGACCTTAGGGGCCTGTGTAGCAAGCAGGAGCTCCTTTCAGTCAGCCTCCACCTGCTCCTTACAAGAGCACTGGTTCGACTCACAGAGGTCTCGGGAATGCCATCGCTACTGGTCTGGAGAGCCTTATGGACTTCAGGCTTGCTGTCAGTCCTTTCGTGGAACACTTGGGCCCTGGGACCTCATCCCATCCATAGTAGGACCCTCCCAGGCAGAGCAATGAAGGTTTTGGGGGCCCATTCTCTAGTCACATCACAATATCACTAAAGCCCGAAGTGAGAAAACTGGGAGTGACTCTCGATAAGGACCTGAACCTACAAGCCCACATTGCCAGAACCACAAGAAACACCTACCTCAAAATGATAACCATCAGGCGCCTCAAACCCATTCTCGCACAGGACCACTTCCGTACAGTCTGTCAAGCGCTTATCACTCCCACACTAGACTACTGCAACTCCCTCTACCTCGGGCTATCAAAACAGGCCCTCCGACCACTGCAGCTGGCACAGAACACTGCTGCCCGCATAATAACAGGCTGCTCAGGTCACAACCACATTACACCAATCCTGTACCACCTCCACTGGTTCCCAATTAGCTCCCGTATACAATAGAAAGTTATCCTAAACATATTCAAAATAAGACAGAACATCTCAGCTGACTGCCTGGAGCCTCTCTTCAAAGCGGACCTATGCACCAGACCCAGAAGGAGGAGAACCACAGACACCATCACCACCCCAAGAGAATGTGCCAAATCCTGACAGGACAATTCAAGAAGAGCACTGTCCCTGGTGGCACCCATCCTGTGGAACTCTCTCCCTGACGAGCTGAGATCAGACACAGACCTCAAAGATTTCAGAAAGATGCTCAAAACAAAGCTCTTCATGGATTACTACAAGGACGTCACCTGAACCAGACTCTGCCCTAGCCAAACCTGCAACCCATACAAACTGTATATAGACCTGTACATAGATCACTTGCATATATCGCAAATGAATCTCTCACACCCCTCTCACCACACTCATACAGATGTTTCCACTGCATGTTTTCACACTGTAGCCCCCCCCCCCTCTTGATTGTTTGATGTGGTAACCGCTTTGATTTCATGATAAAGCGTTATATTAAATCCGACTAAATAAATAAATAGTCTCTCCAGTTGGAGCCAGGCTTTGCCTCGTTTTTCAAGAAGGGGCCCAGCTCACCAAGGATTAGAAACATAGAAATATGATGACAGAAAAAGACCACATGGCCTAGCTAGTCTGTACTTCCATATCAACAACTACAACAGTCCCCTTTTTACCTTTAGAGATCCTCTGTGTTTGTCCCATGCTTTTTTGAATTCAATTACTGTCCTCATCTCTACCACCTCCACTGGGAGACTATTCCACGGATCCACTACTCTTTCCGTAAAGAAATATTTCCGCATATCACTCCTGAATCTATCCCCCTTCACCCTCATCCCATGTCCCCTCGTAGCAGAACTTGCTTTCAATTGAAAGAGGCTCTCTCCCTGAACATTTATGCCACTGAGGTATTTAAACGTCTCAATCATATCACCTCTATCCCGCCTTTCCTCTAAGGTGTACATATTAAGATCCTTAAGTCTGTCCTCATATGCTTTATAATGAAGACCTCTAACCATTTTGGTAGCCACCCTCTGCACCGACTCCATCCTGTTCACATCCTTTTGAAGGTGCAGTCTCCAGAATTGCACACTATACTCCAAATGAGGTCGCACCAAAGACTTATACAGAGGCATTATCACCTCCTTTTTTCTGCTAGCCATTCCTCTCCGTATGCACCCCCAAGCACCCTTCTAGCTTTTGCCGTTGCCTTTTCTACCTGTTTAGCTACTTTAAGATAATCAGACACAACCATGCCTAGGTCCCACTCTTCTTTAGTGGACAAAAGTACTTCACCCCCTATACTATATTGCTCCCTTGGATTGCTGCAGCCCAAATGCATGAACTTACATTTTTTAACATTAAATCCCAGCTACCAAATTTTAGACCATTCTTCATGCTTAGCTAGATCCCTCCTCATGTTATCTACACCTTCCTGGGTGTCTACTCTATTGCAGATTTTGGTATCATCCGCAAAGAGGCAAACCTTACCCGACAGCCCTTCCGCTATATCACTAACAAAGATGTTAAAAAGAATCGGACCAAGGACAGATCCCTGGGGCATGCCACTGGTAACATCCTTCTCCTCAGAGTGAGCTCCATTTACCTGTACTCTTTGTCGCCTCCCACCCAACCAATTTCTAACCCAAGCAGTAACCTTAGGGTCCATCTCTAGGGTGCTCAGTTTGTTTATAAGTCGCCTGTGAGGAACAGTGTCAAAGGCTTTACTGAAATCTAAATACACCACATCTAGGGCTCTCCCTCGGTCCAACTCCCTGGTCACCTAGTCAAAGAAATCAATCAGATTTGTCTGACAAGACCTGCCTCTGGTGAATCCATGCTGCCTCAGATCCTGTAATCCGCTGGACTCCAGAAACCTCACTATTTTCACTTTCAGCAGCGTTTCCAATAATTTACTCACAGCCGAAGTTAAACTAACTGGCCTGTAGTTTTCAACCACATCCTTACTTCCGCTTTTGTGTAAAGGCACCACATGAGCATCTCTCCAGTCCTTTGGCACCACTCCCGACAGGGTGTATCCCATCCGGTCCCATCGCTTTGTCTGCTTTAAGTTGAGCTAGTTTCTCACAAACACAGTCTTCTGAAAATTGTTGAAGATGTCCCTTGCTTCTACATAAGAACATAAGATATGCCATACTGGGTCAGACCAAGGTCCATCAAGCCCAGTATCCTGTTTCCAACAGTGGCCAATCCAGGTCACAAGTATCTAGCAGTTTCCCCAAAAGACACAGGTTCCACAATGCTTGTACTGGGTCAAGCATTGATATCCTGGGTCCCTTCTTAATAATGGTTTATGGACCTTTCCTCCAGGAACTTGTCCAAACCTTTTTTAAACCCAGCTACACTAAAGGCCTTTACTACATCCTCTGGTAACAAATTCCAGAGTTTGATTACACGTTGAGTGAAAAAATATTTTCTTTTATTAGTCTTAAATAGTTTACCTGTAGCTTCATTGCATGTCCCCTAGTCTTTCTATATTCTGATAAGGTAAACAATCGATCTACGTTTACCCGTTCCACTCCGTTCATTAATTTATAGACTTCTATCATATCTCCCCTCAGCCGTCTCTTTTCCAGGTTAAAGAGCCCTAACCTTTTTAGCCTTTCTTCATAGGAGTATCCTTCCATCTCCTTTACCATTTTGGTGGCTCTTCTCTGAACCTTTTCTAAAATTGCTATATCCTTTTTAAGATACGGTGACCAGAATTGCACACAATATTCAAGGTGCGGTCTCACCATGGAACGATATAGAGGCATTAGAATATCTTTTGTTTTATTTTCCATTCCTTTCCTTATCATACCTAGCATTCTATTTGCTCTCTTGGCCGCCGCTGCACACTGGGCCGAGGGTTTTAACATGGTATCCACAATGACGCCTAAATCTTTTTCCTGAGTGGTGGTTCCTAATGTGGAACCTTGCATCGTGTAACCATAGTTTGGTTTGTTCTTCCCTAGGTGCATAACCTTGCACTTGTCCACATTAAATTTCATCTGCCATTTTGATGCCAGGTCTTCTAATTTATCAAGATCCTCTTGCAATTTTCCACAATCTTCTTGGGTTTTAACAACTTTAAATAGTTTTATTTATTTATTTATTTATTTAACAGTTCTTATATACCGCACTATTTATGATCAGCGCGGTTTACATATAACAACAACATCCGACACTATACAATGTCTGGTCATTACATTGAACAGGGAATGAAACTTGGAGAGAGGGGGCAACTATATACATATGAAGTTAATAGGGGAGGAACCTGTTTGGTGTTTACATATTTGAGGACGAGCTATACGAGGGTTCAGAGCCGTCAGTAAGATATTTGACAAAAAGGAAGTGTTTCAGGGCTTTCCTGAACTGGCTCAGTTTAGGGATTGCTCTTATGTGTGGTGGTAGGGTGTTCCATAGCGCTGGAGCGCAGAGACTGAAGGCTCGGTTGGATGTTGTTTTGGTGCAGTTTGTCGTTTCTTTTGGTATTGCTAACATATTGGTCTCCGCGGTTCTTCTTTGTCTGGTGGTGGCACGTGGTTGTATGAATTCAGATAGAGAGGAGGAGAACATAAGAACATAAGAACATAAGATATGCCATACTGGGTCAGACCAAGGTCCATCAAGCCCAGTATTCTGTTTCCAACAGTGGCCAATCTAGGTCATACGTACCTAGCAGTTTCCCCAAGGGACACAGGTTCCACAATGCTTGTATTGGTTCAAGCATTGATATCCTGGGTCCCTTCTTAATAATGGTTTATGGACCTTTCCTCCAGGAACTTGTCCAAACCTTTTTTAAACCCAGCTACACTAACAGCCTTTACTACATCCTCCGGTAACAAATTCCAGAGTTTGATTACACGTTGAGTGAAAAAATATTTTCTTTTATTAGTCTTAAATAGTTTACCCTGTAGCTTCATTGCATGTCCCCTAGTCTTTCTATATTCTGATAAGGTAAACAATCGATCTACGTTTACCCGTTCCACTCCGTTCATTAATTTATAGACTTCTATCATATCTCCCCTCAGCCGTCTCTTTTCCAGGTTAAAGAGCCCCAACCTTTTTAGCCTTTCTTCATAGGAGTAGCCTTCCATCCCCTTTACCATTTTGGTGGCTCTTCTCTGAAACTTTTCTAAAATTGCTATATCCTTTTTAAGATATGGCGACCAGAATTGCACACAATATTCAAGGTGCGGTCTCACCATGGAACGATATAGAGGCATTATAATATCTTTTGTTTTATTTTCCATTCCTTTCCTTATCATACCTAGCATTCTATTTGCTCTCTTGGCCGCCGCTGCACACTGGGCCGAGGGTTTTAACATGGTATCCACAAGGACGCCTAAATCTTTTTCTTGGGTGGTGGTTCCTAATGTGGAACCTTGCATCGTGTAACCATAGTTTGGGTTGTTCTTCCCTAGGTGCATAACCTTGCACTTCTCCACATTAAATTTCATCTGCCATTTTGATGCCCAGTCTTCCAGGAGAGCCTGTTGATGGCCTTGAACGTCAACAACAAGGTCTTGAAACTGATCCGGGCTTGAATGGGGAGCCAGTGCAGCTGATTCAGGAGGGGTGTGATATGTTCCCTTCTGGAGGCTCCAAACAGTATCCGCGCTGCACTGTTCATAGCCAGTTGCAGGGGGTTTAAGGTTGATCGGGGGAGTCCTTGTAGGATGGCGTTAGAGTAATCAAAATGAGGTATGATGAGGGCTTGGTAAATGGTGCGGAAATCATCTGGTTCTAGTAACGGGCGTAGGTGCCTGAGGGATCTGATTTTGAAGTATATCGCTCTAACAGTGTTGGCAATGTGTTGCTTCATATCGAGATGTTGGTCCAGTGTCACCCCAAGGTACCGTATAGCTGGTTTCACTTGTAGCTCGGCATTATTTACCTTCAAAACGCTGGGTGGTGCGAAGTTAGGGTTTCTAGAGATGAAAAGCACCTCTGTTTTCTTGTGTTGAATTCGTAAGTTCTGTGATAGTAGCCAATCGGATATGGTGTTGAAACATGTAGTCATGGGGGTAAGGTCTGGGCTGTCGAGTGATATTGGCATGTATAACAGCACGTCGTCAGCATATAGCATTTTTGTGTCATAGCATTTTTGTGTCATAGCAGTTTTGTGTCATCTGCAAATTTGATAACCTCACTCGTTATTCCACTTTCCAGGGCATTTATGAATATGTCAAAAAGCAGCGGACCCAGCACAGATCCCTGGGGTACACCACTATTCACCTTTCTCCAATGGGAAAATTGCCCATTTATCCCTACCCTCTGCTTTCTATCTTTTAACCAGTTTCTGATCCACAATAGTACACTGCCTCCTATCCCATGACTCTTTACTTTTGCCAAAAGTCTCTGATGAGGGACCTTCTCAAAGGCTTTCTGAAAGTCCAGATACACTATAATCAACCGACTCACCATTGTCCACCTGTTTATTCACACCTTCAGAAAAACATAACAGATTAGTAAGACAAGATCTTCCTTGTCTAAAGCCATGTTGGCTATCTCCCATTAGGTCATGACTATCTACATGCTGAGTAATTTTATTCTTTATAATGGTTTCTACCATTTTTCCCGGTACTGATACTGATTCTGTTCCTGTTTGTGGGTGTTTTCTGAGGTCCTGCTCCTGGTTCTTCATCTGTGAACACTGAACAGAAATATTTTTCTCCAGGACCAAGCAGGAATCAGTCCTCACATATGGGTGTCATCGACGCCGATGAAGCCCTAGCGGAGCATTTCCCCAAGCTTTCCATGAAAGTCTTTGGGAATGCAGGCACGCATGCACGGTTCCCTTCCCGCCTAAAGGTGCCATCTTACCTCAGTCTCTCTTTTTCCGAGAAGCCCACCGGACGTGTGTCCTGTCATCCTGGATAAAAGTTTGATTTTTTTCGTCGATTCTCGCTATTTTTTCTTCTCCGGTTCGACGCCAGTTCCCCTCCCGCTGGGTTTGGTACACCGGTATCGAGCCCGTTTCTTCTTTTTTGGTTTTTGCCCTTCGTGGCTGGCATTCGCGCCCTTTTTTGCTTTTTCCCTGGAAGCCCGGGCCTTTGACGTCGCGGGAACTCTTTTTTCCCCGATGGCTTCCAGCAGTTTTAAAAAGTGTGATCGGTGTAAGAAGTTGATGTCTCTCACTGACACACACGACTGCTACCTTCGGTGCCTTGGTCCTGATCACGACTCTAAGACGTGTGGACCATGTGGGAAGATGTCTTCCCAGGCCCTGCGAAGTCGCCAGCAGCAGAAAGAAAGGCTTTTTTCTTACTCAGCCTCTGGCCGGGCCCGGACCTCGTCTGAAGCCTCGACATCTCGGGATTCGGATCCCGAGCGCCGTCGTGGCTCCTCGGACAGGGGGTCCCTCGAGCGGGAACGCAAGAGGAAGAAGCGGCTCGTGAGGGCATCGTTGGAAGAGGTCCCTGGCTCCTCGAGGGCCAGGTCTAAGACCCCCGACCGTTGCCCCAGGCCCGTGGAACAAGAGAAGCCTGCCAAAGTTCCTCGCATGGAGCCGGAGTCTGCTGGACACGTAAGTCCTGTAGTCCTCGAGGACTCTCCTCCCAGAGAACCGCCGCCGGGGCCCGAGTCGGTGGCTGCTGCGTCTCCCAAGCTGAGTCTCAGGATGACAGCCTTGGAGTGCAGACTGTCTGCCTTCATGGACCGTTTGGGACCGAGGGCATCGACGCCGGTGCCTCCGGCGTCGGGGTGGGTGCTCCCGGGCCCCGCGGGGTCGGATCCTGACTCCTCGTCGGACGAGTCCGCCTGGGAGATGGAGGATGAGGAGTCCCCCGACACATTCAAGACTCGGTGCGTCCCGTCGGACTCACCGCAGTCTGAACCCCGGAGTAGATCCCCTCCGGAGGATACCCGGTTCTCGGAGTTTGTCCGGGATATGGCCGCCGCGTTGGCTATCCCGGCGGACCCAGAGGAAGAGCCTCGAGCCGAGGAGCTCGAGGCCCTGCAGTATGACTCTCCTCCGAAGGAGACCTTTACTGTCCCGGTTTCTCCGATGCTGGAACGGCTCCTCTTCCAGATGTGGGAGGCACCGCCTCGGCACCGGTTCTAAGCAAGCGGGTCGATTCGATCTATCGACTCTGGAAGAGCCCTGGCTTTCAGAAGGCGCAGCTACCACACCATTCCATGGTGGTGAAATCGGCCATGCATCGCCTGAAAAGTCAGAAGATGCACTCCACGGTGTCTCCTGGCAGGGAGGCCCGAAACCTCGATGGTTTTGGTAGAAAGTGCTTCCAGGGCTCGATACTTGCTTGCCATGTCCAGTCTTACCAGCTGTACATGGGCATGTACTTGCGAGACCTGGCCAAGGAGTTGGCCGGGTTCTCTGCTGGTCTCTCCGGGGAACCCTTGCAGAGATTCAAGTCCTTGTCCTCGGGGATTCGGGAATGCTCCAAGTTCATGTCCCGCGCCGCCTACGATGGCTTCGAGGCTTCGGCCCGAGTTGCGGCAGCCGGCATCGCGGCTCGACGCCAGGCATGGCTGCATTCATCGGACCTCGAGCCATGGATTCAGGACAAGTTGGTCGATGTCCCTTGCCGAGGTGAGAACCTTTTTGGCAAGCCCATGGCCGAGAAGGCCGCTCAGCTCGAGAATGAGCACCTTACAAAGACAAGGCTGTCTAGAAAGACCTCTGCCCCTTCTCACAAGAAGAAGGGCTCGGGTAAAAAGCCCTTTTACCCAAGGAAGGGCACTGCCTACAAACAGTACCCTCAGTATCAGGCTGCCCAAGCTGCACCCCAGGGTCAGCAAGCCAAGGGGCAGGGTAATGGGCCCCGTAGGCAGAGGGCCCCCAAGCCTCCGGCCCCTGCTCCCACTCAGCAGGGTGGGGATTTTTGACTCCTCAAGCATAGCCTCTCCGTCCCTGCTCTCCCAACCCTGCACAGGTCGCCTTGCCCTCTTTGCCCACCAGTGGCCCCGCATCACTGGGGACAGTTGGGTGTTAAACATAGTCCACAGGGGCTATGCACTACACTTTCACCAATTACCTCCTCCATATTTTCCAGGAGAGCCTCTGAGGCCTCCCCTGCACACAGATCGTCTCCTCCAGGAGCTCCAAGGTCTGTTGGTGGACAGGGCGGTGGAGCCTGTGCCCCTTCAAATGCACGGTTGAGGGTTCTATTCCAGATATTTCCTGGTACCCAAAAGGACCGGTGGCCTTCGACCTATCCTGGACCTCAGGAATCTCAACAAGTTCCTTGAGAAAGAGAAGTTCAAGATGCTTACTCTTGGAACACTTCTGCCCTACCTCCAGCAGGGAGATTGGCTGTGCTCCTTAGATCTAAAGGATGCGTACACTCACATCCTCATTCATCCAGACCACAGAAAGTACCTCAGGTTCATTGTGGGAGGAAACCATTATCAGTACAGAGTACTGCCTTTTGGCCTAACCTCCGCCCCCAGAGTCTTTACCAAATGCCTGGCAGTGGTGGCGGCCTACCTGAGAAATCAAGGCATCTTTGTCTTTCCCTATCTGGACGACTGGCTCATAAGAGGTCAGACGTGCCAGGAGGTCTGACAGACCACCCTCAGAACTATTGCTCTTCTTCAAAGCTTGGGGTTTGTAATAAACTTCGCAAAGTCCACTTTGCTCCCCTCCCAGAACTTGGAGTTCATAGGGGCAAGGCTGGACTCTATCCTGGCAAAGGCATTCTTGCCAGCAGACAGGGCCCAAAGACTGATGGACTTGGCCAAACTGATTCTCAGCGAGTCAGTGGTCTCCGCCAGACTCTGCCTGAGGCTGCTTGGCCACATGGCTTCGACAGTTCATGTAACCCCCAATGCCAGGCTCCATATGCGGCCTGCACAGTGGTGCCTTCGGAGTCAGTGGTCACAGGCCACAGGCAGCCTCAGAGACAGGATAAGGGTGTCCAGACCTTTTCTGGACTCCCTCAACTGGTGGCTGCACCCACCCAATCTACTGAAAGGGGTGCCTTTTCAAATTCCTGGGTACACAGTAGTACTGACCACAGACGCCTCCCTGCAGGGCTGGGGGGCTCATTGTCTGAACAAGTGCACCCAGGGCCTGTGGTCTCCCTGTGAAGCTGCACAGCAGATCAATCTATTAGAACTCAGGGCTATTCGATTAGCACTCAGAGCTTTCTCTCCTGCCCTGGCTCATCAATCTGTCCTGGTTCAGACAGACAACCAGATAGCCATGTTTTATGTGAACAAGCAAGGCGGGACTGGGTCCAGGCTCCTTTGTCAGGAGGCACAGGACCTTTGCTCATTTGCCCTCAAGCACAACATGCTCCTCAAGGCTGTGTACCTTCCAGGCCAGGAAAACTACCTGGCCGACAGGTTGAGCAGAATTCTGCAGCCCCACGAGTGGCAGCTGCATCCTTTGGTAGTTCAGAAGATCTTCCTGAAATGGGGTCTTCCTTTGATAGATCTGTTTGCCAGTCCAATGAACAAACAGCTGCCTCGGTTCTGCTCCAGACAGCCGCATCCTCTGCGGGTAGCAGCAGATGCTTTTCTGATACCATGGTCTCAGGGCCTCCTGTATGCATTTCCTCCCACGCCTTTGGTGGCCCAAACTCTATTCAAGATTCTTCAGGACAAGGCCTCAGTCCTGCTGGTGGCTCCCAGGTGGCAGAAACAGCCTTGGTTTCCACTTCTCCTTCAACTGGCGGTGGATCCCCCACTGCATCTGGGGTTGCAACCCGACCTTCTCTCCCAGGATCAGGGTTCACTTCTGCACCCCAATCTCAAAGCTCTCAATTTGATGGCCTGGAGGCTGCAAGGGTAGTTTTGGCTCCCTGGGGTCTACCTCAGGAAGTTGAGGAGGTTGTCCTAGCCGCTAGGAAACAGTCCACTCGAAAAACCTATGCTCTCAAATGGAAAAGGTTTTCTGTGTGGTGTCAGCTGCGTACAGAGGATCCTTTCTCCTGTACTGTACCAGTAGTGCTTCAGTACTTACTGCATTTGTCCAATCAGGGACTTGTCCAATTCTGTTCGGGTCCACCTCTCAGCTCTAGCAGCTCACCACTCACTGGTGGAAGGACATTCTCTGTCGGTTCACCCCTTGGTGTCCCGCTTTCTCAGGGGCTTGCTTTTGCTCAAGCCTCCAATCTGTCCTCCTGCTCCTGAGTGGGAGTTGAATGTGGTCTTGCAACAACTGACTTGCCCACCTTTTGAGCCAATTGCTACTTGCCTTCTACGCTTCCTGTCCTGGAAGACCCTCTTCTTGGTAGCCCTAACCTTGGCCAGGCGAGTGAGTGAGCTTCAGGCCCTGGTCTGTGACAGGTCTTACACTCGCTTCTATAGGAACAGGGAGTCCTTAGGACTCATCCAAAGTTCCTCCCTAAAGTTGTCTCCTCTTTCCACCTCAACCAGGAGGTGGTTCTTCCAACATTCTTCCCTAGGCCTCATGCAAGCCGGGCTGAAGCAGTTCTGCATACCCTGGACTGTAGGAGGGCCCTATCCTTCTACCTTGACCGTACGCAGGGGCATAGAAGGGCTACTCAGCTCTTCGTGTCTTTTGACCCTAATAAGTTGGGGTTGGCTGTGTCCAAGCGTACCTTGTCCATCTGGGTAGCTGACTGTATCACCTGGGCTTACAAGGCGGCTGACCTTCCTTTGCAGGGTCGGGTCAAGGCCCACCGTGTCAGGGCGATGGCTGCCTCAGTGGCTCATCTCCGCTCTGTACCGTTGGTAGACATCTGCAGGGCTGCAACTTGGTCTTTAAGCCAGACTTTTGCGGCCCATTACTGTCTGTTTTGGCCAGGCAGTACTCCGGAATCTTTTTGAGGTTTAGGCAACTCCTGCCCTCTGTTGGGCTACCGGTGGAGGTTGTGTCAGTGAAAAGCCTTTCTTTAATGCTGGGACTAGAGGGAGTTCTCTTGTTCAGCCTGGGTTTCTTGGTAGCCCAGAGCTAGGGAGTCACCCATATGTGAGGACTGACTTCCTGCTTGGTCCTGGAGAAAGAGTAGTTACTCACCTGTAACAGGTGTTCTCCAGGAGCAGCAGGAATCAGTCCTCACAACCCTCCCTCCTCCCCTGGGAGTTGCAGTTGTACATAGTTTGTTTTTACTTTTTTGTGTGCTGTTCTTAGCTATGTCATTTGACTAAGGTAAGATGGCACCTTTAGGCGGGAAGGGAACCGCGCATGCGTGCCTGCATTCCCAAAGGCTTTCATGGAAAGCTGGGGAAATGCTCCGCTAGGGCTTCATCGGCGTCGATGACACCCATATGTGAGGACTGATTCCTGCTGCTCCTGGAGAACACCTGTTACAGGTGAGTAACTACTCTGTTAAGCAATTCCGCTTTATCCTTATCAGCTTCTACATATTCCTCCTCTGCACCCTTGAGATTGACAATACCACTTTTGCCCTTCCTCTTCTCACTAATGTATCTGAAAAATGTCTTATCCCCCCCTCCCCCCATTTTATTGCATTTGTTGGGTGCTAGTTCCCAGCTAGTCCTGGAATGCAAAGAGCTGATCCTGGACACTTTTGTCTTCTCTTGTGGGTCTGGGAACAGCAGGGCCACTATGTGGATCAACTTGGACAGGTTGCCTCCCCTAAAGGCAGTGGTGCCCATTCCCCTGGACAATTGGGGCAGGACAGGTATTCTATACGTTTTATGGTGCTGACACAGAAGAAACATTGTGGCCCATTCTGAACCTTCAGTGTGTCAACAAGTGCTTGAGCATCATGTGCTTATGGATGGAAACATTGCAACTTGTTTTCATGTTTTAATGTATGGTGAGGTATCGCCATCTAGTGGCAACAAGGAGTTAATACATGCATTTTTATGAGAACGTGGGCTTTTTATAGTTTTCATATTTTTACTCATTAGCCTAATCTGTATCTGATGCTATGATTTTAATGTATTGTTACTGATATAGCAATTTTTTTTTATGATGCTTTTAGAAGTCTTAGGGGTGGAGCTTTTTGGGACAGAAACCGATGGTTGGTTTTAACTTTCATGCCTCTCTCCTCGACAATTTTAATATATTTCTATTGTATGCAACTGCGTATTTTATTATGCAACTTGCATATGGTCCCATGTATTTGATTCAGGTTTCTTAATTAGTTGTTGGGTTGCCAACACCTTATTGTGCTACTTCATGCCTTTGCGTTTTCTATTGAAAGCACTAATGCACTAAAAGCTAGATACTGTTTAATTGGTTATGAAATATGATGCTCTGATTGTAAGTATATTAATTTCCCTTTATGCTATAATTTTATGAAGGTCTGGCATTCAACTTCTGAAAAGAAATGAAGCTCCATTAGGTCTATACGCGAAGAGTATCTTGTGGATGACAATCGGACCACCTTAAATTTGTACAAGAGTCCTGACCTGCACTTTTACCTCTTTTGCTGACTTTAAACATAAATGACAGAGTCCTTTTAAAAGTTGTTTTAAATGTTGTTACAGTTTATTCCGAGTTGATAAATGGAACCCCCTTTTTTAGGCTTTGATATATATTTTTTCAGAATTCACCTTTTTTTTTTTTTTTTGAGTTTCAAAATATCTTTATTATAAATTTAACAGGAATTACAATCAAGTCCACATCAAGGAGAGAGCTAGTAAAGCCATAAAGTACCATAATCTTTATACATGATTCAAACAGCGGAATAAACAGGGCCCGTGAATTACAGCCCTATTTTACTTAAAAAGTAAGACAAAAGCTTAACCAGATTCTTTACTAAGCAAGAACACTTCCAAGTGATCCAAATCCATAAACACATATTTAGTCCGCTCATAAAGCAAGATACATTTACAAGGATATTTCAACAAGAAAGAGGCACCTATTGCCAAGGACAGAGATTTTAACAAAAGAAAAGCTTTCCTGCGCTTCTGAGTGAGTCTACATACATCAGGAAAATTTTGAATAGGGCTACCACAAAAAGCCTGATCTTTCTTAGTAAAATACAATCGCATAATCAAATTTTTATCCATCATAGATATAAAAGAAGCAATTAAGATAGCACCCTGGGTAATCTTGTCATTAGAAGACTCCAAAAAAGCCGAAATGTCCAAGGACTGAGAAAGAAAATTACCTCTGTCCTTGACAATAGGAGAAGAGGCCTCCATGGTAAGCAAAATAGGAACATAATATATAGAGGAAAATTTTATTGCATTAACATCTTCAATTAATAGAACCTCCTTAAAATACTTTTGCAACAATATAATTGGAGAGGTAATGAGTACAAGGAAAATTCAAAAAACGTACGTTTTTTGAACAAACAGAATTTTCCAGAGACTCTATTTGATGATGTATAATAATATTATCACGTATAGAAGAAGAAACTGCAGCCTGAGCCACAGAGACCTGACCCTCCATTTTATTCAAAGACGATTTACATTTAATAATAGATTCTTCCTGACTAGACAACTGCTGAACTACCTGCTTAGAAAACTGCGAGACGCGAGAAAGAGATGCACCCAGAGAAGCTTCAATGCGTGCAAGCACTTCCCACACATCTCGCAGTGAAATATCCGCCAGTGGAGTGTACACTGAAGTAGAAACAGGGAAGTCCAGCACTGATGGCAATAAAGACACTTTATGAGACATATCTAGTAACAAAGAAGGCAGTTCTGACTTAGCCAAGAGGAGCTCACCCCCAGGTTTCCCAACACTAGGGGACGGCACACCTACTGAAACTTCTTCCAAACCGGGTAGGGCAAACCCTTGCGCATGTAAGGAGAGGTCAGATATAGTACTCACAGATCCCAGGGAAACGTCCTGCTCCATGGAGGGCCTCTGTAGATGTTAATCCATGGGGCCCACGATTTTAATAGCCTTAGCACCAGAAGCAAGAGATGTCTTCTTCCTCCGTTTACCCATGGATTCTCCAGCACTCCTCACAACTCCAAAGGGGCGGGACAAGCCCCTTTGGTCACGCCCCTTCGGACACGCGACCATGGGTCGCGTTCCGCAGCGGGCTGATGATTTTATGCAGCCCAGGAGGGCAGGAATGCAGACTCCTCCTTCCTGCCGCGAGCACATGGACCCCAGCAATTTTCCAGCTCTCCCGGCGTCAAGACAGCAGGCTGATGATATTATGCAGCCTAGGGAGGGCGGGACTACAGACTCCTCCTTTCTGCTGCGAGCACACGGGCCCCGACAACTTTCCAGCTTTCCCAGCGTCAAGGCAGCGGGCTGATGGTTTTATGCAGCCCAGGGAGGACAAGACTGCAGACTCCTTCCTGCCACGAGCACACGGGGCCCGTCAACTTTCCAGCTGTCCCCTACCTCCTTCTTTTAATAATGACATTGATGCCAAAATTAGTATAAGTACGTCAAGATCAGAAAAACAGGGTTTTCATATTCAGCAGTGGCTGGATTGGAAAGCTCTTACTTTGAAACTAAGGAAATGGAGCCTCTCTAGTGTTTTCTCATGCAGTTTTACATCACAGTTTTTATATTGATGATTAGTTTATAGACATTGTATTATTTTTCCTCTTCTGGGTTTGACAAAATCTATTTTATTTTCCATGTAGGGTTTCTTCAATTGTGAATCTCCAGTGGAAGTTACAATGTAACAGTTTGTCACTCATTCTCGTTTGCTCAGCAGGCATCCTCTGTTCTCCCACATGTGTTTTTTCTATCTAGATTAAGATATCTTATACAGCGTTTAATTCATATTTCCTCACAAAGATGGTGTTTCTCATATAGACTGCATTTTCTTTTAGCGTTTAGATGTTTTTACTAATCAATTTCAATATTCACCTATCATTTACTAGTTACCATCTTTATTTTATTTTATTTGGAATACTATTATTTTGTTGTTCAGAATGGTGTCCACATTTCACTGTTTTTATATTCATTTTTAAAGTATGTTATATTTTACTGCATATGAATTGTTTGATTTGCCCTTTCTATTGTTTTTTATGTTTTTACTTATAGTGCCATATAACCCTGACTAAGGCAGTGCCGAAACACGGCTGTGCTGGATGAAGTTATTTTTATCCCTGGACTAGGGTGTTGTATCCCTAATAAAGTTTATCTACATCTGGTTTACACCTCACTCCAGACTGATCTGTAGAAGCTTTGCGATCCGTGATTCAAGTGGTGCTCTGAGGGGAGTTCCTGGCATCTCTGGATTTGGCTGAGGTGTATTGTCATATCCCGATCTGGGGGATCCGCAAAGTATTTGTGTTTCACCATGCTTGACTCTCCAGTTTGCCATCCTCCCATTCAGGCTCTCCCTGCAGACATTTGCCATGCGGCAGCATAGGCATAACTTTCCTTTTTTATCAAGCATTTCTGTTTGGATGTCCACTCTCGGGTGGACATGGCCTGGCTCTAAGGTTTTGCAAGTTTCTGTGTCTTCTTCCCATCTAGTGGATGCGTAGCTTTGGTACATTCTGTTTGTCTGTACTGGTCTAGCAAAACATGGAAAGTGACACTTTACTTACCAGATAATGTCTTTTCCTCGAGTCCTGCTAGACCAGTCCCGGGCCTGTGCCCTGCTACTGCATTTGCCCTGTTCTTCTGTGGCGGTACCCTTGAGTCTGCTATGATTTATATACTTGGTTCTGCAGATCCATCTTTATGGACAGCCTTCTACAGTATTTATGCTTTCCTGTACATAATTCTCTACTCTTTGATTAGTCATTGTTGCCCATATTGAGGTTGTGTGAGGCTTGCCATGTTCTCCCATATGCTTTGGGACAAATACTGAAGATATCTCTATTGGCTGAGGCAGATAGAGGCGTGGGAGTGATGTCATTGAATCCTGGGGTTTTTATTGTTTTTTTTTTCTCTACAAATCTTCTCGTAGGGTTACACAACCTACTTGTTTGGATGGTATCAGGTCTCAAGGAAAGAACATTATCTGGTAAGTAAAGGAAAAAGTCCTCACAGCCCTCCCACCTCCCTTGGGAGTTGTATTCTACTATAGCTATAGTATCTAAAATGGTACCATGATGGCAGGCGGGAAGATGGCACGCATGCACAGAGGAAGCTCCCAATAGCTTTGACTAGTAGCTGGGGAGCATTCCTGCATGGGTTTCGTCGGATGACATCACCTATACGCGAGGACATTTTCCTGCTGTCCACGGAGAACACTGGCTACAGGTAAGTAACTACTTTTTATCTGGTTTATTAATCACCTTCCCGAATCCATAGGTTTCATTCAAAACATGGAAGATGTGATATGTCAAAATAAGATGGCTCTAGCACTCCGCCTGATCTGAAAGCATACACACATATGCAAAACAGACATCAGATATGAGGTACAGCCTTCTGTAACACATTAAATATTGAAACAAGAGCTTTAAAAAGAGGCTAATGCTTTTGTCTTGTCTTTCTCTGAACAGAGTGTTCTTAACAGTCTAGAAGTGGAAGCCACATACAACCCACTGAATGTGAGAAGCAACCTATTCAAGCATCTGAGAGGCCTCCTAAGCAGAGCTCCAGGGCACCGCCAGCCCACAGCAGCACTCAGGGATCAGCGTACTCAGCCCAGACAGGTACAACATCTATTTTCTCCCTTACCTTCCCTTTCCTTCCCTTCCTATCCTACCTAGAACTAGGATAGAACATGATCACCCAGTACAGAAGGGAACAAACCTGAGACAAGTACAGAACCCTTTGTTTCTGTCTTCTCTCTACCATACATTAAGCAACAGGCTCAGTGCAGTGAGAAACATACTCAGCTCAGGAAGATACCAAAGCCTTTTCATATTCCCTACCTTCTTCTAACAGATTTTACTTAGATCTCTTTGTTATGTTACTGATATTCGTAGAGGAGGAATGACAGCCCCAGTGATAACCAGGGAGAATGCACATGGCAGTAGTTGGGTCACAGGTTATTGCATGGGATTGCTGACTATTGCTACAGCAACACTGAGCTATGATCAGAAAAATGAAAGGCGAAAAGGGCTTTAACCAGGTGTGCCAGCAAGGCCGGCGCAGGGAGATGAGGTACCCTAGGTGAACCTCATCCTTTGCACCCCTTGCCTTCCCTCTCCAGGACCAACAGTGGTGGCAAACAGCCCCATGGTGCTCACAGTCAAGCTTCTGCACCGTGGAACTGTTTGCTTCTGCCACCCAATGCTGACTTCCTGGACAAACAGGAAGTCTGCATCGACAGTCAGAGAGGGGCGGAAATAAACAGCCCCGTGGCATCAAAGCTTGAAGGTAAGTTCCGCAGGGCTGTTTCAAGCCATTGCCACTGTCTGTCAGTCCCAGGGAAGGGCAACAGCAGCAGTAATGGGTGCCCCTGGAGGACTGGCACTCCAGGCAACTGCCAAGTTCACCTAATGGTCACGCCGGCCCTGTGTGCCTGTAACAAAATCATTTAGCACTTGACATAAGACTTAAACAGTGGATGTATATAGTTTTAAATATGGAAAAAAATTCTTATAACAATAGACAATCTTATTCAATGAAAAAAATATGTATACATGAGCCTAAATTTCATATAAAGAGGGGACGTTATTAACATGCATTAAGGGAATAGCACTCATTTTTTGCCAAATAATGCACACTAAATGGCAAAATCGTACATTATTTGCCCTTAACACACTTTTTTGGTGCAGCACAAGGTAAGTAATTACAGGATTCCAAGCATATAAATGCATGCAAAGGAGCTCATTATTACACAAAATACAACTCACATTTGTCCTCGCAAGTTGCGGTGTTCATGGATAGATAATGTGAACAGCTGAAAATATTTTTTTTGCTATAGGGTGCTGAGAAGCATCCATAAAGCTAAGAACAAACCTTTCTATCTTCTCTGCTGGTTTCTAGCTAAAAATATAAATTCTAACTGTTGATTTTTGGGGATATTACTAATATAGCTTTTAACTGTGGTTTTAGATTAAGCTTTGGGAAATTTAGACTGTCTGCTTTCTTTGTATAGACTTAAATCAGGTGTGTGTGTGTGTGCCCACGGTTCAGGAACAGCCTACTGGCCAGAGACACTTAGGTTCCTGCCAACCCTACCCCTCGCCCCACCCACCCCAGGGGCTACATTGCATATATAGTGGTCACATACATGCCATCTATCCTTTCTAACTTGGGTTAAAGCCCACATCTTCTTCATCTTTTCTTCTGCTTCTTCTTCTTCTTCTTCTTCCTCTTCCTCTTCTGGGACTGCTTAATCACCCACCCCTGGGATAATCGTAGCTTTATAGGTACTTACACATCTTAAAGGAAAGGAGGTGCTCTCAGGTGAAGCTCGTTATCCAAATCAGCCATACACTAAGGACCTAAGATTAATGAAGCTTCAGGTGAATAAGGTTTATTAAATGTATTAGGTACAGTTTTATTAGTATAAATATCCATAGCAACCCTTAGTAAGTAAAGAACTTAGATCTAAACACAAGCTTAAAACTAAGATGCAGATAGCAGTCCAGCAGCGAGATGGGGGCTTTCCAGTCTTTTGCATTGAGTGTCACATGTATGATTTTCTCCCAGTTGGTGAGAGGTCTTATGTGTGCACTAGGTGCAAGGAGCTCTTTGCTCTCAGAGAACGAGTCCGTTCTCTAGAGGCTAGAGTAGCAGACTTGGAAGACATAAGAAAGACAGAGAGGTACATAGACGAGACCTACAGGGATATAGTCCTGAAGTCCCACCTCCAGTCTGGCAGCATCCCTGTTGCCATGGAAGAGAGAGGTCAGTGGCAGGAGAGCATCACCCTGGTGTGGCAGGAAGTGATCCTGTAACTAGGACTTGTCTTCCAGGTGATGTAAAACCCTCTCACACTAAGGAGGTTTCTCCAGGGCCATATGCCCATGAGGGAAGGGATCCCTTTATAGCAACAGAATAAAATCAAAATAAGCATCACTATTTCTTATATCTGAACAAATAGGGGTGGCCTACATGGAATGGTGGGTACATCCCTAAACAAAGGCATGGGGAGGGGTGACCTGCACAGAGAGGCAAGTGCACCTACTCTTGCCGCCTTGCTGGGCAGACTAGATGGACCATACTGGTCTTTATCTGCCGTCATATACTATGTTACTATGTAACATCTTTGTTAGTGATATTGCGGAAGGACCGTTGGGTAAGGTTTGCTTGTTTGCAGATGATACCAAAATCTGCAATAGAGTAGACACCCAGAAAGGAGTCGATAACATGAGGAGTGATCTAGCTAAGCTTGAAGAATGGTCTAGAATTTGGCAGCTGAAATTTAATGCTAAAAAAAGTAGGGTCATGCATTTGGGCTGCAAAAATCCAAAGGAGTGTAGGGGGCGAGGTACTTCTGTCCACAAAAGAAGAGCGGGACCTGGGAATAATTGTGTTCGATGATCTTAAAAGTAGCTAAATAGGTAAAAAAAGGCAACTGTGAAAGCCAGAAGTATGCTTGGATGTGTAGGGAGAGGAATGGCCAGCAGAAAAAAGGAGGTGATAATGCTTCTGCATAAGTCTCTGGTGCGACCTCATTTGGAATATTGTGTGCAATTCTGGAGACCGCACTTTCAGAAGGATATAGGCAGCTTGGAGTCTGTGCAGAGGGTGGCTACTAAAATGGTTATTGGTCTTCGTTATGAAGCATATTAGGACAGACAAAGATCTTAATATGTATACGTTAGAGGAAAGGCAAAATAGAGGTGATATGACTGAGATTTTTAAATACTTCCATGGCATAAATGCACAGGAGAGCCTCTTTCGATTGAAAGCAAGCTCTACTACGAGGGGACATAGGATGAGAGTGAAAGGGGATAGACTCAGGAGTAATATGCAGAAATATTTTTTTATGGAAAGAGTGGTGGATGCGTGGAATAGTCTCCCAGTGGAGATGGTGGACACGAGGACAATATCTGAATTCAAAAAAGCATGGGACAAACACAGAGGAAAAAAGAGGACTGTTGTAGTTGATATAGAAGGGCAGACTAGATAGAAACATGACGGCAGAAAAATACCACATGGCCTATGTTTATAATACCACTGAATTCACCACATAGCCCTGGCCATTAGCACTTACCCAGATACGAGCAAGTGCGGCTATCGAAATAAGTGCCACTGAAAATTTACCCTTCATTTTTGTTTTATTTCCAGCTTAGTGAGAATACAGTACAGTATAATGTTCACATTCTGAGCAGGCATACTCTGTTGTGAAGATGATATTACAAATGGTAACTTATACAGACGGCACTTAGTGGCTTATTATTAGATTTCACTGGTTTCCCACTTCCTTGTTGTCACATTTAATCTTCTGTTGTAACACATCATGGTTCCTGTGTATCAGCTGCAGTTAGTGCTTTCATTTCAAACTCTGAAACATGTTGTCAGAAGTTTCTGAACCTCTGCTATTTTCCTGCCTATATCAGAGTTTCCAGAGTGCAGACTGCAAAGATTGCAGTGATACTGATCAGCTTAAGTTTGTACCTGTTCTCTTGGCACAGAAATACAAAGTATTACAGGATCATGGCAGTTGCTAACAGCATTCTACCCTCTTAGGGCATGAAAGTTACTGGTGACTTAAGTGCCAGTTGGGAAAATTTCAGAGCAGAGTATGAAGACTTCTCTTTAGCAACAGGCTTACGTGAGAAACCAGGTGAAGTGAAAGGTGGCGGGTACTGAATGTCACGATGTTTATAAGAACAAAAGAGGAGCAGAGAAGGGATACCAGGCAGGGAGGAGTGGCCTAGTGGTTAGGACATGGTACCTCAGGCTGGAGGGCTGGGGGTTCAAGTCCCATCTGGGGACAGCAATCTCAGGCCAGAGGGACTGGGGTTTCTAGTCCTATAGGCACTTCTTGTGGCCTTGGGCAAGCCACTGTTGCCTCAGGTACAGATTGTGAGCCCTTTGGGAACAAGGGAATGTAGTAATTACATAATGTAAACCGCTTTGATTGAAGGATAAGGTAGTATAGAAAACTGGTTAAATAAAATAAATACCAAAGTTATCCTGGAAGCATAAAAAACCTATTTCAAACTCACCAAAAATATAATATCTGAAAGATTCATATTTGACAGCTGCAGACAAGAGGGGAATGAATCCATTGACAACTTTGTCATTTGAGAGAGAAAGCAGTGGCATGTGTACAGCTCATTGAAAGATTTATTTATTTTTATTTAGCCATGCTTTTATACCACTTTTCACTGGGTCAAAGCAGTGTACTTCAGGAGAAAATAATTCTTGTAATTGCCAATGAGTGCATACATCGCAGTCTCTTAAGAGAACATAACTTGAAACATGTTATACTGCAGAACTCACCAACTTGCAACTTAGGACTGGCAGACTGTCAATGTTAATGCGACAAGCAAGCTTCAGCAAATATGGAGGGCTATCAGAACAAGCAACAGCAGAGCAACCCACCTGCAACCAAATCTGCAGCATTTAAGTACTGTGGCGATGCACATTAGTGAATGAAAGAATCATTAATGTCCAGCATATAGAAAACATGTCAGCTAAGCGGAAACCAATGTTCTCTCTAAGGTGGCTTGTGTGCAAAATTTTAAGCCCATGTACAAAAATTTCCACTGATCAAATCTGTGAGCAACTGTGTACAGCGGAAGCTATTGATTAAAAATCATAATAGAAACATAGTAACATGAGGGCAGAACGAGACCATATGTCCTATCTAGCCTGCCCTTCCATATTAACTACTATAGTCCCGTGCTTTCTTGAATTCAGATACTGTCCTCATCTCTACTACCTCCACTGGGAGACTATTCCACGCATTTACCACTCTTTCCATAAAGAAATATTTCTGCATATTACTGCTGAGTCTTTCCCCTTTCACCGTTATCCTATATCCTCACATTACAGAGTTTACTTTCAATTGAAAGAGGCTCTCCTCCTGTGCATTTATGCTCCAGAGGCATTTAAATGTCTCCATCATATCTTCTCTATCCTGCCTTTCCTGTATAAATAATGAGATATTTTAGTCTGTGGTTTATAATGAAGACTACTGACCATTTTGGTAGCCACAGATTCCATCCTGTTTATACCCTTTTGAAGGTGTAGTCTCCATAATTGCAGAATTACACACAATACTCCAAATGAGGTCTCACCAAAAACTTATACAGAGGCACTATCACCTCCTTTTTTCTGCTGGTCATTTTTCTCCTTATGCACCCAAACATCCTTCTGGCTTTCGCTGTCGACGTTTCTACCTGTTCAGCTATTTTAAGATTGTAAGACACAATCACCCCCAGGTCCTGCTCTTCTTTCATGGACAGAATTACTTCACCCCCTACACTGTACCGCTCCCTTGGATATTTGCAGTCCAAGTACACAATCTTGCATTTTGTTGCTGTAAATCTCAGTTGCCAAATTTTCAACCATTCTTCAAGCTTAGCTAGATCCCTCCTCATGTCTGCTTCTTCCCGAGTGTCTACTCTATTGCAGATTTTGGCATCATTCACAGAGGCAAACCTTATCAGACAGCCCTTCCGCAGAATAACTATCTAACATAATCATAACAGGGAGACAAAATTAAGGAAATTGGTTATTACTGTTAACTTTTAAGAATATTACATTTTTTACTCAAATAAAAATGGCACCTGCCTGTTTTATAGAGGAGTGGCTGGGTCGCCAGGAGTCAGCACTGACTCAAAGGCACACACACACTTTTTCTGATTGGCCAGCCAGAAATCGGTGCAGTTGCTATCATATTCATTTTAAGAGCTTTTATCTGCTACTGAGCCTTTTACTGACTTTCTACAGTTTCTTTACTGGTCGTCTCCAAATGAGCATGGTCCACCCTGCATGCCATACCCTGCCCCTTCTGACCTCAGACCTTGATTTCTTGAACCAGAGCATTCTTTTTCCTTTGGATTTTTAATATCTTTGAGGTATTTAAATGTCTCTCTGACATACCGCCTTGTCTTTACTCTCCCTAGGGTATACACATTTAGATCTTTGAGTCTCATGTAACTGGCACCTTTGATGCAGACTTTACAATATTTTGGGATACAGGGTATCTCTGGTTGTGGAAGGATAAGGCATGAGGGATGAACAGGGAGGAGATACTGTGGTCAGGGTTGGGGATATACATACACAGAGAAACAAACCTGTACAAAGCCGACCTTCTCCAAACCACCGCACAGGCGTCGAACACCACAGTCAACGTAATTCATCCCTGGCAGTGTCATTCATAGATTTTAACCATGTAGGATTAATATTATAGTGCCATCCTATGGATGGGAAATGAACCTCCAAATGAACAGAGCATCAGATGCGAAGAGTTTGATTTCTCTGGGCTGCTTTATAACACATAATTACAAATTGTTGCAGTATTATATTTTCTAGTGCGCACTATGTTTTGTCATGGGTGTGGGGTCCACGATCTGTGTGCATGTATACAGCTGGGAGGAAACAGTGGCAGTGGCCCAAATCATTTGCAAGGGTGTGCCTAACATGCAGAAGTCAAAACACAGCAAGCAAGCTGCATAATTTGGAAGAGATATCAGAGTCAGATGATACAGACTTGGTCAATTTTGTCACGTGTCCCTATCCCCAGCCACGTGCTTAGGGGATTAGGGTTGCCATTTTAGTCCTCTTTAAAGGGTTGAAAACTATTTCCTTTAGGAGCAGTGCCCTCTGGGAGTTGTAGTTTCCCTCTTAAAAAGGATAGTCGTGGAGACATCAAGTGAAGGCAAACATGACACAGTTTATTTCCCCAAAATATGCACAAATAAGGTTCAAACGCAAAGTATCTGGATATTTTTCCTCCAGGACAAAAAGTACAGAAAATATTTACATCCTTAAGCTGAGTAACTTCTCAAAGGCATTAAACAGACGCAGATGTTTCATCAATCAAAACAGGCAAATCAAAAGTACAGCTTCTTAGGTTCAGCAAAGTAAAGAATGTCTTTCTGTTTCCTTAGTGAGATAATATACAGTGCTGTGCAAGCTTGTCTTACTTAACCTGGTTCCTACCTTAGCAAGGTTAAGTTTTCTTGGTAGTGTTTTTCCCAAAAGCATTTACTCAGGCTGCTACTCCTTAACCAAGGATTCAGTAGCCTCTGCACGACACAAAGAACAGTCCATTGGCAGTTCAGTAATCAAGGGGTCTGGTTCATTATACTCCACTTGCATTTCCTCCTGCTCTGGAATTATAATATCCTGCACTGAGCCCTCATGACCTGCCTCTGATGGAATTCTTACTGAGGATTCCTGTAACTCCCTCCAGGACTTCTCTACCCGGTAAGGAATATGGAGAACTGTATTACTGGATATCTTTCTCTGGTTCTCTTGCCCCAGTTCCTCTCTGAGGTTTAACAACAGCTCTCTGTTGGAGGCTGGGTTCTTCTGCCTCCTGGTTTGAAACCTAGGCACCCACCTCTGAGTGTTGTGAACCTCTTGGTCAGGAACAGAAGTTTGGAACCTGCCCTGCTCTCTCCGTCTGAGCAGTTCTTGCCTGGTTTCCCTTGTGCCAGACTCTTTCCAGGTCCTCCTTCTTTCCTCTGCTTGGAACTTTCTTTCTGGGAACTTCCAGCTCAATTTCCAGTCCTGCTCTGAGTCTGTCTCTGACTCTGTCTTCCTGGACTCTCTCCTTGAGTGTTTGCTTGCTCTGCTCTTCCCTTCTGAGCAACCTTTTCCTCCTGAGCAGCTCTCCTCCCCTCTGCTTTTCCCTAAGCAGGGTTTATAAAGGTGCTTCCTGGGCAGCATTTCTCTCTGCCTTAACAGGTGTTCATAATCATGCTCCCAGCCTGCTACTCCGTCAGCAGAGCTTGGGTGTGGCAGCCTTTCCTCAGAAACTCTAAGCTTGCTCTGAAGCCTGTGCACTGCTGGAATGTTTTTAAAGGTACAATCACTGATTTTCTCTAACTCTGCAGGCTCACCAGTGCCTTCCTCATCACAATATTGATGCAATTTTTTCAAAAAAGAGTTCCCTGGTGCTATGTGAACAAAAGGACAAACATGATTTGTGAATCTCATATTGATTGATGTTGTACTATCTTGTTGGCTGGATTCTGGGTCAACACATAACATCATGTCTAAAATAAAAATTGAGGCTGGCACTGAGGGCACCCCTGAAGCTGAGCAGCACCAGTGAAACAATATTCAGGGGAACTCAAGTCATCCTTTGGACTTTTTCAAATGCACTGCAGCATATGTGAAGATACTCATGAGCTTGAAATTGAGATTGAGATTGAGAAAGCAAATCAAAAACCATTGCTGTCTAGCTGGACATTCGAGTTCCTAGGGCTGGATCCATTTCTACATTCCTGCAGGGCTGACTGCAAAGGGCATTGATGCACCAGACCACTGTCAAGACAACAGCTGGGTAGTGCCTATGATGACATCTCTCATGACCTAGTGGAGTCTGCTGCAGTTCATTTTGAACTCATTCCTAGTGTTTCCCTAGTACAGTGTGCTCCACGTAATCATGGCCAGAACAGTCATCAGACAAACTAGATGTTCACCTAGCATGGCAGCTTGTTGGGAGGGGATACAGCAAAGAGCAGGGCATTCAAAGCTAAATAATATTTCCTTATCGTCCCTCCAGTCTAGTCCCAAACATCAGGAGTTGTGCACCTCCTCCCGCAGCTTTGGAGACTGAGCATGTCACACTTTTAGTGACACTGTATAACTGGTCCAGGGTCCGCCTCCATTGCTCCAGTATTCTCAGTCTCCATGCAGCGGAAGGAGGTGTGAGCCCTGGTGTTCGGGGCTCACTAGAGGAATAATTAAGGTCTAGGGATAGATAGGAAAGTTAGTTGGTTGGGATATAAAAAAAAAAAATTAAATGAGTTTTTAGGTAATACCTCTTTAAATTGGCGATTTGATTTGGTGCAGAGATCAAGGTGTAGATCTGCTCTGGCTGTCCCCCCTTCTCCCCCCTCCCTAAAGCAGTGGCTGTCCAGGGGAGAGTGAGGGGGTCGTCGGTGGGGCCTCCCGCTTCTGATCCCCTCATCGGGTGTGAAGCGGGGGAGGCACGGTGCTCAGAACACATCGAGAGAGAGACCTCCAGCTGCAGCCGCGGCTCGGCTGGCCGCGGTAAGATAAACAGTGGGTCGCAGCTGGTGGAAGCAGACAGCAGAGGGGCAGAGGCTCTCTAAACTCCGTGGAGCTGGAGCAGCCCGGCGAAAAGGTAAGCGCCGGGTAGAGCGACGTCGGGGCTGACACGCGGCGGTTTGTGGTGCAGGGCGGTTGCCGCGGTCAGGCCTAGACCGCGTGGCTGGAGGACAGGAAAGCAAGAGAGCGGCAGTTTTGGTCTCCCACGCTTACTTGCGGCCCTCTGGGGTGCTTCTAGCCTGGATTTGGGGGCAATTTGGAAGTTAAGCAGATTCAGTTGAAAAAAAAAAGACAAAGGCAAAGTAATCGAGCTTTTAGTCTGGTTTGCCTGGGCCCTTCACTGAGTGGGGGTTGCATTGGGGGCGGCTGGGGTCGGCTTCCAGATGCCTTCAAAACCTAGGTGCCTTATGTGTGGATCCAGGAGGGATTCGCTGTCGGAGGCCGGAGTGTGCAAGGACTGTACACAAGAGGCAGCCGGGGTGCAGCTGGTGGCGGACAGTGTGGCAGAAGAGTTAAGCGGGCAGACGGAGGCAGGAGAAGTGGCTGAGATGTTTGTTCCGCAGTTGGATCCCCGGCCGGGGCCGTCCTCAGTGAGAGATTACCCCTCATCTCAGCCTTCCCTGCAGGGGGGCCTGGCAGCTATTTTCTTGCAGGATTTTATGGTGCTGCTCCAACAGGCCCTTGGGGGGTTCGGGGGGTTCGGCGCCGGGGCCTGTGGCGAGTGGGGGGCTGAGCTCGAAGAGATCAGGGGCTCTGCTGGGAGGAGTTCCGGGGAGCGGGCCTCTCAAAAAGCCTAGGCTGGTCGCGGATAAGGATGAGCAAGAGTTAGGAGAGCAGGAACCATCCGAAACCTTGGAGGATTCAGAGTTGGAATTGGACCTAGAAGAAGGTGAGATTCCAGAGCCGGAGGACCAGGCAAGGGTGGTCTGGGTGTTCCGGCGTGAAGAGTTAGCAGCGCTCATCACGGCGACGCTGAAAGCCTTGAATATGCCGGTTACGGATAGTCTGGAAGATTCTACCCTGGAGGATCCCTTGTTACAGGCAGTGCGGAACACTCAACGGGCGTTCCCAATACTTAGGGTGTTTAAGGACATGATTCAGGAGGAGTGGGACGCGCCAGAGGCAGGGCTGAAAGGTTCGCGAGTGATGGCATGCCTATGCCCATTGGAGGAGCCGGATAAGGATCTTTTTAAGACTCCTAAGGCAGATGCAGCGGTTACTAAGAAAACACGATCCCGGTGGAAGGCAGTGCCGCTCTTAAGGATGCTCAGGATAGGCGATTAGATACATTGTTGAAGCAGATGTTTGAGGTAAATGCGCTTTCCATGCAGGCTTCAATTTGTGGTGCATGGGTGGCGAGGGCTTGCCTTCGCTGGTCTCAGAGGATTAATGGGGCTCAGGGAGAGGCAGTTGAGGAAGCCTCCCAAATGGAGTCAGGAGTGGCGTATTTAGCGGACATTCAGTATGATCTTAAATGAGGGCTCTCAAACAGTATGGCGTCCGTGGTGGCGGCACGAAGATATCTGTGGCTGCGCAATTGGGCGGCAGATGGGGCCTCTAAGGCTAGGTTAGGCAAGCTTCCGTTTAGAGGCAAGTTGCTGTTTGGTGAAGATTTGGACAAGTTGGTCAACGATCTAGGAGAGTCCAAGGGAGGTAGATTACCGGAAGACTAACAGAAGCAGGGTCGTCCAGAGGCGCCTTCCAAGAATCAGCAAAGGGAGTTTTGTAGATTTCGTCAGTCGCGATTCACTACGTTTCAGAGGGAGCGTTCGCAGTATAGATCGCAGGGCTTTCGGGGGTTTAGAGGAGCGGGCAGAGGTTTTGGAGCCTTCTCGTCCCCGAATGTTAAGAAACCGCAATGAAGTGAGAGGGGCCCAGGCAGGACTTGTACCCGTGGGGGGTCGTTTGCGAGACTTCTTTCCTGCCTGGGCCCAAATCACATCGGATCAGTGGGTGTTGGATGTCATACAAAAAGGGTATGCGCTCAAGTTCCAACATCCGGTTATCGACTCGTTCGTTCAATCTCCCTGCGGAGCGAAATCAAGGTTGTCGACGGTACGCGAGACGGTAGAAAGATTGTTAGCGCTGAAGGCGGTGGTGCCGATTGCAGCAGATCAATGAGGATGCGGTCGGTACTCGATATACTTCGTGGTACCAAAGAAGGAAGGAACCTTGAGACCCATTCTAGACCTCAAGAGGGTAAACAAGTGTCTCAGGGTATCCCACTTTCGCATGGAAATGTTGCGTTCGGTCATTGTGACGGTTTGACGGGGGAAGTTCCTCACGTCTTTGGATCTGTTGGAGGCGTACTTGTACATACCAATTCGTTTGGAGCATCAGAGATTTCCTCGTTTTGCGGTGCCCAGTGGGCATTTTCAATTTCAGGCGATGCCGTTCGGTTTGGCTACAGCTCCAAGAACCTTCACCAAGATAATGGTGGTGGCGGTGGTGGCATTGCGCAAGGAAGGGGTGTTGGTTCATCCGTACGTGGACAACTGGCTGATTCGAGCGAAGTCAAGGAGCGAGAGTGAATTGGCTACCTGCAGAGTGGTGCATGTCCTGCAGTCCCTCGGGTGGGTGGTAAATGTGGCAAAGAGCAAATTGGTCTCATCGCAGGAGTTGGAATATTTGGGGGCTCGCTTTGACACGAACAGGGGCAGAGTTTATCTTCCGAAGCTCAGGGCTCAAAAGCTGAGGCGGCTGATAAAGGCCTTTTTGAGGAGACAAGCTCCATCAGCGTGGCACTATTTACAGCTACTGGGTACAATGGCGGCTACGATCGAGGTAGTGCCATGGGCCAGGGCGCACAAGATGGCCACTGCAGAGAGCACTCCTCAGAAGATGGTCTTATCAGTCAGGTCAGTTGTCGCAAAGGCTGGTATGCCCTCTGGAGATGCAGCAGTCGTTGAAATGGTGGCCAAGGCAGGGGTGTCTAGAGAAGGGGATGCCTCTTGAAGTACCACAATGGAGGGCGTTGACGATGGATGCCAGTCTGTTCGGTTGGGGGGCTCACTTCGAGAGACAGTTTGCCCAAGGTCAGTGGTCGGACTGAGAGAGGCCCTGGTCGATCAACAGGTTGGAGTTACGGGCAGTTACGCTGGTGTTGAAGGGTTTTCAGAGGCTCCTGCACGGCAAAGCAGCATGAGTGCTGTCAGACAATGCCACGGCAGTGGCGTACATCAATCGTCAGGGCGGCACCAGCAGCATGGCTGTCGAGGAGGAAGCAGACAAACTTCTGGAATGGGCCGAAGTAAATCTGGAAGCGTTATCGGCAGCACATGTAGCGGGGGTGGACAATGTGACAGCCAATTTTTTGAGTTGGGTCAGAGTGGATCTAGGAGAGTGGGTCCTCAATCAGGAAGTTTTCGACTTGCTGGTGCTTCGCTGGGGCCTGCCGGTGATGGACCTCTTGGCTTCATTTGCATCGGCGAAGGTAGGAAGGTTTTACAGCAGAAGAAGAGAAAGTATGTCGGAAGGACTGGATGCGCTCATGCAAAGATGGCCGGAGGAAGGGCTTCTGTATGTCTTCCCTCCGTGGGCGTTAATAGGTCGAGTGTTGCAGAGAATAGAGAGGCACAGGGGTCAGGTAATCCTAATTGTGCCAGATTGGCCAAGGAGGCCGTGGTATGCGGACATGATACGGCTGTTGGCAGAGGCGCCGTGGCGGCTTCCGGTTTGGCGAGATCTGTTGGTGCAGGGGCTGTTAAGTATGGCTCAGGTGGATCGGTTCTCACTTATGGCTTGGCTCTTGAAAGGGCAAGGTTGAGAGCCAAGGGGTATTCGGCAGCGGTAATTGCTACCTTGCTGAAGTCCAGGCGTAGGTCTACATTGGTGGCATATATCAGGGTCTGGCGATTGTTTGAGGCGTGGTGCGAGAGTAAGCAGATTAAAGCGTTAGGCGCCTCGATCCCACAAATATTGGCCTTTCTTCAGGATGGCTTCGAGAAGGGGCTAACGGCGTCTTCCCTGAGAGTACAGTTAGCAGCGCTCTCGTGTTTTAGGGGAAAGATACAGGGGGTGATACCGGAGGCTCATCCGGATGTTAAAAGATTCTTGCGGGCTACAAGTTTGTTGAGGCCGCCCAGAAAAGATGTGGTGCCAGTCTGGGATCTGAACTTGGTGCTAGAGGTGTTGGTGAGAGAGCCATTTGAGCCTATAGCGAAGGCTACGCTGAAGGACTTGACACTTAAAATGGTGTTTTGGTAGCTATCTCTTCAGCGCGCCGAATTTCGGAGTTGCAAGCTTTGTCCTGTAAAGAACCCTTTTTGACCTTTGGTAGCAAGAAGGTGGTGTTGAGGACGGTGCCTTCGTTTTTGCCTAAGGTAGTATCGGCGTTTCATGTGAATCAGGTGGTATCCCTGCCGGTGTTCGAATGGGAAGCCAAGGATAAGCCGGGTAGGAGACTTCATCGCTTGGATATTGGCAGGGCATTGAAGTGTTATGTACAGAGAACGGCAGGGCTCCGCAAAATGGACAGATTGTTTGTGTTGTTTGGGGGGCCAAGGCAAGGCGAGGCGGCGTCTAAATCATCCATTGCTAGGAGAACAAGGTAGTGCCGAATGGTTTGAGAGCGCATTCGACTCGGGCTCAGGCAGCTTCATGGGCGGAGTTTAGTTTGGTGCCAGCAGTGGAAATTTATAGGGCGGTGACGTGGTCGTCGTTGAATACTTTTGTGAAGCATTAGAGGATTGATGTCCAGGCGGGCGGTGACTCTAGATTTGGATCAGCAGTGCTGCAGGCTGGTCTGGCCGGTCCCTCCCGTTGAAGTGAGCACTGCTCTGTTACATCTCCTGATGTTCGGGACTAGACTGGAGGGACGATAAGGAAGGTAAAATTAGACTTACCTGCTAATTGTTGTTCCTTGAGGAACTCCAGTCTAGTCCCGCTTCCCTCCCGGATATCCATTCCAGACTGCAGCCGGAGGCCAGGTAAGACATGTCAGTGGACAGGTAAGGCAGTTTATTCAGGCGGCGGTGTCCCGGGAGGCAGCGGGGAGGTGTACTGATTTCTCATTACTAACCTAGGCTTTGCGGGGAAGCCTGGGGAGAAGGGGTGACAAGCCTCTGCAGGGCTTAGCCAGAGAGGTTACAGCACGGTTCAATTTTAGCTGGTTAAGTTGTTTCCTTCAGTTAGGGTTAAGAATGTTTAAAAAAAAAAATAGGAAAGGTACTTACTTATTGCTCGGGTGAGTCTGCTTTGTCAATAGGTTACTGGAGCAATGGAGGCGGACCCTGGACCAGTTATACAGTGTCACTAAAAGTGTGACATGCTCAGTCTCCAAAGCTGCGGGAGGAGGTGCACAACTCCTGATGTTCGGGACTAGACTGGAGTTCCTCAAGGAACAACAAATAGCAGGCAAGTCTAATTTTACCATTTTGACAGTCAGAAGGGGTATAAGGCTTAAGATTTGCCTTGGACCAATGTCATCTACATATAATGCCCTCAGCCGCCCTTTCAATGTTACAAGCATTAGGAGACGAGCTGACCATGTCCTCTGCCTGCAACTGCCAACTCTGCCGCAGCAACTTATCAACCCACTATTGTTTCTTTCGCTTCCCTTCAGTGCCCCATTTCAGAAACTCACTCATAACCACCGTTTTTGTGGCATCTCAAACAATGTAAATCCCTACTTTCCCATTATTGTTATCTGAAAATAGTCAGCGATCCTCTGTAAGATCTGCTGCACCGTAGACTTGTCTTCTAGCATGCAGTCATTGAATCGCCAAAACTTCAAGGCTTTCTCAATTACCAAAGTCTTTGGGCCAGATATTTGGAAAAAAAGCGCTGTGCTCTAAAATTTAGGCTCCTACATATGTGCCCTATTTTCAGCCACACTTAGGAACCTATGTTTTCAGCTGAAAATTCATCCTGATTTAGGATCTTAAAATTTATGCTCTTAAATTAGGCACTTTTAAATTTAGGCCTGACATTCATTTGCCTAGATTTTATAGGTGCTGAAAATCAGTGCTAAGCCCCTAACTTCTTTTTTCCAGCCTAAATCTGCCCCACCCCTTTTCCACCCACTTTCTATGCTCCTAAATTTAGAAATTTAGTGAAATTTTAAGAAAATATTTAGGCACCTAGCTCTAGTAAATTTTCAGAGGCCAATTAAGGAGCATAACCCTCAAAGTTAGGCGCTTAACTCCTTTGAATATTGGGCCCTTTATCATGAGGGCGATAGGTGTGTGGTCGGGCTAAGTGATTCTCCAGGACCAAGCAGGAAGTCAGTCCTCACATATGGGTGACGTCGGCGCCAACGGAGCTCTCGTGCGGAGCATTTCCCCAGCTTTCAAAGAAAGCCTTTGGGAATTGCAGCGCGCATGCGCGGTCCTCTTCCCGCCCAAGGGTGCCATCTTGCTCAGTCTTCTTTTTTCCGCGGAGCCCGACGGACGTAGTTTGTTTTTCCCCGAGGAAAAAGTTGATTTTCCCTGTTTTTCTCTTTTTTCTCCAGTTCGACGCCGGATCCTTTTCCCGCTCGGACCAATACACCGGTATCAAATACTTTTCTCTCTTTTTCGGTTTTTGTCCTTTGTGACTGGCGTTCGTGCCTTTTTTCTTTTTTCCCTGGCAGCCCGGTCTTTTGACCTAGCAGGGGCCCTTTTTCCCCTGATGGCTACCAGCGGGTTTAAGAAGTATGATCGGTGTAAGAAACTTATGTCTCTTACCGACACACATGACTGTTGCCTCCGTTGCCTCGGACCCGATCATGACCCGATGATCTGTGGTCCGTGTGGCAAAATATCCTCAAAAGCGTTGAGGAGTCGGCAGCACCAGAAGGATCGAATTTTTTCTGACTCCGCGTCCGGCCGGGCCCGGACCTCGTCAGAGACCTCGACATCTCGGGACTCCGGCCCAAAGCAGCGTCGGGGTTCCTCTGAGCGGGGGTCTCCTTCGCGGGAACATTGCAGGAAGAAGAAACCCGCGAGGGCAGCATCGGTGGACGCTCCTGGTTCCTCGAGGGCCAGGTCGCATAGCCCCGATAGCCGTCCCGGGTCTTCGGAGTTGGAGAGGCCTGCCAAGCATCCTCGTGTCGAGATGGAGTCTCCTGGACACGTAAGTGCTGTTGTCCTCGTGGACTCTCCTCCGAGGGAGCCGCCGTCGGGGCCCGAGTAGGGGGCTGCTGGGTCTCCTGAGCTCGGACTCAGGTTGACGGCCTTGGAGAGCAGCTTTGCTGCCTTCATGGAACAGCAGCGGGCATTGATCGCCGGTCTCACCGGTGCATCTGCCCCGACCACCGGGACCTCGACGTCCAAGTCGACCGCGGAGGCCGAGCCGATCCTCGAGTCCATGCGGGCTTGAGTCGATCCTCGACCACGGTCTCCCTCGACCTCATGTTTGGGGCCGAGGTCGTCGACGCTGATACCCTCGGCGTCGGGGCAGAGGGCATCGGTGCCCGCCCGACTGGAGCCGCTCTATTCCTCCTCCGAGGAGTCGGGCTGGGAGACGGAAGACGAAGAGTCACCCGACACTCATTGGACTCGGTGTGTCCCATCGGACTCGCCCGAGTCTGAACCTCAGAGACGATCCCCACCGGAGGATACCCGGTTCTCGGACATCGTGCGGGATATGGCCAAGGCCTTGGCCTTCCCCGCGGATCCCGAGGAGGAGCCTCAAGCCGAGGAGCTCGAGGCCCTCCAGTATGACTCTCCCCCGAAGGAGGCCTTTACTGTTCCGGTTCCTCCGATGCTGGAGCGGCTGCTCTTCCGCATGTGGGAGACCCCGGCCTCGACGCTGGTGTTAAGCAAGCGGGTCGATTCCATCTATCGAGTCCGCAAGAGCCCCGGGTTCCAAAAGGCACAATTACCGCACCACTCCATGGTTGTGGAATCGGCCATGCATCGACTGAAAAGTCAGAAGATGCACTCCTTGGTGCCTCCTGGCCGGGAGGCCCGGAACCTGGATGCCCTCGGTAAGAAGTGCTTCCAGGGCTCTATGCTTGCTTGCCGTGTCCAGACTTACCAGCTCTACATGGGCATGTACCTCCAAGACCTGGCAAAGGAGATTGCCGGGTTCTCTGCTGGTCTCTCCGAGGAACCTTTGCAGAGGTTCCAAGCCTTGTCCACCGGTATTCGAGAGTGCTCGAAGTTTATCTCTTGAGCAGCCTACGATGGCTTCGAGGCTTCGGCCCGAGTAGCCGGTGCCAGCATCGGTGCCCGCCGACAGGCTTGGCTACAGTCATCCGACCTCGAGCCATGGGTCCAGGACAAGTTGGTCGATGTCCCCTGCCAAGGTGAAAACCTCTTTGGCAAGCCCATGGCTGAAAAGGCTGCAGAACTCGAGACCGAGACTCTGACCAGGACTAGGTTTTCCAGGAAAACCTCTGCCCCTTCTCAGAAGAAGAAGGGCTCGGGGAAAAAGTCCTTTTACCCGAGGAAGTCGTCTGCCTATAAACAATACCCTCATTATCAGGCCTCTACAGCTCCCCAACAGGGTTAGCAGGCCAAGGGGCAGGGTCAAGGGCCCCGTAGGCAGAAGGCCCCCAAGCCACCTACACCGGCCCCTGCTCAGCAGGGTGGGGGTTTTGACTCAAACAGCATAGCCTCTTCTCCTCAGCTGGCTTCTCTCAGCACAGGAGGCCGGCTGGCCCATTTTGCCCACAGGTGGTCAGCCGTCACATCAGATACCTGGGTTCTTCATATAGTCCAAAAAGGCTATCTTCTCCATTTTCACCAGATACCTCCCTCCTATTTTCCAGGGGAGCCTCCAAGACTCCCTCTGCACAGGGACCTACTCCTTCAGGAGTTAGCAAGTCTGCTAAAGGATCAGGCTGTGGAACCGGTGCCCCACCACCTGAGAGGTCACGGCTTTTATTCCAGGTACTTTCTGGTACCAAAAAGAACAGGAGGCCTCAGACCCATCCTAGACTTGAGAAACCTCAACAAGTTCCTGGAGAGGGAAAAGTTCAAGATGCTTACCCTTGGAATCCTGCTGCCCTACCTCCAGCAGGGAGACTGGCTATGCTCCTTAGATCTAAAGGATGCGTATACTCACATCCTTATCCATCCAGACCACAGACAATATCTCAGGTTTGTTGTGGGAGGAAACCACTATCAGTACAGAGTACTTCCCTTTGGCCTGTGCTCCGCTCCCAGCGTGTTCACCAAGTGCCTGGCAGTGGTGGCGGCCTACCTGAGGCTTCAAGGTCTCTTTGTGTTTCCGTATCTGGACGACTGGCTCATAAGGGGCCAATCTTCCCAAGAGGCCAACCAGGCCACCCTTCGCACTGTGGCTCTGCTTCAGCACTTGGGGTTTGTCATAAATTTCGCAAATCCACTTTGCTCCCGTCCCAGAACTTAGAGTTCATTGGGGCCAGACTAGACACTCCAAGCAGAGGCTTTTCTGCCTCTGGACAGGGCCCACAGGCTGATGGATCTGGCCAGCCAGTTTTGCAGCAATTCTCTGGTCTCTGCCAGGCAATTCCTGAGACTACTCGGCTATATGGCTTCCACGGTTCATATCACCCCCAATGCCCATCTGCACATGCGACCTGCTCAGTGGAGCCTTCGCACTCAGTGGCATCAAGCCACAGGGGGCCTAGCGGACTCAGTGAAGATCTCCGACCTTCTGGTCTCCTCTCTGCAATGGTGGCTTCATCTTCCGAATCTGGTGCTCGGAGTGGTTTTTCAATCCCCTCCACATACTCAGGTGCTGATGCCTCTCTTCTCGGTTGGGCAGCACATTGCCGAGGGACATGTATTCAGGGTCTCTGGACCCCTTGGGAGGCTGCTCAACAGATAAACTTCCTGGAGCTACGGGCGATACGCCTAGCTCTGAGAGCCTTCTCCCACCTCGCCTCTCACCAATCTGTACTAGTCCAGACGGACAATCAAGTTGCCATGTTCTATGTGAACAAACAAGGAGGCACAGGTTCCTTCCTTCTTTGTCAGGAGGCACAACAACTGTGCTCTTGGGCTGTCCATCACGGAATCCTTCTCAAGGCTGTCTACCTCCCAGGTCAGGAAAATTGCCTGGCAGACAGACTGAGCTGGATCCTGCAACCACATGAATGGATATTGAACCCATTGGTGGTTCAGCAGATCTTTCTCAAGTGGGGGGGCTCCCCACCATGGATCTTTTCGCCAGTCCTCTGAACCGGCAACTCCAGAGATTTTGCTCCAGACAACCGCATCCTCTCAGAGTAGCAGCGGATGCGTTTCTGATCTCGTGGTCCACGGGCCTACTGTATGCGTTTCCTCCCACACCACTAGTGTCCAGAATGCTATTCAAAGTCCTCAGGGATGGGGCTTCCTTGATTCTCATAGCCCCCAGGTGGCCGAGGCAACCGTGGTTCCCGCTTCTGCTACAACTGGCGGTGGACACACCTCTTCCTCTGGGGTTTCAACACGATCTCCTGTCTCAGGATCAGGGGACTCTCTTGCACCCCAACCTCCAGTCCCCTTCATCTGATGGCCTGGCTGCTGAAAGGGTAGTCCTAGCTCCACTGCTACTACCTCGAGAGGTGGAAGATGTAGTCTTGGCCTCTCGGCATCAATCCACCAGGAAATCCTACGCGCTTAAGTGGCATAGATTCTCCGTATGGTGTGCTCAACACAGTGAGAATCCCTTCTCGTGCTTGGTAGCGGTAGTGTTGCAATATTTTCTCTACCTCTCCAATCTGGGCCTTAAGTCTAACTCTGTCAGAGTTCACCTTAGTGCTCTCTCAGCACACCACTCGCCGGTGGACGGCAGGCCTCTTTCCAACCACCCTTTAGTGGCTCGTTTCCTCAGAGGCCTTCTTTTGCTTAAGCCTCCTTTGCGTCCATCGGCCCCTGAGTGGGATCTGAATGTGGTTTTACAGCGGCTTACTTGTCCGCCTTTTGAACCTATGGCTACCTGCCCTCTCCGTTTTCTCTCCTGGAAAACTTTATTTCTGGTAGCTTTCACCTCTGCTAGGCGAGTGAGTGAACTACAGGCACTGGTGTCTGATCCTCCTTACACTAGGTTCTACAGGAATAGGGTAGTCCTACGGACTCACCCTAAGTTTCTTCCCAAAGTTGTCTCACCTTTTCACCTCAATCAGGAGGTGGTTCTTCCGACCTTCTTTCCCAGGCCGCATGCCAACCGGGCTGAGATGGTCTTGCATACCCTGGACTGTAGGAGGGCGTTATCCTTCTACCTTGACCGTACGCGGGAGCATCGGAAGGCTGTTCAGCTTTTCGTTTCTTTTGACCCCAATAAGTTGGGGCTCCCTGTCTCCAAGCGTACGTTGTCCATATGGGTCTCTGACTGTATCGCCTGGGCTTATGGGGCAGCCGGCCTCTCGTTGGAGGGTCGAGTCACGGCTCATCGTGTCAGGGCGAAGGCTGCGTCAGTGGTTCATCTCCGCTCTGTTCTGTTGGCAGACATCTGCCGGGCCGCTACTTGGTCTTCAAGCCAGACTTTTGCGGCCCATTACTGCCTTGAGAGGGAGTCCCGCAGGGACAGTCCTTTCGGACAGGCAGTACTCCATAATCTCTTTGGGGTTTAGGCAACTCCTACCCTCCAGCCCTGGTGTTGGGCTACCGGTCGGGGGCGTTCTCAGAGAAGATTCCTTCCTTCTGTGCTGACGAGCTAGAGGGGGCTCATTTTTCCGCTTGAGGTCTCCGGTAGCCTTAAGCTAGGGAGTCCCATATGTGAGGACTGACTTCCTGCTTGGTCCTGGAGAAAGAGTAGTTACTCACCTGTAACAGGTGTTCTCCAGGAACAGCAGGAATCAGTCCTCACAACCCTCCCTCCTCCCCTTGGAGTTGCAGTCATATGATTTATTTTTGCTAATTTTTTTGCTGTCTTTTAGCTATGTCATCAGACTGAGCAAGATGGCACCCTTGGGCGGGAAGAGGACCGCGCATGCGCGCTGCAATTCCCAAAGGCTTTCTTTGAAAGCTGGGGAAATGCTCCGCACGAGGGCTCCGTCGGAGCCGACGTCACCCATATGTGGGGACTGATTCCTGCTGCTCCTGGAGAACACCTGTTACAGGTGAGTAACTACTCTTTATATAGATGCCCACTGCTTCCACTCAGCGGTTCTGTCAACAAAAAAATAATCAGTCCGCGTATAAGTATATTGCTTTCTGCCTGGATTAAACAACCTCTAGACATCCATGAGCACGTCTCACCCTCCTTATCCGCAAAATCCCATGATTTGGCCCAGTCACCTCCCCTAAGACACTTCCCTCAGAGGAGTCAATGTAGTGGAAAGGGCCAGTTTGAAGTCACCCCTACTAATGTGATTGCTATCACCCACATTCCACTAGGTTACTCTTCACATATGGTTAGGTGCATATACATTGACCACATTTCCCATGCTCCATCTATTTTAACCCAAAAGTACCGCCTCCTAATGTATGTTTTATGGTCTAGCACAGATTCTGTTCGAAGAGGATAGCCACACTCTCCTTCTTGCACTCTGCCTTATTAGAAGCATAAATGCATTTGGGGAATTTGCTGGAGATCAACAGGTACTCATATTTCAGGATTACATGTGTCTCTAGGACAAAACATATATGTGCCTATTGTAAAACCCCCTTCTTTTACCAGCATCTGCCAATTATACAGTGAATTGAGCTCATTAGCATTTATGGAAATTATTCTAAGCTCACACCCAGACATAGCCTAAAGAGGACAAAAGGTCATCCCTACAAGTTTTCCTGCCACACTCGTCCTTACCAAAAAGTATCTATAGGTCCACATGCCTGCAGTCATACACACAATCTCACACACCAATTTCTCTAGCCTCATCTCTATGTCCCCCTATCCCCAGTACATCCCACCTCCCCACACCCCTCAACTAACAGCATTCACTGCTCAACATCCTGGTGAACCAATCCATCGAGGCTTCCCCCCCTCCCCATTCCACCCTTGCTAATACAGCAAGATAAGTCCTACAGACACAACCCCTACCTTATCATCAACCGAAAATGATCAGATGTCAACTTAATAAAAGGACTCATAATTCCAGTGAACCCTTCTCTCTACATTCATTACAGCCTAACATACGATCATCTCATTTTTCTCACTACACTTCGCTCTTGCACCCTCCAAATTCAGAAAAACACCAATAACCAGTCCACAAAAGGTATTAAGGAGTTCAGCCTCTACTCTCTACCACTTAGCCTTAATTTTCCACTTTTCTTGGGAGGCCTGCAAACCAGTAATGCCCTCTTCTACCAGTATCTGAACCATCTCCGCTCTACTCTGGGGTGTGAAAATCTTACATCCATGGTGAAGGCCAAGCCAAAGGGAAATAGCCATCTATAGCTCACTTTCTGCTGTTGCAATTTACTAGTTATGCTCTTTAGAGATCTGTGCTTGCGTAGAGTATACAGGGATGTGTCAGCAAGCATTTCAGTCACATAAGAATCCCAATGTATTTGGCCCATGCGACATGCCTGTTTAGCTATATGCACTTTTACAACTATTCTATACTGTCAATTTGCATTCAGACCCTGACAAGACAATTCCCTTGATTCAGAGCACAGAATCATGAGTAACAAGGGCTCTAGGCCAAGGCTGAATAGCAATAGGGAAAGCAAGCAGCGTCTCCTGTGCAACATGCTGCTTTTCCAAAGAGGAGCTCTCCTCGTGTCTCTGTTATTCATATTTTTTCTTCTAAGCAGAATAACTAACTTCCTCTCTTAGCGACACTTTGTATGCTTCCCAGAACACTGGTAGAGAAACGCCCCCATTATCATTACAAGATAAAAATCCCCTAGTAAATGCCAGAATGCGCTCCTGCAATTGTGAATCCGACAACGAACTGTTATTAAATTTATTTAAATCTGTTATTAAATTTATTTAAATCTCAGGCAAGTGATCTGCGAAGGAAGGTCATCACTACCCATAATAAAGGAGATCATTGTATGGTCAAATATCAAGATTGAGTCAACACGTGCCTCACAAACACAATCCAAGCACCTCTTTGAAACCAAAAAGTAATCAATCCTTGAATATGTATAGTGCACATGTGCATCTGAAGTCCCGCCCAATTGGACTGAGGATCCAACATTCCAATAGTAGACATTATGCGATGAACTTCCCCATAGCTTCGTTGGGGCAGCACTGCACTGAGATGGACTATCCAGGATCAGAATGAATGGGCTATTAAGGTCACTTATTACTACCTTTTCTGTGTCCCCATATTCCATTCAAATTTCTAAAGTAGGTTGGAAATATTGAGGTGTATCAAGGTTGAGTGTTCTGTTCATGAACAGAAATTTGGTAGCTACATTTTTTTATAAAATAGGCACATTATGGCTGCCTTAAACTAGGTGTCCCATTATAAAATTACCCTCATTTTGGGGAACAAGGGCTTTTAATGTCTATCCTCCCCATTCCACAAATATTCAAAACTTGACAAAAGAAAAAAAATTGAAGAGGACATCTATACTATTCACAACCCTATCCTGGCCTTCTCAGATCTGTGTCAACTGTTAATCAGTTTATATACTATTTAGCAGAATATCTTTCATTGATAATGCAGCATTAACGAAGGATGGGCCACCCAAACATTCATTAGTCACATCTCTCCAACTTTCACGAGAATCAAAGGATCTTCCAATAGATTCTAGAGAGAATTCTATAAGGAGAAGAAATGGCTTCAAATAGAAAGGCTTTACCTTATGGTATATTAAAGGAAGGCTGGAGCGATTTACCTGTACTCCTTGGAAACTGCTTTATTATTTGTTCTACCAGTCATTGTCTGGCCTAAGCGGTTCTCAGTAAAGGTGCATCTCAATGTGCTAGCAGCTTACCATACACATATTAATAGAAATCCTGTGTTGCATCACCCTCTAATATCTGGGGTTTATGGAGGGGGGTATGGTACACAGAATCTCCACAGTAAAGAAACTGTTAGTTTCATGGGACCTCAATTTGGTTCCAACCAACTCATTAAACCACCTATTGAGTCCCTGGAATCCATAGAACTAAAATATCTAACTTGGAAAGTGGAGCTAACTTCAGTCCCAAGGGTGAGGAGCCCTAAGCGCTTGTTTCCTATTCAAAAACACTTACATAGTTGGTTCCAGGTGCGATCACATAAGACTCTCTTAAAAAAATATCCAGGCCACTTGAGTTAATAACATAGACCATGTAAATTGCCATATTGCCAAAAGTATCCATCTGAAAAGGAGGTTCTGGGGATGATGCCAAAGACATAGAACTTATATATCTATGTGGCAGTATTCAGATGCTAACCTTATAAAGTATGGGCAGATATTCAAAAGGGCTTATCTGATAAGAAGGACCTGTTAACTGGCTA
This sequence comes from Ichthyophis bannanicus, assembly GCA_033557465.1. Lineage (NCBI taxonomy): Eukaryota > Metazoa > Chordata > Amphibia > Gymnophiona > Ichthyophiidae > Ichthyophis > Ichthyophis bannanicus. Next base: position 1,190,337,589 of record CM066032.1, read on the forward strand.
AGTCCTAGTGAATCCAGTATTCAGCAGCACCATTCAGATAGTGCCAGGGCGGTCCAGTCCATGGAGAAGCTGGCACTTATCCATATAGTGGTGATTTTCAGCACTATCGTCCGGATGAGTATCCCAATAATTTAGGGCAGGAAAAAAGCTGCCCTAAGTGTATTCAGCTTGGCTATCCAGCTAGTAGCTGAATATCACTACTATCCAGTTCCTGCTGCTGAATATCTGGATTTTTTTTTTTTTTTTTTTACTCATGGCGACCGGCTTTTAAAAACTGCTGACTGCCATGGGCTCATTGTGACCCACACACATCCACATGACTGAGAAAAATAGTAGTTATAACTTAGACGGTTCAAGTTATAGGTGGATATTCAGGGGTGCTTCTTACTGTAAATGGATAGCATCACTGAATATACATAGGATTTATTAGACATTTCACATTTTGTGTTAACCAAGCAGCTGAATATTGACCTCCATATCTTCTTTTTTATTAAGTTTATACATTACAATACGGACAAAAAAAAACATCTGAGTAGGCAATACAGCATAATACAATTAAATGTAAGAAAAAAAGAACAAGTCAGAAATAAACGATACATGGGTTAGACCACAAATATACCCTACAATAAGATCCAAGTCAAGAAAAAAAACATTTTAGGTATAAACACACCTTCATAAAGAAACAACTATAATCACTGAGCACAGATGTCCTTATATGGCAGCCGATACAGGTGCTACACTCGCCCCCCTACTTCCCTACTTTGTAGAAATTGCAACAGTTGTTGGGACTCAAAAAACATAAATTGCTTAGATTGAAATAAAACCATACATTTACAAGAATATTTTAATCAAAATTGTGCACCCAAGGCAAGTGTTCTCTGGCGCAAAGCCAGAAAAGCCCTTCGCCTTCTCTGGGTGTCCCTAGCTAAATCAGGAAAAATACAAATTCTTGAGCCCATAAACTGGGACACAGAAATTTTTTGGAAATATAATCTAAGCACCGTATTCCTATCGGATTCGAATACAAAATTAACCAACAGAGTAGCCAGACTAGTCACTACCTCTAAAGAACTCTCCAAAAATTCTGAAAGGTCCAATTGAGGAGGTCCAGACACAGTAGGAGACTCCGGCTGCCCACCCATCTCCAAGGAAGAAAGCGCCACATATTGAGCCCTCACCACCGGTGGCAATGATTCAACAGGCATCTGAAGCACATCAACAAAGTACTTATGCACCAGGTCCACAGGGGCCAATAGTGGGGACCGAGGAAAGTTCAAGAACCTCAAGTTATTCCACCAAAGTTGATTATCTAAAAACTCTAATTTCCTTGCTTGTATTGTCCGGTCTTTGGAATTAACCTCTCCAAGATCCTGCATTTCCTTCACCTTGGATTCCAGCTGGGAGACTCTGGCCACCTGACCCACCAAAACTCCGAAGCCGAGGCAGAACACTGAGCCTTCATATTAGATATTTCTTGTAAAAAAAACAAACCCATTAATGGCATCAGGGACTGTTGAAGAGCAGAGATAGCTTCCCCTAAGCTATCTAGTTTAACAAGCGCAGGTTTCTCCACAAATCCAGGAGCACAGATAGCCGAGGTGCCAGGGGAGCCACTCTCCAAAGGCTCCACACCGCAACTGCCACCGGAGGGAGAAAGATCCACTCGACCTCCTGCAGTAGAAACCACTAGCTGGAACTTCATGGGAGAACCCTCCGCAGCCGCAGTAACCTCCTGACCCAGAGATACACTGCCTAACTGCCCCTCCCCGAAGCAGCTTCCAGGCTGTGCTGGAGGCGCTTGATCGGAGCTAAAAGATACCCCTTCATCTCTCAGATCCACGGGAGGGTCCCGCGGGTCTCTCGAAGCCATACTTGCCGAAGGAAGACAGAAGTCGGCAATTGAAGACTGCACAAGCCCATCCGCAGGAGAGGAAGTACCGGAGGGTTTCAGGGACCGCTGTTTACGCTTCTTCCCCATTAGAAGACAATATGCAGGAGCCGAATCCAGTCACTCCGTTTCGGGGTTCTACTCTGCCGCCATCTTGGATCGCCCGAACAGTGGCATTCCAACCTCCATATCTTTAGTTCTTCCACGAAGGACTCTGAATGCTTCCTAAACTGGTATCAGGCCCTAGCAAGCTGGTAAAAGCACTGGCTTACTATGTGAAGAGAACTCAGCCATCGTCACTCTGGTTTTCCTATCCTTTGATTCTAACACGTTATGAACTGAACTAGCTGGTGGACTGGGTGTGTGCTACTGCTCTAGTCTAGCAGGACTGCAACTAACTGAAACAGTGAAAGCGCATCCAGAGCAATAGCAACATTAATTACTCATCTCTGCTCACTTTCCACTGCAGAAATATGAAGAGATGCAACATGGTCTTCCATTTCCAACATTATATCGCACTGCTGTTTGGACAACGAGGGTCATTTTATAAAGAGTTTAAGAGGTTTTTAGCTCTGCCTACTTGGGTGCTATTTGATAAAGAAAAGTAGGTAAATACTTTTCTTTATAATACTAGCATAAGTGGCAGAACACGCGCCTTCAGTGTGAGTGTGAGCAGGTGTAAATGATCACACCTACTCTAGGCACATGACTGCAGAGATTAAGATATTTTACAGTCTACGTGCATTCTTGTGCTTCTCGCCCATACAATACCCAGACTCCACCCATGTGCATGTCTACTGGCAAAGGATAAGTCGTCATGCCAAAATGCATACTTTATGCTGGTTGTTTTTTATACAAGGCTACAGACATGTGAAAATGACTTTTTACTGGCAAAATAGGCACTTATCTTGCCCCTTAAAGTAGGTGCCCGGCGTGCCCCCTTATAAAACTACCCTTAATTGTCTCAGAGAGACAGTACATTTGGACAACCAGTTCTACAGTACCTTTTCAATTAGTAATCAACTCCCCCTAATAATATTCCTATCCAGGTTGCCCTGAGTATACAGCCCTAAATAAAAATAAAAACAGCAGCCCTCAACTATGGGAATCCACACTTATGTGGCAGACTCAATGGTGTAAATGCAATGCAGGGGAGGCCACACAGCAGAATGGCAAACTTGCTTTAACATATTTGCTGCGTTGCCTCTACTCTTAAGTTCCACCAGGTCTAGCGACTTTTACCTCCCAGGCTGAAGTCTTGTGGTAAGAGCCACACCGCAAGACTTCAGACTGGGAGGTAACAGCCGCTGGGCCTGGTGGAAAATTAAAAGAGCGGAGGCGGTACGGAACACATGTTAAAAAACGGACCCAGGATATCAATGCTTGACCCAATACAAGCACTGAGTTACCTGTGTCTTTTGGGGAAACTGCTAGGTACATATGACCTAGATTGGCCACAGTTGGAAACAGGATATTGGGCTTGATGGACCTTGGTCTGACCCAGTATGGCATATCTTATGTTCTTCTGTTTGCTGTCGCTGCACGGAGGGGTGGGGGAGGCGAGTGCATCAGTGACAATGGGGGACCTAGGCAAAATTTAGCTTGGGGGCCCCTCATTGGAATTTTCAGAACTGGGCAGACTCACCCTCTTATAGACAGAAAAGGTGAAACTTCTTACAGAGGCTCTCTGTAAACAGCAGGATAAATCAGACACACACATCCACACACCTTTCATCCCAGGGAGTTGATTTCTAGGCTCTGAAGTATACTGGGGGCTGTACACGAAGTCCTATGTTTGCTCACAAACGTTTTTTTAGCTCTGAGAGAGCGACGAGTGTCAACACATGAGATGACGTCACCCATTAGTGTGTCTTATTTCTCCTGTTTTCTGTGAAGAACCCACAGCTTTTCTTGTCTCATGTGGCATTTCTTAAATTTACTTTTTGTTTTCATCTTTTGCTTCCACAGCAGGGCAGACAGATCCAAAGCAAAGCCAAGGCTACTGTAGCTCCTCTACTGATGGTTCACACTCCAGCCATTCCTGCCAAGAGTTTTAGAACTTCTGCATCAGCCAAGGACACCTGCAATCTCAGCTTGTTTTCAGATGAGGATGACGAGTTTTTGAAGGGGATTTAAATAGATTTACCCACGTTGTCTAATCCAGATATAAGACTCATACATCCCTTGTTTCAGGATCAAAAAGAAAATAGCATTAGCAATTCTTCTGAGCCCTAGTTCCTGAACCAGGAGATATTTTATTATGTGGAAACCTGTCCTGCCGTCAAAATTGTGTTTAGGGAGAGTCAAACCCCCCGCACTGCATATTCTGACCACAGCCTGCAGTGTTCCAAGGTCTTTCAGGCACTGCTTATCTTAATGTTGAACCTTCAGTGCAGGGACCCTAAAGACTTGGCTTCTGTATAAACAGGTTAAGGAAAGCCTCATCTCCGGATTAGCTAAGGCTGGATAATACATGATGATTCCATGACTTGTCACAGGCCAGATATTGTTTTCCCAGCAGTGCATGCAGATCTCTGTCATGCATATTCATTGTAGATATCCTGAAAACCTGACTGGCCGGGGGTCCCAGAGGACTGGGTTGAGAACCACTGCTCTAGGAGGTTTAATAGGATTCCCCTCACCCTAACCTTCAGCAGTTCTGCTTCAGCCTCTCCCTCCTTTTAAAAAACATGAAAATGATCACATTGCTGGTTAGGCTAAAAGGAGACTAGACAAAATTGAGTTTAGCATACTTCTGAAAGTACAATTTACCTATAACTGGAAATTTTAAAAAGCATACAATCTAAATAGCACCGTTCTTTGCTTATAAGCTGGTGTGTGCCTCTTATAACGTTATTAGGTAAATTTACATTCTTTCCTAAGCAAATAGAGATTAGCCAAGGCAAGGAGTTCTCTACCCCTCCCATATCTCCAACCCCTTGCCAACTAAAGTCTTTGGAAGAAAAACAAATTTTTATATCTGCCCAGAAGCAAGGGAGGAACGTTTGCAGTCAGCAGTTTTCATCACGTTTAATTCTTCCATCCTGAGTCCAACATTTCTTTTCTCGAATGCCCTCTGGTTGTTTGGGGTTCAGGAAGGGCCAGGCACGGATATCTCTTTCACATTCACAGAACGCACGTATGATTTTGTCACAGAAATCAATTGAGGGAGGAGGAGAGGGGTTTTCTCTCCTTTGCTAGCAATTTGATTCATTTTCTTAATCATCATACCAGAGGAAAACAAAATGAATTAAATGAGGGGAGAAGTACTTCTAGCCTGCAGGCAGACAGGTTATATTCTTTTAAACAAAAATATTTGTTTAAATAATTGGATAAAGGAGGGGGATTAAACTTCCAATTTAGCTTTTTAAAAATGTATTTATTTATTATTTTTTATATACCGCGCTCTTAAAAATCAGCGCGGTTCACAGACAACAATTTGTGCAGAACAGGTACACCATTAAGCACTTACATTGAACTGGATGTAATGCAGACTATCCATAAGATGGCGGTGGGACAAACATTAATAATCTTTACAACTGCAGATGGCTTTCAGAGCAGAAGAAAATGTGGTTTAAAAAAAAAAGCTTAAAACATGTCATAACTATAAGGATACAATTGTAGGCCTTAGGGATAATTATAACAGGCTGACTAGGAAAAATGGAAAGAATGTGCCTATTTATAAAGGCCTCAGAGATACCCTGGCATAAAAAAATACAGTTTTATACATTCAACAGAGAACCAGCAGAGGCATGTAGAGAGCAAAGCTATCAGTTCTTACTCAATAGTTTCATCATTGTTCCATAGAAAAGTTCTCACATAAATTTATCCCTAAATGTTATCAAAAACATAAGCTTTTGAGCACAACATAGAAGAGCAGTCCAACTTATCTGCCGACTCCTCTGTAGCATTTATAAGAACTGAATTTTTTTATGCTGGGATATCTCGGAGGTGCATTTTCATGAATTGATCTTGGCTATTTTTGGGCATGTTTTTGTCCTACAAGTAGTTTATAAATGCAACATATGTGTTCTATGTGTCTTTATGAAGTAGGCTCTATTTTCATTCTGAGTAGTTATAGCTGCTCGGAGGCAGGCACAGCTATACACATGTGGTGTGTATGTATTTTATATAAAGGACTTTGCAAGTCTGGCCCAGCTCCATCCAAATACCTTTCCTGTGAATGCCTATGCACAGGCCGCATGAGTCTGCATATTCTTGCCGGCACACATGTATATGTTTGCAGATGCAATCCTGCAGCTTTCTAAGAGCCACATCCCTGGCTGTCAGCATTGAGTATATCTTTCCATCATTCTCCTCTTATGATATAACCCTTTCCTACCCCCTCCCCTCCAACCTTTTCTTTCCTTTATGCCTTCTAACCTTATGCCCTTCACTCTGCCCTCCTTCCTTCTCTGTCTATTCAGCTCCCTCACCTCCCCCAGCCTGTGACCTGATTTCCCTAAGCAATCTGACAGGTTCCTTTCTCTGCATGTTACACAGGGAAAATGCTATATAAAACTACACACGTGCACTCACCCCCTCCCCTCCCATGCGTCATGAATCATCATCTTCGCTTCCTATTCTGTCTCTCCATACCCCACAGTCCTAAAGTATGGTTTCCCCTGCCTTCTTGAGCATAATGTTCATGTTATAACTGTTTCATTTTCCTTGCTGTTGCACATTTGCTGTTGTTTTCCAGTTAAGGTTTTATGAAAAGTATGTTTGTTTTTATGAAAACTTTCCTTATTTACTGAAGTGCGCCATTCTCTGCTTTTAGTGACTTCTTGTTTGTCTTTGCTGGAAATAAATGGACTTGGAGGAACCATCATAATATTCTACAATACAGCAAATATAAGCATAACATCCTACAGCAATTGCACAAATAACTTAACTTATAGCTTGTGATTCTTTCTCTGCCCAATGGGAAATCAAATTGTAAGAGTTCCATCATGCTTACCCATTCTCATTTTTGTGTTCGCCTCCCCCTCCAACCTCAAACCTCACATGATGCTTTCCAAATGCACATTACCATTGGAGTGGGCAGGAGAGACAGATTAAAGTTGCTTCCAGTGAATCCAGAGGAGCTAAGAGGAACAATCTTTCAAAAGGTTTTCTAGAGGGTATTTTGACCAGATCTTAATAGTGTCTGGGCATCATTATAAGGATATGTCTGTGATGGTTTAGTTCTCTAGTGAAGTCTTCTGTCTTCTGGTAATCTTAGTAGGACTGCAACAAGAAGATATATCCTAATAGCAAGTTGCAGAATTAGCTTCAGATATCACAAAGACACCGATGTACTAATAGGCATTAGTATGTATGTACTAAGTTTGCATTGCTTATAACACTAGCATTAACATTACTTTCACATTAATGCTAGTGTATAAGCAAAAACAAAGGCACAGACTACAATACTACAGAAGACAGACAAACTAAAGAGCAAAACTTAATGAATACATTTATTAAAACAAAAATATATTCATAACATCTAAATTGTACAAGAAACAAACACAAACCCACCAGGGGTACATAAAAATTACTGATCAACACATATACATATCCATGCTAGAATCTTAAAAATGGAAATAAAAAACCCATATACATCAAAACATAAATACTTGGCTTCTTTACAAGATATTCATGATATTCAAAACATATATACAGTATATATAAAAGACTGTCTACCAAATGGTGAAATCCTTAGGCTCAGGATAAGGCTGATGTTAGACATGCAGGGACCCAGGGAAGAAACTAGTGAGGGGGGTTCCAAAACTCACCCGCAGGCTATGGTTAGAGCACTGGCTTGGGAACCAAGAGCAGGGTTCATTTCCCACTAGCACTCCTTGTGGCCTTGGGCAAGTCACTTCACCCTCTACTACCACAGAAAAATCCAAGTTATCAATGTCCCTGTTTAATGTACATTACCAAGTTTAAGTTACAATGTAAATCACTTTGATAAAGTGGTATAAATGATAAAGTGGTATAAAAAACCTGTTAAATAAATACATATCTTCTTCAACCCTAGGTAAACTTGGGGGCCCCGTGTGGCATGGAGACCCAGGGTAATTGTCCTATTTGCCACCCACTATTGTTGGCCCTGGCTCAGGGTGACAAAGCACCTATGACAAAAATAGCAATAATATGAAACATTAGCCAAAAAATACCTAGTACCATAAAACACAGCAGAGTAATTCCACCCAAATGAGCTCATATAGAAGAGAAACTACTATGCACTCAAAAATGAACAGAGAAACTTAAAAAACATATAATACAAGAATAAAAAGGTAATTGTAAATTGAGTCAAAATGAAGATAAAAGGCATAAAGTACCTGTAAAGGATAGTGGAGAGGAGGAGTAGCCTAGTGGTTAGAGCAACTGCCTAGTACCCAGAAGATCAAGAGTTGGATTCCCACTAGCACACCTTGTGACCTTGGGCAAGTCACTTTACCCTCCATTGCCTCGGAAGAAAAGGCCTGGTAATCTACTTCCGGTGATACATTGTCAAGAAAACCCAGAGGCAACTAGATTGCCAGGGGTCAGTACTGACTTGACAGCACAAAACAAAAAAAGATAGTGTAGTAAGTGCTTAAAACAAAGACAGTCTGAATGAACAGTTATCGTGTTTACTGACCAGATTCAGAAAATTATAGCAGCTTTGAATAATTCTTCAAGTCCATTGAACCTCTGTGTGAGGGGTTTCACTAAAAGAAGGCACCATCACCACTGATCTTACTAATGAACCAAAGAGGTTATGGTGTTTCTTTCACTGGTTAGAGTGAAAAGCTGGAACAGAGCCAGTGCTGCTTGCTGGGGGGCTGAAACAAACCCTGCAGGCACTTGCTGGAAGATCTGGAGTGGATTCATCTGAACTGCGCAATAGGAGTACACAGGAAGCTGATTGGCTCACTGTGCATGCACCAGCAGTGACTGGCTTAACCTCCACGGGCTGCTAGTAATTATGAGATGCCTCCCCATGGGGCAGGAGGACAGAGGGGCAAAAATGTGTAGTGGGCGTGCGTCTGCGACAAAAGCCCTATGGTTGATTTCAGAAGCAAGGAATACAGAAGTGAAAAGCAGACACATGAGGAATATCTTTAGCTATTGCAGAACTGGCATACAGAGTTTATGCAAGAAAGTCAAAAGGCCAGAGCAAAAATCCCTCCTGTCCAGACAGCCAAAGGTAACCTGCCTAGATTATATCCACTGACTAAGAAATGTTTTCAATCCTAAAAGCGATTTTGTGTGGAATTTGCGGATTACAACAAACCACAGCAGTGCTGTGGAAAAGTCAACCAGGACAGGACATAAAGCCCTTTCCATCTAAGCAGTGCTCTGTGAGGTTTTGTAGAAGTGTTGGATAGGAGAATGGCATGGTGGGAAAGAAAAATTCCCTACCCAAAGCTGACGTTTTCAGCCAGTCACCTAAAGTGCTTGTTGGCCATTATAGTTGAGAAACTAAAAGCAAGTATTTCATCAATGACTGCTGACCACAGTGGACACGCTGCTGTATTTGCTTTTTCTCTGGATCGTTTCATCCATTTTAGCTGCAGATTTATCTGGGATTTTTGTGAGATCAGGACCGACCTGTTCATTGTGTGAGAATGTTGTTTGCGGAAGGAGCGGGAATCCGTAGGAACATGAACACGAGCCGCTGCAAGACTTGAGCACGCCGAGCTGGTAAGTACACCAACCCTTTCACTGTGTCGAAAAGAACACCCAAGGTATTCGAGGGACTGAGTCGGCACCAAATGACTTTTCTTTGCATTGACCACCCAGCCGAGAGACTGCAGCAGAGTCACGACCCTTTCCGTAGCCTGTAAGCTCTCCTGCTTGGACTTCGCATGAAACAACCAGTTGTCTAGATAAGGGTGGACTAAAATGCCGTCCTTTCGCAACACCGCCGCTACGACCACCATGATTTTGGTGAAGGTACGCGGAGCAGTAGCCAACCCGAACGGCAATGCCTGAAACTGGAAGTGTCCCCACGGTAGCGCGAACCGTAGAAATCGCTGATGAACCGCCCTGATCAGAATGTGCAGATAGGCCTCGGAGAGATCCAGGGAGGTTAAAAACTCCCCTTGGCGCACCGCCACGATGACGGATCTCAATGTCGCCATCCGGAAATGTGGCACTCGGAGACAACGATTGACGCCCTTGAGGTCCAGAATGGGACGAAGCGATCCGTCCTCCTTTGGCACCATGAAATAAATGGAATAGCGACCCATTCCACGCTCGGAAGCTGGAATGGGAACCACCGCTCCTAAGGCTAAGAGACGATCCAACGTCAGCTGAATAGCTTGTTCTTTGTGCCGCCCTTTGCTCGGGGATAGGATGAAGGAATCCCGAAGGGGGGAAGCGAACTCCAACGCATAACCCTCTCGGATTACCTCCAGCACCCACTGATCGGACGTTATTTGGGCCCAGAAAGGAAGGAAGTCCCGAATACGACCCCCGATAACTTGACTTCCCTCCGGGGCCCGCCTCGCTTCATTGCGGCCTGCGAGCAAAGGAAGAGGAAGATGAGGAGGCCACAGCTGTAAACCTTCACCCGCTCCTCGAAATCCCCGAAACCCCTGGGCTCGAGACCCAAACCTGCCTCGCTGGGAATCCCAAAGGCGGGAGGAACGAAATCTCCGAACGCCCCGAAAGGAACCCCGCGAGGTCGGCAAACTCCTGCTGAGCCTAGACTTATCCTCCGGCAGCCTACCGCCTTTAGACTCACCTAGATCTTTCACCAACATATCCAAATCCTCTCCAAACAACAACTTTCCCTTAAAAGGAAGTTTACTGAGACGCGACTTAGAAGACCCATCCGCCGCCCAATTCCGCAGCCAAATGGATCTCCTTGCCGCTATCAAAGAGCCCATACTATTTGCCAATGTTCTAATCAAATCATAATGGACATCCGCTAGATAAGCGGAGCCCGACTCCAACCAGGTCGCCTCCAACATCATCTGCTTGTCTAGGTTGCTGTTTTGCTGTAAACGCTGAGCCCATCTCAAGCATGCTCTAGCTACCCAAGCCCCGCAAATCGAGGCCTGTAAAGACCGTATTGGCATCAAAGGCCTGTTTTAACAACCCGTCTACTTTCTGGTCTTGAGAGTCCTTCAACGCCGCACTCCCCTCAACAGGAATCGTCATCTTCTTGGTTACTGCAGACACCACCGCGTCGACTCGTGGCGATTTAAACTTGTCCTTGTCAGCTAGCGGATATAAGCGGTTCAACGAACGAACGCCCTTCAGACCTGACTCCGGTTGATCCCACTCAGATTGAATCATCTGATCCACCACTCGGTGCACCGGAAAAACCACCTGAGACTCCCGCACCGCTTGAATGAGGGGATCTTCCAGTCCGCCGTCGTCATCCGGAGGCGTCAACACTAGATTGAGCGCTTGAAGGGATTCTGTAATCAAGGGAAGCAACTCCTCCCTACGAAAAACTCGAATGATCCGTGCCTGATCCTCGGGCTCCGGGATCTCTCCTTCCTCTAGTTCCTCCTCAAAATCCTCAGGGTCCTTGACCACTGCGGGCTCCTGGCCCTCCAAGTCCTCGTGCTCCATCGCGGAGAGCCTACAACGCTTAGACGGATGCGGGATATCTCTCCTGCCATCCTCCTCTGCTCGGGAGGGAATGGACGCCAGTGGAGGCACAGCCGTTGGTAACTTGCCTAAGTGACCCAAGCGAAATGCTTCATGCATAATAAGGACAAAATCTGGTGAAAAGTTCATTAAAGAAGATTCCGTTGCCCCCTCTGACACAGGTCCCACCTGCCCCCCAGGCCCCACAGGAGACTTGGGAGCAAGAGGGCTTGGAGCCGGCTCTCTATCAGTCTGTGTGGTAGGACTAACAGGACCTGGCATAGCCTTACCTTCCATCTGCTGTTCTATGTCCGAGGAGACTGCTGCACAGCCCTTGCAGATCCCGGACTCAGTCACAGACCCTCTGCGTGCACCGTACACCAAACACTGCGGCCTTGCAGACATGGCAGAAAGTATCAAACTGGCTATCCACCTATCAAAAGAAAAACAAGCATTAAATTCCTTTTCGTGATTAAGGGTGTTTTTTTTTTTTTTAAATCAAATGCCAAGATCGAGCATCAGAAAAAATAACGCCAGCCCGGGACCTCCCAAAATCTGAGGGATCTCAGTGGCAGGCAGTGCAGTGTGCGCGGGAAATAAGGGAGAAGAGAAAACAAAAAATATTAGAAAACAAGAAACAGCGCTTTAAAATGGCCGCCGCTACTGGCGGCTGAGGGAAAATAATGGCGGGAAACCCCAGGAAAGCCCCGCATGAAAATGGCCCGCTAAAGACACGCACAAAAAACAAAAAATGCCCGCATGTCTCACCGCTGCCAAAAATAACTTACCCCGCCGACTCCAGCGCTTCCGGAGCTGGACCAGCGTTAGCAAACTGAGCCGAACACGTGCCACCGTCCTGTGCTTAAATCAGCAGCTTCCATTAACAGGGAACACGCCTGGACCATGAACAAAGCACAGCCGAAAGCTGAAACAACGACTGGGACTGTCAGCGACAGAGCTCTCCCCCGTGCTGTCTAGGGGAAGAGAGCTAGTGCTGTAGAATGCTTACAGCGCTTCTACCGGAGGCTTGGGCAGAAGGTCTGTGCAGGTTCGGCTCCTCGATCAGCTGTTCGCCGCTTTATTTTTATTTTTTAAAAGGCACAGTCACTACAATGAAAAATAAACCCCAAACTAGATATAAAGAATTTTAAGTAATGTTGCTACTGATGCCTGCAAGTGAGCCCAGTGCCAGGCTCACACGTCCTCCAGCTGCACAGAGACTGGACATACTGAGGGGCTGATGGGAGCTCCAGCAGCATACATACAGAGAGAAAGCACAGTTACTTACCTGTAACAGGTGATCTCTGGGAACAGCAGGAATTAGTCCTCACATATAGGGTACGTCGGAACCGACGGAGCCTGCGCGGGAAAGCTCCCCAGCTTCCCAGAAAGGAAAGCTTTTGGGGCCTCCCACAGCACATGCGCGCTGCCTTCCCGCCTTCCTGACCAACTCTCCTCAGTTCGAGTTTAAAGCTGAGACAATAGAGAGAGGAAAGGAAAGAGAGAGAGAGAGATACAACTCCTAGGGGAGGTGGGTGGGTTGTGAGGACTAATTCCTGCTGTTCCCAGAGATCACCTGTTACAGGTAAGTAACTGTGCTATCTCCAGGAACAAGCAGGAATGAGTCCTCACATATGGGGACTCCCTAGCTAAGATGCCGGGGAGATCCCCCTCCAAGGGTTCCTCATCTTCCTATGGATCTCAGGCATCCATTGAGGGAAGGTGGGCAGGAGTTGTTTAAGAATGGAACAGGTGTCTGAGGACAGCCTGACCAAACAAGGCATCCCGGCGGGAATCCTTGTCCAAGCAGTAATGGGCTGTAAAGGTATGAACTGAGGCCCAGGTGGCTGCTCGACAGATCTGATCGATGGATACAGAATGAAGATGAGCCATAGAGGTGGCCATGGCTCTCACATTGTGAGCTGTGACATGGCCTTCCAGAGAAAGGTTCTTACTCTGGTAAGCAAAAGAAATACACTGAGCAATCCAAGTAGACAGTGTTCTTTTTGAGACTGGAAGTCCCAAATGAGAAGGATCAAAAGCAACAAAAAGCTGAGAAGACTTTCGATGTTGCTGTGTCCTGTGGAGGTAAAAGGCAAGAGCTCTTTTACAATCTAAAGTATGTAGGTTCCTCTCTGCACTGGATGCATGAGGAGCTGGAAAAAAGACAGGTAGATATACCTCTTGATTCAGATGAAAGGTTGAGACCACTTTAGGCATAAAGTGAGGATTTGTCCTAAGGACTACCTTATCATGATGGAACCTTGTATAAGGTGGATCAGCCACTAAAGCCTGCAGTTCACTGATGCGGCGAGCAGAAGTGATTGCAATAAGGAAAGTGACTTTCCAGGAAAGAAATTTCAAGGAGGTAGTGGCTAAGGGTTCAAAGGGTGGCTTCATAAGCTGACCAAGAACCACGTTTAAGTCCCATGCTACCGGAGGGGGCCGAATGGGAGGCTTAGTTAAAGTTAGGCCTCTCATAAATCTTGCAATAAGAGGATGAGAGGAAACAGGTTGTCCATTGATAGGCTTAAGAGATGATGCAATAGCACTCAAATGGACCCTTACAGAATTTGTTTTAAGACCTGCATTGGAAAGATGCAGGAGATATTCGAGTAAAGAATTCAAAGGTAGTGCTAGAGGGTTAAGACCCTTTTGAGCACACCAAATGGAAAATCTTTTCCATTTAAAAGCATAAGAACGCCTGGTGGAAGGTTTCCTAGAGGCATGGAGGATATCCTTCACTTGTTGAGAAAGATTGAAGTCTTGAAGGTCTAGGCCTTCAGTAACCAAGCTCTGAGGTGAAGGGACTTGGGGTTTGGGTGCCACAAAGTCCCCCCCTCTTGAGACAGAAGGTCTGGAGCAGCTCCCAGATCCAGGGAGGGGGCCTGGGAGAGATGCAGAAGTAGAGGGTACCACACTTGGCGTGGCCAGCGTGGAGCTATGAGGATCATAGATCCTTGATCCCTCTGGAGTTTGAACAGAGTCTTGGGAATCAAAGGAATGGGTGGAAAGGCATACAGGAAGCCCTGACCCCAATGAAGGAGGAAGGCATCCTTGACCTGAGCTTCCTGACACGGAATTCTGGAACAGAACCGGGGAAGTTTGGCATTCCACGGACTTGCAAACAGGTCTATGTCCGGGGTTCCCCATTTCTGAAAGATTCTGAGTACCTGACCCATGTGCAGGGACCATTCGTGTGGAAGCAGAACTCGACTGAGTCTGTCTGCCCAAGAGTTTTGGATTCCTGGGAGATATACTGCCAGGAGATGGATTTGATGCTCTCTGGCAAAGGCCCACAATTTTAGAGCTTCGTTGCAAAGTGACAGAGAGTCAGTCCCTCCTTGTTTGTTTATGTAGAACATGGCTACTTGATTGTCGGTATGAACAAGGACTGTCATGTTGATGAGGAGGGTATGAAAGACCTTGAGAGCAAGGAAAATTGCTCGCAGCTCCAAAAGGTTGATATGAAGGGTGGACTCCTGTAGAGACCAAGTGCCCTGAGTGGAGAGGTCTTGGAGATGAGCTCCCCAACCTGTTTGGGAGGCATCTGTTGTGAGGGTTGCTTGGGGTAACAAAGGTTGGAAGGGGGCCCCCAACAACAGATTTTGAGTGGACATCCACCATTGGAGAGACCAAAAGAGACGTTTTGAGGTTGCTATTTGGTCTGAGAGAGCTCCTGATGCTTGAGTCCACTGGGTGGACAAAGTCCATTGAGCTGCTCTCATGTGTAGGCGAGCATAAGGCACCACATGAACTGTGGATGCCATGTGGCCTAGCAGTTGAAGCATTTCTCTGGCAGTCAAGTGGCTTCTGGACTGAGTTTGAGAGGCCAAGTGCACTAGACGGTGGCAACGGGCCTGAGGAAGATAGGCCCTTGCAGTGGTGGTATCTAGCCAGGCCCCTATGAATTCTAGGGACTGAGTAGGGGTGAGTTGAGACTTTGGCAGATTTATGACAAGTCCCAGATACTGTAGTATGCGTCTGGTGTGTTCCAGGGAGGTCTGAGCCTCGGACTGAGATGGAGCTCGGATGAGCCAGTCGTCCAGGTATGGGAAGACAAATATTCCCAGAGTGCGTAGAAATGCAGCCACTATTGACATGCATTTGGTGAACACTCTTGGAGCAGAGGCTAGACCGAAGGGGAGTACTCTGTATTGGAAATGCTTTCCCTGAAACAGAAAGCGTAGGAATTTTCTGTGGGATGGATGGATGAGTATATGTGTGTACGCATCCTTTAGATCTAGAGAACAAAGCCAATCCTGACTCTGTAGGTATGGAAGGAGAGTACCTAGAGAGAGCATCTTGAATTTCTCCTTGCATAGAAATTTGTTCAATTCTCTCAGATGTAGAATGGGTCTGTGCCCCCCTGTTTTCTTGGGGATGAGAAAATAAGGGGAGTAAAACCCTGACCCTTGTTGAAGAAGAGGAACCTCTTCTATTGCCCTTTGGGCAAGAAGGGTGGTCAGCTCCTGACCCAACAGGTGCAGGAGAGATGAGGGAGAATTGAACTGTCTCACCATGGTATGGGGAGGAAGGCTGGAGAAATGTAGTTTGTAGCCCTCTCTGATGATAGAGAGGGTCCACTGTTCTGATGTGATTTGCTCCCATCTGGGAGCAAAATGAGTTAACCTTCCTGGAATGGTGAGGCGCTCTGGTTGTTGCAGAGCCAGAAAGGTTAAGTTCTCTAGAATCAAGTCAAAATTCCTGAGGGGGTTGGGACTGCTGGACTGTAGCAGCTCCTGCAGATTTTACTCTGGCCTGTTTAGATTGCTGACACTTAGGAGCAAAGCGAACTTGGGAAGATTGCTGGCCAGTATTTGTGGAAAATCTGGTCTTTTTATAGAAAGGCTTCTTAAAAGATTTTTTCTTGGCAGGGGTAGAGGTAGACTTAGAAAGTCTATCTAAAGCAGCATTCTCTGCATCCATTTGAGTGGCTTTGACTTGCCACTCCTTGCCAAACAGATTTTCACCTGTACAGGGCAGATTGCCCAACCCATCTTGTACCCAGGGTTCCAAATCAGAGGCCTGGAGCCAAGCAATTCTGCGAGCAGCTATGGCAATGCCCGAGGCTCTGCTAGCTCCCTCAAAGGAGTCAAAGGCTGCTCTGTTGGAGAACTTTGAAACATCTTGAGTATGTTTTAGCAAAAGAAGGAACTCCTCCTTTCTATCCTCTGGGATAAAGGGGAGAAAATGACATATCTTCAGTGCAATCTCTTTCAGAAACATGCCCATATAGAGGCTGTATGAATTAATTCTGGCAAGCAGCATACTAGCTTGGAAGATTTTCCTACCAAAAGCATCCAAAGTCCTACATTCTCTTCCTGGAGGGGTAGAAGAGTGTCTTTTGGTACTCTATCTTTTTCATAGCAGACTTCACCACAATAGAGTGGTGAGGGAGCTGAGATTTTTGAAAACCAGGAGAAGGAGGGACCCGATACATGGTGTCCAAACGACGAGAATGTGGAGATAGGGTGAGAGGAGCCTCCCACAAGTCCATCATGTGTTCTTGAAGAATTTCATGAATGGGTAAGGTGACTGCCTCTTTGGGAACCTTAGAGTATCCTAAAATATCTAATTTTTTTGCTCTAGGTTCCTTTTCAGAGGTTACTGAAATGGAGAGCCCTTTAGCTACTTCAATAATGAAGTCTTGAAAGGACAAATCCTCTGGAGGAGACATTCTCCTCTTTGGAGAGGAGGGCTCCTCAGGAACAGTAAGAGATACTTCAGCAGAATCATCTGAGGTATCAGAATCCTCAGAAGACTCGAAATACCGCCTATTAGCTTCCAGAGATCGATACGCGTACCGACCGGTATCGACATCGGGCGTACCTGGAACCGGATCGGTATCGAGAAAACCCCCGGAACCGGGGACCGGAACCGGCATTCTACTGGAAGTAGATGCTCTGGGTACCGGTATCGGTTGTGGTACCGGAACCGGAGTCGGAACCGATTGTTGCGGTACCGAGGGTGTTGCAGCGTTAATGAAAGCCAATATGGCCTGTTGCATGGATTGAACAGTAGTACCCATAGACGCCACGACTGCCTGGATGTCGGTACCGGTATGGGTCGGTACCCCAGAGCAGTCTAACAGGTGATCGGTCGAGGCCGTGCCATCAATGTCAACCTGTAACCCCATAGGAGGAGCTTTGGAAGCCGGAGCTTCCCGCCGGGGTTGTTTGGCTGGGGCAGGGTCCTCAGGGTCAAACCCAAGGGCCTCTCGCTGCTTAGAGGGAGATTTGCCCTTTGAGGACCTGCCTGAAGGATGTTTGGTTACCTGAGATCCATCAGGAGAGGAAGACCTGGAGGATGTTGATGCTGGAGTATTTGTAGAAAACAGCATATGAAACTTGGCTGCTCGGTTCTGTAAGCCACGTTTGGACATCAGAGAGCAGGATGGACAATCCGGAATGGAATGGTCAGGCCCCAAACATTTAAGACACCATTCATGGGTATCTGTGACTGAAATAGTACCGCTACACTTGGTGCATTTTTTAAAACCAGAGGCTGGTTTCTCCATGAGGGAGAATTTGTGAAGGCCTAGAGGCCTCACAGAACAAACACACCAAGTGGGGAAAAATAAGATTTTTATTTTTTTTTAAAGAAATAAAGGAAAAAAGACCGGCGGTACCGGTCCGGAATCGGGGAAGGCAGACACGCGGCCAAAGAAACAAATTAAAATAACAACTTCTTCAGCGGTGACAGGAACACGACCTGCTGGCTCCGCGGAAAAAGAAGAACTGAGGAGAGTTGGTCAGGAAGGCGGGAAGGCAGCGCGCATGCGCTGTGGGAGGCCCCAAAAGCTTTCCTTTCTGGGAAGCTGGGGAGCTTTCCCACGCAGGCTCCATCGGTTCCGACGTACCCTATATGTGAGGACTCATTCCTGCTTGTTCCTGGAGATAAAGATGCTCATTGGTCCAGTCTCCATGCTGCTGGAGGAGATGCACAACCCGGATGTGGAGGACTAAACTGGATAGCCGCTCAGGAAACTATGGTTACAATGTGCAAGGTTACACATTAGGAATCACCACTCAGGAAAAGGATCTGGGTATCATCGTCGCTAATACATTGAAACTCTCAGCCCAGTGTGCAGCTGCAGCCAAGAAAGCAAATAGAATGCTAGAAATCATAAAGAAAGGATGGACAATAAAACCAAATATATTATAATGCCTCTGTATCATTCCATGGTACAGATTTTATGGACTTCTATCATATCTCCCCCTCAGTGGCCTCTTCTCGAAGCTGAGGAGCTGTAACTTCATTAGCCTTTCCTCACAGGATCATTTCATCCCCTTAATCATTTTGTTTGCCCTTCTCTGTACCTTTTCTAATCCCATTATATATTTTTCAAAATGCGGCAACCAGAATTGCTCACATGCTCAAAATGCAGTCACACCATTCAACAATACAGAGGCTTTATGCTCCATTTTATTCTCTATTCCATTCCTAGCATTCTGTTTGCTCTTTTGGTTACTGCTGCACGCTGAGCGAAAGATTCCATGACGACACCTAGATTCTTTTTTTGAGTGGCGACTCCTAACATCATGTAGTAGCTATAATTTGGGTTATTCTTCCTCTATATGTATCACTTTACACTTGTCCACTTTAAATTTTATCTGCCATTTGGCAGTCCAGTCTTCTATGGTCCTCCTGCAATTTCTCATGATCCACAAGCAATTTAATAACTTTGAATAATTTTGTGTCATCTGCAAATTTGATCTCTTCACTTGTTGCATCCATTTTCAATTCATTTATGAATATGATAAAAAGTGCCAGTCCAAGTACAGATCCCTGCAGTTTTCCAGTATTAATCTTCCACTATTGAGAAAATTGGTCATTTAACCTTACTCTTTGTTTTCTATCTTTTAACCAATTCCCAGTCTGTAACAAGACATTTCTTTTTACCTCATGGCTTTTTAATTTCCTCAAGAGTCTCTCATGAGGGACTTTGTCAAAACCTTTCCCAAAAATCCAGAGAACACTATATCAACTGGTTCCCCTTTATCAACATGATTATTCACATCTTTAAACAATTTTTGCAGATTGATGGGGCATGGACTTCCCTTTTTAAAACAATGGCATTACATTGGCCACCCTCCAATCTTCAGGTAGTTGATTAATTTAATGAAAGGTTACATTTTACTAATAGTAGATCTGCAATTTCATTTTTGAGTTTTCAGTGCTCTGGGGTATATATCATCCAGTTCACATGTGTATTGAAAGAACACAAAACTGAAATTGCAGATCTACGACTAGAAATATATAGTCTATCATTAAAATATTCTACAATACCTGAAGATTGGAGGGTGGCCAATGCCAACTTTTAAAGAGGGCTCTCTAAGGTGATACAGAAAGCTACAGACCAGTGAGGCAGACACCTAGTACTAGGCAAAATGGTAGAAGAACAAAATTACCGAACACAGAGAGACATGGTTTAATGCCACAGAATCAACATGGATTTAGCCAAGGGAAGTCTTGCCTCACTAGTCTGATACATTTTTTGAAGGACTGAGTAAACATGTGGATAAAGGGGAGCTAGTTGATACAGTATCTGGATTTTCAATCCTGCAATATTCTAGTGCCACACAAAATGATGAAATATCTGGAGATATTTAGTCTGTACCATTCTTCATGCAAAAAAAAAAGATATACTGGTTAATTTAGGACTAAAAGTCCCCTAAACCTGGCCCTCAAACCAGTCTTCTAGGGTTACCTGGCCAGTCTGATTTTTAGGATGTCCACAATGAGACAACACACAATGGACTAGGGACAAGCCAGACACCACTTAAATGTCTTCACCTACTCGAGCTGGATCTACACTCTGCAGATGGTATAGATACCTTTTCTGCTAGACCTGCTTTACTCATCAGAATCTGCCACACACCATGCAAGCCATTTTTCAAAAATGCTATTGGCTGTGATATAGAAGATTGGGTGCTGTATAAACTCAATTATTTTTAACTTAGGTGCTTATATATTACTAGTGGAGTGGAGGAGTAAAGAGAGCGTTTGATTCCCACTAGCATTCCTTGTGGCCTTGTGCAAGTCACTTAACCCTCTATTGCCTCAGATCTACTTCCAGTCACAGGGCCAAGAAAACCCAGGAGCTGCTGGGTCACAAGGAATCAGCATTGACTTGAAGGCGCACATTGACATTACTAGCGGTACAAGCTTGTCACAAATGAAAAGCAGTATCAGGATCGCTGGATTTAACAAAGATTTGGACAGATTCCTGATGGAAAAATCTATAAACCATTAAAATAGACTGGGAGAAAAGTACTGCTTTCCCCTTGGGATAAACAACTACTTTTGAGTATGCCAAGCACTTGTGACCTGGACTGGTTACTGTTGGAAAGAAGATTCTGGGCTTGATGGATCTTTAGTCTGACCCAGTTTGGCGGTTCTAATATTCTTCTTATGTGTTTCCATTCCAATGTGCTCTGAAGCTTGGATTATTCCCCTATCCTGCTAATGCAGATCTGGTTGTCTACTGGCCCCTGAGGGCTACTCCAACAGCACATCATTGTCCTTCCAGCTTCCAAGCATAATTCTTCCTGTACAAGCTGGCCTTCCCGAGTTCCACCTGCCAGTTCCCTTACTATTACCTGCTTTCAAGCATGGTGCTGTGCATTCGGCAGGCTGCTCCCATGGGCCTCCCCTCACTAGATCCCATACAGTTGTTAACTGAGGTGGGTAGACTGCACATAGGGCTGTGCTGTTTGCCTACATGTGAACAAATGGGGCTCTGCAACAAAGAAACAAGATGTTTGCAAACCCAACTGCCTATTATATATACAGTGATACTTTTCTGAGCTTAATTGGTTCTAAAACGGTGAAAAGTCTACCTCTTTTAAAAATAGTCTAATCATTAATAAAGGAAAAACAAACCAGTCAAAAAAAGAGAAACTACTGGAGGACATGATCCCATTGACAGAGGAAGTGATAATTTTTGGTCTTATTTTTAGAACAGCTGGAATGAACAGACTTGAAAACAAGGAATTGAAAACGTGTTTAACATTGTCATAGTGCTGCTTCCCCATTTTGTTCAAATATCAGTTCATGTTTATCTCTTACAACAAGACAACTACAGCAAGCCCTTTATCAGGAAAGATTTTCTATCCTACACATAAAGAAAAGAAACCAGACACTTGTCACTTAAACATAAAATGTATCTACTAAATTCAAATTCCAATATTTTGGGCCTTAATAGGATCCTTCATTGGTGATATCTTACAATTAAGAGTGCAAATTATATAACTAGGGGAATGATGAACAACTGCACAATGCAGCCTTTGTGTAGAAGTCCCTTCCCAGGCAGACTTCTACGTTTGCTTCTGTGAATAATTCTGAGGAGCAAAGAACCAGCAGAGTCGGCCTGCATAGACTGGAAGAGTAAAGTAGTATCACTGTAAGCCACAGGGGCTAAAAGACACAGAAGGCTGCAATGGCAGCAGTTGGTAGGATGAAGGTAGGAGCAGCATGGGTGGAGTTTGCCTCAGATGAAGAGCTAAAGAGCAAGAGAAAAGGGGGGAGAAAGAGGGAGAGAAAGAGAGATATAGCTGGATTATGTAACAGATGGGTGGGAGAGGGAGTCATTAAGCCTGGAATGAGGCAGATGGTGAGGGAGATCAAATCGGAGGAGCAGTCAGGTTAGATGAAGAAAGTGTAGATCTCCAGGAACAAGCAGGAATGTAGTCTTCACATATGGGTATCGTCGGTACCGACGGAGCCTGCAGGGAATGCTCCCCAGCATCCAATTAGAAAGCTTTTGGAAGCATCCCACAGCGCCTGGGTGCTGCCTTCCCGCCTTTCCCAACTACCTCTCTCCAGTTCTTCATTTTCTGTGGAGCCAGCAGGTCGTTGTTCCTGTCCCCGCAGAAAGATTTCCTTATTCTCCTCCTTTATTGTGGTCGCGTCTGCCTTCCTCAACACTATACCGGTACTGCCGGTTCTTCTTTTCTTTCTTTTAAAAAAAAAAAAAAATATATATATATATACTAATTTTTTCCGAACTTTGTCTTCCAGATGCACGCACCATTTTGGGCCTTAGGCCCAAAATTTCCTCCATCATAGAAAAACCCGCTTCGGGTTTCAAAAAGTGCACCAAGTGTGGCGGTACCATCTCCGTCACCGACACCCATGAGTGGTGTCTTAAATGTTTAGGTCCTGACCACTCCATCTCCGAGTGTATGGCTTGTGCCATGATGTCCAAAAGGGGTCGACAAAACCGAGCTGCTAAGCTCAGTGCCCTTTTTCCCTCCGATGCAGCTTCTGTGGCATCGACGTCTTCCAGGGCTTCGTCTTCCTCCCATGGATCTCATGTTGAGATTGTGGGAGACACCACTTACCACCTTCTCCTGACTCTCGCAGACTGCATGCCATGTATCGAGTCCCTCCTTGTCCTGGTTTCCAGAAAAAGCTTCCCCACCACTCTATTGTAGTGGAATCAGCTATGAGAAGGATCAGGAGTGCAAAGAGGCATGCCTCTAATCCTCCAGGACGTGAGTGTAGAACTTTGGATGCCTTTGGACGTCGTACTTTCCAGGCTTCCGTGCTTTCTGCCAGGATCAGTTCCTATATTTTATATATGGGAACGTTCCTTAAAGAAGTCACAGGAGACTTGGAGATTATAAGCCCTCTCCTTCCTGAAGACAAGAGGCAGGATTTTCTCACACTGGTTAAACATGCGCAGGATGTTTCTAAGTTTGTCAATCGTGCAGCTTTTGACTGTTTTGAGTGCATAAGCAGAACCTCTGCCATTGCCATAGGTGCAAGTAGAATTGCCTGGTTCCAGGCATCCAATTTGGAGCTCTGGGTGCAGGACAAACTGGGCAATATCCCTTGTACAGGTGAGAATTTATTTGGCAAAAATTGGCAAGAGAAAGCCAATGAGTTGGATGCTGACAACTCCACTTTGGATAGGTTATCCAAAGCCACAGCTGATCCTGCAAGAAAGAAATCTTTCAAGAAACCACTCTTCTCAAAAAAGAAGAGGTCTTATCCCTCTTATTCCCAGCAGGGACGTTCTGCAGGTCAGCCTGCCTGGAAGAGTCAGCAACCACCTAAACAAAGGAAAGCAAAGACTGCTAAGCCTTAACCGTCTCAGCCTCCTCAAGGCCTTTGACTTTCATCTAGAGAACTTAGCCTTCCTGGCCCTCAATGGACCAGAGCCTTCCACCATTCCAGGAAGGTTGTGTCACTTTGCCCCCAGATGGGGGCAAATAACAGCAGAACATTGGACACTCTCCATTATAAAAGAGGGGAACAAGCTTCACTTTCTGTGCATGCCCCCTCCTACAATGGTAAGACAGTTCAAGTCTCAGACCTCTCTCATCAACCTGTTAGATTTTTATTTATTTACAATCTCTTATATACCACGCTATTCTGCATCAGTGCGGTTTACATTGAACAAACTGAAATTACATTGAACAGGGCATTATAACTTGGAGATAACTAATTTACAGGGAACATGGGCTATGGAGGGTTAAGTGGCTTGCCCAAGACCACAAGGAGCACCTGTGGGACTAGAAACCCCAGTCCTTCCGGCCCAAGGTTGCTGTCTTCTAGTGGGATTTGAACCCCCGACCTTCCGGCCTGAAGTACCTTGCCCCAACCACAAGGCCACTCCTCCACTCCACTAGATCAAGAGGTCATTATGCTTCTTGCCCAGGGGGCAATAGAAGAAGTACCCATTCTTCAACAGGGTACAGGGTTCTACTCCCCCTATTTACTTATCCCAAAGAAAACAGGGGGACACAGACCCATTTTGGACCTCATAGAATTGAACAAATTCCTGTTCAAAGAGAAATTCAAAATGATCTCTCTGGGATCTCTGCTACCATACCTTCAGAGTCAGGTTTGGCTTTGTTCTCTAGATCTCAAGGATGCGTACACTCATGTTCTCATCCATTCAACTCACAGAAAGTCCCTTCGGTTCCTTTTTCAAGGAAAGCACTACCAATACAGGGTACTTCCTTTTGGCCTGGCCTCAGCACCAAGGGTGTTCATGAAATGCATGGCTGTGGTAGCAGCATTTCTACGCACTCTAGGAATATTCGTCTTCCCTTACTTAGACGACTGGCTCATTCGAGCCCCATCAGAGTCAGAGGCCAGGACTTCTCTATCTTGCACAATGCGTATCCTTCAATATTTGGGTCTGGTCATAAACATCCCAAAATCCAGTCTCATTAGTTCATAGGAGCTTTGCTGGATACCAGAAAAGCAAGGGCCTATCTCCCCCAGGCCCGTTGCCTTCGCATGGTGCAGTTAGCTTCTCAAGCAGTGCTAAAGCCTCATCTCACTGCTCGAGAAATGTTACAACTACTAGGCCACATGACATGTACCGTGCATGTGGTTCCTTATGCTCGCCTCCACATGAGAGCAGCCCAGTGGACTTTATCCACTCAATGGACCCAGGCATCAGGGTGCCTGTCAGCCAAAATAGCAAACAAAAGTCGCCTTATTTTGTCCCTCCAATGGCGGCAGTCCACTCAAAACCTCTTGCTGGGGTCCCCATTTCAACAGCCCTTACCCCAGGCAACTATCACAACAGATGCTTCTCCAGTGGGTTGGGGAGCTCATCTCCAAGACCTCTCCACCCAAGGCACTTGGACGGACGCATCTACACATCAATCTCTTGGAGCTCAGAGCAATCTTCCTTGCTCTACGAGTGTTCCACACCTTGCTCAGCTACAAGACAGTCCTCATCCATACGGACAATCAAGTAGCCAGGTTCTACAAGAACAAGCAGGGAGGAACAGGCTCTCTGTCGCTTTGCAATGAAGCTTTGCGACTATGGGCCCTCGCCAGAGAGCATCAGATTCATCTCCTGGCAGTGTATCTTCCAGGTATCCAAAACTCTTGGGCAGACAGACTCAGTCGAATTCTGCTTCCACACGAATGATCTCTACATGCAGACCAGGTGGCCAAGATTTTTCAAATTTAGGGAACCCCGGACATAGACCTCTTTGCAAGTCCGTTGAATGCCAAACGTCCCCGGTTTTGTTCCAGAACTCTGGCTCAGGGCTCTCAGGCCAAGGATGCTTTCCTCCTTCATTGGGGTCAAGACTTCCTGTATGCCTTTCCACCCATTCCCCTGATCCCCAAAACCCTCTTCAAGCTTCAGAGAGACAGAGGCTATATGATTCTCATTGCTCCACATTGGCCACGGCAAGTGTGGTACCCTCTGCTTCTACATCTCTCTCAAGCTCCCTCTCTGGAGTTAGGCTCTGCTCCAGATCTCCTGTCTCAGGAGGGCGGAATGTTATGGCATACCAATCCCCAGTCTCTGCATTTCAGGGCTTGGTTGCTGAAGGCCTAGATCTTCAAGATCTTAACCTCCCTCAGAAAGTAAAGGATATCCTTTATGCTTCCAGGAAGCCTTCCACAAGATGCTCTTATGCTTTCAAGTGGAAAAGGTTTACCATATGGTGTTCGCAGAAGGGTTTTAACCCCTTTGCGATACCTCTGGAATCATTACTGGAGTATCTCCTTCATTTATCCAATGCAGGACTTAAGACTAACTTAGTAAGAGTCCATTTGAGTGCTATTGCAGCTTCTTTCAAGCCTCTAAGTGGACAACCCATTTCCTCCCATCCTCTTATAGCATGATTTATGAGAGGCCTTCTTCTAACTAAGCCTCCCATTAGGCCACCACCGGTGGCATGGGACTTAAAATCTGGTTCTTGGTCAGCTCATGAAGCCACCTTTAGCCTTTTACTTACAAAGAACACAGTAACATAGAAAGTCCTCTCAACTCTTTGTTGCTTTTGATCCTTCTCATTTGGGACTTCCAGTCTCCAAGAGAACACTGACCAACTGGATTTCTCAGTGCATTTCCTTTACCTATCAGAGTAAAAATCTTCCTCTAGAGGGCCATGTCACAGCTCACAATGTGAGAGCCATGGCAGCTTCAATGGCTCATCTGCACTCTGTGTCTACCGACGACATCTGTCGAGCAGCCACTTGGGCCTCGGTTCATACCTTCACAGCCCATTACTGCTTGGACAAGGACTCCCGTCGGGATGCCTTGTTTGGTCAGGGTGTTCTCCAACACCTGTTCCATACCTAATCAACTCCTACCCACCATCCCTGGTTGGATGCCAGAGATCCATGGGGGAAGTGGAGCCCTTTCACAGGGACACACAACTTCCCTGGCATCTAAAGCTAGGGAGTCCCCATATGTGAAGACTACATTCCTGCTTGTTCCTGGAGATAGCATAGTTACTCACCTGTAACAGGTGATCTCCGGGAACAGCAGAAATTTAGTCTTCACAACCAACCCACCTCCCCTAGGAGTTGTATCTCTCTAGCTCTTTCTCTTTCCCTCTCTCTCTCTCTTTGTCTCAACTTTAAACTCAACTGGAGAGAGGCAGTTGGGAAAGGCGGGAAGGCAGCACGCAGGTGCTGTGGGATGCTTCCAAAAGCTTTTTAATTGGACGATGGGGAGCGTTCCCGCGCAGGCTCCATCGGTACAGACGATACCCATATGTGAAGACTAAATTCCTGCTGTTCCCAGAGATCACCTGTTACAGGTGAGTAACTATGCTTTACTCACCTATAACAGGTGATCTCCAGGAACAGCAGGAATTTAGTCTTCACATATGGGTATCATCGGTACTGACGGAGCCCATGCGGGAACGCTCCCCAGCGTCCAATAGGAATGTTTTTGGGAGCACTCCACAGTGCATGTGTGCTGCCTTCCTACCTCTGTACCTCTCTCACTTCAGTTATTTATTTATTTATTTATTTATTTAACATTTTCTTCTATACCGCGCTATTAAAATCAGCGCGGTGTACATCGAACAAGAATACTGCAATGTATACAAATAACATTGAGTTTACAAATAACAGGGAATTGAACATGGGGGAGTTGAGTTTATAGCTGAGAGCAAAGGAGAGAAGTAGAGAGAGAGAGATAGAGACAACTCCTAGGGGAGGTGGGCGGGTTGTGAAGACTAAATTCCTGCTGTTCCCGGAGATCACCTGTTACAGGTGAGTAACTATGCTATCTCCAGGAACAAGCAGGAATGTAGTCTTCACATATGGGGACTCCCCAGCTGAAAGATGCCAAGGGGTGACTCCAGCTAACTGCGAACCCAGGTGAGATGGGTCATGCTTCCTCCTATGGACCTTAGGCATCCAAACTGTGGATGGTGGATAGGAGTTGTTTTAAGTATGGAAGAGATGTTGTAGAACAGTCTGGCCAAACGAGGCATCCCGACGGGAGTCCTTGTCTAAGCAATAGTGGGCTGTGAAGGTATGTACCGAAGTCCAAGAGGCTGCTTTGCAGATGTCATCAATAGAGACAGAATGAAGGTTAGCCGTTGAGGCTGCCATTGCTCTCTCATTGTGAGCCGTGACATGGCCTTCGAGAGAAAGTCCCTTTCTCTGATAGGTATAGGATATGCAATCTGCAATCCAATTTGACAGAGTTCTTTTAGAAACTGACTAGAGTCAAAAGACACAAAAAGCTGAGAAGATTTTCTATGTGGCTTAGTTCTTTGGAGATAAAAAGCCAAGGCTCTTTTACAATCCAATGTATAAAGATTCCTTTCCGCACTGAAGGCATGAGGCCTAGGGAAGGATATAGGAAGATAAACTGGCTGGTTTAAATGAAAAGGCGAAACCGCCTTTGGCAGAAAGTGAGGATGAATCCTGAGGACTACTTTATCATGGTGAAACCTTGTATAAGGAGGGTCAGCTACTAACGCCTGTAGTTCACTAATGCGTCTTGCAGAAGTGATGGCATTTAGGAAAATAATTTTCCATGAAAGAAATTTATGTCTGAAGTGGCTAAAGGTTCAAAGGGCGGTTTCATAAGCTGACCAAGAACAAGATTTAGATCCCACACCACCGGTGGTGGTTTAATGGGAGGTTTTGTTAAAAGTAGGCCTCTCATAAATCTTGATGTAAGTGGATGAGAAGAAATAGGTTGTCCATCGAAAGGTTTATGAAAAGCAGCAATAGCACTAAGATGGACCCTAACTGAATTTGTCTTCAGACCAGAAGTTGATAATTGTAGAAGATACTCTAGTAGCAACTCTACAGGTAGTAAAAGCGGGTTAAGTCCCTTTTGTGAACACCAGATAGAGAACCTTTTCCACTTGAAAGCATAGGAGCGTCTTGTGGAGGGTTTTCTGGAAGCCAGGAGGATATCCTTTACTTGTTGAGAAAGGTTAACATCCTGGAATTCTAGGCTTTCAGTAAGCAGGCCCCGAGATGTAGGGACTGGGGATTGGGATGCAGTAAAGATCCATCCTACTGCAACAGGAGATCTGGAGCATTCCCCAACTCCAGAGGAGTAGTTTGAGAGAGACGCAGAAGAGGATACCACGTTTGCCATGGCCAACATGGAGCTATGAGTATCATATGACCTCTGTCTCTCTGAAGTTTGAATAAAGTCTTGGGAATGAGGAGAATGGGTGGGAAGGCATAGAGGAAGTCCTGTCCCCAGTGGAGTAGGAAAGCATCTCTTGCCTGACAGTTTTGAGCCGGAATTCTGGAACAGAATCGGGGAAGTTTGGCATTCTGTGGACTTGCAAAGAGGTCTATATCTGGTGTTCCCCAGATTCAAAACACTCAAGCAAGCTGGTATGAGTGGAGGGACCACTCGTGTGGCAGCAGTATTCGACTGAGTTTGTCTTCCCACAAGTTTTGAATGCCTAGAAGGTATACCGCAAACAAGTGAATTTGTAACTCTCTGGCGAGAGCCCATATTCACAAAGCTTCGTTGCACAACAACAGAGAGCCTGTTCCACCTTGCTTGTTCACAAAGAACATAGCTACCTGATTGTCGGTTTGGACCAGAACTGTTTTGTTGCTGAGATGGCCCTGAAAGACTTGAATAGCATTGAAAATGGTTCTCAGCTCTAGGAGGTTTATGTGAAGGGAAACCTCCTGTGAGGTCCAAAGACCTTGAGTGGAGAGATCGTGCAAATGGGCCCCCCAACCCATCTTGGACCCCCCAACCCATCTTGGACCCATCTGTCGTCAGAGTGGTTTGGCATAGAGGCTGCTGGAAAGGAGAGCCTACAAGGAGATTTTCCAGGGATTGCCACCATTGCAGGGACGAAATCAGACGTGTGGTAGTTCTGATTTTGTCTGTTAGTCGACCCGAGGCTTGTGACCACTGAGAGGAAAGGGTCCACTGGGCTGCTCGCATGTGGAGGCGAGCATAGGGAACCACATGGACAGTGGATGCCATGTGTCCAGCAGTTGAAGCATCTCCCGAGCAGTAAGGAATATCTTCATAGATGCTTGAAATGCCAGTTGTATTATACATAGACAACGTGGCTGGGGCAGGAAAGCCCTTGACTGCTGTGTGTCTAGACAAGCCCCTATGAATTCTAGACATTGAGAGGGGGTGAGATGAGCTTTTGGGAGGTTTATGACCAGCCCCAAGTATTGAAGAATTCTTATTGCTCGAGAGCGAGCGAAGCTGGCCTCTGGAGCTCTTGATGCTCGAATAAGCCAATCGTCTAAGTAAGGGAAGACGAATATTCCCAGAGTCCTCATAAATGCTGCTACCACTGCCAAGCATTTTGTGAAGACTCTTGGAACAGAGGCTAGTCCGAAGGGAAGAACTCTGAACTGGAAGTGTCTTCCTTGGACCAGGAATCGAAGGAACTTCCTATGAGCTGAGTGGATGAGAATATGAATGTACGCATCTCTTAGATTTAGAGAACATAGCCAGTCCTGACTTTGGAGGTATGGTAAAAGTGTTCTGAGGGAGATCATTTTGAACTTTTCTTGGAACAAATATTTGTTTAATTCTCTGAGGTCTAATATAGGTCTGTGTCCCCCTGTCTTCTTTGGAATAAGAAAGTAGAGAGAGTAAAACCCTGTCCCCTGTTGGGGAATGGGTACTTCTTCGATTGCTCCTTGAGTTAAAAGTGATATAACCTCCTGCCACAAGAGGTCGGTGGCAGGGCCCTGAGAATTGAACTGTTTTATTATTGTAGGTGGGGGCAAGTTGAGAAAATGAAGCTTGTACCCCAGTTGTACAATGGACAGAGTCCAATTTTCTGATGTTATTTATTGCCATCTTTTGGCAAAAAAGCATAGTCTTCCTGGAATGGTCAAGGGTTCTGGACCTTTTAGGGGCAGAATGACTAAAGTTCTCTAGATAGAAGCCTGAGGGGGCTGGGTCTGTTGAGCCAGTTGAGCTTTTTGAGCTTGCGGCTTTCTTTGCTGTCTGTTCTGTTGTTGTCCCTTCTGGGGAACATGGAGCGGACAGAGAGTTTGATGGGTGTAAGATTGGTAAGGCTTCTTTTTCTTACTGAAAAAGGGTTTTTTGAATATTTTCTTCTTTGCTGGGTTGGCTGTAGACTTTGAAAATCTGTTTAAAGTAGTATTGTCAAATTCAAGCTGATTAGCCTTGTCCTGCCAGTCCTTGCCAAAGAGATTCTCCAGGGCAAGGAATGTTTCCCAGCTTTTCTTGCACCCATTGTTCTAAGTCTGATTTTTGAAGCCAAGCAATACAACGTGCTCCTATGGATATAGCAGAGGTTCTGCTAATACACTCAAAACAATCAAAGGTAGCACAGTTCATGAATTTTGAGACATTCTGGGCATGCTTGACCAGAATAAGGTAGTCTGCTCTTTTTTCCTCAGAAACACAAGAACTAAGGAGCTCTAAGTCTTTTGTGACTTCTTCCAGGAACATTCCCATATAAAGAATGTAGGGACTGATCCTGGCTCCTAACATGGAGGATTGAAAGCATCGACAGCCAAAGGCATCAAGAGTCCTGGATTCACGGCCTGGAGGATTAGAAGAATGTGTTTTAGCACTCTTGATCCTTCGCATGGCCGATTCCACTACCATTGAATGGTGTGGTAACTGAGTCTTTTGAAAACCAGGACAACTTGGCATAGGGAGGAGTAGCCTAGTGGTTAGGACAAGGTACTTCGGGCCGGAGGTTCAAGTCCCACCTGGGGGCAGCAATCTCAGGCCGGAGGGACTAGGATTTCTAGTCCTATAGGCACTCCTTGTGGTCTTGGGCAAGCCACTTAACCCTCCATTGCCCATGTTCCCTGTAGTATTAGCGTATGTGTGTCATATCCCCTCATGTTAAATGTATCTCCCAATTGACCGCTTTGACCCGGTGAAAAGCAGGATATAAATACAGCTAAATAAATAAATAAGTGTCAAGGCGTCGGGAATGTGAAGATATTGTTAAAGGAGTTTCCCACATTCTCAACACCAAACAAACATCATCATGAAATCACTAAACCGTCCTAGAGAACTTTTCTCAATAGTCAAAGATCTAACCAGAACCCTTCATAACAATGATGCAGATTCCTTAATCCCTAAAAATATATGCAAGCTATCTTCAAAGCAAAATCATATGCTCACATAACGTACCAAACCAACCTCCCTCACCAACCCTTAATGCAACATCTTCATCTCTTGACCCCTGCCCTACACATGGATAAAAGCGATATCTCAAGAACTAGCACCAACGCTCTGCAGAATAGTAAACCTTTCCCTCTCACAAGGAATTATGCCACCAGAGCTTAAAATCTCTTCTATAAGACCACTCCTAAAGAGCACGGCATCTGACCCAAGCTCACCATCTTCATACCGTCCAATATCCAGCATACCGCTTCTATCCAAAATAATTGAAAAGACCATTAAGTATCAGCTCCAGGACCATGTCAACTCAAGCTTCCCACTAGACCCACAGCAGCACAGATTCTGAGAATCTCACGGAGTCAAAACCTTATTCACATTCCTGATGAACACAGTCCTTAAAAGGGATTGAAAATATCAAGCATGGCTTGATACTCATTTTTATTGATATAATAGCTGCATTCAACTCAATAATACACTCCACACTCCTGGACAGTTTGTCAGAGATTGGAATAAATACCACCTCACTGACCTGGTTCCACTCCTATTTATCCGAGAGAAGGACAGAAGTGAAGATTAAGAGCAACAAATCAAGACCATTCTCGTTACATCAAGGTCTACCTCAAGGCTCAGCATTATCTGCTTTACTTTTCAACATATACATACAGCCAGTCTGCAAAATAATACAGAAACACAACATATATTACCACCTATATGCAGATGACTTTATGAAATACTCCACAATTGACACCATGAATCCATACTTCTCTACCATCTCCTCATGCTTGATAGAAATAACCGAATGGCTTGCACAGCGCAATTTAACAATTAACTACTATAAATCTGAAGCCCTTGTAACAACAACACGTATCTCATTCAACCCTCCACAAAATCTGCTAATTGGACATTGTCCAGGTCCAATCAAGAATGAAGTAAGATATCTGGGAGTACATCTAGACAAGAGGCTCAATTTCCAATCTCACATCAACAAAACCACCTCCAAAGTCTACTACAAAATGAAGATACTGCAGAACTTATGACCCATATTAGAACAGAACCACTTCCGATCTGTTTGCCAGACAATAATCACCCCGCACCTAGATTATAGCAATATGATTCTCCAGGGTCTACCCAAAAGTACAACACATATGCTGCAACTGGCACAAAACACAGCCGCTAGATTAATTATAGGAACAAAGAAACATGATCATATCACCCCCACCTTAAAAGACCTCCACTGACTACCCATCTGATCTAAAATAAAATATAAAGCCATAATGATGGCCTTCAAGATAATAAACAATCAGTCTGCTGAATGTTTAAATGAGATAATCAAAAGAGTTCCAGACACACGATCAAGGAGGAAGCTCTACCAGAACACCCTCTCAACTGCCTCCATACCGACCAGCTCCTCTCAAAGATTCCTTCACAGGGTATTCGAATATTATACCCTGTCACTATGGAACTCACTCCCCCACACCACCTAAGAGCTATTTCAGACATCACCGACTTCAGAAAATTTCTAAAAGCCTAACTTTTCATTGAACACTATGACAACATATGAAGTATGTTGTCAACTGTCCCCTCCCAACAGGATGTCGCTTCAAGCTCAGTACTGATCTACTGTAAATAGTTGAAATGTTGCAAACGGTTACATGTAAATAGTTCATTATACCATCCATGTAATACTTGTTCTGTTTCATTCTAAACTGCTTTGATAAGACTGAAAGGCGGTATATAAAAAAATGTTAAGTAAATAAATAAAATAATCATCAATGACAAGGAAGAGAAGTCTGCAGGGGTGGCCAAAGGGTTTCTGCTGCCCCAGGCAGAAGCTCCCTCAGTGCTGCCCCCCTCTGCTTTTGCTGCCACCCCCTGCTGCTGGCATGCCCCCTCCCACTGCTGCCTGAATTCATCTTCTCATCTTGCAATGGCGGCCCGTCTCCATTTTGAGCTGCCGCAAGATGAGAGAGATGGATTTGGGGGCAGCTGCAGCCCAACTCATTTAGAAAGTGGTGGCTTTGTGCCATCACTTTCAAAATGGAGACAGGCCACTCACCAGGGGCAGCCGCCTAGCCCAGGAAGTGGACGGGCCGGCCCTGGGAGTCTGGAATAAAATCCATACAAAATACAAGCAAGCCAACCAACAATTGCTGGAAGGCAATGAGCACAAATGCTCAAAGTCTAGCCAACAAAGTTCCTGACCTGGAAGCCCTGATGGTGGAAATAATTTATTTAGAAGTGATAGAGAAGTCAGAAAAGGTGGAGTAGCAGCCCTGTATGTCAAAAGCAATATTAAAGTCACTGAAATGCAGGGGCCATGAGGAAAAGAAGTAGTTCTGTGGATTGTATTAGAAAGAGGAGATGGCACTATCATCCGTAATAATGTAGTATACAGGCCTCCAATTGAAACCGAGGAAATGGATAGAGACTTGATCAATGACATTGCAAAGGTAGCAATGAAGGAAGTAGTGATCATATTGAGTGACGTAAATCTACCAGATGTGGATTGGAGTATTCCTCTGCAAATCTGGAAAGAAATAAAGAGATTTTGAATGCCTTCTAAGAAGCATTGTTCAGACAAATGATAATGGAACCAACCGAGGAAAGTTTGACGTCTTAATTTAGTACTCACCAATGGAGATAGTGTGTCAATATCCAGGTGGGTGCCCGTGTGAGTAGCAGTGATCATCACACAGTGTGGTTTGAGGTAAAAGCCAAGACAGAGTCCAATCACAGCAAACTCAAAGTCCTAGACTTCAGAAACACTGACTTCGGTAAAATGGGAAAGTACCTAAAGGAAAAGTTGTCAGATGGGAGGAGATAAGGGAAGTGGAATTGCAGTGGGTTAAATTAAAAGACAATAAAAGGAGCATCAGATTCTGTATATATGTAAGGAAAGTGAATAAATACAAGAGGAATGGGAAACCTATATGGCTCAAAGAAGTGACTGCACAAATAAATGCAAAAAACACAGTTTTTACAAAATTCAGAAGATCTCAAAAAGAGGAACACAGAAAAGATAAAGGATAAAGCTAAAAGACACAAAGAGAAATAAGAATAGCAAAAGCAAAGGCAGAAGAAAAGATGGCTAAAGATCTGAAGCATGGAGACAAAACTTTTTTCAGGTATATTTGAAAGAAGAGAAAGATCAGAGGTGGAATTGCAAAACTCAAAAAGTGCTGAGGACAGATTTGTGGAAAGTGACATCAAAAAAGCACAAATGCTATACAAATACTTCTGTTGTATTCACTAAAGAAAATCCTGGAGAAGGATCAGGTATGATTGACAAAGATACAAATGGGAATGGTGGGTGCATCTGCCCCCCCCCCCTCCGTGCAGTGGCATATCAGCACCGCAACAGGCTTTAAAACAAGGTTTGCAGCGCCACCCAGTCTGTCATGCCACTCCCCCCTCCCAGCATCCATCTTCTCGTCTAGGGGAGGGGATGGCACAATGATCCCTCTGCTGCATCGGGCCTTAAAGTGCCTGTGCTGGCATGCTTATGGCCTGTTACTCCTGCCCCCTTCAACAGGAAGTTGCGTCAGAGGGGGCCAGGAGTGCCAAGCCATGAATGTGCTAGCTCAGGCCTTTTAAGGTCTGATGCAGTGGAGGGTTCGTCATGCATTCCCCCTTCTCCTCAGTAAGAAAATGGATACAAGGGGGTGGCATGGTGGACAGGATGGCTCCACAAACCTTAGGGGTGGGAGGGGAGCAGAAACCCTTAGGACAACCCTGTTAACATCAAGGACTCACGACACCATGCACTGGGCTGATGCTGGAGTGCATTGAAGTTGAAGCTCAAAGCATGATGTTGTGAGCATTGACTCTTTAAGGGACCCAGTGTCCTTAAGCGTCTCCTACTTAAGGACTACTTAACCTCGCTGGTACTGGAGGAGATGCGACAGACTCCAAAAGGCTGAGACTCCTACTGTAGCTCCAATACCTTTGTTTATGGCAGCCTTCAAGAAGCTTCTCATGAAGAGACTGGAGAAGTGGATGGAAGGCTTCTTTACTTGGCAGGATGCAGCAGCTTCAATTTCACTGAAGTCAATGCCACAGAAATGCAACCAGTTCTTGAGAGTCATACTCTGCCTGGGGAAGAAGCGTTGGCATCGAGGTATTAAAGGGCTTTGGAGCTGATGACTGCACTGCCTTGAGGAAAAGAAGTTTCACTGAAGCACTGAAAATCCATGATGCATCAATGATCTCATTTGAGGTCCATTACCCAAGAGGAGTGGAGAGTAAAGTCAGACAGTGATCCAAACATCACTTGAATATTTTTTCCAGGTAAGAATCTGAGTGGAGGAATAGCCTAATGGTTAGAGCACTGGCTTGGGAACCAAGAGTTCAATTCCCATTAGCACTCCTTGGGCAAGTCACTTAACCCTCCATTGCCTCAGAAATTCCAAGTTATCAATGTTCCTGTTTAATGTACATTACCAAGTTTAAGCTACAATGTAAATGGCTTTGATTGAAATGACCTGTTAAATGAATATGAGTCAGATGTTCTCTTTTATTGGCCTAACATCAGATTCCTCCCTGCCTCATGAGAGAAGAAAATCACTTCCTAAGGAACTCATTATCACTAATTCTGCAAGGGGTCAAAGGGCAGTGCAGCATAAAATTCACTAATTGTGGTTGGTGAATTGCTGTGCATCTCTTAGGGGGAGAGAATAGAGCTCCCTCTCCAAGTCTTACTGGGTATCTTCACATGGTGACCCCGTTGAACAAAATCTATACTAAATCCCAGCCAGGCGACACTACAATTGAAGTATAGTAGGAAAGAACAAGAAAAATACATACTGGCCACATGTTGCCCAGGATAAAAAGGTGCCTACTCGTATAGGGGCGGCTCTATAATGAGGCCGAGTGAGGCAGTATCTTTTAGGGGGCGGCAAAAATTTCCCCCAAAAAGACCGCCTCACTCGGCCTATAAAATAATTAAAAACAAAACACCAAAAAAAGTCCCCGCGGTGGCCGCCTCCTGTGAGATCCCTGACACACACCCTCCTCCCCCACACCGGCTCAGCTTTGCAGAGCCGTGCGAAGGGAGAGTGTTTCCCTTTCACACGGCTCTGTTAAAGCTGAGCCCGCCGCACTGATGGGAAACAGAAAATGCTGTTTCCCATCAGCGCCGCAGGCTCAGCTTTAACAGAGCCACGCGAAAGGGAAACACTCTCCCTTCGCACGGCTCTGCAAAGCTGCAGCGCTAGCGCGTGGGGGGGGGGGGGGTTGGTCAGGGCTCTCATGGGAGGCGGCCGCTGTGGGGCACTTCATGCTGCCACTGCAGCAGCAGCAGCAGCATTTGCAGCCTTTTTTTTTTGTTTGGGTTCCCTAAAGGTCTGGAGCTCAGCTGAGCTGGGCTGGAGGGGGAGGGGGGGGGGTTAGCACATTGGGTTGATGGGGGGTAGAACTAGAAATGGCCTGATTGGGAGGGGGCTAAGAATGCTAATTGGATATGGGAGGTTAGGACTGGAAATGGGCTGATCGGGAGGTGGGCTAGGACTGCTAATGACCTATGGGGGGGAGGCTTGGACTGCTAATGGGCTATTGGGGGGTTTGGACTGCTAATGGGCTATCGGGGGGAGGGGCTAGGACTGGAAATGGGCTGATGGGGGGTTGAACTGGAAATGGGCTGATCGGGAGGGGGGCTAGGACTGGAAATGGGCTGATGGGGGGAGGTTAAGAATGGAAATAGGCTGATCGGGGGGGGGGCTAGGACTGCTAATGGGCTGATTGGTGGCGTTAGGACTGGAAATGGGCTGATTAGGGGGGCTAGGACTGGTAATGGGCTGATGGGGGACTAGCACTGGAAATGAGCTAGGACTGGTAATGGGCTGATTGGGGAGCTAGGACTGGAGTGGGCTGATAAGGGGGATAGGACTGGAAATAGGCTGGGACTGGAAATGGGCTAATGGAGGAGGGAAGGAGAGTGCTGCTGGCCCTGGAAGGAAACTAGGGGCTAGGGCTACATATGGGCTGAATTGGTGGGATGGTAGAAGAGGACTGAAAGGGAGCAGATACTGAGAGGGTCTGCCAGGGGAAGGAGGGGGCAGGAAGGGAGCTGACACTTCGGGATAGGAGTAGTTGGTGACTGGGTAATGGGGAGGAGGCTGGAAGGGAGCTGACATGCAAATTGCACTGGAAGGGGGATGGACAGAGGGTAGGGTGACTGGAAGGGAGCTGACTGGGAGGGTGGCACTGAGAGTGGACGTGAGCTGATACCTGGGATGGCAGCATGGCTCATCACCGGAAGAGGGGCATCAGGCCATGTGTGCCAAAGCACATGGCCTACTGCCCACAGAGATCTACTGCCCTAGGTGGCCACCTAGCCTGCCTAGGGAACAGGCCAGCCCTCGTTCATGGAAATGTCATAGCAGGTTTTGAGATTGAAATGTGATAAGCATTTAAAGAGAGTGCCACAATTCAGCTTTTCATTGAAAAGCTGCCTAAGGTTTCAAAAGAATCAATTCACTAGATGGAGTCAGCATTTTAAAGTTTCTGCCTAACAGAGAAGACAACAGGAGCTCATCTGCATGGGTTCAGAGATTTTCCAGTTCTTTTACTGATGAGAGAGACTGCATCAAGTGTATAGGTATCAGCACTGAGAAAACCCAAAGGGAACCCCTCTCCAAAGAGTATTTTTCCTAAGAGTAGTTGGTGAAGAAACCTCTAGTGGTGCAAACTTCCAGTGACAACTTCATGGACTACACTGACATGTGCTTTGTTCTCAGGAGTGGCCCAAGGGGGGTGCGGGGCCATCTGCGGAGACTCATTGTGGGGAATCATTTGCATAAATATTTGCATAATGTTAATATGGCTAACTTTGAGTAAACATGCCTCTTAATGAGTGTCTGGATAAAGAAAGACTACCAGATTTCTACATTACTATACTCCAGTGCCAACTGCCAAGCACATTAGGAAGTACTATAAATACTGACCATTTAGAACCCATAGCAAACCCACTGTATCATAACAGCACTACCAGGACTCACAAAGCACCAAACCCTACCTATCAAACACTGAAAATATTAAACCAGTACATCTCAGAGAATACCAATACATCCCCTACTGGGGAAAGAGAACAAGTGGCACTGTCAAATAGAAACTACATGAACAGAATTCCTCAGCTCGGTTACACATGCAAAACATTAACCGTCACCAAACAAAGAACAAGGGATCACAATTTAGAAATAGGAAGACAATAATTAAACTGGGAACCCTAAAAGCCAAACTTGGAATGTACAACACCGGAGAAATAAAACTATAAATTAATTTCCTCTTGTACCAAACAAAACGCAAAGATGTTAGCGATGCACATTTCCCAGAGCCGACATATTTCAGTTAATAAGCTCAAAATAAAAAAAGTATTTTTCTACGTTTTGTTGTTTGGGAATTTTATTTTTCAGTTGCAATTGCTTCCAGTCACTTTCCTCTGGTCTCTTCATGTCTTCTGCTAACTCTCCATTGTCTGCTGTCCATTTGTCCTTTCTTCTCTCTTCTAGATTTTTTCCATTCTCTCTCTACATCTGCTTTAAAATACTGATCTTTCTTCTTTTGCTCTTTCCTCCATTTCTTTCTCTATTCAAATTTCACCCTTCCATCCTTAATCCCCACTTACTCTCCCAATACCCAAGCCAATCATAGATTTTTCTTCCCTCCCACATAAAATATATTTTCCCCTCTCCATCCTCATTCCCCCAACTACATCCCCTTCTAGTCCTCCCCAAACATCAGCTCCTTTCTAGTTCCAGCCGCACCCAGCATCTGCTCCCTTCTAGTCCCATTCTCCCATGCCCCTCCATCAGCCCATTTCCAGTCCTAGCCCCCCATCAGCCCATTTCCAGTCCTAGCCCATTACCAGTCCTAATCCCTCCATCAGCCCATTTCCAGTTCTAACCCCCCATAGCCCATTACAATTCCTAACCCTCCCATCAGCCCATTTCCAGTTCTAACCCCCATCATCAGCCCATTTCCAGTCCTAGCACCCCCAAAGCCCATTACCAGTTCTAACCTCAGCAATTTCCAGTTCTACCCCCCTACCCAATAAGCCCATTTCCAGTCTTACCCCCCCCCCCAAGCCCAGGGAAATTGAAAAAAAAAATACCCTCAGGCTGAAGAAGAACCGTGCCAGGCAGCGTTTCCCCTCCGTGCCCGCTCAGCTTTTGCAAAGCCCCGCGAAGGGAGAGTGTTTCCCTTTCACGCGGCTCTGTTAAATCTGAGCCTGTGGCGCTGATGGAAACAGTGGAGGGGAAACGGGCAAAGCTCTTCTGGGGAGACGGCAGCCATGAATTCTGCAGTGGCAGCTGCTTCTTCAGCCCAAGGGTTTTTTAAAATTATTATTTTTATTTTGAAGGCCGAGTGAGATGGTCTTTTTGGGGGCAATTTTTCCGCCCCTAAAAAGTTGCCGCCTCACTCGGCCTCATTATAGAGCCGCCCCTGAGTCTTTGCTGTACAAACTTAGAAACATGATGGCAGAAAAAGACCACATGGCCTATCTAGTCTGCCCTTCCATATCAACCACTACAACTGTCCCCTTTTTTCATTAGAGATTCTCTGTGTTTGCCCCATGCTTTTTGAATTCAGATACTGTCCTCATCTCTACCATCTCCACTGGAAGACTATTCCATGCATCTAGCACTCTTTCCGTAAAGAAATATTTCCACATATTACTCCTGAATCTATCCCCATTCACCCTCATCCTGTGTCCTATGTCCTCTCGTAGCAGAGCTTGCTTTCAATCGAAAGAGACTCTCCTCCTGTGCATTTATGCCACAGAGGTATTTAAACATCTCAATCATATCACCTCTATCCCGCCTTTCCTCTAAAGTATACATATTAAGATGCTTAAGTCTGCCTCATATGCTTTATAATGAAGACCACTAACCATTTTAGTAGACACCCTCTGGACCGACTCCAACCTGTTTATATTCTTTTGAAGGTGCGGTCTCCAGAATTGCACACAATACTCCAAATGAGGTTGCATTAAAGACTTATACAGAGGCACTATCACCTCCTTTCTTCTGCTGGCCATTCCTCTCCCTATGCACTGAAGCATCTTTCTAGCTTTCGCGTCGCCTTTTCTACCTGTTTAGCTACTTTAAGATCATCAGACACAGTCACGCCTAGGTCCCGCTCTTCTTTAGTGAACAAAGGTACTTCACCCCCTATATTATATTGCTCCCTTGGATTGCTGCAGTCCAAATGCATATATGAGTTGCAGACATTACATCCACAAGGTTTAAACCAAGATATTGATCTGTCTGTTTTTCTGTAAGCTTCCCCTTTTTTCCCCTCCTCCCCCCCTTTCCCTCCCCCTTTCTTCCCCCCACACCCACCCCCCTTTCCCCCTCCCCCTCCCCTTTTCCCCTTCCCTCCCCCCTTTTTTCCCCTTTCCCCCTCCCCCTCCCCTTTTCCCCTTCCCCCCTTCCCCCTCCCTTCCATCCCCCCTTCCCCCTTTTCTCTCCCTCCCCCTTTCCTTCCCTCCTTCTCTTCCCCTCCCCATTCCCCCCTTTCCCCTCCCCCTCTTTCCTTCCCTCCCTCTTCCCCTCCCCTCTTCCTCTTCCTTCCCCTTCCCTCCCCCCTTTTTTTCTTCTTCTTTTTCCTTTTCTCTTCTTTTCCTTTTTTCTTCTTCTTTTCCTCTTCTTCTTTTTTCTTTTTCTTCTTCCTTTTTTCCAATTTAATTTAAGTTTATTTTATTTTAGGTTTATTCTATGATCAGTTCAGTATGTTGGTATTAGGGTTTATAGGAAGTTATATGTCTCTGCTATGATACAATAAGAAGTTAAGAGTAAATATGCTCATTTTTCACCATTCCAAAAGATAAGATTTTCATGTCCAAATTTTGCTTTATAGACTTTTCATCCTGTTTTGACATAAAAATGCCGTCGAACGAACCAGGGACTCCCTCCTTTTTCTCCTTCATATTTATGATTAGTGCAACATATTGATAATAGTGGTTATAGGAAGATATTTGCCTCTGTTAGTGTATAATAAGAAGTTAAAAGTAAATATATTTCATTATATAGGAATAACGGCCTATTTTTTAATTCAAACACAAGGTTTTTATGTTTTTTAAAAAAAATTTTGCTCTGTGAACTTTCACCTTGTTTTGGTGGGAAAACGCCGTTAAAGGTATCAAGGTAGTCGTTTTCTCCTTTATATTTCCTACACAAAGGGTTGCTACGCTGAAGCGGTGAGTTCATTCTTTATACATTTTTCCTGGCAATTTTCTTATTTTCAAATAGAGCTTTAGTAGCCTATTCACTTTAATAGGATTTAAGACAGATGGACAGTTACATATATATATATATCTGCATAAATGCTGATAGAGAGGTTCCTCCCCCCTTTTTAATTACGCATGTACAAGTTTACTTGATGTTAAAGAAATCAAAAAGTATCACGGTGTAAACCCCTACCCTTCCCTCCTCCCCCCTTCAAACCCCACCTACTTTTTTCCTCTCTCCTCTCTCCTCTCTTCCCCCCCTTCCCCTCCCCTTTCCCCTTCAGGTTTTTTAAAGTGAACAACACATTTAAGCGCTGTGAGAAATACATAAAAATACACGCGCAAACGTCGGTCCCTTATAAGAAATTATATTACTTTATTTAATACTGCCCGCACAAAAGGTAATTCATGTAAAACATCTTCTGCTAGCACTAATACATTCAGTTTTACCTTCAATTGGCAGTGAAACTATGGTCAGAGAATTTTCTTTGACGAACATCATTGTGAGAAATTAGCAAATGATCATATATATAATATAAACAGATATGCACAATATATTGTTTCCATAAAAACCTATTATATATGTTTCTTTTATTTGATACTGCCTGTATAAAGGTATTTTGTGAAAAACAACTTTGTATTGCTAGCATTAATACATTTAGTCTCATTTTCTATTTTGGCAGT
The DNA here is from genome assembly GCA_033557465.1 of Ichthyophis bannanicus. Classification (NCBI taxonomy): domain Eukaryota; kingdom Metazoa; phylum Chordata; class Amphibia; order Gymnophiona; family Ichthyophiidae; genus Ichthyophis; species Ichthyophis bannanicus. The sequence goes on from CM066032.1 coordinate 1,190,380,321, forward strand.
GAAACGATGGTATAAGATTCTTACTGTCTTCTTTGACAAGCACAACTTATTCAAACATATAAATCCTTGCCGTTTTTTCGGTTGCATGTCAATAGTCAGATATTGTCCAAATATTCTCTGGTTATATACAATATCTTCCCCTATTTATTTTGAGATAAGTTTAAAGAAATATGTACTATATTTTTCAATTTATTGGATTTCTTGATGAAAGATATGTTAAATAAGCTCCTTTAAATTTGATATGAGTCCCTACTTGAGTTTTTTATAACAATAAATGGTGAATAATATAGGTTGCATAGATTTTTAAATTAATTTATGTAACCATTTTTGTTTATTGTCATATGACCTGATATTATTTTGAGCTCCTCCTTTGTACATCTTCACGTTGAAAGATTTCTTCTTTTTTCATGGAAATCTCATGTGGGTCTTGACATAATTGTGGTATAAGTTCTTTTATATGTTTTTATCTTTTCAGTCAATCAAGTTATTTGGAAATCTGTTACAATTTTCATATTTCATTATTCATTTCAGTGGTCAGTGTCTCTATTTATATGAAAGATTTTATTCAAAGGTATTGGTATTTATATGATGGTCACTATGCATCACTATTCTGATACACCCGTTTCACTATATCCTCCTCATCTCTTTCTTTTCTTCTTTTTACTTTACAATACAATAAGTTTGGTACTTGATGACATATTGCACATATATAAGTGTAGTACTATCTAATTTACTGTTATATTAATCAATTATATATAATCAATTATATATACATATATTATTTTATTATTTTTACATATTTTTATTTATAATTATATTTGTCGTTATATTGGTTTTTAATGTATAATTATATCCACATTTTCTCTAATACATTATTTATTTATTTTTTTATTCAATTACTCTTTTCTCTTGTGATGGTACTTTTAACTTTTTAACTATTTATTGTATTTGTTTTAATTTGTTTTAATTTTATATTTGTTCTTTCGAGGTTTGTTTCCTCATTCTGATATCCCCCCTGACTAAGGCCGGTGGCCGAAACGCGTAGGGGTTAATAAAAGGGGTTTGACCAAACCTGAAATCCTCGCCAGCCTTGGTATCTGTTTTCTTGTTCCAAATGCATGACCTTACATTTTTTAACATTAAATCCCAGCTGCCAAATTCTAGACCATTCTTCAAGCTTAGCTAGATCCCTCCTCATGTTATCTACTCCTTCCTGAATGTCTATTCTATTGCAGATTTTGGTTTCATCCGCAAGGAGGCAAACCTTACCCAACTGCCCTAACACAATATCACTAACAAAGATATGAAAAAGAATCTGACCAAGGACAGAGCCCTGCGGCACATCACTGGTAATCTTCTCCTCAAGTGAGCTCCATTTACCTGTACCCTTTGTTGCCTTCCACTCAATCAATTTCTAACCCAAGCAGTAACTTTAGGGTCCATTCCTTAGGGTGCTCAGTTTGTTTATAAGTTGCCTGTGTGGAACGGTGTCAAAGGCTTTACTGAAATATAAATACACCACATCTAGGGCTCTCCCTTGGTCCAACTTCCTAGTCACCCAGTCAAAGAAAATCAATCAGATTTGTTTGCCAAGACCTATCTTGGTGAATCCATGCTGCCTCAGATCTGGTAATCCGTTGGACTCCAGAAACCTCATTATTTTCTCTTTCAATAGTGCTTCCAATAATTTACTCACCACTGAGGTTAAACTAATCGGCCTGTAGTTTTCAACCACATCCTTACTTCGACTTTTGTGTAAAGGGACCACTTGTGCCTCTCTCCAATCCTCTGGCAGCACTCCCAACTTCAAAGAGGCATTGAAAGGGTCAGTCAGAGTTGCTAGAACGTCCCCATGTTTCCTCAGTATTCTCAGGTGTATCCCATCTGGTCCCATTGCTTCGTTTACTTTAAATTTAGCTAGTTCCTTACAAACACAATCTTCTAAAAATTGTTCAAGATACCCCTCACTTCTGTTCCTGTTTGTAGGTGTTTTCTGAGGTCCTGCTCCTGGTTCTTTATCTGTGAACACAGAAGAGAGATATTTGTTAAGCAATTCTGCTTTATCCTCATCAGATTCTACGTATTCCTCCCCTTCACCCTAGAGTCTGACAATACCACTTTTGGCCTTCCTCTTCTCACTAACATATCTGAAAAATGTCTTATCCCCCCATTTTATTGCATTGACCATTTCCTCCTCTTTTTGAATCTTTGCTTCCCTGACTACTTTGCTAGCTTCTCTAAGTTTTTCCAAATACAGATGCCTGTCTTCCTCTCTCTGTGATCTCTTGTATTTCATGAAGGCCTCCCTCTTTTACTTCACCTTTTTAGATACTTCTTTCGAAAACCATAGTTGTCTCCTTTTCCTTCAAACCTTTATTTATCATTTCAATAAAAAGGTTGGTTGCCCTTACAATATCCCCTTTCAGTTTTGCCCACTGTTTTGCTACATCCCCCAACTGTTCCCATCTTGCTAATGACTCCTTGAGGTATTGGCCGATCTTGGCATAGTTTTCCTAAAGTCTAAGGCCCTCGCGCTTTTGAATGGATTTTATCAGCCCTAGTCTTAGTACTGAACCACACCATCTGGTGATCACTGGATGCGAGATGATTTCCCACTATAACATCAGAAATACTTTCACCATAGGCAAGTACCAAGTCCAGTATGGTCCCATCACATGTGGGTTCTGATACCACTTGCCTCAATAGTGCTCCTTATAGAGAATCCAGGATCTCCTTTCTTCTAGATGATACTTCAGCAGAGATGTGCCAATCCACATCTGGCATACTGAAATCTCTTATCAGTAGCACTTCCCCTTTCCTGGCAATGCTGCATATGTCTTCTATTAACTCCCTGTCCACCTCTTCTCCTATGAGGGAGGTCTGTATATCACGCCAATGCAAATAGATTTCTTTTTCCCTCTTTCTAGTTTAACCCACAGTCTCTCTTCTCTCCCTTTTGAGCCCTGTGTTTCCATAGCTTTAATATTAATTTTTTTTTACATATAGTACCACTCCTCCTCCCCTTCTTCCTACCCTGTCTTTTCTGAATAAGGCATAGCCTGGTATAGTTATATCCCAGTCATAGTTGTTCATGAACCATGTCTCTGTTACTAAATCCAAGTCAGCCTCTCCCAATAAAGCCTCAACATCTGAGAAACAGATCTGTGTGCTGTGGTTTTCCAAGATGGCATCAGCTTGAGCGTTCTGCTCCAGTTTTTACCTGATGGGAAAGTACAAAACTAAAGTTGGGAAGCCGCCCCCGGCTTCTAGTCAGTCTGCGGCTGGATTTCCTGTCCAGGGACCTTTAGATTCCTTTCTTTGGCCTCAAGAGCAGCAGTCAGCACAAGTTGGAGGGGTTTTAAGCCTGGCTGGAGGGTCGCCAGAGCAGGCATGCTCGGCGTCCTCTTCAGGTATCGACCTCACCCTTTCAGTAGTGCGGCACCCACTGAGGTTATCCCTGGGTGCCGTGATTACTGTTGGCTTGAGCCTCAGCAGAGGTCCCGAAGCTGGGTTGTCTGCCGGTGTACGGGGGACAAAGCCAGGAAGTTGCTGGACAGCAGTGATCACTTCGCAGCAGGTGGAATCCTTAGTGGTGTGAATCCTGGTGGAAAAGGAGGACCGGCATTTGCGGGCAACATATACATTTTAAAAATAAAATGAAATTATGCAAATTAGGTCCAGTGTATATGCAAATGAGGCCCCACAATGAGTCTCCATACATGGCCCCATATCACCCTTTGGCTGCCCCTGTTTCCAACAGTGGTGAATCCAGGTGACAACTATCTAGCAGTTTTGCAAAATTCCTCTTCCTGCAACATACTTCCCCCACAAATGGCTCTGTATCTTTTGTCCCTTTGGGGCAGGCTAAGCTGTAATTGGTCATCCCAAGGAGCATACACACATGTGCAGGTGTAGACATACGCAGTAAACACATTAAGTGCACTGTTAACTGTCTCCCCCCCCCCCCTCCCAAGCAGGATAGCAAGTGAGACAGAAAAAGGAAGATCATGTCTGCAGGAGCAGTATGACCCATGGGCATAATCTGCATCTCTGAGTCAGGATCACAGCCCTGTACAGCCTTCTGCCCATGGGAGATGCTGCTCCCATGGGCAGAATCTCTCTCTCTATGCCACAGCTGTGGCCTTGCACAGCTTTTATACCCATAGGATCTACCTCTCTGAGCCATGACTGCAGCAGGTCTCACAGGCACAAAAGCTGTACAAAGCCAGAATGTGCAGCTCAGAGAGCAAATCCTGCCTGCTGCAAGTCTGTGGTAAGAGTATAGTAGCAGTTCAGGGTTGGGGGCTAGAAAGAGAGCAGAGGTTGGGAGAAATTTAAAGGGGCAGTGGTTTAGGGAAAGCAAGATGGGGGGGGGGGGCTAAATGAAGAGCAGAAGGTTACAGTGCAAAGGGGACAGAGTCTTGGAAGGGGAACAGAGAGTGTGGTGAGGGGGGAGAAGCAGGAGGTTGGAGGGAAAAGTGCAGGAGCTTGGAGTTTGAAGAGATGAATGCATGGGGAGAAAAGGCCACCATGTGTCCATACCAAAAGGTTTAGCCTCCCAGAAAATACACAGGCACAACACACACACACACACAGCCACACTACCACTGTACCACACACAAATAGGAGCACCCAAGCCTGCACCAGACATATAAGCATATGCAGTCACAGTCTTCAATGAATCCCCAGCCCTACCGTAATGCCATATTTTTCTTAACACTGTTGGCAGAGGCAGGCAGCAGCATTTCCCAAATCCTTCCCTTGCCCCACTGCAGCAACCATGGCCACAGCAACAATAAAGAGTAGTCACTCACCTGTAACAGGTGATCTCCAGGAACAGCAGGAATCACTCTTCACATATGGGTGATGTCGATATCGACAGAGCCTGGTACGGGAACACTCCCCAGAATTCAATAGGAATTCTTTTGGGAGCACTGCTCCATGCATGTGTGTCTGCTTTCCCGCCTTCCCAAACAGTTTCCTCAGTCAGGTATAGAGCAGAGTAAAAAATTAGAAAAAGGAAGGGTGTGTGGAAAAGAACAACTCTGAGGAGAGATGGGGGGTTGTGAAGACTGATTGACTGATTCCTGCTATTTCTTGAGATCACCTGTTACAGGTGAGTAACTACGGTAGTTCCAGGAACAAGCAGGAATGCAGTCTTCACATATGGGACTCATTAGCCCATGACAACCTAATGAGAGGGAAGAGCACAGAACTATACATGGGTTATAGTAGGGATCAGACAGACTCAGCTCGTTTGGTATACTCCTCGTGGGGTAGTCAGAATGGACAGTGGATAGAGTTGCTTGAAACCTGAAAAAGGTTCCCTAAAACAGCTTAACCAAATTGAACATCACAACTGGAGTCCTTGTCCAGGCAATAGTGAGCAGCAAAGGTATGCAAGGAAGACCATATGGCAGCATGGCAGATTTCTGGAATCGAGACTGAACAAAGATTAGCCACAATGGCCACCATAGCTCAGACATTATGGGCTGTGACATGATCCTGCAGAGATAGACCAGCCTGGGTATATGCAAATGAAATGCAGTCCACTATCGAGTTTGATAGGGTTCTCTTGAAAACCAGTAATCCAAGGTGATTTGGGTCAAAAGAGAAGAGTTGTGAGGATTTGCTATGACTTTTAGTGCGGTCAAGACAGAAATCAAGCGCTCTCTTGCAATCGGGAGTGCATAGCTTGGCTTCAGCCCGAGATCCATGAGGTCTAAGGAAGAAAGTGAGAAGCAAAACGGATTGGTTGAGATGGAAAGAGAACCACCTTTGGAAGAAATTTAGGGCGAGTCCGGATGACAACCTCATCATGATGGAATAGTGCGTATGAAGTGTAGTCCATCAAAGCCTGTAATTCACACTGAGATTTGAGAGACATAAGAACATAAGATATGCCTTACTGGGTCAGACCAAGGTCCATCAAGCCCAGTATCCTGTTTCCAACAGTGGCCAATCTAGGTCATAAGTACCTAGCAGTCTCCCCAAAAGACACAGGTTCCTCAATGGTTGTATTGGGTCAAGCAGTGATCCTGGGTCCCTTTTAATAATGGTTTATGGACCTTTCCTCCAGGAACTTGTGCAAACCTCTTTTAAACCCAGCCACACTAACAGCTTTTACTACATCCTCCGGTAACAAATTCCAGAGTTTGATTACACGTTGAGTGAAGAAAATATTTTCTCTTATTAGTCTTAAATATGTTACCCTGTAGCTTCATTGCATGTCCCCTAGTCTTTTTATATTCTGATGACGTAAACATTGATCTACGTTTACCCGTTCTGCTCCATTTGTTAATTTATAGACCTCTATTATATCTCCCCTCAGCCGTCTCTTTTCCAGGTTGAAGAGCCCTAACCTTTTAAGCCTCTCTTCATAGGAGTATCCCCTTTACCATTTCGGCAGCTCTTCTCTGTACCTTTTCTAATAACGCTATCCTTGAGATCTAAAGAGCAGAGCCAGTCTCCCTGCTGAAGGTATGGCAGCAATTTTCCAAGGGAGAGCATCTTGAACTTCTCCCTCACCAGGAATTTGTTGAGGTTGCGCAGGTCGAGGATGGGCCTTAGGCCCCCTGTCCTTTTTGGCACGAGGAAGTACCTGGACTAGAACCCCTTGTCCTTGAGGTGGTGGGGCACCGGTTCCACCGCTTTCTCCTCGAGAAGACCTGCCAACTCCTTCAGAAGAAGATGCCAGTGGAGGGAAGGGGGCTCTCCCGGGAAATAAGAGTGAGGTGTCTGAGTCAGGTGGAGGAAGTAACACTCCCTGACTACCCGAAGTGCCCAGGAATCGATGGTGAGAGACATCCATCTCCGAGCATAGAGGGCCAGACGTCCCCCTGTGGGCTGCTGATCTCCTTGGGGTAGATAGGCTATGCTCACGGAGTCAAAATCTCCCTCCTAGCTGAGCTGGAGCTGGTGCCTGGGGTTTTGGAGCCTTCTGCTTACGCGGGCCATGCCCATGTTCCTTGGCCTGCTGACCCTGTTGGGGAGCCAGGGAGGCCTGATAAGGTGGGTAGTGTCGGTAAGCAGCTCCCTTCCTCGGGTAAAAGGGCTTTTTACCCAAGCCCTTCCATAGGGGAGGGGCAGCGGTCTTTTGGGAGAGCCTGGTCCTTGTCATGAACTCTGTCTCCAGCTCGGCAGTCTTGTCGGTCATGGGTTTGCCAAGGAGATTGGCAGAATTCCCGGCTGGGTCCACATTGTTTCATTATGGCTTCCTGGGGCCCAAGCTGGAGGAAGAGGCCCCAAACCCCTTCCTGGCCCCTTGGAACCCCCGGAAACTCTGCCCCCTAGAGGGGAAGTGACCTCTCTGAAAGGGCGTAGACCAGAAGGCCCAAAATCTCCACGACACCCAAGGATGAGATCGCGACGGTGCAGGAAGACGGCTCTGCTTAGGCCTATCCTCGGGAAGTCTACCTCCCTTAGACTCTTCTAGTTCCTTTACCAACTTGTCTAGGTCTTTCCCAAAAAGCAGCTTTCCCTTGAAGGGAAGCCTACCGAGCCAGGCCTTAGAAGACCCGTCCGCGGCCCAGTTGCGAAGCCAGAGATAGCGGCGGGCTGCCACCACCGAAGCCACGTTCTTAGCCAAACTCCAAACAAGATCATACTATCGGCCAAGTAGACAGCTCCAGATTCAATTCTCGCCACCTCCCCCGACATACACAGTAAACACATTAAGTGCACTGTTAACTGTCTCCCTCCCCCCCCCCACCTCCCAAGCAGGATAGCAAGTGAGACAGAAAAAGGAAGATCATGTCTGCAGGAGCAGTATGACCCATGGGCATAATCTGCATCTCTGAGTCAGGATCACAGCCCTGTACAGCCTTCTGCCCCTTCATGCCACCAGCCAGCTGAAGTTGTTGAGACCACCTCAAACAAGCCCGGGCTACCCAGGCTCCACAGACGGAGGCCTGAAGGGCCAAGGCACTAATGTCAAAAGCCTGTTTCAGCAGGGCATCCAACTTCCTATCCTGGGTGTCCTTGAGAGCAGCACCGCCCTCCACCGGAATCGTGGTCTTCTTAGTAACTGCCAACACTGCCGCATCCACCTTCGGGGACCGGAGCAAGTCTTTCTCTCCTTCCAGCAAGGGATAATGCCGAAGCCATAGACCGCATCCCCCGCAGTCCTGACTTCGGCTGATCCCACTCTTCTTGAATCATCTGCTTAACCACCAGGTGTACCGGGAAAACCTTCTGGGATTTCCTGACTGCTTGAATCAGCGGGTCTTCCAGGACCTCCTCCGCTGCTGGGACCCCCACTGCCATATTAAGAACCTTCAGAGATTTACTGATCAAGCTGGTAATTCCTCCAGGTGGAAAACCCTAACAATCCTAGCTTGTTCCTCTTCTGGTAGCTCACCTTCCTCGAGCTCTTCATCTTCCTCCCCGGAATCCCTGTCCGAAGTCTTACCTTCCAGAGACTCAGCCAGCAGGGAGCGGAGAGCCTCCTTGGAGAGCTTAGCCCGCTTAGGCGGGGGCCCGACTGCTCCAGACCACTAAGGTCAGAGTGCCGTACAGCGCTTCCTTGTGCCACTTCCAGCCCAGGCGTTCTGCTGATGCAAACAGAAAGCTTTGAGCATGAGTAGGACAAACTCCGGAGAAAAAAACCCACCGCCGTCCATCTCCAGGTCTCCCAACGATGTAGAGGGAGTAGGTTGAGGCAGGGGAACAGCAGACCATTCCGTAGGAGGCTGATGGCTGGACACCGCCTGCAAAGCAATCTCTGGAGGGTCTACCGAGTCTTGAGGGGAAGGAGGCAGCGGATCCTGCGATCCCCTCTGCCTGAATCTCCTGTTCCAGTGAGGCCGCCTCTGCAGCGCAGCCCCTACAAATTCCGGTATCTGAAACAGTACCCCTGCATGTTCCGCACAGCAAGCACTGGGGTCTACCTGGCATAGCAGCTCCTTCCTGTTGATATCCTAGTCTACAGCAGGCCCATCAAGCACTGGGGTAGAAACCTTTTTTTTTTTTTTTTTTTAACTATCTGCCAGGAGCCCCTGAACTCGGAAAATCAAGAGGGTGCCAAAAACAAAACGGGCATGCAAATTTAAGAGGCCTACTGCATCCAGCTGACTCTCCTGCTGCAGAGACCACTAGGCTCCTTAGATGTTCTTCGGCCGCAACTGTGTGGTTGGGCCTACAAACCATGCGGCTCACCGCCGCTGCTCCAGCCCTCTTCATGAGCGCTGCCGCTGGATAGCACTCTATCTGCCCAACTGCGCTTCTCTTCCTTCATGTGGCTCGCCGCCACTGTCCCAGACAGCTTGTGAGCGCTGCCGCTGATTACTGCTCTTCTTTTCCCTTTTGGCTCCCCATCACCTCCTGAGCCATGGAACTGTAGCCACCGGCGTTTGTGTCTTCCCGCCCACGCTCAGCCGCCTGAAGGGCTTTGGCGGCGAGGCGGGAAGACGGCAAGGGCAGCAAGACTGACAGCAGGCAATGGAAAGCTTCCTCCCGTCCTCTGCCATGGAAAGCTTCCTCCCGTCCTCTGCCACTACAAACAGGCGGCAGCAGAAGAATCGAAGAGAAGGCAGGGACCACTTCCTGCCCTGCCTTGCTCCTCTGAAAGCCGGTGCCCCAAAGTCTCCTTCCTCCTCACAGAGAGGGATGATGAGGCAGGTGGGAGATCCTAGCTACTACCAGAAATAAAATAAAATTAAAAAGAACCCAAGAAAACAAAGAAAATCTCTCAGCTAAGTCTCTCCAGTAACCCTATGCTCTGGGTTACTGACTCCCTACAGCTGCTTGGAGACTGAGCAAAATTGAATCTGGGGGGAGGTGCCAGTGCTATTCGAGGGGGTACCCAAAAAAAGCAGGAATTATTTTTGAAAAGCTATTTATTTCAAATTCTTTACAAAACAACCTTATCCCCTTCAAAATACTCTCCATTACAACTGATACATTTGTCCCACCGGTGCTTCCACTGTTCGAAACATTTTTTGTAGTCATCTTTAGAAATGGCTGACAGCTCCTCCCTCCTTTTTTTCTTGACTTCTTCAATGTTGTCAAATCGGTGTCCTTTCATGCCCCTTTTCATGCGTGGAAATAAGAAAAAGTCGCACGGAGCCAGGTCAGGCGAGTAAGGTACGTGGGGCAGCGGAACCATGCCATTTTTAGCCAAAAACTGTCTAACAGAGATGGCTGTGTGTGTAGGTGCGTTGTCGTGGTGGAAGAACCAGTCTCCTGTCTGCCACAAATCGGGTCTTTTTTGACGAACACTGTTGCGCAATCTTCTTAAAACTTCCAAATAAAAGGTTTGATTGACGGTCTGACCTGGGGGAACAAACTCTGAATGAACTACCCCCTTGGCATCAAAAAAGCAAATCAGCATTGTTTTGATGTTTGATTTGACTTGACGACATTTTTTTGGACGGGGTGACGATGACGTCTTCCATTGGCTTGACTGTTGCTTTGTTTCTGGGTCGTAACCATAGCACCATGACTCATCACCTGTAATGACCTTTGACAGAAAATCTGGATCAGTTTCAAGCTGTTGTTTCAAAACACGACATGTTTCAACTCGATGTTCCTTTTGATTGTCAGTCAGAACCCGAGGAACAAACTTAGCAGCAACCCTTTTCATTCCCAAATCTTCCGTTAAAATTCGCTGAACCAAGCTCCAAGATAACCCACTAATCTCTGACAGTTGATCAATTGTCTGTCGACGGTCTGTGAGCACAAGCTCTCTAATTTTTTCAATATTTTCGTCGATTTGGGCAGTTGATGGACGCCCAGAACGAGGTTTGTCATCAATCGACATGTCGCCATTTTTAAACCGAACAAACCACTGGTACACTTGACTTTTTCCCATAGCGTCATCTTGATAAGCTGTTTTCAACATTAAAACAGTTTCAGCAGCATTTTTACTGAGTAGAAAACAAAATTTCACAGCTGCACGTTGTTCACTTAAACTTGTCATCATAAAAAAAGAAACAAGAACAAAACAGCGCTAGCAAAAACAATCACTGCAGATGAACAGAACAAGCCAGGTCGACAACACAGGCGGCACTGAACTGACAATGAGTTGCACTATACACGCCTAGCGGCAGAAGTGCGTACTACATAAGCTCCGCCCACGGCATTGTTATTCCTGTTTTTTTGGGGTACCCCCTCGTATATACCCTAGGGTCATCAGAAAAAGATGACGTGCTCGGTCTTCAAGCTGCTGGAAGGGGGGTACAACCCAGAGGAGAGGGACTGGACTGAAGAGACGCTAAGGAATGACCATGTCGCGGCCCAACAAATCTCCAGAGGCGGTACCAGGCTGTACTCCACCCAAGAAGCCCCTTGAGCTCTCATAGAGTGAGCCCAGAGGCCTTTCAGAAGAACCTTCCCCCAGTTATGTATGCCGCCCAGATTGCCTGCTTTACCCATCAGGCAATGGAAGCTTTGGACATGGCCTCTCTTCTGCAAGGACCTCTGAAGAGAATGAACAACTGATCAGACTTTCTGAAAGACTCTGTGCCCCGGAGGTATCTGCCCAAAGAAAAAGTGTAGTTACTCCAGGGACAGCAGGAATCAGTCCTCACTTATGGGTGACGTCGGCACCGACGGAGCCCGCACAGAGCAATTACCCAGCTTTCAAAGAAAGCCTTTGGGATTGCTGCCACGCATGCGTGGTCCTCTTCCCACCTAAAGTTGCCATCTTGCTCAGTCAGGTCCCACAGCTAGAACCCTACTCAGCAGATGGCAAGGGAAGAAAAACAAAAATGACAACTCTTAAGGGGAGGTGGGAGGATAGTGAGGACTGATTCCTGCTCTCCCTGGAGAACACCTGTTACAGGTGCGTAACTATGCTTTCTCCAGGAACAAGCAGGAAGTCAGTCCTCACTTATGGGACTCCCCAGCTACAGGCTACCGAAACCTGTGAGCCAAAAATGCCTCCGCGAGGCCGTGAGCAGAAGCCGATGACTGAAGGAAGCCCGAGTCCTCGGGCCCTTGGGCCAAGCTCTCAGTAGCCGCAGAAGAAGGGTCAGAGGGCAGGAGTTGCTTATACCTCAAACAGATTACAGAGTCCAGCCTGGCTGAAGTTGCTGTCTCAGCAGGACTCCCTCTTCAGGCAGAAGTGCGAAGCGAAGGTATTCACGGAGGACCAGGTCGCAGCCCAGCAGATGTCCTTCAGAGGCGCTGAGCACAGAGAAGCCACCGACATCTCCTTGGCCTGGATGCTGTGCGTGGTGACTCGGCGATCCACTGGTCCCCACTCTTTGCCTGAGTGAAGGTGATGCAATCCACCACCCAGACGGAGATGGTGCGCTTGGTGACTGCGAGCCCCAGGCAATTAGGATCGTAGGCAATGAAGAGCCGGTCGGACCTGCGTATATATGCTGCATATAGAAGGCGAGAGCCCTTTTGCAGTCGAGCGTATGTAAAACCGCCGATGCCTGGTCGGCGTGGGATCTCGGGAAAAAAGTCGGTAGGATGATCTCTTGGTTGAGATGGAAATCCGAGACAACTTTCAATAGGAACTTCGGGTGAGTTCTAAGGACCACTCTGTTCCCGTAGAACCTTATGTAGGGAGCCTCAGCCATGAGGGCTTGCAGCTCGCTGACTCGCCGGGCCGAGGTGAGCGCCACTAGGAAGACTACCTTCCAGGAAAGGTGCCGAAGTGAGCACGTCACCATCAGCTCGAAGGGTGGTTGCGTCAGCTGCATGAGCATGATGTTCAGATCCCACTCCGTCAGAGGAGGCCAGATGGGGGGCTTGGAAAGTAAGAGGCCCCGCATGAAGCAGGAGACCAGAGGCTGGCCTGAGAGGGGTTTACCTCGACAGGGAAGTGGTTAGCTGAGATGGCGCTCAGGTGAACTCGGACCGAATTGGATTTAAGTCCCACCTGCGAGAGGTGGAGGAGGTACTGGAGAACCCACCGGGTAGAGCAGGAGAATGGGTTGATCTGGTGCTCGGAGCACCAGACTGAGAAGGGCCGCCATTTCAGGGTGTAGGCCCGTCTCGTCGAGTCCTTCCTCGATGCGAGGAGGACCTCCTTGATCTCCTCTGGGAGATGCAGCGAGGTTAGAGACATCCATTCAGCTGCCAGGCTGTCAGGGATTGCGAGACCAGGTTCAGGTGGAGCACCTGTCCCTCCTCCTGCGTTATCAGACCTGGGGTACCACCCAGGGGGACCGGAGGTTCCAACAAGGGCCGAAGCAAAAGCGGGAACCGCTCTCAGGATCATGCCATGGCGTACGGCAAAGGAGCAGAGGAGGACTGCCTTCCGACAGAGGAGGCGGGAACCCGTACCCCCTCTTTATTTATGTAGAACATCGCAATCTTGTTGTCCGTCTGCACGAGTACCGACTTGCCTTGCAGGTGGTGCTCGAAGACCTTCAGGGCCAGTCAGACCGCTCGAAGCTTGAGCAGGTTGATTTGCTGCCAGGATTCCTCGGGTGACCACTGCCCCTGAGTATGAAGGTTGCCGCAGTGGGCTCCCCAGTCCAACAGTGAGGCATCCGTCGTCAAGATGAGCTTGTGTTGACGAGTCTGAAAGGGCATTCCCTGAGGAAGGCTTTGAGGGTTCAGCCACCAATCCAGGGAATTGGAGGGGCTGCGGGAGACCGACACGAGGTCCCGGAGGTGGCCCAAGGTTTGGGTCCATTGCACTCTGAAGCACCATTGGGCTGCTCACATGTGCATGCGAGCGTGGGGAACGACATGGATGGTCGAGGCCATGTGCCCCAGAAGACGCAACATGGCCTGCGCTGAGACTCTGGACCAGCTTTGGACCTCGGCGGCCAGAGCGCAGAGCCACTCCGCATGTGCTCAAGGGAGGAAGGCAGTGGCCCATCCTGTGTCGAGAAGAGTGACGAACTCCAGGATCTGTACCGGCTTAAGGTGGGACTTAGTTGATCAGGAAACTGAGGCACTAGAGGATGACGACCGTGCACGACGCCAAGAGGCGAGCATCCTCTGCCGATGTGCCTGTGATGAGCCAGTCATCCAGGTAAGGGTAGATGGCTATGCCCTGTAGCTGGAGGTGAGCTGTGGTCACTGACAGGCATTTTGTGAAGACATGCGGGGCAGATGCAAGCCCGAAAGGGAGCACTCTGTACTGGAAATGTTCCCCTTGAACCCTGAAGTGCAGGTACTTTCTGTGCTTGGGGTGGACCGGAATGTGGGCGGAAGCATCTCTGAGATACAAGGAGCATAGCCAATCGCTCTGCCGGAGGAGGGCAGCAGGATGCCAAGCGATAGCATCCTGAACTTCTCCTGCGCCAGAAATTTGTTCAGATTCCTGAGATCAAGGATGGGGCGCAGGTCTCCCATCCTCTTCGGAACGAGGAAGTACCGGAAGTAAAATCCCCGACCTCAGAGGTGAGGCAGAACTCTCTCGACCGCCTGTTTACTAAGGAGGCTGATCAGCTCTTGCTGCAAGCAAGCCTGGTGCAAGGTTAGCTGAGTAGGCTCTACTGGGGAGAAGGGAGGAGGGAATCTGTCCAGATGAAGATGATAACCATCCCGGATTACCTGAAGGACCCAGGTGTCCGATGTAATGGCTGCCCATTCGGGGCAAAAAGGGACAGACTTCCTCCCACTGGCAGAAGTGCTGCTGGGAGGCGAGGGGCTATGCACTTGGCGTCAAAACCTCGGGGCTGGCTGGGAGGGCGCCTGTGGGTTGAGCTTTGGGCCCCTTCGGTTTACGGTGACCCTGAGTTCCTCCTTTGCCCTGGCAGCTGGGCGTCGGCGCGGGGGGTAGATAGGGTGGGTATCCCTGGTAAGGGAGCTCCTTCCTCTGGAAGAAAGGCTTCTTGCTGTTTTATTTCTTCCGTGGAAGAGAAGAGGTTTTACTAGAGAGACGGGTGCGGGTCACGAACTCCGTCTCAATCTCAGCTGCCTTGTCCTTCATGGGTTTGCCGAACAGTTGTTTGCCAAGGCAGGGGACATCCAAGAGCTTCTCCTGGACCCATTGTTCCAGGTCTGAAGACTGGAGCCATGCTTCGCTAGGCTCCGATGCTGGCTGTTGCCACACGAGTGGAAGACTTGAACCTGTCATATGAGGTGCGGGAAAGGTATTTCGAGCAGTCCAATACTGATCTCAGTAGGGTCTGAAATCTGAGGAAGTGTTTGCCTCTAAGGCCTGCGGAGAAACCACCGAGCTCTTTGGCGAGGTCGCGAAGGAACAGCCCCATATACAGTTGGGTAAGCCTGGATGCATCACGCCAGCATGGATTTCTGGTAAGCCTTGTGCCCGAGGGCGTCAAGGGCATGGGATTCCCTACTAGGCGGGACTGATGAGTGCGAGTTCAGGCTCTTCTGCTTCCGCATCATGGATTCAACTACCATGAAAGTATGGGGAAGCTGAGTCTTCCGGAACCCCAGGCCACGCTGGACTCTGTACTTGCATCGAGTCTTTTACTGACAATAGGGACCGAGGCGGGTGCTTCCCACATGTGGAGGAGCAGCCAGGTCAGGATGGATAGTACCGGGACTGTGAGAGACTCCCTTGGGGGAGACTCATATTGCAAGATGTCGAGTTCCTCTGCCCTCGGCTCTTCCTCGGTCTGCGTGGGCAGATTGAGGGCTCGAGCCATATCCCGCAGAAACACCAAGAAGGAGGTGTCTTCGGGAGGGGGTGACCTCCTTTGCAAGGCGGGTGGGGGTGAGTTATAAGGAAGGTCCTTATGGGCGCGGGTTTCAGGGGATGTGTCCCCATATGATTCCCAGCACGAGAGATCCGAGGAGAACTCTGAGTCGGGCTGATCCACATGCTCAGTGACTCTGGAAGACCTCACCTCCAAGGAACGGGACGGCGAGTGAGAGCAGTGCCAAGGACCCTCGCGAGGCCCACAGCTCTCGGGGGTATCCAAGGCAGTTTTCGGGACCCCCATCGAGGTACCCTCGGTCTCGAGTGTGAGCCAGCCGTGCTGGGTAAAAGCACCTGCTGGGCAGCTAGGAAGGCAGAAATGCTGCTCTCCAGTGCCAGCATATGGGACTCCCACTCAGGAGTGGGTCATGCGCCATCGACACCGGGGTTACCAGGTCTGGCATGGAGGAGGAGGGGGTCCTTGCCGGGACGACCCTCAGGAGACCAGGTGCCATCGCCGGGATGACCCTCAGGAGACCAGGTGCCATCGCCGGAGGTACCTTTCGAGGCCACTCCTTGTCTGACTCTTGGGAACACCGAGGAGGGCTAAGGGAATGAGCGCGAGACCACTTGCGCTTGTCTGGAGCCCCCGACAGCGACTTCGAGGTCTTCTTCTTTCGCCGTTCCACCTCAGGCAAACCCTGATCGGAGTGATGCCTGGGGTGCGAGGTCACTGTGGGGGACCCCACAAGTGGTGGAATGGTGGGGCGAGGCACCACCGGGGTCCCCAGGACTGCCTTATGGAAACTGTCATCAGACTTCTGCTTATGGCTAAGCAAGTCCTTGGCGGACATTTTCTTACAGAGCGAGCAGAGCTCCAGGTGTGATCGGCCCCTAGACACCACAGACAACAATTGTGGATGTCCGTGAGTGACATATTCTTGGAGCATCTGTCACATTTTTTGAAGCCGGTGGCCATGGGGGCAAAAAGCGCCCCTGCGAGGTCGAAACCATCGAGGCCAGAGGTTGGAAAAAAGGGAACGGAAAAGTGCCTGAAGGGGAAAAAAAAACACTCAAGGAGAAAAGAAAAAAAAAAAGGGATCCCACCGGTGCTACCGGAAAAAAGGGCCAAAAGGCGGAAAAGAAAAATCTTTTTCCGAGGGACGAGGACATGCGTCCGAAGGGCTCCGTGGAAAAGGGGAGACTGAGCAAGATGGCACCTTTGGGCGGGAAGAGGACCACACATGTGTAGCAGCAATCCCAAAGACTTTATTTGCAAGCTGGGGAATTGCTCCACGCGGGCTCCGTCGGTGCTGACGTCACCCATAAGTGAGGACTGACTTTCTGCTTGTTCCTGGAGAATACTACTAGCTGCTTGACACCAGTGAGCCCAGCCGACCGGAATGCACCCTGTCAAACCTACTTGTGGCCACAAGCCTTCGGAACCTCCACTGCCTGGTTTTTCACAGCTGCTGGTAGAAGGGCGGAGGGGGAGAGGGGAGCCAGAGCAGAAGATAGTGAGAGAGAGAGCGAGCACGAGAGCAAAATCCTGATAGAGGAACAGCCCTAAGCACGCTGCTAGCAGCCGTGTTTGTTCCTGGCTGGGAGGAGGAAGGGGGCCTGGGGATGCCAGGTAGTTTCACCCCCTGACAATCCGACACCCCGCTAGGGCCCGGATCGCTATCTGCCAACTGACAACTCCAAACATCACTCTTTTCTCAGAAACGGGTACAGAGTCTTCCCAGCCATTAATAGCACTGTTGCCTTCAGCAGTGTCTAATTTGCCTGCATCTGCTCCCAACACTGTGCTTTAACAGTTTTCTCCAACAAAATAGGTCTAGTTGGCCTAACAGCTAACTCCTAGGCCCGAGTGGTCACCAGTAGGGTACTCCTTCCACAGCTGCTGAGGACTAAGAGACTGGATTTGTGGGCAGTACAGGGAGCCCTTATACTGGGTTTCAGAATCCTGACATGCTCAGTCCCCAGTTGCTGTTGGAGGGAGAAAACCCAAGTGTATCTGGACTGACCTGGAATAATAAGAAATGGCATATTCCACAGTGGTAACGTGTGGGATGCGTTACCAGCATGGGGCTGAAGGATAACTGCAGGGGGGGCATATACATCCCCCTGCGGTTACCATGCTTCAATGTGGCAAAATGGCTGCAGGTACAACTTAAACTACCCATTGAGGTGGCATTAGTTGCACCTACACTACTTGTGTCTAGTCATTATGTTAGTTTCTGCTGATAATGAAGATACCTACGTGTGAGAGTTCTTTTCTCTCGCCTCATTCTGGAAAAAAGTATAATTTTGGTAAAGAAATCCTGAAAAACCTAGGCGTAATGGAAAAAGCATGGAACTTACTCCCTGGTCCGGTAGGAAAGTGTCCGTGTTATTCTCACTTTTCTCATTCCAGTTTTGCTTCCTATTATCAGTACATTGACTGCATAACCGCTAGTAGGAAGTGAAGCTAGAGTGAGAGAAAGCTAGAATAGCACAGGCTTCATCAAGAAATGAAAACACCCCCTGTTATCTGGCAAGGAGAAAGCATTGATTTATTGGGAAGGCAAGGGCAACTAGTCTTGTGACCCAACTGGAGCTATGGGAGCTGTTTCAGCGATGCAGAACAAGGATGGCCCTAAATGATAATCTCTTGCAATATCTGTTAGATGTTTAAGGATCATAAGATCATAAGATATGCCATACTGGGTCAGACCAAGGTCCATCAAGCCCAGTATTCTGTTTCCAACAGTGGCCAATCTAGGTCATATGTACTGTGGTAAGGAGAGTGCAGCTCAGCATGGAAATAAAAGAGAAAGAAGAACTTTTTCTTCTTTTCGGGGGATGGGTGCACTAGAACACATATACCACAGCAAAAATCCCTGAGAGAAACCAAGAGGGTAGAGCTAGGTTTAAGCCACTCCCAGACTCCATGACAACCTCAGGTAAGAGTAGGAGGTACAAGTGGGTAGAGTCAGAGAGTGAGGTGCCCTGCTCAACGTTTAAGTTTGGGAAAACAAACAAAGTTGGGGGAAGCAGCCAAGCAAGAAGCAGCCAAGTGAGAGGCAGCCAAGTGAGAGGCAGCCAAGAGAGAGGCAGCCAAGAGAGAGGCAGCCAAGAGAGAAGCAGTCAAGGAAAAGGCAGTCAAGCAAGAAGCAGCCAAGAGAGAAGCAGCCACAAAGAGAGCAGCAGCAGAGACAAGAGCAGCCAGCACTGCAGCCAAGGAAGCTACAGAGAAGGTTCCAGGAAGAGGACCAAACAGACTGGCAAGAGGGAGAGAGAGAAAAGGTTGGCTTTGAGAAGGCTAAGGCAAGAGTGCTTAGACTCCTCTGATGAAGGGTCTGTCTGCAGGCAGCAGAAGCCCCAGGAAGGGAAGTGGAGATCTGACCCTGATTCCCTGTCTAGCTCAGAGGCAGAGAGAGTCACAAGCCACAGAAGCCTCAGCCAGGAAGGTGCTGCAACAAGACTCCAAGGTAGGAGAAAGAAAGCAGTAAAGTCAAAACCCTGTGTTTCTTGCTCTGACTCTGAAGAGAGGTTTAGGCCTGAGAAAACCCGGATTAGGAAGAAGGGGTTTTCAGGAGAAACTGAACAGGAGAAGCCCGTTGAAGTCCTACCTAGAGGGGAAGGGGCCATTCAGTGGAATAGGCTGTTTAACCTGTTAAAGGACACTAAGCATAAAGTGCCCGAGCGTTTTCAAGCTTTGCCAAGATACAGCTCAGCAGAAAGCATGGAGATAGAAAGTAAAGAAAGTGACCTGACTTCAGCTTGTTCTGAGATGGACTGTGATATGTGCATTGTGGCTAAGTAATGAAAGCCTGAGAGCAGTGAGAAGTTAGGAATTGTAAATACATGTGCTTTATGATTATGGAACTGAGAAGCATCATAAAGGGAAAAGAAAAGAAAGCCTGTGTAAATAATTCTACTACAACACTGGTTGTAAGCTTTGCTTTAATGGGAGAAGATTATCCTTTATTTTCTTTGACTTGAGTGTGCAACTGCTTTAAAGATTTGTTACCCGCTTGCCACGGAAGCTAATAAAATTCCTGTGTGCTTTGAAACAACCACTTGGTTCATTTATCTCTATACACAACTACAATCCTTGGTAAAGAGGAATTCAAGATGACTCCCCGTCCCTACTAGGCGACCGCCTGGTAGGGGCGCGACCGCCACAGTACCTAGCAGTTTCCCCAAGAGACACAAGTTCCACAATGCTTGTACTGGGTCAAGCATTGATATCTTCGGTCACTTCTTAATAATGGTTTATGGACCTTTCCTCCAGGAACTTGTCCAAATCTTTTTTAAACCCAGCTACACTAACAGCCTTTACTACATCCTCCGGTAACAAATTCCAGAGTTTGATTACACGTTGAGTGAAAAAATATTTTCTTTTATTAGTCTTAAATAGTTTACCCTGTAGCTTCATTGCATGTCCCCTAGTCTTTCTATATTCTGATAAGGCAAACAATCGATCTACGTTTACCCGTTCCACTCCGTTCATTAATTTATAGACTTCTATCATATCTCCCCTCAGCGGTCTCTTTTCAAGGTTAAAGAGTCCTAACCTTTTTAGCCTTTCTTCATAGGAGTATATTTCCATCCCCTTTACCATTTTGGTGGCTCTTCTCTGTACCTTTACTAAAATCGCTATATCCTTTTTAAGATACGGCGACCAGAATTGCACACAATATTCAAGGTGCGGTCTCACCATGGAACGATATAGAGGCATTATAATATCTTTTGTTTTATTTTCCATTCCTTTCCTTATCATACCTAGCATTCTATTTGCTCTCTTGGCCGCCGCGGCACACTGGGCCGAGGGTTTTAACATGGTATCCACAATGACGCCTAAATCTTTTTTCTGGGTGGTGGTTCCTAATGTGGAACCTTGCATCGTGTAACCATAGTTTGGGTTGTTCTTCCCTAGGTGCATAACCTTGCACGTGTCCACATTAAATTTCATCTGCCATTTTGATGCCCAGTCTTCCAATTTATCAAGATCCTCTTGCAATTTTTCACAATCCTCTTGGGTTTTAACAACTTTAAATAGTTTTGTGTCATCTGCAAATTTGATAACCTCACTAATTATTCCATTGTCCAGGTCATTTATGAATATGTCAAAAAGCAGCGGACCCAGCACAGATCCCTGGGGTACACCACTATTCACCTTTCTCCATTGGGAAAATTGGCCATTTAGCCCTACCCTCTGCTTTCTATCTTTTAACCAGTTCCTGATCCACAATAGTATACTGCCTCCTATCCCATGACTCTTTAGTTTTGCCAAAAGTCTCTGATGAGGGACCTTATCAAAAGCTTTCTGAAAGTCCAGATACACAATATCAACCGCCTCACATTTGTCCACCTGTTTATTCACTCCTTCAAAAAAACATAACAGATTAGTAAGACAAGATCTTCCTTGTCTAAAGCCATGTTGGCTGTCTTCCATTAGGCCATGACTAACTACATGCTGAGTAATTTTATTCTTTATGATGGTTTCTACCATTTTTCCCGGTACTGACGTCAGGCTCACCGGTCTGTAGTTTCCTGGATCACCCCTGGAACCCTTTTTAAAAATTGGTGTTACATTGGCAATCCTCCAATCTTCAGGTATTAGAGATGATTTTAATGATAGTTCACAGATTACTGATAGCAGTTCTGCAATCTCATATTTCAGTTCTTTCAACACCCTTGCATGTATACCATCCGGCCCAGGTGATTTTCTACTCTTCAGTTTATCTAATAGTTGTAAGACATCTTCCCGATGTATCAATATTTCCTTCAATTCTTCTGCACCTTTAAATACCACTTCAGTCATGGGTAACATCCCTACATCTTCCTCAGTAAAGACCGAAGCAAAAATTCATTCAGTCTCTCCGCTATCGTCTTGTTGCCTCTTAGTGCTCCTTTAACCCCTTTATCATCTAATGGACCAACTGACTCACAGGTTTTTTGCTACGAATGTACTTGAAAAGGTCTTTATTTTGCATTTTTGCTTCCGCAGCAAGCTTCTTCTCAAATTCTCTCTTTGCCTGCCTTATCAATGCCTTGCATTTGACTTGCCAGTGCTTGTGCTGTTTCCAGGTTTCGTCATTTGGCTCTTTTTTCCATTTCCTGAAAGATGCTTTTTTGGCAACAACAGCCTCTCTGACCTCACCTTTAAACCATGCTGGCAGTTTTTTGGACTTTAGTAGTTGTAGTAGTGATTTTCATGTTTGGGAGTCTCGGAAGGTTGTCTTTTCAAAGCTTGGTACAGTAAACATTTTATGGAAAAATAGTAATCAGATTGCTTTAACATATTTTATGGACACAGTTTGGGCTTCTTGGCCCAGTTTATTAACAGTGAACTGCCTGGGCACAGCAAAGCAAGCTGAAATGCTGGCATATGAATAATATATTCAGAGTATATTGTTTTTATTTTATAGTCTAATGACATGCTTGTACACTGTTTTCCTATTTTACTAATTATTCTGCACAGTGCTAAACCTGTTTAACACATGTGGCTTAAACCAGCAGTATATTAATGTTGTTACGGTCTTCCTGCAGTGACAGATTATGTTGTGACTATTCTTTGCATCAACATTATACTAATTTTGCTTATAGATTCTAGCTGTACATTGACTGCATGGTTATCATGTTGTTGATTCCTACATTCTGTACATAATTTTTCTTCTGCATATTTTTTCAATGAGTAAAATATTTCCAAGCTGTTTGTACAGCCGAGTGCTTTTCTTTTCATCCATATCTAAAATATAGCCTGCTCTTGAACTATCACAGACTGTTCATATGATGCTAAATATTTAGTTCGTTTCTAGCTATGCATTTGCCCCTTCCCTGCAATTTTATTGAATTTAAAAGATAAATATTAACATGATGTGAAAAGAGTTCACAAAGGAGTTTTGGGAAAAAGGGGGTGGATTGCAGGGGAGCACCATAAACCCTAGCACTTGTCCTGTACATAAAGGGGCCAGAAGTGCATGGCTTACTTTGATTTCCTCCATCTTCCAGGAATCTCTTGGCTTGGCACCCCAGGTGAGTGCCTATCTTGTCCAGCCATGGCAACAGGCCTGGGTAGGTGTCCCTACACTGGCCTTCCTTCCCTTCACATCCCTGTCCCCTCTATTTCTCTCTCACACTCTTTCCATCCTGTGGAGCAGTTGTTGCCAAACTGTGGGTTGGGACTCCAAATCAATCACATTCAACGGCCCATTCAGCAGCTAAGCTGTAAGGGACAGGGACTCCAGATTGAGGTGGAGGAGCAAGTCTCCCTCCTGCGTTAGGAGCGCCGGTGACCTCCCAAGAGGGAACGGGGGCTCGGTCGAAAGAGCGGCAGGGGGAATCATGGCTGTCTGAGCCACCTCGGGGCCATAAGGATCATGAAGGCCCTGTGCCGCTGGATCTTGAGAAGGGTCCATGCTATCAGCAACGTGGGAGGGAAGGCATATAGCAGGCCCGTCGCCCATGATAGGAGGAAAGCATCCGGAGCCACCTGGCCTGGGTGCTGATAGGGACCACAAAACCAGGGGAGCTGAGTTTTGGCTGGACTGGCAAAGAGATCCAGGCCTGGGGTGCCCCAGAGCTGGAATGGCTGCTGTGCTGTCGCGGGATTCACATGCCACTCATGTGGCTGGAGGACTCTGCTTAGTTGGTCTGCCAAGGAATTGTCTTGGTCCAGGAGATAGACGGCTCAGAGGATAATGTTCTGGCTCACTGCATACGAGCACAAGGTGATCGCCTCCTGGCAGAAGCTGTAGGAGCTGGTACCCCCCCCCCCCCCCCGTTTGTTCAAGTAGAACATAGTAACCTGGTTGTCAGTCTGCACGAGCACCACCTGGTGCCAGAGCTGATGCCGAAATGCCTTCAGTGTGAGGAGGATGGCTCGGAGCTCCAGCAGGTTGATATGCTGCCAACTCCTTGGGGGACCAGACCCCTGGGTGCACAGCTCCTCGCAATGGGCCCCCCAACCCAAGATGGAAGCGTCCGTCGTCAGGACTGTCTGGGGGGGTCGGGGTCTGGAAGGGCATGCTCTGGAGCAGTAGTTGTGCATCCTTCCACCAGACCAAGGACTCCGCCAACTGAGGTAAGACTGAAATGGGGACCTGGAGTTGGCCCGTCTCTTGGATCCACAGTGCGCGGAGGCACCATAGTGCTGCCTGCATGTTGAGGCGGGCGTTGGACACGACATGGACCATGGCCAAGGAGGCAAAGCATCGACTGAGCCGAGACAGTGCTGCAACTCTGCAAGTCGGACGCCAGGGACATAAGGTAGTCTGCCCTGTCCTGGGGAAGGAAGGCCTTGGCCTGGAGTATATCTAGGCGAGCCACTATGAACTCCATGGATTGAACTGGAGTAAGGTGGGATTTTGGGTGGTTGATCACAAAGCCCAAGTGTTGTAGAAGCTGGATGGTGCAGCCTGTGGCCTGCAGGGCCTCCAAGGCCGTGTCCCCCTTTATGAGCCAGTTGTCTAGATAAGGCTAGACGAAGGCACCTTGGAGACAGAGGTGGGTGCTACCACCGCAAGACACTTGGTGAAGACCCGTGGCGCAAAGGCGAGGCTGAAGGGAAACACCCTGTACTGGTAGTGATTGCCTTCTACCATAAACAGAAGGTACTGTCTGTGGTTGGGGTGGATGGGGATCTGGGTGTAAGCATCCTGTAAATCAAAGGAGCATAGCCAATCACCCTGCTGGACGTAGGGCAGCAGTGTTCCAAGGGAGAGCATTTTGAACTTCTCCCATACCAGGAATCTGTTCAGGTTCCTCAGGTCAAGGATGGGCCAGAGACCTCCTGTTCTTTTTGGGACAAGGAAGTATCGGGAGTAGAACCCTCTTCCTCTTAGGTGAGATGGTATGTGCTCCACCGCTCCGTCTTTGAGGTGGCCTGCGAGCTCTTGTTAGTAAGGCCTGGTGCAGGGGAGGCTGCGGTAGCTCCCCAAGAAAGTAGGGAGGAGACAGCTGGTCCAGATGGAGGAGGTAGCCCTCCCAGATGACCTGGAGAACCCACATGTCAGTGGTGATGGAGTTCCACCTGTAGGCAAAGTGGACCAGCCTCCCCACCCCCCCGTCAGGGACCCTTGGGAGACTGGGTGCCATCGTCGGAGGTCTCTGCATCGGTTCGAGGTACCTTTCTCGGCCATTCCCTCTCTGACTCTTCGGACTGTCGTAGGGGGCTGAGGGACCGGGACGTGACTTCTTACGCTTGTTCGACCTCCTGGTCGATGTCCGCATGACCACCTTCTTCCGCTCATGCTTGGGGGACCCCTGGTCAGAGTGCTTGTGGGTCCACGGGGGAATCTTGGGCAGCTCCGAGGGTTGCAGGGTCTTGGAGATACTGGAGATACCGGGGTAGAGTCTGCATTATGGAAGATGATATCTAGCTTCAGCCGGCGACTCTGGATGGCCTTAGAGGACACTTTTTTGCATAAGGAACATTGCTCAGAGTCGTGATCAGTGCCCAGAAACCTGAGGCAGCATTCATGGGTGTCTGTGTGTGACATGTTTTTGGAGCACCAATCGCATTTTTTGAAAACGAAGACCTTCGGGGCAAAAAGGACCCCTGCGAGGGTGAAGACCCTCAACGTGGCCAGTGGTTAAAAAGGACGCAAAAGCGCTAAAATGGGAAAGAAGGGAAAAACGCTGCTCGAGCGGTAGGAGGGGGGACCGGCGCTAGCCAGAAAAGACAAAAATGTACTTAGAGAAGAAAAACTTTTTTCGGGGACGAGATGCATGTCCGAAGGACTCCACAAAAAAGGGAGACGGAGTAAGATGGCACCCTTGGGCGGGAAGGGGACCGTGCATACATGGTAGCATTCCCAAAAGCTTTCTTTGAAAGATGGGAAAATGCTCTGCGCGGACTCAGTCAGTGCTAGCGTCACCTATATGTGAGGGCTGACTTCCTGCTTGTTCCTGGAGAAAGGGCTGATCCGCCACCACAGCCTGCAGTTCACTGATATGACGAGCTGACATGAAGGCAATGAGGAAGATTACCTTCCAAGATAGAAACTTCAGTGAATAAAGGCTCAAAATGAGGCTTTGGAAGTTGAGTGAGAATGATGTCGAGATCCCAGGCCACCGGAGATGGCTTAATGGGTGGCATCGACGGCAGGAGACCTGCATGAAGCACGATACCTAAGGGGTGTGAGGAGATAGGCTGTCCATCCAGTAGTTTGTGAGATGCCGCAATGGCACTAAGGTGAACTCTCACTGAGTTAGTTAGTTGCCTAGTGGTTGGGGCAAGGTACTTCAGGCCGGAGGGTCGGGGGTTCAAATCCCACTAGAGGACAGCAACCTTGGGCCGGAAGGACTGGGGTTTCTAGTCCTACAGGTGCTCCTTGTGGTCTTGGGCAAGCCACTTAACCCTCCATAGCCCATGTTCCCTGTAAAATAGTTATCTCCAAGTTATAATGCCCTGTTCAATGTAATTTCAGTTTGTTCAATGTAAACCGCCTTGATATCATGAAAGGCGGTATATAAGAAATGTGAAATAAATAAATAAATAAGACCTATTAAGGATAAGTGGAGGAGATAAACTGAAGAGTAGCAAATCACCTGGGCCGGATGGTATACATCCAAGGGTGTTGAAAGAACTGAAATATGAGATTGCAGACCTGCTATTAATCTGTGAATTATCATTAAAATCATCTCTAATACCTGAAGATTGGAGGATCGCCAATGTAACATCAATTTTTAAAAAGGGTTCCAGGGATGATCAGGGAAACTACAGACCGGTGAGCCTCGCATCAGTACCGGGAAAAATGGTAGAAACCATCATAAAGAATAAAATTACTCAGCAAGTAGATAGTCATGGCCTAATTGGGGACAGCCAACATGGCTTTAGACAAGGAAGATCTTGTCTTACTAATCTGTTATGCTTTTTTGAATGTGTGAATAAACAGGTGGACAAAGGTGAGTCAGTTGATATAGTGTATCTGGACTTTCAGAAAGCCTTTGATAAGGTCCCTCATCAGAGACTTTTGGCAAAACTAAAGAGTCATGGGATAGGAGGCAAGATGTGGATCAAGAACTGGTTAAAAGATAGAAAGCAGAGGGTTGGGCTAAATGGCCAATTTTCCCAATGGAGAAAGGTGAATAGTGGTGTACCCCAGGGATCTGTGCTGGGTCCGCTGCTTTTTGACATATTCATAAATGACCTGGAAAGTGGAATAACGAGTGAGGTTATCAAATTTGCAGATGACACAAAACTATTTAAAGTTGTTAAAACCCAAGAGGATTGTGGAAAATTGCAAGACGATCTTCATAAATTGGAAGACTGGGCATCAAAATGGCATATGAAATTTAATGTGGACAAGTGCAAAGTTATGCACCTAGGGAAGAACAACCCAAACTATGGTTACACAATGCAAGGTTCCACATTAGGAACAACCACCCAGGAAAAAGATTTAGGCGTCATTGTGGATAGCATGTTAAAACCCTCCTCCCAGTGTGCAGCGGCAGCCAAGAGAGCAAATAGAATGCTAGGTATCATAAGGAAAGGAATGGAAAATAAAACAAAAGATATTATAATGCCTCTATATCGTTCCATGGTGAGACCGCACCTTGAATATTGTGTGCAATTCTGGTCGCCGTATCTTAAAAAGGATATAGCGTTATTAGAAAAGGTTCAGAGAAGAGCCACCAAAATGGTAAAGGGGATGGAAGGATACTCCTATGAAGAAAGGCTAAAAAGGTTAGGGCTCTTTAACCTGGAAAAGAGACAGCTGAGGGGAGATATGATAGAAGTCTATAAATTAATTAACGGAGTGGAACGGGTAAACGTAGATCAATTGTTTACGTTATCAGAATATAGAAAGACTAGGGGACATGCAATGAAGCTACAGGGTAAACTATTTAAGACTAATAAAAGAAAATATTTTTTCACTCAACGTGTAATCAAACTCTGGAATTTGCTACCGGAGGATGTAGTAAAGGCTGTTAGTGTAGCTGGGTTTAAAAAAGGTTTGGACAAATTCCTGGAGGAAAAGTCCATAAACCATTATTAAGAAGGGACCCAGGATATCAATGCTTGACCCAGTACAAGCATTGCGGAACCTGTGTCTTTTGGGGAAACTGCTAGGTACGTATGACCTAGATTGGCCACTGTTGGAAACAGGATACTGGGCTTGATGGACCTTGGTCTGACCCAGTATGGCATATCTTATGTTCTTATGAGATACTGTAGATGAAAAGGGTCAATGTCCTTTGGGGAGCACCAGAGGGCATACCTACACTGCTTGATCGCATAAGATGACCTGGTGGAATCTTTGCACGATGCAAGGATGACATCTTTGACCGCCTGTGGCAGTCGAGGTCAGCAAGCATTATACTTTCAGCAGCCATGCTGTCAGGCGTAGTGAGTGCTGATTGGGATGGAGGAGCACCTGTGGTCCTGGGAGAAGAGCTTGGGCGCAAATCCCAGGCTGAGTCTACACAAGGCAAAGAAGCAGAGGAAACTATGGTTGGCAGGGCTAAAAGTGGCTATGAGAATCATTGAGCCCTTGTTGGCCTGTAGTTTGAAAAGTTGTTTGGGTATCAAGGTGATGGGTGGGAATGCATAGAACAGTCCTTGTCATGCCCCCCCCCCCCCCTCCAGTGTAGAATGAAGGCATCTGGGGCCAGATGGTTCAGCAATGGAACCCTGAAGTAGAAAAGTAGAATCTGTGTTTTGCGTAGTGGCAAAAAGGATCAATGAGTGGGATTCCCCTAGAACAGGGGTTCTCAACCCTGTCCTCGGGACCCACCTAGCCAGTTGGGTTTTCAGGATAACCACAATGAATATGCATGGAAGAGATATGCATATAATGGAGGCAGTGTATGCAAATCTCTCTCATACATATTCATTGTGGTTATCCTGAAAACCCGACTGGGTTACGTGGGTCCCGAGGACAGGGTTGAGAACCCCTGCCCTAGAAGATCCAATCTGCTGTTTCTGGATACAAGGTCCATTCATGAAGATATAGGATATGGCTTAGCTTGTCTGCAAAGACATCAAGTTCACCCGGGAGGTACACCACTCTGAGGTGAATGCAGAGTGAGATGGCAACGGATCACAGGTGAAGTGCTTCCTCGCAGAGGGGACGGGACCCCTTCCCCTCTGTTCATGTAGAACATAGCAACTTCGTTGTCTGTCCTGACTAGAACAGGTTGCCCTGAAAGTTGGGGTTGAAAAACCCTAAGAGCATTTGTCAGTGCCTGTAGTTCTAGGAGGTTCATCTGCAGGGCAGATTCCTGTTGTGTCCAAAGTGCCTGTGTGGTTAGGGCGTTCAGATGCACTCCTCAACCCAACATTTGTATAGCATTACAAGATGTATGCAGTCTTGCACAGACTCATGTAAAAGACGGTATCTACTCATCAGAGCTTATAATCTTGTCATGACAGACAACACAGTAGTTGTAGACATGGGATACATTCTAGGGGGAATGGTAAGGAAACACACAAAGGAGATCAGGCGAGTCAAGATCCAAAAGTGGCAACGAAGAGGTGTTTTCAGAGATTTGAAAAGGGTCAGAGAAGGTGCCTGATGTACAGACAGGTAGTTTGTTCTAGGCATAAGGAGAAGCAAGGTGAAAGGAGCAAAGTCTGGAGTTAGCAATAGAAGAGAAAGGCACAGATAGAGATTTGCCAGAAGAGCGGCGTTCCTGAGGAGGAGTGCAGGGAGTGATAAGAGAGGAAAGGTAGTGTTGAGCTGCAGAGTGAATACACTTAAAGGTCAGCAGGAGAAGTTTGAACTAGATACTGAAATGAATAGAGAGCCAATGAAGTGACCTGAGAAGAGGAGTAATATGAGCATGATGAGGCTGGCGGAAGATTAGAGACGCAGCGTTGAACAGTGAACACCACCATCACTGAAGGGACATGATCAGATGAGGAGTGATGTGGATCTCATCTCCGAGACACCCCTTTGCTTGCGTCCACAGAGAAGACAGTGTCTATTGCACTTGTTGCATGTGTAATCGAGCATAGGGGACTACATGGCCCATGGTGGCCATATGTCCTAATAGCTGTAGCAAATCTCAAGCTGTTATTCAGCTTTGCTTTTGTATTGCCTTTGCCAGCTCGATGAGGTGAACACATTGATCCTGTGGAAGGAAACCTTGGGCCTGTTGAGTGTCTAAGAGCATTCTGATGAACTCTAGTCATTGGGTTGGAGCGAGGTGAGACTTTGGGAAGTTAATGATAAAGCCCAGGTGTTGGAACACCGTGATGGTGTGATGAAGGGAGTCTTACCTCTTGAGGGGAATCTCCCCTGATCAGCCAGTCATCTAAGTAAGGGAAAGCACAGTTACTTACCTGTAACAGGTGATCTCTGGAAACAGCAGGAATAAGTCTTCACATATGGGTATCGTCGGTACCGACGGAGCCTGCGTGGGAACGCTCCCCAGCGTCCAAAAGGAAAGCCTTTGGGAGCATCCCACAGCGCCTGCGCGCTGCCTTCCCGCCTTTCCTAACCGCCTCTCTCCAGTTCGAGTTTTAATGCTGAGACAAAGAGAGAGAGGAAAGGAAAGATAGAGAGATACAACTCCTAGGGGAGGTGGGTGGGTTGTGAAGACTTATTCCTGCTGTTCCCAGAGATCACCTGTTACAGGTAAGTAACTGTGCTATCTCCAGGAACAAGCAGGAATGAGTCTTCACATATGGGGACTCCCCAGCTAGAGATGCCTGGGAGATCACCCAGGTTGTGAGTCCCTGGGAAGGGCTCTACCTCCACCTATGAATCTCAGGCATCCAGTCAGGGATGGAGGGTAGGAGTTGATTAGGTATGGAACAAGTGTTTGAGAACAGCCTGACCAAACAAGGCATCCCGGCGGGAGTCCTTGTCCAAGCAGTAATGGACTGTAAAGGTATGAACCGAGGCCCAGGTGGCCGCTCGACAGATTTGGTCGATGGACACAGAGTTTAGATGAGCCATAGAGGCTGCCATGGCTCTCACATTGTGAGCTGTGACATGGCCCTCCAGAGAAAGGTTCTTACTCTGGTAGGTGAAAGAAATACATTGAGCAATCCAATTAGACAGAGTTCTCTTAGAGACTGGAAGTCCTAAATGAGAGGGATCAAAAGCAACAAAAAGTTGAGAGGACTTTCTATGTTGCTGTGTCCTTTGTAAGTAGAAAGCAGGGTATGAAGATTCCTCTCTGCACTTGATGCCTGAGGTCCTGGAAAAAAGACAGGTAAATACACCTCCTGGTTCAGATGAAACGGTGAGACCACTTTAGGCATAAAGTGTGGATTAGTTCTGAGGACTACCTTGTCATGATGGAACCTTGTATAAGGAGGATTAGCCACTAAGGCTTGCAACTCACTGATACGGCGAGCTGAGGTGAGTGCAATGAGAAAAATAACCTTCCAGGAAAGGAATTTCAAGGAGGTAGTGGCTAAGGGTTCAAAGGGTGGCTTCATAAGCTGGCCAAGAACCAGATTCAAGTCCCATGCCACTGGAGGTGGTCTAATGGGAGGTTTAGTCAAAAGAAGGCCTCTCATGAATCTTGCTATAAGAGGATGAGAGGAAATAGGCTGTCCATTGAGGGGTTTAAGGGATGCTGCAATAGCACTCAAATGGACTCTGATTGAATTCGTCTGAGGGCCTGCATGGGATAAATGCAGCAAATACTCCAGTAAAGAATTCAGAGGTATTGCAAGAGGGTTAAGACCCTTCTCTGCACACCAAATGGTAAACCTCTTCCATTTAAAGGCATAGGAACGTCTGGTTGAAGGCTTTCTGGAAGCATGAAGGATATCCTTCACCTGCTGAGAAAGAGGTAAATCTTGAAGGTCTAGGCCTTCAGCAACCAGGCCCTGAGATGAAGAGACTGGGGATTTGGGTGCCACAACGTTCCTTCCTCCTGGGAGAGGAGATCTGGAGCAGACCCCAAGTCCAGGGAGGGAGTTTGAGAAAGATGCAGAAGTAGAGGGTACCACACTTGGCGTGGCCAACGTGGTGCTATGAGGATCATAGACCCCTTGTCTCTCTGAAGCTTGAACAGTGTCTTGGGAATGAGGGGAATAGAAGGAAAGGCATAGAGGAAATCTTGCCCCCCAATGAAGGAGGAAGGCATCCCTGGCCTGAACTCCTTGACACGGAATCCTGGAACAGAACCGGGGAAGTTTGGCATTCCACGGACTTGCAAACAGGTCTATGTCTGGGGTTCCCCAAATTCGAAAGATCCTGGCTATCTGGTCCCCATGGAGGGACCATTCGTGTGGAAGCAGAACTCGACTGAGTCTGTCTGCCCAAGAGTTTTGAACCCCTGGAAGATACACTGCCATGAGATGGATTTGATGCTCTCTGGCGAAGGCCCACAATCTCAGAGCTTTGTTGCAAAGCGACAGAGAGCCAGTCCCCCCCCTGCTTGTTCACGTAGAACATGGCTACTTGGTTGTCCGTGTGGATGAGGACTGTCTTGTAGCTGAGCAGGGTGTGGAAGACTGAGAGCCAGAAAGATTGCTCTGAGCTCTAAGAGGTTGATATGCAGAGATGTCTCCTGTGGAGACCAGATGCCTTGGGTGGAGGTATCTTGTAGAGGCATCTGTGGTAAGGGTTGCTTGGGGTAACACCCGTTGAAAGGGGGACCCCAGCAACAGATTTTGAGTGGACCTCCACCAATGGAGCAAGGAAAAGAGGCGACTGGAGGTCGCTATCTTGTCTGACAGGCACCCTGATGTCTGGGTCCATTGGGTGGACAAAGTACATTGAGCTGCTCTCATGTGAAGGCGAGCATAAGGAACCACATGCACAGTGGATGCCATGTGGCCTAAGAGTTGTAACATCTCTCGAGCAGTTAAATGGGATTTTAACTGAATCTGTGAGGCTAACTGCATCAAGCATAGGCAACGGGTCTGGGGGAGATAGGCCCTTGCAGTTGTGGTATCCAGAAGGCCCCTATGAACTCTAGAGATTGAGTAGGGGTGAGATGGGATTTTGGAATGTTTATTACCAGTCCCAGATACTGAAGAACACGCCTTGTGCAGGCCAGGGAAGCCTGGGCCTCTGATTGGGATGGAGCTCGAATGAGTCAGTCGTCCAGATATGGGAATACGAATATCCCTAGAGTGCGTAGAAATGCAGCTACTATTGCCATGCATTTGGTGAACACTCGTGGTGCAGAGGCCAGACCGAAAGGAAGCACTTTGTATTGGTAGTGCTTTCCTTGGTAAAGGAACCGAAGGAACCTTCTGTGTGTTGGATGGATGAGGACATGGGTGTACGCATCCTTGAGATCTAGAGAACAAAGCCAGTCCTGACTCTGGAGGTATGGAAGGAGAGTTCCGAGAGAAGTCATCTTGAATTTCTCCTTGCATAGAAACTTGTTCAATTCTCCGAGATCTAAAATAGGTCTGTAGCCCCCTGTTTTCTTTGGAATGAAAAAATAGGGGGAGTAGAACCCTGAGCCCTGTTGAAGAAGGGGTACTTCTTCTATTGCCCCTTGGGCAAGAAGGATAGCACTCTCTTGACCTAGAAGGTTGAGAAGAGATGTTGGAGAATTGAACTTTTTCACCATAGTGTGAGGAGGAAGGTTTAAGAAGTGAAGCTTGTACCCGTCTCTTATGATAGAGAGGGTCCATTGCTCTGCTGTGATTTGTTCCCATCTGGGAGCAAAATGAGCTAACCTTCCTGGGATGGTGAGAGGCTCTGGATGTTCTAGAGCCAGAAAGGCTAAGTTCTCTAGTGGTAAGTCAAAGGCCCTGAGGAGGCTGAGGCTGTTGGGCCATAGCAGTCCTCGCAGCCTTAGGCTTGGCCTGTTTTGGTTGTTGTTGCCTCTTTGTAGCAAAACGACCTGCAGAAGAGGCCTGACCATAAACAGAAGAATATTTCCCTTTTTTGGGAAAAATCCTTTTTTGAACAATCTCTTTTTAAAAGGAGCAGAAGTAGACTTTGAAAGTCTATCTAAATCAGAATTTTCAGCATCCATCTGGTTGGCCTTTGCTTGCCAATCTTTGCCAAACAAGTTTTCACCTGTACAAGGAAGGTTACCTAGTCCATCCTGAATCCAGGATTCCAAATCAGAGGCTTGTAACCAAGCAACTCTGCGTGCACCTATGGCAATAGCCGAGGCTCTGCTGGCACCTTCAAAAGAGTCAAAGGCTGCACGGTTGGAAAACTTGGAAATATCCTGGGCATGTTTAAGCCAGGTGAGAAACTCTTCCCTTTTATTTTCTGACATAAAAGGAGATAAGGTTTGCAGATGATCTGCAACTTCCTTTAGAAACATCCCCATATAGAGACTATAGGAGTTGATTCTGGCTACAAGCATACTGGCCTGGAAAAATTCTCCTGCCAAAGGCATCTAGGGTTCTGCATTCTCTTCCTGGAGGAGTAGAAGAGTGCCTCTTTGTACTCTTGATCTTTTTCATAGCAGACTCCACCACAATGGAGTGGTGAGGAAGCTGAGTCTTATGAAAACCAGGACAAGGAGGAACACGATACATGGTGTACAACCTACGAGAATGAGGGGAGGTGGTAAGAGGAGTCTCCCATATGCCCAACATGTGATCATAGAGAATCTCATGTATTGGTAAAGTGGCTGCCTCTTTGGGAGCCTTAGGATATTGTAAAATATTTAATTTTTTGGCTCTAGGCTCTGTCTCAGAGGCTACTGAGATGGAAAGGCCCCTGGCCACCTCCCTGATAAATTCTTGAAAAGACAAGTCCTCTGGAGGAGACATTCTCCTTTTTGGAGAAGAGGGTTCCTGAGGAAGGATCCCCGATGCTTCGATAGAGGCCTCTGATTCATCAGAGTCCTCAGAGGAATCGAAGTATCGCCTGTCTGGATGCTCTCGCAGAGCCCGATATGCATACCGGGGGGTATCGACATCGGGAGTACTCGGTACCGGAACGGTACCGATGGCCATCACAGGATAGTGTACCGCTGTCGTCGACGTCGATATCGATGCAATCGGTACCGGTAGGGGAACCGGTATCGGGTCCGGTACCGGAATCGGTACCGACAACGGAGTTTGTTGTGGTACCGAAGGCGTCGCAGCTTGTATGAATGCCGTGATGGCACGCTGCATGGTCAGAATATTCTGATCCATCGACGCCACCAATGTCTGGAAGTCGGTACCGGTGTGAACCGCCGGTACCCCAGAACATTGTAACAGGTGATCGGTCGAGGCCGAGCCATCGATGTCAACCTGTGACCCCATAGATAAAGCTTTGGAAGCCGGAGCCTCCCGCCGGGGTAATTTTGCCGGTGTGGATTCCTCGAGAGCAAGCCCGGGGCATCTCGATACTTAGAGGGAGATGTACTCTTCGAGGACCGGCCAGATTTAAGTTTGGTTACCTGAGATCCATGGGAGGAAGAAGCAGCCCTGGAAGGCGTCGATGCCACAGAAGCTGCATCAGAGGGAAACAGGGTACTGAGTTTGGCTGCTCGATTCTGTAAACCTCTTTTAGACATCATGGAACAGGACTAACAGTCCGCAATGGAATGGTCAGGACCTAAACATTTAAGACACCAGTCGTGGGTGTCGGTGACAGAAATAGTGCTACTGCACTTCGTGCACTTTTTGAACCCGGAGGCGGGCTTTTCCATGAGGAAAAATTTTTTGCAGGCCAAAGGCCACAGAAAGAAAAAAATGCACTGAAGTAGAAAAGAGTAGTTTTTTTTTTTTTTTTTTTGAAAGAAAGAAAAAACCGGCGGTACCGGTCCGGAGTGGAGAAGGCAGACACGCGACTAAAGAAATAAAAGAAAAAATAAGAAATTCTTCAGCGGTGACAGGAAACACGACCTGCTGGCTCCACGGAAAAGAAGAACTGGAGAGAGGCGGTTAGGAAAGGCGTGAAAGCAGCGCGCAGGCGCTGTGGGATGCTCCCAAAGGCTTTCCTTTTGGACACTGGGGAGCGTTCCCACAAAGACTCCGTCGGTACCGACGATACCCATATGTGAAGACTCATTCCTGCTTGTTCCTGGAGATGATGAATATCCCCAAAGCGCATAAGTAGGCAGTGACTACTGCCATGCATTTTGTGAAGACTCTTGGGACAGAGACTAGACCGAAGAGGAGAACCTGGTATTGACAGTGGTCTCCCTGAAACATGAAGTGCAGAGATACTGTCTGTGCAAGGGATGGATCAGTAAATGCATGTATGCCTCTTTTAGGTCTAGAGAACATAGCCAATCGTGTCTCTGGAGGTATGGTAGAAGAGTTCCTAGAGCATAAGATCCTGTAGGATCCGATGCACCAGTAATGTATCCGCCTCCTTGGGTGTGGGATGGTATTGGAGTATCTCCAATTCCTCTGCCCTCAGTTCCTTTTCCGAGGCTACTGTGATGGCGAGTCCTGTTGCCACGTGACATATGAAGTCCTGAAAGGACATATCTTCTGGTGGGGACAGACACCATTTCTGAGGTGGTGAAGGGTCCAAAGGAATGCTTGGAAATTCTCAGGAATCAAGTGATCCCTTGTCAGATTCTGAAGAACTGGAATCAGAGTCTGGTAAGAAGTCAAAATTTCGGCAGTCTTGGATTCAACCTCGATGCTCCATGGATGTTGAAGGTCGATGCAGATACTGATGCTTGGAAGTATCGGAACACAGAGCCATGACAGTTTTTTTTTAAATTTTATATTTATGCATTTTAACAATGAATCAAGCATAACACTTGTACAGTAATAGACATTGTTGAAAAAAATTAATAAGAACATAACATCAAGAAAATTAAACAATGCTATTGGTAGTCCCCAAATTGAAGGAGAGAAGTCGAAAACTATTACAGAGGTCAGGAACATCCCCTGTAAAAAAAATAATATAAAGGAAATTTTAAGGAAATACCAGAGGGTACACAGGGAACCAAACAGAATCACTAATGGTGGGGTACTGCTAAAGAGGAGAAGAAGTTACAATGTGAGCACTAATGAAAGACGACAGGTCCTCGAGCTGAAAAAAGACATACTTATGCGACTGAAAAACAACACATTTACAAGGATAACGGAGGACAAATGTAGCACCCAGATGAGTAACCCCAGGATGCAAAATTAAAAAGGATTACGCCTACGTTGCGTTTCTCTGGAAACATCAGGGAACATTCCTATTTTTTTGCCCAAAAACAAACTATTACGAAATTTAAAATAAAGCCTGAGAAGCCAGTCTCTATCGGATGATAGTGCCAAGAAAACAATCAGTGTAGAGACTTCAAGTTCTTCATCCTTAGGCGTCTGAAGAAGAGCTGATGCATCTAATAAGCTCATCTCTGGAAGACCAGCCGCTTTCTCCCCAGTTCTCCTTCCAGAAGGTAGAAAATATGCTTTAGTGATAGGAGGAATTAATTCTGATGTAACCTTCAAAGATTCTTGTAAATACCTTTTAAAACGGTCAATCGGAGAGACCAAAGGCACCATAGGAAAATTAAGGAGACGGATATTTGAGGATCTAGCAGCATTCTCCAATACTTCCAACTTCAGCCTCATCGCCATATTGTCCTTAACTAAGGAGTCAGTTACATCTGAAATTCGTGAAACTGTCTGATTATTCGTAGTAACTTGCGTTTTAAGATCAGTAACCTCAGCGGAAAGATTGGAAGATAAAACTTCAAGATTGGAGACCCTAGTCCCGGCCAAAATCAGTTGTTGACTCACCATAGTAGCTAATCCGGAAATGGCGTCCCAAAAGCTATCCAGATATACAACCGAAGGACGCGTCAAGACAAACATTCGTGGCGTTTCTGGGTGTAATACTGAAGTCCGAGGGCTGTCTTCTTCAGCAGGCTCACAGACTCCCGATCCAGCAGTGACGCCTTCCGAGCTCTGAAGAACCGCCGAGAGATTCACTGCTGCAGATGTAGCCAGCTGCCCTCCAGAGTCCACTTCACCAGAGCCCCGCTCACTCACCGCCTCTCCCGCTCCAGAAACTGAGGGAGAAACGGCAGCACTCATTGGAGGAGGACCCGGCAGCCTCGGAGGTGAAGGCGGAGACCGACCACCTGGGGAGAGAGACACATCCGGGGCGGAAGAAGCCAAAAAATCCTGAGCCGGCGACTCCAAGCCCCCTCTAATCTCCCCTATTTGCTGCTTGGTAAGCTGGACGAATCGGTCCATCGGCCCAGTGTTCGCTAAAGGAGAGGGTTTTGCAGAAGGCGGCTCAGCGGGGAGAGCCCGCTGCTTGCCCTTTCTCTTAGGCATCCCAGCTCAACATATCCCTGTCGCCATCTTGGAATTCAGACCACTCCCCTTCTCAGAGCCATGACAGGTTGAGAATTTTGGATACTGGAGGTCTCGGGGGTTCTGTCAATGCTGGTTCAAGGGACGGCATCAGGGTGATACACCTGGCAGTAGGCTCAGTGCCGAAGTCTACATTCCTGGAGCTCTCTATGTCATCGGTACCGAGGCTGCCAGGAGTTCTGCCAAACTCCTCTTGAAAGCCAGCATGCGCTGGTACAGGGAGATGGCAGATGTCTGGGTGGAATCATCTACAGGGCTCTGAAGCACCCACCCAGAACATGGAACTGGTAACTCTCCGGAGATTGATTCTTCGGGAGCGTCCCAGAGCCCCTCTTGTGCTTGGGAGGACAGATCCTCCCGCCGGGGCTGTCTGGCTGGCCAGTCTGCATCGGAAGCACCTCTAGGGGAGTCACGATGCTTATACTGGAAGTTCTCTCCGGTCTCGGTCTTTGATGCCGATTACTCTGGAGCAGCCAGAGACTTAGACTTCTGTGTTTGGACTCTGAAGAAACCCAAGACCCATGAGAGAAAGTCTATGCCCTCGAAGAAGTGTAAGCCACTGACATCGAGTCTGAGGCGAACAATGATCTGTACTGTCGGGCTCAGTTCTTTAGGCCTCTCTTTGTCAGTTGCTGGCACAAAAGACAAGAATTGGGCTGATGTTCAGGCCCCAAATATTTTAGATACTATCATGTATCAGTGACTGATATGGTACCAGCACACTTTGTATATTTATTTTAAAACCACTAGTAGGATTTTCCATACCTCAAAAAAGTGGTCTTCAAGACTGAAGATATAAGAAAATAAGATATGCCATACTGGGTCAGACCAAGGTCCATCAAGCCCAGTATCCTGTTTCCAACAGTGGCCAATCTAGGTCATACGTACCTAGCAGTTTCCCCAAAAGACACAGTCTCCGCACTGCTTGTACTGGGTCAAGCATTGATAGCCTGGGTCCCTTCTTAATAATGGTTTATGGACCTTTTCTCCAGGAACTTGTCCAAACCTTTTTTAAACCCAGCTACACTAACAGCTCTTACTACATCCTCCGGTAACAAATTCCCGAGTTTGATTACACGTTGAGTGAAAAAATATTTTCTTTTATTAGTCTTAAATAGTTTACCCTGTAGCTTCATTGCATGTCCCCTAGTCTTTCTATATTCTGATAACGTAAACAATCGATCTACGTTTACCCGTTCCACTCCGTTCATTAATTTATAGATTTCTATCATATCTCCCCTCAGCTGTCTCTTTTCCAGTTTAAAGAGCCCTAACCTTTTTAGCCTTTCTTCATAGGAGTATCCTTCCATCCCCTTTACCATTTTGGTGGCTCTTCTCTGAACCTTTTTGAATAATGCTATATCCTTTTTAAGATACGGCGACCAGAATTGCACACAATATTCAAGTTGCGGTCTCACCATGGAACAATATAGAGGCATTATAGTATCTTTTGTTTTATTTTCCATTCCTTTCCTTATGATACCTAGCATTCTATTTGCTCTCTTGGCTGCCGCTGCACACTGGGCCGAGGGTTTTTAACATGTTATCCACAATGACGCCTAAATCTTTTTCCTGGGTGGTGGTACCTAATGTGGCACCTTGCATTGTGTAACCATAGTTTGGGTTGTTCTTCCCTAGGTGCATAACTTTGCACTTGTCCACATTAAATTTCATATGCCATTTTGATGCCCAGTCTTCCAATTTATCAAGATCATCTTGCAATTTTCCACAATCCTCTTGGGTTTTAACAACTTTAAATAGTTTTGTGTCATCTGCAAATTTGATAACCTCACTCGTTATTCCACTTTTCAGGTCATTTATGAATATGTCAAAAAGCAGCGGACCCAGCACAGATCCCTGGGGTACACCACTATTCACCTTTCTCCATTGGGAAAATTGGCTATTTAGCCCAACCCTCTGCTTTCTATCTTTTAACCAGTTCCTGATCCACAGTAGTACACTACCTCCTATCCCATGACTCTTAGTTTTGCCAAAGGTTTCTGATGAGGGACCTTGTCAAAGGCTTTCTGAAAGTCCAGATACACTATGTCAACCGACTCACCTTTGTCCACCTGTTTATTCACACCTTCAAAAAAAATATAACAGATTAGTAAGACAAGATCTTCCTTGTCTAAAGCCATGTTGGCTGTCTCCCATTAGGCCATGACTATCTACATGTTGAGTAATTTTATTCTTTATGATGGTTTCTACCATTTTTCCCGGTACTGACGTGAGGCTCACCGGTCTGTAGTTTCCCAGATCACCCCTGGAACCCTTTTTAAAAATTGGTGTTACATTGGCGATCCTCCAATCTTCAGGTATTAGAGATGATTTTAATGATAGTTCACAGATTACTAATAGCAGGTCTGCAATCTCATATTTCAGTTCTTTCAACACCCTTGGATGTATACCATCTGGCCCATGTGATTTGCTCCTCTTCAGTTTATAAATAAGATAAGGTTATGGAGACCTAAAGGCCTAGTTTAGCAGGAAAACTGTGCTAAAGAAAAAAGAAAAATGTAAAAGAAAAATTATCGGGACCAGTGTCGGATTCAATGGACCGGCATCGACGGGAATGTAGAAGCACTATGCTCCACACCAAAAAAATAAGTTTTTTGGCAGTGACAGGATGACACATCCTACTGGCTCCGTGGAAAATGAAGAACTGAGGAGACAAGTTGGGAAGATGGGAAGGGATGCACACAGGTGCAGTGGCATGCTCTCAAAGACTTTCCTATTGGATGCTGGGGAGCGTTCCCACATGGGCTCCATTGGTGCCGAAGTCACCCATATGTGAAGACTGAATGCCTGCTTGTTCCTGGAGATATAAATATCACCTGCAACTTGTTTGCTTACCTTATTTTTCGCTCTCTTTTAGAGATCTTTGAAGTAAATAAAATGTTTAACTTTGGATGAGACAAAATTCAGGACCTCAGTCTTAGTATTCAGAGTAGTTACTCACCTGTAACAGGTGCTCTCCAGGAGCAGCAGGAATCAGTCCTCACATATGGGTGACGTCGGAGCCGACGGAGCCCTCGCGGAGCAATTTCCCCAGCTTTCAAAGAAAGCCTTTGGGGATTGCAGCGCACATGCGCGGTCCCCTTCCCGCCCAAGGGTGCCATCTTGCTCAGTCTGATGACATAGCTAAAAGACAGCAAAAAAATTAGCAAAAACGAAATGATAGGACTGCAACTCCAAGGGGAGGAGGGAGGGTTGTGAGGACTGATTCCTGCTGCTCCTGGAGAACACCTGTTACAGGTGAGTAACTACTCTTTCTCCAGGACCAAGCAGGAAGTCAGTCCTCACATATGGGACTCCCAAGCTTAAGGCTACCGGAGACCTCAAGCACAAAAATGAGCTCCCTCTAGCTCAGCAGTATAGAAGGAAGGAATCTTCTCTGAAAACGCCCCCGGCCGGAAGCCCAACACCAGGGCCGGAGGGTAGGAGTTGCCTAAACCTCAAAGAGATTATGGAGGACTGCCTGACCGAAAGCACTGTCCCTGCGGGACTCCCTCTCCAGGCAGTAATGTGCCGCAAAAGTCTGGCTTGAAGACCAACTAGCGGCCCGGCAGATGTCTGCCAACGGAACAGAGCGGAGGTGTGCCACTGACGCAGCCTTCGCCCTAACACGATGAGCCGTGACTCGACCCTCCAACGAGAGGCCGGCTGCCCCATAAGCCCAGGCGATACAGTCAGCTACCCAGATGGACAAGGTACGCTTGGAGACAGGTAGCCCCAAGTTATTGGGGTCAAAAGAAACGAAGAGCTGAACAGCCCTCCTATGCTCCCGCGTACGGTCAAGGTAGAAGGACAAGGCCCTCCTACAGTCCAGGGTATGCAGGACCATTTCAGCCCGGCTGGAGTGCGGCCCGGGAAAGAAGGTCGGAAGAACCACCTCCTGGTTGAGATGAAAAGGAGAAACCACTTTTGGAAGAAACTTAGGGTGAATCCGTAAGGCCACCCTATTCCTGTAGAACCTAGTGTAAGGAGGATCAGACACTAGGGCCTGCAGTTCACTAACACGCCTAGCAGAGGTAAGGGCTACCAAGAACAAGGTTTTCCAAGAAAGAAAACGAAGAGGGCAGGTAGCCATAGGTTCAAAGGGCGGACAGGTAATCCGCTGCAAGACCACATTCAGATCCCATTCACGGGCTGGTGGACGCAAAGGAGGCTTAAGCAGAAGGAGGCCTCGGAGAAAACGAGCCACCAAAGGGTGGTTGGACAGAGGCCTGCCATCTACCGGTGCGTGATGTGCAGAGAGAGCACTGAGGTGGACTCTGACAGAGTTGGACTTAAGGCCCAGATTGGAGAGGTAAAGCAAATATTGCAAGACCACTGCAACCAAGCAGGAGAAGGGATTCTCAGACTGCTGAGCACACCACACGGAGAAGCGACGCCACTTAAGAGTGTAGGACTTCCGGGTGGAGGGCCGCCTGGAGGCCAAGACGACCTCTTCCACCTCCCGAGGCAGC
Organism: Ichthyophis bannanicus; assembly: GCA_033557465.1. Classification (NCBI taxonomy): domain Eukaryota; kingdom Metazoa; phylum Chordata; class Amphibia; order Gymnophiona; family Ichthyophiidae; genus Ichthyophis; species Ichthyophis bannanicus. Next base: position 1,190,422,457 of record CM066032.1, read on the forward strand.
AGGAGGGGAGCAAGGACTACCCTTTCAGCAGCCAGGCCATCAGATGAAGGGACCGGAGGTTGGGGTGTAGGAGAGACCTGTGGTCTTGTGTCAGGAGATCGGGTTGAAACCCCAGAGGAAGAGGAGTGTCCACCGCCAGCTGCATTAGAAGCGGGAACCAAGGTTGCCTCGGCCACCGGGGAGCCACTAGGATCAGCGAGGCTGTGTCTCGGAGAACTTTGAAGAGCGTTCGAGACACCAGCGGCATGGGAGGAAAGGCATACAAGAGGCCTGTGGACCATGGAATCAGAAAAGCATCCAGCGCTACTCTGAGAGGATGAGGATGTCGAGAGCAGAATCTGGGTAGTTGCCGGTTCAGAGGACTGGCAAACAGATCCAAGGTGGGGAGTCCCCACTTGAGAAAGATCTGCTGAACCACTAATGGATCCAATCTCCACTCATGTGGTTGGAGGATCCTGCTTAGTTTGTCTGCCAGGCAATTTTCTTGACCTGGGAGATAGACCGCTTTGAGGAGTATGCCGTGGCCGATTGCCCAAGAGCACAGCCGTCGCGCCTCCTGACAGAGAAGGAAGGAGCCTGTGCCTCCTTGTTTGTTCACGTAGAACATTGCTACTTGATTGTCCGTCTGGACCAGTACAGACTGGTGAGAAGTGAGGTGGGAGAAGGCTCTCAGAGTTAGGCGGATGGCTCTGAGCTCCAGGAAGATTATCTGCTGCGCAGACTCCCAAGGAGTCCAGAGGCCTTGAGTACATGTCCCTTGGCAATGTGCTCCCCATCCCAGGAGAGAAGCATCGGTTGTTAGTACCTGAGAAGGAGGAGGAGATTGAAAATCCACTCCCAGTACTAGGTTTGGCAGATGAAGCCACCACCGCAGAGAAGAGACCAGCAGGTCGGAGACTTGTACTGAGTCCGTCAGGCTCCCCGTCGCCTGATGCCATTGCGTGCGAAGGCACCACTGGGCAGGTCGCATGTTCAGGCGGGCATTGGGGGTCACATGGACCGTGGAAGCCATATAGCCGAGCAGTCTCAGAAATTGCCTGGCAGAGACCAGGGAATTGCTGCGAAAGTGGCTGGCGAGATTCATGAGCCTCTGGGCCCTGTCCAGAGGCAGGAAGGCCCGCGCCTGAAGTGTGCTTAACCTTGCGCCGATGAATTTGAGATCTTGAGAGGGGAGCAAAGTGGACTTTGCAAAGTTTATGACAAAGCCCAAGTGCTGGAGCAGAGACACAGTGCGATGAGTGGCTTGAGTGGCCTCTTGGGAAGACTGGGCCTGGATGAGCCAGTCGTCCAGGTATGGAAACACAAAAAGGCCTTGAAGTCTGAGATAGGCCGCCACCACTGCCAGGCATTTGGTGAAAACCCGTGGGGCGGAGGATAGGCCAAAGGGCAGGACCCTGTACTGGTAATGATTTCCTCCCACAACAAATCTGAGATATTGTCTGTGGTCTGGATGAATAAGGATGTGAGTATAGGCATCCTTTAGATCTAAGGAGCATAACCAGTCTCCCTGCTGGAGGTAGGGCAGCAGGATTCCAAGGGAAAGCATCTTGAACTTTTCCCTTGCCAGGAACTTGTTGAGGTTTCGCAAGTCCAGGATGGGTCTGAGGCCTCCTGTTCTTTTTGGTATCAGAAAGTACCTGGAATAAAAGCCGTGACCTCTCAGGTGGTGGGGCACCGGTTCCACAGCCTGTTCCTGAAGAAGACTTGCCAACTCCTGAAGGAGTAAGTCCCTGTGCAGAGGGAGTCTTGGAGGCTCCCCTGGAAAGTAGGAGGGAGGTACCTGGTGAAAGTGTAGAAGATAGCCTTTCTGAACTATATGAAGCACCCAGGTATCTGATGTGATGGCTGACCACCTGTGGGCAAAGTGGACCAGCCGGCCTCCCGTGCTGAGAGAAACCAGCTGAGGGGAAGAGGCTATGCTGATGGAGTCAAAAACCCCCACCCTGCTGAGCAGGGGCCGGTGTAGTGGGCTTGGGGGCCTGCTGCCTACGGGACCCATTACCCCGTCCCTTGGCCTGCTGAGCCTTTTGGGGAGCTGCTGAGGCCTGATACTGAGGGTAGTATTTATAGGCAGCCGCCTTCCTCGGGTAAAAGGGCTTTTTCCCCGAGCCCTTCTTCTTCTGAGAAGGGACAGAGGTTTTTATGGACAGCCTAGTTCTGGTCAGAGTCTCGGTCTCGATTTGTGCAGCCTTTTCAGCCATGGGTTTGCCAAAGAGGTTCTCACCTCTGCAGGGGACATCGACCAACTTGTCCTGGACCCATGGCTCGAGGTCGGATGACTGAAGCCAAGCCTGTCGGCGGGCACTGATGCCAGCTCCGGCTACTCGAGCCGATGCTTCGAAGCCATCGTAGGCTGCCCGAGAGATAAACTTCGAGCACTCTCGAATCCCAGTGGACAAGGCTTGGAACCTCTGCAAAGGTTCCTCGGAGAGACTAGCCGAGAACCCGGCAATTTCCTTTGCCAGATCTCGGAGATACATGCCCATATAGAGCTGGTAGGTCTGGACTCGACAAGCAAGCATAGAGCCCTGGAAACACTTTCTACCGAGGGCATCCAGGCTCCGGGCCTCCCTGCCGGGAGGCACCGAGGAGTGCATTTTTTGACTCTTGAATCTATGCATGGCCGATTCCACCACCATGGAATGGTGCGGTAGTTGTGCCTTTTGGAAGCCGGGGCTCTTGCGGACTCGATAAATGGAATCGACACGCTTGCTTAACACCGGCGCCGACGCCGGGTTCTCCCACATGCGGAAGAGAAGTCGTTCCAGCATCGGAGGAACCGGTACAGTAAAGGCCTCCTTCGGGGGAGAATCATACTGGAGGGCATCGAGCTCCTCGGCTCGAGGCTCCTCCTCGGGATCCGCGGGGAATGCCAAGGCCTTGGCCATATCCCGCACGAAGTCCGAGAACCGGGTGTCCTCCGGGGGGGACCGTCTCCGAGGTTCGGACTCGGGCGAGTCCGATGGGACACACCAAGTCCGAAAACTACCAGGGGACTCTTCGTCCTCTGATTCCCAGTCGGACTCCGCGGAGGAGGATTCGAGTGGCTCCGGTCGGGCGGGCACCGATGCCCTCTGCTCCGACGCCGAAGGAGTCGGCGTCGACGATCTCGGTCCCGAACGGGAGGCTGAGGGAGACCGCGACCGAGGATCGACTCGAGCTCGGATGGACTCGAGGATCGGCTCGGTCTCCGGGGTCGACTTGGACGTCGACGTCCCGGTGGCCGGGGCAGACGCATTGGCAAGGCCAGCGATCAATGCCCGCTGCTGGTCCATGAAGGCAGCCAAACTGCTCTCCAAGGCCGTCAACCTGAGTCCAAGCTCAGGAGACCCAGCAGCCCCTGACTGACGTCAGCTCCTTCGGAGGGAAGTCCACGAGGACCATAGTACTCACGTGTCCAGGCGACTCCATTTCGAGACGAGGATGTTTCGAAGGCCTCTCCGACTCCGAGGACCCGGGACGGCTGTCGGGGCTATGCGACCTGGCCCTCGAGGAACCAGGAGCGTCTGCCGACGCCGCCCTCGCAGGTTTTTTCTTCCTATGATGTTCCCGGGTAGGAGACCCCCGCTCAGAGGAACTCCGACGATGCTCAGGACCGGAGTCCCGGGACGTCGAAGCCTCTGACGAGGTCCAGGCCTGGCCGGACGCGGAGTCAGAGAAGATTCGTTCTCGTTGATGCTGCCGACTCCTCAACGCTTTTGAGGACATCTTGCCACACGGACCACAGATCATCGGGTCATGATCGGGTCCGAGGCAGCGGAGGCAGCAGTCGTGTGTGTCGGTAAGGGACATGAGTTTCTTACAGCGATCACACTTCTTAAACCCGCTGGCAGCCATCGAGGGAAAAAGGGCCCCTGCGAGGTCAAAAGACAGGGCTGCCAGTGAAAAGGAAAAAAATGGCACGAACGCTTGTCACGAAGGACAAAAAACCGAAAAATAAAGAAACAGACCCGATACCGGCGTAGCAGGTCCGGGCGGGAAAAAGGATCCGGCGTCGAACCGAAAAAGAATAAAAAATAAGAGAGAAAATCAACTTTTTCAGCGGTGATCACAAACAGCGTCTGTAGGGCTCCGCGGAAAAAAGAAGACTGCGCAAGATGGCACCCTTGGGCGGGAAGGGGACCGCGCATGCGCGCTGCAATTCCCAAAGGCTTTCTTTGAAAGCTGGGGAAATTGCTCCACGAGGGCTCCGTCGGCGCCGACGTCACCCATATGTGAGGACTGACTTCCTGCTTGGTCCTGGAGAATAAGCCATTCCCATGAAGTTTAAAATCAGGCATTAACCAAAGACTGATAATAACAGTGATCATCTTTGACAAAAGATCCTTCGTTGAAATGACATTGAGAGATTGTGTTCCACCTATATCCTCACAGACAAAAATTTCTGCAGCAAAGTGGTAACTTTCTAATATTGATTATTGCAGCTTTATCATTCAGTTCTTTCTCCTAAAATAATTTGTCTTATGGAAAGCTGCCTCTGATCTTTTCAGTGGAAGGTTGCATTTTGTGGAATAATCTTTCACCCTTCATGAAGAAACGCCAAAAGCATTTTCATTCATGCAGTGTTTAAGTTAGAACCATGAATTTTTGTTTTTTGGATAGTTGATAGGCAAATTATTAATTTCATTTATTCATAATGTTTGTTAGTGTATATATGATTTGTGAGTGCATGTTTTGTCATTTTTAGTATTTATATTGTGAGGTAATCCATCAAGGTTAATACTGTTTAGCATTCACAGAACTGAAATCTGCAAATGAATTTTTCACTATTTACTATTAAATGAATTCTATTAATTATTTCCCTAGGACAATCATCATAAAAGTCCACTGATGTTACAAATATTTACTTACTTACATTTAAATTAAGAGTCTAAACCAAAGACCCAAGATGATGCATTAACTAGAGTTAAGCGCTGTGTTACTAAATTGGCTATTCCACATTAATATATACATTCTTAATGTAGTCTATATGTTAGACAGTTAAAGATTAATTTGTGAAACCTCTCAAGAAGTCTCCGCAACATGAAGAGCTGCCATGGCAACCAGAATCAGGGTGGAGAGGCCCTCCCAGTGAAATAAACAAATTGCCGATGGATCCTCTCCCTGTGCCAAGGGAACCTCTTTTTCCTCTGATGACTCACCACTGGAGACCCGGAATTCCCCACTTCTTCCCAACCTCCCCCAGAGACAACAAAGCTGGGCTCCTGGAGGAATTTATTTAGACAGTTTTGTATACCACCTTATTCTTCAATCAAAGTGGTCACAACACAATTGGGGGATGCATTTAACACGAGGGGATATGAGACGCATACACTAATACTTACAGGGAACATGGGCAATGGAGGGTTAAGTGGCTTGCCCAAGACCACAAGGAGCACCAGTGGGACTAGAAACCCCAGTCCTTCCGGCTCAAGGTTGCTGTCCTCTAGTGGGATTTGAACCCCTGACCTTCCAGCCTGAGGTAACTTGCCCCAACCACTAGGCCAATGGACTGACAAAAGTGAAGCAAGGGGGCACAACCCTCCTTGCCTTCTGAGGGGTGACTTCAGAAGGCCCCAGGTCCCCATCGCACTTGATGAAAAAGGAGACAGCCACAGAGCTCACCAGATGGGAGCTGCAAGCAGCACATTTCCATGCACCTGACAATGTGGCTGAGCTCAGCAGTGGTCAAAATAAACACACACACAAATGAAAAACCTGTGGCTAAAAACAAAAAAAGGAATTTGTTCCCCTGTCAGGCCAATTGGAGAAACCCAAGAATGGTCTCCCCAGTCACCCACACAGGCCTGAGGATAAGGCCAGATGCTTGAGAGGATTTTTTTAAAACTGCTTTATTAAAGCAGCAAAGTCAGAGAGCCAATTAAAAAAATAGGAAGAAAAGGAAAAAGAGAAAAATAAAGCAGAATTTGCAGAAGTAGGGCAGGGAGAGTTAGGGGTCCTGAGCCAGGATGTACCAGCCCCTATAGTGGTCTACTGGGGGTCCCTCCTGATTGCTATCTGAGCCCCAGTGCTGGAACTTATAGGTAATAGTAGTGGACACAGGGCAACTGCCAGCTCAAGGATACAAGAGTGTACCCAATTTCCACGCACTCTTTGGGCCAAGGTTTCAACTCAGAGACAAGATCATGATCTGGACAAGGGGAAACAGGGCCTATCTGCACTGCTACACTAGTCCACACACTTTGTCATCTGCTGGAGCAGACAAAATTGGCAAGTCTCAGTGAGGCACCACCAGTTATATAGTTGATGATGTCAATGAAAGCTGCTCTAGTCTGCCACCACTTGCTGGCTAGGAAGCATAACCCATTCATCTGGACTGTTTTAGCAGGATAAGTAGGTGCCTATTTGTCTTTATAAAATTGACTTAACACAGGTACCTTGCAATGTGCTTTAACTAGGCGCCCCCTTATAAATATACCCTTAATAAAGCTGTTTACCAAGGACAACAACTTTGATGGATCGCTAAACTGAGTTTTCCACCAGTGTACTCTCTGTGTTTTTTAAATGATCAGAGTTGCTGTTGGGGGACAAATGGCACACCTTGGGTATTATCAGGCCACAGAATGTGCTCTTTCAAACACCTCAGAACTGCTGATATTCTATTACCATTTAACTTGGAGCCCACTGTTCATGCTCTCTCTCTTATAGATATAGGATAATAAAAGCACACATTTACAGTCTGGGTATTAAAATATATTTAATTTGTTAAGGATTAAATTTTTTTTTAAGAAATACATTTTCTTTGACAAAAACAGATCACCTGGCAGTGAACCAGCACACATGAAATATCCAAGTCCTACTGACATTTTTATCCATAGTCATCATAAACAGGAACTCTGATGGATGAATCACATGCTCTGTATGCGCCCCCCCCCCTCCCTTTCCCCTGTCTCATCTATGATAGGACTGCACACAATTACTGTGTTGGCACAGCAGACAGATCCAATTTTACTGCCACACAATCATTCTTCAGTAATCACAGCAGAAGACAAACCTGCAGTTAGAGCTGAGACACTGGGCACCAATGAAACAGATACATAGCATCCAACATACAAATGTAGACCTTAGTCCATAAGTAGAATCTAGTGCTACTAGCGCCAAGGAAAGGAGGCGATGACAGCAGTACACAACTGCTACTTCTGGTATAACGTGAGTTGTATAGTTAGCAAAGTTCCAATATGGGATTCAGCCAACCCTTGAGTCTTTAACTTCCTGCTAATTCTCAACAGGGGTGATTATGTGGCCCATTCTACATAAGCTTACAGAGCAGGTCCAATGGTAACATGTTATGCCATGAAACATCCTCCAACACATCCTATTATATAATGAAGTGACATCCCAAATTGTTGTACAGGAAACAATGCAGCCCCCCTTACTCTCTCTCCTAAAACACACTGGGCTTTAGTAATTACTCCAGCTTAATATTCATCAAAAGTAATTGGAAATGTTGCAGATCTCCATAGCTCATCAAATCACTATGGTCCTGCATTGAACAGTAGGACAACCCTAAAGTGTCATCTGTGCTAATTAGGAGGGTAATAAGGACATTGTTATTCTCAGTTGTGCAGTAACAGTAAAGACATACTGGCTGATGGAACATCAGCACCTAAATTTAGGCATACTCCGCTCACTGAGAAGCCCATGTGAAAATGACCAGTTGTTCAGAAAGACTGCAAGCTTCAAATTTCATTTGTCAATAGCAGCTTGCTTCCATCTCACATTCTTTGACACTGAAACCCATAAAATATTATCAGTGTTACTCCCAGATAACATTACAACATCCTGATAAGGATATAGTGTTTTTGTGATGGTTAAATATCCCCTAGGTCTTCATACAAGGACGTTATTCTCTTCTCATCCACAGAGAGCTCACACAACCTCTCTGGTGGCGTGTGTATTGGTCTGTTGGGCTTTATTACCTGGCTGTAAATGGCTTCGTTATTATTGTTATTGGTTAAGTTAAAGTTTGTTTTGCTAGTTGAAACAGTGCCATCTTTCCTTGCTCTGTCTGGATCTGTGCTCCTGTCTGGTAATCGGGGAAGTACTACTCCCTGGGGCTTTGGAGCAGGGATAGGTTTTGGCCCCTTCACTTTGAATCTCTGTGGTTTTTTTGTCTTTTGGAAGGCAGGCACTGAATAATCATCTGTACTGGGATTGTAGGGGTATTCATACCCAAGTTTATCATCAATCCCTTGTGTTTTCCAGGCATCTGTTGAGAGATGGGCTTCATCATAGATATATGAAGCAGTAGGTGGTGGCATCTGGGCTCTTCCTTCAGGTTCATCATAAATATGCTCCTCAGTCTGCATCCTGCTTAGTAGCTTAGGGGCAACCACCATTCTTACCATCTCATAATTTATCTGTTCATAAAGATCAGAATACAGTGGACTTGGCTGTCCCTCTTCAGGTATACCATGGGGTCTTGTAGTGATAGGACCCATGATGCCACTGCCTGTCACACTGTCAACAGGGTCAGAATATAAAGGGTCCATCCCAGGTTTGAATGCCTTTACAGAGTCCTTTGGTTCAGAATATAAACTAGTTGAATCCTCCAGAACTCCTGATCCACCTTTGGGCATTTTTAGGAGTGGTGAACGAGGAGGAGTGTTTGAAACAGCAGATTTTGCTGGAGGCACTGGCGGTTCTGGAAGACTTCGGGCTTTTAGCAGCTTCATCATCTCTTTGTCTTCAGGGCCCTTAGATTTGCCATCCTTCTTAACTAAGAAATTCTCAGCAGAGACCAGCTTGTTTGTGAGTCCACCTTTACTTGTAAGATCCTCAAGAGTGGTGGGATCTATGTTGGGTGCATCACTGGTAGGATCCAAGGCTTGCAAATTGCCAGAACTAGAGGACAATGATTCGGCAATAGCATTCCTTACCTGCAGCATGGCAGGACAATCTGATTCCATAGAATTGCAGCTTTGACGATTCTCCTCCACTTGGGCTTTCTGTTCCTTAATAGATGCCTCCACAATAAGAAAGATTTCATTTCCCTGCTTAGTCTCAAATGTGAAATTCCCTGCACCAGAATCACAGCGTCTGCCAGCTTCAAAGGAAAACATCACCTGTAAGAAAAATAGAAAAATGTCAGATTAACATAAGCTACGCCCTCAACAAATTAACATGCCACAATGGATTCCCTCATTTTTAATTCCATTCTGTTCCAGAAATCTCTCAAGTTTCTGAGTCAAAGGTTGGAGAGGATGTTTTCTAGTAAAACCCTCAATTTTGCTCTTGTATCAGTAGGGTTCACTGCCTGACCATGTTCTCAGCAACAGCAGCAGTTGCCTTCCCACCTATCTGGAACTCAAGTGCATCATATCTGTGATGTGCCCAAGTCCTGCCAGCCTTGGAGAGAGCACTTGAATGTCAATCTCTTGTGTTGCATTACACAGTGTTACAGTTGGACTCTGTAAATTAATTTTTTAAGTATGCCATAAATCTGTTGTAATTTACACACTAGGAATTTATTTAATAGCATTTAGCTCACGCCTTTTCAGTAGTAGTTCAAGGAAAACTACAGGTACAGTAGGCATTTCCTTGTCCCCAAAGGACTTACAATCTAAGTTTGTACATGAGGCAGTGGAGGGTTAAGTGACTTGCCAAGACAGCAAAGCATACCAATGGGATTTGAACTCTGGTCTTTCTGGTCACAGGCTGCTGCCCTAACCATGAGGCTACTCCTCCACTAGGTATTGTTATATAATTCACATTCAGTGGTGTTTAACCACTGAATATGAACTACAAACATAGCTATTCAGTTAAAGGTTAACGGTGAATAAGTAACAGAACAAAGTTCATAAATTATAGTGGAGATAAATCAAAAAGATAATAGAGGTAATTTCAGAACCAGCTGCATAACTGGATGTAGCTGGCATATATGTAAAAAGTGGCAGTTTTGGAAAAGGCAATGAAACATATACTTTCCCCTTTTTAAAAGCATTGCTTATGCATGCAGTGATTGGTGGCAGGCACACATGCATATTTATGCCTAAATACACAAGTGTATGTCTGCCAGGTCATGCATTTATACTTTACAGTCTGCAAAGTGTAGCCTCTCTTTTATTAAGGAAGTGAATTTAGCCCTAGAGGTGCTATATAAAAGAGAAAAAAACCCAGAGAAATTGGGGCAAAGCTGCAAAACCAACCAGGACAGTAAATATTAAAGATCTTTGTGGACTGGGAGAAGTAAACACCTAAAGGTCTAAGCTGGAGTGACAGGAAAATAAAAGCACTCAAAACCAGAAGAAACAAGTAGTCTACACTACTGGGGTATCCTTAAGTGAAGCACCGTTATTGGTGACTCTACAGAAGTAAGTGTATACAGGATAAAACAAAGTCACCTATCTGTAGCATGTGTTTTCAGATGGGTGATGTCTGCTGATGGATCCCATATAGAAAAAGTTTCACCAGCTTCAGGCTTATTTAAGAAGTTTTTAAAAAGCTGTACCACATGTGTGTCAATCTTCCCACCTGCTGCTGTTGTGCAAGACCTTTTTTACTCTTTAATCCAGTATGTATAAGAATACAACTTCTCGGGGTGGTAGGTGGATCCGTGAAGGGTTGTATCTTCAACATGCTCCACACTGATGTCTGCTGACTCTGTTTCATCTCCCTCACCATGGAGACCAGTGTGGTTATTCATAGTATATGACGGCACATAAAGATCAGTATGGTCCATCTAGTCTGCCCAGCAAGGCGGTAAGAGAGTAGGTGCCCCTGCCGCTCCATGCAGGTCACCCCTCTACATGCCTTTGTTTAGGGGTGTACCCACCGCTCCGTGTAAGTCACTCCTATTTGTTGAGATATAAGAGAGCCATGTTTATTTTGATTTAATCCTGTTGCTATAAAGGGATCCACTGTGTCTGTCCTAAGCCACTTTGAATTCCGTCACTGTATTTGCCCCCACCACTTCCATCAGGAGGGCGTTCCAAGCATCCACCACCCTTTCAGTGTAAAGGTATTTACTGACGTTGCCTTTCAGGTTACCCCCTTGCAGCTTCATGTAAGGCCCTCTAGTTTTACAGCTTCCCTGTCTTTGGAAGACGTTTGTTTGTTCGTTAATACTCTAAGTATTTAAAGGTCTAAATCATATCTCCGCTCTCTCTCCTCCCCTCCAGTCTCTTCTCATGTGTCTTCTGATGCAGGCTACAAATCGTTTTGGTCACCTTCCTCTGAACCGTTTCCAGTCTTTTTATATCATTTTCGAGATATAGTCTCCAAAACTGAACACAATATTTCAAGTGAGGCCTCACCAGCGACTTGCACAGTGGCATTAGTACCTCTTCCTTTCTGCTGGTAATTCCTCTCTGTATGCAACTCAGCATCCTTTTGTGTTTTTCCACCGCCTTGTCACATTGTTTCTGAGAATCTCAAGATAGTGAAACAATCACTCCGAGGTCCTTCTCCTGGTCTGTGCACACCAACCTCTCTCTCCCCCTATCGCATAAAATTCCCCTGGGTTTCTGCTCTCCAAGTGCATGACACTGCACTTCTTCACATTAAATCTTAACTGCCAAGCATTAGACCATTCTTTCAGTTTTTGTAGATCTTTCCTCTTGTTATTCACTCCCTCCGGGGAATCCACTCTGTTGCAAATTTTCGTGTCATCTGCAAAATGACTAACTTTTTCATTCAGTCCTTCAGCACTATCACTCACAAATACATTGAACAGTACTGGTCCCAGGACCAAACCCAGGGGCACATCGCTAATCACCTTCCTTTTAACCAAGTGAGTTCTGTTTACCATCACCTTCTGTCATCTGTCAGTCAACCAACTTCTGATCCAGTTCACCAACTTGGGATCCATCCCCAAGCGAGTTTATTGATAAGCCTCCTATGAGGAACAGTATCAAACGCTTTGCTGAAATCTAGGTAGTAAGGGAAAAGACTTTAGCCTGAGTGATATCCAGTCGAGTTCCTATACACTCTAATTGATTTAATGGACTTAATTGGGACTTTGGGTAATTTATGATGAATTCTAGTGACTCCCAATACTTGATTGGCCTTGTTCACTGACCTTTGGGCTCTTTCCCAAGTTGTGTCCTTGACCAACCTATTGCCCAAACAATAAAAATGTGTATCCCCTCAAGTCTGTGTAGACACACTGCTACTACAGCAAGACACTTGCTGAATATGTGGTGAACTGACAACAGGCCGAATGGCAGAACACAATACTGGAAGAGTTGTTTTCTTTTTTACGAATCCAACATCCCCTGTGTCTGGAATGTCTGTATGTGGGTGTAATGTATCCTTTAGGTCCAGAGGACAAAACCAGTCTCTTTTCCATCTTGAACTTTTCTTGCAGCAGATAACTCGTTCAAGACCCTTATGTCTAGGATGGGAAGGGATGGCTGCTGTTTTTCGAATCCGGAAGTCTTATTAACTCTACATGGAGTAAACCTTCATATTAATAGGATGAACAGAGAGGGGGATCTCCCATATTCTCATCTCTACATCCTTGGGAGGGTCAAAGAATTGGAGGATGTCTAATGTTTTTGCCCTAGGTTCCTCCTCTGTCTCTAACTTAGAATATCTTCTGCCATTTCCTTAATAAAATCAACAGACGAGTTTCACGAGTGGAAAAATTTTCCTTTCATGAAATGGAGTTAGATACGATAGTAAACCAGTTGAACTCTCCCTTCTTCAGAGAATTTTGCAAGTTCATAGTCAAAAATCCCAGGTGTATTAATTTTTAGACCTCCAAAAAAATTAAAGGGAGATGTATGGGTCTCTGCACTTCACTATAAAAATGCCTCAAATGAGTGTGTTGAGAAACTAATGGTCTCCAAAGTCTTGGTGAAGCTTCGTCTCCTGATAGACTGGCAAAAGATACTAGTGTAGCAGATATTGAATCAGAGGCCCTACGAGGTTTCCACATTGGTGTCTCTCCTCTAGGCAGTGAATGAGTTTTGAGGACCAGCTGGAATACTCTAAACATCAACACTTACAATATCAAGGCAGCTGCATCATGTCAAGCAAAAATGTATTCCCGACCTTAGTCAATCTTCTTAATGAGTTCTTCCTTGAAAATTACCAATGCCAAAGGCATTGTAGAACAGTAGGCGTGGCCATGTCCTCCTGACGTAATGGTGGGAGGTAATGGTGGCTTGGTCTAAAGTCCCTGGAAGCAGTCACAGCCCTGCTGGTACAAATGAACAGTCTTCTAGACAGGAATGATTCAAGAGCACTGGTGAATTTATTGCCTTGGTGCTCTTAAAACAGTGCTTCAAAGGGGTGCAATGTCTATGCATTTTGGCCTCCACCCGATGTTCAGTATCATAGGCTTTAGATGTCTATGAAGATGACTAATCCTTCCCTCTTCTTTAGGTAGGCTTCATGGGATGTAGGATCCTGATGGGCTCTATTGATGCTGAATGTTGAGTGTGCTTGGTGCACTCTTGATGCCAATGCATCATTAGCATCCAATGCAGCTCCTGGACTTTGAGACTGATGTTTCTAATGCAAATTTTTGATGTATCAGATTTTCCTCAAGTTTCAGGTGCTGAGGGCATACCCAAGCCTCTGAGCTACTGATGGGCCTAAAGTGCTCAACCACAAAGATCACAAGATCTTAGCTTGGGCCTGTGGAACTAGGCTAAGTCTCAGCTGCTGCACCAGACCACATGCCAACCATCAGCTGGAGGCAGACAATACTAGAAAATTCTATTGCTGCACTTCCTCTTATACTTTCACTTGAAAGAGGCTCTCCTCCTGAACATTTATGCCACAGAGATATTTAAATGTGTCTATCATATCCGCCTCTCCTCTAAAGTATACATATTGAGATCTATACATCTGTCTCCATATGGTTCATAACTAGTCCACTGACTGTTTTGGTAGCCACCCTCAGCAAAGACTCCATCCTGTTTATATCCTTTTGAAGGGGTAGTCTCCAGAATTGCACACAGTACTCCAAAGGTTGTCTCATCAAAGACTTATACAGAGGCACTATCACCTCCTTTTTTCTGCTGGCCACTTATCTCCCTATGCACCCAAGCATCATTCTGGCTTTCGCGGTCACCTTTTCTACCTGTTCAGCCACTTTAAGATCATCAGAAACAATCACACCCAGGTCATGCTCTGCTTTCATGAACAAAAGTACTTCACCTCTTATACTGTAACACTCCCTTGGACTTTTGCAGCCCAAATGCATGACCCTGCATTTTTTTTAACGTTAAATGTCAGCTTCTAAATTTTCAACCATTCTTCAAGCTTAGTTAGATTCCTCCTCATGTTATCTACTCTTTCCGGGGTGTCTTCTCTACTATGGATTTTGGCATCATCCACAAAGAGGCAAACCTTACCTGATAGTCCTTCTGCAATATCACTAACAAAAATGTTTTAAATAATTGGACAAAGGACAGATCCCTGCAGCACATCACTGGTAACATCCTTCTCCTCAGAGTGAGCTTCAATTATCTATACTCTATGTCACCTCCCACTCAACCAATTTCTAACCCAGCCAGTCACTTTAGGGTCCACTGCTAAGGTGTTCAATATATTTATAAGTTGCTTTTGCAGACCGGTGCCAAAGTCTTTACTGAAATCTAAGGGATCTTCCTTGGTCCAACGCCCTGGTCACCCAGTCAAAGAAATCAATCAGATTTGTCTGATAAGACGTGCATCTAGTAAACCCATTCTGCCTCAGATCCTGCAATCCACTAGACTCCAGAAACCTCGCTATCATCTGTTTTAGCAGCGTTTCCATTAATTCGCACACCACAGAGGTCAGACTAACCGGCCTGTAGTTCTCAACCTCATTCTTACTTCCATGTTTGTGTAAAGAACTACATGTACCTGTTTTCCAGTCCTCTGGGACCACTCTAGACTCTAAAGAAGCATTGAAAAGGTCAGACAGTGGAGTTGTTAGAGCTTCCCCAAGTTCCTTAAGTACTCTCGGATGTATCACATTCGGCCCCATCACTTTGTCTACCTTTATTTTAGCTAGATCCTCACAAACACTGTCTTCTCAGAATCATTCACTTCTGTTCCTATTTGTTGGAATTTTCTGAGGTACTGCTCCAGGCCCTTCATCTTTAAACATAGAACAAAAATATTTCTTAAGTAACTCCACTTTATCCTCATCAGTTTCTACATATTTGTGACAGGGTGTACGTCCCGTCACTGCAGAACTCCGGGGAACCCCAGCCAGTCCCGGCTCTGGAGGTATGGACCCCTCTCTAGGAGGGACCCCCCTAGAGCAGCAGATGATAACACCCAGAGGCTGAGGAAGGACCTGAACCCCTGCTTCCTCCCCGGCCAGGAGACATAGGGCCCAGCTCCCTAACACCTGGGATGAGAGGGAGGTGGAAAAGTTGCTGAGGGACTTGGCCCAGACCCCCATGGAGGTAGACCCCCTTAGGGAGGATTGAGGGGACCCCCAATGGGAGGAGGAAATGGAGCTGGGAAAAAAGCAAGAGCTAGTCCCTGAAGAGACACCCATGGATATTCAGCCGGTGGATAACCCGCCAGAACTGGGGTGGTAATAGCAACAAGCAGCTACTTGGGAGGTGGCAGGGCATCTCAGTAATTCCACACCTGGGACGCATCCCAGCTGAATCTGAGACTTAAAGGGGGGGGGGGGGTTAATTTATTGTAATGTTTGATGTATATACTTGTCTAAACTGAGGGGTGTTGGGAAGATGTCATTTGCATATTATTGACAATCTGAATATTATTCACATTTGAGTTGATGCAAAGGACCTCGGTGAGGGCTACTTTGGACCCGGGGAGGGAAATGTTGCCCAGAAGGGCAGGAGGCAGATTCCAGTGTAGGAAGGGATCCCACCAAATGTGGATTTTGGGACATTTGGATCACTCACCCTATCGTACAGGGGAACCCCAGAGATAGACCTCTCTGCTAGGGGAGGCAATAAAGGAGTTGTTCCTGGACTCTTCTTTGAGAGCAGACTAAGCCAGGAGGCCATCGGAGGGACCTAAAAGCACTAACAGACGCCTGCCTGCCTGCCTGCTGGACTTAGAGATGGACGATACCAGACTGGACCTGAGACGGAGCAACAATATTCCTCCCCTTCACCCTTGAATTTGACAATACCACTTTTATCCTTCAACTTTTCACTAACATATCTGAAAAATGTCTTGTCTTCTCATTTTATTGCATTGATTATGTCTTCTTCTTTCTGTATCTTTGCTTTCCTGACTACTTTCCTAGCTTCTCTAAGTTTTTTCAAAAATTGATTCTCGTCTTCCTCTCTCTGTGATCTCTTGTATTTTATGAAGGCCACCCCCTTTTTCTTCACCTTTTCAGCTACTTCTTTCGAGAACCATAGTGGCTTCCTTTTTCTTCTACATTTATTTATCTTTTTAATAAAAAGGTTGTCCTTAAAATATCTCCTTTCAGTTTTGCCCATTGCTTTTGTACATCCCCCAGCTGTTCCCATCCCACTAACGACTCCTTGAGGAATTGTCCCATCTTAGCAAAGTTAATTTTCCTAAAGTCTCAGACCCTGGCTTTTGAATGGACTTCATCAGCCCTAGTCTTAATACTAAGCATACCATCTGGTGATCACTGGATGTGAGATGATTTCCCACTTTAACATCAGATAAACTTTCCCCACTGGTAAACACCCTGTCCAATAAAGTCTCTTCATGTGTGGGTTCTGTTACCAGTTGCCAGAATAGTTTTCCCTGTAGAGAAAGCATAGTTACTCACCTGTAACAGGTGATCTCCGGGAACAGCAGGAATTTAGTCTTCACATATGGGCATCATCGGTACCGACGGAGCCTGCACGGGAACGCTCCCCAGCGTCCAATTAGAAAGCTTTTGGGAGCATCCCACAGCGCCTGCGTGCTGCCTTTTCGCCTTTCCCAACTGCCTCTCTCCAGTTGAGTTTAAAGCTGAGACAAAGAGAGAGAGAGGGAAAGAGAAAGAGATAGATAGAGAGATACAACTCCTAGGGGAGGTGGGTGGGTTGTGAAGACTAAATTCCTGCTGTTCCCGGAGATCACCTGTTACAGGTGAGTAACTATGCTATCTCCAGGAACAAGCAGGAATGTAGTCTTCACATATGGGGACTCTCTAGCTTTAGATGCCAGGGAGAAACCCCAGAAGTTGTGTGTCCCTGTGAAAGGGCTCCACTTCCCCCCATGGATCTCTGGCATCCGACCAGGGATGGTGGGTAGGAGTTGATTAGGTATGGAACAGGTGTTGAAGAACAGCCTGACCAAACAAGGCGTCCCGGCGGGAGTCCTTGTCCAAGCAGTAATGGGCTATGAAGGTATGAACCGAGGCCCAAGTGGCTGCTTGACAGATGTCGTCGATAGACACAGAGTGCAGGTGAGCCACTGAAGCTGCCATGGCTCTCACATTGTGAGCTGTGACATGACCTTCTAGAGGAAGGTTCTTACTCTGATAGGCAAAGGAAATACACTGAGCAATCCAGCTGGATAGTGTTCTCTTGGAGACTGGAAGTCCCAAATGAGAAGGATCAAAAGCAACAAAGAGTTGAGAGGACTTTCTATGTTGCTGTGTTCTTTGCAAGTAAAAGGCTAAAGCTCTTTTACAATCCAAAGTATGAAGATTCCTTTCTGCATTTGATGCATGAGGCCTTGGAAAAAACACAGGCAGGTAGACCGCTTGGTTTAGATGAAAAGGCGAGACCACCTTTGGCATGAAGTGTGGATGAGTACTAAGGACTACCTTGTCATGATGGAACCTTGTATAAGGTGCATCAGCTACTAATGCCTGCAACTCGCTGATGCGGCGTGCTGATGTGATTGCAATGAGAAAGATAACCTTCCAAGAAAGGAATTTCAATGAGGTAGTAGCTAAGGGTTCGAAAGATGGCTTCATGAGCTGACCAAGAACTAGGTTTAAGTCCCATGCCACCGGTGGTGGCCTAATGGGAGGCTTAGTTAGAAGAAGGCCTCTCATAAATCTTGCTATAAGAGGATGGGAGGAAATAGGTTGTCCATTTAGAGGCTTGAAAGAAGCTGCAATAGCACTCAAATGGACTCTTACTGAGTTAGTTTTAAGTCCTGCATTGGATAAATGAAGGAGATATTCCAGTAATAATTCCAGAGGTATCACAAAGGGGTTAAGACCCTACTACGAACACCATATGATAAATCTTTTTCACTTGCAAGCATAAGAGCATCTTGTGGAAGGCTTCCTGGAAGCATAAAGGATATCCTTCACTTGCTGAGGGAGGTTAAGATCATGGAGATCTCGGCCTTCAGCAACCAAGCTCTGAGATGTAGAGACTGGGGATTGGGATGCCGTAACATTCCGTCCTCCTGAGACAGGAGATCTGGAGCAGAACCTAACTCCAGAGAGGGAGCTTGAGAGAAATGTAGAAGCAGAGGGTACCACACTTGCCATGGCCAATATGGAGCTATGAGAATCATATGGCCTCTGTCTCTTTGAAGCTTGAACTGGGTTTTGGGAATTAGGGTAATGGGTGAAGGAGGAAAGCATCCCTGGCCTGAGAGCCCTGAGCCGGAATTCTGGAAAAGAACCGGGGAAGTTTGGCATTTAATGGACTTGCAAAGAGGTCTATGTCCAGGGTTCCCCAAATTTGAAACATCTTGGCCACCTGGTCTGCATGTAGAGACCATTCGTGTGGAAGCAGAACTCGACTAAGTCTGTCTGCCCAAGAGTTTTGTATGCCTGGAAGATACACAGCCAGGAGATGAATCTGATGCTCTCTGGCGAGGGCCCATAGTCGCAAAGCTTCGTTGCAATGCGACAGCGAGCCTTTTCCCCCCTGCTTGTTCACGTAGAACATGGCTACTTGATTGTCCATATGAATGAGGACCGTCTTGTAGCTGAGCTGGGTGTGGAACACTCGAAGAGCAAGGAAGATTGCTCTGAGCTCTAAGAGATTGATATGTAGATGAGTCTCCTGTGGAGTCCATGTGCCTTGGGTGGAGAGGTCTTGTAGATGAGCTCCCCAACCCACTGGTGAAGCATCTGTTGTGAGAGTTGCTTGGTGCAACCACTGGAGGGACAAAATAAGGTGATTTGTGTTTGCTATTTTGTCTGACAGGCACCCTGATGCCTGGGTCCATTGAGTGGATAAAGTCCACTGGGCTGCTCTCATTTAGAGGCGAGCATAAGGAACCACATGCACAGTAAATGCCATGTGGCCTAGCAGTTGTAACATATCTCGAGCAGTGAGATGAGGTTTTGACACTGCCTGAGAAGCTAACTGCACCATGCGAAGGCAATGGGTCTGGGGAAGATAGGCCCTTGCTTTTATGATATCCAGTAAAGCTCCTATGAACTCTAGAGACGGAGTGGGAGTTAGACTGGATTTTGGGATGTTTATGACCAGACCCAAATACTGAAGGATACGCATTGTGCAAGCTAGAGAAATCCTAGCCTCTGACTCTGATGGGGCTCGAATGAACCAGTCGTCTAAGTAGGGGAAGACGAATATTCCTAGAGTGCGGAGAAATGCTGCTACCACAGCCATGCATTTCGTAAACACCCTCGGTGCTGAGGCCAGGCCAAAAGGAAGCACCCTGTATTGGTAGTGCTTTCCTTGAAAAAGGAACCAAAGGAACTTTCTGTAAGTTGGATGGATGAGAACATGAGTGTACGCATAGCACAGTTACTTACCTGTAACAGGTGATCTCTGGGAACAGCAGGAATAAGTCTTCACATATGGGTACGTCGGTACCGGAGTCTGCGCGGGAATGCTTCCCAGGTTCCAAGAGCTTTTGGAAGCATCCCAGCACGCCAGCGTGCTGCCTTCCCGCCTTTCCCAACTGCCTCTCCTCAGTTAAGTTTTAAAACTGAGACAAAGAGAGAGAGAGAGGAAAGGAAAGACAGATAGAGATACAACTCCTGGGGAGGTGGGAGGGTTGTGAAGACTTATTCCTGCTGTTCCCAGAGATCACCTGTTACAGGTAAGTAACTGTGCTATCTCCAGGAACAAGCAGGAATGAGTCTTCACATATGGGGACTCCCAAGCTGAGATGCCTGGAGTCCCAGCATGTCATAGGTTGGAACATGCTGTCTCCCAGAACACCAGGCATCCTGAGGATGGAGGGTAGGAGTTGAAGAAAGAAGGATGCTGTGTAACAGCTAAGCTAGCATAGGACTGCAGAGAAGGAGTCCATGTGAGGATGATGATGGTCATCAATAATATTGCAAAGGATATTGCAATATGGACCTCCCCTGACAGGATTTCACGGAAGTATGGAGGTTCATGGATCTACTGGGAAAGCTAGTAGAGGAACCTTGAAGAGGACCTCACTGTAAGTGGAGGTAATAATCCTGTAGGAAAACCAGTGGAGGTCAGAATCCGGAAAGGTAACAGGTAACCCCAGTAGGAAAACTGGGGTAGTCCAAAAACGGTGGGCCTTCAGCGGAAGGCTTTATGACAAAAAACCTAGCTCTTTTGGAGGCAGAGTGGGTCACTCTTAGGAGCAAAAAGAGAAAGGCTAACCGATTTGGACAAACAGGCACAGTCCTTGTGGGGAGAAAGGGTGTGGGAACTCCTTGTATCCCAGAAAGAGAGGACAAAGGCCTGAGGCGTTAAAGCCTGTGATTAACTGAAGATCCACAATGTCTCTCCTAACTGGGGTAAGCTAGGACAGATATTGGGCACAGAGAGCTTCAGAGGTACCTAAACCATTAGGTTATGGTATAAAAATTGTTGACTACCACAGGAGTGGTTGAGTGTGTAGAACCGCAAACCTGCTAGATAGCATAGGTATGGGTAAAGTCCCTCTATCAGAATCATAGCTATATGAGGATAGACAGTGAGATAGATAAGTATGTGGATACATATCTATCTATAATAAAATATCTCAACAGATATATATATATATATATATATATATATGTATATATAGATAGACATTTAAGAATATATCTATAGTGAGATATGGAAGGGCATAAAATACACACAAAAAATAAACATGGATATGTAGGCCTACATATGGGTGTCTGCAATTAAACAGACAGAGATATGCCTACAGCACAGTGATCACATAGGATATGTGGAGAGGAAAGATTCATCTAACAACAAGGAGGTGGAACCTACTTGAGAAGACGTATAGAGAATCTGTTCCTCCTAGTCATGATCTGCAAGAATGCTAGGTAGTGAAAAATAAACAGGACTGTTACGTGAAAAACAAAGGATAATATCAATGTGCAGCCAGCAAGTCCCGAGTCTTCCAGGACTCTAGCATGGTAAGTAGACAGAAGACGCCTAGAATTGAGATAGCATGTTGACCTGCTTAAGGGCAAAGGTATCATACATTCTTACCATGAGGACGAGCATATCCCCGATTGGGAATACTATGGACCAAAGCAGGGAACTGGCAACTCCTTGAGCTTTCACATAAGAGAAGGCCTATGTCCTTTATATAAAAAAAGGAGATAGTAAAAGAAGGGAGAACCTTCTAGTCATGGGAGACATGACTGAAAAGCCTTTTCTAACCAGCTAGGATAGCTGTTGGAGAAAAAAAACAACCCATGCTCTCTAGCAAGGGCCCATAGTGGAAAGCTTCTCTGTAGATTGCAGAGAGCATGATGCAGGAGAATGAGGAGATAGAACTGGCTGCTAGAGAGCCAGTATCTCTGCCAACTATGCTGCCAAACCCAGGAAAATGGAGATGGCAGAATAGAAGACAATCTAGAAAGCTTGTAGTGAGATGATCTCCAAGAGAGATGAAGCACTGACTTGGAGCCACTACTAAGACTAGACAGAATGTTAGTGGAGGACAATCTGGTTGTTTGAAGACAAGAACCAGTGGTCCAAACATTAAGGCTCCTGCATAGGCAGCTGCTAGCAAGACAGCAGAAAGAATCTTACTGTTGAAAACAGAAAGAACAGACAGAACAGGAGTAGGAAACTCTGGACATGTCTGATAAGCTGGCACAAAGCAAGATTGAAGCAGAAGAGGTAACTCAGAGAGGAAAACTCCGCACTGGAAAGTGAGAAAAGTAGAGAGGCTGAATAAAAAAGCCTCCCAGTAAGTAATTCCCTCTTACAGGGGAAAAACTTGGTAGAGGGTGAAGAGAATGGAGCTGAAGAAGACTTACGAAGTAGGAAGTCTATAGAAAGGAAAAAATACATGCTGGCACAGGAACTATCATTTGATAGTGGTTAGACCTCTTTCCCTAGCAGGAAAAAGAGAAGAAACCTGTGACCTATAGGCATGAATATCCTGACAGCTCATAGAATATAGAAAAAATGGATAACTTTTGGAAAGAGATCCATGTGTAGGAGTTAGAATGAAGCGGTGGATTGTCTTCATTGAGAAGAAGCAACTGTAGATGCTAACCCCCAGAGTCACAAGCATCTGATGATGATTGATCAGAAACCCTGCAGATGCTGGGTTTGCTGAGCCTGGTGAGAGGTTGGATTCTTCAGACCAGGACGATGCCTCCCCTTGTTGGGGAACATCTATATGATGGGCAAGTGATGAATAAAACCTTCTTCTCCTGTGGGAAGAAAGTTTGGTAGGAGATTTCCTACCTAGTGGGACAGAAGAAGGTGTAGAACAACCCTTAGGAACAGGTAAATCAGTGGATAACTGAGTAACCTGACGTAAAGACTCCTTGTTGAAAAGATTTTCTCCAGTGCAAGGAGTATGTCCCAGACGTTGTTGTGCCCATTTGTCCAAGTCTGAAGCTTGGAGCCAGGCTCTACGTCGTGCCCCTATAGCAATGCAGAAGTTCTGCTAACAGACTCAAAAGAGTCTAGGGAAGCATGAGAAAGAAACCAAGAAATATTCTGGATATGCTTAAGCAGGGAAGAATAGTCTTTACTCCTAGAATCTGGAAGGAAAGGAGTCAAAAGATGTAACTGCTTTGTGACCTCCTCAAGAGAAAGACTCATATAAAAAATATATGAGAGAATTCTTGCAGAAAGCATAGATGTCTGGAAGGTTTGATGTCCAAAGGCATCTAGTGTCTTAGACTCACTACCTGGCGGATAAGAAGAGTGCTTTTTCTTACTCTTTACCCGCCTCATTGCTGATTCCACTACTATGGAATGATGAGGAAGTTGAGTCTTTTGAAACCCTGGAGAGGGGGGCAACTGATATAAGAGATCAGTTGCCCTGGGAGGTGGGGGCACCCTTAAAGGTGTTTCCCACATTCCTAGAAGGAGATCCTGCAAGGAATGATGCAAAGGAAGCATTATGTTGTCCTTTGCTTTTGTAGAAACAGAGTCTTGTGCAGGATCATGTCCTGGAATAGGAATGGCAAGGGATCTTGCTATATCCAGTAGGAAACTCTGAAAAGAGGGATCCCAAACAGGAATCTCCCTTGGGCAGGGTAGATCCAAAGAACTAGCCTGAGCATCCACAGAGTTATCCAAATATATAGGAATAGAAGATTCTGCAGAGTGCAGTGTGGAATGCTTAAAAGATGGTTGCTGGTACTGGCTGTCAGGAGCAGCCACCATCCTTACCACATTGTCCATGCCAGGTATCGACTCCAAGCTTGGTATAGAATGGAGTGATCCTGTTGAAAAAAGCATGGCAGGAGTTGGCCACGATGCTACTGTGGGTACCGGTACCGATGTCGGAGTCGAACCCGACAAAGACATCGGAGCAGTCATCGGTGACAATTCAATTGGTACCGAGGTAACTGAAAACCTCCGGCCGCTATTCTCGGTACCGAAGCACCGGTATCGATTGGTGTCGGTACCAAAATCTATTGGTACCCAGTCTTCTAGACTAGAGATCGATTCCAAACTCGGCATCGAGGGCAAAGAGCCTGATAAGCGAAGCATGGAAGGCACCGACCGTGAAGGTAATGAGGACATCGGTACCAACTTTGGTACCGTGTCTGATACCAGTGAAGGAAGGGCAACCAGTGGCAACTCAATCGGCGTCGGGGGAACCGAGCGTTGCGGATCCGAATCATTGGAACCGAGCCTTCGGTACTGTCGAGAGCCGGTACCAGACTGGAGATTGATTCCAGACTCGGCATCAAAGGAAGCGAGGCTATCGATGCACAACTGGAGGGTACCGACATCGGTTGGAGTATCGGTGTTGGTACCGATAATAGAAAGTCAATCTGGAGGGTATCCAGCGGTCCCGAAGGTACCGAGGACGCCAGATGATGATCCCTGGTGAGGAGTGTTTCATCCAACACCAGTGCCGATGCCGGGGTATCGGTACCGCTCGAAGTGGATGCCACCACCGTACACAGCTTAGGTATGTTCTGTGGGGGGTGAACCCCAGGAACAACCTGAGACCTCTTATAGGCTTTGGAGACCGAAGACTCCCGCCAGGGATTTGAAGCCAGTGGGCCCTTGGGGGCAAGGCCGGAGCCGTCTACATGCTGCGCATGAGACCTACCACTCGAGGACTGGCTAGTCTTAACAGACTGTTTGTGGGTTACCTGATCCTGTGTGGAAGAAGAAGGGGACGGTGCCCCGAAGTTGGAGAGCAACCGTGTATCGAGGGAGCCTCGATGTTGAAAACCTCTTCTTACCAAACTGTTGTCAGGACCCAAGCAGGTTAGACACCGACTTCGAGGGTCTAAAATAAAGTTGTACCGCCACAGTCTGAACATTTCTTGGAGAAAGTGTCTGGCAGTTCCATGAAGGAAAAAGAAAAGACCTAAAAGGCCTAAGAGACCGTGGGACACTATGAAGAAAAAATATCCCGTGGAAAATTTTACAAGAAAAGAAAAGAAAACACTGGCGGTACCGGTGGCGTCGAGAAGACAGCCGCGACCACAAGAAAACTAAAAAATAAAAACAAGAATTTTCTGCGGTGACAGGAGGACGTCCTGCCGGTTCTGAGGAAAAACGAAAACTGAGGAGAGGCAGTTGGGAAAGGCGGGAAGGCAGCACGCAGGCGTGCTGGGATGCTTCCAAAAAATCTTGATTGGATGCTGGGAAGTGTTCCCGCGCAGGCTCCGTCGGTACCGACGTACCCATATGTGAAGACTCATTCCTGCTTGTTCCTGGAGATCCTTGAGATCTTGAGAACAAAGCCAATCCTGACTCTGAAGGTATGGCAGCAGAGTTCCCAGAGAAATCATCTTGAATTTCTCTTTGAACAGGAATTTGCTCAATTCTCTGAGGTCTAAAATAGGTCTGTGTCCCCCTGTTTTCTTTGGGATAAGGAAATAGGGGGAGTAAAACCCTGTACCCTGTTGAGGAATGGGTAACTCTTATATTGCCCCTTGGGCAAGAAACATAGTGACCTCTTGATTTAACAGGTTGATGAGAGAGGTCTGAGAATTGAACTGTTCTACCATTGTGGGAGGGGGCATGCAAAGAAAGTGAAGCTTGTACCCCTCTTTTATAATGGATAGAGTCCAATGTTCTGCTGTTATCTGCCCCCATCTGGGGGCAAAGTGACACAACCTTCCTGGAATGGTGGAAGGCTCTGGACCATTGAGAGCCAGGAAGGCTAAGTTCTCTAGATGGAAGTCAAAGGCCTTGTGGAGGCTGAGACTGCTGAGACGGTTGAGGCTTAGCAGTCTGCTTTCCTTTGCTTAGGTGGTTGCTGACTCTTTCGGGCAGGCTGACCTGCAGAACGTCCCTGATGGGAATAAGAGGGATAAAACCTCTTCTTTTTTGAGAAGAATGGTTTCTTGAAAGATTTCTTCCTTGCAGGATCAGCTGTGGCTTTGGATAACCTATCCAAAGTGGAGTTGTCAGCATCCAACTCATTGGCTTTTTCTTGCCAATCTTTGCCGAATATATTCTCACCTGTACAAGGGATATTGCCCAGTTTGTCCTGCACCCAGAGCTCCAAATTGGATGCCTGGAGCCAGGCAATTCTACTTGCACCTATGGCAATGGCAGAGGTTCTGCTTATGCTCTCAAAACAGTCAAAAGCTGCACGGTTGACAAACTTAGAAACATCTTGGGCATGTTTAACCAGTGTGAGAAAATCTTGCCTTTTATCCTCAGGAAGAAGAGGGCTCAAAACCTCTAAATCTCCTGTGACTTCCTTAAGGAACAGTCCCATATATAAGATATAGGAACTGATCCTGGCAGAAAGCATGGAAGCCTGGAAAGTACGACGTCCAAAGGCATCCAAAGTTTTACACTCACGTCCTGGAGAATTAGAGGCATGCATCTTTGCACTCCTGATCCTTCTCATAGCGGATTCCACTACAATAGAGTGGTGAGAAAGCTGAGTCTTCTGGAAACCAGGACAAGGAGGGACTCGATACATGGTATCCAGTCTACGAGAGTGAGGAGAGGTGGTAAGAGGTGTTTCCCACATTCTTAACATGAGATCATGTAAGATCTCATGGATAGGCAAGGTAGCTGCCTCTTTAGGAGCCTTGGGATATTGTAGAATCTCCAACTCCTTTGCCCTGGGCTCTGTTTCGGGAGCCACAGTAATGGAAAGACCTCGAGCCACCTCCCTGATAAAATCCTGAAAGGAGATATCTTCTGGACGAGACATCTTACGTTTAGGAGAGGAAGGCTCCTCCGGGAGAAATATTCCGGTACCGACAGAGTTATCAGAATCCTCAGACTCCGATGAGGATTCAAAGTACCTTCTGTCCGGATGCTCTTGAAGAGCCCGATACCCGTACCGACTGAAGTCGGTACCAGGGGGAATCGGTACCGGTGTATCGGTACCGGAAGGCATCGCATGACTGGGTGCTGGCAAAGCAGACACTGATGTCGATGCCGATGCTGTCAGTACTGATACCGGTGCCAGAGTCAGTGCCGGTACCGGTTGAACTGTCTGACACGGTTCCGAGGGTGTCGATGTCGCAAGGAGAGCAGCCAGACTGCGTTCAATAGCGAGGAACCTCTGGTCTATCGACGCTGCCGATGCCTGGGTGTCAGTACCGGAGAAAACAGCCGGTACCCCAGAGCATGGCACCAGTAGTTCTGCCGAGGTCGAGGCCTCGAGAACATCCTGGAGCCCTGATAATGCTTTGGAAGCCGAAGCCTCCCGCCGGGGCAATTTTGCCAGGACAGAACCCTCAAGGGCAACGCCAGAGGCATTTCGATGCTTAGAAGGAGATCTACCCTTTGAGGACCGGCTAGATTTATGTTTAGTTACCTGAGATCCATGGGAGGAAGATGAAGCCCTTGAAGACGTCAATGCCACAGAAGCTGCATTGGAGGGAAAAAGGGTGCCGAGCTTAGCAGCTCAGTTTTGTCAACCCCTCTTGGACATCAAGGCACAAGCCATACAGTCGGAGATGGAGTGGTCAGGACCTAAACATTTGAGACACCACTCATGGGTGTCGGTGACGGAGATGGTACCGCCACACTTGGTGCACTTTTTGAAACCTGAAGCGGGTTTTTCCATAGTGGAGGAAATTTTGGGCCTAAGGCCCAAAATGGTGCGTGCACCTGGAAAAGAAAAGTTCAGAAAAAAATACTATATATATATATATATATATATATATATTTTTTTTTTTTTTAAAGAAAGAAAGAAGAACCAGCGGTACCGGTATAGCGTCGAGGAAGGCAGATGCGACCACAAAAAAGAAGGGAATAAGGAAAACATTTTCTGTGGTGACAGGAACGACGATCTGCTGGCTCCGTGGAAAACAAAGAACTGGAGAGAGGCAGTTGGGAAATGCGGAAAGGCAGCACACAGGTGCTGTGGGATGCTCCCAAAAGCTTTCTAATTAGACGCTGGGGAGCGTTCCCGCGCAGGCTCCGTCGGTACCGACGATACCCATATGTGAAGACTACATTCCTGTTTGTTCCTGGAGATTCCAGGATCTCCTTACTTCTAGATTACACCACAGCAGGGATGTGCCAATCAACATCCGGCATACTGAAATCAGCTATCAATAGCACTTCTCCTCTCATGACAATATTGTCTATATCTTCTATTAAAGCTCTCCCCACTTCTTCTCCTTGTGAAGGAGATCGGTATATCACACCAATGCAAATGTATTTCCCGTTCCCTCTTTCTAGTGACACCCTGCTCCCTTTGTAAGCCTTGTAATTGTATAGCTTTAATATTATTTTTTA
The DNA here is from genome assembly GCA_033557465.1 of Ichthyophis bannanicus. Taxonomy (NCBI): domain Eukaryota; kingdom Metazoa; phylum Chordata; class Amphibia; order Gymnophiona; family Ichthyophiidae; genus Ichthyophis; species Ichthyophis bannanicus. The sequence continues at coordinate 1,190,450,365 of CM066032.1, forward strand.
CATATAGTGCAACTCCTCCTCCCCTTTTTCCTACTCTTTCCTTCCTGAATAAAGTATAGCCCAGCAGAATTACATCTGTTATGGTTGTCCATGAACCATGTCTTCATAACCATCACTAAATCAAAGTCAGCCTCTTCCATTAAAGCCTTAACATCTGGGATCCTATTTCCCATACTACGGGTATTTATGGACACCGCTTTCCAGATGTTGCCCTTTTTACCCATTTTTACAGAGGTATTTAATGTTTTACTTACCTGAGGGCTTTCTTCACCCATCCCCAATGAATTTAGTTTAAAGCCCTCTTCAACAGCTTAGCCAGTCTGCTGCGAAAGACACTTTAACCCTTCTTGGAAGGGTGGACTTCATTTCTGCTCAGCAGCCCTTGGAAAATCATCCCATGGTCCAAGGAACCAAAACACTCTCAATGACACCATCCATACATTCATCTCCAGGATGCAAGATTCTCTGCCTCTGCCTTTACCCTCAACAGGGAGGTTCTGTGCACTATCTGCTTAACCCTCTGTCCCAGAGCCTTGAGGTCACTCTTGATACGCTCGGGGGGATACCTGGCAGTATCATTTGTACAGACATGGATGAAAATATCAGATAATAATCAGTAGACTTGATTGGTCTTGGCAACCTCTCCATAACATCTTGGATTTTGGCTGGCAGACAACATACCTCCGTGGATATCAAGACTGGTCGGCAGATATATGCCTCTATACCCCTCAAAAGAAAGACACCAACCACCACTACCTTTCTCTTCCTTGTGGTCACTGATTCTGCAACTTTGGATTGCATGAGTTCTGGTTCTTCCCTTTCTTGGGATGCCTTCACACCTCCTCCACATCCAGGACTACATATTGGTTCTTCAATTCGAGGATTGGAGGAGCTGGATTGTCGATTCTGCAGGCTCTTGTGACTCATGTCCAACTCTCTTCATTCTGTAGCATATTCTCTTCACCTCTGTCGGAGAGCTTGGATGCTTCAAGAAGCATCTCATTAATGCATTTCTCACTGTCTTGAATGCTTCTCAGCCTCCCCACCTCTTCTCTGAGCTCCTCCGCTTATTTCATGAGGGCTTCGGCTTCACATGGGACCAGTCCCTCGACAGGCATCGGGCTTGTCTGTCTGGACAGAGGCAGAAGCTGTAATGGGAGCAACAGCTCTGCTTTTATCTGCTGTCTGGGGTGCATAACCCACTCATCTGTATTGGTCTAGTAGGATGAGGAGGAAAACTGCTTTAACATCACAAAACAAGCTACAAGCCATTAATCAGTTGGCAATTTCCAAATAGCTTTGGAACTGTAGACAAACCTTGAAAAAATGGAAGCATGAAAAAGAAAAAAAACTCTTCCATGCCCATGAGGTAATCTATAAGAACTAGTATATGCCAAGACTGTACATCACTCGAGCCGAAAGAGGAATGGGTCTCATAGAAATAGATTATACAAATAGTACTAATATCATGGGCCTTCAGGCTTACTTAACAGCATCAACAGATCCAAACATGCCAAAAGTGTTAAAATATGAAAGTAAACATACAGAACCTGTCTCACCGATCAAACCTAGACAGGCATTCCATTGAATAGATGGAATGGAGGCGAATTCAGGAGTTTATACAAGAAAGAAAGCAAAAGAATTTGCAAAACAGAAATAAACCCCAACTCTTCGATGAATTAGAAAAGCAAATAAACGAGTGGCAAATCCATAAATTCAATTGGAAATATAAAACATTACTCCAGGAATTATTTGTCAATCAAACCAGGATACAAGAGTGGTTAAACAGAGGGAAACAGAAACCTCAGGATGAGAGATTGTTAGTAGCAGCTGAAATGATTCACAGTGAGCATAGGAAAAAAAATTGGGAAAACTGACACATGTAGATTCTGTAAAGAAGAACTGGAAACAGTTACTCATATCTCATAGCTGGTTGGAAACTTTGCAAACATTACATCACCACTATACATATATGCATTGGGATCTTCAGGCTAAGAGAATTATGGAAAAATGAAGGAGTTAAGTTCATTTGGCACACTCCCATTTCAATCAATAAAAAGCATGGTGAAGGAAAAAATATGAGAACAGCACTAATAGAAGTTTCAATGGCAAGCGATTATTCTGTTCATCATGTGGAAGAAGAGAAAGCGTAGTTACTCATCTGTAACAGGTATTCTCCAGAGACAGCAGGAATCAGTTCTCACATATGGGTGATGTCGGCGCTGACGGAGCACACGCGGGTGACGTCAGTGCCAACAGAACCTGCGTGCAGCATTTCCTCAGCTTTCAAAGAAAGCCTTTGGGATATGCTACCATGCATGCATGGTCCCCTTCCCGCCCAAGGGTGTCATCTTGCTCAGTCAGATGACATAGCTAGGACGGCAGTAAAAAACTAACACAAGATAGAAAGGTAACTCCTCAGGGAAGAGGGAGGGTTGTGAGGACTGATTCCTGCTGTCCCCAGAGAACACTTGTTACAGGTGAGTAACTACACTTTTTCCAGGAATAAGCAGGAAGTCAGTCCTCACATATGGGACTCCCTAGCTCCAGGCTGCCAAGGACAGCACCGATGGTGACTAATCAGGCAGCTGTGAGTTGCAGAAGGTGAGTCCCCACTGAAAGACTTTGCAAAACCCTAGCATCCAGTGGCACTATTACTCCGGTAGCCTGAACACAGAAGGGTCAGAGGGAAGAAGTTGTCTACACCCCGAGAATATTACAGAGAACTGCATGGCCAAAGGCACTGTCCCTGTGAGACTTGCTCTCCAGGCAGTAGTGAGCTGCGCATGTATGAATTGAAGACCATGTGGTGACCTTGCAGATCTCCGTCACCAGCACTGAGCAGAGGCTGGCCTCCAACGTGGTCATTGCTCTCACACGATGCGCTGTGATCTGATGCTCAAAGGAGAGGCTAGCTCGTTCACAGGCGAATGCAATACAGTCCACAACCCAAGTGGACATAGTTTGCTTGGTCATGGGGAGCCCCAGTCTACTGGGATCATAGGACATGAAAAGCTGAGCAGCTCTGCAATGAGCCTGAATCTGCTGTAAGTAGAAGAACAGGGCCCGTTTGCAATCCAGTGTATGAAATACTAGTTCCTCCCTGCCAGTGTGAAGCCATGGGAAGAAGGTGGGGAGGACCACCTCTTGGTTGAGGTGGAAAGGAGATACCACTTTTGGAAGGAATTTGGGGTGTGTGCGCAGCACTACCCTGTTCTTATAGAAACTTGTATATAGTGGATCTGCCACCAGGGCCTGGAGTTCATTCACTCTTCGTGCAGTCGCGAGGGCCACAAGAAAGGCCACTTTCTAAGACATATACCATAGGTGGCAAGTGTCAAGGGGCTCAAATGGCGGGTTGATGAGCTGGGAGATTACCACATTAAGGTCCTACTCCGCTGCCGGAGGGTGGAGAGGGGGCTTGGATAACAGGAGGCCCCGGAGGAATCTGGAGACCAGAGGCTGGCTTGAGAGGGTTTTTCCCTTGATAGGGTGGTGGTAAGTGGCTTGGCACTCAGATGTACCCTCACTGAGTTAGATTTCAGCCCTGTATGCAACAGGTGCAGTAGGTACTGAAGTGCTAGTTGCACATGGCAGGAGAAGGGATTCTCCTTCTTTTCCGCACACCAGGCAGAGAACCTTCCCCACTTAAATGCATAAGACCATCTGGTACAGAGTTTTCGGGAGGCCAGTAGGATTTCTTCGACTTCTCCTGGAAGATTGAAAGGGACTAATGCTACCCTTTCTGCAGCCATGCCGTTAGCATTTGTGACCCCATATTGGGATGCAGGAGGGAGCCCTCCTCCTGGGACAGGAGGTCAGGGACCCGAACCAGTGGGACTGGGAGTGCCACCGACAGGGAAAGCAACAGAGGGAACCAAGGTTGTCTGGGACACCTGGGAGCGATCAGTATAACCAACGCCTTCTCGCTCTGAACCTTGAAGAGGGTCCTGGCGACCGGGGGAGGAGGGGAGGGGGGAGCTGGTGGGAACGCATAGAGTAGGCCCTTGGACCATGAGATCAGGAAGGCATTGTCTGGGGAAGTGAATAGGTCCATTACGGGCCTGCCCAGAGGTGGAAGAGCTGCTCCATTACACTGGGGTTAAAGTGCCACTCATATGATGAAGAACTCTAATCTGCCTGTCCACTAGGCAGTTGTCCTGGCCTGGGAGGTACACTGCTCACAGAAGCATGCTGTTGCATGTTGTGAAAGGAGAAGAGGGCCACTGACTCCTGGCAGAGGGAGTACGAGCCCATGCCCCCCTGCTTGTTGATATAAAACATAGCAACCTAGTAGTCCATCTGATCAGCACAGGCTGGTGTCACAGGTGGTGGTGGAATGCTCAGAGGGCCAAGAAGATTGTCCTGAGCTCTAGGAGATTAATCTGTAAGAGTGACTCCTCCTGAGACCAGCTGCCCTGTGTGCAGCGGTCCCCACAATGCACCCTCCAACCCAGGAAGAAGGATCTGTGATTAAGGTCCTCTGCTGTGCAGGTGCCTGCAAGGGCATTCCTGCCTGTAGGTGGTGAAAATTGTGCCACCAGTTGAGGGACTCTGCCAGTTGGCAGGTAACCCTGACCCTGTTCTGTAGCCTGCTCATGGCTCGAGTCCACTGCGAGCGGAGGCACCATTGGGCTGTCCGTATGTGTAAGCGGGCTAAGGGTGTGATGTGGACTATCGAGGCCATATGGCCCAGCAGGCAGAGGCGGCGTTGAGCTGGTACTGACTGGCAGCATTGTACCTATCTTGCCAGTTTCCTGTGGCATTCTGCCCTCTCGCTTGGGAGGACAGCCTTAACCTGTAATGTGTCCAACTGGGCACCTATAAACTGAAGAGAGAAAGGATTTGGGGTAGTTGATGATGAACCCCAGGTGCTGCAGAAGGAGGGTTGCACGCACTGTGGCATGACTGACCTCTGAGGCCATACCACCCCTGATTATCTCTTTAGATCCAAGGAGCACAGCCAATCTCCCTGGTGGAGGTAAGGCAGCAGCGTTCCAAGGGAGAGCATCTTGAACTTCTTTCTCACCAGAAACTTGTTTAAATTTCTCAGGTCTAGTATCGACCTGAGGCGCCCGGTTCTTTTCAGGACAAAGCTTCTGCCTTTTCCCCCATAGATGTTTGGGTACAGGCTCTACTGTGTTGTCCCTCAGCAGACCTGTGAGCTGAGAGCAGAAGGGTCTGATGAAGGAGAGGTTGCACCGGCTCTCCTGGGAAGAACTTGGGTGATACCTGCTGTAGGTGGAGGAGGTATCCAATCCTTACCACTTGCAGTACCCACTGGTCCGAGGTTATCTTGGTCCACCTGTGAGCGAAGAGCACCACGAGGCTCCCTGTGGGTTAGTGAAGGTCTCACGGGGGAGGGGAGGCCCTGCCCTGGGAGTCAAAAGCTCCCCCCAGGTTGGGTTGGAGCCGGGATCTGGGGCTTCTGAGCCTTGGGCTTCCGAGGTCCATGGCCTTGTTTCTTAGGATTAGAACCCTGCTGCTGGCCCAAGAAGGGCTGGTAGTTGTCATTCTGTTAGAAGTGTCCCTTTTTCCTTGAGAACAGGGGTCTTTTTCCCTGAGGGTTTCTTATGGGGAAAGGAAGAGGTCTTTTTTGAGAGTCTCTGGCGGGTCACCACATCAGCCTCTATCTCGGCTGCCTTGTCGGCCATAGGTTTGCTGTAGAGGTTCTCTCCAGTACAGGGGATGTCGAGCAGCTTGTCTAGGACTCAATGTATGAGGTCTGAAGACTGTAGCCAGGCTTGGAGCTGAGCATCAATGCACTCGAGCTTCTGACTCAAAGCAGTTGTAGGCTGCCCGGGACAGGAACTTAGCTGTCCTTGATCCCAGAAGTCAGAGCTTGAAACCTTTGGAGGGGTTCCCCGGCAAGCCCCGCTGAAAACCTGGACAATTCCTGGGTTAGGGCTTTTAGATATATGCACTAGTACATTCGTAGCAAAAAACCTGTGAAAGAGTCAGTTGGACCATTAGATGACAGAGGAGTTAAAGGGGCACTAAGAGGCGACAAGGCGATAGCAGAGAGACTGAATGAATTCTTTGCTTCGGTCTTTACTGAGGAAGATGTAGGGATGTTACCAATGACTGAAGTGGTATTTAAAGGTGCGGAAGAACTGAAGGAAATATCGATACATCGGGAAGATGTATTACAACTATTAGATAAACTGAAGAGTAGCAAATCACCTGGGCCGGATGGTACACATCCAAGGGTGTTGAAAGAACTGAAATATGAGATTGCAGACCTGCTATTAGTAATCTGTGAATTTTCATTAAAATCATATGTAATACCTAAAGATTGGAGGATCGCCAATGTAACGCCAATTTTTAAAAAGGGTTCCAGGGGTGATCCGGGAAACTACAGACCGGTGAGCCTGACGTCAGTATCGGGAAAAATGGTAGAAACCATCATAAAGAATAAAATTACTCAGCATGTAGATAGTCATGGCCTAATGGGAGACAGCCAACATGGCTTTATACAAGGAAGATCTTGTCTTACTAATCTGTTATGTTTTTTTATCTCAACAGGTTTAACACCAGAGAACCTAAAACTCTACCAAAGTTCATTTGAGACATGGGGAGCTCTAAATATAAAATTTAGTCAAAATCCATGATGGTCATGCGGGGAGCCCTAGACCACTTGACATGGAATGATGACAGGGACAACTCAGATAATTTCAAATACAAAATAGCAGTATTGGAAATTTTGGCTAAAAAGCTTATTGTATCATTTGAAACTCTGCTGACACAAACCAAGTTTGAGTCAACTGGTACAAATTGGTGATGCTCTCTAGTGCCAGCTATTGTGCTTTCTTTCCACCTTTCTTCTTGAAACTTCCTGCTTTTTTCAATTTCATCTTTTGCGACAAATATATTTAATTTTGTTTCCATGTAATAAGTTTTGTAAATAGTTACCCGTGTTATCCAAGTTTCTTGGTTATCTGTAAACTCATACATGTTATTTGTACTGAGCATTTTGTTCCATGTAAACCGCGCTGATGCCGAATAGTGCGGTATATAAGAGAATGTAAATAAATAAAGAAATATTTTGATCACAAAAGTTATACAGATCTTTTGGTGTTAATATTTGGTCAGACGAAGGTCTTTGTAGACTTGCTCGGGCTGCCAAACGTTTAGTTGTGCCACCAACCCCATCACAAGGTGATTTTCCATGGCTTGTGCCGAAAAGGTTCCATTCAGCCTCGATATTGAAGTCATTTTTGTGGTTGCATAAACTGACAAAGTTTTTGTTGTTTTTATATTGCACTGCTGAGCCATCGGACTGGAGGAGCAACCTAGTGGTTAGAACACTGGCTTGGTAACCAAGCAACCAGGGTTCAATTCCCACTAGCACTCCTTGTGGCCTTGGGCAAGTCACTTAATCCTCCATTGCCTCGGAAGAAAGGCCTGGCAATCTACTTCCGGTGACACTGCCAAGAAAACCCAGGAGCTTCTGGGTCGCCAGGAGTCAGGGCTGACTCGAAGGCACACATTGCATTGCATTGCTGAGCCATCACTGAAGTAGTATGTTTTCGTAACATCTGCTTGGGTCAACAAAAATTCGATAAACTTTTGAATAAATACGTGTACTGACACGGTATCATGTTGTATATGATTGGAAATTATGCAACAATTAACAATTTGCAAGGTGCCCACTTTGTCTGCATAATAAGCAACAAATGGATGTACTGTGGCCTGTGAATTTTCCCAGTGAAAGCCCTGGGCAGCATCTTGGACAACAAATGAGTAATTTTCGGCAAAGTCCATCAAAACAATGAACTCCGTTTCTTTTAAGTCAGCTTTCAGTGACTTCAGATATTCACTTTGGTGTTTTGAAACAAAATGATGGCCTGTCAGCTTCCAAATTTTGCTTGAAAGTTTTTCAACATAGTTGTCCACTGTTAATATGCTTGTTTCCAGTGTTTCTCGGTCAGTGTGAATCCATTGTTTGAATTCAATTGATTCCTCTGCATCATAATCCTGGAATATTTCATCCAAATACGCTACAAGTGATTCTTCGCCAGGGCAGCTTTGGCATCTTTGTAGCATACATTCCTTGGAATTCAGGTCACACACTGTCTTTTCCATTAGCAGCTTGTAGTCCTCTTTAATATTTGCACCTTGCAGCATGAGCTTTACATTCTGATGTATACTGCAGACACAAACAGAATGCATGCCTGAAGCACCAACAGTCACACACCACTTTGGCCTGAGATCACAGAATTTTGAAAAACCAATTTCTGCTCCAAATTTGTTATGATATGCTACATACAACTCTTTAAGATTACACAACAGCAACCGTTTTTGTTTTTGAACTTTGACACCATCGAGTCACACTGAAATGCAGTCTTTTTTGCCAGGAGACATTCTGCTAAATTCATCATCTTCATAGAAATCCTTGACTCTTTTAGTGACTTCCTCTGATAATGGTTTGCCAATTTTTGCATCAGGTAAAGCACAAATGCTTTGTCTTTCTTGACCTTTCGGGCCATTTTGACCATACGTTCAGAAACGCCAAACTTCATTGCTGTTTCCTTTATTGACCAACTTTATGGGGCCAAAGTCAACAATTGAACTTTTGTTGATCTATTGGATATATCAATCTTTGCTTTCATTTCTTTAATAAGCTCAGTGTAATCGCTACATAGACTGCATTCTGCAGATAGACTAGATTGTTCAAAGTCGTCAGCCACTCCAGCAGCAGACATTATTTTTTTTGTTACCACGTTCTGTGTGCGCTCAATCTTTTGTTTCAAATAGCCAGCTTTGTCTCTATTGCTTATTCTTCGTATTTTTAATGGAGAACTGCCTAAAGCAGTCAAGCTTTGATCAAGGGTGTCCAAGAATCTGGATCAAAATCATCCGAAGATGAAGATGCAGTGGCTTCAACCATAGAACCATATTTTGCTTTGCACCTGATGCAAATTTTCTGGCCTGGCTTTACATTCATTTTGGTCACTTTTTTCAAGCCCTCAGACATGGCTAAAGTTACTTTTGATAATCCACTTTTAGTGACGTGATTCTGCTTTTCAAACGGATTGCAACACGACTTTTGGTTCATTTCATATTTGCTGAGATACTGTGCTTGGTGATGCAAGCAGATACTGTCATTGTCTGTAAGGTCAACTTCTGATCGTCGAGTAATAAGCAATTTCTCGCTTGCTGACAAGCAGCTCACAGAATTGAGTCCAGTTTTATTGGAATAAAATGAGCCATGGTGACATTTTGATGACAATTTTTGTCCAACGGTACATTCAGGCATAGGAGGATTGTTATCAAGTGATTCGTCGATGTCCATTTTAAAGTAAATTAATTAGTAAATGTGTACCAACTAATGCTAATCTGAAAATCTATATGTTAAGCTCACGACATATATGCACTTAACAGTTATTGAGCAACTCCTATGGAAATAAATGAGTTTTAAATATAACATTTGGATAACGTTAGAACTGCAGGTTGAATTACATGCCTTTGTCAAGCATGGTAATGTCCGCGATGTTTAGCCCTCTTTTCAGGGTATTGTACGCCAGGATTAGTAAATTAAATCCACTTTTCTAGAAAGCTTAAAACATGCTCTAATGAAATTGGTTTCAAAACGATTTTAGAAGATACTTTTGTGTAAAAGGAGATTAAAAATACCCTATTTTTATGTTTTTGCAAAAAATCATCAACTTTACACTTAATTTGTAAACTAACAGAGAATGCTAAGGGCATGAAATTATAAATTCAGGAACTTCAGTACACAGAGGTATTATGTGCAAAATTTCATACTTTTTACTTGATTATTTAGGAAGCTGCATAATGTCTAAATTTTTAATTTTTTTAGAACGTCAATTTTTTTGGCTGACTTTGCTGCAATATATCTACTTCCAACATATTAAAAAAATAGTATCATTAGTATCATTAAATAGAGCGCAAAAAGTTGTACAGGATAGTCAAGTTTCATTTTTTATAATAAAATAGCAAAGAAAATATAGGGTCTCAAAGTTGCTGAAATCTCAGACTTGTACTGTACAAAGTCAAGGTATGTGATCAGACAAATGACTATCTCAGAAAGTATTCCACGAGAGAATCTAAAACTTTACCAAAGTTAGTTTGAGACATATGGTAGTGTACATACAAAATTTCAGCAAAATCCAAGATGGCCGAGCGGGGCACTTTTTATATACTAGACCACTTGACATGGAATGACCCTCAAGGAAAAAAAATGTGAAGAAAAAAAGTCCAACAGAAAAACAAAACCATGGACAAAAAGGAACCTCTGATCAGAGAAAGGATGCCCCAACCATCCATGCTGGCTTGGAGAACTGGGATTGCAAACTCTCATAGGAGAATAAGACTCCATTCTTGAAAGAACTGATAGACAAGCCCTTACTTTTGTAATTAAGAAGCACCCTCCTAAGTTGGTCCTGCAGCAATTGTTGGACATGGCTGAGGTCCATAGCAAGGGAAAACTCCCCTCCTCCACAAAAGTCTCCCGCTCTCCTGGACTTATATCGAGAATAGACACTTCAAAAAAAGTATCAATATGCCCCCCCCCCACCAGTCTCACCCTATCCCATAACTTCCGTACAAGGTCCACCCCATATATGGGCTTGAAGGATTCACACATTTTTTCCGGTCTGCATGTCCCCGCTGCAATGCGAAATACTTCTGCAAATCCGCAGCTCCCATGCTCCCCTCAACTTTAGGTAATATAAGAATTCTACAAGCAATCCGAGGCCTGTGTCTCCAAATATAAGCAAATAGCTTCCTGTTCTAAGCTCATAGCTCCTTCTGGGAAACAACACAGGCAGTGCCATAAGGAGGTACAGAAACTTTGGAAGGATTGTCATCTTGACGACTGCCATGCGCACAGTGCTCGAGTGCTCCAACCTTCCCCATCTCTCCAAACCCACCCCTACGCTCCATATCAAGGGCCCATAATTCAAGTCATATTTTACCCAAATCTGTATGCAAATGAACCCCTAGATATTTCAGTCGTTGCCTAGAAAGTTTAAAGGGTGTAGCCCTAAACATTTTCTCCAGGTGTAGAGCTGAAAGACAGATATTCAAAAGCTCAGACTTAGACATGTTCATCTTAAAACCTTCCCTGGCACCATAACTTTGTAACTCAGAGGGAGAACCCACCATAAACATAATGCCATCAGCAAATATGGCCATTTTAAATTCTTCTCCCCCCCCCTTCCTTGCTCCCCTTTATACCTTCATGCTCTTTAATCCGCGCCGCCAGAGGCTCCAGACTCAAAAAAAAGAACAATGAAGACAATGGACATCCCTGCCTTGTGCCCCTATACAAGCTAAACTCCCCAGAATAACCTCCATTCACCCTGACCCTTGCCAAGGGCCCTCTATATCATGCCCTCACCCAATGAATAAAATGAGGCCGAAGTCCATTTGCCTCAGAACTCGGATCATAAATACCCATTTCCACTCTGTCTAATACCTTTTCAGTATTCACTGATAATAGCATAGCAGGAATCTTCATCTTCTGGGCCCACCACATTAACCACAACATTTTCTTAACATTATCCTCCACTTGCCTAAACCCAGAACGAACCCAGCCTGTTCTTCCCCCACCAAATAAGGTATGTAGTGATTCAATCTAGTCGCCAAACGTTTTGCTAACAACTTGGCATCAAGATTTAGGAGCAAAAGGCGCTGATAAGACCCACATTGGGTGGAATCTTTACCCTCCTTTGGCAAGACAGGTATACCCACCACCATCATAGAATCTGGGAGATGGTAACCCCTTAGAACCACATTGAACAATTCTGTCAAGGGACCCATCAGCTGCTCCCTATACTTATTATGGAAAAAAGCAACCAATATATCTATCCCTGGGGCCTTCCCACTTTTTAGTGACTTTATAGTCTCCGCCACTTCTTCCTTCAAATTAACAGTATCCAACGCCCTCTTCTGATCTTCTTCCAAGGTAGACAGTGCACATCCATCCAGATAACTAGATAGTCCTTCCTCATCCCCATACCCTTCAGCCTAATCTGATCAAGATGAGCCACCCTTTCCCTCTGTCTATTGGTTCTGAGCAATATGACACCACTTTCTCTGTGCTTTCAACTGTGATGCCATCAGCTTCCTCACCTTATTACTAAACTCAAAATACTCCTGCCTTGTTAATTCCATTTCTTTCTGTATTCCATGCTGTCATTCAATCCCACATCTCAGCACGTAATACACCCAGTTCTTAGGCAGCTCAGATGAATGCTTTCTCCTATTTTCCTGGTTCTTTGCTTCTATTTGGCCCAGTAACTCCCCTACCCTCTGATCCCTCTGCTTCTTTTTCATGCTGGCCCACATCAGCAATTTACCCCACACTAACGCCTTGAATTTATCCCAAACCCCACCCAGGGGCACTCCCCCCCCCCCCACACATTTAAGACAAGAGGGAGAGAGGGACTCATTCAGCCACCAAAATTTTAAACTCTGCTGATCCTTACACCCCTTATTTCCATCCATACGGGTGAATAGTCAGACCAGGCTATAGCCTCTATATCTGCCCAATGTACTTTCCTCATTAATCGCTCATCCACCATAACACCTATTCTAGAATAAGATTTATGAAGAGGTGAGTAATACGAATAGAATCTGCTCTGTGGGTGCAACAGCCTCCCAGACATCAACTATACCCATATGTCCCATCACCTCTTTCAACACCTTTCGGTCCCTCCCCTCCATATCAGACCTGACACCAAATTGTCTTTGGCAGGATCTAGAATCAAATTAAAGTCCCCACCGATAACCTACTTGCCCTCAGCCATGTCCAACATCATCCTTCAACGTTGATGGAGCTAGGGACTTATCTTTCTGGGGGCCGGCCTCATCGAAAGACAGCCTCCAGTCCAAGCTACCACAGCCCCTTTGCTCCGAGTGAGCTCGAATACAATATTGAGCCGAAGTCTCGGCAGAGGCCCTCGAGGATACTGATGCCGATGTCGCTGACTCTCATGACCTGAACAGAGATTCATGCTGTTTCTCTCAATTTTTAGGTCCTTTGTGGGTTATCTGCAGACATAGCTGATCTAATCTAACATAGAATTTGTATACCATAACAATCCCAATCTAGACAGTGGTTCTGTGTATTTTACAGCAAGAAAGATTAATATGAAAGATAAAGGATAAAAGCATATATAAAAATAACTAACTAATTAGATTTAAACAACCAGTTTTTCAGTTTTTACGAAATTCAAGTCATATTTTACCCAGATCTCTTGCACCAGATCTAGTGCAAGAGGCACCAGATCTACTGCAAGAGATAAGGGTTTTGAGGCCACTAGGCAATAGTGATCATAGCATGATCACATTTGGTTTAATTAGTGGAGGAGGGATGATAAGGAAATCCACAGTACTATCTTTTAACTTTCAAAAGGGCGACTATGATAAAATGAGGCAAATAGTTAAGAAAAAACTAAAAGGAGCAGTTGCAAAGGCTAAAGACTTACATCAAGCTTGGGTGTTGTTGAAAAATACTATCTTGGAAGCCCAGATCAGCTGTATTCCATGCTTTAAGAAAAGTGGAAGGAAATCCAAAAAACTGCCAGCATGGTTTAAAGGTGAGGTCAGAGAGGCTGCTGTTGCCAAAAAAGCATCTTTCAGGAAATGGAAAAAAAAGCCAAACGATGAAACCTGGAAACAGCACAAGCACTGGCAAGTCAAATGCAAGGCATTGATAAGGCAGGCAAAGGGAGAATTTGAGAAGAAGCGTGCTGCGGAAGCAAAAATGTGAAATAAAGACTTTTTCAAGTACATTCGCAGCAAACAACCTGTGAGAGAGTCAGTTGGTCCATTAGATGATAGAGGGATTAAAGGGGCACTAAGAGGCAACAAGGCGATAGTGGAGAGACTGAATGAATTCTTTGCTTCGGTCTTTACTGAGGAAGATGTAGGGATGTTACCCATGACTGAAGTGGTATTTAAAGGTGCGGAAGAATTGAAGGAAATACTGATACATCGGGAAGATGTATTACAACTATTAGATAAACTGAAGAGTAGCAAATCACCTGGGCCGGATGGTACACATCCAAGGGTGTTGAAAGAACTGAAATATGAGATTGCAGACCTGCTATTAGTAATCTGTGAATTTTCATTAAAATCATCTGTAATACCTAAAGATTGGAGGATCGCCAATGTAACGCCAATTTTTAAAAAGGGTTCCAGGGGTGATCCAGGAAACTACAGACCGGTGATCCTAACGTCAGTACCGGGAAAAATGGAAGAAACCATCAAAGAATAAAATTACTCAGCATGTAGATAGTCATGGCCTAATGGGAGACAGCCAACATGGCTTTAGACAAGGAAGATCTTGTCTTACTAATCTGTTATGTTTTTTGAAGGTGTGAATAAACAGGTGGACAAAGGTGAGTCGGTTGATATAGTCTATCTGGACCTTCAGAAAGCCTTTGACAAGGTCCCTCATCAGAGACGTTTGGCAAAACTAAAGAGTCATGGGATAGGAGGCAGTGTACTATTGTGGATCAGGAACTGGTTAAAAGACAGAAAGCAGAGGGTAGGGCTAAATGGCCAATTTTCCCAATGGAGAAAGGTGAATAGTGGTGTACCCCAGGAATCTGTGCTGGGTCCGCAGCTTTTTGACATATTCATAAATGACCTGGAAAAGGGAATAACGAGTGAGGTTATCAAATTTGCAGATGACACAAAACTATTTAAAGTTGTTAAAACCCAAGAGGATTTTGGAAAATTGCAAGAGGATCTTGAAAATTGGAAGACTGGGCATCAGAATGGCAGATGAAATTTAATGTGGACAAGTGCAAAGTTATGCACCTAGGGAAGAACTACCCAAACTATGGTTACACGATGCAAGGTTTCACATTAGGAACCACCACCCAGGAAAAAGATTTAGGCGTCATTGTGGATAATATGTTAAAATCCTCGGCCCAGTGTGCAGCGGCGGCCAAGAGAGCAAATAGACTGCTAGGTATTATAAGGAAAGGAATAGAAAATAAAACAAAAAGATATTATAATGCCTCTATATTGTTCCATGGTGAGACCGCACCTTGAATATTGTGTGCAATTCTGGTCGCTGTATCTTAAAAAGGATATGGGTTATTAGAAAAGGTTCAGAGAAGAGCCACCAAAATGGTAAAGGGGATGGAAGGATACTCCTATGAAGAAGGGCTAAAAAGGTTAGGGCTCTTTAACCTGGAAAAGAGACGGCTGATGGGATATATGATAGAAGTTTATAAGTTAATGAACGGAGTGGAACGGGTAAACGTAGATCGATTGTTTACGTTATCAGAATATAGAAAGACTAGGGGACATGCAATGAAGCTACAGGGTAAACTATTTAAGACTAAGAAAATATTTTTTCACTCAACGTGTAATCAAACTCTGGAATTTGTTACCGGAGGATGTAGTAAAGGCTGTTAGTGTAGCTGGGTTTAAAAAAGGTTTAGACAAGTTCCTGGAGGAAAGGTCCATAAACCATTATTAAGAAGGGACCCAGGATATCAATGCTTGACCCAGTACAAGCATTGTAGAACCTGTGTCATTTGGGGAAACTGCTAGGTACGTATGACCTAGATTGGCCACTGTTGGAAACAGGATACTGGGCTTGATGGACCTTGGTCTGACCCAGTATGGCATATCTTATGTTCTTATGAAAAAGAAACGAAATAGTTTTTAATTGCCTAAGTAATTTAGACCAGTACCATGCTGCCATGTAGGGAATAGTGCTGTACTTGGTGAGGGTCTGTGGTCCGAGTGTTTGACCAAGCCTAGGTGTTCTGTTAACATGGCGTTTGTACATAGGGATCTCTACTCTAGTAATGTGAATTGTTCAACTTCGTAAATAGGTGTATGGATGTTCTAGGACACTCTGCAGTATTAACAGTGCTGTAGTTTTCTAGATAGGCTCCTTGCAATTGGTAACAGAACCCACATGTGAAGGGGCCATACTGGACTTTGTGCTTACCAATGGGGAAAACGTTTCAGACGTTATAGTGGAGATGATTGCACACCCATTGATCACTAGATGGAGTGGTTCAGTATTAGGAATAGGGCTGACAAAATCCATTCAAAGGGAGCATCTTAGACTTTAGGAAACCTAACTTTGCCAAGATAGGACAATACCTCAAGGAGTCATTAGTGGGATGGGAACAGCTGGGGGATGTAGAAAAACGGTGGCAAAACTGAAAGGGGATATTTTAAGGGCAACAAACCGTTTTGTTAGAAAGGTAAATAAATGTACATGGAAAAGGAGACCACTTTTTTTTTTTTAGTGCAATCAAGTCAGTGCTGACGCCTAGCAACCCAGTACCCTCTAAGATTTCTTGGCAATGTATCACCGGAAGTAGATTGCCAAACCTTTTCTTCCAAGGCAATGGAGGGTAAAGTGATTTGCTCATGGTCACAAGGAGTACCAGTGGGAATCAAACCCTTGATCTTCTGGATACTAAACAGTTGCTCTAACCAGTAGGCTACTCTTCCACTCCAGGAGCCCAGTATGCTTCTCAAAATAAGTAGCTGAAAAGATGAAGAAAGAGAGGGAGACCTTCAGGAAATACAAGAGAACACTAAGAGAAAGACAGACATCAATATTTGGAAAACTTAAGAGAAGCTAGCAAAGAAATCAGGAAAGCAAAGATACAAAAAGAAGAAGAACTAGCCAATACAATAAAATGGGGGAATAAGACTTCTTCAGAAATCAACCACAAATAGCAACAGATGTAACGGGGAGCGTGAACGATTTTCAGAAGACTGTATTCAAGAAGAACGAGCTAAACTAAAAGTAGACAAAGCAATGGGACCGGATAGGCTACATTTGAGAATACTGAAGGAACCTGGGGATATTCTTGCAGCTCAGCTGACTGACCTTTTCAACGATTCTTTGGAGTCAGGAGTGTTCTTAGAGGACTGGAGACAGGCACATGTGGTCCTTTACCCAAACCAGAAGGAAGGATGAGGATAAAAACTACAGGCTAGTCAGTCTAACATCTGTGGTGAATAAACTATTGGAAATGCTGCTAAAACAGAGAATAGTGAGGTTTCTGGAGTCCAGTGGATTGCAGAATCCGAGGCAGCATGGATTTACCAGAGGCAGGTCTTGTCAGACAAATCTGAGTGATTTCTTTGACTGGGTGACCAGTGAGTTGGACCAAGGGAGAGTCCTAGATGTGGTGTACTTAGATTTCAGTAAAACCTTTGACACCGTTCTGCACAGGTGACTTGTAAACAAACTGAGCACCCTAATTTACCGATTGGGTTAGAAATTGGTTTAATGGGAGGCAGCAAAGGGTACAGGTAAATGGAGCTCACTCTGAGAATGTGGTGGTTACCAGTGATGTGCTGCAGGGATCTGTCCTTGGTCAGATTCTTTTTGTTAGTGATATTGCAGAAAGGCTGTTAGGGAAGGTTTTTGCCTGTCTGCGGATGATATAAAAATCTGCAATAGAGTAGACATCCAGGAAGGAGTAGATAACACGAGAAGAGATCTAGTTAAGCTTGAAGAATGGTCAAGAATTTGGCAGCTGAGATTTAGTGCTAAAAAATGCAGGTCATGCCATTTGGGCTGCAAAAATACAAGGGAGCGGTACAGTGTAAGGGGTAAAGTACTTCTGTCCACAAAAGAAGAGCGGGACCTGGGTGTGATTGTGTCTGACTATTTTAAAGTAGCTAAACAGATAGAAAAGGTGACGGCAAAAGCTAGAAGGATGCTTGGGTGCATAGGGAGAGGAATGGCCAGCAGAAAAAGCATAGTAACTCACCTGTAACAGGTGTTCTCCAGGGACAGCAGGAATCAATCCTCACTTATGGGTGATGGCGGCACCGACGGAGCCCACGCGGAGCAATTCCCCAGCTTTCAAAAAAGCCTTTGGGATTGCTGCCACACATGCATGGTCTTCTTCCTGCCCAAAGGTGCCATCTTGCTCAGTCAGGTCCCCCAGCTACAGCCCTACACTAAGCAGATGGCAAGGGAAGGACAAAAATAGCAACTCTTCAGGGGAGGTGGGAGGGTAATGAGGACTGATTCCTGCTGTCCCTGGAGAACACCTGTTACACGTGAGTAACTACGCTTTCTCCAGGAACAAGCAGGAAGTCAGTCCTCACTTATGGGGCTCCCCAGCTACAGGCTACCGAGCCTGTAACCCAAAACGCCTCCACGAGGCCATGAGCAGAAGTCGATGCCCGAAGGAGCCAGAGTCTTCGGGTCCCTGGGGCAAAGCTCTCGGTAGCCATCAAAGAAGGGTCAGAGGGCAGGAGTTGCTTATACCCCAAACAGATTACGGAGTACAGCCTGGCTGAAGGTGCTGTCCCAGCAGGACTCCCTCTCCAGGCAGTAGTGCAAAGCAAAAGTGTTCACTGAAGACCAGGTTGCAGCCCGGCAGATGTCCGTTAGAGGCATTGAGCACAGCAAAGCCACCGAAATCGCCTTGGCTTGGACGCTGTGTGCGGTGACCCGTCAATCCAGTGGGGCACTCGCCTTTGCTTGGGCAAAGGCAATGCAGTCCGCCACTCAGACAAAGATGGTGATTAGGCGATAAAGAGCCAGACAATGATGGTGCATGGGCGATAAAGAGCCGGTCGGACTTGCGATGAACCTGGGTATGCTGCAGATAGAAGGCAAGAGCCCTCTTGCAGTCGAGTGTATGCAATACCACTGATGCCTGGTCGGCATGCGGTCTCGGGAAGAAGGTCGGTAGGACTATTTCTTGATTGAGATGAAAATCCGAGACCATTTTCGGTAGGAACTTAGGATGGATGCAGAGGACCACCCTGTTTCTGTAGAACTTGGTGTATGGAGCCTCAGCCATGAGGGCCTGAAGTTTGCCGACTCGGCGAGCTGAAGTCAAAGCCACCAGGAAGACCACCTTTCAGGAGAGGTGCTGAAGCGAGCACGTTGCCATTAGCTTGAAGGATGATTATGTAAGATGCATAAGCACCACGATGAGGATCCACTCCACTGGAAGAGGCAGGATGGGAGGCTTGGAAAGCAAGAGGCCTCGCATGAAGCGGGAGACCAAGGGCTGCCCCGAGAAGGATCTCCCCTCGATGGGGAGGTAGTTTGCCAAAATGACACTCAGGTGTACCCTGACCAAATGGGATTTCAACCTTGCCTTCGAGAGGTGAAGGAGATACTGAAGAACCCACCGGGTCGAGCAGGAGAACAGGCTGATCTGGCACTCGGAGCACCAGACCGAGAAGCATTGCCACTTGAAGGCATATGTCCGTTTCATAGAGTCCTTCCTTGATGCGAGGAGAACCTCCTCGACCTCCTCCAGGAGGTGCAGCGGAGCTCAAGTGACCTGTTCAATTGCCAAGCTGTGAGGGACAGCAAGGCTAAGTTCGGGTTGAGCACCCGACCCTCCTAGGCCCGGGGTACAGCCCAGGGGGACTGGAGGCTCGGACGAGGGCCGGAGCAGAAGCAGGAACCAAGGCTGTCGAGGCCACGAGGGAGCCATGAGGATCACCGAAGCTCATCCCGCTGAACCTTATGGAGGGTCCTTACAATGAGAGGAATGGGTGGGAAAGAAGGCCGGAGGTCCAGCTCAAGAGAAACACATCCAGGGCCACCCTGCTCAGATGTAGAACCGGGCCACAGAAGCGGGAAAGCTGTGTGTTCACCGCGCTGGCGAATAGGTCCATGGATGGGGCCTCCACCGAAGGAACAAGAAGTCGGTAACCTCTGGATCCAGGCGCCACTCGTGTGGGTGGAGGATCCTGCTGAGTTTGTCCGCGAGGACATTCTCCTGGCGTGGGAGGTAGACCACTCATAGCGTGATTCCCCGGCGAAATGCAAAGGAGGACTGCCTCTTGGCAGAGGAGGCAGGATCCTGTTCCCCCCTCCTTGTTTATATAGAACATGGCTACCCGATTGTCGGTCTGCACAAACGCCGACTTCCCCCACAGATAGCCCTCGAAGGCCCTCAGGGCCCATCGGACCGCCCGGAGCTCGAGCAGGTTGATCTGCTGCTGAGACTCCTCGGGTGACCACTTCCCCTGGGCGCACAATGCACCGTAGTGGGCTCCCCAACCCACCAGGGAAGCATCCATCAGGACGAGCTCGTGCTGTGGGGTCTGGAAGAACATTCCCCGACGACGACTTACCGGGTCCCTCCACCAATCCAGGGAGTTGTGGAGAATGCGGGAGACCTGGATAGGGTCCCTGAGGTGGCCGGAGTCCTGGCTCTATTGTGCCCTCAGGCACCACTGGGCTGTCCACCTGTGCATGTGGGTGTGGGGGACCACATGGATGGTGGAGGCCATGTATCCTAGGAGGCACAGCATGGCCTGTGCTGTAATCCAAGCCCTGTTCTGGACCTGGGCCACCACGGCCAGGAGGCGGTCTGCCCGGGCCATGTGCAGATAGGCTGTCGCTTGCTCCGTGTCGAGGTGTGCGCCGATGAACTCCAGTGTCTGCACCGGTTCATGGTGGGACTTGGGGTAGTTGACCAAGAAGCCAAGGCGCTTGATGAGAAGGATCGCGCGCGATGCTGCCAGGCGGGCTTCACCGACTGAGGTCTCCGTGACGAGCCAATTGTCGAGGTAAGGGAAGACGGGAATGCCCTGCTGCCTGAGGGAGATGGCGGCCACGGAGACACTTTGTAAAAACCCGCGGTGCAGACGTGAGCCCGAAGGGGAACCCCTATATTGATAGTGTTCTCCCTACACCCTGAAGCGTAGTTATTGCCTGTGTTGGAGGTGGACTAGGATGTGGGCGTAAATGTCCTTGAGGTCCAAGGAGCATAGCCAATCGCCCTGCTGAAGGAAGGGCAGCAGGACGCCAAGCGATAACATTTTGAACTTCTCCCACACCAGAAACTTGTTTGGGTTCCGAAGATCGAGGATGGGGCATAGACCCCCCATCTTTTTCAGAATGAGGAAGTAGCGGGAGTAGAACCCACGGCACATATCCCTGGGGTACTCTACTTTTCACCTTTCTCCACTGAGAAAATTGGCCATTTAGCCTTACTCTCTGCTTTCTATCTTTTAACTAGTTCCTAATCCATAATAGTACACCATCTCCTATCCCATGACTTTTTAATTTTGCCAAGTTTTTCAAGGTACCTTATCAAAGGCTTTCTGAAAATCCAGATACACTATTATCTATCAGCTCACCTTTATCTACCTGTTTATTCACACCTTCAAAAAATTATAAGATTAGTAAAATAAGATCTTCCTTGGCTAAATCCATGTTGGCCTTGTCCCATTAAACCACGACTATCTACATGTTCAATAATTTTATTCTTTATAATGGTTTCCACCATTTTGCCCAGTACTAATGTCAGGCTCACCTGTAGTTTCCCAGATCACCCCTGGAACCCTTTGTAAAAATTAGCATTAGTGGCGATTCTCCAATTTTTAGGTACTGCAAATGATTTTAATGAGGGTTTAGAGATTACTAATCCGGCCAAGGTGATTTGTTACTCTTTAGTTTATCAAATAATTAATATATCTTCTTGGTTTATCGAAATTAGTTTCAATTCTTCTGATACATCACATTTAAATACCATTTCAGGCATGGGTAACTTTCCTACGTTATCTTTAGTAAAGACCGAAGCAAAAAATTCATGTAGTCTCTCCGCTATGGCCGTATGCTCCCTTAGCACCCCTTTTATTCCTCTATCATCTAATGATCCAACTGACTCTCTCACATGTTTTTACTACGAATGTACTTGAAAAATGTTTTCGAAATTCTCTCTTTGCCTGCCTTATCAATGCTTTGCGTCTAATTTGTCAGTGCTTATGCTGTTTCCTGTTTTTGTCATTTGGCTCCTTTTCCCATTTCCTGAAAGATGCTTTTTTTGCTAAAACAATCTCTCTGACTTCACCTTTAAACATGCTGTCAGATTTTTGGCCTTCCTTCTACCTTTCTCAAAGCATGGAATACATGTGGTCTGGGCTTCTAAGATAGTATTTTTAAACACCCATGCTTGATAAACGTTTAAACTTTGCAATTGCTCCTTTTATTTTTTTCCTAACTAGTTTTCTCATTTTATCATAGTCTCGCTTTTGAAAGTCCTCCCTCCATTTATTAAATCAAATGTGATCATGCTATGATCAGTACTGCCAAATGGCCCTAACACGGTTCTCTCTTCCACCAGATCCTGTGTTCTGCTAAGGACTAGGTTTAAAATAGCTTTCCCTCTTGTCTGTTCATGAGCAGCTGCATGTCCTGCTGTAATATTAACCCAGTCAATACTTGGATAATTAAAATTACCCATGATTACTTTGCTGTAACTTTTGCTAGATTCCCTGATTTCTTTTAATATTTCATCATCCATCTGTTCCATCTTTTATGAGGTTGGAGGGGAGAGGAGCCAGTGAGAATGAAGACAACCTGTATAAGGAGATGACTTTTCAGAGTGGCATACTAGCGAGAATATAGAAAACTGCCAAAGCTGTTGCCCCCGTTACAGCTTCTGCCTCTGTTCAGAGAGCCTGATGCCAGTTCCATGTGCAGGATGCTTAAAGCTGAAGCCCTCATGAAACAAGCAGAGAATTTCAGAGAAGTGCTGAGGCTGAGAAGCAATTGAGACAGCGAGAAGTACATTGATGAGATGCTTCTTGAAACATCCAAGCTCTCCGACAGAGGTTTAGAAGGGAGGCTACAGAATGAAGAGAGTTAGACACGAGTCACCAGAGCCTGCAGAATCAACAATCCAATTTCTCCAGCCCTTGAATTGAAGAACCAGTATGCAACCCTGGAAGTGGGGGAGGTGAAAGGAAGAACCAGAGCTCAACACCCCGAAATTGCAGAATCAGTGACCACAAGGAAAGGAAGGGTAGTGGTGCTGATGACTCTCTTTTGGGGGGTACTGAGACATATCTGCTGACCAGACTTGATATCCAGAGAGGTGTGCTGTTTTCCAGGTGCCAAAATCTGAGATGTTATGGAAAGTTTGCTGAGACTCATCAAGCCTACTGACTTATCAGATGTTGCTCATCCATGCCAACACAAATGATACTGCTAGGTATCCTTCTGAGCGTATCAAAAGTGACTTCATGGCTCTGGGATAGAGGATTAACTAGATGGGTATGCAGGTGTTGTTCTCTTCAATCCTTCCTGTTGAGGGTAAAGGCTGAGGCAGAGAAGCACACATCCTGGAGATGAATGCATGGCTGTGTGGATGGTGTCACTGAGAGAATTTTGGTTTCCTGGACCATGGGATAATTGTCCAAGGGCTGCAGAGCAGAGATGGTGTCCATCTTTCGCAACAGACTGGCTAACCTACTGAAGAGGGCTTTAAACTAGAATCATTGGGGATGAGTGAAGAAAGCTCCAGGTAGGTGAAAGACCCCCCAGCTAAGTGAAACATTAAATTCCTCTGTAGAAATGGATAAAAGGCACAACCATCTGGAAAGCAATGTGTATAAATGCCCGTAGCATGGGAAATAATATCCCAGATGTTGAAGCTTTAATGGAAGAGGCTGACTTGGACTTAGTAACCGTTAAGGAGACATGGTTCACGAAAGGGCCGTACCGAGCCAGAATTGCGCCCTGTGCAACCTGCACATCTGGCGTGGCCCCCCCTTCCTCCCCATACATCCAATCAGCCGCTGCCTGTTCTTGCCCAGCTGCTGCCACCCTTTGTTTTCTCCACGGCAGCACCAGCAGCAGGAGAAAAGCAGGCAGTGGCTAGACGGAGGTATGGGGAGGAGGGGGAGCGTGCCCGATGTGGAAGTCACCAGCAGCAGCAGAGCAGAGCAGACGTAACTTTAAGCAGATCTGATCCCTCCCAGCTCTGACGTGGGCAAAACTGAAAGGGGATATTTTAAGGGCAACCAACCTTTTTGTTAGAAAGGTAAATAAATGTAAAAGTAAAAGGAAGCCACTATGGCTCTCAAAAGAAGTAGATGAAAAGGTGAAGAGAAATAGGGTGGCCTTCATAAAATACAAGAGATCACAGAGAGAGGAAGACAAGCATCTATATTTGGAAAAACTTAGAGAAGCTAACAAAGTAGTCAGGAAGGCAAAGATACAAAAAGAAGAAGAAATAGCCAATGCAATAAAATGGGGGGATAAGACATTTTTCAGATATGTTAGTGAGAGGAGGAAGGGCAAAAGTGGTATTCTCAGACTCATGAGTGACGGGGAGAAATATGTAGAAGCTGATGAGGATAAAGCAGAATTGCTTAACAAATATTTCTGTTCTGTGTTCACAGATGAAAGGCCAGAAGCAAGACCTCAGAAAACCCCCACAAATAGGAACAGAAGTGACGGGGATCTTGAATGATTTTCAGAAGACTGTGTTTGTGAGTAACTAGCTAAACTAAAAGCAGACAAAGCGATGGGACCAGATGGGATACATCCAAGAATACTGAAGGAACTTGGGGACATTCTAGCAGCTCCACTGACTGACTTTTTCAATGCCTGTTTGGAGTCTGAGGTGGTGCCAGAGGACTGGAGAGAGATCCCTTTATGCAAATACAGAAATAAGAATGTGGTTGAAAACTACAGGTCGGTTAGTCTAACCTCTGTGGTGAGTAAATTATTGGAAACGCTGCTAAAAGAGAGAATAGTGAAGTTTCTGGCATCCAATGGTTTGCAGGATCCGAGGCAGCATGTAGTTACCAGATGCAGGTTTTGAAAGATTAATTTTTTTTTCCTGGGTTTCCTAATGTGGAACCTTGCATTGTGTAACCATAGTTTGGGTTGTTCTTCCCTAGGTGCATAACTTTGCACTTGTCCACATTAAATTTCATCTGCCATTTTGATGCCCAGTCTTCCAGTTTATCAAGATCCTCTTGCAATTTTCCACAATCCTCATGGGTTTTAACAACTTTAGTTTTGTGTCATCTGCAATTTGATAACCTCACTTGTTATTCCCTTTTATTTATTTACATTCTCTTATATACCGCACTATTCGGCATCAGTGCGGTTTACATGGAACAAAATGCTCAGTACAAATAACATGTATGAGTTTACAGATAACAGGGAACAAAAACTTGGATAACAGGGGTAACTATTTACAAAACTTACTACATGGAGAAAACACAATCCACGTCATGGGTTTGAGTGTCAACTTGGTGTGTTGTTGGTATGCTATAAGTTTGTCTGGGAATGTGGATGGTATGGGTGGTGTCTTGGAGCTCTAGGGGATGCAGTTGGGCTCAATAAGGTACTTGTTGAAGAGGTGGCCTTTGAGGGCTTTCCTAAACTGTGGTAGATTCTTAATAGCCCGGATATCATGGGGTAATGCATTCCAGTATCTTGGGGCACTGAGACTGAAGGCCCTGTTGGCTGTCGATTTAGTGCAAACAGTAAGTGCCTTCGGTACGGTTAGGGAGTTTATAGCCGTGGATCTTCTTGCTCTATTTGGTGATGTGGCATGGATGAGGGTGGTTAAGGATGTGGATGAGAGAATATGAACAGCTTTAAAAGTGATTATCAAGATCTTGAAAACTATTCTAGCCTGGATGGGTAGCCAATGCAACTGTATTAGCAGAGGCGTCACGTGGTCGCTCCTGGAGGCTCCATGGAGGATTCTTGCTGCCGTGTTCATGGCTAGCTGCAGCGGGTTTAGTGTAGACTGGGGAAGACCTTGTAATATGGCATTGGCATAGTCGAAATGAGGTAAGACCAATGCCTGGAAAATTGTCCGAAAGTCAGTTGGTTCAAGCATGGAGCGTAGGTGCCTAAGTGAGCGGATCTTGTAGTAGACTGATCTGACTATGTTTCCAATCTGAGCCTTCATATCCAGGCGTTGATCTAGGGTGACTCCCAGGTATCGTATTGATGATTTACAGTGCAGCTCAGCTTCTTTTACTTTAAGATATTGTGGTGGGGTAAAGTTGGGGTTCCTCGTAATGAAGAGTAAGAGCAGTTACTCACCTGTAACAGGTGTTCTCCAGGAGCAGCAGGAATCAGTCCTCACATATGGATGACGTCGGCGCCGACGGAGCCCTCGCGGAGCAATTTCCCCAGCTTTCAAAGAAAGCCTTTGGGAATTGCAGCGCACATGCGTGGTCCCCTTCCCGCCCAAGGGTGCCATCTTGCTCAGTCAGATGACATAGCTAAAAGACAGCAAAACAAATAGCAAAAACGAAATGATAGGACTGCAACTCCAAAGGGAGGAGGGAGGGTTGTGAGGACTGATTCCTGCTGCTCCTGGAGAACACCTGTTACAGGTGAGTAACTACTCTTTCTCCAGGACCAAGCAGGAAGTCAGTCCTCACATATGGGACTCCCAAGCTTAAGGCTACCGGAGACCTCAAGCACAAAATGAGCTCCCTCTAGCTCAGCAGAACAGAAGGAAGGAATCTTCTCTGAAAACGCCCCCGACCGGTAGCCCAACACCAGGGCCGGAGGGTAGGAGTTGCCTAAACCTCAAAGAGATTATGGAGGACTGCCTGACCGAAAGCACTGTCCCTGCGGGACTCCCTCTCCAGGCAGTAATGTGCCGCAAAAGTCTGGCTTGAAGACCAAGTAGCGGCCCGGCAGATGTCTGCCAACGGAACAGAGCGGAGGTGTGCCACTGACGCAGCCTTCGCCCTAACACGATGAGCCGTGACTCGACCCTCCAACGAGAGGCCGGCTGCCCCATAAGCCCAGGCAATACAGTCAGCTACCCAGATGGACAAGGTACGCTTGGAGACAGGGAGCCCCAAGTTATTGGGGTCAAACGAAACGAAGAGCTGAGCAGCCCTCCTATGCTCCCGCGTACAGTCAAGGTAGAAGGATAAGGCCCTTCTGCAGTCCAGGGTATGCAGGACCATATCAGCCCGGCTGGAGTGCGGCCTGGGAAAGAAGGTTGGAAGAACCACCTCCTGGTTGAGATGAAAAGGAGAAACCACTTTTGGAAGAAACAGAGTGAGTCCGTAAGACCACCCTATTCCTGTAGAACCTAGTGTAAGGAGGATCAGACACTAGGGCCTGCAGTTCACTAACACGCCTAGCAGAGGTAAGGGCTACCAAGAACAAGGTTTTCCAAGAAAGAAAACGAAGAGGGCAGGTAGCCATAGGTTCAAAGGGTGGACAGGTAATCCGATGCAAGACCACATTCAGATCCCATTCAGGGGCTGGTGGACGCAAAGGAGGCTTAAGCAGAAGAAGGCCCCGAAGAAAACGAGCCACCAAAGGGTGGTTGGACAAAGGCCTGCCATCTACCGGTGCGTGATGTGCAGAGAGAGCACTGAGGTGGACTCTGACAGAGTTGGACTTAAGGCCCAGATTGGAGAGGTAAAGCAAATATTGCAAGACCACCGCCACCAAGCAGGAGAAGGGATTCTCAGACTGCTGAGCATACCACACGGAGAAGCGACGCCACTTAAGGGCGTAGGACTTCCGGGTGGAGGGCCGCCTGGAGGCCAAGACGACCTCTTCCACCTCCCGAGGCAATAGGAGGGGAGCAAGGACTACCCTTTCAGCAGCCAGGCCATCAGATGAAGGGACCGGAGGTTGGGGTGTAGGAGAGACCCGTGGTCTTGTGTCAGAAGATCGGGTTGAAACCCCAGAGGAAGAGGAGTGTCCACCGCCAGCTGCATTAGAAGCGGGAACCAAGGTTGTCTCGGCCACCGGGGAACCACTAGGATCACCGAGGCTTTGTCTCTGAGAACCTTGAAGAGCGTTCGTGACACTAGCGGCATGGGGGAAAGGCATACAAGAGGCCTGTGGACCATGGAATCAGAAAAGCATCCGGCGCTACTCTGAGAGGATGCGGTTGTCGAGAGCAGAATCTGGGTAGTTGCCGGTTCAGAGGACTGGCAAATAGATCCAAGGTAGGGAGTCCCCACTTGAGAAAGATCTGCTGAACCACTAATGGATCCAAGCTCCACTCGTGTGGTTGGAGGATCCTGCTTAGCTTGTCTGCCAGGTAATTTTCTTGACCTGGGAGATAGACCGCTTTGAGGAGTATGCCGTGGCCGACTGCCCAAGAGCACAGCCGGCGTGCCTCCTGACAGAGAAGGAAGGAGCCTGTGCCTCCCTGTTTGTTCACGTAGAACATTGCTACTTGATTGTCCGTCTGGACCAGTACAGACTGGTGAGAAGTGAGGTGGGAGAAGGCTCTCAGAGCTAGGCGGATGGCTCTGAGCTCCAGGAAGTTTATCTGCTGCGCAGACTCCCAAGGAGTCCAGAGGCCTTGAGTACATGTCCCTTGGCAATGTGCTGCCCATCCCAGGAGAGAAGCATCGGTTGTTAGTACCTGAGAAGGAGGAGGAGATTGAAAATCCACTCCCAGTACTAGGTTTGGCAGATGAAGCCACCACCGCAGAGAAGAGACCAGCAGGTCCGCGACTTGTACTGAGTCCGTTATGCTCCCCGTGGCCTGATGTCATTGAGTGCGAAGGCACCACTGAGCAGGTCGCATGTTCAGGCGGGCATTGGGGGTCACATGGACCGTGGAAGCCATATGGCCGAGCAGTCTCAGAAATTGCCTGGCAGAGACCAGGGAATTGCTTCGAAAGTGGCTGGCGAGATTCATGAGCCTGTGGGCCCTGTCCAGAGCCAGGAAGGCCCGCACCTGAAGTGTGCTTAACCTTGCGCCGATGAATTCGAGATCCTGAGAGGGGAGCAAAGTGGACTTTGCGAAGTTTATGACAAAGCCCAAGTGCTGGAGCAGAGACACAGTGCGATGAGTGGCTTGAGTGGCCTCTTGGGAAGACTGGGCCCGGATGAGCCAGTCGTCCAGGTATGGAAACACAAAAAGGCCTTGAAGTCTGAGATAGGCCGCCACCACTGCAAGGCATTTGGTGAAAACCCGTGGGGCGGAGGATAGGCCAAAGGGCAGGACTCTGTACTGGTAATGATTTCCTCCCACAACAAATCTGAGATATTGTCCGAACCGAAAAAGAATAAATAATAAGAAAGAAAATCAACTTTTTCAGCGGTGAATACAAACAGCGTCTGTAGGGCTCCGCGGAAAAAAGAAGACTGAGCAAGATGGCACCCTTGGGCGGGAAGGGGACCGCGCATGCGCGCTGCAATTCCCAAGGGCTCAGTCGGCGCCGACGTCACACATATGTGAGGACTGACTTCCTGCTTGGTCCTGGAGAACTTCCGTTTTCTTATGTTGTATTCTGAGGTTTTGAGAAAGAAGCCAGTCAGATATTGCATTGAAACAACTCGTCAGTGGGGAGAGGTCTAGATGCTCAGTAGAGAAAGGTATGTAGAGAAGGACATCGTCTGCGTATAACATTCAGTCGACACTGAAAGACTGGATGATGTTACAAATTGCCTGCATGTAAATATTGAACAAGAGCGCAGAAAGGGAGGAACCTTGTGGGAATCCTTGACTTTGGTGGAAAGGTTCAGAATTTGTCCCTCCAGAACGAACATGTTGCCATCTTTCGGACAGGTAGGATCTGCACCATTCGCGCGCTCGTCCATTAATGCCTTTGTCAATCAGTCGTCTTAATAGAAGCTCGTGATTTACTGAATCAAAGGCTGCAGCAATGTCCAGAAAGATGAGAGCAAAACCCTTACGGATGTCATCAATGCCTGTGATTATCTTGCAGAAGAGAGTGGTAAGGAGGGTTTCCACTCCGTGGAATTCTCTAAAGCCATGTTGGCATGGGTCTAACGGTGCAGCGGAGTCGATGTGATCCTGCAATTGTCGTTGAGCTTCCTTTTCAATGATCTTCGCAAGTGGTGGAATGCTGGATATGGGTCTATAGGATTCCACCTGCTGGGGATCAAGCTTGCAGTTTTTTAGCAGAGGTCTAATAGAGGTGTGTTTAAGGGCTGAAGGGAAGGAGCCGGTTGAGAAGGAGAGGGTCATTTATGAATATGTCAGAAAGCAGTGGACCCAGCACAGATCCCTGGGGTAAGGAAGTGAGAAAGGGATAGAACAAAGAGAGGAAGAGGGAAATAGGAGAAAAACTTTAGCAAGAGACAGACAGGGGAGGGAGGTTAAAGGCAGTGCAGAAAAGATGGGTCTTTAGCAAAGCCTTGAACCTGGTGAAAGAGAGCTCGAGCCGGAGGCCAGGGGGGAGAGAGCTCCATAGCTTGGGACCAAGGAAGAAGAATGCAGAGTTGTGAGTTGATTCTAGATGAGCTAGGGAGGCGGAGGGGAGAGATGTGTGGTTTGCGTGGTATGTTGCAGTGAACAATGGGAGGTGTGAAGATGGACCAGTTCTGAAATATACTGAGGGGAACTGGAATGAATGGCTTTGTGTTCAAAGGTTAGGACCTTAAACTGGATCCTGTAAACAACGGAAAGCCAATGGAGATGGACAAGCAGAGGTGTGACGTGGTCAGTGTGGTAGGCCTGCATGGCAATGCAAGCTGCTGTATTTTGTAACAGTTGGAGTTTACCGAGTTCGTATTATGGGAGGCCAGAGAGTGCGACATTGCAGTAATCAATCCTGTCCATGACTAAGGAAATGAGGAGAGTAATCAGAGAAGAAGTGGGAAGGTAAGGACGGACAGCGCGAATTTGATGTAAAGAACAGAAAGAGTGATGAATTACAGAGGATAGGCAATTGTGGAATGACAGGGATGAGACCAGGGTGAGGCCGAGATAACACAACGTAGATAACAGAGGGATGGAGGAGGAGGAGAGAGAGCCAAAGAGGGAGTAGGGCTGCCTTACGTGAACCAGATGGCCTGGGCTTTGGACAGATTGAGATGGAGGAAATTCAAGGATAACCAGGAGTCAATACAGGAAAGACAATTATTAAGGGGTGTAAGCAAGATCAGGGGCAGAGGGGTCAATATGATGAAGGAGAATAATGTCATCTGCGTAATAGTATGTATCAGAAGAGTGAAAGGAACCAAGAAGATGTTGAATAGGAGAGGTGCAAGAACAGAACTCTGGAGGACACTACTGGGGGGGGGGTTGGAGAGGAAAAGAAGCCGGCCAAGACAGAGAAGGATCTGGCGGTTAGAAAACAGCGGAACCAGGAAAGAACAGTACCACCGATCCCAGTGTCAGAGATGGGAGAGAAGTGTGGCATGATCGACAGGGTCAAAGGCAGAGGACAAGTCCAGGGAGACAGCTATAGAAAAAAGCCCATGGTTGTGAAAAGAGTGTAGTTCGTTATGGAAGAAAAGAAGGATAGTCTCAGTATTGTGTCCAGGACAAAAACCAGATTGACGGGGATGCAGGGTGAAAGTGGTGTCAAGATGAGAGGAGAGCTGTGAGAAGACTAAATGTTTAGAGAGAAAAGGGAAATTAGAGATGAGATGCCAGCTTGCGGGGGAAGAGGGATCCAGGGAGGGCTTTTTGAGGATAGGATGGATTATGGCATGTTTCCATGGGGCAGGGAAGAGACCTGAGGCAAGGCTAGAGTTAAAGATAGCAAGAACAATAGGGAGAAGAGCAAGGGAGAGTTCACTGAGTCAGCGGGAAGAAATCGGGTCGAGTGGACACACTACTGTTTAGGCAGTAGTGTGAAGCGAAGGTATGAATGGTGGACCAAGTAGCTGCCTGACAGATTTCGTCAATA
Source organism: Ichthyophis bannanicus (assembly GCA_033557465.1). Lineage (NCBI taxonomy): Eukaryota > Metazoa > Chordata > Amphibia > Gymnophiona > Ichthyophiidae > Ichthyophis > Ichthyophis bannanicus. The sequence goes on from CM066032.1 coordinate 1,190,481,727, forward strand.
GGGATGGAACGAAGATGGACAACTGACGTTACTATGGCTCTCACATTGTGAGCAGTAACATGACCCTCAAGGGAGAGTCCCGCTTGAGTGTAGGCAAAGATGATGCAATCTGCAATCCAGTTGGATAGGGTGTACTTTGGCATTGGCAGTTCCAGGTGACTGGGATCAAAGGAAATTAATAGTTGAGAGGATTTCCTGTGATTCTTGGTTCTATCCAGGTTGAAAGCCATACTCGGCGTGCAGATGCTAGCCCAAAGGGAAGCACCCAATTCTGGTAGCGAGTTTGCTGAACCCAGAACCGCAGATAATGTCTGTGTAGATCACTCATTTGCTGAAGGTAAATCATCTTGTTCCGAGGGAAATAATTTTGAATTTTTCTCAAACAAGGAACTTGTTGAGATCTCAAAGATCCAGAATAAACCAGAACCTTCCTGTCTTCTTGGGAAGGAGTAAGTAAGGAGAGTAGAATCCCTTGCCCTCTTGAGCGGGAAGAACTATTTTGACAGCACCCTGAGTTAAAAGGGTGGCCAATTCCATTGAAAGGAGATTGGCTTGTAAGGAGTTGGCCAAATAATCCTTCATGAAGGTGGTGGGGGGAAAGCTTTGGAAATGCAGCAGATAACCCCTTTGAACAATGTTGAGTGTCCATTGTTCTGATGTGATGAGATGCTACCTGTGGGCATAAGCACACAGTCTGCCTGGGGGTCAAAGGGATGTGCAAAGGTTGTTGTGTGTGCCTCTTAGGGGACGAGAATAAAGTTCCCTCCTCAAATCTTGCTGAGTACCTTCATGTGGTGACCCAGTTGTATAATATCTATACCAAAGCTTAGCAAGGCGACACTACAATTGAAGTATGGTAGGAACGAAGAAGAAAAATACATAGAGGCTGCACATTTCCCAGGATATAAAGGTGCCCATCCATAGTTTATGCACTGGTTGCGATAGTGCAAGTGCTGCAGATGTAGATAACATCCCTGTCACAGATCAAGGCCATCGTGGGCCTATTCATAGACTCACTGTGGCAGGAGATAAACCACAGAAATTCATGAAGGGGCTATATGAAGGGGCTGGGGACTGCAGAGGCAGAGTGGCTATGCTCTCTAGAAAGGAGTCAAAAACCAGCTGCTGATTATGACTTAGGTGCCTTAGGCTTCTTAGTCTGATGAGGGCCCTTTTGCGTCTGTTGTTGCTGCTGGGATTAGTAACCAGCTTGAGGTGGAAAAGAAAGGTAATATCTCTTCTTTTTAGAAAAGAAAGACTTCTTGGAATTGGTCTTCTTTCTGGAGCAGTCAGAAGTCTTTCAGGAGAGCCTTTTGAGGGTGAGATTATCTACCTCAAACTCCCCAGCCTTCTCTCTCAAACCCTTTCCAAGGAGCAGGGAATATTGGCTAATTATCCTGAACCCATTGCTCTAGGTCCAATGCCTGGAGCCAGGCCATCCTGTGAGCGTCCATGCATACTGCTGAGGCTCTGCTGGAAGACTCAAAGGCATCGAAAGATGCCCTTATAAGGAACTTGGATGTATTCTGATTTTGCTGGACCAAGGCCAGGAATACATTTTGTTTGTCATCAGGAAGGAGGGGAGTAAGATTCTCCAAATCTCTGGAGATATCTTTGAGATACATTCCCATGTAGAACATGTACAATGTGATCCTGGACCTGAGCATGCATGCCTGAAAACAGCAACACCCAAAGGCATCAAGGGCTCTAGCATCTTTGCCTGGAGGCATGGAGGAATGAGTCTTCGAACTCTTGATGTGGCACATGGTTGATTCCACTACCATGGAATGGTGTAGTTACTGAGGCTTTTGAAAGCCAGGAGATGGTGGAACTCTGTATATGGTATAGAGCTGTTTGCCGATAGGCGGAACCATTAATTGGGCCTCCGACATATGCAACATTAAGTCCTATAGGATTCCATGCACTGATAATGTGGCTGCCTCCTTGGGTGCTGAGGGGTATTGGAGGATTTCCAATTCCTCTGCCCTCGGTTCAGTCTCAGATGTCACATTATCTGGAGACCTGCTGCAATGTCCCTAATGAAGTCCTGAAAGGACATGTCCTCTGGCGGGGATCAATGCCGCTCATGAGGAGGGGAATGGCTGAAAGGGATGTCCCAGGTGGCCCTGGTATCCTCCAATGGGTCCTCAGAATTGGAAGAGGAAGAGTCCTATTCCAAAAGAAAGTCAAAGTATTGACGATCTTGTGCCGATGCTCACGCAGAGCTGTATCGGTACTGGGAACCAAACAGACGATGCCGGTCAGTGCCAAAGCTAGCATTGTAGGGAGAGGACCTTCCAATACAGGCTCGAGAGCTGGCATGGGACCGGGAGATACCGGTCTCAAGGTGAGAACCGGTGCCTGTCTCGCTGGAGCTGTCAATACCACTGGTACTGAGGCTGCCAGAAGTGCTGCCAAACTCCTCTTGATAGCGAGGATATGCTGATCAAGAAATGAGACCAATGCTTGGGTAGAATCACGTACATGGCTTTGAGCCACTTTCTCCAGAGGCCAATGCCTTGGGAGCGTCCTGGAGCCCCTGTGGTACTTTGGAGGGTTGGTCCTCCCACCAGGGCAATTTGGCAGGCTGGTCAACATAGGATGCATCTTGAGGTGAATCTCGATGACGATGTAGAGACTTACCTTGATGATCAATATCAGACTTTGATGCCAATGCTTTAGTTTTAGACTTATGTTTGGAGTTTGAAGAGACATGAGAACCAAGAAAGGAGGCCGACATCCTCCACAATGCAGAAGCAATGGAAATAGAGTCTGGGGTGAACAGAAAATCACACTTACTGGTCCTGTTCTTTAGGCCTCGTTTCATCATTTGTTGGCACAAAAGAAATTATTTTGGTAGATGGTCTGGGCCCAAACATTTCAAACACCTGTCATGTTTATCTGTAACTGAGATAGTACTAGAGCATTTGGTACATTTTTTAAAACCACTGGACTGTTATTCCATTATAGCAAGAAAAATAGACGCCTAAATTGGCAGTGAAACTACCAATTAGAAAAAGAAAATAAATGAATAGAAAAGATTAGAAAAAATTAAGAAAATGACGGGGGCAGTATCAGAGAAGATACTGGCATCTATGGAAAGGCAGAGCACAGGTCAAACACCAAAAAAGACATTTTTTGACAGTGACAAGAAAAAAACAACCTGCTGGCTTTGCAGAAAGCGAAGAACTAAGAAGAGGAGTTGGGAAGGCAGATGCGCAGGCGCAGTGGAGTGCTCCCAAAGGCTTTGCAATTGGACGCTGGTGAGCATTCCCACGCAGGCGGTCAGTACCAACGTCACCCATATGTGAAGACTGCATTCCAGCTTGCTCCTGGAGATAGATTGCTGTCCATCAGATCCAAGATCCAACTTAAACAACACAGCCTGGGAGAAATGGAGATAGAAATGGAGGTACAGAGACGAGACCTACAGGGATATAGTCCTGAAGTTGCCATGGAGGAGAGAGGTCACGTGACAGGAGAGCATCACCCTGGTGTGGCAGGAAGTGATCCTGTAACTAGGACCTGTCCTCCAGGTGATGTAAAACCCTCTCGCATCGAGGAAGTTTCTCCAGGGCCCATGAGGGAAGGGTTAGGACAGCCGTTATAGTTGGTGATTCAATCATTAGGCATGTAGATAGCTGGGTGGCTGGTGGACGTGAGGATCGCCTGGTAACATGCCTGCCTGGTGCGAAGGTAGCGGACCTCACGCGCCACCTAGATAAGGTCTTAGATAGTGCTGGGGAGGAGTCTGCTGTCTTGGTACATGTCGGTACCAATGACATAGGAAAATGTGGTAGGGAGGTTCTGGAGGCAAAATTAAGGCTTTTAGGTAGGAAGTTGAAATCCAGAACTTCCATGGTAGCATTCTCCGAAATGCTTCCTGTTCCACACGCAGGACCCAAAAGGCAGGCAGAGCTCCGGAGTCTTAATGCGTGGATGAAACAATAGTGCAGAGATGAGGGTTTTGGATTTGTTAGGAACTGGGGAACATTCTGGGGAAAGGAGGGGCTCTTCTGAAGGGATGGGCTTCACCTTAACCGGGATGGAACCAGGCTGCTGGCATTAACCTTTAAAAAGGAGATAGAGCAGCTTTTAAACTAGATATTAGGGGAAAGCCGACAGTCGCCCAAGAGCGGATGGTTCGGAAGAACGTATCCTTGAAGGATACTACCAAAAGCAGAGAGGCTCCACAAAAGAGTAAAGTAGCCGAAATGCCCTCAAGTATGGAGCAGACAGAGCTTAAAGATCCCAATTTACCCATGTCTAACAATAGCCAAATTAACATGAATAAAATACATTCTCTAAAATGCTTGTATGCAAATGCTAGAAGTCTAAAGAATAAGATGGGAGAGTTAGAATATATAGCACTAAATGAAAGGTTAGATATGATTGGAATATCAGAGACATGGTGGAAGGAGGACAACCAATGGGACACTGTGATACCTGGGTACAAACTATATCATAATGATAGAGCTGATCAAATTGGTGGAGGGGTTGGGCTCTATGTTAGAGAGGGCATTGAGTCAGAAAGGATTAAAGTTTTGCAGGAAACAAAATCTGCTGTAGAATCTATATGGATTGAAATTCCATATAAAAGGGGGAAGGCAATGGCAGTGGGGGTGTACTATCGAGCACCTGGCCAGAATGACCAAATGGATAATGAAATGCTCAAAGAAATCAAGGAAGCTAACAAACGTTACAGCGCAGTAATAATAATGGGTGATTTCAATTACCCCGGTATCGACTGGGTCAGTGTCACATCAGGACATGCTAGGGAGATAAAGTTCCTAGATGAAATAAATGACTGCTTCTTGGAGCAGCTGGTTCATGAACCGACCAGAGGGGAAGCCATATTAGACCTAGTCCTTAGTGGAACACCAGATCTAGTGCAAGAGATAAGGGTGTTGGGGCCACTTGGCAATAGTCATCATAGCATGATCGCCTTTGATTTAATTAGTGGAGGAAGGATAGTAAGGAAATCCACAGTACTACCTTTTAACTTTCGAAAGGGAGACTATGATAAAATGAGGAAAATAGTTAAGAAAAAACTAAAAGGAGCAGTTGCAAAGGTTAAAGACGTACATCAAGCTTGGGTGTTGTTGAAAAATACTATCTTGGAAGCCCAGACCAGCTGTATTCCACGCTTTAAGAAAAGTGGAAGGAAGTCCAAAAAACTGCCAGCATGGTTTAAAGGTGAGGTCAGAGAGGCTGTTGTTGCCAAAAAAGCATCTTTCAGGAAATGGAAAAAAGAGCCAAACGACAAAACCTGGAAACAGCACAAGCACTGGCAAGTCAAATGCAAGGCATTGATAAGGCAGGCAAAGAGAGAATTTGAGAAGCTCTCTGCGGAAGCAAAAACGCGAAATAAAGACCTTTTCAAGTACATTCGTAGCAAAAAACCTGTGAGAGAGTCAGTTGGTCCATTAGATGATAAAGGGGTTAAAGGAGCACTAAGAGGCGACAAGGCGATAGCGGAGAGACTGAATGAATTCTTTGCTTCGGTCTTTATTGAGGAAGATGTAGGGATGTTACCTATGACTGAAGTGGTATTTAAAGGTGCGGAAGAATTGAAGGAAATATCGATACATCGGGAAGATGTCTTACAACTATTAGATAAACTGAAGAGTAGCAAATCACCTGGGCCGGACGGTATACATCCAAGCGTGTTGAAAGAACTGAAATATGAGATTGCAGACCTGCTATCAGTAATCTGTGAACTATCATTAAAATCATCTCTAATACCTGAAGATTGGAGGATCGCCAATGTAACACCAATTTTTAAAAAGGGTTCCAGGAGTGATCCGGGAAACTACAGACCGGTGAGCCTGACATCAGTACCAGGAAAAATGGTAGAAACCATCATAAAGAATAAAATTACTCAGCATGTAGATAGTCACAACCTAATGTGAAACAGCCCACATGGCTTTAGACAAGGAACATCTTGTCTTACTAATCTGTTATGTTTTTTTGAAGGAGTGAATAAACAGGTGGACAAAGGTGAGTCGGTTGATATTGTGTATCTGGACTTTCAGAAAGCCTTTGACAAGGTCCCTCATCAGAGACATTTGGCAAAACTAAAGAGTCATGGGATAGGAGGCAGTGTACTATTGTGGATCAGGAACTGGTTAAAAGATAGAAAGCAGAGGGTAGGGCTAAATGGCCAATTTTCCCAATGGAGAAAGTTGAATAGTGGTGTACCTCAGGGATCTGTGCTGGGTCCACTGCTTTTTGACATATTCATAAATGACCTGGAAAGTGGAATAACGAGTGAGGTTATCAAATTTGCAGATGACACAAAACTATTTAAAGTTGTTTCCCAAGAGGACTGTGGAAAATTGCAAGAGGATCTTGATAAATTGGAAGACTGGGCATCAAAATGGCAGATGAAATTTAATGTTGACAAGTGCAAGGTTATGCACCTAGGGAAGAACAAACCAAACTATGGTTACACGATGCAAGGTTCCACATTAGGAACCACCACCCAGGAAAAAGATTTAGGCGTCATTGTGGATACCATGTTAAAACCCTCGGCACAGTGTGCAGCGGCGGCCAAGAGAGCAAATAGAATGCTAGGTATGATAAGGAAAGGAATGGAAAATAAAACAAAAGATATTATAATGCCTCTATATCGTTCCATGGTGAGACCGCACCTTGAATATTGTGTGCAATTCTGGTCGCCGTATCTTAAAAAGGATATAGCGATTTTAGAAAAGGTTCAGAGAAGAGCCACCAAAATGGTAAAGGGGATGAAAGGATACTCCTATGAACAAAGGCTAAAAAGGTTAGGGCTCTTTAACCTGGAAAAGAGACAGCTGAGGGGAGATATGATAGAAGTTTATAAATTAATGAACGGAGTGGAACGGGTAAATGTAGATCGATTGTTTACGTTATCAGAATATAGAAAGACTAGGGGACATGCAATGAAGCTACAGGGTAAACTATTTAAGACTAATAAAAGAAAATATTTTTTCACTCAACGTGTAATCAAACTCTGGAATTTGTTACCGGAGGATGTAGTAAAGGCTGTTAGTGTAGCTGGGTTTAAAAAAGGTTTGGACAAGTTCCTGGAGGAAAGGTCCATAAACCATTACTAAGAAGTGACCGAAGATATCAATGCTTGACCCAGTACAAGCATTGTGAAACTTGTGTCTCTTGGGGAAACTGCTAGGTACATATGACCTAGATTGGCCACTGTTGGAAACAGAATACTGGGCTTGATGGACCTTGGTCTGACCCAGTATGGCATATCTTAAGTTCTTATGAGATGTCAGGGCAGTATCAAATGATTTCAGATGATTTTTGAACAGGCATCCAATGCCACCGGCCCCCCTCCCCAGCATCTCTTCTCTGTCTGAACGCAAGAAAAAGAAGGGAGGGGGTATACCCGAGATGAAAACAAGAAAGCTTCCTGTCCCCTTCAGTCACACAGCTGTTAAGAAAAGAAGCTGCAGGTTCTTATCCTCAATTTAGTCATGGATAGCGTAGTTACTCACCTGTAACAGGTGCTATCCAGGGACAACAGGAATCAGTCCTCACATATGGGTGACATCAATGGAGCCCCCATGCGGACCAAATCCCCAGCTTTCGAAGAAAGCCTTTGGGACTGCATCCCGCACGCGCGGTCCCCTTCCTGCCCAAGGGTGCCATCTTGCTCAGTCAAATGACATAGCTAAAAAGACGGCAAAAGGATAAAAATTAATCAAAGGACTGCAACTCCAAGGGCTGGAGGGAGGGTCGTGAGGACTGATTCCTGCTGTCCTTGGAGAACACCTGTTACAAGTGAGTGACTATGCTTTTTCCAGGAACAAGCAGGAAGTCGGAAGCACCATCTCCTGGTTGAGGTGGAAAGAGGAGACCACTTTCGGCAGGAACTTAGGGTGCGTGTGAAGCACCACCCTGTTCCTATAGAACCACGTAAACGGTCTATCGGACACCAGAGCGTGCAGCTCACTCACTCGTTTGGCCAATGTGAGTGCCACCAAGAAAATTGTCTTGCAAGAAAGGAAGCGAAGATGGCAGGTAGCCATCGGCTCGAAGGATGGGCAAGTAAGCTGCTGCAAGACCACATTCAGATCCCATTCAGTCACCATGGGGGCGAACCGGTGGTTTCAGCAGAAGCAGACCTCTCAGGAACCTGGACACCAAGGGGTGGACAGAGAGAGGTTGCCCTTCCACTGGAAAGTGGTGTTATGATAAAGCACTAAGGTGAACTTGGACAGAGTTTGACTTAAGGCCTAAATCTGAAAGGTGAAGCAGGTAATGGTTAAAAGATAGAAAGCAGAGGGTAGGGCTAAATGGCCAGTTTTCCCAATGGAGAAAGGTGAATAGTGGTGTACCCCAGAGATCTGTGCTGGGTCCACTGCATTTTGACATATTCATAAATGACCTGGAAAAGGGAATAACAAGTGAGGTTATCAAATTTGCACATGACACAAAACTATTTAAAGTTGTTAAAACCCATGAGGATTGTTGAAATTTGCATGAGGATCTTGATAAATTGGAAGATTGGGCATCGAAATGGCAGATGAAATTTAATGTGGACAAGTGCAAAGTTATGCAACTAGGGAAGAACAACCCAAACTACGGTTACATGATGCAAGGTTCCACATTAGGAACTACCAACCAGGAAAAAGATTTAGGCATCATTGTGGATAACATCTTAAAACCTTCTGCCCAATGTGCAGCGGCGGCCAAGAGAGCAAATAGAATGCTAGGTATCATGGGGAAAGGAATGGAAAATAAAACAAAGGGTATTATAATGCCTCTGTATCGTTCCATGGTGCGACCGCATCTTGAATATTGTGTGCAGTTCTGGTCGCCGTATCTTAAAAAGGATATAGCATTATTAGAAAAGGTTCAGAGAAGAGCCACCAAAATGGTAAAGGGGATGGAAGGATAAGAACATAAGATATGCCATACTGGGTCAGACCAAGGTCCATCAAGCCCAATATCCTGTTTCCAACAGTGGCCAATCTAGGTCATACGTACCTAGCAGTATCCCCAAGAGAGACAGGTTCCACAATGCTTATATTGGGTCAAGCATTGATATCCTGGGTCCCTTTTTAATAATGGTTTATGGACCTTTCCTCCAGGAAACATGTGTCTCTTGGGGAAACTGCTAGGTACATATGACCTAGATTGGCCACTGTTGGAAACAGAATACTGGGCTTGATGGACCTTGGTCTGACCCAGTATGGCATATCTTATGTTCTTATGTTCTTAGGAACTTGTCCAAACCTTTTTTAAACCCAGCTACACTAACAGCCTTTACTACATCCTCCGGTAACAAATTCCAGAGTTTGATTACACGTTGAGTGAAAAAATATTTTCTCTTATTCGTCTTAAATAGTTTACCCTGTAGCTTCATTACATGTCCCCTAGTCTTACTATATTCTTATAGCGTAAACAAGCTATCTACGTTTACCCCAATGAAGAGGGGCTAAAAAGCATAGGGCTCTTTAACCTGGAAAAGAGACAGCTGAGGGGAGATATGATAAAAGTCTATAAATTAATGAACGGAGTGGAACAGGTAAACGTAGATTGATTGTTTATTTATCAGAATATAGGAAGACTAGGGGAGCTGGGGAGGCCTGATACGTGGGGTAGTTTTATAAGCTGATCCTTTCCTCAGGAAAAAGGGCTTCTTACCCGAGCCCTTCTTCTTAGAAGGGGCAGAAGTCTTCTTCTTGAGTTTTGTCCGGGTCAGGTACTTGGACTCGATCTCGGCAGCCTTCTCAGTTATGGGCTTGCCAAAGAGGTTCTCACCTCGGCAAGGGACATCGACTAACTTATCCTGAACCCATGGCTCCAGGTCTGACGACTGTAGCCATGCCTGGCATCGTGCACCGATGCTGGCCCCTGCTACTCGGGCCAAAGCTTTGAAGCCATCGTAGGCTGCTTGAGTCATAAACTTCTAGAACTCTCTGATCCCAGTGGACAAAACCTGGAACTGCTGCAAAGGTCCCTCGGAAAGACCAGCGGATAACCCAGCAATCTCCTTTGCCAGTTCTCGCAGGTACATGTCCATGTACAGTTGGCACATCTGGATTCGGCATGCCAGCATCGAACCCTGGTAGCACTTTCTGCCGAGACCACCCATGTTGCGGGCCTCCCAGCCAGAAGGCATTGAGGAGTGCGTCTTCTGGCTCTTGAGCTGGCGCATGGCCGATTCCACAACCATGGAGTTGTGCGGCAGCTGTCCCTTTTGGAACCCAGGGCTCTTGCGAACTCAATAGATGGAATCGATTCATCTGCTGAGAACTGGCATCGAGACCAGTGTCTCCCACATTCCGAGCATCAGCCGTTCCAGAATGGGTGGCACCGGTACAGTAAGGGCTTCCTTTGGAGGAATGTCATACTGGAGGACCTCGAGCTCCTCGGCTCGAGGCTCCTCCTCAGGATCTGCCAGGAATGACAAAGCCTTTGCCATGTCCCGGACGAAGTCCAAGAACCGGGTGTCCTCCAGGGGTGACCGTTTCCGAGGTTCAGAACCCAGGGAGTCTGACGAGACATACTTGATACGGTGGGTGCCCAGGGACTCCTCGTCCTCCGTCTCCCAGCTGCACTCCAAGGAGTCGTCGATTGGCTCCGGCCTCGAGGGCCTCGGTCTCGACCGCCCCAATGCCAAGGGAATCGGCATCGCCGACGTTGGTCCCAAACGGGAGGTCAATGGAGACTTCGGCCGAGGATCGACTCGAGGATCGGCTCGGCCTCCGGGGTCGACTTGGACGTCTAAGTCCCGGTGGTCGGAGCGGATGGACATGTGAGACCGGCCATCAGCACCTGCTACTGGTCCATGAAGGCAGACACGCTGTGCTCCAAGGCCGCCAACCTGAGGCTGAGCTCAGGAGGCTCCGCAGCCCCCGGCTCAGGTCCCGACGCCAGCTCTCCCGGAGGAGAGTCAACAACGAGGACAGTGCTTACCTTCCTCGGCATCTCCGGGTCCTTTCGAGGGAGTTTGGCAGGCCCCTCCGACTCAGAGGATCCAGGCGGTGAATTGGGCTCCGCGACCGATCCCGCGAGGGACCAGGCCATTCGGAACTCTCAGACGACATCGCCCTCATGGATTTTTTCTTCTTCCGGTGTTCCCGCGAGGGAGACCCCCTTTCAGAGGACACCCAACGCTGCTCGGGATCAGACAGCTCCCGAGAGGACGAGGTCCGGGCCTGGGCCGGTGCGGACTTGGGGAAAATCCTGTCATGTTGCTGCTGCCTGCTCCTCAATGCCTTGGAAGACATCTTTTTGCACAGGCCACAGACCACGGGGTCATGGATGGGCCCGAGGCATCGGAGGCAGCAGTCGTGTGTGTCGGTGAGAGACATAAGTTTCATGCACCGATCACACTTTTTAAACCTGCTGGCAGCCGTCGGGATAAAAAGGGCCCCTGCAAGGTCAAAGGACCGGGCTGCCAGCTAAAAAGAAAAAAAAGAGCGCGAATGCTAGTCACTAAGGACAAAAACGAAAAAATAGACTGGACTTGATACCAGTGTACCGAGCCCGAGCAGGAAGGGGAACCAGCGTTGAACCGGCAAGCAGAAAAACACAATTTTTCAACTTTTAACTCTTTTTCCACTGGGGAACTAGGACGAAGGGCTCTGCGGAAAAAAGGAGACTGAGCAAGATGGCACCCTTGGGCAGGAAGGGGACCATGCATGCATGATTCAGTCCCAAAGGCTTTCTTCGAAAGCTGGGGATTTGCTCCGCATGGGGGCTCTGTCGACGTCACCCATATGTTAGGACTGACTTCCTGCTTGTTCCTGGAGAACAACATATATGTTAGGTCAAATGCAATGACAATTTAGTAAACCTACCTGCAAATGAGCCAGAGAAGATTTTACTGAACAGAAAGACTTAGCAGTTTACAGAGTTCCAAGTGGGGGTGGGGGGGGGGGGGGGCGGAACAGCCAAATGGTAGCTCTGCTAGAAAGCAAAGCTCATTTCTGCCTGTTTCCTACCCCATCAAATGAGAATTAGGTGGAATTCAGAGGGAAAAGGCATAGAACAGTTTCCTGGGGGAAGAAAACTGCCTAAATAAAGCACCTGAAGGATTCCGCAAAGGAGCATGCCAAAAGCTGCTACATATCGCTGCTGGGCCATACTTTGATTAGACCTGAAGTCTCTACATCACAGTGGGGAGGAGAGTGGGCAGAGTGAATGCAGAGCTTCAGGGAGCATCTACTGCATGGGACCCATGAATGCTATCTGCCTGCTTGGGGTTGAGAGTAGACAAGAGTCCAGATGGAGCTGCAGGGAGCTTCTACCAGATATTGCTAAAACCAAAACATCAAGAATCACTCCAAACAATCAGATAAGTAAAAACAATGCTAATACACAGTGATCTGCATGGAAAGCAGTAATAGCTCAAAAAGCCAAAGTCCTATGATGTGTCAAGTGCAAACTACCATGGGGGACCATCAGGCCTGTTTTTTGGTAATCCAGAACTCTAGTGCACAGTGACCTGAACTGGTCCAGCCCCAGGACCATCTCTGTCTTCTTTTATCTGCAAAGCAGAGAAAAGTGAGAACCTCTACCCTACCAACAGATAAGACCAAACTGAATTACATAAAGTTTTCCAGTCAGTTTTCTTTCCTTTGGTGAACCACTTCCTTCTCCAAGTCATGTCTCTGAAATGAGCACTGCAGAATAGTCATAAAGAATTATACTGTTTAAGCGTCACTGTCAAGAGGTGGTTAGTAAGAGCCTTAACATTACCAGTGGAAGAACAAAGTCTGTTACTAAAAGGGAAGTGGGTTTGATCAGCTCAGTTTTTTTAGAGCAAAAAGCATGCTGAAATTAAGCAAGACTAAATAATAAAGTTTATGTGACATACAAGCAGCAAACACAATTTTGCCAGGGCTCAGTGAACCTCAGTAGAAGGTAAGCCCAATATTATATTTTGTGGACCCAGGATACTGCTAAGGACTATTTTTGGATTTAAAATGCCATATATTTTAAAATTGTTAGATTTTAAAAAAAAATACTTTATTAGGTTTAACTAGTCTCCTGCACTCAAAGCACAATTAAAATTGATAGGAGCTTGCAATATTACTACTACACATAGGACATATGATATTAGTCTTCCCCTGAACAAATAAAAAATGATTCTGCAGATGACATCCAGTTGAACATTCTTCATTGCTATTAGGCCAAACTCAGTTAGGGTCTAAGTTGAAAATATACTTAAACTTTAAGTCTGAATCTCATTTGCCTACATTAATAAAAGACCTCTCTCAATTTAGAAAGGTCCTTAAACACTACCTATTCTGTCTTCACTTTTTTGGCCCTAACTCTACGCCTCCTCCCCCCATCTTGCAAATCACTCACACAGCCTCTGACACTCCAACAACATAGTCATAACAGAACACGAACCAGACTCTCTGCACACCCAAAGTTATGATCCCAACTTGAACTGTAAATTATCCAGAGGTGATATATCTTTCTGTATATAGTTTGTATATAGTTTCCCCTGTTATCTCCAAGTTACTGACCCTGTTATAATGTAAGCAAAGGATTGTTCTAATGCGAAAATTTGTTATCTGTAAACCGCGCTGATACCAAAGAGCGCGGTATATAAAAACTGTAAATAAATAAAATAAAATTAATTAATTAAAAGCTCAATTTTCCATAAGTTGTCTAGGGATAACCATTTGCCCCCTTCAGGTTATTCACAATTTACAATGTATTTCACGAAAAGCTAACTGAACATGAAACCTTTTGTAAAATACCTATAAAGCTGCAGAAAACTATGTCCTTTTGGTGACACACAGAACAGAACTGCTATTTTAGATATAAACATAAAAAAAGAGATCACATAGGGCTCTGCATTCATAAATGCCAGCATTTTCACAGATAAGTAGCAGATTTGAAAAACTACATGTTCAAGGGCAGCCAATTAAGGAGCTAAGCTCCAAAACTCATTTTTTTTTATTTCTGAGGTGGTTTTAAATGCAGAGGTAAATACAATCATCCCCTCCGGTCACTCCTCCAAACCCAAGATCGAAACAACACGTGCTAAAAAAGCAGCTGTTAATGCTGATGGAGACATTTTTAGAGGTAAAAATCTACACCTGTTGCAAAATAGGAAATATATGCATACATTTCAGATCCACCAAACCACACCCTGAACATGCCTCCTTCAGAAATGTGCATGCTGAGGGTATACACATGTAAGTAGCAGTCTTTCTGAAAATGCTATTTACATGAGTAAAATTGGCTTTTTATATGTGCCAATGGTGTCTAATTCTTCTAAAATGATCTGTTAAGGAACCCAGGTTAGGTGGCCTAATGCCAGAGATCAGGGCTAAGCTAATTTTTTCACCCTCCCTAGATTCTCCTCCATAGCCACTCCCTAAATTCAGTGAAACCAGAATCCTAAGTTTAGGAATCTACTCAATTTTTAAAGTGGCCAAGTTGGAATCCTAACTCCAAAAGATAAGCTCCTAAACCCTTTGAAAACAATTTGTGTATATAGGCTTCATGGAATAAGAAGAATTCTTAAGAGTAAAAGGTTATGTGCTACAAACTGGGCAAAATATTGCATAATAGCAGGGTCAGCCCAGCCATCAGGCAAACTAGGCAGTTGCCTAGGGAATAAGCTTCTTGAGGTGAGGATGGGGAGCAGGCAGCAAAGAGCAGGGCATTCAAAGCTAAATCATCAATTCTGACAGCCAGGGAAAGCGTAAGGCTTAAGGTTTACCTAGGGCAGCAACACCTTGCATGAACTCTGGGGCCAGCCCTGCATGACAGCATAGTTAACTTTTTAGTTTAGCTATCTGTCTGTTCAGTTACCCTATAACTTTAGACACTGAAGAATATCAACATAGCATGGACAAAGAAAAACATGGAAAGTATGCAACTGGAGCAGTCTGTTGGCGTGGGGGGAGGCCAGGAAGAACAGTGTGTTCTGATGCCCTAACTGATAACTCCCCAGAAGTACAAGGAGTCCAACAGTGTGCGACCTGGAATGAGCACTGATGGAGGTTCCACTGTTGAGGTCAATACTATTTTGAGAATGGAAGGAGGTAGCTGGTTGATGGCCTCTGCTAATCTTCCCCCTTATGTAAATGTTATCCAGCTGAGACCCTCTGGAGTGGAGTAGATGATAAATTGTTAGATCAGTGAGCTAAGAAACAGGAAAGCCCAGTTTGAATCCCACTACCACTCATTGTGACCTTGGGCAAGTCACCTAACCTTCTATTGCCAGAGGTACAAACTTAGATTGTAAGACTTCTCTGGGACAGGAAAAAATACCTACTGTATCAGAATTAACTCACCTTGAACTCTGAGAAACGCATGAGCTAAATCCAATTCCCTTTCCCGTTTGCGATTACACTGGATACAATTTGGACAACCATTACAAGGATGTAATTTTCTTTGGCTTCTTGAACTGATCTGTTTTTGACCCAGTCTGTCCAGGAAAGAGGACATAGGAGCCTTGGAGCAAAGGGGTGAGAACCTGGGATCAAGAACAGCAAGCTAAGATTCACAAGCTGTTGAACTTAGGAACCGCGAAAGTGCTGTCATTAAAAATCAGGTGTAAATCCGGTGAAAGTTGAAGATTTGAAGATTTCACTAAAAGATTACATTTGTGGTTTTTAATATATTCCTAGATATGATCTTGTCTCCCTCTTGGATATGCTGAGATGGCATTATAGTGGATGTCTCAAGGTTCCTCCTGAATCAATTACACGTATCACCATGGGCAGAAATTCTATATTCCAACTGTTCCCCCGTAGGGGCTCAGAGAAAGTGTGGTAGCTATATTGGAAGACAGTCTAGACATGACAGCATTGTTGGAAAATTCTCAGCCTGAATCTCTGATTTGGACTCAATCTTTCAGACTCAGGAATGTTGAATTTTTGGGTTCCATTATTTCATTTTTCCACAGACATTTCTAGTGCCTCAGCAGAACGATGTAAAGTCTTTCTAGCTAAATAGCAACTTATTACCTCTATCAGGCAACCTTGGTGTTGTGCTACCCTTGTTCCTGAGCGGGTGTCCAGTTTAGTCCTCCACATCCGGGTAGTGCACCTCCTCCTGCAGCAAGGAGACTGGACCAATCAACTCTTTAGCACTGTAGCCTGCTTACTGCTGGAACTCCCATCAGCCCTCCAGTGTGTCCAGTCTCCTTGCAGCAGGAGGTGGTGTGAGTCTGGAGCTAGGCTCATTTCTAGTTTTATTAGCTGTTTCTTTTATCTGTCTAGTTTGGTTTCTTTTTCCTACTGTTTCTTTGATTAGTCTGTGCTCCTTTAAAAAAAAAGAAAGAAAAAAAAAAAGAAAGTGTCAGTGACACACGGGGATTCCCGAGGTGGAGAGGCTGAACGGCATTGCTCTTCTCCCCCGGTTCCCTGCCGGCGGTCTCTTCCGTCTTCTCTGATCGCTCCCCCAGGACTATTCGGGGGCAGGATCTGTATGCCCGCGGGCTTCACCACAGCATATTGCCCTGAGCACAGCGCCATGCAGACCGGCGCTTTAACTGCCCTTCAGCGCACTGGCTCTCTGCTCTGCTCCGTCCCTGCTGAGTGGCAGTGCGAGCCTTTTGCTTTTGGCGCCTTTCCGGGTAAGTGGTTTTTTTAGGGGGGCTTTGGTCTCATCGGCCCTTTTCTTTTCTTTCTTTGATTTTCGTTTTTTGGCGCTCTTTTTTATTCAGCGCGCCTCGACCGCGGCAGCCATTTTGGGCTGCATTTTTTGGCGGTAACTGCCTTTGCTAGCTGCCCATCTTATTGATTTCGTGGCGTTTTGCTTCCTCATCCATTTTGGGCAGTTGCTGGGTGCTTATTTTTTACTACCAGTTTAAAAAAAAAAAAAAAGAGATTAAGCCCGCGGGCTCAGTGCTAGGGCTGGGCAGTGTGGTGGTCACTGCCTTGGTCCTTGTTTGTCTCAGTGTGCGCTGCTCTTTTTTTCAGACTGTCTTTTCCTAAGCCGCGAAACGTGTTGGCTGTGCTTCATGTCCGCCAAACCGCAATGTCTGGTCTGCGGTTCGCGTAGGCGGTCCGTGTCTGCTGCTGGTTTCTGCTCCAGCTGCGCTACAGTCTCCTCTGTGATGGATCATCAGGGGGAATCCTGTTCTCTGGCAGAGCACTTGGCGTCTGCGTTGTCTGCTGACGGTGATATTTCTCCGGGGCCTCTGTTGCCGCCTGTTTCTACTGGCTCTCATGGTCCGGGGTCAGGAGTCTCAGTAGAGCCGGGTGACCCTTCTTCTGCCCTGATGCATTTTTCTCCGGATTTCGTGCTGATTATGCATCAGGCGTTCAAATTGGGCCAGTTGGGCAAATGGCCTGAGTCCTCCCCCTCAGCTCTGGTACCTCTGCCGGCTGTCTCGGTCCGACCGGAACCGCCCTCCAAGTCGGCTAAGAGGTCGCGCTCTGTTGACTTAGTACAGGAGGATTTCGAGGTGCACGACCTGGAGGTAGATGCTGATCTTGAGGGCAGTATAGATGACCTTGAGGAGGGGGAAATTCCTGACCCTGAAGATCAGGCTAGGATTGTTAGGGTGTTTCGTAGGGAGGAATTGGTCCCTCTTATCACAGAAGCACTTCAGACGCTCAATCTGTCGGCGCCGGCTCCGGGGGAGTCCGATGCGTTGGAGGATCCTCTTATTCAGGCGGTGCGAGACTCTCAGGTGGTCTTTCCGGTACACAGGGTTGTGGCTCAGATGATACAGACCGAGTGGGACCATCCGGAAGCTGGCTTGAAAGGCATCCGGACGATGCATCGTCTCTACCCTTTGGCGGACGTGGACAAAGAGAAGTTTAAGTCGCCTTGGGTTGACGCAGCAGTATCTGCAGTGACGAAAAAGACCACAATTCCGGTGGAAGGCAGTGCTGCCTTGAAGGACCTTCAGGACAAGAAAGTGGACGGTTTATTGAAGCAGGCATTCGAAACCAATGCCTTGTCGCTGCAGGCTTCTATCTGTGCGGCCTGGATAGCTAGAGCCTCTTTGCGATGGGCTCAGCGCTTGCGTCAGAGTTCTTCCTTGGACCAACAAGCGTTGCTCGAGGTTACTCGCCTGGAGTCGGGTTCCGCTTATCTGGCGGATGTCCATTATGATTTGATCCGTACGTTGGCAAATAGTATGGCGTCGTTGGTGGTTGCGCGCAGATCCCTTTGGTTGCGTAACTGGGCCGCCGATCCTTCCTCCAAATCTCGTCTCAGCAGACTTCCCTTTAAGGGTAAGTTGCTATTCGGAGAAGACTTGGATAAGTTGGTGAAAGACTTGGGTGAGTCCAAAGGTGGAAGGCTTCCGGAGGACAAGCCCAAGTCGGTTAGAAGCTTTCCAGCGCTTCGGGGTTCGTTTCGGGACTTTCGCAGATTTCGGTCGACCCGCCTTTGGAATTCCCAGCGAGGCAGGTTTGCGTCTAGGTCTCA
Organism: Ichthyophis bannanicus; assembly: GCA_033557465.1. Taxonomy (NCBI): domain Eukaryota; kingdom Metazoa; phylum Chordata; class Amphibia; order Gymnophiona; family Ichthyophiidae; genus Ichthyophis; species Ichthyophis bannanicus. Next base: position 1,190,500,096 of record CM066032.1, read on the forward strand.
GTCCTTTCGTGGTTTCCGGGGCGCTGGCAGGGGTTTCTCCATCGCTTCCTCCGGTGCGTCCTCTTCCTTTAGTCGCAAACCGCAATGAAATAAGGCGGGCTCCGGAGGGGGTTCAGGTTATCGGCGGTCGTCTTCGGAACTTTCTTCCCTCTTGGGCCCACATTACTTCGGACCGTTGGGTCCTCGAAATTGTCAGAGACGGTTATGCGTTGGAATTTGCCATCCCTCCGAGAGATTCCTTTGTCCTGTCTCCCTGCAGGGGGCCGCAGAAGGAACTAGCCATTCGTGTAACTTTGGAGCGTCTGTTGGCGCTGGGAGCCGTCGTTCCTGTTCCGGCGAACGAGTGCGGCCTCGGTCGTTACTCCATTTATTTCGTGGTGCCAAAGAAGGACGGCTCCTTACGTCCTATTCTCGATCTCAAGGGCGTGAACCGCTGTCTACGGGTGCCTCATTTCAGGATGGAGACTCTCCGCTCCGTCATCGTCGCCGTGCGGCAAGGGGAGTATTTGACTTCGCTAGACCTCTCCGAGACTTATCTGCATATTCCCATCCGGACCGCACATCAGAAATTTCTCCGATTCGCGTTTCCCTGGGGTCACTTCCAGTTTCAAGCGCTGCCTTTCGGCCTGGCCACAGCGCCTCGCATTTTCACCAAGGTGATGGTGGTAGTCGCGGCGGCCTTGCGCAAGGAGGGAGTTCTGGTCCACCCCTATCTCGACGATTGGTTGATAAGAGCAAAGTCCGCGGAGGAGAGCTTGCAGGCCATGGACAAGGTAGTACGTCTTCTGCAGAGTCTCGGCTGGGTGATCAATGTGCCAAAGAGCCAACTGGTGCCGACTCAGCATCTCGAATATCTGGGTGTTTGCTTCGACACTTCCGCGGGGATAGTGTCTCTGCCGGATCGCCGGGCACAGGGTTTGCGTCAGCTGGTGCGTGTTTTCCTGGTGACCCCCGCTCCGTCGGCTTGGTGGTATCTCCGATTGTTGGGAACCATGGCGTCGACTCTGGAAGTGGTTCCGTGGGCCCGGTTCCATATGCGGCCTCTTCAGCGTGCTCTGTTATGTCGTTGGTCCAATCAGTCGGATTCTCTCAATCGCCGGTTGTTGTGTCCCCGCTGGGTTCGGATGGCATTACAATGGTGGCTGTGCCCGCTGTCGCTTCGGACGGGAGCTCCCTTGGAACAACCAATCTGGTTACCAGTCATCACGGATGCGAGTCTCTCCGGCTGGGGAGCCCACTGTCAGGGCCGTTATGCACAGGGGACGTGGTCTCGGCAGGAAGCTCTGTGGTCGATCAACTGTCTCGAGCTGCGAGCGGTCCATCTGGCGCTTCAGGCTTTCGAGTCGTCAGTGCGGAGTCGCACGGTTCGTATTCTGTCAGACAACGCGACGGCGGTGGTGTACGTCAACCGGCAGGGCGGCACAGGAAGCGTTTCCCTGGAGGTTGAGGCGGATGCGCTGTTCGTTTGGGTGGAAAAGCGTCTCCTAGCCATTTCGGCAGCGCATATCGCCGGAAAGGACAATGTCATGGCAGATTTTCTGAGTCGCGTGCGAGTAGACGCCGGGGAGTGGGAGTTGCACCCACAGATTTTTGCTCAAATAGTTCGGCGGTGGGGTCCGCCCATCATGGATCTCATGGCGACTTTCCAATCGGCCAAGACGAGTCGTTTCTTCAGCAGGAGGCAGGAGCGCATGTCCGAGGGCATCGACGCGCTCCTCCAACCGTGGCCCGAGTACGAACTTCTGTATGTTATCGGCGGAAAGGTATGTTATCTTCCCACCGTGGCCTCTGATCGGCAGAGTAGTTCAACGCATCGAAGCCCACCGCGGAAAGGTATTGTTGGTGGCGCCGGATTGGCCCCGTCGGCCTTGGTACGCGGATCTGGTGCAGTTGCTCGACGGCGTGCCTTGGCTGCTTCCTCCCCTAGTGGATCTTCTAGTGCAGGGGCCTCTGCCCATGCCTCAGGTGGATCGGTTCTCGCTTACGGTATGGCCAATGAAAGGGCTCGGGTGAGGAGGAAAGGGTACTCCCCAGCGGTTATTTCCACACTATTGCGTGTGCGGAACTCTTCTACATCCCTTACTTATGTTCGTGTTTGGCGAATCTTTGAGGATTGGTGTTCCTGGCATGCCGTCCAGGCCGCAACTTCTTCAGTAGCGGTCATTCTTAGTTTTTTACAGGACGGGTTTGACAAGGGCCTGGCCGCGAGTTCTTTGAAGGTTCAGGTTGCGGCTCTGGCGTGCTATCGGGGCAAGATTCAGGACGTGCCTCTTTCCTCGCATGTGGACATTCGGCGGTTTCTGAAGGCGGTGTTCCGGTTATGCCCCTCTCGCAGGGTTACCTTACCGCCCTGGGATTTGAACCTGGTGCTGCAGGCTTTGACTCGGGAGCCTTTTGAGCCTCTCCGCCATGCCTCGGTTAAGGATTTGACGTTGAAGACGGTCTTTCTCGTTGCCATTTGCTCGGCGCGTCGTATCTCCGAACTTCAGGCGCTTTCTTGTAGAGCTCCCTTTTTATCCTTTCTGAGTGATAGGGTAATTTTGCGGACAGTTCCTTCCTTTTTGCCTAAAGTAGTGTCTCCTTTTCACGTGAATCAGTCAGTGGTGTTGCCAGTTTTCTCTCCAGGGTCGTCTTCGGAGTCCGGCTCCGCCCTCCATAAGCTAGATGTGCGATGGGCTCTACGTCAGTATCTGAAGGTGTCTGCGGCTTTTCGGAAGTCGGATCGTTTGTTCGTGCTGTTTGGTGGAGCGCGAAAAGGGGAGGCGGCGGCTAAGGCCTCCATTTCTCGGTGGATTAAGGAAGCTATCGCGTCGGCATATCTTCTGCAGGGGAAGGCTGTTCCCTTAGGGTTGTGCGCTCATTCCACTAGAGCGCAAGCCACGTCTTGGGCGGAGCATAGCCTGGTTCCACCGCTGGAGATTTGCAGGGCGGCGACGTGGTCCTCTCTCCATGCCTTTAGTAAGCATTACCGTTTGGATGTGGCGGCGGCTCGGGATACAAGTTTTGGGTCGGTGGTCTTGCGCGCCGCGTGCCAAGATCCCCCCCATTATTAACTGCTCTGGTACATCCCGGATGTGGAGGACTAAACTGGACACCCGCTCAGGAAATAGAAATTACACTTACCTGGTAATTGAAGTTCCTGGAGGGTCCAGTTTAGTCCTCATTCCCGCCTGGATTTGCTGTATTTACTGTGTCTGGGCGGCGCGCTTTGTCCGTTCTAGACTGCTGTCGATTGCTTTTCCCCTTTTTTTCGGAGATTGCCATTGAAGAGTACTGAAAAAAAAAAAAAAGTAACAATCACCCTTGGGATAGCGCCCCGTGGGTTTTCGTTTCTTCGAGTTTGTTCTCGGTCTTGTTCTTCATCAGCTTACTGTGATGTTTGTCGGTTTTCGGGAACGGGAACTGAAGCAAGGTGCAGAGTTTCAGCTCTCTCGTTTGGGGAGGGGGGTCCTGTAACTCTTTTGGGGATACTTTTAACGGTTCTTTATCCTTTCTTTAATCTGTACTTTCTTGAGTCTGCTTTGTTACTAGTTCACTGGAGGGCTGATGGGAGTTCCAGCAGTAAGCAGGCTACAGTGCTAAAGAGTTGATTGGTCCAGTCTCCTTGCTGCAGGAGGAGGTGCACTACCCGGATGTGGAGGACTAAACTGGACCCTCCAGGAACTTCAATTACCAGGTAAGTGTAATTTCTATTTTGTGTGCTTTGCAATGGCAAGGGCATAAATATAGGATCCGAAAATGAAACAAGCTGAGCTCTTAGACTCCTAAGTTTGTGCCCTAATTCAGCCAAATTGTATCTCTGAGTTGTTTGTAAACTACTGTGACCCTGAGAAAAGCGATAAAAAAGCACAGCTAAATAAACAAACTTAGGCGCCTACATTTTTGGCTGAAAAAGCATTTTAATTTAGGAACTTTATAGCTATGCTTCTAAATTTAGGGATGCCTATCATTTCTCAAAATTCATGAACCTAGTCCTGAAAATCAGTACTAAGCTCCTAACTTTGATCCCCTGCTGACACCCACTTTTTATGCTTCTTAATTTAGAGGTTTAGTGAAAATTTGAGCATAAATTTAAGCACTCAGCCCTAGTAAGTTTTCAGAGAGTCCAATTTGGGAGCATAAATCCTTTGAAAATTAGTCCCATATTCTTTACAACCCAGTACAACTGCAACATTTCCAGGATAATCATCTTGTCCAAAATTTGGAATGACTTTCTTTACTGCTTTTCTTTAAATTTCAGTTTGTATTGTAGGGAACTAAGCTGTAGTTCACCTGGGTCATATATTATGAATGTCTTCTACTACAGGCTCCTTTTCTCCCCGTTTTTTCTTATTTTTATCTTTTGTGCTTTTGTTTCTTGTTCCCCACCACCTCTACTGGAGTCTTCTAAACACTGTACAGCGATATTTATTTTTATTTGAATGTTTTTCTATACCTCTTTTCTCCAGGTCAAAGCAGTTTACAAATAACAGAAAAGCACAGTTACTTACCTGTAACAGGTGATTTCTGGGAACAGCAGGAATAAGTCTTCACATATGGGTACGTCGGTACCGACGGAGCCTGCGCGGGAACGCTCCCCAGCTTCCCAAAAAGGAAAGCTTTTGGGAGCATCCCACTGCGCCTGCGCGCTGCCCTCCCGCCTTTCCTGACCAGCTCTCCTCAGTTCGAGTTTAAAGCTGAGACAATAGAGAGAGAGAGGAAAGGAAAGACAGAAAAGAGGTACAACTCCTAGGGGAGGTGGGAGGGTTGTGAAGACTTATTCCTGCTGTTCCCAGAGATCACCTGTTACAGGTAAGTAACTGTGCTATCTCCAGGAACAAGCAGTAATGAGTCTTCACATATGGGGACTCCCTAGCTAAGATGCCCGGGAAATCCCCAAAGATATGAGACCCTGGGAAGGGTCCTACGTCCTCCTATGGATCTCAGGCATCCAGCCTGGGAAGGAGGGTAGGAGTTGTTTAAGAATGGAACAGGTGTTTGAGGACAGCCTGACCAAACAAGGCATCCCGGCGGGAGTCCTTGTCCAAGCAGTAATGGGTTGTGAAGGTATGAACCGAGGCCCAGGTGGCTGCTCGACAAATCTGATCGATGGACACAGAGTTTAGATGAGCCATAGAGGTGGCCATGGCCCTCACATTATGAGCTGTGACATGGCTCTCAAAAGAAAGGTTCTTACTCTGGTAGGCGAAAGAAATTCACTGAGCAATCCAATTGGACAGTGTTCTCTTAGAGACTGGAAGTCCTAAATGAGAAGGATCAAAGGCAACAAAAAGCTGGGAAGACTTTCTATGTTGCTGAGTCCTTTGTAAGTAAAAAGCTAGAGCTCTTTTACAATCCAGAGTATGAAGGCTCTTCTCTGCATTGGATGCATGAGGAGCTGGAAAAAAGACAGGTAAATATACCTCCTGATTAAGATGGAAAGGTGAGACCACTTTAGGCACAAAGTGTGGATTTGTCCTAAGGACCACCTTGTCATGATGGAACCTTGTATAAGGTGGATTAGCCACTAAGGCCTGCAGTTCACTGATGCGGCGAGCTGAAGTGACTGCAATGAGGAAAATAACCTTCCAGGAAAGAAATTTCAAGGAGGTAGTGGCTAAGGGTTCAAAAGGTGGCTTCATAAGCTGACCAAGAACCAAATTTAAGTCCCATGCCACCGGAGGAGGCCTAATGGGAGGTTTAATTAAAGTTAGGCCTCTCATGAATCTTGCAATGAAAGGATGAGAGGAAATAGGTTGTCCATTTATGGGCTTAAGGGATGCTGCAGTAGCACTCAAATGGACTCTTACTGAATTTGTCTTAAGTCCTGCATTGGAAAGATGCAGGAGATAGACTAAGAGAGAATTTAAAGGTAGTGCTAGAGGGTCAAGACCCTTTTCAGCACACCAAATGGAAAATCTTTTCCATTTAAAAGCATAGGAACGCCTGGTGGAAGGTTTTCTGGAAGCATGGAGAATATCCTTCACTTGCTGAGAAAGATTCAAGCCTTGAAGGTCTAGGCCTTCAGTAACCAAGCTCTGAGGTGAAGGGACTTGAGGTTTGGGTGCCACAAAGTCCCTTCCTCCTGGGACAGAAGGTCTGGAGCAGCTCCCAAATCCAGGGAGGGGGCTTGGGAGAGATGCAGAAGTAGAGGGTACCACACTTGGCGTGGCCAGCGTGGAGCTATGAGGATCATAGAGCCTTGATCCCTCTGGAGTTTGAACAGAGTCTTGAGAATCAAGGGAATGGGTGGAAAGGCATACAGGAAGCCCCGACCCCAATGAAGGAGGAAGACATCCTTGGCCTGAGCTCCCTGACACGGAATTCTGGAACAGAACCGGGGAAGTTTGGCATTCCACGGACTTGCAAAGAGGTCTATGTCAGGGGTTCCCCATTCTTGGAAGATTCTGAGTACCTGATCCATGTGCAGGGACCATTCGTGTGGAAGCAGAACTCGACTGAGTCTGTCTGCCCAAGAGTTTTTGACTCCTGGGAGGTATACTGCCAGGAGATGGATATGATGCTCTCTGGCGAAGGCCCACAATCTTAGAGCTTCGTTGCAAAGCGACAGAGAGCCAGTTCCTCCTTGCTTGTTTATGTAAAACATGGCTACTTGATTGTCCGTATGAATGAGGACTGTGTTGTAGCTGAGAAGGGTATGGAAGACCTTGAGAGCTAGAAAAACTGCTCGAAACTCCAAGTGGTTGATATGAAGAGAGGTCTCCTGAGGGGACCAAGTGCCTTGAGTGGAGAGGTCCTGTAGATGAGCTCCCCAACCTGTTTGGGAGGCATCTGTTGTGAGGGTTGCTTGGGGCAACAACTGTTGGAAGGGGGACCCCAGTAACAGATTTTGAGTCGACATCCACTATTGGAGAGACCAAAAGAGACGTTTGGAGGTTGCTATTTGATCTGAGAGAGCTCCTGATGCTTGAGTCCACTGGGTGGACAAGGTCCATTGAGCTGCTCTCATGTGTAGGCGAGCATAGGGTACCACATGCACTGTGGAAGTCATGTGGCCTAGCAGTTGTAGCATCTCCCGAGCAGTTAAGTGGCTCTTTGACTGAATCTGGGAGGCTAACTGCACTAGACGTTGGCAACGGGCCTGGGGAAGGTAGGCCCTTGCAGTAGTGGTATCTAACCAGGCCCCTATGAATTCTAGGGACTGAATAGGGGCGAGCTGAGACTTTGGGAGGTTTATCACAAGTCCCAGATATTGCAGAATGCGCCTTGTGCGGTCCAGGGAAAACTGGGCCTCTGACTGAGATGGAGCTCGGATGAGCCAGTTGTCCAGGTATGGGAAGACAAATATTCCCAGAGTGCGTAGAAATGCAGCAACTACTGCCATGCATTTGGTGAACACTCTTGGGGCAGAGGCCAGACCGAAAGGAAGCACTCTGTATTGGTAATGTTTTCCTTGGAAAAGAAAATGTAGGAATCTTCTGTGAGATGGATGGATGAGGACATGGGTATACGCATCCTTGAGATCTAGAGAACAAAGCTAATCCTGACTTTGAAGGTATGGAAGGAGAGTGCCCAGAGAAAGCATCTTGAACTTCTCCTTGCCTAGAAATTTGTTCAATTCTCTGAGATCTAGAATGGGTCTGTATCCCCCTGTCTTCTTTGGAATGAGAAAATAGGGGGAGTAGAACCCTGACCCTTGTTGAAGAAGAGGAACTTCTTCTATTGCCCCTTGGGCAAGAAGGGTGGTTATCTCCTGACCTAGAAGGTCGAGAAGAGATGTGGGAGAATTGACGTGTCTCACCATGGTGTGGGGAGGAAGGTTTGAGAAATGAAGTTTGTAGCCCTCTCTTATGATGGAGAGGGTCCACTGCTCTGATGTGATTTGCTCCCATCTGGGAGCAAAATGAGCTAACCTTCCTGGAATGGTGAGAGGTTCTGGCTGTTTCAAAGCCAGAAAGGCTAAGTTCTCTAGCATCAAGTCAAAAACCCTGAGGGGGTTGGGACTGCTGAGTTGCAGCAGCCCCTGTAGACTTAGTCCTGGCCTGCTTAGGTTGCTGACGCTTAGTGGTAAAGCGACCTGTAGATGATTGTTGGCCAGAAGTGGAAGGGAATCTGCCCTTTTTGAAAAAAGACTTTTTAAAAGTCTTTTTCTTGGCAGGAATGGAGGTTGACTTTGAAAGTCTATCCAGAGCAGAGTTCTCTGCATCCATTTGAGTGGCTTTTATTTGCCACTCCTTGCCAAATAGAATTTCACCTGTACAGGGCAGATTTCCTAAGCCATCTTGAACCCAGGGTTCTAGATCAGAAGCCTGGAGCCAAGCAATTCTGCGAGCAGCTATGGCAATGCCTGAGGCTCTGCTGGCACCTTCAAAGGAGTCAAAGGCTGCCTTGTTGAAAAACTTTGAAATGTCTTGAGTATGCTTAAGCCAAAGGAGAAATTCCTCCCTTTTATCCTCTGGAATAAAAGGGAGGAAAGTGTGCAGCTGTTCTGCAACTTCTTTTAGAAACATACCCATGTAAAGACTATATGAGTTGATTCTGGAAATAAGCATACTAGCTTGGAAGATTTTCCTACCAAAAGCATCCAAGGTTCTGCATTCTCTTCCTGGAGGAGCAGAAGAGTGTCTCTCTTTGTACTCTTTATCCTCTTCATAGCTGACTGCACCACAATGGAATGGTGAGGAAGCTGAGTTTTTTGAAATCCAGGACAGGGAGGGACACGATATATAGTATCCAACCTGCGAGAATGAGGAGAGAGAGTGAGAGGAGTCTCCCATAAATCAATCATGTGTTCATAAAGAATCTCATGAATTGGTAAGGTGACTGCTTCTCTAGGAGCCTTAGAGTATCCTAAAATATCTAATTGTTTTGCTCTAGGCTCTGATTCCAAAGTGACTGAAATAGAAAGTCCTTTAGCTACTTCTCTTATGAAGTCTTGAAAGGACAGGTCTTCTGGAGGAGACATTCTTCTTTTAGGAGGAGGCGGCTCTTCAGGAAGGGCTATGGATACTTCAGGAGATTCATCTGATGAATCAGAATCACCAGAGGAATCGAAGTACCGTCTGTCAGGGTGCTCTTCCAACGCTCGATACGCGTATCGAGCGGTATCGACATCGGGCGTCCTCAGAACCGGATCGGTACCGAGGAATAGCCCTGGACAAGGAACTGCAGCTGCTGGTATCCTGGTCGATGTCGATGCAGTCGGTGCCGGTATCGGCGCTGGTGCCGGTACCGGAGCCGATACCGACAACGGAGCTCGTTGTGGTACCGCTGGCGTCGCAGCTTCAATGAAGGCTGTAATAGCCCGCTGCATGGACAGAACATTCTGATCCATCGACGCCATGAATGCCTGGAGTTCGGTACCGGGAGATTGTGCCGGTACCCCAGAGCATTCTAACAGGTGATCGGTCGAGGCCGTGCATCGATGTCAACCTGTAACCCCATAGGAGGAGCTTTGGAAGCCGGAGCTTCCCACCGGGGTTGTTTGGCGGGGGCAGGGTCCTCGAGGGGAAGCCCGGAGGCATCTCGATGCTTAGAGGGAGATTTACCCTTCGAGGACCTGCTAGACTTATGTTTGGTTACCTGAGATCCATCAGGAGAAGAAGACTGGGAAGAGGTTGATGCTACCGACGCTGCATCAGCGGGAAACAGCACATGGAGCTTAGCTGCTCGGTTCTGTAGACCCCGTTTAGACATTAGAGAGCAGGACGGACAATCCGAAATGGAGTGTTCAAGACCCAAACATTTAAGGCACCATTCATGGGTATCTGTAACAGAAATGGTACCGCTACACTTAGTGCATTTCTTAAATCCGGAGGCTGGTTTTTCCATGAGGGAAATTTTTTCTTGGGCCCTGAGGCCTAGAAGAAAAATTACACTAAGTGAGGAAAAAGATATATATATTTTTTTTTTTTTTAAAAGAAGAAAGAAAAGACCGGCGGTACCGGTCCGGAGTCGGGGAAGGCAGACACGCGACCAAAGAAATAAAATAAAATAAAGAACTTCTTCAGCGGTGACAGGGCTCGACCTGCTGGCTCCGCGGCAAAGAAGAACTGAGGAGAGCTGGTCATGAAAGGTAGGAAGGCAGCGCGCAGGCGCAGTGGGATGCTCCCAAAAGCTTTCCTTTTTGGGAAGCTGGGGAGCGTTCCCGCGCAGGCTCCGTCGGTACCGACGTACCCATATGTGAAGACTCATTCCTGCTTGTTCCTGGAGATACTAGCTTACAAGCAATGTTCCCGCTAACCTGCGCTGGGTCCGCCACCAACATTCCTGCCGGCGGGGGGAGGTGCAGAGCGATCTACGCTCTGCCCCTCCTCCCCACCGGCAGGAATGCCGGTGGAGGACCAGGCGCAGATTAAAGAGAACATTGCGAGGGTGCTGCAGGGTCTAACACACGCCGCAGCACCCTCGTAATGTTCTCTTTAATCTGCACCGGGTCCTCCGCCGGCAGGAATGTTGGCGGCGGACCCAGCGCAGGTTAGCGGGAACATTGCTTACATGTAACAGTAATAACAGAGTAAATATTAACTTAAATATGTTTATGATGTATATTTTCCTTCCTTTTCTATTTTCCTTATTTATGGCATATGCTGATATTACCAATAGTAATAGTTATTTTGTGTAGTTTCTGTAATTTCTACAAATAAAAATTTAAATAAAGAAAAAAATACTTAAGAACTGCACTTGGAGAGAGCCAAAGTTTTCAAAAGAAAAGCAAAATCTTTTTTTCATGTTGGCATTCTGCTTTCTTACTAATTAGCTACACATACCAGTTCTCCAGGTCATGGTGCATGGATGATTGCTTAGATAGCAAAGATCATCTTCCCCTTACTTTTTATGATCAATAGTCAGCATCTGCAAGTCCTTCACGTGTGGACAGATAACGTCATGGAGGAAGTCACAAGTGGAGAGAATTATAATGTGTTTTCTATTTTGAGCTGATAAGAACATAAGATATGCCATACTGGGTCAGACCAAGGGTCCATCAAGCTCAATAACCTATTTCCAACAATGGCCAATCCAGGTCACAAGTACCTGTCAGGTTCCCAAAAGGTATAGAAATTCCATGTTGCTGGTCCAATGGGTAAGCAGTAGATTTCCCCGGTCCTCTTTAATAATGGTATATGGACTTTTCCTCCAGGAACTTGTCCAAACCTCTTAAATCCAGCTACACTAACAGCTTTTACTACATCCTCTGGTAATGAATTCCAGAATTTGATTATGCTCCGAGTGAAAAAATATTTAGTCTTAAATGTGTTACATTGTAGTTTCTTTGCATGTCCCCTAGTCTTTCTACTTTTTGAAGGAGTAAACAACCAATCTACATTTACCCATTCCACCTCATTATTTTATAGACCTCTACCATATCTCCCCTCAGTCGTCTATTTTCCAAGTTGAAGAGCCCTAACCTTTTAAGCCTTTCCTCAGAGGGTTATCTGTACCTTTTCTAGTTCTGTACATATTTAGTGAATCTTTCTGTACAAATTTATTGTGTGTTTGTTTTCATTTCTCATGCATATAATTGTGCTTGAGCATGAAAGTGTACTTACTCACCTGTAACAAGTGATTTCCGGGAACAGCAGGGATCAGTCTTCACATATGGGTGAATGTCACCGATGGAGCCCATGTGCAAATGTTCCTCAAGCGTCCAATAGGAAAGCTTTTGGGAGCACTCCACTGCCTCTGCATGCCTGCCTTCCCAACTCCTCTCCTCATTGAGTTTGTAGCTGAGAAGAAGAATAAAATAAAAGAACCATACAACTCCTTGGGGAGGAGATTGGGTTGTGAAGACTGATTTCTACTGTTCCCGAAGACCACCTGTTACATGTGAGTAACTACGCAATCTCCAGAAACAAGCAGGAATGCAGTCTTCACATATAGGACTCACTAGCTTCAGGGTACCAGACTGGTATGAGGGTGAAAGTAGTGTGATCCCTGAGATAAAAAACTGGTAGCCGAAGTGTTTGGAAGAGTTGTGGGCCATTGAACTCTATTCCAGAAGGCGATACTCCCCCAATGATACTTTGGTATCTTGTAGAAGTCCAGGACAGAGGGTAGGAGTTGAGTTTAAGTCCCAAAGAGGTGCTGGAGTACAGCTTGGCCAAAGACAGCGTCCCGACAGAAGTCTCAGTATAGACAGTAGAGTGAAGCAAAAGTATGAATGGAGGACCAGGTAGCTGCCTGGCAGATCTCATTGAGGAATACTGAATGGAGATGAGCTACAAAGGTTGCTATAGCCTACACATTATGAGCAATAACATGATCCTCCAAAGAGTCTCCTGATTGTGCATAAGCAAAAGAAATGCAATCTGCTATCCATCTGGATAGAGTACATTTCGTCACCAGTAGACCCAGGTGATCAGGATCAAAGGAATTGAATTGAGAGGATCTTCTGTGATCTTTAGTTTTATCCAAATAGTAGGCCAGTGATTGCTTGCAATCTAATGTGTGTAGCACTGCTTCAGCCTGAGACGCACATGGTCTATGGAAGAAATCGGGAGGATTTCTAACTAGTTTAGATGGAAAGAGAAAAACCTCCTTCAGGAGGAAGTGTGGCTGGGTACGGAGAACCACCTTGTCGTGGTGGAACCAAGTATAGGGGGTATTTGCTGCTAGAGCTTGCAGCTCAGTGAAGCGGCGAACTGAAGTGAGGGCAAATAAAGATGACCTTCCAAGATAGAAACTTCAGTGACGTGGTGGCTTTAGAAGTTGTACCAGAACCACATTCGGCTTTGTTTCTGTACTCTTTTTGCCAGCTTGATAAAGTGGGTACAGCGATCCTGTGGGAGGAAAGCACGGGCTTTTTTAGCATCTAAGAGCATGCCAATGAACTCCAGTCTTTGGGTTGGAGCGAGGTGAGACTATGGAAAGTTTATGACAAAGTCCAGGAGTTGGAGCACCGTGATGGTGCGATGAAGGGAGAGTCTCCCCTGATCAGCCAATCATCTAAGTAAGGAAAGACGAATACCCCCAAAGTGCATAAGTAGGCAGCGATGATTGCCATGCATTTTGTGAAGACCTTTGGGGCAAAGGCTAGATTGAAGGGGAGAACCCGGTATTGACAACGTTTCCTTGAAACATGAAGCACAGATACTGTCTGTGCAAGGGATGTATCAGTAAATGTGTGCACTCCTCTATTATGTCTTGAGAACATAGACAATCATGTCTCTAGATGTATGGTAGAAGAGTTCCTAGGGAAATCATTCTGAAGTTCTCTCGAACCATGAACTTGTTCAGGTCTCTGAGATTCAAGATGGGCCTGAATCCTCCTGTTTTCTTTGGAATGAGAAAATATGGAGAATAGAAGCCCATCTTTTCTTAAGGAGGAGGAACTCTTTCAAGGCACCCTGGGAGAACAGGGTGGTCACCTCATTTTTTTAAGAGAGAGTGCTTTGAAGAGGTTGTGTGGGATATTCCCCTGCAAAGCTGGTGTGGATAAGGTTTCGAAGTGAACTTGATAAGCACTTTGGACAATATGGAGTGTCCACTGCTCTGATGTTATGAGGTTCCACAAAGTCTGCCTGCTATGTGGAGGGGCTGGGGGCCCTCCAAGGGCAGATTGACTCCTTCTAGAGAGCATTTCCAAAAACCAGGTGCAGGTTGTGCCTGTGCAGCTGGTTGAGGCTTAGGAGTCTTGGGCTTCTTCAGTTGACGAAGGCCCTGTTGCCTCTACTGAGAATGTTGGGGTTGATAGGCAGCAGGAGACTGGTAAGAAGGATAGTATCTCTTCTTTTTTAGATAGAAAGATTGGGAAGAGAAACTTCTTGGACGGGTCAGCTGTTTTCCTGGAAAGGCGTTTTAGGCTAAGATCATCCATTTCAATCTCCCCTGCTTTTTTCCTCCAATCTTTGCCAAAATGTTTTTCCCCAGTACATGAGATATTGGCCAGTTTGTCCTGGACCCATTGCTTGAGATCTGATGCCTGTAACCAGGCCATTCTGTGAGCCCCAATGCAGACTGCTGAAGCTCTGCTTGTTAATTTGAAGGCGTCAAATAAGGCTCTGATAAGAAATTTAGAAGTATTTTGGCTTTGCTTGATGAGTGTCTGGAAAGCACTCCACTTATCCTTAGGAAGCAGAGATCTGAAAGTTTCCAGATCCTTGGTGATATTCTTCAGAAACATGCCCATGTACAGCATGTAAGAGTTGATTCTGGAGGCTAACATGCATGCTTGGAAGCATTGACATCCAAAGGCATTGAGTGTCCTCGAGTTTCTGCCAGGTGCACGGATGAATGGTTCTTAAAGCTCTTTGTGAATCACCGATTCCACCACCATTGAGTGGTGGGGGGAGCTGAGGTTTTTGAAAGCCTGGGTACTCTGTAGTCAGTACATGGTATAGAGAGTCTCTTGCTGACAGGCAGAACCGTGACGGGAGCTTCCCACATGCAGAGCATAAGATCCTGCAGGATACGATGCACCGGTAATGTAGCCACCTCTTTTGGCATGGGAGGGTATTGGAGGACCTCCAGTTCCTCTGCCCTCTGTTCCTTTTCCGAGGCTACTGTGATAGCGAGTCCAGCTGCCATGTCACATATGAAGTCCTGAAAGGACATATCTTCTGGTGGGGATCAAAACAGTTCCTGAGACAACGAAGTTCTCAGGAATTGAGTGATCCCCCATCAGATTCTGAAGAATTGGAATCAGAGTCCGGTAAGAAATTAAAGTATCGGCAGTCTTGGGTTCAACCTCGATGATTCATGGATGTCGAAAGCTGATGCCAATACCAATACTCAGAGGTATCGGAACTGAGAGCCATGGCGGTTTGAATCTGAGTCTGCCAGATACCGGGGATATTGAACCATTCCAATGAAGGTTTCAGTCTCAGGTGTTTCAATGATGCCGGTTCGAGGGTTGGCATCAGGCCCAATACGCCTGACTGTAGAGACTGTGCCAAAGCCTGCACTCCTGAAGCTCTTGATGTTATCGGTACTGAGGCTACCAGGAGTGCCACCAAACTCCTCTCGAGAACCAGCATGTCTGGCCCAGGGAGATGGCCTATGTCTGGGTGGAATCACCCATGGGACTCTGAGCCACCGTCCCAGAACATGGAACCAGTAGCTCTCCAGAGGTTGATTCTTCGTGGGAATCCCGGAGCCCCTCTAGTGCTTTTGGAGGACAGATCCTTCCACTGGGGCTGTTTAGCTGGCTAGTCTGCATTGGGAGCACCTCCAGGGGAGTCGCGATGCTTATGCTGGGACTTTTCTCTAGTCTCAGTATTGGTCTTTGATGCCAATGATGATGTTGATGATTTGGGAACAGCCAGAGACTATGACTTACTTTTGTGTTTGGACTTTGAAGAAATCTGAGATCTATGAGAGGGAGCCGATGCCCTTGATGAACTGGAAGCCACTGAAACATCTGAGGAAAACAACGATCCAAATTGTCTGACTTGGTTCTGGAGGTCTGTCTTTGTTATTTGTTGGCACAAAGGATAAGAATTGACCCAAACATTTTAGACACCAGTCATGCTTATCAGTGGCTGAGATGGTACCGGCACATTTGGTACATTTTTTGAAATCACTGACTGGCTTTTCCATGCCTTAAAAAGTTATCTTCGAGATGGAAGATAATGCTATGGAGGCCTAGAGGCTTAATTTAGCGGTAAAAACCACGATGAAAATCAAGAGAAAATAGAAAATTTAAAAATAAAAAAATGAAAGAATTATCCAGACAGATGTCTGATTCAATGGAACCAGCATCGACAGGAAAGCAGAAACAATGTTCCACATAAAGAGAAGATTTTCAGTGGCGACAGGATGATGCATCCTACTGGCTCCGCAGAAAATGAAGAACTGAAGACAGGAGTTGGGAAGGCAGGAAGGCACGCAGGCGCAATGGAGGGCTCCTAGAGGCTTTCCTATTGGACACTGAGGAGCGTTCCCGCACAGGTTCAGTCTGTGATGTTCACCCAATTGTGAAGACTGCATTCCTGCTTGTTCCTGGAGATTGATGAATATAAGTGTAAAATTATGTACGCATCTGTACAGTATGAATATTGTTATTGCATGTATTAGTGAGAAGATGTAAAGACAAAATAAAACTAGAAGGGAGCGCATGTGTAATATGAGAATATTAGGCAGGCAAGCAGGTAAGTTGCAAAGAACACCTAAGTGTTTTTAGAAAAGAGTGCTGTGATCTGCTGTGGAGAATACGCAGGTTTAAAGCATTTTTTGCTATAAGAAAGTGAAGTCTATGGCTTTTTCACATTTCCAGCTCATGGTGGTGATGAGTAACATAACATGTCAGACTGTTTATGCTAACTTTGTCCTTTTTGAACATGAGAAGATTAAAAATGAAATGACAAAATAGCCCCTATGGTCTACAACTTCCCAAGAATTCCTTCAGAGATATTAAAGCCTGAGGCTCATGGATGGAGTGGACAGCATTAATGGAGCACCTATAGCAGTGCCAACTTCTATATATGCAATATTTTCTTCATTGCCATACCTTATAGCTTTTTGCTCAGCCTGAATCTCTCCAGAATATCTTAAGAACATATGAGCTGCCATACTGGGTCAAATTAAGTATCCATTAAGCCCAGCACCAGGGCTAGCACCAGAGTTACTTCACAGTGTTGGCGGCCTAGTGTGATGATGCAGAGGGCTTAAACACCAGAAATAGGGGTTTAAAACAGCTTCTTTCCCCAAAAGCAGACAGCAATACAGGCAGGGAAAGGGTTAAAGCTTCAGCCCAGAGAAACTCTCTGCATAGAAAGTCAGTGAGAGAGCCACACCCCAGCTCCATGACAACCCAGGGAGCTGACGTAAGAGGCAAGGGGGCGGAGTCAAAGCGGATAGGGCAGCCCCATGCTCTTAACCAGGAAGGAAATTCAGATAGAGGGAAGAAGAAGGAGAAAGAGGAAGAGGGGAAAGCGAAAGGGAGAGATAGAGTTTTGGACTCTGGCTCAGGTTCTGGTTCGGATTCAGATCCAGAGGGAGACCTGAGGAACAGAGGAAGCAAAGGAAGGAGCAACCATTACCAAGGTAGCACACGGTGCTTGGGGAGTTGCCATCAAGACTGCTTAGAGAAAGAAAGGTCTCTGGAAAAGCGTCTGAGAAAGCTTCCTGTAAAGGAGAGGAATTACCACGGGCCAAGCAGCAGAGAGAAGCAGGTCAGAAGTAACTTTAAACCTCGAGGGGAGAGGCTGGAAACCTTACCCAGGAGAGACAGAAGTTCTTTCCCGGAGTCTTCTCTGGAAGCTGTGGTCACAGGTGGGAGATTAGGCCGAAGTAAAGTTCCAGGTGAAAAGCTGCAGAAACGTTCCCAGGGCAGGCAGCGTGTCTCTAGCTCAAGCTCTGAGAATAGCCCAGCTGCTTGTAAGCAAACAGCTGATTGTGTGCTACGGAGACGGAGGTTAGAGTCAGACCCTGCTGAGCAGTTTGCCACACGGGAGATAGTGAAGCAGTATCAGGACAAATACTTGCCTTTTAACCAAACTGTGAAAGCCAGGCATACCAGAAGAAAGGTGAGCCCTTTTTCCATTAATTCAGTTTTAAAGGAAGCTGGTAATTTTAATTCCTCACATATACCAAGAAGTAAAAAGGATTCTAAATGGAAACAGCTTAAAGGCTTACTAGAACAGTGGAAGCCTGTTGCTCTGCAGAACCCTGACTATAACCAGGACATATCAGACTCAGAAGTAGAACCAATACAGACTGAGACAGCTGTGATAGATAGCAGTTATTCTGATATGGAGACAGAGTGTGCTTACTGTCATAAGGAGTGAAAGCTGTATTATCTTTGTGCAAGTGATAAGTGCTGGAGAAGTCCAACTTCATGCAATTGAGCTTTTACACGGGGAGAGGCAGCGTACTGTCTAAGTGTAAAACTCAACCTCATTAAGCAGCTGTGGAAAGCAAATGCAATGCTATTGAGTTATCTGCAAAGTAAAGTTGTTATATGAAAGCAAAGCTTCTAGTGTGAAGAACAGACAGACCCTGTTCAGAGCTGGAAAGAAGTCTGGATAACTTGTTTTGAACTGACAAGCCTGAGAAGTATCAGGTGGACTTTGTTACATCTTTGACTTTATTTGGTTTGGAAAAGTATCCACATTTTGTTTCTGTTATTTAGGGGTAGTAGATACAAAATTCCTGTGCTAACAATAAAGTTATTGTTACCCCAATTAACCTTGGCTGTCCTCGTCTTGGCCCACAACTACACGGAACCCAGACATCAGCACTTACAAGGATCTATAAATTTGTGGTCACGTCCCCACTCTTCCAGGCAACCGCCTATACAGGGGAGGAGGGCATGACAGCCGGCGTAGTTTTTAGGATAAAGCTACTACCTCACAGAGATGAGAGACTGATACTTATAAGCCAGTGAAGTCTTGAAAGAAGAAAAGCTTTTGGAAGTTTTGGAAAAAAAAAAAGAAAATTCCAATACACATAGAGGTACCTCCTGAAGAGCTTACCAAGTCTGCAAAAAGGAAACTCGGAGTGGAGTGTCGGCAGAGGCGGACCGGAGCAGGTGTTCCTGGGTACTGCAGTGCTGATGAGCGAGACTCACCACTTGTAGCAGGTAACCCGTAGATGAGAGGGGGGTTATCTTGGATACTGCTACAAGGGGATGGGGGTATTGCAGAACCAGTTTGGAAGCAGAGTGAGGGTGTGATTGTGTGTGAGCCACACTTGGTTTTTGCTTTCTGTTTTCTTACAGCCTAGACAGTGATGGAACCAGCACAGCTGTTAAGCTGGATGGCCGAGAGATTCCAACAGCAGTAGGAAATGTCAGCAGAGGCCCAAGAGAGAACGGCGGAGATGCTGCGGGCCCAATAAAAGCCGCTGATGGATCTGCTGGGCACATGGATGGGCGAACAGAAGCAGACCACGGAGGCGCTGAGGACTGTCTCAGGTTCGCTAGGAACCCTATCAGGACTGGGAACCTTAAGCAAGGGCATATTATCTTTGGGGCAATTGTCAAAGGATGATGATGTGGATGACTACTTGGAGGTATTTGAACGCATTGCGCTCATGAGTGGTTGGCCGAAAGACCAATGGGTCATAAGGTTAGCAACATCCCTAACGGGAGAGGCTGTTGCAGCCTACCGAGCTATGCCCAATGATCTTGCCAACAACTATGAAGCAGTGGTCAAAGCCATTAGAGACCGAATGGGCTTAACTCCAGTGGTTTATCACCGCCTTTTGCGAGGGTGCGAGTTAACCCCAGGCGAAACACCACAGGCCTTAGGCCACCGGATTAGAACACTAGTATACAAGTGGCTAACTCCAGAGGGGAGGAGCATTGATACCATTATGGATGATATTGTTTTAGAACAATTCCTAGATGCTGTACCAGGGGAATTACAATCCTTCCTGACTCTGCAAGACTGTAGAAACCCGAGAGATGCCATCTCGCTTGTTGACCGCTTCTTAGAGGCTAAGGTCATCGGTCAGAGGAAGATGGGCGTTTTTGATCCAGGAGTCTTGAGAATGCCAGGAATGAAGGAGAAGGTAATGGCAGGGGAATCTGTACCCAGAAGACAATTACCGAGAAATGGTTGGGAACAACGAAAATGTTTTTCATGCGGTCAGAAAGGTCAACTAAAGAGGGATTGTAGAGCCAAGCTTGTGTTAGTAACCCACCCAGTCCAAGGAGGTTGGGGAGGGATTTTTACTAACTGTTGAGGTTAACAATATCCAGGTCGAAGCGCTCCTAGATTCAGGCGCGGACCAATCAATGATTTCTGAAAGCCTGTGGAGGGATATAAAAGCTCAGAGTGAGGATTCTTTAGGACACACTGAGAGAAAAATAAGAATTAGATGTGTGCACGGCACTGCTTCGTCGTATCCTTTGCACACAGTTACTGTTGAAGGGCTAGGATTAAGGAAAAAAATCCCAGTGGCAGTAGTACCAAGACTACCACATTCCTTAGTCTTAGGTAGGGACTGGCCTCAATTTAGGAAATGCCTAGTTAAAGGACTAGCTGCCATTACTGAAGCCAAAGCCCCTAATCCAGCAAAGTTAAAAAAGGAACCCGTAAGGAGGGAAATAAAGGGAAGACAGGTGACGTCCTCTCAGAAGGAGAAATCTAGGTTAAGGATAGTACCAGCCCCTTTATTTGAAAAACCACGGGAGAAGTCAGGTAGGGAAAAGGCCCCTATCCAGAACCCTCCCAGTAAGACAAAGTTTCTCTTAAAATGTTGTCGTCTTACCCCGAATGCTAAAATTCCCAAGAGAGCCTCAGAGCAAGCAGCGGGCTTTGACATTTATAGTGCTGAGGACACTATTATCCCACGTCAAGGCCGAGCCTTGGTAGAGACGGGTATCCAGCTCAAGATACCGCCCGGATGCTGTGGCCGGATCGCTCCGCGTTCTGGTTTAGCGGTGAAAGATTATATTGACGTAGGTGCGGGGGTAATAGACCCAGATTTTAGGGGAGCTATAAAAGTCTTGTTGTTAAACTTTTCTAAGAAAGACTTTAAAGTAGCCATGGGTGATAGAATAGCGCAGCTCATTATGGAGAGAGTTGGCTTCCCACCCATAGAGGAGGTTACCGAACTGAGCACCACCATAAGGGGGTCAAGTGGGTTTGGGTCCACAGGACAGGCCATTATGATAGGCTTGACAGCCACTAGTGAGGGGGAAAAGGCAAAAGAAGACCTTGCTCCTCAGTGTGCTGAGTGGAAGGCCAAGCCACTTCCTGGGGTGGATGAGGAGATCTCTTGGCATCAGCGGCAAGCTCTGCTGAAAATAATAGAGAATTTTCCGAACGTTTCTATGCCCATGCCCAGTAAGACTAAGTATATGAGTATAAAAAGTGATACCTTTGTTAGCTACAGTCACCAAGATAGGATTCCGTGCTGTTCTGGAAGTAACCAGCCAGCCCGGAATATCTTAAATGGGGGGTTATGTGATGATGCAGAGGGCTTAAACACCAGAAATAGGGGTTTAAAACAGCTTCTTTCCCCAAAAGCAGACAGCAATACAGGCAGGGAAAGGGTTAAAGCTTCAGCCCAGAGAAACTCTCTGCACAGAAAGTCAGTGAGAGAGCCACACCCCACCTCCATGACAACCCAGGGAGCTGACGTAAGAGGCAAGGGGGCGGAGTCAAAGCGGATAGGGCAGCCCCATGCTCTTAACCAGGAAGGAAATTCAGATAGAGGGAAGAAGAAGGAGAAAGAGGAAGAGGGGAAAGCGAAAGGGAGAGACAGAGTTTTGGACTCTGGCTCAGGTTCTGGTTCGGATTCAGATCCAGAGGGAGACCTGAGGAACAGAGGAAGCAAAGGAAGGAGCAACCATTACCAAGGTAGCACACGGTGCTTGGGGAGTTGCCAGCAAGACTGCTTAGAGAAAGAAAGGTCTCTGGAAAAGCGTCTGAGAAAGCTTCCTGTAAAGGAGAGGAATTACCACGGGCCAAGTAGCAGAGAGAAGCAGGTCTGAAGTAATTTTAAACCTCGAGGGGAGAGGCTGGAAACCTTACCCAGGAGAGACAGAAGTTCTTCCCCGGAGTCTTCTCTGGAAGCTGTGGTTACAGGTGGGAGATTAGGCCGAAGTAAAGTTCCAGGTGAAAAGCTGCAGAAATGTTCCCAGGGCAGGCAGCGTGTCTCTAGCTCAAGCTTTATTTTATTTATTTATTTATTTTATTTATTTAGTAAAAACTTATATACCGCTACTTCCAGCGATCAGCAGCGGTTTGATTACAATTTTGGGATTTGTCAAAAAATCAAGACAGAAAATTTGGGGCATAGATAGAGAGAACAGGGGTAATACACAGCACACATATTATGGTCTATATTTAGACCATAATTACTATCACAAACGATTATATATTTATACAAGCAATTATACATTCACACACGCGATTATCCGTCATCTATGTACAGTTTTACATACAGCTATTCACTCTCTTTTATCTTCTTGGCTCTGAGCTCTGAGAATAGCCCAGCTGCTTGTAAGCAAACAGCTGATTGTGTGCTACGGAGACGGAGGTTAGAGCCAGACCCTGCTGAGCAGTTTGCCACACGGGAGATAGTGAAGCAGTATCAGGACAAATACTTGCCTTTTAACCAAACTGTGAAAGCCAGGCATACCAGAAGAAAGGTGAGCCCTTTTTCCATTAATTCAGTTTTAAAGGAAGCTGGTAATTTTAATTCCTCACATATACCAAGAAGTAAAAAGGATTCTAAATGGAAACAGCTTAAAGGCTTACTAGAACAGTGGAAGCCTGTTGCTCTGCAGAACACTGACTATAACCAGGACACATCAGACTCAGAAGTAGAACCAATGCAGACTGAGACAGCTGTGATAGATAGCAGTTATTCTGATATGGAGACAGAGTGTGCTTACTGTCATAAGGAGTGAAAGCTGTATTATCTTTGTGCAAGTGATAAGTGCTGGAGAAGTCCAACTTCATGCAATTGAGCTTTTACATGGGGAGAGGCAGCGTACTGTCTAAGTGTAAAACTCAACCTCATTAAGCAGCTGTGGAAAGCAAATGCAATGCTATTGAGTTTTCTGCAAAGTAAAGTTGTTATATGAAAGCAAAGCTTCTAGTGTGAAGAACAGACCCTGTTCAGAGCTGGAAAGAAGTTTGGCTAACTTGTTTTGAACTGACAAGCCTGAGAAGTATCAGGTGGACTTTGTTACATCTTTGACTTTATTTGGTTTGGAAAAATATCCACATTTTGTTTCTGTTATTTAGGGGTAGTAGATACAAAATTCCTGTGCTAACAATAAAGTTATTGTTACCCCAATTAACCTTGGCTGTCCTCGTCTTGGCCCACAACTACACGGAACCCAGACATCAGCACTTACAAGGATCTATAAATTTGTGGTCACGTCCCCACTCTTCCAGGCAACCACCTATACGGGGGAGGAGGGCGTGACACTAGGCAGACCTTAAACTTTACACTCACCTTGGCTGTTAAAATCTATTATTTAACTCTGAATGCCCTGCTCTTTGCCATCTTCCAGAAGTTGCTACCCTAGGTGACCGCCTAGTGGTTGGACTGGCCCTGCCAAGCGCCATTTGCAAAAGTGACTAAGCCAAGTTAAGAGTACACTGAAGGATCCTAAAAAGTTAATAAGTTTCATACTGTATACTCACAGGGAAGAGTAGTGGCTTTCCTCAAGTCTACCTTGTTAATAATAGTTTATAGATTTTTCCTGCAGGAACTTGTCCAAAACTTGTTCAAAAGCAACTATGCTAACTGCTTTTATCACATTCTCCAGCAATATGAATTGAATGAAAAAAAATGTTTACTAACTTCATAGCATGCCCCCTAGTCTTTGTTCTTGTTGAGAGTAAACAACTGATTTAAGTTTATCTATTACACTCATGATATCCCAGTTTACAACAGTTGTGCATGTCTGCTTTGAAAATTCAGCCAAGGCCAAACAGAGAAATCTATTTAAGTACTTTTTATGCATGAATGGAATTATAAATTTACCCCTTTAATGGGTAATTAAGTTGAACCTAGATTTACACGTGCAAATCTAGTCATATATGGGGCACGTTTACTAACAGTTAATGCATGTTATTAGATAACACATGTTAAATGCTGCCACAGCCCACAGAAATGAATGGCCATGGAAGCACTTAAAGCACGTTAACCTTTAGTAAACATGCCCTGTGTGTATACGAATTGGCATTTACATACATACTTGACACAGTTGTTTTCTGAAAGTGCACACGTCCAACCGATTTCACATACTTTCACTATGGGCATGTACAGGGGCAGAGTCTGGGTTTATGATTTAAGGGTACTTCTGTAAAATCTAGGCATAGGTGTTTACACCAGCCTTAGGGTGGCATAGATGCTCATGGCTTAAATTAATGTGCATTTTTGAGAATTTACATACCTATTTTATAAAATACATATATGTTAACATAGATCAATCCAGGTTAAAAATCCACACATAGTAGCCAGCATTGAGAGGTGGTGTTCCCTGATTATGTGTTTAGTCTGGGGGAGGACAAGCAAGCATGTACTCTCACTTTGAGAAGTGTAATGCTCATTGGTGAAAAGTACATGCAGTCTTTGTACCAATGGACAAAGTCCTGAATATAGGAATAGTTATCTAGTGGTTAAAGTAGTGGAATGAGATACAGGGAAGCCAGGGCTCAAATCCTATTGATACTCCTTATGACTGAGCAAGTCACTTAACCCTCCATTGCCTCGAGTACCAGCTTCGATTGTAAGTCCTCTGGGGATAGGGAAATACCCAACTGTAGCCAATGTAACTCTCCTTGAACTATTACTGAAAAGGTGTGCTAACGAAAAAAAATGCCCGGTAAGATGGCAATTTTCAAAGCATTTCCACAGGTAAATAGTCACTTCCTGGGTACAATGGCTTAACTGAAAAGTACCCTCCTCAAATTTAGCCAAAACGTACACAGGCTCCATGTCGTGCTTTTTTAGTGGCACTGAAAGGAAGTATTCCTGCAAGCATGTTTAAGTCAGGAGACAGAGAAATATAAATAGGATTTCCACAAATACATGCCCATTTTGCCACCACTGAGCCATCCACACCAACAGCAAGTGCAAAATACACAGAAACGTAATGTGTCTCCTTTGCACTTGTTCATTATTAAAAGGGAAATGACATGGGTGCAATGCACATAGGCTAAAATATCCCACATACTTCCCACACAACTCAGGCTATAGAAAGCGTAGTTACTCACCTGTAACGGGTGATCTCCGGGAACAGCTGGAATTTAGTTTTCAGATATGGATGGCATCTGGTACCGATGGAGCCCGCGCGGGAAGCACCCCAGCTACCCATAGGAAAGCTTTTGGGAGCAATCCACCGCACCTACACTGGTGCCTTCCCGCTTTTCCAATGTACTCTCCTCAGCCGAGTAAATAGCTGAAGTAAAAAGGAGAGTATAGAAGAGAGGAGAGAGAGAACCTTACAACTCCACTGGGAGGTGGGCGGCTTTTGAAGACTAAATGCCTGCTGTTCCCGGAGATCACCGGTTATGTTATCTCCAGGAACAAGCAGGAATGTAGTCTTCACATATGTTACTCCCTAGCTCCCAGATCTCAGAGGACACAGTTAACGTCAGACAACTTCGTTGACCTCGACTTCCCAGTCATGGAGATCTGATCAGAGTGAGCGGGAGGGGGGGGGGGGTAGGAGTTGTTTCTACATCCTAAAGAGATGCTGAAGGACAACCTGGCTAAAGGCCGCATCCCGGTGGGAGTCCTTGTCCAAGCAGTAGTGGGCTGCAAAGGTATGTATGGAGGACCATGTAGCAGCTCGGCAAATCTCAGCAATGGGTATGGTACTTAAGTTGGCCACAGAGGCTGACTTAGCCCAGACACTGTGAGCTGTGACATGTTCCTCTTTGTCATAAGAGAAAGATATGTAGTCCGCTATCCAGCAGGATAGGGAGCATTTAGTCATTGGGAGATCCAAATGTGCTGGGTCAAAGGACAAACAGCTGTGAGGTTTTCCTGAGGTTTTGTGTTCTCTGGAGGTAGAAGGCCAGAGCTCTCTTGCAATTGAGGGTATGCAGAGTTGCTTCTGCACATGAGGCATGCGGCCTTGGAAAGAAGACTGGGAGGATGACAGATTGATTAATGTGGAAAGGGGAAAACACTTTTGGGAGGAAGTGGGGGTGTGTCCATAGGACTGCTTTGTCGTGGTGAAAATGCGTATACGCCCCATTCACCACCAAGGCTTGTAACTCGCTGACGCACCTGGCAGAGGTCAGGGCAATGAGGAAGAGCACCTTCCATGATAAGTACTGGAGATGTGTGGTTGCTAACGGCTCAAAGGATGATTTGAGGAGTTGAGCTAGCACCACACTGAGATCCTATGCCACTGGTAGCGGGCAAATAGGTGGCTTGGTGAGGAGTAGACCCCTCATGAATCTTGCAATGAGAGGAACAGTGGAGATGGGTTTGCCATCGACCGAGTTATGAAAAGATGAAATAGCACCAAGATGTACTCGGACAGAGTTTGATTTAAGTCCGAGTGAGGATAAATGATAGAGGTAGTGCAACAGCGTTGGCACTGATGCTTCGAATAGATTGTGAACATTTTCAGAGCACCATGTAGCATATCTTCGCCACTTGTAGGAATAAGCTCTTCTGGTGGAGGGTTTTCTGGAGGAAAGGACGACGTCCCTGCCCTCCGCAGATAGAGGAAGATCCTGAAGAACTATGCTTTCAAGAGCCAGGCTGTTAGGCGAAGGGATCGGAGACTGGGATGGAGAAGTGCTCCATTGTCCTGTGAGAGGAGACCTGGCTTGGATCCTAGTGGAATTGGCGAGGCTTGTGCCAGGTGTAATAGGAGGGAAAACCATGGTTGATGAAGGCCAGTGAAGGGCGATGAGTATCATGGAGCCCTTTGTCTATCCTCAGTTTGAAGAGGGTTTTCGGGATTAGGGGGATGGGGGAAAACGCATACAGGAGTCCCCGACCCCAATGGATTATGAATGTGTCTGATGCCAGACTAAGTTTGAATGGCATTTTGGAGCAGAACTGGGGAAGTTTGGAGTTCTGCGGGAAGGCAAAGAGATCTATCCATGGAGTTCCGCAGAGATGGAACAATTCTGTTGCCCTCTTCTGATCCAGAGACCATTTGTGGGGTTACAGGATGTGACTCAGGCAGTCTGCTAGGAGATTGTTCTCTCCTGGAATGTAAACTGCACGTAAGTATGTGTGGTATTGGTTGGTGAAAGTCCAGAGTTCACAGACCTCCTGACACAGAGGGAGAGAGCCCATTTCCTCCCCCCCCCCCCATTTGTTGATATAGAACATTGCGACCTGATTGTCTGTCTGTATGAGGACTGGACTCTTGGAGAGTTGATGTTGAAAAACATGGACAGCTTTCGTGATTGCTCGAAGCTCCAACAGGTTTATCTGTTATTGGGACTCTTGTGCTGTCCAGAGACCCTGTGTGCACAGAGAGTCCTTGTGTGCTCCCCAACCCTATTTGGAAGCATCGGTCATCAGCATATGCTGAGGTTGGGGCGTCTGAAAAGGAGACCCTGTGAATAGATTTGCTAGGATGCACCACCACCTGAGGCAGTCGACCATGGGAGATGTTATTTGGATCAAATCCCGTGGACTCCCTGTGGCCTGAGTCTGGCATATGGGACTACATGCACTGTGGAGGCCATGTGGCCTAGCAGGGTTGGAAAGCAGTGTGCTGAAGCCTCTTGGCTTTGTTGCATGCTTATGGCCAATGCTATTAAGCGGTCCATGCGGTCTACCAAAAGAAAAGCTTTGCATTGCTTGATGTCTAGGATAGCACCTATGAATTCAAACTTTTGTATTGGAACAAGGTGTGACACTGGAAAGTTTATGACGAACCCGAAGGATTGAAGAAGGGTTAGGGTCTTTTACTGAGACGAGCAGAGTTCTCCAGGAGAGTCTGCCTTTATGAGCCAGTCGTCTAAGTAGGGGAAAACATAGATTTTGTGTTTTCGAGGAAGAGTTGCCACCACAGCCATGCATTTTGTGAATACTCTTGGTGCAGATGCCAGCATGAAGGGGAGAACCCTGTATTAATAATGGGTTCCTTGACATGTGAGCCTGAGATACTGCCTTTGGCTTGGGTGTATCAGGATGTGTGTACAGGCCTCTTTGAGGTCTAGGGAACAAAGCCAATCGTTTTCCTGGAGCTGGGAAGAAGGGTTCCCAGGGAGATCATCTTGAACTTTTCTTTTACGAGGAATTTGTTTAGATTTCTGAGGTCCAGGATTGGCCTGTGGCCTCCTGACTTCTTTGGAATGAGGGAGTAGAAGCCTTTGAACCGTTCTTGAGGAGGAACTAGTTCTATAACTCCTTGTGTACGGAGAATGTTTATTTCCTGTTGGAGGATGGTCCTCTCTGAAATAGTGTGGGGGGGGGGGAAGCTCTTAAAAGTTGAGTTGATAACCCTTCTGTTCTGTCCGCGTCATCCTCCAGTTTACCCGGTACCTGCTTCCTGTTGTGGCTTGCCTCTCTCCCATCCTCGCACCGAGGTCCCGCCTCCCGGAACTGACGCGGACGCGTGTAACGCGTCCGCGTCATCCTCCAGGTACCATCCCCTACTTAAGACTTCCTGGTGCGGCATTCCGCGCCGCGGGCGCGCGCCGAAGGAGCGCGCACAAGGAGCAGGTCGTGCTCCTTGGGCGAGCTCCTTGGGGCGACGACCGGAGCGACTGGCACCGTCAGCTGTCGTGCTTCCTCTCCTCCTGGTTTTTCTTTTGCCTGTTCTCTACTGTCTTGCTTCTGCTTTCTTGCTGGTTCGCCCCCTTCACCATTATCTCTCAATCTGTTCTTGCCATTAACAGCCATACTGCTGCGGGCATGGCTGCTATCCCCGTTGTCTGGGGCCACCGGCTTCCGCCGTTTGCTCCCTCTCTCTCTGGTTCCCTGGCACGTAACCCTCTCAACCTTCTTCCCTGCAGTTCCTGCATAACTCCTGCGGTTCCGTCTTCCCACCCACCCATCTCCCCCTCTGCCCTCTCTTTCATTATGTTCTCATTTGCTCTCCTGAATTGTCGCTCTCTCCGTTCAAAGACCCATCTTGTCCATGACCTCCTCACCCAGCATTCCCTTGACGCCCTCTTCCTCACGGAGACGTGGCTCCGGGAGGGAGAGGATGCCCTACTCCACCAGTGTCTTCCTCCCGGCTACTCTGCGTTTCACACCCCCCACCTCCGTCGTTCCGGGGGTGGGGTGGCGTTAATCTTTAGGTCTACCCTCTCTTTTTCGCAAGTCTCGCCCCCTCCCGTCTATCCTGAATCCCTCCTGGTCCGCTCTGACTCTCCCTCCTCAATTCTTTTTCTCTTGCTTTATGTACCTCCCTCCCTGCGCCCAGATCTTTGGGATTCTCTCCAACTTACTTTGTCTGACTCTGTTCTTCTGTCTTCCCACCTGGTCGTCTTAGGCGATTTCAATGTCCACTTGACCCCCCCCCTCCGCTTTCGTGATAAGACTCTTATCTCCCTGTTCTCCGATTTGTCCCTTACCCAGCACGTTGCTTGCCCCACACATGCTTCTGGCCGGACACTAGATCTTGTTCTTACCCCTGATCTCTCCCCACACTTCCCATCCAATTTTTCTACCATTTCCGTTCCCTGGTCAGACCACCTTTGCCTTCTTTTCTCCTTCCCTTTCCCTTCCCCCAGTTCATTCGGCCCTCCACCCGACCCCCTGTTGTTTTGTCTAGACGGCGTCTCACCTCCCACACTCTACGCTCTTTTCCCCCCGCCGACTCACTTTTTTCCCCGGACTTCTTCACTCTTCCTGTTGATGAACAGGTTCTCACCTGGTCCTCCACTCTCTCTACCACCCTAGATACTCTTGCCCCCTCTCTTCCTGTTTCTATCCGTCCCTCTTCTCGCCACCCTTGGTATCACTCTGGCCTCTTTCTCCACCGTTCCCATCTTCGTCGGGCAGAACGTCTATGGAGGAAGAGGCGCTCCTCCACCTCCTACTCCACCTTTTCGTCAGGCTCACCTTTCCTATCGTTCTCAGATATCCTTGGCTAAACAGTCTTATTACTCTCGGCTTATTTCTACCTCTTCCTGCTCTTCTAGACGCCTCTATCTTGTCCTCAAATCCCTCTCCTCAACCTCTACTCTCCCCCCGCGCTCCCCTCTGTCAGCCCCCAGTCCATCCACGCTTGCCGCCTTCTTTACTAACAAGGTCCTTTCCCTCCGTTCCTCTTTCCCCGCCTGCCCCCCCCTCTTTCTCCTCCTCCTATCTCTCTTTCTGCCCCTCCCCTTATTGCCTCCCCGCCCCCATCGATCGTTTTTCCCCACACCTGGTGCTGCTTTTCGCCTATCTCCGCCCCTGAAATCATTAAAACTATCTCAGCTGCTCACCGGACCACCTGCCCTCTTGATCCTTTGCCTTCCTCTTGGCTACTCACCCCCGATCTTGCTCTCATGCCCTACATTCTTTCCATCTGCAACACCAGCCTTTCCTCCGGTTTCTTTCTTCCCCTCCAGCTGGAAACATGCTATTGTTCGTCCGCTCCTGAAGAAGCCTACCCTTGACCCTGCTGTCCCTGCAAACTGGCGTCCCGTCACTAATCTCCCCTTTCTCTCAAAAGTCCTCGAGAAACTGGTATTTTCACAACTTTCTATTCACCTTGACTCCACTTTCGCTCTTCATCCCCGTCAGTCTGGATTTCATGCAGGCCATAGCACCGAAACTATTCTTACAGCACTTCTTTCAGAGCTTCACTGTGCCCACGACCGTGGTGATTTCTCCCTGGTGGTGTCTCTGGATCTCTCATCCGCTTTCGATATGGTCGATCACCGCACTCTCTTGTCACGTCTGTCTGACTTTGGGATCGGTGGGACCGTTCTGCAATGGTTTCGTTCCTTTCTGTCCTCACGCACCTTCTCCGTGCACTCTCAGCACTCCACTTCCACTCCCTCCCCTTCAGTTTGCGGTGTTCCCCAGGGATCTATTCTCGCCCCCTTACTTTTCAATGCCTTCCTCGCCCCACTTGCCCTGCTTATCCAACAATCTGGTATATCCTTTTATATTTACGCCGATGATATCTTGCTGATTCACCATACCTCCTCCTCCACCCCCGACCTGACACCACTTAACCATTGTCTGTCCTCTATCGCTTCATGGTTTGGGTCTAACTTTCTGCATGCTAATCCCGCTAAGTCTTCCGCAATCTGGTTTTCCTTTGGTCTTCCCTCTCCAT
Source organism: Ichthyophis bannanicus (assembly GCA_033557465.1). Classification (NCBI taxonomy): domain Eukaryota; kingdom Metazoa; phylum Chordata; class Amphibia; order Gymnophiona; family Ichthyophiidae; genus Ichthyophis; species Ichthyophis bannanicus. The sequence continues at coordinate 1,190,530,649 of CM066032.1, forward strand.
GTCTGTCCCCTGTAATGTCTTCCCTTCCAATTCCCGTGGTTCCTACTCTTCGTTATCTGGGTGTCACCCTGGACTCATCTCTCTCCTTCCACCACCACATTTCTTCTGTTATCCGTACCTCTTTTTTTCATTTACGTAAGATTCGTGCCGTCCAATCATCACTCCCCCCTGCCTCTGTTATCACCCTTGTCCTCTCTTTAATCATGACCCGGTTAGATTACTGTAACGTCATCTATGCAGGTCTACCTTCCCTACAGCTTCGCCGTCTCCAATTAATACAGAATGCTGCCGCTGGCCTCATTACCGGTTCCCCAGCCCGCTCTCATGTGTCACCCTCTCTCCTTGCCTTGCACTGGCTCCCGGTTAGGTTTCGCTTTATCTACAAGGTTCTTATCCTCACGCACAAAGCCCTCCATTCCAGCACTCCCCAATACCTGTCCGATGTCATTCACCTCCAACCCTCTCCTCGCCTTCTCCGATCTTCTTTCGGCAACCGTCTTTTCCTTCCTTCACCTGCCCAGGCCCGTTTAGAGCACACCCGACACTCAGCTTTCTTTTTCCTAGGTCCAGCTTTATGGAACTCACTCCCTTCCTGCCTTCGTCTGGAACTTTCCTATCCCCGCTTTAAAACTCTCCTTAAAACACATCTATTCTGTCAAGCCTTTGATCTCCCTTTCTCTGACAATGGTGCCTCGTCCTCTGGTCATCCCCCCCAACCTCCATAAACCTCCCTTCCCTGTCTGTTCCACTTCCATTTCCCTTTTCCTCTTTCCGCCCCTTGCCCTTCGCCTTCCCTGCCCTTCTGGGCTCTTTTCCCCCTTCCGACTTTCTTTCTACCCTGTCCTGTCCTATTGAATTTGGCGTTCCTTTTCTAGCTTTATTTTCAGTAGCCCGTTTGTTGTACTGTACACCGCCCTGATGCTTCGGCCTGGGCGGTTCATCAAATAATGCAAATAAAGATAAAGAGTCCAGTTTTCTGTGGTAATGTTATGCCATTTCTGGCTGAACAGCGAGAGACTTCCGGGAATGGATATCTGATCCTGCAGAGTCTGCTGGGGACTAGCTATGTTCACTATGTGGGAGTCAAAAACTCAACTGGAGCAGGAACTGGTTGAGTTTGGAGTTGTGTTTTAGGGAGTCTGGGCTTCTTGGCCTGTTTGGGTCCCTGTTGCTTCTGTTGGGGGTTGTAGGTTGCTGAGGGTAAGAAGGGTAAAACCTTTTCTTGGGATAGAAGGCTTTCTTAGGTGGTGCCTTCTTTTTGGAGGGGTCAGATGTTTTCCTAGAGAGCCGTTTAAGGGTGGTATCATTGGTCTCTAGTTCCCCTGCCTTTTCTCGCCAGTTCTTACCTAATAGGTTTTCATCCGTGCAGGGAATGTTGCCAAGCTTTTCTTGGACCCAAATCTGAGGCCTGAAGCCAAGCCAGTCACCTAGCCTATATAGCAATAGAAGATGCTCTGCTGGATGACTCGAATGCATCAAAGGTGGCTCCATTGACAAATTTTGATACATTCTGACTATGGGAGAGGACAGCCTGGACGGCTGGTCATTTTTCCTCTGGGAGGAAAGGAAGGAATCCTTTCCAGTCCTTGTTCAGTTATTTCAAGAATATCCCCATGTAGAGGATACAGGAATTTATTCTACTAGCCAGCATCGATGCCTGAAAAGAGCATCGGCCAAAGGAATCGAGGTTCCTCGATTCACGGCCCGGAGGGATCAAAGCATGGCTCTTCCTGCTCTATCTGGTGCATTGTCAATTCCACCACCATGGAATGGTGAGGAAGCTGCGGTTTTTGAAAGCTGGGACAATCGGGCACTCGATACATTGTATCCAAATGATGACTTATAGGAGAGAAGGTAAGAGGAGTCTCCCACATTAATAGCATTAAATTGTGTAGAACTTGTTGCATCAGCAGGATGGTAGCTTCTTTCAGTGCTGCGGGGTACTGGAGGATCTCCAGGTCTTCCTCCCTCTGTTCCGGTTCTTATGCCGCCTGGATTGAGAGGTCCACTGCCATATCCCTGATAAATTCCTGAAAGTACATGTCCTCAGGAGGGGATTTTTTTCAGGTATTGGCTGATGGTGGCAAGGGTTCCGATGTGAAGTCACGAAGGTCATCAGAGTCCAGTGACCGGTGATTGGAATCGGAATTGGACTCCGGTGAGTATCGGTGGTGCCAATGTTGAGTGTCACGTCGATGTCTCTCAATGTCCTCAGGGTCGAAGAGGAGAGGTGAGTCTTCCGCTGCTGAGAAGCGGACTCGGCAGCGGCAGAAATTTGAGCATTATTATTTTCCTGGGGAACCGGGACTGGAAAGGGGGAGGGGGTGTCTAGGACTGAAAATGGGCTGATGGGGGAGAGGTTAGGACTGGATGGGGGTTGGTTAGGACTGATAATGGGCTATGGGGGTCTACGACTGGAAATGGGCTGAAGGGGGGGGAGGTTAGGACTGGATGGGGGTTGTTTAGGACTGGTAATGGGCTATGGGGGGGCTAGGACTGGAAATGGGCTGATGGGGGGTTAGGACTGGTAATGGTCTATGGGGGGTCTAGGACTGCAAATGGGATGATGGGGGGTTAGGACTGGAAGTGGGCTGATGGGGTGTTTAGGACTGGTGATGGGCTATGGGGGGGTTAGGACTGGTAATGGGCTATGGGGGGGTTAGGACTGGTAATGGGCAGATGGGAGGCTAGCACTGGAAATGAGCTAGGACTGGTAATGGGCTGATTGGGGGGACTAGGACTAGAGTGGGCTGAAGGGGGATAGGACTGGAAATGGGGAGGGGAGGAGAGTGCTGCTGGCCCTAGAAGAAAACTAGGGCTAGGGTACAAATGGGCTGATGCGGGAGGATGGTAGAATAGGTGGTAGAATAGGACTGGAAGGGAGCGAATAATGAGAGGGTGTGCCGGGGAAGGAGGGGGCATGAAGGGAGCTGACACGGGGGAAGGAGGGGGCTAGAAAGGAGCTGACACCTGGGATGTACTGAAGGGGGACTGGAAGGGAGCTGACATTTGGGGATGGGAGTGGTAGGTGGTTGGGTAATGGGGAGGGGGCTGGAAGGGAGCTGACATGCAAATGGCACTGGAAGGGGGATGGACAGAGTGTAGGGTGACTGGAAGGGGAGCTGACTGGGGGGGTGGCACTGAGAGTGGACGTGAGCTGATATTTGGACTAGAAGGGGCTGGACAGTGAGGAAAGAGGGGGACTGAAAGGGAATGGACACCAGTTGCAGTCATGGGAATGCAAGGCGGTTGACACTGGAAGGTACTGGGAGGAAAAGACTGGAAAGGGGGCTGATACTGGGAAGGGTTACTAGAACTGGAAATGGGCTGATGGAAGGAAGTGAAGAAAAAAGAAGAGATAAGAAAAGACAGATGGACCATAGACCACAGAAAGAGCGCTAAGAGAAGACAGGAAAGCTGAAGCCTCAGATCAGGACCAGCATGATCAGAGAATAAAATGGTCAGACAACAAAGGTAGAAAAAATAAATTTTATTTAATTTTAGTTATTGGACTTTGTGCTATTTTTATATTTTACACAGTATTGGGGAACTGCATCTCTTATTTATCTGATATTGCACTGCATGTGGACTCTAGCTTCTTGGGGTTCCAATTTAAATTTAGTCTACATATTTTTATTTTTACTTTAGATTGTGGTTACTTATTCTGTACTTGGTGAGGGTCGATGTTGCGAGTGTTTGACTGAGGTCAGGTGTTCTGTTAACATGGAGTTTGTACATAAAGATCTATACTGTACTGTAGTAATTTGACTTGTTCAGCTTTTCAAATGGGTGTATGGATGTTCCAGGGCCCACTGTAGTATTTACAGTAATGCTTTTTTTGGATGGGCTCCTTATGTGAGTTTTGGAAGTTTGTGCTGATATGGTATGGTATGGTAGGTTTGCTCTTTGTTGTAGGGTTTTGTATTAGCTCACAATATGCCTGGTACTGGAAAATAGTGGTGGTGGTTGTTGTTAGTGAGATGATCAGAATCAGACTTTTTTTTTAAATATTGAGTTCTGTGGGTGAATGTCCTGGTTCTGCTCTGCACCTACTGTGGCTGCAGAATATATGTTAAAAAAGAAAAAGCAAGAACCATAATGCAGTTTATAACAAAATAAAAATGAGTTATAATTTAGTTTTATAAACTGTGCTATTGGTTCTTGCTGTCTTTTAGTTCCTTGGTGTGCAAACGGGACCGTAACTAGCCCTGTGCAAGCGGTGCAGCCGCACAGGGCAGAAAGGTTTGGGGGGTGCATTTCGGCTGTCTGCTGTTGCCCTGCCGCTGCTGGCAAGACAATAGCGGGCAGACAAAATGCGCTCCCCTAAGCCTTTTTGCAGCACTTTAAGCAGGTCTGGTCCCTCCCTTCTCCGATGCCATGTCAGAGTAGGGAGGGACAGACAGATCTTAAAGTGCCGGCGCCTTTCTGATTGGGCACATGCCCCCCTCCCCATACCTCCGTCCAGCGCTGCCTGCTCTTTCCCTGCTGCCGGCACCTCCTTGAAAAAAACAGAGGGTGGCAGCAGCAGGGAAAGAGCAGGCAGTGCTGGACAGAGGTATGGGGGAGAGGGGGGGGGGGGCGCGTGTGTCTGAGCTGCAAGTCACACAGGGTGCGATTTCAGCTCGATATGGCCCTGTGTGCAAACATCTTGCATTTCCTCCATATAATCTAATAGGCTTTTTGGTTTGGTTCAGTCACTGATTGGATTTCTGAAAAAGCCCCGCCCCCTCTAAGGTGGGGGTGGGGGGCGCCTTTTCATACTTCGCCTCAGGCAGCAGATTGCCTTGAGCCGCCCCTGAGTATGAATGTGTGGGAATCACTTATACTTGAAATGCTCTTTTATATTGGTTACGGATGCTCTATATGCTTTGCTCAATAATATAACAGTTAAGAGAAGTGTTAAACAAATAGGCACACTAGGTAACATTGTAAGATTTTAGGAGCAATACAGATTCCATATGTTCCTACCATGTAACTTTCACTTTTATTGTAAAGCACAGTTACTTACCTGTAACAGGTGATCTCTGGGAACAGCAGGAATTAGTCTTTACATATGGGTATCGTCGGTACCGACGGAGCCTGCGCGGGAACGCTCCCCAGCGTCCAAAAGGAAAGCTTTTGGGAGCATTCCACAGCGCCTGCGCGCTGCCTTCCCGCCTTTCCCAACCGTCTCTCTCCAGTTCGAGTTTTAAAGCTGAGACAAAGAGAGAGAGAGGAAAGGAAAGATAGATAGAGAGATACAACTCCTAGGGGAGGTGGAAGGGTTGTGAAGACTAATTCCTGCTGTACCCAGAGAACACCTGTTACAGGTAAGTAACTGTGCTATCTCCAGGAACAAGCAGGAATGAGTCTTCACATATGGGGACTCCCCAGCTAGAGATGCCTAGGAGATTACCCAGATTGTGAGTCCCTAGAGGGCTCCATCTCCACCTATGAATCTCAGGCATCCAGTCAGGGATGGAGGGCAGGAGTTGATTAGGTATGGAACAGGTGCTTGAGAACAGTCTGACCAAACAAGGCATCCCGGCGGGAATCCTTGTCCAAGCAGCAGTGGGCTGTGAAGGTATGAACAGAGGCCCAGGTGGCTGCTCGACAGATTTGGTCGATGGACACAGAGTTTAGATGAGCCATAGAGGCTGCCATGGCCCTCACATTGTGAGCTGTGACATGGCCTTCAAGAGAAAGATTCTTACTCTGGTAGGCGAAGGAAATACACTGAGCAATCCAATTGGACAGAGTTCTCTTAGAGACTGGAAGTCCTAAATGGGAAGGATCAAAACCAACAAAAAGTTGAGAGGACTTTCTATGTTGCTGTGTTCTTTGTAAATAGAAAGCAAGTGCCCTTTTGCAATCCAGGGTATGAAGACTCCTCTCTGCACTTGATGCATGAGGTCCTGGAAAGAAGACAGGTAAATATACCTCCTGGTTCAGATGAAAAGGTGAGACCACTTTAGGCATAAAGTGTGGATTAGTTCTGAGAACTACCTTATCATAATGGAAGCTTGTATAAGGAGGATTAGCCACTAGAGCTTGCAACTCACTGATACGGCGAGCTGAAGTGAGTGCAATGAGAAAAAGAACCTTCCAGGAAAGGAATTTCAAGGGGGTAGTGGCTAAGGGTTCAAAAGGTGGCTTCATAAGCTGGCCAAGAACCAGATTTAAGTCCCATGCCACTGGGGGTGGTCTAATGGGAGGTTTAGTTAAAAGGAGGCCTCTCATGAATCTTAATAGGTTGTCCATTAAGAGGCTTCAGGGATGCTGCAATAGCACTCAAATGGACCCTTATTGAATTTGTTTTAAGACCTGCATGGGATAAATGCAGCAAATAGTCCAGTAACAAATTCAAAGGTATTGCAGAAGGGTTAAGACCATTTTCTGCACACCAAATGGAAAACCTTTTCCATTTAAAAGCATAAGAGCGTCTGGTAGAAGGCTTTCTAGAAGCATGAAGGATATCCTTCACTTGCTGAGAAAGGTGTAAATCTTGAAGGTCTAGGCCTTCAGCAACCAGGCCCTGAGATGAAGAGACTGAGGATTTGGATGTCACAGGGTTCCCTCCTCTTGGGAGAGGAGATCTGAAGCAGACCCCAGGTCCAGGGAGGGAGCTTGAGAGAGATGTAGAAGTAGAGGGTACCATACTTGGCGTGGCCAATGTGGTGCTATGAGGATCATAGACCCCTTGTCTCTCTGAAGCTTGAACAGAGTCTTGGGGATTGGGGGAATAGGTGGAAAGGCATAGAGGAAGTCTTGCCCCCAGTGAAGGAGGAAGGCATCCCTGGCCTGAACTCCCTGACATGGAATTCTGGAACAAAACCAGGGAAGTTTGGCATTCCACGGACTTGCAAATAGGTCTATGTCTGGGGTACCCCAAATCCGGAAGATCCTGGCTACCTGGTCCCCATGGAGGGACCATTCGTGTGGAAGCAGAACTCGACTGAGTCTGTCTGCCCAAGAGTTTTGAACCCCTGGAAGATACACTGCCATGAGATGGATTTGATGCTCTCTGGCGAAGGCCCACAATCTCAGAGCTACGTTGCAGAGCGACAGAGAGCCTGTTCCCCCCTGCTTGTTCACATAGAACATGGCTATCTGATTGTCCGTATGGATGAGGACTGTCTTGTAGCTGAGCAGGGTGTGAAATACTCTGAGAGCCAAGAAGATTGCTCTGAGCTCTAAGAGGTTGATATGAAGAGATGTCTCCTGTGGAGACCAGATGCCCTGAGTGGAGAGGTCTTGGAGATGAGCTCCCCAACCCTTTGGAGAGGCATCTGTTGTAAGGGTTGCTAGGGGTAGCACCTGTTGAAAGGGGGATCCCAACAACAGATTTTGAGTGGACTTCCACCAGTGGAGGGACCAAAAGAGGCGACTGGAGGTTGCTATTTTGTCTGACAGGCAACCTGATGCCTGGGTCCACTGGGAGGATAGAGTCCACTGAGCTGCCCTCATGTGAAGGCGAGCATAAGGAACCACATGTACTGTGGAAGCCATGTGGCCTAAGAGTTGCAACATCTCTCGAGCAGTTAAATGGGATTTTAACTGAATCTGGGAGGCTAACTGCACTAGGCATAGGCAATGGGCCTGGGGAAGATAGGCCCTTGCAGTTGTGGTATCCAGTAAGGCCCCTATGAACTCTAGAGACTGAGTAGGGGTGAGATGGGATTTTGAAATGTTGATTACCAATCCCAGATACTGAAGAACACGCCTTGTGCAGGCCAGGGAGGTCTGGGCCTCTGACTAGGATGGAGCTCGAATGAGCCAGTCGTCCAGATATGGGAATACGAATATCCCTAGAGTGCGTAAAAATGCAGCTACCACTGCCATGCATTTTGTGAACACTCTTGGAGCAGAGGCCAGACCGAAAGGAAGCACTCTGTATTGGTAGTGCTTTCCTTGGTAAAGGAACCGAAGGAACCTTCTGTGTGTTGGATGGATGAGGACATGGGTGTACGCATCCTTGAGGTCTAGAGAACAAAGCCAGTCCTGACTCTGGAGGTATGGAAGGAGAGTACCAAGAGAAATCATCTTGAATTTCTCCTTGCATAGAAACTTGTTCAACTCTCTGAGATCTAGGATGGGTCTATAGCCCCCTGTTTTCTTTGGGATGAGAAAATAGGGGGAGTAAAACCCTGAGCCCTGTTGAAGAAGGGGTGCTTCTTCTATTGCCCCTTGGGCAAGAAGGGTAGCAATCTCCTGACCTAGAAGGTCGAGAAGAGATGTTGGAGAGTTGAACTGTTTCACCATGGTGTGAGGAGGAAGGTTTAAGAAATGTAGCTTGTATCCTTCCCTTATAATGGAGAGGGTCCAGTGCTCTGCTGTGATTTGTTCCCATCTGGGAGCAAAATGAGCTAACCTTCCTGGGATGGTGAGAGGCTCTGGATGTTCTAGAGCCAGAAATGCTAAGTTCTCTAGTGGAAAGTCAAAGGCCCTGAGGAGGCTGAGGCTGTTGGGCCATAGCAGTCCTCGCAGCCACCTCCCTGATGAAGTCCTGGAAAGACAAGTCCTCAGGAGGAGACATTCTCATTTTTGGAGAAGAGGGTTCCTGAGGACGAATCTCCGATGCTTCGATGGAAACCTCTGATGCATCAGATTCATCAGAGGAATCGAAGTATCGTCTGTCTGGATGCTCTCGCAGAGCCCGATACGAGTACCGAGGGGTATCGACATCGGGAGTCATTGGTACCGAATCGGTACTAACAGGCATCACTGGATACCGTATCGCTGCTTTCGATGCGGACGTCGATGCAAGCGGTACTGGTATCGGAACCGGAGCTGGATCCGGAACCGGAATCGACAACGGGGTTTGTTGTTGTACCGAGGGCGTCGCAGCTTGTATGAAGGCCGTAATGGCACGCTGCATGGTCAGAATATTCTGATACATCGACGCCACCAATGTCTGGATGTCGGTACCGGGAACCGCCGGTACCCCAGAACATTGTAACAAGTGATCGGTCGAGGCCGTGCCATCGATGTCAACCTGTGACCCCATAGATAATGCTTTGGAAACCGGAGCCTCCCGCCGGGGTAATTTTGCCGGTGTGGATTCCTCAATAGTAATGTCGGGAACATCGCGATACTTAGAGGGAGATGTACCCTTTGAGGACCGACTGGACTTAAGTTTTGTTACCTGAGATCCATGGGATGAAGAAGCAGCCCTGGAAGACATCGATGCCACCGAAGCTGCATCGGAGGGAAACAGGATACTGAGCTTGGCTGCCCGATTCTGTAACCCTCTTTTAGACATCATGGAGCAGGACTCACAATCCGCGATGGAATGGTCAGGACCTAAACACTTTAGACACCAGTCATGGGTGTCTGTGACAGAAATAGTGCCACTGCACTTTGTGCACTTTTTAAACCCGGAGGCGGGCTTTTCCATGAGGAAAAAGACTGTAGGCCTAGGGCCACAGAAGAAAAAGTACTGAAAACAGAAAACGTTTTTTTGTAAAGAAAAAGACCAGCAGTACCGGTCCTCGAGAAGGCAGACACGCGACTAAAGAAAATAAGAATAAGAAAATAAGAAATTCTTCAGCGGTGACAGGAAACACGACCTGCTGGCTCCGCGGAAAAGAAGAACTGGAGAGAGACGGTTGGGAAAGGCGGGAAGGCAGCGCGCAGGTGCTGTGGAATGTTCCCAAAAGCTTTCCTTTTGGATGCTGGGTAGCGTTCCCGCGCAGGCTCCGTCGGTACCGACGATACCCATATGTGAAGACTCATTCCTGCTTGTTCCTGGAGATTGTAGTATATGATGGCAGCTAAAGACCAGTATGATCCATCTAGTCTGTCCAGTAAGGTGTCTAAAATAGGTGTACCCACCGCTCCTTGCAGGTCACCCCCCACCATGCCTTTGTTTAGGATTGTACCTGCTGCTCCATGCAGGTCACCCCTCTCTACTGGTTGAGGTATAAGAAATAGTTAAGTTTATTTTGATTTTATCTTCTTGCTATAAAGGGATCCACCGTGTCTTTTCCATGCCATTTTGAATTCTGCCACTGTATTTGCTCTCACAACCTCCATCAGGAGGGCATTTCAATCATCCACCACTCTTTTCAGTGAAAAGTATTTCCTGATATTTCTTTTAAGTTTACCTCCTTGCAGCTTCATTTTAATGCTCTCCTCTTCTTTGAAAAAGAATTTGAACATCTGTATTATATCTCCCCTGTCCCTCCTCTCCTCTAGGGTATATATATTTAAATTTCCAGGTCTCTTCTCAAATGTTTTCTGGCGCAGGCTCCAAATCATTTTGGCCCCCCTTCCGTTGAACTGTTTCAAATCTTTATATCCTGGTTTTGTCTATTCTATGCTTTGGATGTTTGCTTTCTTGCCTTTCCTGTCACATATTTGGTGTTCCTTTCCTCTTCTAACTGCAGCCATTGTTTAGTGATTGTAAACCGCCCTGACGCTCCAGCATGGGCAGTCAAGCAAGCGAAATAATAAAGATAAAGATCCTTTGTGAGATATGGTCTCCAACTGAACACAATACTCCAAGTGAGGCCTCACCAATGACTTGTACAGGGGCATTAATACTGCCTCCTTTCTGCTGGTTATTCCTCTCTGTATATGTATCCCAGCATCCTTCTGGCTTTGGCCACTGCCTTGGCATATTGTTTCGCCATCTGGAGATCCTCAGAAACAATTACTCTGAGTTCCTTCTCCTGGTCTGTGCACACCAACCTCTTGCCCCCTTATCACATACAATTCCCTTAGATTTATGCATCCTAAGTGCATGACTGAATTTCTTCACATTAAATCTTAACTGCCAAGCATTAGAACATTCTTCCAGCTTTTGTAGATCATTTTTCATGTTGTCCACTCACTCAGAAGAGTCCACTCTCTTGCAAATTTTCATATCATCTGCTAAAAGGTAGACTTTTCCCTTCAGTCCTTCAGTAATATCAGTGACAAACACATTGTACAGTATCAGTCCCAGGACCAATTCCTGGGCACATCACTAATTTCCTTCCTCTCTTTTGAGTGAGTTCCATTTACCGCCACCTTCTGTCATCTTGTACATAGTTACCCTGTTAGCCCTGTATATAATCCCCTGTTTATTGTTAAGTCCAGTGTAGGCCTGCCTGCACTGCACAAATCTGTTACCTGTAAACCGCACTGATTTTAAAGAGCGCGGTATAAAAAAGACATTAAATAAATAAATCTTTCAGTCAACCAGTTTCTGATCCAGTTTATCATCTTGCGACCCACCCCCAGGCTGCTCAGTTTATTGGTAAGCCTCCTATGAGGAATATTTATTTATTTATTTATTTAGCTGTATTTATATACCGCTTTTCGCCGGGTCAAAGCGGTGGTACCAAAGGCTTTGCTGAAATTTAGGTAGATCACATCTATCACGTGCTCTTGATCTAGTTCTCTGGTCACCCAGACAAAGAACTCAATCAAATTTGTTTGACATGATTGTCTTTTGTATATTTTTTGTTATTGTTTATTTTATGCTGATTTTCTTCTCAAAGGTGTATATTAAATAAACATTAAAGAAGAAAACACAGAATAACCAGAGTATGATGGGAATGGAAAGGTTAAGAAACCTCATGTGCTGCATTGCAGGTACCCTGTTTTCCGCAGATCTGGTTATCTTTTACCCAAAAGTGCAGTTTTCAATGTTCTGCGCCAGAGGATGTGCAGACAGAATAAAATTTTCTACAATTTCGGAAAGGAGTAAAGTCATGGTTGTTCTGTGAGTCATTGGGGGGGAGGGAGTTAAAGCATACTGGGATGATAGGAGGGAGGGGGTTATATTGTTTTTTGCACTGTTAGATATTATATTTTGTCTGTGTATTGTATGGCTTTTTAACTAAGCTGCTTTAGGGTCTTCATCAACCATAAGCGGGATAAATAATAAAACAAACAAAACCAGAGATGCTTGTATTTAATTAAAGGAAAATAAAGTTTGTGGATCTTGTAGTGCTCTCCTCAATGGATCAGAACGGCTAATACTAGAATCGGCAATACAGACCACTTCATTAGTTCACAGTAGTTATTACCTTCTTTTAGAGCTGAAGTCATTTTGACCCTAGAATCAAATGTATACCTGATTTGTTAATTGTTTAACCCCATTTTGTGATTACATAATGGACATTTTATAAATAAAGGCACTTTATGCCACCACTTGGTAGCATTTCGGAATCATAGGCAAAACAGAAGCAAGCCACAGAGATTGTGTCTCTCTTACCTTGTCCCGACCATAGCGACGAAGCAGTTTGTAAGGCCAGGTGTACAGGATCTTCATGATCTTGTGGTCTTTCAGAATTAAACAGTCCTTGTCAGCTTTGAGTATGTAACTCCCATGCAGCTCGCACCTCTCTGCAGCTTCTGTCTTCTGAACGGTCACCCAGAACTCATTCACTGTGGGAAACACAGCCCAATAATGCATACCATTAAGAACAGCCATACCACAATGAGAATCTTGTATCTAATTAGAAAACAGATCCACAACGCATTAACCTATAGCGTATGACCAACTGGAATCCCAACACTGCTCATTCTAGTCAGATTCAAAGGGGAGAGACAACTTTCTACAGAGGAAACATATGAAGTCAGGTTTTGCTTCAGCACTTTTCCTGTAAAAATTTTTTTCCCATTCCATATATTGTACAGTGTGAAAGTCAGAGGTCAAAGGATGCACTATTGCATTTTTAGTTGTTCCTTAAATATGGCCCTAAGGTTTCATGTAAAAACACATTTATTTTACCTTTAAATCATAGTTATGCAACAAATGATAATTACACTTACCTGGTAATTGTAGTTCTTTGAGTGACGACAGTTCAGTCCTCTACCTCTGGGTTGTCAACCTCCTCCTGCAGCTTGGGGACTGGCATGTCAGAATCATGACATCACTGGATATAGCCTGCCGGACACTCCCATCAGCTCCAATGTGAACTACTAACAAAGCAGACTCAAAGGAGCAACAAATAAGTAGCTATAACAATCTGAAACCTAAACTGAACCATCGTCTTAGCTATCTAGGTAAACCTTTCTTACACCCTTCCCTGCTAAAAACTCAAGAAGGCAAAGGAAAGCGTGCAAACAAAACAATGTCTAAATCAGACTTACCTGTAACTTGTGACATTGCGCTACTGATCTGATACCATCTAAGACTCCCGGGTGGGATTGAGGACTGAACTGTCGTCACTCAAGGAACTACAATTACCAGGTAAGTGTAATTATCATTTCCTTATCGTTCCTCCAGTTCAGTCCTCTACCTCTGGGATGTACCAGAGCAGTAATCAATGGGAGGGGCCCTTCAAGCCAGCACGTAATACCGCCGATCCGAAACAGGCATCTTTCGCAGCTGCCACGTCAAGACGGTAATGCTTACTGAAAGTATGCAAGGACGACCACGTCGCCGCCCTACAAATTTCTCCCGGTGGAACCAAACCGTGCTCTGCCCAGGAAGACGCTTGCACCCTGGCGGAATGAGCTCACAACCCCACGGGAACCAACCAACCCTGAAGAAGATAGGCTGAAGCAATCGCCTCCCGAATCCATCTTGCAATGGAAGCCTTCGCCGCCGCTTCCCCTTTGCGCACACCTCCGAACAACACAAACAACCGATCAGACTTGCGAAATAGCTCCATCACCTTCAGATACTGCTGCAACACCCTCTTCACATCCAAATGGCGCAAACTGCGGTCCAAGTCGCCTCCTTCTAGCGAACCTAGCACTGGCAAGGACACCATCTGATTCACATGAAAGGGCGAAATCACTTTAGGCAGAAAAGACGGAACTGGCCGCAGCACCCCCTTTTCTCTAGAAAAGGACAAGAACGGCTCCCTACACGACAACACTTGCAACTCCGAGATTCGCCTAGCCGAACAGATTGCTACCAGAAATACGGTTTTTAACGTCAAGTCCCTTACCGATGCCCAATGTAACGGCTCAAAAGGCGGTTTGGACAACGCTGCCAACACTAAATTGAGATCCCAAGGCGGAACCATCACTCTATGCGACGGCCGCAACCTAGCAACCGCTTTGAGAAAGCGCAACACATCCGCATGAGTGCCAAGACCAACTCCCTGTATCTTGCCGCGATAACAGGAAAGAGCTGCCAACTGTACTCGCAAGGAACTGGTTGCAAGACCTTTATCAAATCCATCCTGTAGAAAATCAGAAAGGCAATGATTTATGCCCTTCAGATCCAAAATGGGCTGCAACGCACCACCCTTCTTTGGCACCACAAAATAAATGGAGTACCGACCCATGCCGTACTCGATCTCCGGCTAACCTCTACGACCGCCCCCAATTGTAGGAGCCATCGTAACATACTGCGAATCGCCAAAGTTTTCTCTTGGCCCCTGTATGGAGACATGACGAATGAATCCCATATGGGACGCGCCAACTCTAGCGTGTATCCCTGATGAACTATCTCCAGCACCCATTGATCGGACGTGATTTGGGTCCAAGCAGGAAGAAACTCCCGAAGCCTCCCGCCTATCAGAACGCCTCCCAATGGGACCCGCCGCACTTCATTGTGGCTTCCGTGTCGCTGAAGCAGGGCTTGAGGAGAAACTCCTATTCACTCCTCGAAAGCCCCAGCCCTGCGAGGAAACACGTCCTCTCTGGGAGCCTCCAAAACGTGACATGCGAAATCTCTGGAAATCCCAAAACTGGCCCCGAAAGCCCAGCCCGTTTCGGCTTATCCTCTGGAAGCCAGCCACTTTTGGTCTCCCCGAGGTCCTTCACCAATTTATCCAGATCCTCTCCAAATAGCAATCGCCCCTTAAAGGGCAACTTACTAAGGCGGGACTTAGAAGAACCATCCGCTGCCCAATTTCGCAACCACACCAACCTGCGGGCTGCCACTACAGACGCCGTACTATTTGCGAGAGCCCTGATCAAGTCGTAGTGGACATCCGCTAAATACGCCATTCCTTACTCCAGATGGCCCAGCTCCTTGAGCTCCTCTTGGTCCAGGTGAGGCGAAAGGCGTAGCCGCTGAACCCACCGCAGGCACGCCCATGCCACCCCAGCTCCACAAATGGATGCCTGCAAAGACAAGGTGTCCGCCTCAAATACCTGTTTTAGCAAGCTCTCGACCTTACGGTCTTGTGCATCTTTCAATGCCGCACTGCCTTCCACCGGGATAGTGGTCTTTTTTGTAACTGCCACCACCGCCGCATCCACATGAGGCGAGCGGAACCTCTCCTTATCCTTGTCGGCTAAGGGATAAAGCCTATTCATTGTACGTATCCCTCTGAGCCCCACTTCCGGCTGATCCCATTCGTCTTGGATCATTCTGTCGACTACCCGGTGCACCGGAACCACCACCTGCGTTTGCCTTACTGCTTGAATAACCAGGTCCTCGACCTCCTCTTCACTAGTGGACTGAGTCGCGAGATTCAACAACTGCATAGATTCAGTGATCAGTGCTGCCAGCTCCTCTCTCCGGAAGACCCTTATGATCTTAGCCTAATCCTCGGGTTCTGGGATCTCCCCTTCTTCCAGATCCTCCAACCCCTCTTCATGCTCCCAGTCGGGATCCTCAACTTCTGGCCAATTGCCCTCCGTGGATGACAGCGCTTGAGTCCTTGCCCTTTTAGGTACCGACGGACCTGCACCTCCCCCCTCAGCTACATCCAGCTGCTGAAAAAGGGCAGAAAGAGGCCATGCTCCCGGCATCTTGCCTTGCCGCTGCAAGCAAAAGGCCTGGTGCATCATTAACATAAAATCAGGGCAAAAATCCCCGAGATCCGAGGACCCCGGGGCCAACAGAGTCCCCGAGGACCCTGCCGTCTCTGCGGACCCATGCCCGGCAAATTGCGCTGATTCAGGTACCGTTCCAGCCGACACCACCTGCGCCTCTGGGAGCTCTTTGGCATCCATCTGTTGCTCTAACATGGAAGATAGCACTGCACAGCTGCGGCAAACCCCGGAATCGGCCACCGTGCCTCTCCGGATGACGCAAACCACACACTGTGGCCGTGCTGCCATAAGGCTGAAAGAATATGTATATACTCTTACTTTTAAATAACCACTTTGGTTTGTTTTTCTCTTCTTTTTTTTTCATGTGGAAAGTCAAGGGTGGCCCCTTTAAATTTCAAACTTTAAATTGTTAAACTTTAAAAAAAATTTTTTAAACGATCCTATCAGAGATACCCTCATTTAAACAAAAAAACGGATCTCACTGCCGGCGCGGGAGAAATCCCCCCCTGGGAATTTACTGCCCACCGCCTAGACCAAGAAACAAACCAAAGGAAAATAAACCAAATAAATAAGCCTGCTTTAGAGCAAGCGAGCAACACTAATCGGAATAACAAAAATAAGAAATCTTCTCCTTTCCTCTGGCTTCGCATGCGCTCCCCTCCAGCCCGGCAGTCACGCGGCTCCCTCGTGCTGCCCCAAAATGGCCACCCGCACCGGAGAGGACAAAAAGGGCGCCAAGCAAACGCCGACTTGAAGCCTCAATGTCCATCCTAGCTCCCACAGTCGAGACAGGCTGTAACCGGTTCCCCTCTTACCGGCCAGGTCTCCACTGCCCGTAACTGTATCCTGCGCTGCGCAGCACCCCGAAAAGCCCAAGAGTGCTGCCGGCAGAATTACTCACAGCTTCTCATCGCTCTCCAGTCAGCCCACCGCAGTAGCGACCCCTACTAGCTCCGCGGACCCGGCGGAGGGAAGTTGCCAGTCAGGGAGCTCTCCCCCGAAAAGTCAGGGAGGAGAAAGGAATAAGCAAGATTACTGACAGTTAGTACACATCTAGGCAGGGAGCAGCCAAGAAAGAGATGCTTTTCAGTCTTTTTCTCGTTTACTTTTTTTTTTAAGGCACAGTGCCCCAATATCAAATTTAAGGGAAACAAACCAAATCCAAAGAAACTAATCTACTCTATACTACAGGCTCCTTATCTGTTCCTCTAATGAGCCTCAGACTAGGCTCACGACGTACTCCTGCTGCATGGAGACTGGTCACACTGGGGCTGATGGGAGTGTCCGGCAGGCTATATCCAGTGATGTCATGATTCTGACATGCCAGTCTCCAAGCTGCAGGAGGAGGTTGACAACCCAGAGGTAGAGGACTGAACTGGAGGAGAATTTTATTCAGATAATAATATAACTAATCTGGCTGAACAATTCACCTTTTAACTATTCTAAAGAGACTAGGTTTGACAGTAAAAAAAAAAGCAATCTAATAAGACAGACTGAATATAGTGCATGGTGGAGACCTAGTAACACCAAAGATCATTACACCTTCCTAGCACTGCAGCAACTGATAAATGGATGATTATTTTTTAAAGCAGGTTTTCTAACTAAGGGCCCAATGTACTAAAGTGTGCTAACACTGGCCAATAATTCACACTAAATGCTGCTGCTACTACTACTGTTTCTTTAGCACTATTAGACACTGATGGTGCCGTTGAATATCCCCGAGTAATGCTGCTACATGCCCCGAAGTTAACCATGCAGCACCGGGGCGTGTCGAGGGTGTTTCAGGGTGGAGAGGAGGCAGCACCTGTCACTAAGTGGGCAGCGGTGATATTGCACCGCAGCCCGGTTAATGACCCACAGGCAAAGACAGGCACAGCCAAAACTTGCCCATCTTTACCTGTGGGAACTAATCAGGCAGCATTAGTCAAAGTTAGATACAGACAGGAGCAGTTTGATTTACGGGTGAAAATTATGAGGAGGTATGTAGGGAGAGGGGAATGGAGGGAATGGAGGAGTAGTACTGGTTAGAAAGCAGTGGCCATGAGACCAAGGTTTACATAAGATATGCCATACTGGTTCAGACCAAGGTCCATCAAGCCCAGTATCCTGTTTCCAACAGTGGCCAATCCAGGTCACAAGTACCAAGCAGTTTCCCAAAAAGACATACAGGTTCCACAATACTTGTATTGGGGCAAATAGTGGATTTGATTCCCAACGGTACTCCTTGTGGTCTTGGGCAAGTCACTTTACTCTCCATTGCCTCAGAAGAAAGACCTGGCAATCTACTTTCGGTCACATCTTGCCAAGAAAACCCAGAGGATTGCCAGGAGTCAGCACCGACTCAAAAGGCACATATTGCATTGTATTTGTATGGAGAGGTAAGAGGGAGATAGCATGGAGCTGTAGAATGAATGTACCTGAAAGTGAAAAGTAGTTTGAGATGAATAAAAAAGCCAATAGGGGGCCAATATAGTCATAAAAAGATGGGTAATGCTGAAGGAAGATAAGTCTGGCAGCTGAATATATAGAATAGACTAAGGGAGAAAGACAGTTCAGCAGCAGATCCATGAAGAAGGGAGGAATTTTATTAACATGTTCAGAAAGGAAATGGTAGATTTTAGTGAGATGACAAACATTTTAGCAATATTTTGAATATGAACAGAGAACTCCAGTATAAATATTTTATTTCAGTTTGTTCAATGTAAACCGCCTTGATTTCATGAAAGGCGGTATATAAGAAATGTTAAATAAATAAATAAAATAAATACATTTGAAAACATTTATTGACCATCAAGTGCTACAGCATTCTAGGCGGTTTACAAAAAGGCATAAAAATACATAAGAGCACCAATCACCCCCCTCCCTCCCGCCCTCGCCACCAAATTACCCTTGCCACCCCACCAAGCAACACATAATGCAACTAACTGCCATCACTGCTAGAAAATCATGACTGCCCGTCATCTAAACTGGAAATAGAAACATTTTTAGTGTCTTCCTGAATGCCATCAGGTCCATCTCCTTGCGTAAAACCACCAGTAACGTATTCCAGAGGGCTGAAGCAGCCACTGAAAATACCAGAGCCCGCCACCGCTGCAAGCAGACATGAGAAAACTCAGGCACAGCCACAGCTGTGCTTGTATGGAACGAATGGCCCTCCTGAGCTGGTACCAAGATAACATCCCCTTTAGATAGCATGGTCCACCCTCTTAACATTTTGAAAATGAGGACCAACAGTTTAAAGACATATTCTGTCGAATCAGGAGTCAGTGTAGTTGCCGTAAAACCCCTGATACAGAATCTCACCTGCCAACCCCCACACCAGCCGAGCTGCAGAATTCTGGACAATCTGCAGCTTCCTCAGGTCATAGGCTGTTAACCCAACATACAGCTCTCTACAGTAGTCTACTGGACTACGGTAGTGCGCTGTATGTTGGGCTACCAGCCTATGTCTCACCTTAACTCTAAGGGATAACAATCTTGACTTAAAAGATTGTCCCAGGACTGTGTCCTAATGCATCCACATAAGGTGCAACCTTTGAAGTAGCTCATGCACACCCTCAGCTGTCACCTTGGAAAGGAAGCCCACTTCACTTCTGTATCTAACAGGTTCACTTCACACACCACACATTCTCCCTTGATCCGCAGCCCCTACACCTTCACTACAAAGTAATCTGCAACTTGTTCCACATAAAGAACATCACTCCTCCCCTCCCTGTCCCTGATCCAAAAGCTGGCGGGTCACCCGAAAAACCTCCTGCGACTTATTCCCTGCCAGTCTAATCTGTGCTGAATAAACCCCTCGCTTTGTCTCCTGCAGTCGGTGGCGATAATCATTTGCCCATCAGCACCAATACAGTCTGTCCCCACTACACCCTGTTTTCCGCAAACAGTGCTCCAAACCGCACAATTCCTGTTTAATATCAAGGAGTTCTGCAGAGAACCAGGCCCGATTCCACAACTAATCTGCCCGAACCTGGATCTGCCATAAAGGTGCCAAATCAACCAAGGTTGCCCCATGGCCTCAACCCTCCCCTGCACCTGTTCCCCCACCGGGTTCCCCTGCATCCCCAGCCTTCGCCGCAATGCCTCAGACCATAACAGACTCCTAAAGAGCTCCATGCCTTCCACGAACCACACCCTCACTACAATGGTTACCCATCCCTCCTCCCAAGAAAAAAAAAAAAGGTCAAAAAGTGATCTCATCAGGGAACCCACAACACCTCCCAAATGTCCAGCCCATAATGTGTTACCAATCTCCCAGACCCAAAAATCAATCCAGCATATTCCCCTTGCAGTGCATAGGCCCAGACACTAACTGCAGCAACCCTACATCCATCACTAAAGAAAGAAAAAACGGCATCGCGTCACTAGTGCTCACCAAATTAATGTTCCCCAAAATCAACATATTTTGATACTCTAATCAAGCCAGCACCACACTATCCCCAACCTCCCTCCATTGTTCTTACAACAGCCCTGGGGTGGGGGTGGGGGGGGAGTGCAATACAGAAGCAGGAACCCCTTCTTTTCCAGCCTCTGCAACTCAACCAGCATACCCTTACATGGCTTAGAAGCTTGCCAACACTGCTGCTGCACCATCCACTTCTTATGATATACTAATACCACTTCCCCACCTCTTCCCCTCCCCCGCCATCTGAAGACCAGGCATGCGATTCAGGGCAGAGCAGGGTAGTTCCGATCCCTCCCCCGGTGGAAAACCAAGTTTCAATAATAAACAAAAAATCTAACCCTTCATCTCTAATTACATCAACCAAAATATGCCATTTCTGACTGACAGAATGGGCATTCACTAGCACACAATTCAGTCTCACCTTACCCTCCCCCCCCAAGCCAACATCAACACCCGTCCTCCAATCCCCCATCTATATCGCTGACCCCCCTCCCCTGTGTATACACCCCATTCTCCACCAACACATCAATCCCCTGCCCCCTAACCTCCAATCGCACCACAAAACACATTAAAAAAAGCCTTTAAACAATATGAGAAAAAGAAAGGAGAAACACAACTACCGCAGAGTCCCAAAACACAGAATACCAACACCGTTCCCAGCGGTGTTCCCAAGCAGTGTGCTAAGCGGCCACACATATGGGAGTCCCACCATTGCCATCAAGCAACACAGCAAGAAAGAGGAGTTACAGATAACCCCAAAGTTGCAAGCTGAGGGGACAGGAAAGATGATGGAGGTTTCCACAGAGATAAAATATACCAAGAAAATGTGGCAGAAAGATAAAGTTATTTCCCATCATGTTGGGTGCCACAGGCTTGAATAAGAAGAATTTCTAAGCACACCTTGATAAATTACATCTTATGAACTTCAGAGGGAGGCTTTCTTTGGCACAATTTATTTATTTATTTTTATACCGCGCTCTTTAGAATTAGTGCGGTTTACATGTATACTAACAGGTACTTTTTATTCCCTTGTCCCCGAAGGGCTCACAATCTAAGTGTACCTGAGGCAATGGAGGGTTAAGTGGCTTGCCAAAGGCCACAAGGAGTGGCCATGGGACTAGAGACCCCAGTCCCTCCGGCCTGAGGTTGCTTGTCCCCATGCGGGAACTGAACCCCTGGCCCTCCGGCCTGAGGTAACCTGTCCCAACCACTGGGCCACTCCTCCCTCCCTCCCTCCCTCCGTCCGTAATACAATGCAAGTATTACGCTGAGCATTACAGTAAATTTGAGAGACTGAGATCATACTCCACATACTCTAGCTTAGAAGTAAAGCATAGTTACTCACCTGTAACAGGTGATCTTCGGGAACAGCAGGAATTTAGTCTTCACATATGGGTATCGTCGGTACCGACGGAGCCTGCGTGGGAACGCTCCCCAGCGTCCAACAGAAAAGCTTTTGGGAGCATCCCACAGCACCTGCGTGCTGCCTTCCCGCCTTTCCCAACTGTGCCTCTCCAGATGAGTTTAAAGCTGAGACAAAGAGAGAGGGAAAGAGAGAGATACAACTCCTAGGGGAGGTGGGTGGGTTATGAAGATTAAATTCCTGCTGTTCCCGGAGATCACCCGTTACAGGTGAGTAACTATGCTATCTCCAGGAACAAGCAGGAATGTAGTCTTCACATATGGGGACTCCCTAGCTGCAGATGCCAGGGAAAAGGCCCCAGAAGTTGTGTGCCCCTGTGAAAGGGCTCCATTTCCCCCCATGGATCTCTGGCATCCTACCAGGGATGGTGGGTAGGAGTTGATTAAGTATGGAACAGGTGTTGAAGAACAGCCTGACCAAACAAGGCATCCCGGCGGGAGTCCTTGTCTAAGCAGTAATGGGCTGTGAAGGTATGAACCGAAGCCCAAGTAGTTGCTCGACAGATGTCATCGATAGACACAAAGTGAAGATGAGCCATAGAGGCTGCCATGCCTCTCACATTGTGAGCTGTGACATAGCCTTCAAGAGGAAGGTTCTTACTCTAATAGGCAAAAGAAATACACTGTGCAATCCAGCTGGACAGTGTTCTTTTGGAGACTGGAAGTCCCAAATGACTAGGATCAAAAGCAACAAAGAGTTGAGAGGACGTTCTATGTTACTGTGTCCTTTGCAAGTAAAAGGCCAAAGCCTTTTTACAGTCCAAAATATGAAGATTCCTTTCTGCATTTGAGGCGTGAGGCCTTGGGAAAAATACAGGAAGGTAAACAGCTTGGTTTAAATGAAAAGGTGATACCACCTTTGGCATAAAGTGTGGATGAGTCCTAAGGACTACCTTATCATGATGGAACCTGTGATAAGGAAGCTTATCATAGTTCAGGAGGGAGCTATAAAAGAGGTGAATTGGCTCTGAACAAGCAACCTGTCTTTGCTGGTATACTAAAACAGAATGTTTTCATAAAAGACTACCAGTCCCAGAATGCACCAGGTTTCAAACAGCCTCTGGAAGAGCTGAAGTGGGGAAACATGTGTTCAATCAGGAGAGCTATGAGGTAATCCCCAATCACTCATCTCCAAGGGCAGGGCTTGATTCGGCACAGCTGAGCTGTGCTAGGGTGGAGTATCCCTCTAAACAAGTTAAAAGTAAAACATATTCTACACAGAAGGAGTTCCAGATCAGGAAGCAGCAGCATCAACGTGGAAGAAAGAAGAGAAAGACATCTTGGAGGTCTAAAGAAGGAGCCCACAGCAGTACGTGTGTTGGGAGTCATTCCAGAGGCAAGCATACTCCATTGGACTGGAGGAAGCCAGAGGAGTGGGGTTACAGAGCCAGGAATTCCTGCACCTGTGAAGGAGACGGCTGCATTTGGAAGGGGCCCTAAGACCAGGGCAAGAAGGTATGTGAAGAGAGACCCAGTGTCCAGGGATCTTGATTGGAAGGCTGGACATAAAAGCTGGACTACTTACTGGCCAGGATATTGGAGAGGAAACCTAACAGCAAAGGAAGCTCAGGTATGAACACTGATCTATGCCCTAGCTCTTCACTTGGAAGACAGCAGGGAAACAACTATTATCCTGAGAGTGATCCATTAAGGAATTCCTCTGAGCCAGACCATGATATTGATTCTATGATAGTTGAAGAAGAAGGAAATATTTTAAATGATCAGAATGAATACATGGATTGCTCTCTGAATAGGCTGCTGTGGTAAAATACTTTCACAAATACGACAACCATCAAAAGGAACTATATCTTGTTCTTTTATCTACCCAGAAAAGTCTGCAAGAAAGCTTTAGGGTAGGATTTGAGCCACGTGGAGAAAGTGAACCAGCAAAGGGGTTTGCAGCTGGCTAATTATTGGCAATTGAGCCTTGCACAATTGCACGTGAGCTCTGAAAGGAAACTTCTGTTTGTGTGTGTAAATTAGAAGAGAGTTATCCTTGAAAAAGAACAGTTTTTGGTTACTTTTGGGTTTTGTTTTTGCTTTTGGAGCACTGCTAAATGTTATTAGCAGGAGCCCTCAAAAAGACCTTTTCTGTTTCCCATCAAGGTCTTTATTGTTTGATTGCCTAAGAAGTTAAGTTGCTTATATCATGATTTGTTTTTCCTAAGTACAATACTGAAGCAAGTGTCCTTTTGTGTTACCAAGTAAATCTGTGTGGGAGAATTAACCCCATGAATAAAATATATTTTTCTTTGCTTACACTCGAGCAACACAACTCATTATTTTGTGAACGGCTGATTCTGGTATGAATGGACTACATTCCCCACAATCCTTTGCAAGTTATAATAGTATTTTGCCTTTGCCAAGACTGTGGACATTCACGCCCAGCACCCCCATTTACAAATCTTGTATAAGGAGGATCATGCAATTCACTGATGCGACGTGCTGATGTGATTGCAATATAAAAGATGACCTTCCAGGAAAGGAATTTCAAAGAGGTATTAGCTAATGGTTGAAAAGGCAGCTTCATGAGCTGCCCAAGAACCAGATTTAAGTCCCATGCCACCGGTGGTGGCTTAATGTGAGGCTTAGTTAAAAGAAGGCCTCTCATAAATCTTGCTATGAGAGGAAATAGGTTGTCCATTTAGAGGCTTGAAAGAAGCTGCAATAGCACTCAAATGAACTCTCACTGAATTGGTCTTAAGCCCTGTATTAGACAAATGAAGGAGATACTCCAGTAATGATTCCATAGGTACCGCAATAGGGTCAAGACCCTTCTGCGAGCACCATATGGTAAACCTTTTCCACTTGAAAGCATAAGAGCGTCTTGTGGAAGGCTTCCTGGAAGCATAAAGGATATCCTTTACCTGCTGAAAAACGTTAAGACCATGAAGTTCTAGACTTTCAGCAACCAGGCCCTGAGATGCAGAGACTGGGGATTGGGATGCCACAGCATCCCATCATCCTGAGAAAGGAGATCTGGAGCAGATCCTAACTCCAGATGCGGAGCTTGAGAGAGATGTAGGAGCAGAGGGTACCACATTTGCCGTGGCCAATGTGGAGCTATGAGAATCATATGACCTCTGTCTCTCTGAAGCTTAAACAGAGTTTTGAGAATTAGGGGAATGGGTGGAAAGGCATACAGGAAGTCCTGGCTCCAATGGAGGAGGAAAGCATCCCTGGCCTGACAACCCTGAGCCGGAATTCTGGAACAGAACCGGGGAAGTTTGGCATTCAGCGGACTTGCAAAGAGGTCTATGTCCGGGGTTCCCCAAATTTGAAAATGTTTGGCCACCAGATCTGCATGGAGAGACCATTCGTGTGGAAGCAGATCTCGACTGACTCTGTCTGCCCAAGAGTTTTGAATGCCTGGAAGATACACCGGAAGGAGATGAATCTGATTCTCTCTGGCGAGGGCCCATGGTCACAAAGCTTCGTTGCACAGCGACAGAGAGCCTGTCCCACCCTGCTTGTTCACATAGAACATGGTTACGTGATTGTCCGTTTGAACTAGGACTGTCTTGTAGCTGGGCTGGGTGTGGAATACTCGAAGAGCAAAGAAGATTGCTCTGAGTTCCAGGAGATTGATGTGTAGATAGGTCTCCTGTGGAGTCCAGGTACCCTGGATAGAGAGGCCTTGCAGGTGGGCTCCCCAAGCCACCTGTGAGGCATCTGTTAGAGTGGCTTGGGGTGGGGTTGCTGAAAAGGAGATCCCACCAAAAGGTTTTTGGGTGACTGCCACCATTGAAGGGACAAAATAAGGTGATCTGAGTTTGCTATTTTGTCTGACAGGCAACCTGACGCCTGAGTCCACTGAGTGGATAAAGTCCACTGGGCTGCTCTCATATGAAGGTGACCATAAGGAACCACATGCACGGTAAGATTTCTCGAGCAGTGAAGTGAGATTTTAACACTGCTTGGGAAGCTAAATACACAATGCGAAGGCAGCGGGCCTATGGAAGGTAGGCCCTTGTCTGTCTGGTATCCAGCAGAGCTCCTATAAACTCTAGGGACTGAGTGGGAGCAAGGTTGAATTTTGGGAAGTTTATGACAAGTCCCAAATACTGAAGGATGCGCATTGCGCGAGAGAGAGCAACCCTGGCCTCTGGCTCTGAAGGGGCTCGAATGAGCCAGTTGTCTAAGTAAGGGAAGACGAATATTCCTAGAGTGCGAAGAAATGCTGCCACCACAGCCACAATAACTCTTGGTCTACTTTTGAAGTGATAAATTGTAATCAATATAAGACGATATTAATCACTCCACTCAAACCTCAGTCAAACGTGACATTGGTTCTCCTACTTGTGGGAATTTGTTTTTTATTGTGTATTCCATGCTTTGAAGGTCTCAGACTCGTCGTCACTATAGCATAGCTGTAAAGATGTCCATCATGGTGCCTAATAGCATCAATGACCTTTTCGGCACATTTATACACTAAGATAAATAAAAAAAACACAAGTGAAGCATTCAAATTGTTTGAAAACTAAATGCTGCTTAACTTTTGAGTGTTCCCCAATGCCATCCCTTGGTGCCTTCTCTTGCGTTTCACTCTAAATGAGCTTCTTCAGGGGGATTTGTAACTAACAAGAAGTGAAACAGCAAAAAGAACTGTAAAAAAGTCAATCATCATTTCTCCACATTTATTGCCTTTAAAAATCCTTAAAACTTTACACATTTTAAACCTATTTCCACATACCATTGAAAAACTTCCAAACTTGTGCTGCAGACGCTATCCTCACCGAGGTTTTGTAGATCAGAAAATGTTCAAAAAAATGCCGCGCATGCGGGTTACCCTTAAGACTCCCTTATTATACCCTCATTTAGTGACATCATTACCTGATATACCAAACTCCCTTTCGTATCCTACGTCATCTGTGATTTCAAAGGCACACTCCTCAACCGATATACATATTGAGACCCTTAGGTGCCAATGTTTGCAAGTTGAATATCCAACGTTGTTCTTTTACTAAAAGCGTTTGTTCTTGTGATCTGCCATTCATACCTGAAACAACTCTTTCAATGCAAAAACATCATTGATCGCTGGAAGATGCGGTATATAAATAAGTGTTAAATAAATAAATAAAAAAATAAAATAAAATCATAAATCTTCAAAAGTATGATTTTTCTCTATGCAAGGTAGAACCATCGATGCCAATATGATTTTGCATTTCAACCGGCTTTTATGTTCTACCATACGTATTTTAAAGGGTCTTATAGTTTTTCCTATACATAATAGATTGCAGGGGCAACACACTGCGTAAACCACGAATGGGGAGTCACAGGACGTATTAGTTTTCAGAATATAGCTCTTTCCATGACAAATGAATTGCTGAAGCTCAGTGGTGATCTCACAAATACTACAATGGCCGCACTTCTTGTGGTCCTTAATTTGATCCTCTACTTTCTCCTCTGTTATGGACCGCAGAACAGCCGGACTTAACTTCTCTTTTGAATTTCTGCCCCTTAGCCATACACATCGTATTGTCTTCTCTTCCAGACCTGGGACATTACTCAACATATTAAGATGGTTCAATATTATTTTTTGTATTTTGAAACTTAATGGAGAATATTTAGTTATTAAATTAATATGTCCAGTGTCCGCTATTTTCCTTTCGCCTTTTTTATTTGTAGCTCCCACCAACCATGATCTCTATTTGTACAGTGCTCTATAATATGCTTGTCGCATCATTTTAAGGGGATACCTCCTTTCAAAAAATTTTTTTTTACAAAATCTGAGACTGTTTTTTATAGTCCTGTAAAAATGCAATGTGTGCCTTCGAGTCAGTCCTGACTCCTGGCGACCCAGAAGCTCCTGGGTTTTCTTGGCAGTGTCACCAGAAGTAGATTGCCAGGCCTTTCTTTCGAGGCAATGGAGGGTTAAGTGACTTACCCAAGGCCACAAGGAGTGCTAGTGGGAATTGAACCCTGGTTGCTTGGTTACCAAGCCAGTGTTCTAACCACTAGGCTACTCCTCCACTCTTCCACTCCACTGTATAGTCCTGTACATTAGAGCAATTCCTTCGAAAACGTAAGAATTGTGAAAATGGAAAACTATCTTTTAATCGTGGTGGGTGTGCACTACTATCATGTTAAAAAGTGTTCCGATCTATAGATTTCTTATATACTGACGTGACTCACCCTTGTTCTCCCTTCTCTATTGAAACATCTAAAAAAGTGATGACCCGGGCATCAGAAACATAAGTGAATTGGATATTACTATCCAATCCATTAACTCATTCTATAAATGACGTCATCAAATCTTGTGAACCTTTCCAAAGTAAAAAGACGTCATCGATAAAACAACACCACATCTTTATGTTAGCCCCATATGGAGAGGAAGTGAGCCATCTCCCTTCATAGAACCCCATAAAAAGATTTGCAATAGATGGGGAACAGGTGGCTCCCATTGCCACCCCCGATACTTGATGATAGAGCACTTTCTCAAAGATGAAATAATTTTGAAAAATAGTGAGCTGTGCTAATTTCAGCAGGAGGGTCATTTGTCCTTCTAACAAATCTCCCCGATCTCTTAAAGCCTGTTCCACCGTCTCGTAAGCCTGCACTTGGGGTATGCTCGTGTACAGAGCTATGACATCCATTGTTACTAAAATGATGTTCGGGTCCCTAGACCATTGCGAATGTTTCTCTAATATTTCCAAAAAATGTGAAGTGTCTCGCGTGTAAGAAGCTATATCCAATTGGAGGATTGCCAATGTAATGCCAATTTTTAAAAAGGGTTCCAGGGGTGATCCGGGAAATTACAGACCGGTGAGCCTGATATCAGTACCGGGGAAAATGGTAGAAACCATCATAAAGAAAAAAATTACACAGCATGTAGATAGTCATGGCCTAATGGGAGACAGCCAACATGGCTTTAGACAAGGAAGATCTTATCTTACTAATCTGATATGTTTTTTTGAAGGTGTGAATAAACAGGTAGACAAAGGTGAGTCGGTTGATATAGTGTATCTGAACTTTCAGAAAGCCTTTGACAAGGTCCCTCATAAGAGACTTTTGGCAAAACTAAAAAGTCATGGGATAGGAGGCAGTGTACTATTGTGGATCGGGAACTGGTTAAAAGATAGAAAGCAGAGGGTAGGGCTAAATGGCCAATTTTCCCAATGGAAAAAAGTGAATAGTGGAGTACCCCAGGGATCTGTACTGGGTCCGCTACTTTTTGACATATTCATAAATGACCTGGAAAAGGGAATAACTAGTGAGGTTATCAAATTTGCAGACGACACAAAACTGTTTAAAGTTGTTAAAACCCAAGATGATTGTGGAAAACTGCAGGAGGATCTGGATAAATTGGAAGACTGGGCAACCAAATGGCAGATGAAATTTAATGTGGACAAATGCAAAGTTATGCACCTAGGAAAGAACAACCCAAACTATGGTTACACAATGCAAGGTTCCACATTGGGAACCACCACCCAGGAAAAAGATTTAGGAGTCATCGTGGATAACATGTTAAAACCCTCCGCCCAGTGTGCAGCGGTGGCCAAGAAAGCAAATAGAATGCTAGGTATCATAAGGAAAGGAATGGAAAATAAAACAAAGGAAATTATAATGCCTCTGTATCGTTCCATGGTACGACCGCACCTTGAATATTGTGTTCAATTCTGGTTGCCGTATCTTAAAAAGGATATAGCGTTATTAGAAAAGGTACAGAGAAGAGCCACCAAAATGGTAAAGGGGATAGAAGGCTACTCCTATGAAGAGAGACTACAAAGGTTAGGGCTCTTCAACCTGGAAGAGAGACGGCTGAGGGGAGATATGATAGAGGTCTATAAATTAATGAATGGAGTGGAACGGGTAAACTTAGATCAATTGTTTACGCTATCAGAATATAGAAAGACTAGGGGACATGTAATGAAGCTACAGGGTAAACTATTTAAGACAAATAAGAGAAAATATTTTTTCACTCAACGTGTAATCAAACTCTGGAATTTGTTACCAGAGGATATAGTAAGAGCTGTTAATGTAGCTGGGTTTAAAAAAGGTTTGGACAAGTTCCTGGAGGAAAGGTCCATAAACCATTATTAAAAAGGGACCCAGGATAACAATGCTTGACCCAATACAAGCATTGTGGAACCTGTGTCTTTTGGGGATACTGCTAGGTACGTATGACCTAGATTGGCCACTGTTGGAAACAGGATACTGGGCTTGATGGACCTTGGTCTGACCCAGTATGGCGTATCTTATGTTCTTATGTTCTTATAACAATGGACGAAGATAGGAATCAATAAAAATTGACAACGGTTCCAACAATGTCCCCCTGGTGGAGACTATAGGTCTTCCTGGGGGTTGGTCAAAATTTTTATGGATCTTTGGGACTAAATAAAACCATACCATCATAGGAGTTGAAATATTTAAAAATTTCCATTCCTTCTTCGAAATTATCTTATCATCCAAGGCTTTTGACGTGAACTCTCGAATCAGAGTTTGAAGAGTAGGGGTGGGATCAACCTGTAAGGTGCGATAGGTTGTTCGATCAGATAATTGTCTCAACTCTTCCCCAATATAATACTCTTGACTTTGAACCACTACTGCTCCTCCTTTATCGGCTCGTCGGATAACTATATCCGATCTAGTCTGTAATTCTTTCAATGCCAACCGCTCCATTTTTGACAAAACATTCATTGAATGATGGCATTGTTTCTCTAAGCTTGTCACATCCCTAATCACCAAATCTCAAAAAATTGTAAGAGCCGGGTGTACCTGACCTGGAGGAGACCAGGTTGACTTAAATGGTAACGGCACCCTTTGTTCAGCCAGATAAGCTGTAGCCTTCTCTTCTTGCTGAGATTGGGAAGCAAAATACGTTTTCAAGTTAAGTTTTCGCATGAGTCCTTCCAGATCCAAGCGAAATTGGAACAAATCAAAAGTGCTAGTAGGTACATACGATAAACCTTTATTTAGTAAATTTTACTGATCCTTTGACAGTTCTTTTCCCGACACATCTATCACCAAATCAACATTTGTTTGAACACCTCTCCTGAAACAATTACACTGGCTCCCTATCCAAGCGAGAATTACCTTCAAGACCTTGCTTCTAGCCTTCAAAGCTCAAAAAGGGCTTGCTCCTCCTTCACTTTCGGAGTTAATCCTACCAATTCCTTCCAACAGGAGTAGAAGAACCACTGAACTAAACATGCTAAGAGTTCCAAAAGAGTCCTTAAGATACAACTCCGCAACTGTAAACCGATCCTTCAGTTTATGTGCTCCAAAGCTATGGAACACCCTCCCACCACAAATTAGAACCATCACTGACCTCTTCCAGTTTAGAAAGGCCTTGAAGCATCACCTTTTCATCAAATATTTCCCAGAAAACACAATAACACAAGATCACTCAAATAGCACCATTCCCGTTCTTAACACGCCACCTCTGCTAACCCAATAACTTTTCACACCTCTCTCTCATACTATGAAAATTCTTTTAGGCTTTATTCCGTTCATATGTAAATAGCCAATGTGTTGTATTCATTGTAAATAATTTCCCCGGTTATCCAAGTTTTTGTTCCTTGTTCTATGTAAAAAACAGATAACATGTACCTTATCTGATGTTTTCTTGTTCTATGTAAACCGCGCTGATTATAAATAGAGCGGTATATAAAAGATGTTAAATAAATAAATAAAAAAATTGTGCTGTCCCTGCTTCATACCTATTAATTCCGATGTTGAATGGTCCGGTCCCGATATCTTCCTCTGCCTCCTTCCTCCTTCTTCTTTTTTTCTTTGTTGTCGTCCAAAAAACTCTTTTTAGATGATCTGCTTGGGTCAGTATTGCTTGCTTCTTCCAACGTCAATTCAAAATTAACCTGTTTACGAGATTTCTTGTTCTTTCGATTTAGATCCATCCAGGGGTAAACATACCCCACGGTGTAATCATCATGATCTCTCCAACTTTTTAGCCTTGGTCTGTTTTACCTCCTGTCGAAGGACATCTGTTTGTTTAGTTATCTC
Source organism: Ichthyophis bannanicus (assembly GCA_033557465.1). Taxonomy (NCBI): domain Eukaryota; kingdom Metazoa; phylum Chordata; class Amphibia; order Gymnophiona; family Ichthyophiidae; genus Ichthyophis; species Ichthyophis bannanicus. The sequence continues at coordinate 1,190,562,096 of CM066032.1, forward strand.
TTCGAATTTAAATGTGAACCATTCCTCAGTTTCACCTTCCTTTAACTTCATAATCATTACCTCAGCCTCTTTTTGGTGATCTTCCAGCACTTCCTTCGTGGTGTCAATAATCAAAACCATGAGGTCCAAGGATCATTTATTGAGGATCCGGTTCCATTTGTCAATAAACTCAGGATCCATTGTGAACATACGTTGTTCCTTATACAACCTCAATACCCTGGGGATGTGTTGCCGACTCACATATTCTATCATTGATCTGTGTAAGTCCGTTCTAACCACCTGCTTCTGCACCTTTAATAGAGCCTCTCAAGTGGTAGTTTGGTAGATTAAAAGATAGATTGCCATTTTCACAATTCTTACGTTTTCGAAGGAATTGCTCTAATGTACAGGACTATAAAACACAGTCTCAGATTTTGTAAAAACAATTTTTGAAAGGGGGTATCCCCTTAAAGTGATTTGACAAGCATATTATAGAGCACTGTACAAAGAGAGATCATGGTTGGTGGGAGCTACAAATAAAAAAGGCGAAAGGAAAATAGTGGTCACTGGACATATTAATTTAATAACTAAATATTCTCCATTAAGTTTCAAAATACAAAAAATAATATTGAAGCATCTTAATGTGTTGAGTAATGTCCCAGGTCTGGAAGAGAAGACAATACGATGTGTATGGCTAAGGGACAGAAATTTAAAAGAGAAGTCCGGCTGTTCTGCGGTCCATAACAAAGGAGAAAGTAGAGGATCAAATTAAGGGCCACAAGAAGTGCGGCCATTGTAGTATTTGTGAGATCACCACTGAGCTTCAGCAATTCATTTGTCATGGAAAGAGTTATATTCTGAAAACTAATACGTCCTGTGACTCCCCATTCGTGGTTTACGCAGTGCGCTGCCCCTGCGATCTATTATATATAGAAAAAACTATAAGACCCTTTAAAATATGTATGGCAGAACATAAAAGCCGGTTGAAATGCAAAATCATATCGGCACCGATGGTTCTACATTGCATAGAGCAAAATCATACTTTTGAAGATTTATGATGTTTTTGCGTTGAAAGAGTTGTTTCAGGTATGAATGGCAGATCACAAGAACAAATGCTTTTAGTAAAAGAACAACGTTGGATATTCAACTTGCAAACATTGGCACCTAAGGGTCTCAATATGTATATCGATTGGGAAGCGTGCCTTTGAAATCACAGATGACATAGGATACGAAAGGGAGTTTGGTAATCAGGTAATGATGTCACTAAATGAGGGTATAATAAGGGAGTCTTAAGGGTAACCCGCATGCGCGGTGTTTTTTTGAACATTTTCTGATCTACAAAACCTCGGTGAGGATAGCGTCTGCAGCACAAGTTTGGAAGTTTTTCAATGGTATGTGGAAATAGGTTTAAAATGTGTAAAGTTTTAAGGATTTTTAAAGGCAGTAAACGTGGAGAAATAATGATTGATATTTTTACAATTCTTTTTGCTGTTTCACTTCTTTTTAGTTGCAAATCCCTCTGAAGAAGCTCATCTAGAGTGAAACGCAAGAGAAGGCGCCAAGGGATGGCGTTGGGGAGCACTCAAAAGTTAAGCAGCATTTAGTTTTCAAACAATTTGAATGCTTCACTTGTGGTTTTTTATTTACATTAGTGTATAAATGTGCTGAAAAGGTCATTGATGCTATTAGGCACCATGATGGACATCTTTACATCTATGCTATAGTGCCAACACAGCTATGCATTTTGTGAATACCCTTGGTGCCGAGGCCAGGCCAAACGGAAGAACCCTGTATTGGTTGTGCTTCCCTTGAAATAGAAAGCGAAGGAACTTTTAATGAGTTGGATGGATGAGAACATGAGTGTAAGCATTCTTGAGATCTAGAGAACTAAGCAAATCCTGACTCTGAAGGTATGGCAGCAGAGTTCCTAGAGGAATCATTTTGAACTTTTCTTTGAACAGGAATTTGTTCAATTCTCTGAGGTCTAAAATGGGTCTGTGTCCTCCTGTTTTCTTTGGAATAAGGAAATAGGGGGAGCAGATCCCTGTACCTTGTTGGAGAATGGGTACCTCTTCTATTGCCCCTTGGGCAAGAAGCATAGTGACCTCTTGACCTAACTGGTCATTGAGAGAGGTCTGAGAATTGAACAGTCTTACCATTGTAGGAGGGGGCATGCTGAGGAAATGAAGCTTGTACCCCTCTCATACAATAGAGTCCAATTTTCTGCTGTTATCTGACCCCATCTGGGGGCAAAATGACATAACCTTACTGGAATTGTTGGAAGGCTCTGGGCCGTTCAGGGCCAAGAAGGCAAAGTTCTCTAGATAGGAGTCGAAGCCCCTGTGGAGGCTGAGTCTGCTGAGCCAGTTGAGGCTTAGTAGCTTGTGTTTTTCTTTGCCTAGGTTGTTGCTGCTGTCCCTTTTGGGCAGACTGACCTAAACGATGCCCCTGCTGGGTATAGGAGGAATAAAACTACTTCTTCTTATTGAAGAATGGTTTCTTGTAGGATTTTTTCCTTGCAGGATCAGCTGTAGACTTAGACAATCTATCCAAAGTGATATTGTCAGCATCTATTTCATTAGCTTTTTCCTGCCTATTCTTGCCAAAGAGATTCTCTCCTGTGCAAGGAATATTCCCTAGTTTATCCTGTACCCAAAGTTCTAAGTCAGATGCCTGAAGCCAGGCAATCCTACGTGCACCTATGGCAATAGCAGAGGTTCTGCTTATGCACTGAAAGCAGTTAAAGGCTGCACGATTCACAAACTTGGAAACATCCTGAGCATGTTTGACAAGGGCGAGGAAATCCTGCCTCATCATCAGGAAGGAGAAGGCTCATAAGCTCTAAATCTCCTGTGACTTACTTAAGGAACATTCCCATATATAATATATAGGAACTGATCCTAGCAGAAAGCATGGAAGCCTGGAAGGTACGACGTCCAAAGGCATCAAGAGTCCTACACTCACGTCCTGGAGGATTAGATGCATGCCTTTTTGCATGCTTGATCCTTCTCATAGCTGATTCCACCACCATGGAATGGTGTGGTAGCTGAGTCTTCTGAAACCCAGGACAAGGAGGAACTCGATACATGGTGTCGAGTCTTCGAAAGTGAGGAGATGTGGTTAGAGGTGTTTCCCACATCCTTAACATAAGATCATGCAAGATCTCATGAATAGGTAAGGTAGCTGCCTCCTTGGGAGCCTTAGAATATTGTAGGATTTCTAATTCCTTTGCCCTAGGCTCTTTTTCAGGAGCTACTGTGATGGAAAGACATCGAGCCACATCTCGGATAAAATCCTGAAAAGACATATCTCCTCTAGCCGGCCACCAGCAGAAGCGGCAGCTCTCCCCAGCAGGGGATCGAGCACGAACAGCGGCCATCTTCGCAGCAGCCGCTGCTTCATTTAAAAGGAAGGCGCCATCCGGCACTGCAGAACTCCTCCAGCCGGCCACCAGCAGAAGCGGCAGCTCTCCCCAGCAGGGGATCGAGCACGAACAGCGGCCATCTTCGCAGCAGCCTGCCCAATCGGGGCAGCTGCTGCTTCATTTAAAAGGAAGGCGACATCCGGCGGGCCCGCGCCTGAGGGCCTCGCCAGAGGGCCCTTTGGCGTGGCCCTTAGGCAGTGGCCAGCTTAAGCCAACCGCCAAAAGCTCCAGACCCTGTTACTTTCAAAAATCCTCCTATATCTACATATATCCCCTGCAGCGAAGTTCCTCAGCGCCAAACCCTGCTCAGCTAAAGACAGACATGACAAACCTACCCTATGTGCACCATCCCAGAAGAAAATTGCATCAGTGACTCGAACTCCCGACTCTCCAACTAATCGTCTTCTACCTGCCTACTTGCTGCAAGTATACCATCTATATCCATTTGTAACTATTAGTCCTACTCTCCCAACAGTAGCGTCCTGTTACCACATATATGAGTTTTTGCTACATTTGTTGCTACTACTTGTAACTCCGTTACCACATATATGAATCTTGGTAACATTCTTTTGCTACTGTTTGTAACTCTGTTCCCCTTACTCTACTTTACTGCTACCATTGCCTGATAACTGCTAGCATTGTCATTTTATCCAGCTGTATCTTTGCATGTATCTCTCCCACCACTATAGCCAGTGCACTGTTATATAGAACGATGCATACACTATTAGCCATAGCCAGCATATATCTCATTACAGCACTGCCTAGCTGGTCAAACGCCTTCAACCCGAGTACCAACTCCATACCAATACTGCGAAATACCTGGAAGGAATGGGCAAACAAGACTCATACATCTTCATCAGACCCCATCTGTCCAAATCATCCCCATCTGATCCATATTGCCCTCCAACACATCAAAAAGCCTCTGGTAGCGAAACACCATCACCGAAGATCTTTGAAATGCGCTCTCATCAACGCCAGATCAATTCGTAAAAAATGGCCAGTGATCACCGATCTAATAAACCACTACAACCTTGATATCCTATTGGTTACAGAAACCTGGTTGTCAGACTGCAACGTCGTCATTATCAACCAGATGTTACCCCCTAATTTCTCACTCCATTCATGCCATAGACCCAATCAAAGAGGAAGTGGAGCACTTATCCTTGTGAAAAATGAACTTCAATTTCAGCTGAGTGCCACCACCAATACAACCCACCTCAACATGTTATCTAACTCCAATGATACCTGTTCAATCAATCTAGTTTACAGATCCCCAACAACTTCGGCAGAGGACCTATCAACCATAATAGATCTCGCCTGCAACACAGACAAATCTCGATCACCAAGTTGGCTAATGGGTGATTTCAATCTCCCAACTCTACAAGATTCACAAACCTCAGCGTTTCTCGAAGCACTTGCTGACCTTGGACTCAGTCAGATGGTCAATGTACCAACGCATGTGAAGGGAAATACTCTGGACCTAATATTCGCCCCTCGATCTATCATGGAAGCAAACTACGACTTCGCATTAACTATAACACCAGTACCATGGTCTGACCACAGCCTGATCAGATTTCAATTACCCACCTACCCTAACAATCAAAACACCAACTCCATTCCCCCCAAGCCACCAGTGAGAAGATTTTGCTCCTTCAACAAAGATGAGATATTAAAGAAAGTCCTTCCTCACCTAAGCTCCTCAGACTCCGATCTCGACATTCTGATCAACAACTGGAATGACACCCTCAGAACTAGCTCACAACTCCATGACACAAACAGAAGAACCAAAAAGCGTATACATCACTTCTCCATCTAAGAAAACTTGAGCGACGTTGGCGTCGGTTCCGCTCCATCAAAGCACATACAATATACTGCTCACACTTGGAGAAGCATCGCCAAGAAATAGCGGAGAGAAGAAAGCAGTTTCACACAGACCTCCTGATGTGATCAATAAGCAAGCTTCACGACTTATTCAACATAGTAAAGACACTAGCACGAGAACCAACCCCAGAACAAATACATGCAATCCAACCCCAAGACTATGCGAATTACCTAAAATCTAAAATGATACAGACGGCCAAATCCTCCAATCCAGCTAGACTCTCCCAACCACCCAAGATGCCGCATCCATCCCCACTGACCAAATTCAACACATTATCACCCAAAGAGATTGAAAACATCATCACCTCCATCAATGCTACCACTGCACCAAATGATCCATGCCCAGCATCTTGGATTAGAGAGCTCCGCAGCGAACTAAGCCCCTACCTAAATAAAATACTGGAACAATCGTTTACAAAAGGAACATTCACACAAAGTCTAAAACATACCTCCATCAGACCATTGCTGAAGAACAATAAACTGGATCCACTAGAGGTCGAATCATACAGACCGATATCCAGCATCCCCCTACTAACTAAAATAATTGAAAAGGTACTGCAACACCAAATTCAGCAACACATCAACACTGAAGCCCCCCTGGACCCTTCTCAACATGGCTTCAGGGAAGCGCACAGTGTGGAGACTCTACTTGTCACCCTCTTCAACACCATAATCACCGGCATAGACAACACCAGACAAGGCTTTGTCCTTAAATTCATGGACATCTCAGCTGCATTTGACTCTGTTAGTCACCGGATCCTTATTGATTGCCTTGAAGAAAAAGGTATCCAAGGCTCAGCACTGAGCTGGTGTAAATCCTACCTTTCCGACAGATGGCAACAAATTAGACTTGGAACCATAACATCTGCCCCATTTCTACAGCACCAAGGAGTACCTCAAGGATCTTCACTATCTGCGTTATTGTTTAATATTTACATGCAACCCATCTGTGACCTAATTCGCTCCTTCAATGTATCCTGCTTAGCATATGCTGATGATATTCTCCTTTATATGCCTTTCATGACAGACCAACCTGACTTTACCCCTCTGATAAACTGCTTCAACGCAGTTACGGAATGGCTCCTCACACAGAACTTGAGAATCAACCACACCAAGACTGATGTAATGTTCATAACAAAGAACCAGGACTTCGCACCCCCAACCACACTAAAGGTAAACGGCACAGAACTAACAGCCAAATCTACCATCAGATTCCTAGGCATCACCCTCGACCATAAAATGGACATGAAGGCACATACAAAAAACACAACAAAATCAATCTACCACAAGATAAGGACTCTTCGTCACTTACGACCACTGCTTGAGTATACAGACGTCCGGACAATCTACCAAGCTTTGGTGTTGCCCCACATCGACTTTGCAAACGCAATCCTATATGGTCTCCCACAAGCAACCCTAAACCCTCTTCAACTGGCAATGAACACAGCAGCCAGGGTGCTAGAAGGAATATCGAAGACCGACCACATCACACCAATCCTGAAAAGACTCCACTGGTTACCTCTCCAAGCTAGAACCTTATATAAGAATATCATCATGACCTTCAAAGCCCTAAACAATCAGTCCCCCATAACCATCACCGAATTGATTCAGACATCAGCTCCTATTAGAAGTAGAAGATCCGTAGCAGTAAACACTTTAACAGTCCCAAAAGAAGCAACAAGATGCAAAAAGTCAACAACCAACAGAGCCTTCTGCTTCTATGCCCCAAAAGCCTGGAACTCCCCCCCCCCCCCCGACAACAGAGCTATTACAGACCTAACCCAACTTAGAAAGGCCCTAAAACATCACCTATTCACCAGATACTTCTCTGCTTAGTCCTGACAAGAAATTACCTCATGATGTATATAATGTAGATACGTATTGTATAATTCTTGTTAATTTTACCCTGTTATCCAAGTTTCCAATCCCTGTTCGAATGTAAATGCTTCTCAGTGACCCTGAAATGCATATGTTATGTTTTGATGTAAACCGCACTGATGTCAATAGCGCGGTATAAAAGAAATACTAAATAAATAAATAAAATAAATATCCTCTGGTGGAGACATTCTACATTGAGGAGAAGAAGAATCCTCAGGAAGAAGTACTCTGGTATCGGCAGAGATTTCAGAGTCTTCAGACTCATCCGAGGATTCAAAGTATCTCCGATCTGGGTGATCGTGCAAAGCACGGTACCGGTACCGATCGAAGTCGGATGGATACCGGATGGATAAGCATGACTCTGTCCCGGTAGAATACCTGCCGATGTCGATGCAGTCGGTGCCGGTACCGATTGAATTGTCTGAAGCGGTTTCAGGGGCATCGAGGCCGTGAGAAGAGCCACCAGACTGCATTCAATAGCCAAGAATCTCTGGTCTATCGACGCTGCTGATGCTTAGGTATTGTACCAGATGAAGCAGCCGGTACCACAGAGCATGGCACCAGCAGTTCTGCCGAGGTTGAGGCCTCGAGAACATCCTGGAGCCCCGTTAGTGCTTTGGAAGCCGAAGCGACCCGCCGGGGCAATTTTGCCGGTGAAAGTCCCTCAAGGGCAACGCCAGAGGCATCTCGATGCTTAGAGGGAGATCTACCCTTTCAGGACCGGCTAGATTTATGTTTAGTTACCTGAGATCCATGGGAGGAAGACGAAGCCCTGGAAGACGTTGATGCCACAGAGGCTGCATCGGAGGGAAAAAGGGTGCTAAGTTTAGCAGCTCGGTTCTGCCGGCCCCTCTTCGACATCATCCCACAGGCAACAACACTCCGAAATAGAGTGGTCAGGACCTAAACATTTGAGGCACCACTCATGGGTGTCAGTGACGGAGATGGTACCGCCACACTTGGAACACTTTTTAAAACCCGAAGTGGGTTTTTCCATTTTAAAGGAAAAGTTGGGCCTAGTGCCCAAAATGGCGCATGGCACTTGAGGAGAAAATACCTGGAAGAGACTCCAGAAGAAAAGGTGTTTTTTTCTTTTTGGAATAAAAGAAAGAAGAACCGGCGGTACCTGTGTAGCGCCGAAGGAAGGCAGACGCGACCACAAAAAAGAAGAATAAAAGGGAATTATTTTCTGCGGTGACAGGATGTGCGACCTGTCGGCTCTGTGGAAAACGAAGAACTGGAGAGGGACAGTTGGGAAAGGCGGGAAGGCAGCATGCAGGCGCTGTGGGATGCTCCCAAAAGCTTTCCTATTGGATGCTGTGGAGCGTTCCCGCGCAGGCTCTGTCGGTACCGACAATACCCACATGTGAAGACTACATTCCTGCTTGTTCCTGGAGATGGTTCATAACTGTCATGGTATGTGCAAAAAATGTAGTTACTCACCTGTAACAGGTGTTCTCCAGGGACAGCAGGAATCAGTCCTCACTTATAAGTGACGTTGGCACCGACGGAGCCCGCACAGAGCAATTCCCCAGCTTTCAAAAAAAGCCTTTGGGATGCTGCCACGCATGCGTGGTCCTCTTCCCGCCCAAAACTGCCATCTTGCTCAGTCAGGTCCCAGAGCTAGAACCCCACTAATCAGAATGGCAAGGGAAGGACAAAAAAATTGCAACTCCTCAGGGGAGGTGGGAGGGTAGTGAGGACGGATTCCTGCTGTCCCTGGAGAACACCTGTTACAGATGAGTAACTACGTTTTCTCCAGGAAAAATGAGGAAGTCAGTCCTCACTTATGGGACTCCCTAGCTCCAGGTTACCAAACCTGTAAGCCAAAAACGCCTCTACGAGGCTGTGAACAGAAGCCGATGTCCGAAGGGATCCAGAGTCTTCGGGTCCTTGGGGCAAGCTCTCGTTAGCTGCGGAAGAAGGGTTGGAGGGCAGGAGTTGCTTATACCCCAAACAGACTATGGAGTACAGCCTGGCTGAAGGCGCTGTCCGGCAGGACTCCCTCTCCAGGCAGTAGTGAGAGGCAAAGGTATTCGCTGAAGACCAGGTCACTGCCTGGCATATGTCCGTCAGAGACACTGAGCACAGCGAAGCCACTGACTCTGCCTTGGCTTGGACACTGTGTGCAGTGACCCTATTATCCGGCGGAGCGCCTGCCTTTGTCTGTGCGAAGGCAATGCAGTCCGCCACCGAGATGGAGAGGGTGCGCTTGGTGACTGCCAGCCCCAGGTGGTTGGGATCGTAGGCGATGAAGAGCCGGACAGACCTGCAATGTCCTTGGGTGCATTGCAGGTAGAAGGCGAGAGCCCTCTTGCAATAGAGTGTATGCAGGCCCTCCAATGCCCAGTCGGTGTGAGGTCTCGGAAATAAAGTCAGCAAAGCCACCTCCTGATTGAGGTGGAAATCTGATACAACCTTCAGAAGGAACTTGGGATGAGTGTGGAGACCACCCTGTTCCCGTAAAACCTGGTGTAGGGGGCCTCAGCCATAAGGGCTTGAAGTTCACTGACTCGCTGTGCCAAGATCAGTGCCACCAGAAAAATTACCTTCCAGAAGAGGTGCTGGAGCGACTACGTCACTATCGGCTCGAAGGGTGGCTGCGTCAACTGCATGAGCACGATGTTCAGGTCCCATTCCGCCAGTGGAGGCTGAAAGGGGGGTTTGGAAAGCAGGAGGCCCCGCATAAAGTGGGAGGCCAGAGGCTGGCCCAAGAGGGGTGTCCCATCTATGGGCAAGTGGTTGGCCAATATGGTGCGCTCAGGTGAACCTTGACCAAATTGGACTTCAGTCCCACCTGCAAAAGGTGGAGTAGGTACTGGAGAACCCAGTGGATGGAGGAGGAGAACGGGTCAATCTGGAGCTTGCAGCACCAGATCAAAAACCGCTGCGACTTTAGGGCGTAGGCCTGCCTCATCGAGCCCTTCCTCGAAGTGAGGAGGATGTCCTCGATCTCCACCAGGAGGTGCAGCGAGGCTAAAGAGACCCATTCAGCCTCCAGGCTGTCAGGGATAGTGAGACCAAGTTTGGATGAAGCACCCGCCCCTCCTCTTGCGTCAGCAGACTGGGGGCACTGCCCAGGGGAAATGGAGGCTCTGATGAGAGCCAGAGTAGAAGCGGGAACCAAGGTTGTTGAGGCCTCGAAGGGGCCACGAGGATCACTGAGGCTCGATCTTGCTGATCTTCTGGAGGGTCCTCGCTAGGAGAGGAGTGAAGGGGAATGCACACAGTAGCCCGGAGGTCCAAGACAGGAGGAATGCATCCAGGGCAACCCTGCTCGGGTGCGCTGTTGGCCCGCAGAAGTGGAGAAGTTGCGCGTTCACCAGGCTGGCAAACAGGACCATGGACAGAGTCCCCCAATGGCAGGACAGGTGGAGAGCCACCTGTGGACTCAGGCACCACTCGTGTGGGCAGAGAAGCCTGTTGAGTTTGTCCGCAAGGACACTGTCTTGGCCCAGGAGGTAGACAGTTCTTAAGGTCATGCCCCGGCGCACTGCGAAGGAGCAGAGGAGAACTGCCTCCCAGGAGAGGAGGTGGAGCCCATGGCCCCCTCCTTCTTGAGGTAGAACATCACGACTCTGTTATCGGTCTGCACGAGTACCGACCTTCCCCTCAGGTGGTGCTCGAAGACCTTCAAGGCCAACCGGACCATGTGAAGCTCGAGCAGGTTGATTTGCTGATGAGATTCCTCGGGCGACCACCTTCCCTGGGTACAGAGATTGTCACAGTGGGATCCCCAACCCAACAGCGGGGTGTCCGTTGTCAAGATGAGGTCTTGTGGATGAGTCTGGAAAGACATGCCCCAAAGGAGGTTCTGGGGGTCTTGCCACCAGACCAGGGAATCAACTAGGCTGCAAGACACCCAGATAGGGTCCCAAAGGCGGCCTGAGGCCTGGGTCCATTGCGCCTGGAGGCACCACTGGGCCGCACGCATGTGCATGCGAGTTTGGGGAATAACATGCACCATCGAGGCCATGTGCCTCAGGAGGCGCAGCATTGCCCATGCCAAAACTCTGGGCTGGCCCTGAAACCCAGCAGCCAGAGCGCGGAGTCGATCCGTGTGTGCTTGAGGGAGAAAAGCAGTCGAGAAGAGCGCAGATGAACTCCAGAGTCCACACTGGTCTGAGGTGGGATTTGGAGTAGCTGATCATAAACCCGAGGTGCTGGAGGAGGAGGAGGAGGACTGTGCGCAACGCAGAGAGCTGAGCCTCCTCTGCTAAGGTACCCAAGATATGCCAATCATCTAGATAAGGGTAGACTGCTATGCCCTGCAGACGGAGGTGAGCTGCGGCCACCACCAGGCATTTGGTGAAGACTCATGGTGCAGATGCGAGCCCGAAGGGAAGCACTCTACTGGAAGTGCTCTCCCTGCACCCTGAAACACAAATACTTCCTGTGCTTGGGGTGGACAGGAATGTGAGCGTAAGCGTCTCTGAGATCTAAGGAGCATCGCCAATCGCCCTGTCGGAGGTAGGGCAGCAGGAGGCCAAGGGATAGCATTTTGAAATTCTCCCACACCATAAATTTGTTTAGGTTCCTGAGGTCAAGGATGAGGCGAAGGCCCCCCATCCTCTTCGGAACGAGAAAGTACCGGGAATAAAATCCCAGACCCCGGAGGTATGGCGGGACCCTTTCGACTGCCTGCTGGCCGAGGAGATTGTTTAATTCTTGCTGCAAGCAAGCCTGGTGCGAAGGAAGCTGAGTAGGCTCCGCCGGAGAGAAGGGAAGAGGGGGATCTGTCAAAGCGAAGACGATACTGATTCCAAATCACCTGTAGGACCCAGGTGTCCGAAGTGATAGCTGCCCATTCGGTGGCGAAAAGAGAAAGGCATCCTCCCACAGGCAGAAGTGACTCCGGGGGGCGAGAGGCTATGCTTTCGGCATCAAAACCCCAGTGCTGTCTGTGGTGGTACCGGTGGTTGGGCCTTTGGCCCCTTGGGCTTCTGATGAGCCTGAGCACTCCCTTTGCCCTGAGCGCTGGATACTGACGCAGGGGCAGGCGGGAATCCCTGGTAGGAGAGCCCTTTCCTCTGGAAGAAGGGCTTTTTAGTGTGCTGCTTTGTCCGGGGAAGCATGGAGGTTTTGCAAGAGAGATGGGTGCGAGTCATGAATTCCATTCTCAATCTTGGCTGCCTTGTCCTCCATGGGCTTGCTGAAGAGCTTTTTGCCGAAACAGGGGACATCCAGGAGCTTTTCCTGGACCCACTGCTTCAGGTCCAAAGATTGGAGCCACGCCTGGCGTCTGGCTCCGAAGCCAGCCGCCGCTATGCGGGCGGAAGATTCAAACCCATCATACGTGGCGTAGGAAAGGTATTTTGAGCAGTCTGCGACCGACCTCAAGAGGGACTGGAACCTGAGGAGGTGGTCCCCACACAGACCCACAGAAAAACTGCCGAGCTCCTTGGCGAGGTCGCACAGGAACATACCCATATACAATTGGTATGCCTGAATGCGGCATGCCAGCATAGATCCCTGGTAAGCCTTGCGCCCGAGGGTGTCGAGGGCATGGGATTCCCTGCCAGGTGGGACCGATGAGTGTGATTTTGGGCTCTTCTGTTTCCTGCCAGGTGTGAGGAAGTCGGGTCTGCTGGACCCTATACACTGCATTGAGTCTCCTACTAACAATAGGGACAGAGGCAGGCATTTCCCATATGCAGAGAGGTAGCCGGGAGAGAATGGACTGTATCGAGACCATAAGAGATTCCCTGGGAGGAGACTCGTACTGCAAGATGTTGAGTTCTTCCGCTCTCGGCTCCTCCTCAGTCTGCGTTGGCAGGTTGAGGGCCCGAGCCATATCCTGCACAAACGTCAGGAAAGAGGTGTCCTCTGGCGGCGAATGCCTCTTTGCCGCCCTGTGGGCACGGGTTTCCGGGGAAGTTCCCCTATCTGATTCCCAACCCGAGAGGTCCGAGGAGGACGATTCGAAGTCGGGCTGGTCCCCGCGCCCTGTGGCTGAGGCCCGCTTGGAGCCGGAGGCACTGGCTCTGGAAGACCTCACCCCCAAAGAATGGGACGGCGAGCGAGACCGGTGCCGAGGACCCTCACAAGGCCAGTGGCTCTCGGGGGTTTCCAAGGCAGTTTTCAGGACCCCAGTCGGGTGACCCTCGGTCTCGGGGCACGAGACAGCCATGCTGGACAAGAGCGCCTCCTGGGCAGTGAGGAAGGCAGAAACGCTGCATTCCAGTGCCAGCACTCGGGACTCCCACTTGGGAGTGGGTCCCTGCGATGCCAACGCCGGGGTTACCGGGTTTGACAGAGGAGGAGAGGGGGTCCTCACCGGAATGATCCTCAGGAGACTGGGCACCATCGCTGAAGGCCTCCATGTCCGTATGAAGAACTTTGAGGCCGCTCCTTGTCCGACCCTTGGGAACACCAGGGAGGGCTAAGGGAACAAGCGTGAGACTGCTTCTGCTTATCTGGAGCCCCTGACAGCGACTTCGAGGTCTTCTTCTTCTTCCGCCGTTCCACCTCAGGTGAACCCTGATCGGAGTGATGCCTTGGCAGTGGGGTCACTGTGGGGGACCCCGCCAACGGTGGATCAGAAGGGCGAGGTGCCCCTGGTGATCCCAGGGCTGCCTTGCGGAAAATGTCGTCAGACCTTTGCTTGCGGCTGAGCAAGGCCTTAGCGGACATTTTCTTACAAAGCGAGCAGAGCTCCGGATTGTGGTCAGCCCCCCGACACCGTAGACAGCAGTCGTGGGTGTCCATGAGTGACATATTTTTGGAGCATCTGTCACATTTCTTAAACCCCGTGGCCATAGGGGCAAAAAGGGTCCCTGCGATGTCAAAAACCCTTGAGACCAGCTGCTGGAGAAAAAAGGGCGCGAAAAGGGCCCGACGGAAAAATACTGAATAAGAAGAAAAAGATCCCCTAGCCCACAGCCGAAGTGGGGGTGAAGGAGAGGACGGGAGAGGACCGGTGCAACCGAGAAAAAAGGGGCCAAAGGCCGAAGTCAAAAACACTTTTTCTGAGGGATGAGGACGTGCGTCCGAAGGGCTCCGCGGAAAAAGGAAGACTGAGCAAGATGGCACGTTTGGGTGGGAGGAGGACCATGCATGCGTGGCAGCAATCCCAAAGGCTTTCAGTGCAGATGTCACCCATAAGTGAGGACTGTTTTCCTGCTTGTTCCTGGAGAACTAACTCATTTGGAGAAATTGCCATTAAAAAATATAGCGGAGAGAAGTTATTTTGTGAGGAAACAACATGTCCAAGATTGAAATTCTTAAGTTTCAGGTGATGGTGAGATATCCAAGCACCTATGCTAGATAAATAAGCTAAGATCAAGATTGGAAAGCTGATGAAAGTTCCAGTGTAGAGAATGACATCTGGGTATCAGAAACATAAAAATGGTAGCAAAAGTCTTGTGAGGAAGGCAGAGCGCCAAAGAAATATGCATAAAATGAGAATATGGCCCAGAAAAGAACCTCAGAGCATAAACAGACCATTAACTTGCAATGAGAAGACCAAGATAGGAGACTATTTATTTATTTATTTATATTCTCTTATATACCGCACTATTCTGCATCAGTGCGGTTTACATTGAACAAACTGAAATTACACTGAACAGGGCATTATAACTTGGAGATAGCTATTTTTTTTTTACAGGGAACATGGGCTATGGAGAGTTAAGTGGCTTGCCCAAGACCACAAGGAACACCTGTGGGACTAGAAACCCCAGTCCTTCCGGCCCAAGGTTGCTATCCTCTAGTGGGATTTGAACCCCCGACCTTCTGGCCTGAAGTACCTTGCCCCAACCACTAGGCCACTACTCCACTCCTGGAAAACAAGCAAGGATTACTGCACATACCAATGGACGATGTCAATGAAATGTAGATAAGACACACATTCCATAGATGATAAAATACATGTTTATCTATGGATAATATTGCAAAAACAAATTAACTATACCTTCTTATGATGTAAAGATGTTTGCATTCATGCATTTGCAAAGTATTTTGCATGTCAATTCTAAATGGCCGAAGTAATGAGCTATCTTGCATCTCACTATCTCATTAGCATAGGCTTTGTATTAATACTACTGCAAACTAATTTTTGTGTTTTCACAGTGCTGTTATTGTATACAAATTAGCTTATCCATGTAAACTACTCCTTTAAAATGCACTTGTAATAGTATTAATGCATTTTAAGACACTGGCTCTAGGTTTCAGTATAAATACCTCTAAAACCTAAATCTAACGAGAATAAAAAATTTTGTTTTATTTTTTATAAATTAGAATTTGTTTGCACTTTGTCACTGAACTTTTTAAAAAGAACATAAGATATGCCATACGATATCAGACAAAAGGTCTATCAAGCACAGTATCCTGTTTCCAATCCACGTCACAAGTACATACATATGACTTTATAAAAACATGCTTTATAAAATACTAGTGTTAATACAATTTTGTTCCCCTTCTGTTCAAGAGATCACAGAGAGAGGAAGACAGGCATCTATATTTGGAAAAACTTAGAGAGGCTGGCAAAGTAACCAGGAAAGCAAAGATACAAAAAGAAGAAATAGCCAATGCAATAAAATGGGGGGATGACATTTTTCAGATATGTTAGTGAGAGGAGGAAGGGCAAAAGTGGTATTGTCAGACTCAAGAGTGAAGGGGAGGAATATGTAGAAGTTGATGAGGATAAAGTGGAATTGCTCAACAAATATTTCTGTTCTGTGCTCACAGATGAAGGGCTGGGAGCAGGACCTCAGACAACACCCATAAAAAGGAACAAAAGCAAGGGACATCTCAAACGATTTTCAGAGGACTTTGTTCGTGAGGAACTAGTTAAACTAAAAGTGGACAAAGCGATTGGACCAGATGGAATGCATCCAAGAATACGGAAGGAACTTGGGGATATTCTAGCAGCTCCACTGATTGACTTTTTCAATGCCTCTGTGGAGTTGGGGGTGGTGCCAGAGGACTGTACAGAGGTCCCTTTACACAAATGCAAAAGTAAGAATGTGGTTGAAAACTACAGGCCGAGTAGTTTAACCTCGGTGGTGAGTAAATTAGAAATGCTGCTGAAAGAGGAAATAGTGAAGTTTCTGGAGGCCAAAGGATTGCAGGATCCAAAGCAGCATGGATTTACCAGGGACCAGTCTTATCTGACAAATCTGATTGATTTCTTTGACTGGGTGACCAGGGAGTTGGACCGAGGGAGAGCTCTAGATGTGGTGTATTTAGATTTCAGTAAAGCATTGACACTGTTCCGCACAGGTGACTTATAAACAAACTAAGCACCCTTGGGATGAACCCTAAAGTTAATGCTTGGGTTAAAAATTGGTTGAATGGGAAGCAACAAAGGGTACAGGTAAATGGAGTTCACTATGAAAAGGAGATTACTAGTGGAGTGCCTCAGGGATCTGTCCTTGGTCCCATTCTTTTTAACATGTTTGTTAGTGATATTGTGGAAAGTCTATTGGGTAAGATTTGCCTCTTTGCGAATGATACCAACATCTGCAGCAGAGTAGACATCCAGGAAGGTGTAGATAACATGAGAAGGGATCTAGCTAAGCTTGAAGAATGGTCTAGAATTTTGTTGCTGAGATTTAATGCTAAAAAATGTAGGGTCATGCATTTGAGCTGCAACAATCCAAGGGAGCGGTACAGATAAGGGGGCAATGTACTTTTGTCCACCAAAGAAGAATGGGACCTGGGCGTGATTGTGTCTGACGATCTCAAAGTAGTTAAAACAGGTAGAAAAAGTGATGGCAAAAACTAGAAGGATGCTTGGGTGCATAGGGAGAGGAATGGCCAGCATAAAAAGAGAGGTGATAGTGCCTCTGTATAAGTCTTTGATGCGACCTCATTTGCAGTATTATGTGCAATTCTGGAGACCGCACCTTCAAAAGGATATAAACAGGGTGGAGTCAGTGCAGAGGGGTGACTACTAAAATGGTTAGAAGTCTTCATTATAAAGCATATGAGGACAGACTTAAGGACCTTAATATGTATTCTTTAGAGGAACGACGGGACAGAGGTGATATGACTGAGACATTTAAATACCTCCATGGTATAAATGCATAGGAGAACCTCTTTTGTTTGAAAGAAAGCTCTGCTACGAGGGGACATAGGATGACTGTGAAAGGAGATATTTCCGCATATTACTCCTGAGTCTATTTCTTTATGGAAAGAATGGTAGATGTGTGGAATAGTCTCCCGATGGAGGTGGTAGAGATGAGGACAGTATCTAAATTCAAAAAAGCATGGGACAAACACAGAGGCTCTCTCAAGGAAAAAAGGGGACTCTTGTAGTAGGTGATATGGAAGGGCAGACTAGATAGGCCTTGTAGTCTTCTTCTGCCATCATGTTTCTATGTTTATATGTTTCTAATGTCTTTCTCCTCTCCCTCCTAGTCCAGCAATCTGATATTTCTGCCTATTACTAAGCTGATGATATCCTAATTCTCCACACTGACCACTTCTTTCCTGAACTCACTCCTTTTAATGATGGCCTTACTCTTACTGATTTCTAGTTATCCTCTCATCATCTTAAACGTAACCCTGCAAAGATGGCAACTTGGTTAACTAGTCCACAAAGCCTTCCTTCGGTTTCACCCCTTCTCGATGAAACCCCGATTTCCCTTACATCCTCTTTCCGTTATAGAAACATAATGACAGAAAAAGACCACATGGCCTATCTAGTCTGTCCTTCCATAACAGTTATTTTGGGGTCATTCTTGATTCTGCTCTCACCTTTCATCAATGTATTAGTTTCATTGTTAAATGCTCTTTTCACTCTCTCCACCTAATCAGTTCAGTTCGCCCATTCCTTCCCACTTCTGCTCAGACTATCTTACTGATGTCTCATTTTTTCTCACTTGGATTACTGCAACCCTGTCCTTGCCGGTCTCCCTCTATATGAAATAAAACGCTTGCAACTCATCCAAAATACCACCGCCAAACTACACTTTTCTGCTCCTTGATCGGATCACATCACCCGCTTACTCATCCGGCTTCACTGGCTCCCAGTCCAGCATAGAGTCCAATTCAAAATTCTTACTTTGGTCCATAAAGCACTTCGCACCGGCATATCTCATTATCTCTCCTTACTAATTATTCCACATACACCACACCGCGCGGTCTACTCCATTCATAAGAACCACCTTCACCTCCTTAGCACTTCCCAGGCTCACCTTTATTTATTTATTTATGTAAAATATTTATAGGGCGCTTAATCACACCGTTCAAAGCAGAACAAAAAACATACACAATAAAATACAGAAATACAAAATTAAAGCATACAGTGAAATCAAGAGGGAACAGACTCAAAAGCCTGACAATACAAAAAAGCTTTCAATTTCTTATGGAATTGCAGCACATCAGTACAGCTCTGCAAAGAATCAGACAGATGGTTCCACAGATATGAAGCAGCAAAAGAAAAAGCATGCGACTGCGTAATATGCAGGTTACTAGCAAACAATGGTGGCAAGAGAAGTGAGTCCTGGAGACCCCTAAGAAAGCATAGTTACTCACCTGTAACAGGTGATCTTCGGGAACAGCAGAAATTTAGTCTTCACATATGGGTATCGTCGGTACCGACGGAGCCTGTGCGGGAACGCTCCCTAGCGTCCAATAGGAACGCTTTTGGGAGCATCCCTCAGCACATGCGCGGTGCCTTCCCGCCTTTCCAACTGTCCCTCTTCAGTTACGTTTGTAGCTGAGTGAAAGGATAGAGGGAGAGAGGAAAGAGACAGAGAGATAGAGAGAACTCCTAGGGGAGGAGGGTGGGTTGTGAAGACTAAATTCCTGCTGTTCCTGGAGATCACCCGTTACAGGTGAGTAACTACGCTATCTCCAGGAACAAGCAGGAATGTAGTCTTCACATATGGGGGACTCCCTAGCTGAAGATGCCAGGGAGATAGCCCCAGGAAGCTGCCACCTATAGTAAGGCGGGCCATGCTTCCTCCCATGGATCTCTGGCATCCCACCAGGGTTGGTGGGTAGCAGTTGAATTAGGTCTGAAAGAGATTTTGAAGAACAGCTTGGCCAAAGAAGGCATCCCGACGGGAGGCTTTATCTAGGCAGTAGTGGGCAGTAAAGGTGTGTACGGAAGCCCAGGTGGCTGCTCGACTAATGTCATCGATAGATACAGAGTGAAGGTTAGCCATAGAGGCTGCCATGGCTCTCACATTATGAGCTGTAACATGGCCATGAAGAGGAAGACTCTTACTCTCATAAGCAAAGGTGAGTTTGCTGTTGCCAAGAAGCGGACTTGGCAGCGGTAGCAACTTGTGTGTTTTTGAAAAAAAAATTTTAACTTGGCGGAGTGAGGTGACCCCTGCTAAATCCTGTGGCGACCCCCGTGGGGGTTGCGACCCACAGGTTGAGAACCGCTGATTTAGAGG
This sequence comes from Ichthyophis bannanicus, assembly GCA_033557465.1. Lineage (NCBI taxonomy): Eukaryota > Metazoa > Chordata > Amphibia > Gymnophiona > Ichthyophiidae > Ichthyophis > Ichthyophis bannanicus. Next base: position 1,190,581,608 of record CM066032.1, read on the forward strand.
CTTATAGGAAGCTACAATTGCACTAAGATGGACTCTTACTGAATTGTCCTTTAGACAGGAATTTGATAAATAAAGTAGATACTCTATATCGATTCCAAAGGTATCATAAAGGGGTTTAACCCCTTCTGCGAACACCAAATAGTAAAACGTTTCCATTTGAAGGCGTAAGAGCGTGTTGTTTATTTTTTTATAATTTATTTACATTCTCTTATATACCGCACTATTCTGAATCAGTGCAGTTTACATTGAACAAACTGAAATTACATTGAACAGGGCATTATAACTTGGAGATAACTATTTACAGGGAACATGGGCTATGGAGGGTTAAGTGGCTTGCCCAAGACCATAAGGAGCACCTGTGGGACTAGAAACCCCAGTCCTTCCGGCCCAAGGTTGCTGTCCTCTAGTGGAATTTGAACCCTCGACCTTCCGGCCAGAAGTACCTTGCCCCAACCACTAGGCCACTCCTCCACTCTAGAAAACCTTCCACTCTTGTGGAAGGTTTTCTAGAAGCCTGAAGGATATCTTTTACCTGTTGGGAAAGGTTGAGATCCTGAAGGTCTAAGCTTTCAGCAACCAGGCCCTGAGATGCAGGGACTGGGGATTTGTGTGCCATAGCATCCCTTTCTCTTGGGAGAGAAGATCTGGAGCACACCCTACTCCAGAGGTGCAGCTTGAGAGAGATGTAGAAGCAGGAGATACCAAGTTTGGTGTGGCCACCGTGGCACTATGAGGAACATACGACCTCTGTCTCTCTGAAGCTTGAAGAGTGTTTTGGCGATGAGGTGGGAAGGCATAGAGGAAGTCGTGAACCCAGTGAAGGAAGGAAGGCGTCCCTTGCCTGGCAATTTTGAGCCAGAATTCTGGAACAGAAGCAGGGAGGTTTGGCATTCAGTGGACTTGAAATAGGTCTATGTCTGGGGTTCCCCAGATCTGAAATATCTTGGCCACCTGTCTAGGTGGAGAGACCATTCGTAAGGCAGCAATACTCAGCTGAGTTTGTCTGCCCAAAGGTTTTGAATGCCTGGAAGATATACCACAAGAAGGTGAATTTGATGCTCTCTGGCAAGGGCCCATAGTCCTAAAGCTTCATTGCATAACGACAGAGAGCCTGTTCCGCCCTGCTTGTTCACGTAGAACATGGTTACTTGATTGTCCGTTTGGACTAGGACTGTCTTGTAGCTGAGCTGGGCATGGAATACTCGAAGAGCTAGATAGATTGCTCTCAGTTCCAGGAGGTTTATGTGAAGACAAGCCTCCTGTGGAGTCCAGAAACCCTGGGCAGAGAGATGATGCAGGTGTGCTTCCCATCCCACCTGTGATGCATCTGTTGTTAGGGTGGCCTGGAATAGGGGTTGCTGGAAAGGAGATCCCACTAGAAAATTTTCCAGTGATTGCCACCATTGGAGGGACAAAATTAGTCATTGTGAGTTTGATATCTTGACCGACAGATGTCCTGTGGCCTGTGTCCACTGTGTGGATAGGGTCCACTGGGCTGCTCGCATATGAAGGTGAGCATAGGAAACCACATGAACTGTTGGTGCCATATGTCCCAATAGTTGTAGTAGTTCTCCAGCAGTTAGGAAGAACTTCACCGCTGCTTGAGAAGCTAGGTGCACTATGCGAAGACAGCGGGGTTGTGGGAGAAAAGGCCTTGACTGTCTGGTATTTAAACGAGCTCCTATGAACTCCAGAGACTGAGACGGAGCAAGCTGAGATTTTGGGAGGTTTATGACCAATCCCAAATATAGCATAGTTACTCACCTGTAACAGGTGATCTCCGGGAACAGCAGGAATTTAGTCTTCACATATGGGTATCGTCGGTACAGACGGAGCCTGCGTGGGAACGCCCCGCAGTGTCCAATTAGAAAGATTTTGGGAGCATCCCACCCACAGCGCCTGGGTGCTGCCTTCCCGCCTTTCCCAACTGCCTCTCTCCAGTTGAGTTTAAAGCTGAGACAAAGAATGAGAGAAGGAAAGAGAAAGATAGAGAGATAGAACTCCTAGGGGAGGTGGGTGGGTTGTGAAGACTAAATTCCTGCTGTTCCCGGAGATCGCCTGTTACAGGTGAGTAACTATGCTATCTCCAGGAACAAGCAGGAATGTAGTCGTCACATATGGGGACTCCCTAGCTTTAGATGCTAGGGAGAGACCCCAGAAGTTGTGTGTCCCTGAGAAAGGGCTCCACTTCCCCCCATGGATCTCAGGCATCCAACCAGGAATGGTGGGTAGGAGTTGATTAGGTATGGAACAGGTGTTGGAGAACAGCCTGACCAAACAAGGCATCCCGGCGGGAGTCCTTGTCCAAGCAGTAATGGGCTGTGAAGGTATGAACCGAGGCACAGTTGGCTGCTCGACAGATGTCGTCGATAGACACAGAGTGCAGATGAGCCATTGAAGGTACCATGGCTCTCACATTGTGAGCTGTGACATGGCCCTCCGGAGAAAGATTCTTACTCTGATAGGCAAAGGAAATACACTGAGCAATCCAGTTAGACAGTGTTCTCTTGGAGACTGGAAGTCCCAAATGAGAAGGATCAAAAGCAACAAAGAGTTGAGAGGACTTTCTATGTTGCTGTGTTCTTTGTAAGTAAAAGGCTAAAGCTCTTTTACAGTCCAAAGTATGAAGATTCCTTTCTGCATTTGATGCATGAGTCCTTGGAAAAAACACAGGCAGGTAGACCGCTTGGTTTAGATGAAAAGGCGAGACCACCTTTGGCATAAAGTGTGGATGAGTCCTAAGGACTACCTTGTCATGATGGAACCTTGTATAAGGTGGATCAGCCACTAGTGCCTGCAACTCACTGATGCGACGTGCTGATGCGATTGCAATGAGAAAGATAACCTTCCAAGAAAGGAATTTCAATGAGGTAGTAGCTAAGGGTTTGAAAGGTGGCTTCATGAGCTGACAAAGAACCAGGTTTAAGTCCCATGCCACCGGTGGTGGCCTAATGGGAGGCTTAGTTAGAAGAAGTCCTCTCATAAATCTTGCTATAAGAGGATTGGAGGAAATAGGTTGCCCATTTAGAGGCTAGAAAGAAGCTGCAATAGCACTCAAATGGACTCTTACTGAGTTAGTCTTAAGTCCTGCATTGGATAAATGAAGGAGATACTCCAGTAATGATTCCAGAGTTATCGCAAGGGGGTTAAGACCCTTCTGTGAACACCATATGGTAAACCTTTTCCACTTGAAAGCATAAGAGCGTCTTGTGGAAGGCTTCCTGAAAGCATAAAGGATATCCTTTACTTGCTGAGGAAGGTTAAGATCATGGAGATCTAAGCCTTCAGCAACCAATCCCTGAGATGCAGAGACTGGGGATTGGGATGCCATAACATTCCGTCCTCCTGGGACAGGAGATCTGGAGCAGAGCCTAACTCCAGAGACGGAGCTTGAGAGAGATGTAGAAGCAGAGGGTACCACACTTGCCGTGGCCAATGTGGAGCTATGAGAATCATACGGCCTCTGTCTCCCTGAAGCTTGAACAGGGTTTTGGGAATTAGGGGAATGGGTGGAAAAGCATAAAGAAAGTCTTGAACCCAGTGAAGGAGGAAAGCATCCTTGGCCTGACAGCCCTGAGCCGGAATTCTGGAACAGAACCGGGGAAGTTTGGCATTCAACGGACTTGCAAAGAGGTCTATGTCCGGGGTTCCCCAAATTTGAAAAATCTTGGCCACATGGTCTGCATGTAGAGATCATTCGTGTGGAAGCAGAACTCGACTGAGTCTGTCTGCCCAAGAGTTTTGTATGCCTGGAAGGTACACTGCCAGGAGATGAATCTGATGCTCTCTGGCGAGGGCCCATAGTCGCAAAGCTTCATTGCAAATGGACAGAGAGCCTGTTCCCCCCTGCTTGTTCACGTAGAACATGGCTACTTGATTGTCCGTATGAATGAGGACTGTCTTGTAGCTGAGCAGGGTGTGGAACATTCGAAGAGCAAGGAAGATTGCTCTGAGCTCCAAGAGATTGATATGCAGATGAGTCTCCTGTGGAGTCCAAGTGCCTTGGGTGGAGAGGTCTTGCAGATGAGCTCCCCAACCCATTGGAGAAGCATCTGTTGTGAGAGTTGCCTGGGGTAAAGGTTGTTGAAATGGGGACCCCAGCAACAGGTTTTGAGTGGACTGCCACCAATGGAGGGACAAAATAAGGCGATTTGTGTTTGCTATTTTGTCTGACAGGCACCCTGATGCCTGGGTCCATTGAGTGGATAAAGTCCACTGGGCTGCTCTCATATGGAGGCGAGCATAGGGAACCACGTGCACGGTAGATGCCATGTGGCCTAGTAGTTGTAACATCTCTCGAGCAGTGAGATAAAGTTTTAGCACTGCTTGAGAAGCTAACTGCACCATGCGAAGGCAACGGGTCTGAGGAAGATAGGCCCTTGCTTTTCTGGTATCCAGCAAAGCTCCAATGAACTCTAAAGACTGAGTGGGAGTTAGACTGGACTTTGGGACGTTTATGACTAGACCCAAATACTGAAGGATACGTAATGTGCAAGATAGAGAAAGCCTGGCCTCTGATTTTGATGGGGCTCGAATGAGCCAGTCGTCTAAGTAAGAGAAGACGAATATTCCTAGAGTGCGAAGAAAGCACAGTTACTTATCTGTAACAGGTGATCTCTGGGAACAGCTGAAATAAGTCTTCACATATGGGTACGTCGGTACCGACGGAGCCTGCGAGGGAACGCTCCCCAGCTTCCCAAAAAGGAAAGCTTTTGGGAGCATCCCACAGTGCCTGCACGCTGCCTTCCCGCCTTTCCTAGCCAGCTCTCCTCAGTTCAAGTTTAAAGCTGAGACAATAGAGAGAGAGAGGAAAGGAAAGAAAGATAGAGAGATACAACTCCTAGGGGAGGTGGGAGGGTTGTGAAGACTTATTCCTGCTGTTCCCAGAGATCACCTGTTACAGGTAAGTAACTGTGCTATCTCCAGGAACAAGCAGGAATGAGTTTTCACATATGGGGACTCCCTAGCTAAGACGCCTGGGAGATCCCCAAGGATATGAGACCCTGTGAAAGGTTCTACATCCTCCTATGGATCTCAGGCATCCATCCAGGGAAGGAGGGCAGGAGTTATTTAAGAATGGAACAGATGTTTGAGGACAGCCTGACCAAACAAGGCATCCCGGCAGGAGTCCTTGTCCAAGCAGTAATGGGCTGTGAAGGTATAGTATGAACCGAGGCCCATGTGGCTGCTCGACAGATCTGTTCGATGGAGACAGAATTTAGATGAGCCATAGAGGTGGCCATGGCCCTCACATTATGAGCTGTGACATGGCTCTCCAGAGAAAGGTTCTTACTCTGGTAGGCGAAAGAAATACACTGAGCAATCCAACCGGACAGTGTTCTCTTAGAGACTGGAAGTCCCAAATGAGAAGGATCAAAAGCAACAAAAAGCTGGGAAGACTTTCTATGTTGCTGTGTCCTTTGTAAGTAAAAAGCAAGAGCTCTTTTACAATCCAGAGTATGAAGACTCTTCTCTGCACTGGATGCATGAGGAGCTGGAAAAAAGACAGGTAAATATACCTCTTGATTAAGATAAAAAGGTGAGACCACTTTAGGCATAAAGTGTGGATTTGTCCTAAGGACTACCTTATCATGATGGAACCTTGTATAAGGTGGATTAGCCACTAAGGCCTGCAGTTCACTGATGCGGCGAGCTGAAGTGACTGCAATGAGGAAAATAACCTTCCAGGAAAGAAATTTCAAGGAGGTAGTGGCTAAGGGTTCAAAAGGTGGCTTCATAAGCTGACCAAGAACCAAATTTAAGTCCCATGCCACCGGAGGAGGCCTAATGGGAGGTTTAGTTAAAGTTAGGCCTCTCATGAATCTGGCAATGAGAGGATGAGAGGAAATAGGGTGTCCATTGATGGGCTTAAGGGACGCTGCAATAGCACTCAAATGGACTCTTACTGAATTTGTTTTAAGTTCTGCATTGGAAAGATGCAGGAGATAGTTTAACAGAGAATTTAAAGGTAGTGCTAAAGGGTCAAGACCCTTTTCAGCACACCAAATGGAAAATCTTTTCCACTTAAAAGCATAGGAATGCCTGGTGGAAGGTTTTCTGGAAGCATGGAGGATATCCTTCACTTGCTGAGAAAGATTCAAGCCTTGAAGGTCTAGGCCTTCAGTAACCAAGCTCTGAGGTGAAGGGACTTGGGGTTTGGGTGCCACAAAGTCCCTTCCTCCTGAGACAGAAGGTCTGGAGCAGCTCCCAAGTACAGGGAGGGAGCTTGGGAGAGATGCAGAAGTAGAGGGTACCACACTTGGCGTGGCCAGCGTGGAGCTATGAGGATCATAGATCCTTGATCCCTCTGGAGTTTGAACAGAGTCTTGGGAATCAAGGGAATGGGTGGAAAGGCATACAGGAAGCCCTGACCCCAATGAAGGAGGAAGGCATCCTTGGCCTGAACTCCCTGACACGGAATTCTGGAACAGAACTGGGGAAGTTTGGCATTCCACGGACTTGCAAAGAAGTCTATGTCCGGGGTTCCCCATTCTTGAAAGATTCTGAGTACCTGATCCATGTGCAGGGACCATTCGTGTGGAAGCAGAACTCGACTGAGTCTGTCTGCCCAAGAGTTTTGGATTCCTGGGAGATATACTGCCAGGAGATGGATTTGATGCTCTCTGGCGAAGGCCCATAATCTTAAAGCTTCGTTGCAAAGCGACAGAGAGCCAGTTCCTCCTTGCTTGTTTATGTAAAACATGGCTACCTGATTGTCCGTATGAATGAGGACTGTCTTGTAGCTGAGGAGGGTATGAAAGACCTTGAGAGCTAGAAAAACTGCTCGAAGCTCCAAGTGGTTGATATGAAGAGGGGTCTCCTGTGGGGACCAAGTGCCTTGGGTGGAGAGGTCTTGTAGATGAGCTCCCCAACCTGTTTGGGAAGCATCTGTTGTGAGGGTTGCTTGGGGTAACAATTGTTGGAAGGGGGACCCCAGCAACAGATTTTGAGTGGACCTCCACCATTGGAGAGACCAAAAGAGACGTTTGGAGGTTGCTATTTGGTCTGAGAGAGCTCCTGAAGCTTGAGTCCACTGGGTGGACAAAGTCCATTGAGCTGCTCTCATGTGTAGGCGAGCATAGGGTACCACATGCACTGTGGAAGCCATGTGGCCTAGCAGTTGTAGCATCTCCCGGGCAGTTAAGTGGCTCTTTGACTGAATCTGGGAGGCTAACTGCACTAGACGTTGGCAACGGGCCTGAGGAAGGTAGGCCCTTGCAGTGGTGGTATCCAACCAGGCCCCTATGAATTCCAGGGACTGAGTAGGGGTGAGCTGAGACTTTAGGAGGTTTACCACAAGTCCCAGATACTGCAGAATGCGCCTTGTACGGTCCAGGGAGATCTGGGCCTCTGACTGAGATGGAGCTCGGATGAGCCAGTCGTCCAGGTATGGGAAGACAAATATTCCCAGAGTGCGTAGAAATGCAGGAAGCACCCTGTATTGGTAATGTTTTTCTTGGAAAAGAAAACGTAGGAATCTTCTGTGAGATTAATGGATGAGGACATGTGTGTACGCATCCTTGAGATCTAGAGAACAAAGCCAATCCTGACTTTGAAGGTATGGAAGGAGAGTGCCCAGAGAAAGCATCTTGAACTTCTTCTTCATAGAAATTTGTTCAATTCTCTGAGATCTAAGATGGGTCTGTATCCCCCTGTCTTCTTTGGGATGAGAAAATAGGGGGAGTAGAACCCTGACCCTTGTTGAAGAAGGGGAACTTCTTCTATTGCCCCTTGGGCAAGAAGGGTAGTCACCTCTTGACCTAGAAGGTCTAGAAGAGATGTGGGAGAATTGAAGTGTCTCACCATGGTGTGGGGAGGAAGGTCTGAGAAATGAAGTTTGTAGCCCTCTCTTATGATGGAGAGGGTCCACTGCTCTGATGTGATTTGCTCCCATCTGGGAGCAAAATGAGCTAACCTTCCTGGAATGGTGAGAGGTTCTGGCTGTTGTAGAGCCAGAAAGGCTAAGTTCTCTAGCATCAAGTCAAAAACCCTGAGGAGGTTGGGACTGCTGAGTTGCAGCAGCCCCTGTAGACTTAGGTCTGGCCTGTTTAGGTTGCTGACGCTTAGTGGCAAAGCGACCTGTAGAAGATTGTTGGCCAGAAGTAGAAGGAAATCTGCCCTTTTTGAAAAAAGACTTTTTAAAAGTATTTTTCTTGGCAGGAATGGAGGTTGACTTTGAAAGTCTATCCAGAGCAGAATTCTCTGCATCCATTTGAGTGGCTTTTATTTGCCACTCTTTGCCAAATAGATTTTCACCTGTACAGGGCAGATTTCCTAAGCCATCTTGAACCCAGGGTTCTAAATCAGAAGCCTGGAGCCAAGCAATTCTGCGAGCAGCTATGGCAATGCCTGAGGCTCTGCTGGCACCTTCAAAGGAGTCAAAGGCTGCCCTGTTGGAAAACTTCGAAATATCTTGAGTATGTTTAAGCCAAATGAGGAATTCGTCCCTTTTATCCTCTGGAAGAAAAGGGAGGAAGTGGTGCAGTTTTTCTGCAACTTCTTTTAGAAACATACCCATATAAAGGTTATATGTGTTGATTCTGGCAATAAGTATACTGGCTTGGAAGATTTTCCTACCAAAAGAATCCAAGGTCCTGCATTCTCTTCCTGGAGGAGCAGAAGAGTGTCTCTTTGTACTCTTTATCCTCTTCATAGCTGACTGCACCACAATGGAATGGTGAGGAAGCTGAGTTTTCTGAAAGCCAGGACAAGGAGGGACACGATACATAGTGTCCAATCTGCGAGAATGAGGAGAGAGAGTGAGAGGAGTCTCCCATAAATCAATCATGTGTTCATAAAGAATCTCATGAATTGGTAAGGTGACTGCCTCTCTAGGAGCCTTAGAGTATCCTAAAATATCCAATTTTTTTGCTCTAGGCTCTGATTCAGAGGTTACTGAAATAGAGAGTCCTTTAGCTACTTCTCTTATGAAGTCTTGAAAGGACAAGTCCTCTGGAGGAGACATTCTTCTTTTTGGAGAAGAAGGCTCTTCAGGAAGGGCTATGGATACTTCAGGAGACTCATCTGATGAATCAGAATCATCAGAGGAATCGAAGTATCGTCTGTCAGGGTGCTCTTGTAACGCTCGATACGCGTATCGAGCGGTATCGACATCGGGCGTTCTCGGTACCGGATCGGTACCGAGAAGTAGCCCTGGACAAGGAACCGCTGCAGTCGGTATCCTGGTTAATGTCGATGCAGTCGGTACCGGTATCGGCACTGGTGCCGGTACCGGAGCCGATACCGACAACGGAGTTTGTTGTGTTACCAGCGGCGTCGCAGCTTGAATGAAGGCCGTGATATGCCTGGAAATCGGTACCGGGAGATTGTGCCGGTACTCCAGAGCAATCTAACAGGTGATCGGTCGAGGCCGTGCCATCGATGTCAACCTGTAACCCCATAGGAGGAGCTTTGGAAGCCGGAGCTTCCTGCCGGGGTTGTTTTGCTGGTGCAGGATCCTCAAGGGCAAGCCCGGAGGCATCTCGATGCTTAGAGGGAGATCTACCCTTCGAGGACCTGCTAGGTTTATGTTTGGTTACCTGAGATCCATCAGGAGAAGAAGACCTGGAAGATGTCGATGCTACCGACGGTGCATCAGCGGGAAACAGCACATGGAGCTTAGCTGCTCGGTTCTGTAAACCCCGTTTAGACATTAGAGAGCAGGACGGACAATCCGGAATGGAGTGTTCAGGACCCAAACATTTAAGACACCATTCATGGGTATCTGTAACAGAAATAGTACCGCTACACTTAGTGCATTTCTTGAACCCGGAGGCTGGTTTTTCCATGAGGGAAATTTTTCTGTGGGCCCTGAGGCCCAAGAAGAAAAATACACTAAGTGAGGAAAAAAATAGATTTTTTTTTTTTACAGAAAGAAAGAAAAAGACCGGCGGTACCGGTCCGGAGTCGGGGAAGGCAGACATGCGACCAAAGAAATAAAATAAAATAAAGAACTTCTTGAGCGGTGACAGGGCTCGACCTGCTGGCTCCGCGGCAAAGAAGAACTGAGGAGAGCTGGCTAGGAAAGGCAGGAAGGCAGCGCGCAGGCGCTGTGGGATGCTCCCAAAAGCTTTTCTTTTTGGGAAGCTGGGGAGCGTTCCCGCGCAGGCTCCGTCGGTACCGACGTACCCATATGTGAAGACTCATTCCTGCTTGTTCCTGGAGATATGCTGCTACCACAGCCATGCATTTCGTAAACACCCTTGGTGCAGAGGCCAGGCCAAAAGGAAGCACCCTGTACTGGTAGTGCTTTCCTTGAAAAAGAAACCAAAGGAACTTTATGTGAGTTGGATGGATGAGAACATGAGTGTACGCATCCTTGAGATCTAGAGAACAAAGCCAATCCTGACTCTGAAGGTATGGCAGCAGAGTTCCTAGAGAAATCATCTTGAATTTCTCCTTGAACAGGAATTTGTTCAATTCTCTGAGGTCTAAAATGGGTCTGTGTCCCCCTGTTTTCTTTGGGATAAGGAAATAGGGGGAGTAAAACCCTGTACCCTGTTGATGAATTGGTACTTCTTCTATTGCCCCTTGGGCAAGAAGCATAGTGACCTCTTGATCTAACAGGTTGATGAGAGAGGTCTGAGAATTGAACTGTCTTACCATTGTGGGAGGGGGCATGCACGAAAAATGAAACTTGTACCCCTCTTTTATAATGGAGAGTGTCCAATGTTCTGCTGTTATCTGCCCCCATCCTGCAATGGTGGAGGGCTCTGGTCCATTAAGAGCCAGGAAGGCTAAGTTCTCTAGATGAAAGTCAAAGGCCTTCTGGAGGCTGAGACTGCTGAGATGGTTGAGGCTTAGCAGTCTTTGCTTTCCTTTGTTTAGGTGGTTGCTGACTCTTTCGGGCAGATTGACCTGCAGAACGTCCCTGCTGGGAATAAGAGGGATAAAACCTCTTCTTCTTGGAGAAGAATGGTTTCTTGAAAGATCTTTCTTGCAGGATCAGCTGTGGCTTTGGATAGTCTATCCAAAGTAGAGTTATCAGCATCTAATTCATTGGCTTTCTCTTGCCAATTCTTGCCAAATAGATTCTCACCTGTACAAGGAATATTGCCCAGATTGTCCTGCACCCAGAGCTCCAAATTGGATGCCTGGAGCCAGGCAATTCTACGTGCACCTATGGCAATGGCAGAGGTTCTGCTTATGCACTCAAAACAGTCAAAAGCTGCACGATTGACTGTTTAACCAGTGTGAGAAAATCCTGCCTCAGGAAAAAGAGGGCTCAAAAGCTCTAAATCTCCTGTGACTTCCTTAAGGACCATTCCCATATATAAAATATAGGAACTGATCCTGGCAGAAAGCATGGAAGCCTGGAAAGTACAACGTCCAAAGGCATCCAAAGTTCTACACTCACATCCTGGAGGATTAGAGGCATGCCTCTTTGCACTCCTGATCCTCCTCATAGCTGATTCCACTACAATAGAGTGGTGAGGAAGCTGAGTCTTCTGGAACCCAGGACAAGGAGGGACTCGATACACAGTATCCAGTCTACGAGAGTGAGGAGAGTTGATAAGAGGTGTTTCCCACATTCTTAGCATGAGATCATGTAAAATCTCATGGATAGGCAAAGTAGCTGCCTCTTTAGGAGCCTTGGGATATTGTAGAATTTCCAACTCCTTTGCTCTGGGCTCTGTTTCGGGAGCCACAGTAATGGAAAGACCTTGAGCCACCTCCCTGATAAAATCCTGAAAGGAGATATCTTCTGGAGGAAACATCCTACGTTTAGGAGAGGAAGGCTCCTCCGGGAGAAGTATTCCGGTACCGACAGAGCTGTCAGAATCCTTGGAGTCCTCCGAAGATTCGAAGTACCTTCTGTCCGGATGCTACTGAAGAGCCCGATACCCGTACTGACTGAAGTCGGTACCGGGGGGAATCGGTACCGGTGTGTTGGTACCAGAAGGCATCACATGACTGGGTGCCGGCAAAGCAGACACCGATGTCGATGCTGTCGGTACTGGTACCGATATCGGTGCTGGAGTCGGAGTCGGTGCCGGTACCGGTTGAATTGTCTGATGCGGTTCCAAGGGTGTCGATGACGCAAGGAGAGCCGCCAGACTGCGTTCAATAGCCAGGAACCTCTGGTCTATCGACGCTGCCGATGCCTGGGTATCGGTACTGGACAAAGCAGCCGGTACCCCAGAGCGTGGCACCAGTAGTTCTGCTGAGGTTGAGGCCTCGAGAACATCCTGGAGCCCTGATAATGCTTTGGAAGCCGAAGCCTCCCGCCGGAGCAATTTTGCCAGTACAGAACCCTCAAGGGCAACGCCAGAGGCATCTCGATGCTTGGAAGGAGATCTACCCTTTGAGGACCGGCCAGACTTATGTTGGGTAAGTTACTTACCCGAGATCCATGGGAGGAAGACGAAGCCCTGGAAGATGTCAATGCTACAGAAGCTGCATCGGAAGGAAAAAGGGTACTGAGCTTAGCAGCTCGGTTTTGTCGACCCCTCTTGGACATCATGGCAGAAGCCATACACTCTGAGATGGAGTGGTCAGGACCTAAACATTTAAGACACCACTCATGGGTGTCGGTGACGGAGATGGTACCGCCACACTTGGTGCACTTTTTGAAACCCGAAGCGGGTTTTTCCATAGTGGAGGAAATTTTGGGCCTAAGGCCCAAAATGGCGCGTGCACCCGGAAAGAAAAGTTTGGAAAAAAATACTATCTATTTTTTTTTTTTTTAAAGAAAGAAAGAAGAATCGGCGGTACCGGTATAGCGTCGAGGAAGGCAGACGTGACCACAAAAAAGAAGGAGAGTAAGGAAATATTTTCTGCGGTGACAGGAATAACGACCTGCTGGCTCTGCGGAAAACGAAGACCTGGAGAGAGGCAGTTGGGAAAGGCGGGAAGACAGCACGCAGGCGCTGTGGGATGCTCCCAAAAGCTTTCTAATTGGATGCTGGGGAGCGTTCCCGCGTAGGCTCCGTCGGTACCGACGATACCCATATGTGAAGACTACATTCCTGCTTGTTCCTGGAGATTGAGGGATTCGCATTGTGCAAGACAGTGCAGAGCTGGCTTCTGGAACCGTAGGTGCTCGAATGAGCTAGTCGTCTAAGTAAGGGAAGACGAATATCCCCAGGGTTTTCAGAAATGCAGCTACTACTGCCATGCATTTTGTGAATACTCTTGGTGCCGAAGCCAGACCAAAGGGAAGGACCCTGTATTGGAAATGTTTTCCCTTGAAAAGGAATCGTAAGAATTTCCTGTGATCTGGATGGATCAGAATGTGAGAGTATATGCGTCCTTTAGATCTAGAGAACAAAGCCAATCCTGACTTTGAAGGTATGGCAGAAGAGTTTCCAGAGAAATCATTTTGAACTTTTCTCAGAACAGATATTTGTTCAATTCTCTGAGGTCTAGAATGGGTCTGTGTCCTCCTGTTTTCTTTTGAAGAATGGGCACCTTCTCTATTGCTCCTTGAGCAAGGAGTGTTGAGACCTCTCGATCCAGTAGATTGTCCGTAGAGATTTGGGAATTGAACTGTTTTACGATTGTAGGAGGGGGCACACTGTGAAAATGAAGCTTGTACCCCTCTCCCATAATGGACCGAGTCCAATTTTCTGGACCTTTCAGAGGCAGGAAGACTAAGTTCTCTAAGGAGTCAAAGCCCTTGAGGGGGCTGGACCTGTGGAGCTGGTTGAGCTCTAAGGCCTTTGGGCTTCTTTTGTTGTCTGGATTGTTGTTGTTGACCTTTCTGGGCAACTTGACCCTGACCCTGATCTTGCCCTTGCTGGGTATAGGACGAATAAAACTTCTTTTTTTTGCTAAAAAAATTTTTTTATAGGGTTTCTGGAGCTTCTGTTGACAATCTATCTAGAGTAATATTGTCAGCATCTATCTCATTAGTCTTTTCCTGTCAATTCTTGCCAAAGAGGTTTTCTCCTGTGCAAGGGATGTTTCTTAATTTATCCTGTACCCAAATCTCGAAGTCTGATGCCTGAAGCCAGGAAATCCGATGTGCACCAATGGCAATAGCAGAGGTTCTGCTGATGCATTCAAAGCAGTCAAAGGCTGCACGATTTACAAACTTCGAGACGTCTTGAGCATGCTTGACAAGAGTAAGGAAGTTTTGTCGTTTGTCATCAGGAAGAAGGGGGCTCATAAGCTCCAAATCTCCTGTGACCTCTTTGAGGAACATTCCCATATATAAAATATATGAGCTGATGCTAGCTGAATGCATGGAAGCCTGAAATGTTCAATGCCCAAAAGCGTCAAGAGTCCTGCATTCATGACCTGGAGGATTGGATGCATGTCTCTTTGCACTTTTCATCCTATGCATGGCTGACTCCAATACCATTGAATGGTGTGGCAGCTGAGTCTTTTGTAAACCACGACATGGTGGAACTCGATACATGGTATCGAGTCTCCTAGAATGAGGAGATGTGGTCAAAGGTGTCTCCCACATTCTGAGCATCAAATCATGAAGAATTTCATGAATGGGCAGAGTGGCTGCCTCCTTGGGAGCCTTAGGGTACTGAAGAATGTCCAATTCCTTTGCTCTAGGTTCTTTTTTAGGAGCTACTCTGATTGAAAGACCTCGGGCCACATCACAAATAAAATCCTGAAAAGACATGTCTTCCGGAAGAGACATCCTGCGTTGGGGAGAAGAGGAGTTTTCCAGGAGAAACACTCTGGTACCGGCAGAATTATCAGAGTCCTCGGAATCGGAGGACTCGAAGTATCTCTGATCCTGACGTTCATGCAAAGCATGGTCTTGGTATCGATCGAAGTCAGTACCGATTTGGTCCGGTACCAATTTGTCGATGCCAGAAAAAGTCGGCATGGGAAGAATTCTCACATGGGCCGGTACCGTCGGTGCTGGTACTGGCATCGGTATCAGTACCGGTGCCTGTTGAACCGCCGGTGTTAACGGTACTGCAGCTGTAAGGAGAGCTGCAAGACTGTGTTCGATAGCGAGGAATCTCTGGTCTATCGATGCTGCCGATGCCTGGGTATCGATTCCAGTAAAAGCGGCCGGAACCCCTGAGCATGGCACCAGTAGTTCTGCCAAGGTCGAGGCCTTGAGAACATCCTGGAACCCTGTTGATACTTTGGAGGCCGAAGCCTCCTGCCGGGGCTGTTTTGCCGGTGTAGTTTCCTCAAGGGCAATGCCAATGGCCTCTCGATGCTTTGAAGGAGAGCTACCCTTTGAGGACCGGCTCTTATGTTTAGTTACTTGAGATCCATGGGAGGAAGACGAGGCTCTTGAAGACGTCGATGCAATAGACCTGGCATCCGAAGAAGAGATGGTACCGAGCTTTGCAGCCCGGTTCTGTCTTCCTCTTTTAGTCATCCCCATACAAGAGAGACACTCAGATAGAGAATGGTCAGGGCCTAAACATTTGAGACACCAGTCATGAGTGTCAGTGATGGAAATGGTACCGCCACACTTAGTACATTTTTTAAAACCACTAGCTGGTTTTTCCATCTTTTAGGAAAAATGGGGCCTAATGCCCAAAATGGCACCTAGCACCAAAAGAAAAGTTTCTGAAGAGAACAGTTCAGAACGCATATAATTTTTTAATTTTTTTGTAGAAAAGAACAAAAAAGAACTGGCGGTACCGGTAGGTGTCGTGCAGAGGCAGACGCGACCACAAGAAAACAAGTTTAAAGAAGAAATTTTCTGCGGTGACAGGGTATGCGTCCTGTCGGCTCCGCGGAAAACGAAGAACTGAAGAGGGACAGTTGGAAAGGCGGGAAGGCAGCACGCATGTGCTGAGGGATGCTCCCAAAAGCGTTTCTATTGGATGCTGGGGAGCATTCCTGCGCAGGCTCCGTCGGTACCGATGATACCCATATGTGAAGACTACATTCCTGCTTGTTCCTGGAGATCTGGACGAACAGAAGAATGCCAGCACAGCAACCCCCTATGACAGGCCACCGACAAACCCAACTTAAGTTTGAACACAAAACATAAGATCTTAAATAACACCCTTTGCTGAAATGGCAACCAATGCAGAGAATGCAAGCAAGGGGTGATGTGGTCAGACTGAGACTTACCCAAAATCACCCTTGCTGAGGCATTCTGTGCCAACTGTAGTGCAGACAGTATATAGGACGGAAGACTAGCCAGGAGAACGTACGTATTTATTTATTTTATTTAAACTTATTTTTATACCACCTTTCTACTATTCAAAGCAGTGTACTGTTAAACATGTACTGGGAGGAAAGCATAGTTACTCACCTGTAAAAGGTGTTCTCCAGGGACAGCAGGATCAGTCCCCACATATGGGTGACGTTGGCACTGATGGAGCCCCACAGAAGCATCTCCCCAGCTTTCAAAGAAAATCTTAGGGAGATACCACCACGCATGTGTTGTCCCCTTCCCACCCAAGGGTGCCATCATGCTCAGTCATATGATATAGCTAGGAGCTGACAAAAGAAGATGGCAAAAAAACAGCAACGCCACGGGGAGGAGGGAGGGTTGTGAGGACCGATGCCTGCTGTCCCCGGAGAACACCTGTTACAGGTGAGTAACTACGCTTTCTCTGGGAACAAGCAGGAAGTCAGTCCTCACATATGGGACTCTCTAGCTACAGGCTACCGCGAAACCTGTAGAAAACCATGGTCAAGCCATGAGCAGCAGCCCATAAGTCCAAAGGGCAGACTCTGAAAGGATCCCAGTGTCAAGGGAGAACCATCATTCCGGTAGCCTGAACAAGAAAGGTCAGAGGGTAGGAGTTGCCTAGATCCTGAAGAGATTACGGAGTATGGCCTAGTCGAAGGCGCTGTCCTGTCGGGTTTGCTCAATTGCCGCTCTCTCCGGGCCAAGTCGCTGTTGGTTCAGGACCTCATCCACCAACACTCATATGACCTATGTTTTCTCACCGAAACTTGGCTAAAGGAAGGCAATGGCCCTGTCTTGTCCAGTTCCCTCCCCTCCGGCTACTCAGCATTCTCATCCCCCAGGTTGGGTAGAGGTGGAGGTGGGGTAGCTCTTCTTTATCGCTCCTCGGTTATCATTGAGGAGATTTCTGCACCTTCTATTTCAATCTCTGAGTCCCTTTTTCTCCGTCTTCAGTCCTCGCCCCCACTCTACTTCCTCCTACTTTACCTTCCCCCCTCCCTCACTGTAACCCGTTGGGAGGCGGCTCTACAGACTCTCTCAGAGACAGTTCTTCATTTCCCTAACCTTATGATCTTGGGTGACTTTAATATCCATGTAGACACCCCTTATAGGCAAAAGGATCGGGTTTTCCTGAATCTTTTGAATGATATCTCCCTTCACCACCATGTTTCTGGCTCTACTCATATAGCAGAAAAACCAGTCCAAGGCATGATGAATGGAAAGACAGAGTCCTTTATTGAGCCTTTGGGCAGTCAAAGGCTCAATAAAGGACCCTGTCTTTCCATTAATCACGCCTTGGACTGTTTTTTCTCTGTTTTGCATGATTTGGTGCTTTCTTAGTGTTGTATCTTACTCATATAGCAGGCCATACCTTGGACTTAGTTCTCACACCTCCCACATTGCACCCTTCGATCTCTACCCCCATTACTCACCGTATTCCTTGGTCAGATCACTTTTGTGTTTCTTTCTCTGCGTTTTACTCATGTTCAGATACTGCTGGGCTACTGGAGTCCCAGTCTCCCCCTTGTCTACGTCGTCGCATTACTCCTGCAACACTTAGTGCCTTCCCATCCACTAAATCTCTTTTTCCCTCTGATTTTGCCTCTCGCTCACCCGATACCCAAGTCCTGCTCTGGAATTCCGTCCTTGCTGAAGTTCTAGATGACTTAGCCCCTCTTCGCCCTGCGACCAGGTCCTCCCATCAGGCTCATTCTCCCTGGTATCACCCTGGTTTGTGACTCCAGCGTACCCAACTTCGACAGGCAGAGCGTCATTGGTCCAAACACCCCACGTCCGAGACGCTCTTTCAGTTCAAGCAACTGTATTCTGCTTACCGTACGGCAGTACAATCCGCCAAGCGTTCTTTTTACGTTGCAAGTATTTCTGAGGCTGCACATTCTTCTAGGCAGTTATTCACAATCCTACGTAAGCTCTCCTCTACCTCCTCAACTCCCAACCTGTCGAGCAAAGCCCCAGCTCCCCAAATGTTGGCTACCTTTTTCTTTGATAAAACTTTGAACCTGCGCTCCACCTTTTCCAGCCCCCCTCCCCCACCCTTACCATCTTTACCTCTCTCTCCTTCCTCTCCTGCTCCCCTCGATAAGTCAACTATTTCTGAGCAAGTGAGGCTGCCCCCCTCCCCTCCCAATCGGGCATTAGCTCATACCTTGTCTTCCTTCTCTCCAATTACCTCTGCCGAGTTATTAACGAGCATTTTCTAAGGCTAGGAAGACGACCTGCCAGCTAGATACAATTCTATCTCACTGGTTGACCGAGCCTTCTTTACAATTAATACCCATCATGGTCACTATCATTAATGCTAGTCTTTCTTCTGGCCACTTCCCTTCTTTATGGAAATCTGCCATGGTCTACCCTCTTTTGAAGCAACCCTCCCTTGATCCCTTTGTACCTTCCCATTGGTGCCATGTGTCAAACCTCCCTTTTTTGGCCAAGTTACTGGAATGTTTCGCCTTTTTACAACTAAATTCACATGTAGAAGCCACTAATGCCCTTCACCCCCGGCAAGCAGGATTTTGGCCAGGGCACAGCACAGAAACTGTCCTTCTGGCCCTTTTGAATGAAATCCATGTCGCCCATGATCGTGGAGACATCACCCTTATCGTTTCGCTCGACCTGACCGCAGCATTTGACTTAATTGACCACCAGACTCTCCTCTCTCGCCTTTATGACTCTGGATTACGCGGCACTGTTTGGCAGTGGTTCTGCTCTTTTCTTACAGCCCACTCTTTTACTGTACACTCTAATAATCAGTCTTCCTCCTCTCTCCCTCTTGCCTGTGGTGTGCCCCAGGGTTCTGTCCTCTCTCCCCTGTTATTTAACATTTTCCTCTCTCCCCTACCTCTTCTGATCCAACAGTACCCAGTCTCATCTTATATTTATGCCAATGACATTATCCTCTTATGTCATACTTCACCAGTACAATTGGACATCTCCCAGCTCAACCAATGCCTCTCTCACGTCGCTAGCTGGCTTTCTTCAAATTTTCTTCACTTGAACCCCTCCAAATCCACAGCAATGTGGGTCTTCCTGAGCGGCTCTTGCCCAACTGTTGCTCCCCAGATCGACTGTACTTCAATCCCTCTCATCACCTCCTTCCAATACTTGGGGCTAATCTTAGATTCATCTCTCTCCTTCCATAGTCACATATCCAACCTTACTCGCCGTTCTTTTGCAGCTCTGTGCCAAATCAGGGCTGTCCGCTCCCTTCTCCCCACTAGCTCCCTGATCACTTTAGTTTTGGCCCTGGTCACAAGTAGACTTGATTACTGTAATGTCTTTCTAGCCAACTTACCAGCCTACCAGCTTCAGCTCATACAAAACACAGCAGCTCGTCTCATCACATTTGCTCACTGATTTGATCATGTCACTCCCATTCTTTGTCGACTTCACTGGTTGCCTCTCCATTTTCGGTTCCAGTATAAATTCCTCATTTTAAAACATAGAGCCATCTACACATCCACTCCTCTTTATCTATCTAACCTCATTTCTCTTCACACACCGTACTGCCAGCTTCATTCTCTGCATGCTAATCGTTTGTCCTTACCCTCTCCATCTCAGGCACATTTAGAACAAACTCGTCACTTGGCCTTCTTTTTCCTTAGCCCCGCACTCTGGAACGCCTTGCCACCCTCCCTCCGTCTGGAATCCTCATATCCTAAGTTTAAAGAGTTACTGAAAACTCATTTATTCCAACAAGCCTTTGACCTCTCTCCTAACGTCCCTCCCTGAGTATTTGTTGGTTTATGTCTGGTATAGTTAGTGTGTCTTCTTGCACTGTCCTTTCTTTCTTTCCTATTTTACCATGGCGTTCCTTTTCCATAGTTTAGTAGCATAGACCTTGTATTTTGCTGCAAACCGCTTTAATGTTCCGGCCAAAGCGGTATATAAAATGGAGAAATAAAGATAAAGACTCCCTCTCCAGGCAGCAGTGAGTTGCGAAGGTGTGGACTGAGGACCAGGTGGTGCCCGGCAGATGTCTGTCATGGGGACAGAGCGCAAGTTTGCAACGGAGGCTGCCATAGCCTTGACGCTGTGTGCTGTAACCCAACGCTCCAGCAGGAGTCCTGCCTGTTTGTAGGAGAGGGCAATGCAATCTGCCACACAGGTGGATAGGTCCACTTGGTTACCACCTCCCCCAGCCGACTAGAGTCATGGGAGACGAAAAGCTGGGAGACTTGCAGTGGCCTTGGGTACACTGCAAGTAGAAAGACAGTACCCTCTTACAATCTAAGGCATGGAGGACGGCCGCTGCCCTGTCGGCATGAGGCTGTGGAAAGAAGGTGGGGAGCACCACTTCCTGATTCTGGTGGAACGAGGACACCACCTTCGAAAGGAATTTAGGGTGCATGTGAAGCACGACCCTGTTCTTATAGAATTTGATGTAGGGTGGCTCAGCCACCAAGGCTCGAAGCTCGCTGACACTGCGAGTGGATTGAGTGCCACCAGGAAGACAACCTTCCATGAGAGGTACCTTAGGTGGCAAGAAGCCAGGGGCTCGGAATGGCAGCCCAATGAGCTGTGACAGTACCACATTGAGGTCTCATTCCGCTGGAGGCAGGCGAATGGGGGGCTTAGAGAGCAGGAGGCCCCGTAAGAACCAGGTAACGAGGGGCTGTGCAGAGATGGGTTTGTCCTAGATAAGGCAGTGGTGCGCCAAAAGAGTATTCAGTTGCAGCCTGACGGAGTTGGACTTGAGTTCAGCCTGCGAGAGATGAAGCAGGTACCGCAGCACTATCTGCAATGGGCAGAACGGGTTGACCCGCTGCTCTGTGCACCACACCGAGAATCTGCGCCACTTGAAGGCATAGGCCTGCCTGGTGAAGATCTTATGAGAAGTTAGGAGGACCTCCTGCACCTCTCTCTGGAGGTTGAAGGGAGCCAAGGATACCCGTTCAGCAGCCATGCTGTTAGCGTCAGAGACTCCAGGTTGGTGTGAAGGAGGAAGCCTTCCTCCTGAGTCAGTAATCCTGGGGCAGTCCCCAGAGGGAACAGGAGCTCTGTTGATAGGCGGAGCAGCAGTGAGAACCAAGGCTGCCGGGCCCACCAGAATCAATGATACCTTGTCCCGGAGGACCTTGAAAAGCGTCTTGGCAACCAGTGGCGTGTGTGAGAAGGCATACAGGAGGCCCTCCGACCAGAGGAGAAGAAAGGCATCCACTGCCACCTGGGACGGGTGAGGTTGGCGAGAGCAGAAGAGGGGCAACTGAGCATTGGCTGGGCTGGCAAAGAGGTCCAGTCGGGGAATGCCCCAGAGGCAGAAGAGCCATTGGGCTGCCCTGGGGTCTAACCACCACTTATGTGGCTGTAGGACTCTGCTCAATCTTTATGTCAGAGCATTGTCCTGGTCCGGCAGGCACTGTTCCCTCTAAGCTGTGCGCGTGTGCGCGCGCACACACCTCGCCGAGCGAGCGCACATACTTTACAATAGAGCGCACAAAAATTACGTTCTGATTCTTATAGACAACACCACAGATGTCTTAAAATTTAAAAGTTGTTGTGTATTTACGGTCTTCACAAGTTCTACAATATTTTCTAGTGCAATCAATGTGGTGTACATACTGTATTCTGAAGTGTAGTCAAATTTTAAAGTATATAACTCCGAGTGACGTTATGTGGCGCACAAAAATTTAACCTTCCTTCAAAAGCTGCACAGCTGATATTTTATGCGCACACAGCCTACAGAAAATTAGAGGGAACATTGCCGGCAGGTATACCACCCTCAGGAGCATTCCTTGACTGATTGCATAAGAGCAGAGGGCTATTGCCTCCTGGCAGAGGGTGTAAGACCCTGTGCCTCCCTGCTTTTTTAGGTAGAACTCCGTGACCTGGTTTTCCGTCTGGATCAGCACAGAATGGTGCTGTAGGCGGTGGCAGAAAATTTTGAGTGCCAAGAATATGGCCCTGAGCTCCAGCAGGTTGATCTGTTGCTAGTTCTCCCCACTGGACCAGTTGCCCTGCATGCGGAGACTCCCACAAAGGACCCCCCCACCCCAGCAAGGAGGCATCCATGGTGAGGACCCACTGCAGTGCTGGGTTCTGGAAAGGCATGCCTGCCTGTAGGTGCTGTGTAGCTTTCCACCAACTGAGTGACTCCGCCAGCGGGCGAGTCACGCACACCCTGTCCCAAAGCCGGCCCATGGCCTGTGTCCACTGGATCAGATGCCCCACTGAGCTGCCCTCATAAGAAGGCGGGCGTTGGGGACAACATGGACATATACATGTCGATGTCATGTGGCTGAGTACACAGAGTAGGGATCGAGCCGACACAGAGTGGTAGCGCTGTACCTCTGTGGCCAAAGCTATGAGGTGACTTGCTATGTCTAGGGGAAGGACGGTCTTGACCTTAAGAGTGTCCAGTCGAGCCTCTATGAACTCCAGACCCTGTGTAGGGGTCAGGTGGGACTTGGGGTGGTTTATCACGACTCGCATCATCAGTGTTGCAGGACACTGATGGTGTGGGTCATGGCCTGCTGCACCTCTGCGGCCATGTCCCCTTTTACAAGCCAGTCGTCCAGAAAGGGGAAGACAAAGCACCCTGGAGTCGGAGGAAGACTTCACCAAATGCCTAGCAGTGGTGGTTAGACTCTGGGTGCGGAGGCTAGACTGAAGGTTAGCACCTGTACTGGTAGTGGTCGCCCTCAACTATGACTCTGAGGTACTGCCTGTGGCTGAGATGAAAGAGGATGTGGGTATACACATCATTTAGATCCAAGGAGCATAGCCAGTCTCCCTGCTGGAGGTATGGCAGCAATGTTCCAAGGGATAGCATCCTGAACGTCTCTCACACCAGGAACTTGTTTAGGTTTTGCAGGTCTAGGATGGACCTTAGGCCTCCAATTCATTTTGGGACTAGGAAGTACCATGAGTAGAACCCCTTGCCCCTTAGGTGATGGGGCACTGGTTCCACAGCTTTGTCCGTGAGGAGACCTGCAAATTCCTGCAATAGCAGGGCCTGGTGCAGGGGTGTCAGAGGGCTCTCCATGAAGAATGGGGGAGGCGTCTGGTCCAGGTGGAGAAGGCAGTTGGTGGTGATAGCAGGCCACCAGTGGGCAAAGTGGACCAGACGTCTCCCTGTGGGCAGCTGACCTCCTGAGGGTGGAGAGGCTATGACCTGGGAATGAACAGCTCCTCTCAGGCTGCGCTGGAGCTGTGGGCTTTGGGCCCTTCTGCTTGTTGGGGGCCCTGACCTGCTCCTTTGGCATGATGACCCTGCTGAAAGACTGGAGGAGCCTGATACTGCGGAGGTATCCCCGGTAAGCCTGATCCTTCCTCGGGTAGGGAGGCTTTTCCCCCAGGGTTTTCCTCTTTGGGAGGGAAGCAGTCTTCTTGGAGAGTAGAGTCCTCATCAGGAACTCGGACTCTATCTCTGCTACTCCCTCTGCCATGGGTTTGCCAAAGAGATCCTCTCCTTGGCATGGGATATCGATGAGTTTGTCCTGAACCCATTGTTCCAGATCCAAAAACTGCAGCCATGCCAGGCATTGGGCACAGATGCTAATGGCAGCTATCCTTGCTGTTGACTCGAAACCATTGTAGGCCACCCAAGTCAGATACTTCAAGCACTCCCCGACCATTTTGGTCAGGTTCAGGAATCGCTGAAGGTGGTCATTCTTGAGGCCAGCGGAGAACCCGGTGAGCTGCTTCGTCAAGTCTCGAAGGTACATGCCTATATATAGCTGGTATGCTTGGATCCCGCAGGCAAACATCGAGCCCTGGTAACACTTCCTACCGAGGGCATCGAGGATATGGGCCTCCCTTCCCTGGGGCACTGAAGAATCTGCCTTCTAGCTCTTGAGTCGATGCATGGCCAACTCCACTACTATGGGACTCTATACATCACATCGAGTCAACGGCTGACTATGGGCACAGGACCCTGGCGTCTCCCACATGCGGAGAAGTCTCTCGAAGATGGCGGGGATGGGAACCATCAGTACCTCCTTCAGCAGAGAATCGTATTGGAGAATCTCTAGCTTCTCCATGCGAGGATCCTCTTCCGACTCCATGGAGATGGCCAGTGCCCTCAACATGTCCCACACAAAGTCGAGGAACAAGGTGTTCTCGGGCGATGACTGATGCAGAGTCACCAGAGGGGATGGGTCCGACGGGACATCATGGTGTTTGCAGGTGTCTGTTGATGCCTCGTCCTTGGACTCCAAGTTGGAGCAGTCGGTGGAGGATTCGGCGTTGGCCCAAGCCTACGGGGCAGGACTCGAATCGGGAGACCGATGGACCACAGCTGCTTCGTGGCTGGAGCTGCAAGTACTCACCAGTGAGGATCTCATTCCCGAGGAGCAGGACCGTGATCAAGACCTCTGCCGAGGATCAACTCGAGGTAGTGGGCTCACGAGGATCTTCGACAACCGGGGAAGTCTTCAATGTCGAGGTCCCGGTGGTCTGGGTGGATGCACTGGCAGAGCCAGGTATCGGCACCTACTGTGTGGTGTGGAAGGCAGACAAACTGCCCTCCAAAGCTACCATCCTAGTTTTCCACTCAGGAGATCGCAGCCTTTGATCCAGACATCGGGGTTACCCGGAATAGCGTCAGTAAGGAGAGGGAGCCCTCAATGAGGATGGCCTCGGGTGTCCAATGCTGATTGTCGGAGGCCTCCAAATCCTTACAGAAGACCTTGGTCTGTGCTCGCGCTCAGACTCCTCGGATCCTCTTTGTGGGCTGCAGGACCTAGCGTGGGGCTTGCCTATCTTGTCCGAGTCCTGAGAAGAGTTCCTCGAGGATTTCTTCTTCTTCCTTTGTTCCCACTCCGGGGAACCCCTGTCGGAGGCCCTGCAGCCCTGGTCGGTAGCAGAGGAATCACTACGTGACTCCCGGGATTCAGATAGGGTTGGCACAAATGTCACCCATATGTGAAGGCTGACTTCTTGCTTGTTCCCGGAGAACGATGTTTTACAGAGAACTGGAACAATATAACAAAATTACAATATAACTACGTAATATTTGTATTTTTAAACTTTGAACTATTTACAGTGATTTGTGATTGTCTTGTTAAGTTCTTATAGCAGTGCTTGTTTCTGTTGGGTTAGGTTGTGAATTTGCATGGTAAGGGTTTATGGAGGGTGAGTTTCTATGTCTGAGTATAAGTTATATTCCTCCTTGAAGAGGTTGGTTTTTAAT
This sequence comes from Ichthyophis bannanicus, assembly GCA_033557465.1. Classification (NCBI taxonomy): domain Eukaryota; kingdom Metazoa; phylum Chordata; class Amphibia; order Gymnophiona; family Ichthyophiidae; genus Ichthyophis; species Ichthyophis bannanicus. The sequence goes on from CM066032.1 coordinate 1,190,606,834, forward strand.
TTCTTTTTGAAGTCCAACAATTCCAAGAGTCCACGCAGTGATGTTGGTAGTTTATTCTATATGGCTGGAGCGAAGAGAATGAAAATTCTATTGCAAGTGAATTGCTTGCTCTTTGTCTCTTGTTGTGGAATGGCAAGCAGGATGAGTGTGGAGTTTCTTTGAGGTCTTTCGTTCTTTGTATATGATATAAGGGGTTGGAGGCATGTACTGATTCTTTGTGAAGTATTTTGAATATTGTGCTGAGAATCTTGTAGCGAATTCTGGCTGAAATGGTGAGCCAGTGAAGTTGTATCAGTATGGGAGTGATTTGTAAATGGCAATGGACACCAGCAATTATTCAGGCTGCAGTATTTTGGACCATTTGTAGTGGGTGAGTGTTTGTTTAGGTAGACTTTGGTAGATATTACAGAAATCTAGTACAGGTATGATCATTGCTTTGCATACGGTTCGGAAGAGGTCTGGGGTGAGCAGTTGGTGGAAGTGTCACAAGATTCTTAGCTTATAGTAAACTGATGTGGTTATTCTTTTTAAATGGGGTTGGAAGGACAGTTGCGGATCTAATGTTATGCCCAAGTATTTTGTCTCGGAATTAACTATAATGTTTATATCATCAAATTGTATTGTGGATGGTGGGACAAAGTATGGGTTATTGGTTATGTAGATATATAGTAACATAGTATATGATGGCAAATAAAGACCAGTATGGTGCATCTAGTCTGCCCAGCAAGGTGGCAAGAGTAGGTGCACCTGCTGCTCCGTGCAGGTCACCCCTACACATGCCTTTGTTTAGGGGTGTACCCACCGCTCCTGTGAGCCGCAGTCAGAGGAGCTCTGCTGACGTTAGCACACCCCGGGCTATTTTAAATCTCAGCCACATTGTGGAGGACCAGGGTTGCCTGGTTCCTGTCTTCATTCTATCTGCTATTTATCTCGGATCCCTGTGAGCCACAGGCAGAGGAAGAGCTCTGCTGACATCAGCATCCTGGGTTTTTTAAATTTCAGTTGCCCCACGGAACGTGGCCAAAGGCGCATGCCCAAAGGGGCACAACTTGCCCCACTGGAGTCCCGTCAGAGCTTGGAGTAGTTTTACCTGTGGAAGTACATGGAAAAATGGAAGAGGTCTCTGCATGTGGCTTCGGCTAAGACCATTAAAGTTGTCTGACCCATGGATCATCATCTTCAGTTAATTGTATCTGGTGTCTCTCCAACCAGTCCTGATTTATCGACTAAGACTGTGAGTACTAACTCAGATATTTCTTCTCAGATTCTGGGTTCTACCCCGCCTGGCCAGGAAGACTCTTCTGAGACTATTGTCCCCTTGGGAGTAGATGTTTGTGAGGGTGCGACATCTCTTCTTTCTGGGCAGAATATTTCTTGGTTGGACAGTGGACTAGTTTCTGTGCTAGATTCTAAGATGTCAGTTCCCTTGCCCTTTGCTGCTCCTGCGGAGAAACTGGTTGTGCCTAAGAATCTCTCTTTGCGGGATATCTGGGAGGTAGTGATATGTACAGAGGTTTCATTGCGCTCATCTCTCTCTGATATCACAGTTCTCAGCAGATGTGGTTGCAAAATTGTCTGATCAAGATGCTTGTATTTAGAGTTGTAAAAATTGTATTTAAGTTGGAGGGCCAGGTTGCGGTTGCCCAAGCTGCTGTCTATTCGTGATAATACGGTGATTCATCACCAATTGGAATCATTGGAAAATGCAGACCAGGCAAAGAATCTTCGGTTTAACTTACCCCGCAAACTCATTACTTATCCCCTCCGATACTAAAGTATTTTAAGGAGATTCTTTTGATTGAGGATGTGGATGTTATTAAGTTCTCCGGTGTTTACTATGTCCCAAAGGGGGCCAAGTCTGAGGTTTCTCCTGAGGTTGATTTTGCTCAGTTTTCTCAGTCAGACTCTGGATGTCTTGGTGTTCTTAGAGTCTTCAACTGATGTTATTCCTACTCGGACAATGTTAATTGCCTCTTCTCTTTTGGATTAAAATTTGATATTAAGATAGTATTTTTCTAAAAAGAGTGCTGATATCTGTGGTAGTTCGATTTTCCTGATGTTAGCAAAATCACTCAAAAGCACAGGAAGTTGTTCCTGATTTTGAAATCCTATCTTTTGGCCCTTGGGGCTACATTTTTTCTAATACCCAAGCAAGATTTTTGTAAATTATCAAACTGATACATCTGTCTTTTTTTTTTACCCTGTCCAGTTGAAGGCTTTTCTTTCCAGGAAGGAATCAGACTGATCAGTATAATAATAATTGCTTCCTGCCTATGTAAATGTGGGTATTGTAGTTTTGTATATGGGGAGTCCTTGGTATTATGTTGATGTGGGTTGTTAGCTTCCCTCTTGATGATGAGGACATTATTGTAATTTCCTGCTTTATTATTAAACAAAGGTCTAAAATGCAAAAACACTGGCAGAAAAGTATAGTCAGTCACCTGTAACAGGTGTTCTCCAGGGACAGCAGTAATCAGTCCTCACATATGGGTGACATCGGCGCCGACAGAGCCTGCGCAAAGCATTTCCCCAGATTTAAAAAAAAAAAAGCCTTTGGGACATGCTACCACGCACGCTGGTCTCCTTCCTGCCCAAGGGTGCCATCTTGCTCGGTCATATGATATAGCTAGAACAGTAGTAAAAAACTAAAACAAGATAGTGAGGCAACTCCCATGGGAGAAGGGAGGATTGTGAGGACTGATTCCTGCTGTCCCTGGAGAACCCCTATTACAGATGAATAACTACGCTTTTTCCAGGAACAAGCAGGAAGTCGGTCCTCACATATGGGACTCCCTAGCTCCAGGCTGCCGAGGACCAAACCACGACAGCACCAATAGCGACCATGTCAGGTAGCCGTGAGTTGCAGGAGGTGAATCCCCACTGAGAGACTGCAAGACCCTAGCATCCAGCGGCACTATCACTCTGGTAGCCTGAACACAGAAGGGTGGCAGATTCCATTAATAAATTCAAAATAAAATATTTTACTACCTTTTTTGTTTGGGAATTTTATTTTGCCAGTTGCATTGGTTCAAGTCTCTTTCTTCTGCTTTTATTTGTTTTTTCCCTAACATACTAGTGTCTGCTGTCCATTTGCCATTTTTCTCACTCCTCCTGTCTTCGCCCATTCCTCCCTTACATTTTTGGCATTTATTTTTTCCTTTCAGTTCTTTTCTTCTTTGCTTTCTTTTCTGCCTATCCACTCAAACTACACACTCCTTCTCACCTTCCATTTATTAATCTCTCTTTACCTATCATCTATCAAGTTTCCATTTCCTTCTCTCTTCTCTTTCCCAACCCATCTTCCCTTCTTCATAGACTTCCCACTCCCCCTCTCACACATTCACTCCTTCAATTCTTTTATTCCTTTCTGTCTTTTACCAATTATCTCGCCTCCTTCCATTTACACCCTCTGTACTCACTCCCTCCCCAGCCCTCATCTACTTTTTTCTGTCTCCCACGTCTCTCACCAGCCCCATTTCCTTCTCTGCCAGTCATTCTCACCAGTCTTTTTCTTTTGTTTCTTATCTCACCCAGTCTATGACTTCCCTTTTTAACCACCTCCCCAGCTTTCTATCCACTTCTCACTCATCTCTTTGTTAACCTCCCTATGCTAACTTCTCCCACATGGCTCCCCAATGCCCAGCTTCTCCCTTCTCTCTCTCTCCTCTCCCATCTACAATTCAAAATCTTCCTTCTCTCATTCTCCACAATTCAGCATCCCCCTTTTTCCTTTCCCCTTCCCATCCAGCATCCTATTAATCCAGCATCATCATTACCCCCTCTTTGCCCAGCATGTCTCCTTTCTCCTTTTTCTCCTCCCTGCTCTACAGCCAAGCATATCCCCACCTAGCCTTCTTCTCCCCCCCCAATAGTCTGCATATCTCCCTTACTTTTCCAATTCCATCCCCTCCAACTGTCTGGCATCATCTCCCCTGTCCCTCTTCACAGTCCACTGCCTTGCATCTCCCTCTTCTCCTTTTTCTTCCCCTTCCTCACAGCCATACATCTCTCATTCCCTTCATGCACCCCAGCATTTCTCCTTCTTTTTCCGACCCTGTTTCAGCCCCTTCTCCCCCTCCCCGGAGTCCCGGCTTGTTGCTACTGCCACCTTTAATGTGTCCCCTTCACTAGTGGCAGCAGTAGGGACTCTGAAAATGAGACTTCAAAAGAAAAAAAGTGTGAGCCTATGCACCATGCCACTCCTGTGCATTGCCCGGCCAGTCCCATGCCCTTTGACATCGCATCAGGGGGCAGGACCAATCAGGCCATGCACAGAAGCAGAATGAAGTTCAGTCCTGAGCTTTTTTTTTTTTTTTCAGGTCGGCTTTGGAGGCCCTGCTGCTGCCGATGGCAAACAGGAAAATCAGCAGCGGTGGCAGGTGGGGACTCCAGGAAGGGGGAGAAGGGGCTGAAACACAGTCAGAAGGGGGAGGTGATGCTTGACTGCAGGGCAGAGATAGTGCCACCTAATCGCTAATCTTCCGGGGGTGGGGACAGGGTGATTTTGTAGGCGGCGAGACCCACCCCTAATTGGTCTGACAATGCAAAAAAACAGCTTTTTCACTGCCAGTTTTACAGTTCTGCCAGCAGCCAGCCTGGCCATATAAAAACCAGCCAGGCTGGCTGAAAACCAGCTAGTTGGCAACCCTACCTGCAATGAAGGACCGCTAGTGTTAGTCTCTCTCCCCTCACTCTTCTGTTTCTTTCTTCTGATTCAGAGTTGTGCAACTTCGTTAAAATGGAAAACTTTTGGTGTGTGTTTAAAAAATTACCTCCTTTATGTATTATGTTAAGTCTTTCACGCTATACACCAGAATATGCATAAAAAAGGCCTCTTAAAATTATCCCAGGAAAAACGTATGTGAATGATAAAAACACATGTACTTGCATGGGCACAGTTAATACGTATGCACATATTTAAAAAAATATTACAAAGGTTTATATCAAAAAGAAAAAAAAGAATAAAAAACAAATATTTATATCTACTCCCAAGAAGGCATAAATGTCTATTACTTCATTTTAGTTGAGATTTCTGCAGGATTTGAGCTAGTATTTTATAAAAACACACAGGGGTCTTGATAAAATAGATTTGGATAGGCACTTTTTTGGCCTATCCACATAGTAATTTTATAACAGGGTGCTCAACAAAGTAGTTGAAAGAAGGACACAGAACAGCGCTAATAATAATTAAAATTACATGGTACAAAATGGTTAATAATTCAATGGACAAGAAAGCACAGTTACTTACCTGCAACAGGTGATCTCTGGGAACAGCAGGAATAAGTCTTCACATATGGGTACGTCGGTACCGACGGAGCCTGTGCGGGAACGCTCCCCAGCGTCCAATCAGAAAGCTTTTGGGAGCAACCCTCAGTGCCTGCGTGCTGCCTTCCTGCCTTTCCAACTGTCTCTTCTCAGTTGAGTTTTATAGCTGAGAGAAAGAGGAAAGGAAAGATAGAGAGAGAGATACAACTCCTAGGGGAGGTGGGTGGGTTGTGAAGACTTATTCCTGCTGTTCCCAGAGATCACCTGTTACAGGTAAGTAACTGTGCTATCTCCAGGATCAAGCAGGAATGAGTCTTCACATATGGGGACTCCCAAGCTAAGATGCCTGGAGCCCTAGCATGTTGGAATTGAAACATGCTACACCTCATATGGCCAGGCATCCTGAGGATGGAGGGTAGGAGTTGAAAAGAGAGAGGAGCTGTAGAAAAAACAGCTAACCTAAAATAGGACTACAGGTAAGGAGTCCTTGTATGCATGACAATTATCATGAAATAGATTGAAATGAACAATCACAATATGGACCTCACCTACTGGATTGCAGGAAGTAGAGAGGCAGATGGAGTCTACTGGGGATCCAGTAGAGGAATCTTCAAGGTGACCTCACTGAAGTGAAGGTGAAGGTCAAAATCTGGAAGTGACAGCTGACCCAGGTGTCAACTGGGGTAGTACAAAAAACGGTAGGTCTTTAGTGGGAGCTTTATGGAAAAAGCTGGGAACTCTTTTGGCTACAGAGTTACTCACAGTTAGGAACAAAAGAGGAAGACTGACCGATTTGGATAAACTAGCCCAGTCCTGGAGGGAAGAAGGGGTATGGTAAAAAGCCCGTATTCCCAAGAAGGACAGATGTCTGAAGGGTTGAAACCTCAGATCTACTGAAGATCCACCATGTCCTTCCTAACTGGTGAGAGGTAGGAAAGATATTGGGGCATGGAGCTTCAGGGATACTTAAACCTAGGGTTAAGGTAGGAGCTGTCAGTACCACAGCAGTGGTTGAGTGCATAATACCACACACATACTGTGGAACAGTATGAACATGTGCATGCCCACTGTCTGGAAACTATAGGAAGGTAATCTCTCTCTCTCTCTCTCTCTCTCTCTCTCTATATATATAGATATATCTATATATATATATATATATATATATATATGAATATATATGTCCATAGGGAGATCTAGAGGGGCATAACATATGCACACGCAGCTGACAGACCTATGTATCTATGTATAGATATATATATACATATATGAATACATAGGTCTAAAGATAAATGTCTGCAATTAAGCAGATAGATATATGCCCATAAGAACATTCACATGGGAGATGTGAAGAGGAAAGATTCATCCAATGACAAGAAGGCGGAACCTACTTGAGAAGATATATAGAGAATCTATTCCCCCCGGTTAAGATGGTGCAGGAATGCTATCCAGTGAAATAACCAGGATGGTTGCGTGAAAAAACAGAGGATAATATCAGTCTGTAAACAGCAGGTCCTGAGTTCTGTAGAACTCTCGTATGGTAAATGGACAGAAAACGCATAGGATGAGATACCAGGTTGACCCACTGGAGGGACAAAAAGGGGTATCATGCGTTTTTAGTTAAATATGTGATGTCCATGAAGGAGAAGGATACCATGAGGACAAGCTGCAAGAAAAAAAGAGCATATTCCGTGTAGGAATTGGAGAACTCTTTAGACTTTCACATAGAGAAGGCTTATGTCCTCTATTATAAAAGGAAATAGTAGGGTGCGAAGAACCCTCACAGTCATGGGGAATGACTGAGGAAGCCTTTTCCAACCATATAGGATAGTCATTAGAGACAAAACCCTATGCTCTCTAGCAAGGGCCCATAGTAGAAAGCTTCTCTGTAAGATTGCAGAGAGCATTATGCAGGAGAATTGGGAAATAAACTGGCTGTTGGAAAAAAACAGCCGGCACGTTAACTATACTGCCAAATCCAAAGGAAATGGAGATGGCAAGAATAGAAGATAGTGTGATAAGCCTGAAGTGATAAGGATTATCCAAGAAAGATGTATGCACTATCTTGGAATCACTACTTAGGCCAGACAGAAAGTAGTGTAAGACAAGACTGGGAACTTGTGGAAAAGTACCAGTAGACCAATCATTGGAACTCCTGCATGGGCAGTTGCTGAATAAGACAGCAGAGAAAATCTTTCTGTGTAAAAACAGAGAGAACAGACAGAACAAGAGGAGAAATTCCTGTCCCTGTCTGATGAGCTGCCCAGACAAAAGAAGGGAGTTCATTCAAGAGAAAAAACTCCACACTGGAATGAAAGAAATGACTAGAAAGGCTCAAGAAGCCCTCCAGAGGTATGGTACCACTCTTACAGGGGAAACCCTGGATAAGAGGGTAGAGAAAGAGGAGCTGAAGGGTACCTTACCATATGGTAAGTCTGTGGAAGGAAAAAATTCATGTTGGTACAGAAAACTATCATGGGATAGTTGTTAAACCTCTCTTCTTGGAAGGAAGAAGAGGAGAAACCTGTGACCCATAGACATGAATATCCTGACAGCTCAGCATACCTAGGAGCAACTGGATGTCCTGAGAAAAGGAATCCATGTGTAGAGTTTTGAATGAAAAACAGTGAAAAAACGTCTACTGAGAAGAAGTCAACTGTAGGTTGTAAACTCCAGGAGGAAAAAAACAGATTAATCAGAACCCTATGATTGCTGGGTTTGTTTAGCCTGGCTAGAGATTGGATTCTTCAGACCAGGGTGAGGTTTCCCCTGCTTGGGAACATCTGTATAATGGGCAGAAGAGTAAAACCTTCTTCTTCTAGGGAAAGAAGGTTTGGTAGGGCATTTCCTACCTACTGGGAAAGAAGGCGGCTTAGGATAGCCTTCAGAAACAGGGAAGTCAGTGGAACACTGAGCAACCTGATGTAAAGACTTCTTATTGAAGAGATTTTCCCCAGTGCAAGGAGTATTATCCAGTCTTTGTTGTGCCCATCTATTTAAGTCTGAAGCTTGGAGCCAGGCTCTATGTCGTGCCCCTATGGCTATAGCAGAAGTTCTGCTAACAGACTCAAAGGAGTCTAGGGAAGCACGAGTAAGAAACCAAGAGATACTTTGAATATGACTAAGTAGTAAGGAATAGTCTGTAGTCCTGGGCTCTGAAAGAAAAGGATTCAAAAGATATAATTTCTTTGTGACCTCCTGAAGGGAAAGACTCATATAAAAAATATATGAGAGAATCCTTGTTGACAGCATGGATGTCTGAAAGGTTTGACGTCCAAAGGCATCTAGTGTCCTAGACTCACGACCTGGTGGGTAAGAAGAGTGCTTTTTCTTACTTTTCACCTTCCTCATTGCTGATTCCACCACAATGGAATGATGGGGAAGTTGAGTCTTTTGAAACCCTGGAGAGGGGAGCACCTGATACAGAAGATCAGTTGCTCTAGAAGGTGAGGGTACCTTTAAAGATGCTTCCCACATTCTTAGAAGAAGATCCTGTAAGGAATGATGTAAAGGAAGCATTATATTTTCCTTATCTCTAGTAGAAAGAGAGCCCTGTGTAGTATCATAGCCAGGGATAGGAACAGCAAGAGATGTTGCCATATTAAGGAGAAAATTCTGAAAAGAAGGATCTCCAAAGAGAACCGTCCCTGGACAGGCTAGACCTGAAGAACTAGCCTGGGCACCGGAGGATCTACTTGAGAATATAGGAATAGAAGATCCTGCACGGTGCAAGAAAGGATCCTTAAAGGATGGATGCTGGTACTGGAGGTCAGGACCTGAGACAGTCAGTACTGCATCGTCCATGCCCGGTATCGACTCCAAACTTGGTATAGAAAGGAGCGATCCTGGTGAAAGAAGCATGGAAGGAGCTGGCCCCGATGTTACTGCGGGTACCGGTACCGATACCAATACCAATACCGATAGCTGTGTCGGAATCGAAGGCGATACCGACATCGAAGCAGTCATCGTGGCTGCTCAATCGGTACCGAGGTAACCGAAGGCCTTTGGTAATCACCCTCGGTACCGAGCATCCGGAACCGGTAAGCGTCGGTTCCGAGACGTGTCGGTACCCAGTCTTCCAGACTAGAGATTGATTCCAGACTCGGCATCGAAGGAAGTGAGTCTATCGATGCATGTCTAGAGGGTACCGACGTCGGTGGTAGTATCGGCGGTGATGCCGATACTGGAAAGTCAATCTGGGACGTATCGACCGGTCCCGAAGGTACCAAGAAAGCCAGATGACGATCCCTGGTGAGGAGTGAATCGCTCAACACCAGTGCCGATGCCGGGGTATCGGTACCGCTCAAAGCGGATGCCACCACCGAGCTTGGCTCAGGTATGTTCTGTGAGGGGTGAGCCCCAGGAACAACCTGAAACCCCTGATAGACTTTGGAGGCCGAAGACTCCCGCTGGGGTTTTGAAGCCAATGGACCCTTGAGGGCAAGGCCGGAGCCGTCATCATGCTGTGCATGAGACCTACCACTCAAGGGTTGGCTAGTCTTAACAGACTGTTTGTGGGTTACCTGATCCTGTGGAGAAGAAGAAATGGTCGGTGCCCTGACACTGGAAGGGAACTCGGTATCGAGGGAAACTCGAAATGGAAAATCTCTTCTCACAACATTGTAGCCTAATGGCTCCAAACTGAGGAGAGACAGTTGGAAAGGCGGGAAGGCAGCACGCAGGCGCTGAGGGATGCTCCCAAAAGCTTTCTGATTGGACGCTGGGGAGCGTTCCCGCGCAGGCTCCGTCAGTACCGACGTACCCATATGTGAAGACTCATTCCTGCTTGTTCCTGGAGATAGAAGTTTTAGTGCTGGTCACAAGTACTGGGAAACCAGCCCTGCCTTTATTAGCTAACAGTAGTACTCTGCAGAAAACCTTCTTCCACTTCCTTTTCCCTCCAGCCACTCCCCATTCAGCGGCATACAGAGATCAGGAGGGGAGCAGGTGAGACAAGCAGATAAACAGAGCCAAGGAACTATTCAGCTCTCTAGGCCAGCTGCCCCCTCAGGGCTCACTTAACCATTAGGCAAAATAAGTTATTGACTAGAGCAGAATTATCTGGGGGAGAGGATGGCTGCATTTGAAACAAAACAATAGGTCTTGACAAAGTCAAAGAACCATTAATATATATTTTTACCCAAAGGGACAATGACTAATTTTCAAATATCCCATCTGGCTAAATAATTTTGGAAATTTCCTTCATGTATATAGTATGATCTCCAATTCTGTGGTTTTACAGGATCATTCTAAGGTGATCATGACTATTGAGCTTAATTATCAAAGTCTCACAGGGTCTTTCGGGGTTTGAAAGTTAATTGAGAGGGGGACAAGGCTTAATATTTGCATGAGCCCTCCCTCTCCTCCTAACATTTCCTACTGAGCAACACAGACAAAGCACAGTTACTTACCTGTAACAGGTGATCTCTGGGAACAGCAGGAATAAGTCTTCACATATGGGGTATGTCGGTACCAACAGAGCCTGTGCGGGAACGCTCCCCAGCGTCCAATCAGAAAGCCTTTGGGAGCATCCCACAGCACCTGTGTGCTGCCTTCCCGCCTTTCCCAACTGTCTCTCCTCAGTTGAGTTTTTAGAGCTGAGACAAAGAGAGAGAGAGAAAGGGAAAGGAAAGAGAGATAGAGAGAGAGAGACAACTCCTAGGGGAGGTGGGTGGGTTGTGAAGACTTATTCCTGCTGTTCCCAGAGATCACCTGTTACAGGTAAGTAACTGTGCTATCTCCAGGAACAAGCAGGAATGAGTCTTCACATATGGGGACTCCCTAGCTTTAGATGCAAGGGAGAGATCCCAGCAGTTGTGTGTCCCTGAAACAGGGCTGCACTTTCCCATATGGATCTCTGGCATCCCATGAGGGATGGTGGGTAGGAGTTGACTACGTATGGAACAGGTGTTTAAGAACAGCCTGACCAAACAAGGCATCCCGGCGGGAGTCCTTGTCCAAGCAGTAATAGGCTGTGAAGGTATGAACCGAGGCCCAAGTGGCTGCTCGACAGATGTCGTCAATAGACACAGAGTTCAGAAGAGCCATTGAGGCTGCCATGGCTCTCACATTGTGAGCTGTGACATGGCCCTCCAGAGAAAGGATCTTGCTCTGATAGGCGAAAGAAATACACTGGGCAATCCAGCTAGATAGTGTTCTCTTGGAGACTGGTAGTCCCAAATGAGAAGGATCAAAGGCAACAAAGAGTTGAGAAGACTTTCTATGTTGCTGTGTCCTTTGTAAGTAAAAAGCCAGAGCTCTTTTACAGTCCAGGGTATGAAGATTCCTCTCTGCACTTGATGCATGAGGTCCTGGAAAAAAGACAGGTAGGTAGACCTCCTGGTTGAGGTGAAAAGGCGAGACCACCTTAGGCATAAAGTGTGGATTAGTCCTAAGGCCCACCTTGTCATGATGGAACCTTGTATAAGGTGGATTAGCTACAAGTGCTTGCAATTCACTAATACGACGTGCTGACGTGATTGCAATGAGAAAGATAACTTTCCAAGAAAGGTATTTCAAGGATGTAGTAGCTAAAGGTTCAAAAGGCGGCTTCATAAGCTGACCAAGAACCAAGTTTAAGTCCCATGCCACCGGGGGTAGTCTAATGGGAGGCTCTGTTAAAAGGAGGCCTCTCATGAATCTTGCTACAAGAGGATGAGAGGAAATAGGTTGTCCATTTAGAGGCTTAAGGGAAGCAGCAATAGCACTCAAATGGACCCGTACAGAATTTGTCTTAAGGCCTGCATTAGACAGATGGAGGAGATACTCCAGCAAAGATTCCAGAGGTATGGCAAGGGGGTTAAGACCCATCCCAGAACACCAGATAGTAACCCTTTTCCACTTGAAAGCATAAGAACGTCTAGTGGAAGGTTTTCTGGAAGCATAAAGGACATCTTTCACTTGTTGAGAAAGATGAAGATCCTGGAGATCTAGGCCTTTAGCAACCAAGCCCTGAGATGCAGAGACTGGGGATTGGGATGCCATAACTTTCCGTCCTCTTGAGAGAGGAGGTCTGGAGCAGACCCTAACTCCAGGGAGGGAGCTTGAGAGAGATGTAGAAGCAGAGGGTACCACACTTGCCGTGGCCAATGTGGAGCTATGAGAATCATGTGGCCTCTGTCTCTCTGAAGCTTGAACAGGGTTTTGGGAATTAGGGGAATGGGTGGAAAGGCATAGAGGAAGTCTTGACCCCAGTGAAAGAGAAAAGCATCCCTTGCCTGAGCTCCCTGAGCCAGAGTTCTGGAACAGAACCGGGGAAGTTTGGCATTCCACGGACTTGCAAAAAGGTCTATGTCCAGGGTTCCCCAATTTGAAAAATCTTGGATACCTGGTCCATATGTAGGGACCACTCGTGTGGAAGCAGAACTCGACTGAGCCTGTCTTCCCAAGAGTTTTGGACGCCTGGAAGATAAACTGCCAGAAGATGAATGTGATGCTCTCTGGCGAGGGCCCACAGTCGCAAAGCTTTGTTGCAAAGCGACAGAGAGCCAGTTCCTCCCTGTTTGTTCACATAGAACATAGCTACCTGATTGTCCGTGTGGATAAGGACTGTCTTGTGGCTGAGCAGGGTGTGGAAAACTCGCAGAGCAAGGAAGATTGCTCTGAGTTCCAAGACATTGATATGTAGAGAAGTCTCCTGTGGGGACCAGATGCCCTGGGTGGAGAGGTCTTGCAGATGAGCTCCCCACCCTATTGGAGAAGCATCTGTTGTAAGAGTTGCTTGGGGTAGAGATTGCTGAAAGGGGGACCCCAACAACAGGTTTTGAGGTGACGTCCACCACTGGAGGGACAAAATGAGGCGACTTGTGTTTGCTATTTTATCTGACAGGCAGCCTAATGCCTGGGTCCATTGGGTGGATAAAGTCCACTGAGCTGCCCTCATGTGAAGGCGAGCATATGGTACCACATGTACGGTGGATGCCATGTGGCCTAGCAACTGTAACATTTCTTGAGCAGTTAGTAGGGGCTTCAACTCTGCATGAGAAGCTAACTGCACCAAGCGAAGGCAACGGGCCTGGGGAAGATAGACCTTTGCCCTAGTGGTATCCAGTAATGCCCCTATAAACTCCAGGGACTGAGTAGAGATCAAATTGGATTTTGGGATGTTTATGACCAGCCCTAAATACTGAAGGATATGCATTATGCAGATTAGAGAACTCTTGGCCTCTGATTGAGTGGGAGCTCGAATGAGCCAGTCGTCCAGGTAAGGGAAGACGAATATTCCCAGGGTGCGCAGAAAAGCAGCTACCACTGCCATACATTTCTTGAATACCCTTGGTGCAGAGGCCAGACCAAAAGGGAGCACTCTGTATTGATAGTGCTTCTCTTGAAAAAGGAACCGAAGGAACCTTCTGTGAGCTGGATGGATGAGAACATGAGTGTATGCATCCTTGAGATCTAGAGAACAAAGCCAATCCTGACTCTGAAGGTATGGCAGCAGAGTTCCTAGAGAAACCATCTTGAATTTTTCCTTGACTAGGAATCTGTTCAACTCGCTGAGATCTAAGATGGGTCTGAAGCCCCCTGTTTTCTTTGGAATAAGAAAATAGGGGGAGTAGAACCCTGTGCCCTGTTGTTGAAAAGGCACTTCCTCTATTGCCCCCTGGGCGAGAAGAGTGGCAACCTCCTGCCCCAACAGGTTGAGGAGGGAGGTTGGAGAATTGAACTGGTGCACTCTTGTGAGAGGGGGCAAGCTTGAAAAATGAAGTTTGTACCCTTCTCTTATGATGGAGAGTGTCCAATGCTCTGCTGTAATTTGCCCCCACCTGGGAGCAAAGTGACATAACCTTCCTGGAATGGTGGAGGGCTCTGGACCTTCTAGAGCCAGGAAGGTTAAGTTCTCTAGCGGAAAGTCAAAGGCCCTGAGGGGGCTGAGGTTGCTGGGCTGGAACAGGCCTAGCAGCCTTTGCTTTGCTCTGTTTGGAGGATTGCTGACGTTTGGTAGGGAACTGAGCTGCAGAAGATGCCCTCTGACCATAAGCAGGATAGAATCTTCCATTTTTAGAAAAAGGGGTTTTCTTGAATAACCTTTTCTTAGCAGGAGCAGCTGTGGATTTGGATAATCTATCCAAAGCAGAATTTTCAGCATCCATCTGATTGGCTTTTGCTTGCCAATCCTTACCAAACAGGTTCTCACCTGCACAAGGGATATTTCCCAATTCATCTTGAACCCAGATCTCCAAATCAGATGCTTGAAGCCAAGCAATTCTACGTGCACCTATGGCAATAGCTGAGGCTCGGCTTACGCATTCAAAGGAGTCAAAGACTGCACGGTTGGAGAATTTGGAGATATCTTGGGCATGTTTGAGCCCAGTGAGAAAGTCTTGCCTTTTATCTTCAGACATAAAAGGGCTTAAAGTCTGCAAATGGTCAGTGACTTCTTTTAAGAACATTCCCATGTAGAGACTATAAGAATTAATTCTCGCAGCAAGCATGGAAGCTTGGAAGATTCTTCTTCCAAAAGCATCTAGGGTTCTAAAATTCATGTCCTGGAGGATTAGAGGCATGTCTCTTGGCACTTCTAATCTTTCTCATTGCAGACTCAACCACAATAGAGTGGTGAGGAAGTTGAGTTTTATGGAAACCAGGACAAGGAGGGACACGATACATGGTATCCAACCTGCGAGAATGAGGAGAGGTGGTTAGAGGTGCTTCCCACATTCTCAACATGAGATCGTACAGAATCTCATGAATAGGCAAGGTAGCTGCCTCCTTAGGAGTTTTAGGATATTGTAAAATATCTAACTCCTTGGCTCTGGGTTCTGTCTCAGGGGCCACTGTAATAGAGAGGCCCCGAGCCACCTCTCTGATAAAGTCTTAAAAAGACAAGTCTTCTGGAGGAGACATCCTTCGTTTAGGAGAGGACTTCTCCTGTGGAAGAAGCATGACTGCATCAACAGACTCTTCAAAATCCTCAGAGTCCTCAGAGGAATCGAAGTATCATCTGTCCGGATGCTCTTGCAAAGCCCGATACCCGTACCGACTGGGATCGGTATCAGGAATAACCGGTACCGGGGTATCGGTACCGGAGGGCTTCAGAGGACAGAGTACCGGCATAGCGGACACCGATGCCGATATCGATGCCACCGGTACCGGGATCGGTACCGATGGTGATGCTAGAGCCGGTACCGGCGGAGTAGTCTGTTGCGGTAACACAGGCGTCGATGCCACAAGGAAAGCCGCCAGACTTTGTTCTATGGACAGAATCCTCTGATCCATCGATGCCGCCAATGCCTGGAAGTCGGTACCGGTGGAAGCCACCGGTACCCCAGAGCATGGCACCAGATCTGTCGAGGCCACGCCATCGAGATCATCCTGGAACCCCGATGATGCTGCTTTAGAGGCCGAAGCCTCCCGCCGGGGTAATTTTGCCAGTGCAGAATCCTCGAGGGCAACGCCAGAGGCATCTCGATGCTTAGAAGGAGATCTACCCTTCGAGGACCGGCTGGATTTATGTTTAGTTACCTGAGATCCATGTGAGGAAGAAGCAGCCCTGGAAGACGTCGATGCCACCGAAGCTGCATCAGAGGGAAACAGGGTATTGAGCTTAGCAGCTCGGTTCTGCCGACCTCTTTTAGACATCATAGAACAGGACATACAATCAGTTACAGAATGGTCAGGACCACTGTTCCCTCTAAGCTGTGCGCGTGTGCGCACGCACACACCTCACCGAGCGAGCGCACATACTTTACAACAGAGCGCACAAAAATTGCAGCTCTGATTCTGATAGAAAACAACACAGACATCTTAAAATTTAAAAGTTATGATTGTAATTACTAGAAATTTCCTGCTTCATTTAGTAATCGTCTATTTTCATTTAATTTGATTAAAATCAATGTGGTGTACATACTGTATTCTGACGTGTAGTCAAATTTTAAAGTATATAACTCCGAGTGTCGTTATGTGGCGCACAAAAATTTAACCTTCCTTCAAAAGCTGCACACAGCTGATATTTTATGCGCACACAGCCTACTGAAAATTAGAGGGAACATTGGTCAGGACCTAAACATTTTAGACACCAGTCATGGGTGTCGGTGACGGAAATGGTACCGCCACATTTTGTGCACTTCTTAAATCCTGAGGCAGACTTTTCCATATTTAAGGAAAAAACGTTTTGGGCCTAAGGCCCAAAACAGAAGTGCACCTGAAGAAAAAGGGTTTGTTTTTTTTTACAAGAAGAAAAGAACAAAGACCGGCGGTACTGGTACAGCGTCGAAGAAGGCAGACGCGACACAAAAGAAATAAAGAAAAAATAAGGAAGTTCTTCTGCGGTGACAGGAACACAACCTGCTGGCTCCGTGGAAAAAGAAGAACTGAGGAGAGACAGTTGGGAAAGGTGGAAAGGCAGCACGTAGGCGCTGTGGGATGCTCCCAAAGGCTTTCTGATTAGACGCTGGGGAGCATTCCCACGCAGGCTCCGTCGGTACCGACGTACCCCATATATGAAGACTCATTCCTGCTTGTTCCTGGAGATAAATAAAATGCCAGTATGAAATGCTCTCAAGAACCAGAAGGGAATAAAAACTCTTAATTATGTGTTAAAATACAAATACATGTACATCTTTTCAAACTGCAATATTTGATTCCCATGTTAGATTTATAAAACAAAAATAAATAAGAAGTCACTCCTACAGTTCCTACCTTCATCTCTTGAGTAGTAAATGCTATTTACAGACATCTCCATGGAAGACGCACCAGCACCTTTGTCCTCAGTCACCAATAGATTGCTTCTTTTTCTACCATTAGAGCTATTCTGTAAGAAAGCAAGACGACAACCTTTGAAATCCAATGAAACTAGCTGCATGACATTAAAAAAAGCATACACACCCATAACAGGTGTTCTCCAGGAACAGCAGGAAATAGTCCTCATATATGGGTGCCATCGGTGCACACAAGCAGCATTTCACCAGCTTTCAAAGAAAGTCTTTGGGACATGCTGCCATGCATGTGTGGTCCCCTTTCCGCCCAAGAGTACCATCTTGCTCAGTCAGATGACATAGTTAGGACGGTATTAAAAACTAAAATAAAGTAGGGAGGCAACTCCCAGGGGAGGAGAGAGGGTTGTGAGGACTGATTCTTGCTGTTCCCAGAGAACATTTGTTACAGGTGAGTAACTACACTTTCTCCAGGAACAAGCAGGAAGTCAGTCCTCACATATGGGACTCCTTAGCTCCAGGCTGCTGAGGACCAAACCACGACAGCACTGACAGCGACCAATGGGATAGCCGTGAGTTGCAGGAGGTGAGTCCCCACAGAGAGACTCCACAGACCCTAGCATCCAGCGACACTATAACTCCGGTAGCCTGAACACAGAAGGGTCGGAGGGCAGGAGTTGCCTACATCCCGAGAATATTACGGAGTACAGCCTGGCCAAACGCACTGTCCCTGCTGGACTCACTCAACAGGCAACTGTGAGCTGCTAAAGTATGATTGTAAGAGCATGTGGCGGCCTTGCAGATTTCTGTCACTGGTACTGAGCGGAGGATGGCCACCGATGCAGCCATCACCCTCACGTGATGCACTGTGATCCAGTGCTTAAGGGAGAGGCCAGCTCACTCACAGGTGAGGGCAATACAGTCTGCCACCTAAGTGGACAGAGTTCGCTTGGTCACAGGGAGTCCCCGTCTGCTGGGATCGTAAGACACAAATAGCTGTGGAGCTTTCGATGGGCCTGTGTCCGCTGCAGGTAGAAGGACAGGGCCCGCTTGCAATCTAGTGTATGAAATATGAGTTCTCCTTGTCGGTGCGAGGCCGTGAAAAGAAGGTGGGAAGGACCACCTCTTGGTTGATGTGGAAAGGAGATACCACCTTTGGGAGGAATTTGGGGTGTGTGCGGAGCACCACCTATTCTTATAGAACCTTGCATATGGTGGATCCACAACCAGGGCCTGGAGATAACTCACTCTTCTAGTGGACGTGAGGGCCACCAGGAAAGCCACTTTCCAAGACAAGTATCTGAGGTGATAAGTGGCTAGGGGCTCAAAGGGTGGCTTAGTGAGCTGACAGAGCATCACATTGAAGTCCCACTCTGCCGTGTGTGGGCAGAGAGGGGGCTTTGATAGCAGAGGGCCCTGAAGGAACCTGGAGACCAGGGGTTGACTCGAGAGGTGTTTCCCCTCGATAGGCTGGTGGTGTGTGCCTATGGTGCTCAGGTGCACCCTTACAGAGTTGGATTTCAGCCCGTTGTGTGACAGGTGTAGGAGGTACTAGATAACCAATTGCATGTGACAAGAGAAGGGATTCTCCCTCTTCTCCGCACAACAAATTGAGAATCTTCTCCACTTATAGGCATAAGCCCATCTGGTGGAGGGTTTTCAGGAGGCCAGTAGGACCTCCTCAACTTCCCCTGGAAGGTTGAAAGGGGCCAACGTTACCCTTTCAGCAGGCAGGCTGTCAGTGTTAGGGACCCCAGGTTGGGATGTAGAAGGGAATCCTCCTCTTGGGAGAGAAGATCCGGGGCCTGGCCCAATAAGACTGGGAGCGCCACTGACAGGGAAATCAACAAGGGGAACCAGGGTTGCCTGGGCCATCTGGGTGTGATCAGTATCACTGAGGCCCCCCTCACTCTGGACCTTGAAGAGAGTCTTGGCAATTGGGAAGGCAGAAGGGGAGGGTTGGTGGAAATGCAAAGAGTTGGCCCTCCAACCATGAAATTAAGGCGGCGTCTGCCACCACTCTCTCTAGGTGCAGCTGGTGCGAGCAAAAGCAAGGCAGCTGTGTGTTGTTAGGGGAGGCGAACAGGTCTATCACGGGTTTGCTGCTCCAGTGGTGGAAGAGTTGCTGTGCTACCCTGGGATTCAAACACCACTTCTGTGGGCAAAGGACTCTGCTCAACCTGTCCGCTAAGCAGCTGTCCTGGCCTGGCAGGTATACTGCTCACAGGAGCATGTTTTGCACTGCGAAGGAGAGGAGGGTTATCTCTTCCTGGCAGAGGGAGTACGAACCTGTGCCTTCCTGCTTGTTGATATAAAACACTGCTACTTGGTTGTCCGTTTGGATCACCACAGGCTGGTGGTGGAATATTTGCAGGGCTAGGAAGATTGCCCTGAGTTCCAGGAGGTTGATTTGCAAGAGCAACTCCTCTTGGGACCAGCTGCCTTGTGTGTGGTGGTCTCTGAAATGTGCCCCCCAGCCCAGGAGGAAGGCATTTGTTGTCAGGGTCTTCTGCCATGCGGGTGCCTGGAATGGCATTCCTGCTTGGAGGTGGCGCAACCTCTGCCACCAGGTGAGGTACTCCGCCAACTGGCGGGTAACTGATTCTGTCCCGCAGATCGCCTGCGGCTTGAGTCCACTGTGAGTAGAGACACCATTGGGCTGCCTGCATATGGAAGCGGGCTCAGGGCATGACATGGACCGTAGAGGCCATGTGGCCCAACAGGCGGAGCAGAAGGTGAGCCGGTATCGATCGGAAGGATTGCACCTCTCCTGCTAATTGCCTGAGGCATTCTGTCCTCTCTCTTGGGAGGACGGCCTTGACCTGTAACATGTCCAACTGAGCCCCTATGAACTCCAGACTTTGGGTTGGGGTGAGATGGGATTTGGGGTAGTTGATGACAAACCCCAGGTGCTGCAATAGGAAGGTTGTACGGTCTGTGGCCCACCTGGCCTCTGAGGCTGTACCACTTCTAATGAGCCAGTCATCCAGGTAGGGAAAGACAAAAGCCCCTAGTAGATGCAGGTGGGCAGCTACCACCGCCAAGCACTTGGTGAAGACCCTGGACGAGGCAGCTAGGCCGAAGGGCAGCACCCTGTACTGGCAGTGCCCTCCTCCCATCATGATTCTCAGGTATTGCCTGTAAGAGGGGTGGATCAGGATGTGGGTTTATGCATCCTTTAGGTCCAAGGAGCACAGCCAATCTCTCTGATGGAGGTAAAGCAGCAGTGTTCCAAGGAAGAGCATCATGAACTTTTCCCTCACCAGAAACTTGTTCAAGTCTCGCAGGTGCAGTATGGGCCTTAGGCCCTAGGCCCCCAGTTCTCTTGGGGACAAGGAAGTACCTGGAGTAAACACCTTTTCTCCAAAGGTACTTGGGAACAGGCTTCACTGCCTTGTCCCAGAGTAGGCCTGTGAGCTCAGAGTAGCAAGGTCTGGTGAAGGAGAGGTCGCACATGCTCTCCTGGCAAGAACCTTTACCCCTCCTTTACCACCTGCAGATCCCACTGCTCATAGGTGACCCTGGCCCACCTCTGGGTGAAGAGAGCTAGGCGACCCCCTGTGGGCTGGGGAAGGTCTCCCGGGGGTGGGGAGGCACTGCCCTGGGAGTCAAAAGCTCCCACCAGGCTGGGTGGGAGTTGGGGCCTGGGGCTTTGGAATTTTCAGCTTCCTGGGCCCATGGCCCTGGCTCTTAGGCTGAGGATCTTGTTGCTAATGGCCTGAGAAGGGCTGGTAGTGACTCTGGTGGAAGGACCGCTTTTTCTTCGGGAAAAGGGGTCTTTTCCCCAATAGCTTCTTGCGGGGGAGGGCTAAGGTCTTCTTAGAGAGCCTCTGCCTAGTCACCACCTCGACCTGTATCTCGGCCGCCTTGTCAGCCATGGGTTTGCCGAAAAAGTTTCCCCCAGTACAGTCGACATCGAGCAATTTTCCTTGGACCCATTATTCGAGGTCCGAAGTTTGTAGCCAAGCTTGGCTCCGGGTGCAAATGCCGTCTGCTGCCACTCGGGCTGCTGACTTGAAGCAGTCGTAGATGGCGCAGGAAAGAAGCTTAGAGCAGTCCCCGATTCCGGCTGCCATGGATTGGAACCGCTGGAAAGGTTCCCCGGCGAGGCCAGTCGAAAAGCTGGAGAGCTCCTGGAACAGGGCCTTGAGGTACATGCCTATGTACAGATCACAGGCCTGGATCCGGCAGCCGAGCATGGAGCCCTAGTAACATTTGCGCCCCAGGGTGTCAAGGGCCAAGGCCTTCCTGCCCGGAGGGACAGAGGAATAGTTCTTCTGGCTCTTTAACTTCTGCATGGTTGACTCTACCACCATTGAATTATGTGGAAGCTGAATCTTGTGGAACCCGGGATCGTTCTTGACGCAGTCGATTGCATCAAGGCGTTGGCTGACCAATGGCACCGAGGCCAGGGTCTCCCACAACCTGAGTAGCTGCTCGAGGATCGGCTGTACTGGCCCCATGAGAGTTGTCGAGAGAGGTGGGTGGGGACTTGTACTGGAGGATGTCCAGTTCTTCGGTGCACGGATTCTCCTCTGACCCTGTCGAGGGGAGTATAGTGCTGGGGGAGACGGCTCCGAGGGGACATCTCAGTGCCGAAAGGTTTTCCGGGAGACCTTGATGTCTGTCTCCCACGATTCTGAGGCTCTGCGGTCTGTTGCCTCGAGGCTGGCCCCGAGGAGTTGGGATCCTCTGGAGGATTTTGGGTCCGATTCCCAAAAACTGGCGGATACCTAAGAAATGGGACCGGGACCTCGACTGGTGGCACTTGGTGCCTGGCTCAATGCCTGGAGACTCCCCTGCCATCTGGGGCCCGGTTGTCAGGGCAGATGATACAGACGAACTGGCCATTACTGCCTGCTGCAGGGCCAGGATAGCAGAAATATTCTGTTCCAAGGCAGCCATTCTGGTTTTGAGGCCAGAAAGCTCGCAACTTTCAGCATGGGCATACAGGACCTCGGGCCCGATGCTGGCATTCTCGCGAGTGCATCCTTGACGAGGACCACAGCCTCAGGTAGCCTCACACGGTCACCGCCAGCTGAGGATTCCTTCTTAGAGACCTCAGTTAGGCGCTGCTCGAAGTCACCTGAGTCCTGCCGCAGGGACTTTTCCGTGTTTCACCGGTGGAAACTTGACCGAGGATTTTTTCGTTCGGGGTCTGGGATCTTCTCGGACGAGTCGCCGCCTCAGGACTCTGGGGACGCTCAGGCCTCATGGGAAGTGCTGGGCTTGGAGCTTGGCGTCAGGAAAACCAGTGCCGAGTTGGACCTCAGGAACATCCTTCTCCTGCAACTCAGACCTTTTCTTGTTGGTTTTTGGAGTCATGGCCTGGCACAAGTCACAGGTGGTACTGTCGTGGTCCGGGCCCAGGCAGCAGTCATGCATGACTGTAGTAGACATGGTTTGACTGCAGCGGTCACATTTTTTGAACCCACTGGGGGACATGGTGGGAGACACCCGGCCAGAGTTGACGACCCACAGGTGAATAAAGGCATGAATGGCATTCGAGGCAAGCCTCAAATCAAAAAAGAGAATGAGCTGAGAACAGCGTTGGCTCGAGGCGGGAAGAGGAACCGGTAAGCAACCAGTTAAAAACCAAACACACTTTTAAGGATATTTTGGAAGATTTTTTCTGGGGAAACAGGACAGGCGTCCATTGGGCTCTGTGGAAAAATGTAGACTGAGCAAGATAGCATGCATGGACGGGAAGGGGACGACGCATGAGTGGCAGTATGTCCGAAAGGCTTTCTTTAAAAGCTGGGGAAATGCTCCGTGCGTGCTCCGTTGGCTCCGACGTCACCCATATGTGAGGAATGACTTCCTGCTTGTTCCTGGAGAATAAATCATACTCACATAACAGTTTCAGGATGACCTTAAAAACGTCCCTCTGGCAAAACAAAGTATATTGAGCAGAACTAACATCCATCTCCAGGATGCCTTTCATAATTTCTGCTGTTTCCAGTTTAAAGGGCAAATTTAAAAAGGCATTTCAATAGATAAGGCAGCATTTTACATGCAGAAACAAGCTATAGTGTTATACTGCTCTCCTGATATAGGTACACCACTGATCTTCCGGCAACTGCTGATCTGGCACCTCTTTTAATCCGGATGAAGGAGCAGTGCAGCCGCACAGGGCACATATGCAGTTGCTGGCCTCGACGCTGCCTGGCCTCGACGCTGCCTGCTACGTTTTGTGATCTCTTGATGGCAGCAGCAGCAGTGGATCTCCTCCAGTTGAAAAAACACCCACACAGATCTTTCCAACTCTGTGGATTGCATGCTGGCCTGTCCCTCCCTCCTCTGACGTATGCTCAGAGGAGGGAAGGACCAGACCAGCCATTACAGCGCAGGCCTTTGCAACTCCGCACTTGATGGCTGGTCTGGTCCCTTCCTCCTCTGATACAAGCATATGTCAGAGGAGGCCAGGACAGGCCAGCATGCAAGCGCAAAGTTGGAAAGACTTGCATGTTTTGTTTTTTTTCTCAACTGGAGAATGTCCACTACTGCTGCTGCCACTGGCACTGCTGCAGCTAAGAGAACACGAAAAGCAGTGGTGGCAGGGCAAGAGCAAGTCAGGCAAGCAGCATGGGGGAAGCCAGATGGACATGGAGATGTGAAGTAAGATGGGGAGATGCTGAACATGGGGTAAATGACAGACCTGTGATGTAGGGTGGGAGGTGTGTCAGATGTGCAAGTAGCATAGGGCACATTTAAAGCTTGGTACGGCCTTGACCTCTGTTGGTCTGGCAAAACCGATAATCCTGCAAGTCTTTGGAACCAAGGGTGCTGGAAATTCTGTGGCATGCCCAAGGCCGGCTTGTCTACTAAGGGAACTAAGTGGCCACCTAGGATGGCCAGCGGCATCGGCATGGGTGGGCGGCAGTGGCACACATGGGCAGGGCACCACTGAGTGGTGGTAGTCCCATGACTGAGCAGGGAAGGGATTAGTATTACATGCATACTTTATAAAATATGTGTATAAATCAAAGAGCTGATATAAATATTCATGAGTGATCTTCTGTTTATGCTCAATAGGATATTTTGCCTGACGCAGGATCTCTAGAATGTGGATAGAACCGAAAAGCAATGCTGTGTCGTGGAGACCCCGTTTGGTACTTATATCATTTTTGGAGATTGTTAACTTGGCAAAAAGCTGCAGGTAAGTGTGTGTTTTACTTGCGGCTATTTGACTTGAAATTGGTGCTTTCAACTGCAAAACGTTAGATTAAAATGGACCTAGTTAGATGTAGAGGATGATTCCTCACACAGACGCTGTCCGACAAAACTAGAATTAATTAATTTTGTTTGGAAGGAACTTTCTTAGTGGGGTTTTGTTTTATTTGTTGAATTGATATAAATATTATGACAACTACCCTGTCATCAGAGAGGGGCTTCATCTGGATGGAAAGAAAGCGTAGTTACTCACCTGTAACAGGTGTTCTCCAGGTACAGTAGGAATCAGTCCTCACATATGGGTGACGTCAGAACTCGTTCTCTAGGCAGTAGTGAGCTGCGAACGTATGAATTGAAGACCAAGTGGCAGCCTTGCAGATCTCCGTCACCAGCACTGAGCGGAGGTTGGGCACCGGCATGGCCATCGTCTTCACACAATGTGCTGTGATCCAGGGCTCAAGGAAGAGGCCAGCTCACTCATAGGTGAGGGCAATATAGTCCCCGCCACCCAAGTGGACAGAGTTCACTTAGTCACAGGAAGCCCCAGTCTGCTGAGGTCATAAGAAAACAAAAGCAGAGGAGCTTTGCAAAGGGCCTGGGTCTGCTGTAAGTAGAAGGACAGGTCCCATTTGCAAGCCAGTGTATGAAATACTAGTTCCTCCCTGCAGGTGTGAGGCCGCAGGAAGAAGGTGGGGAGGACCATCTCTCGGTTGAGGTGGAAAGGAGATACCACCTTTGCGAGGAATTTGGGGTGTGTGCAGAGCACTACCCTGTTCTTACAGAATCTTGTATATAGTGGATCCGCCACAGGGGCTTGGAGTTTGCTCACTCTTCGAGCGAATGTGAGGGCCACCAGAAAGGTCACTTTCCAAGACAAATACCACAGGTGGCAAGTGGCTAGAGCAGAGGTTCCCAACGTCGGTCTTCGGGGAACCCCAGGCCAGTCAGGTTTTCAGAGTACCCACAATGAATATGGCATGAGATAGATCTGCATACAATGGAAGCAGTGCATGCAGATCTATCTCATGCATATTCATTGGGGGTACTCTGAAAACCTGACGGGCCTGGGGTTCCCCGAGAACTGGGTTGGGAACCACTGGGCTAGAGGCTCGAATGGCATTCTGGTGAGCTGTGAGAGCAACACGTTGAGGTCCCACTCTACTGCCAGACGGCGTAAGAGGGCTTGGATAACAGAAGTCCCCAGAGGAACATGGAGAATAGGGGCTTGTCCGAGAGGGGTTTTCCCTCAACTGGGTGGTGGTGAGCAGTTAACATGCTCAGATGCACTCTCACTTAGTTAGACTTCAGCCCAGTGTGGGATAGGTGCAGTAGGTACTGGAGTACTAATTGCACATGGCAGGCGAAGGGGTTCTCCCTTCTTGCCGCACACCAGGTGGAGAACCTTCTCCACTTAAAGGCATAAGCCCGTCTGGTGGAAGGCTTTCGGGAGGCTAGCAGGATCTCCTGGACTTCGCTCGGAAGATTGAAAGGGACCATTGCTACCCTTTCAGCAGCCATGCTATTAGCATTAGGGACCCCAGATTGAGGTGCAGGAGGGAGCCCTCCTCCTGGGACAGGCGGTCTGGGGCCTGACCCAGTGGGACTGGGAGTGCCATCGACAGGGAGAGCAGCAGTGGAAACCAGGGCTGCCTGGGCCACCTGGGGGCAATTAGTATAACTGACGCCCTCTCGCTCTGGACCTTGAAGAGGGCCCTGGTGACAGGGGGAGGGGGGGTTTAAAATCAGTGGGAACACATCGAGTAGACCCAAGGACCATGAGAATAGGAAGTCATCTGCTGCTACTCTCTCTGGGTGCGGTTGGCACGAGCAGAAGCGAGGCAGCTGCGTATTGTCTGCAGAGGCAAAAAGATCAATCTTGGGCCTGCCCCAGAGGCGGAAGAGCCTCTTGGCCACTCTGAGATTCAGGCGCCACATGTGCGGCCGAAGGACTCTGCTCAGCCTGTCCACTAGGCAGTTGTCCTGGCCCGAGAGGCAGACTGCTCGCAAGAGCATGTTGTTGCGAGCTGCAAAGGAGAGGAGGGCCACTGCCTCCTGGAAAAGGGAATGCGAGCCCGTGCCCCCCCCCTGCTTGTTGATAGAGAACATGGCAGCTTGTTTGTCCATCTAGATCAGTATGGACTGGTGTCGCAGGCAATGGTGGAACACTCGTAGGGCTATGAAGATTGCCCTGAGCGCCAAGAGATTGATCTCTAGGAGTGGCGACTGCTGGGACCAGCTGCCCTATGTGCGGTGGTGTCCACAATGAGCCCTCCAACCTAGGAGGGAGGCATCCGTGGTCAGGGTTCTCTGTGGTGCCGGTGCTTGGAAGGGCATTCCCTCCCAGAGGTGGTGGACGTTTTGCCACCAGTTGAGCGATTCCACCAAATGGCGGGTAAACCTAACCCTGTCTCATAGCCTGCCCGTGGCTTGGGTTCACCGTGAGCAGAGGCACAACTGGGCTGTCCACATGTGCAAGCGGGATGAGGGCTTTACGTGGACAGCAGAAGCCATATGGCCCAGTAAGGCAGAGAAGACGACGAGCTGGCACTGACCAGCGACACACTTCTCCTGCCAGCTATCTCAGGCATTCTGCTCTTTCTTTGGGGAGGACTGCCTTGACTTGCAGTGTGTCGATCTGAGCACCTATGAACTCCAAATTTTGGGCTGGAGAGAGGTGGGATTTGAGGTAGTTGATGACGAACTCCAGGTGCTGCAGAAGGAGGGACGCACAATCTGCCACCTGACTGGTCTCTGAGGCTGTGTTGTCCCTGATTAGGCAGTTGTCTAGGTAGGGGAAGATGAAGGCCCCTTGCAGATGCAGGTGGGCGGCTATCACAGCCAGGCATTTGGTAAAGACCCTTGGTGAGGAGGCCAGGCCGAGGTAGTGCCCTCCTCCTAACATGAACCTTAGGTACTGCCTGTTAGAGGGGTGGATTAGGATGTGGGCACACGCATCCTTCAGATCCAAGGAGCCCAGCCAATCTCCCTAGTGGAGGTAAGGCAGTAGTGTTCCAAGGGAGAGTATCTTGAACTTCTCCCTCACCAGAAACTTGTTTAAGTTTTGCAGGTCTAGTATGGGCTTGAGGCCTCCAGTTCGCTTAAAAGCCATTTCCCCATAGGTGTTTGGGTACAGGCTGTACAGCATTGTCCCTGTTTAGACCTGTGAGCTCTATGAGCAGAAGAGTCTGGTAAAGGAGGGGTCGTATCTGCTAGGTGGTATCTGCTAGGTCGTATCTGCTAGGTGGTATCTGCTGTAGATTGAGGAGGTATCCTTCCCTTACCACTTGCAATACCCACTGGTCCAAGGTGATGTTGGCCCATCTGTGAGCAAAGAGCACCAGATGCCCCCCTGCGGACTGGTGAATGTCTCCTGTGGGAGGGGAGGCCCTGCCCTGGGAGTCAAAAGTTTCCCCCGGGTTGGGTGGGAGCTGGGGCCTGAGGCTTCGGTGTTTTCGCCTTCTGAGCTCTGTGGCCTTGACTCTAAGGGTGACAACCCTGTTGTTGGCCCGAGAAGGATTGGTAGTGGTGACTTCGGAACAGGGGTCTTTTTCCCGCCGGTATCCTGCGGAGCAGGGACGAGATCTTTAAGAGCCTCTGGCATGTCATCACATTGACTTAAATCTCGGCCACATTGTCGGCCAATGGTATGCTGAATAGTTTCTCCCTGGTGCAGGGGACCCATTGCTCGAAGTCAGAAGACTGTAGCCAGGCTTGGCGTTGGGTGCAGATGCCAGCTGCTGCAACTCGAACCGCTGACTCAAAGCTGTCATAGGCTGCTCTGGAGAGGAACTTGGAGCAGTTCTTGATCCTGGAGGCTAGGGAATGGAACTCTAGGAGGAGTTCCCCGACAAAACAAGTCAACCCCCCCCCCCCCAACAGCTCCTGGGTTAGAATCTTTAGGTACATATTTATGTATAATTCATAGGCTTAGATCCAGCACCCCAGCATCAAGCCTTGGTAACACTTGCGCCCGAGGACATCGAGGGCTCTGGCCTCCCTTTCGGGGGGAACGGAGGAGTGGGTATTTTGGCTTTTAAGTTTTTGCATGGTTGACTCGACAACCATGGAGTTATGTGGGAGCTGGGGTTTGTGGAACCTCGGGCCCTTCCAGATGCGGTACACTGCATCGAGGCGCCAGCTTACCACTGGTACTGATGCCGGTATCTCCCACATTCTGAGCAGTAGCCACTTGAGGATCAGCTGAACGGGCACTGTGAGGGTTTCCTTGGGTGGAGACTCATATTGGAGGATCTCCAACTCCTCGGTGTGCGGGTCCTTCTCCGCCTGGGTCAGCACCGAGAGGGCTCTAGCCATGTCCTTGACAAAGTCATGGAAGGCTACATCCTCTGAAGGGGAGTGGTGCCAAGGCGCTGGGGGGAGACGGGTACAAAGGGATGTCTCGGAGCCTTTTCGCTTCTGGGGATGCCTCGTCATCTGTCTCCCACTCAGAGTCAAGTGGAGATGACGAATCAGAGGCCCTGCAACTCTTTATCTCGAGGCCAGTTCTGAGGAGTCCGTGGCCTCTGGAGGACTACAAAAGGGGACTGCTACTTCTAGAGAGAGATCTGCAATCGTGAGTATATCCTTCTGGGAATATTTCTGAAGGGAATTCTTTGGATTAAAGCTGATTAATCAGTGAACCCAGTGTATTTGTTAAATCAGTCAGGGCCTAGTAGCAGCAGTTTTGAGTTTAAATTTAAAACACAGAAGAGAGCTTTCTGGTTAAATTTAGAACCCAGCAGAGGGCTTGTAGTTTAAATTTAATACTCACTCAGGGACTAGTAGCAGCACGGTGCTTTTAGTTTGAATTTGAAACACAGAGGAGAGCTTTCTGGTTAGATTTCATACCCAGCAGAGAGCTTCTAGTTTAAATTTCACACCAGGTCAGAGCCTAGCAGCAGCAAAGTGCTTTAATTTAAATCAAATCAGACTATAACTTAGCATGAAAAGCAAAACAGGGTCAGTATTCTTTGAGCAATAAATAAAGTCTTCTAGAGACCTTTACAAAGGGGCCTTCTACCTAGGGGTCAAGAAACCTGTGAAACTTTTTAAATAGGTGTGAAAGCCAGGTGGCAGGTCAAAACGCCATTTTGAAAGACTCCTTCTATACAAGCAAGGACTGTTAATCACCCAGGAAGTTGGTCACAGCTTACCTTAGAAGCACAGGACAGGATACTGTGTAGCAACCCTCTTTTAATAAGTCTTATTTCCCTCCCTCCCTCCCCGATACCGATCCACCCCTGGGATAATCGTAGCTTTATAGCTACTTACACATCTTAAAGGAAAGGAGCTGCTCTCAGGTGCAGCTCTTTATCCAAATCAGTCATACATTAAGGACCTGAGATTAATTAAGCTTCAGGTGAACAAGGTATATTAAAACATATTAGAAACACTTTTATTAGTATAAGCATCCACAGCAACCCTTAGCAAGTAAAGAACTTAAAGATCTAAACACAAGCTTAAAACTAAGATGCAGACAGCAGTCCAGCAGCGAGATGGGAGCTTTCCAGTCTTTTGCACCGAGTGTCACATGTATGATTTTCCCCCAGTTGGGGAGAGATCTTACATGTGGACTAAGTGCAAGGAGCTCTTTGCTCTCAGGGAACGAGTCCATTCTCTAGAGGCGAAGAGTAGCAGACTTGGAAGACATAAGAAAGACAGAGAGGTACATATATGAGACCTACAGGGATATAGTCCTGAAGTCCCACCTCCGGTCTGGCAGCATCCCTGTTGCCATAGAGGAGAGAGGTCACGTGACAGGAGAGCATCACCCTGATAGGGCAGGAAGTGATCCTGTAACTAGGACCTGTCCTCCAGGTGATGTAAAACCCTCTCGCATGGAGGAAGATTCTCCAGGGCCATGTGCCCATGAGGGAAGGGTTAGGACAGCCGTTATAGTTGGTGATTCAATCATTAGGTATATAAGAGATGTTAAATAAATAAATAAATAAATAAATGTAGATAGCTGGGTGGCTGCTGGACGTGAGGATCGCCTGGTAACATGCCTGCCTCGTGCAAAGGTAGCAGACCTCACGCGCAACCTAGATAAGGTCTTAGATAGTGCTGGGGAGATGTGTGCTGTCTTGGTACATGTCAGTACTAATGACATAGGAAAATGTGGTAGGGAGGTTCTGGAGGCTAAATTTAGGCTTTTAGGTAGGAAGTTGAAATCCAGAACTTCCAGGGTAGCTTTCTCCGAAATGCTTTAAGTTCCACGCGCAGGACCCAAAAGGCAGGCAGAGCTCCGGAGTCTCAATGCGTGGATGAGACTATGGTGCAAGGATGAGGGTTTTGGATTTGTTAGGAACTGGGGAACATTCTGGGGAAAGGAGGGGCTCTTCCGAAGGGACGGGCTTCACCTTAACTGGGATGGTACCAGGCTGCTGGCCTTAACCATTAAAAAGGAGACAGAGCAGCTTTTAAACTAGATAATAAGGGAAAGCCGACAGTCGCCCAAGAGCGCATGATTTGGAAGAATGTATCCTTGAAGGATACTACCAAAATCAGAGAGGTTCCAAAAAAGAGTAAAGTAGCCCAAATGCCCTTGATTATGGTGCAGACAGAGATTAAAGAGTCCATATTACCCATGCCTACCAACAGCCACATTAATATGAATAAAATACAGTCTCTAAAATGCTTGTATGCAAATGCTAGACGTCCAAAAAATAAGACGGGAGAGTTAGAATATATAGCACTAAATGAGAGGAAGGAGGACAACCAGTGGGACACTGTGATACCTCGGTAAAAACTATATCATAATGATAGAGCTGATCAAATTGGTGGAGGGGTTGCGCTCTATGTTAGAGAGAGTATTGAGTCACAAAGGATTAAAGTTTTGCAGGAAACAAAATTTGCTGTAGAATGTCTATGGACTGAAATTCCATATAAGAAGGGGAAGGCGATGGCAGTGAGGGTGTACTATCAACCGCCTGGCCTGAATGAATAAATGGATGATGAAATGCTCAAAGAAATCAAGAAAGCTAACAAAACTTACAGCACAGTAATAATAATGGGTAATTTCAATTACTCCGGTATCGACTGGGTCAGTGTCACAGCAAGACATGCTAGGGAGATAAAGTTCCTAGATGAACTAAATGACTGCTTCTTGGAGCAGCTGGTTCATGAACCGACCAGAGGGTAAGCCATACTGGACCTAGTCCTTAGTGGAACACCAGATCTGGTGCAAGAGATAAGGGTGTTGGGGTCACTTGGCAATAGTGATCATAGCATGATCGCATTTGATTTAATTAGTGGAGGAGGGATGGTAAGGAAATCCACAGTACTACCTTTTAACTTCTGAAAGGGAGACTACGATAAAATGAGGAAAATAGTTAAGAAAAAACTAAAAGGAGCAGTTGCAGTGGTAAGACTTACATCAAGCTTGCGTGTTGTTGAAAAATACTATCTTGGAAGCCCAGACCAGCTGTATTCCACGCTTTAAGAAAAGTGGAAGGAAATGGTTTAAAGGTGAGGTAAGAGGCTGTTGATGCCAAAAAAGCATCTTTCAGGAAATGGAAAAAACAGCAAAATGACGAAAACTGGAAACAGCATAAGCACTGGCAAGTTAAATGCAAGGCACTGATAAGGCAGGCAAAGCGAGAATTTGAGAAGAAACTTGCTACGGAAGCAAAGATGCGTAATAAAGACTTTTTCAAGTACATTCGTAGCAAAACACCTGTGAGAGTGTCGGTTGGAGGGGTAAAAGGGGCAGTAAGATCGGACAAGGCTATAGCAGAGAGACTGAATGAATTCTTTGCTTTGGTCTTTACTGAGGAAGATGTAGGGATGTTACCCATGACTGAAGTGGTATTTAAAGGTGATACTGCAGAAGAATTGAAAGAAATATCGTTGCAAAGGGAAGATGTATTATAACTATTTGATAAACTGAAGAGTAGCAAATCACCTGGACTGGATGGTATACATCCAAGGGTGTTGAAAGAACTGAAATATGAGATTGCAGCCCTGCTATTAGTAATCTGTGAACTATAATTAAAATCATCTGTAATACCTGAAGATTGGAGGATCGCCAATTTAACGCCAATTTTTAAAAAGGTTCCAGTGGTGATCTGGGAAACTACAGACCAGTGAGCCTGACATCAGTACTGGGAAAAATGGTAGAAATTATCATAAAGAACAAAATTACTCAGCATGTAGATAGTCATGGGCTAATGGGAGACAGCCAACATGGCTTTAGACAAGGAAGATCTTGTTATGTTTTTTTGAAGGTGTGACTAAACAGATAGACAAAGGTGAGTTGGTTGATAGAGTTTATCTGGGACTTTCAGAAAACCTTTGACAAGGTCCCTCATCAGAGACATTTGGCAAAACTAAAAAGTCGTGGGATAGGAGGCAGTGTACTATTGTGGATCCGGAACTGGTTAAAAGATAGAAAGCAGAAGGTAGGGCAAAATGGCCAATTTTCCCAATGGAAAAAGGTGAATAGTGGAGTACCCCAGGGATCTGTGCTGGGTCCGCTGCTTTTTGACATATTCATAAATGACCCAGAAAAGGGAATAACGAGTGAGGTTATCAAAATGGAAATTACACTTACCTGGTAATTGATGTTCCTTGAGGGAGTACAGTTCAGTCCTCCACCACTGGGTAGTGCACCTCCTCCTGCAACATGGAGACTGGACAAGTCAAACTTGTGACATCACCGGGTATATCCTGCTGGTCTTCTCCCATGATCCCCCAGTGACCTACTGTCAAAGCAGACTCAAAGGAGCAAACAACCAACCAGTTAAAGTACTAAATACAAAGCTATGCTCAAACTTCAACTTTAAAATCACAGGGCCCCAAAAAGAAAGGCCGAAAACACCCTCCTCCGTGCCCCTGTCCCCCTGCGCACCAAACAGCGGAAGACAGAGAGCTAGAAGGAAGGAGAACTAAGGAAGAGTATAGGCAGAAAAGGTTGCTCTCGCGATTACCTGCCAATCAGAGCCCGTTGCCGAATCTAGGATCCGAAAGCATACTCGGAACTGACGCCTCGCGTCTGAAACATCCATCCCCGGGCGGGAATGAGGACTGAACTGTACTCCCTCAAGGAACATCAATTACCAGGTAAGTGTAATTTCCATTTCCTTATCGGTCCTACAGTTCAGTCCTCCACCACTGGGATGTATCAGAGCAGTAATCATTGGGAGGGACCTATCCAGTCGGCTCGGCCCCTAAACGAACAGAGCAGGCACCGACCCCAGCCCGCTCCTCACGTCAACAGGCGGTAAGCCAACCAGGAAGACACGACCGAGAGCCCACTTGGATCCTCTTCACTGGTGAAAACAGCACAGAACTCTGCCCCAAGCAGCGCTAGTGCTTCAGAAAGACAAACTCGCCATCGCAAACACACTGAACGCCCTAGACCTACTGAGAAGGCTACCGGAGCTCCGCCTGAAAAATCCGCTTGAGCTCCCCCTTGGCTCTCGACCCCACCAGGGTGTCAAGTGTTAGCAACCGCTGCTCTCCCGCAGAACCCGCCTCCACGGAGGGACAGGCAGTGAAGAGACCTCCCAGAAAGCGACGGAACCTCACCTAAGGTCCAAGGAACGCAGGTTACAAGCAAAGTGTTCTTGCGTAAGTCCCAAACCGACAACTAAACAGGCACAGCCGGATTCCACGAGGGAGAACGGAACAGAGGTCCATCCAGACAGAGGTGGGAAGCAAAAAGAGGGAAATGGAAAAAAACCACCAACATCAAACACCCTATTTGTCACACCTCTTAAGGGCTTTATTCTTTGCAACACAAAGTAGCTCTACAGCTATGTCCTGGACCAGTTGGAGTCTTTTTAATTGAGAATGTGGAATGCAGCTAAGCAATGAGTTGCAATAAACCAAGCGTGATCCACCAAGGGCATATAAGAGGGTGTCAAGTGCCCCAGAGTCCAGCTTTGTTTCAGAAGATGTGGAGTCTTACATGGTGTGACAAAAAAGAAAGGAGACTCTGGTAGCCAAGCCCACGACGCAATGCCAGTAGGCCAACCGCTTACATCACCTGGATATGCCCTCCGGAATTGGAGGAACCATGCAGAAGTAGCAATCGCCGACGTGATCCATGGGCCCTCTCCAGATCATTGGAACCGCAAAAGACTTTGATGGTCTTTTCCCATCCATCCACAGCCTGACATCTGCTACACATGTATTGCAGCATATGTGTGGCGCCTAGCTTTTATCCTGATCTTTTATTCTGCAGCCAAAATATAAATTGTAGGCTTTCTGAACCGCCACAGTCATATGCCATTTTTGTGATGTAAAAGTCACATCACCACAACTAGAGCAGAAATTATCTGCATGATTAACACCAGGACGAGGAATCGCCAAATATGCTGTGAGTGACCTATCGGTATAAAATAAATATGTCTTTTTTTTTTTTTTTTTTTTACTGTCAAGCGAGGCAAATTTAAGTAGTGACTGCATCAACTGGTTTTGGACAGTTATTTCGATTGGTTGCAAGTAAAGATTATGCAAGCTCACGCAAATGTTGCAGAATACACTGGTAATGGTCCCCACTGACTAATGAAGAGCACATATCTTAGCAACCAGCCCCAGTTGGCCATTTTCATAATGACCTCGGAAAGGCATAGAATGGACCGGGCCACGGTCCCGTACCAATGTGTCGACGCTATCCAGTAGCCTCGTATGTCCTCTGCTAAACATCGACCCGTCGCCGCAGACTGACAGGTCGCCATGAGGTCCAATATGGGCTGACCGCATCTGAGCACACGCGGTGCGCACACCGCCTGATGCAATCTCACTCCTCCGGCAAACACTCGGACCCCGCTAAGGACTTTCGCCACCACAGTGTCCCCACCGAAACGCAGGCCGCCAAGGCTTCAACCGCGCATGCTGTCCCTTCGCTTGGGCCACCCTGACCACCCGACAGACTCCACCCTGCCGATCGAAATAGGCCACCATCCCGGAGATCTCAGACAGCACCTACAGCGCTCGATCCGCTACCGTGTCCGTGAACGCCTGCCACGGCTGACGTACCGCGTACCGTTCCAGTCAGACGATGGAACACTGGGCGTGCTGCATACACTAAAACGCCTTGTACATAAAGGATCCCCAAAATGTAGCTGAGTCTAACCACGCTCCGGCCAAGCTCCCGGAAGAAAGGGACAGAACCTTATAAAAAAGAAGTGGGGACAATTAGGAAGGCTTTCCTGTTTGATTATTCTTTTTTTTTTTTTTTTTTCCTTTTTACAACTCCATAAGGGCCACAAGGCACACAACCGAACAGGGCATTGTCCAGAGAACGCAAGGCCCCTCCTCCAGGCTGACTCCACAGCCTAAACCGGCAGTCACCTTGGCTGATGCCGAGCAGCGCGGAAGCCAACTTGTAAGCGCAGCATATGAAGTATGCCTACTAGTACAGCATTCCACAATGGAGGGACATGTAACCGGACGGCTTTGAATATGAACCTACAGATATCCCGCGCTTGCTCCAAGACAAGCACTGTGCAGCCTACTGGTCTTCTCGGAGCACCGCCACGACCCGAAGACCTAAACCGGCCAGCAAAAGACGACGTACGCTGGGCCCGAAGGAACCTGGTTGAACGGATCCCAGCACTCCCTGTATCGTTAGGATCGGAGCCTCCCCCCAAGGACTCAGCCCTGGCTGGAACTGGCTGAGCATAACTCCAAGCCCTGCGGCGAGCCCCCTCGAAGAAGTGGGACGCAACGATGCCTTGAGGAAAGGGAAGGCCCAATGGGTGAAGCAAGTTGCTAGCCGACCAAGGGAGTAAACCCCACACGCGCACCTCAATGGAAGGTCGGAAGAACCGAGGATTCTGGTCCCACAGGTGCACCTGCTTGCCTTTAACAACATACACCTCCGCAAGTACAAAAAACGTAAATTGTGAGCACCTTCAGGGGTAAGGGGAATAGACGACAGCCTCCGACTGTTGACCACCTTGTCTTGCACAACAGACAGCAGCACCCCACCAAACAAATGATTGGGAATATATGACCTCAGAACCCCAAGACAGAGGTAAAACAGTAGAACGTGCAGTGGACGTGAATTTCCAGATCTGCCAGCCCCCCTGCCCACATTGAGAAGAGGCAGAGAAGAACTGGACCGGCGGATCTGGAGGGGTGCCTCCTAGACAGCCGGGCCACCGAAGGGAAAGCTGATGACTGAGGCCCAAACTCCTCAGGATGGCCCCATCTTGCATTGGCAACCCCATGCAACACCATGACAACCCCGCTCACGATATCCCAAGCGATCTGTGTCATTGCTGCAACAATCACCTGAGCATGAGATCACAGACGGAACACGGACATGCAGACGCACTCAAGGAGAGTGCACCTAAGAAGTATGAGCCTATCCAACATCCAGCACCACATGTCCAGGTGTCCCACTCCTGTCACCCAAAACACAGGACGCTTGAACCTAGGTGACCGTCATAGCAAAGACAGGGAGGCCTGACTGCCACTATCAACCCTTCCAGGACCCTGGAACACTAAGCCCCGGACTGTGCCATCCAGCAACACTTCTCACGATCCCCAGCAGGGGCCTTTCCCCAGATGGCCCAGATGGGCAGTGTTCCCGCCAAATGGGCAAGCTGCGCTCTGATAACATAGTGCAGAAAACCAAATCAAAGTGTCTTAACCTAGCTAATTTTTGTCTAATAGTGATCATTCATAATATCAGCCAGGCTCAATCATAACATTAGTATTAATGATCTCTAAAGATTGAAGAGTTACTAATGTAACACTAATTGGTTTTTTTTTTTTTTTTTTAAAGAGCTTCAAAGGCGATCTTGGAAACTACAGACCAATGAATCCGAGTTCAGCGCCAGTTAAATGATAGAACTTGTTCTGAAAAGCAGCACCAAGCTGTCTTTTCAAAGGGTTAATAAACATGTGAGTAAGCCAAATGATATGTATCTGGATGTTTTAGAAGGTACTTGACAAAGCCCCTTATGAACTTCTCCTGAGGAAGGAGATGATGTGCTATTATAGAATGGGAAATGGATCAAAAACAGGAACACAATAGGACTAAATGGCCAGTTTTCTCACAGGAGACCCGTAAATAGTGGAATGTCTCGGGATCTGCACTGGAACTGGCATCTGGTAACATCTACTGCACTGAAATGATCTGGAAAAGAGATCAGCAAGCATGGCGATCAAATTTGCAGATGGCATAACGACATTTAGAGGCTGTCTGCACAATTTCCAAGCGTATAAACATGGAAATAGCATCCTTATGTAAATGACAATTTCAGAAAGGGCTCAATTTGTAGGTGGTTGTGCCGCCGATGACCCTGAATGGCCAAATCCTAGCACGGAAACCTGCTGCTGACAGACGTCGCTAACTGCCAGAATGCAGACAAAGGTAAAGGCACCCCCCAAGAAGTAAAACCCAAACCAATCACATTGCATTCAAAGAACTATAAACTATCATGAAATTAAAAGGAAATTAAAATTAGAATTAAAATTAAAAGTAACAGCAAAAGGAAGTCCTTAACTGGGTGTAGCCGCGTGGAACAGCGTCGTCTGCTCAAACGCGGGGCTGCTCCGCTCTCCGCCACGAGGCCTCAGCCCTGCCGAGAAAATGGCGCCAATCCGAAGCAGGCCCGCTTGGCGCCAAACACCACAGAGGCGGCAAGAGCTCAGAGCCCCTCCATGCAGACTCGAGAGACTCCCTTGTGGCGTCGGGATGCAGCAGTTACCCTGCTGTAGCTGCGGGGTGAAGAGCTGTCCAGACACGCTGCTGCCTCGCGCCACCAGAAGTAGCAGACGCTGCGAGCCCCGGCCCACCGGCTAAAGAACCTCGAACGGCCTGAGGCTCCCGCCGCAATGGGAATCTGCCACATGGACACTGCCAAAATGCAGGTGTTCCACAGAGCTCTCCCCCGTACAGTCCTGGGGGAGAGATCATCACCGGGCACAGAGACCGAAGAATCCCAAGCAGAGAGGCTAGCTGGCAGCGTGAATGTTGAAAAGGGACAGAACCCCCCTTTACACTAAGGCAGACTAGGTGAAAATAAATAAAGTAAAAGTAAATGAAATTAAATGAAAATGAATTCAATTTACAGGATTACACCTAAAGAAGGGCAAAAGAAATGCAAGGTAAATCAAATCCTGACTAACTCCTCCTAAACTGCTTCTCAAGTGAGCCCAGCACCTAGTCTCACTACGTCCTCATGCTGCATGGAGACTGGACACACTGGGGGATCATGGGAGAAGACCAGCAGGACATACCCGGTGATGTCACAAGTTTGACTTGTCCAGTCTCCATGTTGCAGGAGGAGGTGCACTACCCAGTGGTGGAGGACTGAACTGTAGGACCGATAAGGAATTTGCAGATGACACAAAACTATTTAAAGTTGCTACAACCCAAGAGGATTGTGGAAAATTGCAAGAGGATCTTGATAAATTGGAAGACTGGGCATCCAAATGGCAGATGAAATTTAATGTGGACAAATGCAAAGTTATGCACCTAGGAAAGAACAACCCAAACTATGGTTACACGATGCAAGGTTCCACATTGGGAACCACCACCCAGGAAAAAGATTTAGGCGTCATCATGGATAACATGTTAAAACCCTCCGTCCAGTATGCAGCGGCGGCCAAGAGAACAAATAGAATGCTAGGTATCATAAGGAAAGGAATGGAAAATAAAACAAAGGATATTATAATGCTTCTGTATCGTTCCATGGTGCGACCGCACCTTGAATATTGTGTGCAATTCTGGTCGCCGTATCTTAAAAAGGATATAGCATTAATAGAAAAGGTTCAGAGAGGAGCCACCAAAATTTTAAAGGGGATGGAAGGATACCCCTATGAAGAGAGGCTAAAAAGGTTAGGACTCTTCAACCTTGAAAAGAGATGGCTGAGGGGATATATGATAGAGGTCATAAAATTAATGAATGGAGTGGAACGGGTAAACGTAGATCCATTGTTTACGTTATCAGAATAAGCGTAGTTACTCACCTGTAACAGGTGATCTCCGGGAACAGCAGGAATTTAGTCTTCATATATGGGTATCGTCGGTACCGATGGAGCCCGCGTGGGAATGCTCCCAAACATCCAATAGGAAAGCCTTTGGGAGCATCCCATAGCACCTGCGTGCTGCCTTCCCGCCTTTCCAACTGTCCTCTCCAGTTGAGTTTACAGCTGAGACAAAAGAGAGAGAGAGAGATACAACTCCCTAGGGGAGGTGGGTGAGTTGCAAAGACTAAATTCCTGTTGTTCCCGGAGATCACCTGTTACAGGTGAGTAACTACTCTATCTCCAGGAACAAGCAGGAATGTAGTCTGCACATATGGGGACTCCCTAGCTGCAGATGCCGTTTCTGAGGCACCTAGCAGAACGGGGAGAGCAGCAGGGTGTGGGCGGGAGCTCCTCCTCACTTCCACAAGCTGCCAATCACCAGGCCAGCACAACGGCTTTAAAACCGCCGCTTCTGAGGCACCTAGCAGAACGGGGAGAGCAGCAGCCACGATCGGAGGGTGTGGGCGGGAGCTCCTCCTCACTTCCACAAGCTGCCAATCACCAGGCCAGCACAACGGCTTTAAAACCGCCGCTTCTGAGGCGCGCCCGCGCCAGAGGGCCCTTTGGCGTGGCCCTTACGCGTGAGACCGTGGCGAATGATCAATAGTTAAAAATCGTGAGCATAATTGTTTTGCTGGTATCTTGTGGATGAAACCTGCTATTTCCTCCCTTCCTGTATATTCTTTCTTTTCTTTAACTGTCACTGTATCTCTTATTCTGTCCTATCATATAACTGGCATTCCTTTCATATTTTCTGTGACATTATTATATTATTGTAAACCGCTCTGATGCTTAGGTCTGAGCGGTATATCAAATGTAAAGAATAAAGATGACCCCAGGAAGTTCTTAGCCCTTGCAAAAGGGCCCCACTTCCTCCCAGGGATCTCTGGCATCCTACCAGAGACGGTGGGTAGGTGTTGATTAAGTCTGAAAAAGGTGTTGAAGAACAGCTTGGCCAAACAAGGCATCCCGGCGGGAGTCCTTGTCTAAGCAGTAGTGGGCTGTGAAGGTATGTACCGAAGCCCAAGTAGCTGCTCGACAGATGTCGTAGATAGACACAGACTGAAGATGAGCCTTTGAGGCTGCCATGGCTCTCACATTGTGAGCAGTGACATGGCCTTCAAGAGGAAGGTTCTTATTCTCATAGGCAAAGGATATGCAATGTGCGATCCAGTTGGACAGTGTTCTTTTGGAAACTGGAAGTCCCAAATGACTAGGATCAAAAGCAACAAAGTTGGAAAGTTAAAATCTTTTTCCTGGGTGGTGGTTCCTAATGTGGAACCTTGCATCGTGTAACCATAGTTTCTGAGATTCCAATCATA
The DNA here is from genome assembly GCA_033557465.1 of Ichthyophis bannanicus. Taxonomy (NCBI): domain Eukaryota; kingdom Metazoa; phylum Chordata; class Amphibia; order Gymnophiona; family Ichthyophiidae; genus Ichthyophis; species Ichthyophis bannanicus. The sequence goes on from CM066032.1 coordinate 1,190,647,236, forward strand.
TCTAACCATAGCAGTGGACCCAGCACAGATCCCTGGGGTACACCACTATTCACCTTTCTCCATTGGGAAAATTGGCCATTTAGGCCTACCCTCTGCTTTCTATCTTTTAACCAGTTCCTGATCCACAGTAATACACTGCCTCCTATCCCATGACCTTAGTTTTGCCAAAAGCCTCTGATGAGGGACCTTGTCAAAGGCTTTCTGAAAGTCCAGATACACTTTATCAACCGACTCACCTTTGTCCATCTGTTTATTCACATCTTCAAAAAAACATAACTGATTAGTAAGACAAGATCTTCCTTGTCTAAAGCCATGTTGGCTGTCTCCCATTAGGCCATGACTATCTACATGCTGGGTAATTTTATTCTTTATGATGGTTTCTACCATTTTTCCCGGTACTGACGTCAGGCTCACCGGTCTGTAGTTTCCTGGATCACCCCTGGAACCCTTTTTAAAAATTGGTGTTACACTGGCGATCCTCCAATCTTCAGCTATTAGAGATGATTTTAATGATAGTTCATAGATTACTAATAGCAGGGTTGCAATCTCATATTTCAGTTCTTTCAACACCCTTGGATGTATACCATCCGGCCCAGGTGATTTGCTACGCTTCAGTTTATCTAATAGTTGTAATACATCTTCCCAATGTATCGATATTTCCTTTAATTCTTCCACACCTTTAAATACCACTTCAGTCATGGGTAACATCTCTGCATCTTCCAATTATGCCCCAATGCATACTCAATTATATATGCAACAGAACAAATGGCAGAGGAGGAGGTGTAGCTGTTATATCAAGATCCCACTTACAATTCACTATAGTTGAATCCACCTCTACCTCAGGCATGGATTCCATTAGAGTCTCCAACTCTACTCTCTCTCTGCACCTTCTATACTGAGCACCCCAAACTGACTCTATTGATCTCTCCACGATCCTTGACACAGCCTGCTCCCCCCAACCTACCTCACGCCCACTCATAATCCTAGGTGACCTAAACTTACACTCTACAACCCCAAAACAATCTACATTCCTACAAGCAATGAATGTTCTCCACTTCACCCAAATACTCGAACAACCTACACACTCCAAAGGTAATATCCTTGACCTAATATTTATTCCTCAGCAATCATTATCCTCCGACCAGATTCTACACTCTATCCAACCCATACCCTGGTCAGATCACTCTCTCATCCTCTTCTCAATCCCCTACTCCGCTCACATAAGACAACGACCCACCCATCCTCAACATACCCGTAAATTTAAACAATTCAATGCAGACAACTTCCTAGAACAAATAATTCCATCTCTTGACCTACTCAATGGTAAGAACATGAACCAAGAGTCCCACATCACCGAATAGAATGAAATCTTCTCAACAGCCTCGCTACTTCCTCCTAAACAACTTCCTCAAAAGCACTGCAGAAGAGCCCCCTGATTCTCTACAGAACTAAGAAACCTCAAAAGATAACTTAGACGCCTTGAACGTAAATGGAGAAGCTCTCGTGACCCAAACATACATATGGCCTACACAAATAAACTCCGGACTTACTGCTCTGAAACCCTCAGCCATAAAAGAGAATATAATGAAATTATTATTCAACGTTCACTTAATAAACCCAGACAGCTATTCTCCATTGCCAAATCATTAACAAATGAACCCTTACATCAGGACCAGCCACCAAAAATAACTGCACAAACAATTGCTGACCACCTGATCTCTAAATTCCTCCCACCCCCCTCAACCATCGACCTTCAACCTATTGTTGACTACAGCACTCAACCACATGAGCTAACACCCTCGAATACCTGGAATGAATTTGAATCCCTCACATTAGAAAATGTAACCAATGTTATCAAGGACCTAAATACCTCTACTTCTGCCCTTGACCCTTGCCCTGTCCCCTGGCTTAAATCTATCAGAAGCTCTATCAGCCCCTACATACTTTATATTGTACAATCCTCCCTCCAGTCTGGTTCTGTACCAGCACCTCTAAAGTGTGCCTCAATCCGTCCAATCCTAAAAGGAATTAAACTTGACCCCACCTCCCCTACCTCCTACAGGCCCATCTCTAGTATCCCCTTCCTTGCAAAGATAACCGAGAAACTAGTCCAAACTCAACTCCAAAATTATATTGATGAACACTCTCCCCTTGATTTATTCCAACATGGTTTCAAAAAGAACCATGGAGTAGAAACCCTCCTTACCTCACTACTAGATTCCTTGTACCTTCACTCCCAGAATCCTACCCAAGGATGCCTACTCATATTCCTTGACTTATCCTCTGCTTTCGACTCTCTTCCCCACCATCAACTCCTAAACAGACTCCATGAAATAGGACTGAGAGGTACAACCCTAAGTTGGTTCCACTCCTACTTAGATAATAGAACACAACAGGTCCGTATTGGAAATGATACCTCCCTTCCATTTACCCTAAAACAGGGGGTCCCCCAAGGATCTAGTTTATCTGCACTGCTATTTAACATCTTCCTTTAACCTGTCTGCAAGATTTTCCAAAGCTATGGAATTCAGTACCAATTATACGCCGATGACATCATGTGCTTCACCCCATTCAACCTTACAAACCCTAATTTCGCTAAGCTAAGCGAATGCCTCACTAGCCTAAAATCTTGTCTACCATGGCCTTCCCAAGAACAGCACACAACCTCTCCAATTGGCACAGAACACGATAGCTCGGCTCATAACCAACAACCCCAGACGTTCTCACATCCCACCAGTCCTCCATGATCTCCACTGGCTCCCCATTCAGTCCAGAGTTAAATTCAAGGTACTTACCTTCACACATAAAATCATCTCCAATGAATCAGCTCCATGCCTCTCCTCACTCCTATCCTCCTCCAACAATAAAGGTACACGCCGTTCCATTACCAAAAACCTACTTACCATCCCATCAAATAAGAGATATAGCAAACAATCTACTTGTAACCGGGCCTTCTCCCTCTATGCCCCATCCTTATGGAATGCCCTACCTCATGAACTACGAAGCTGCTCTGACCACTTTGAATTCCGAAAAAAGCTAAAAACTCATCTCTTCCTGGAACATTTTTCCCTACCACCATAGTCCTCAGCCCTCTGTCTTCAACCCCTCACTCCTGCCCTCTCAAACTCACTCCTGCAGCCATGCTGTAACCTGTAAATACCTATGTAATTAGTTGTTCTTTGTAAAACGTTTCACAGTTATACCTATGTATCCTTGTTATATTGTTCCATGTAAACAGTTGAAATATACTGCCATGATATGTTCAATGTAAACCATCTTGATTTGCAGAAAGATGGTATATAAAAAATGTTAAATAATAAATAAATAAATCTTCCTCAGTAAAGACCGAAGCAAAGAATTCATTCAGTCTCTCCACTATTGCCTTGTTGCCTCTTAGTGCCCCTTTAACCCCTCTATCATTTAATGGACCAACTGATTCTCTCACAGGTTTTTTTGCTATGAATGTACTTGAAAAAGTCTTTATTTCGCGTTTTTGCTTCCGCAGCAAGCTTCTTCTCAAATTCTCCTTTTGCCTAGCTTATCAATGCCTTGTATTTGACTTGCCAGTGCTTGTGCTGCTTCCAGGTTTGGTGGTTTGGCTCTTTTTTCCATTTCCTGAAAGATGCTTTTTTGGCAACAGCAGCCTCTCTGACCTCACCTTTAAACCATGCTGGCAGTTTTTTGGACTTCCTTCCACTTTTCTTAAAGCGTGGAATCTAGCTGGTCTGGGCTTCCAACAACACCCAAGCTAGATGTAAGTCTTTAACCTTTGCAACTGCTCCTTTTAGTTTTTTCTTAACTATTTTCCTCATTTTATCATAGTCTCCCTTTCGAAAGTTAAAAGGTAGTACTGTGGATTTCCTTACTATCCCTCCTCCACTAATTAAATCAAAGGCGATTATGCTATGATCACTATTGCCAAGTGGCCCCAACACCCTTATCTCTTGCACTAGATCTGGTGTTCCACTAAGGACTAGGTCTAATATGGCTTCCCCTCTGGTCGGTTCATGAACCAGCTGCTCCAAGAAGCAGTCATTTATTTTATCTATGAACTTTATCTCCCTAGCATGTCCTGCCGTGACACTGACCCAGTCGATACCGGGGTAATTGAAATCACCCATTATTATTACTGCGCTGTAACTTTTGTTAGCTTCCTTGATTTCTTTGAGCATTTCATCATCCATTTGTTCATTCTGGCCAGGCGGTCGATAGTACACTCCCCCACTGCCATCGCCTTCCCCTTTTTACATAGAATTTCAATCCATAGAGATTCTACAGCAAATTTTGTTTCCTGCAAAACTTTAATCCTTTCTGACTCAATGCCCTCTCTAACATAGAGTGCAACCCCTCCACCAATTTGATCAGCTCTGTCATTACGATATAGTTTGTACCCAGGTATCAGTGTCCCAACTGGTTGTCCTCTCCTTCCACCATGTCTCTGATATTCCAATCATATCTAACCTCTCATTTAGTGCTATATATTCTAACTCTCCCATCTTATTTTTTAGACTTCTAGCATTTGCATACAAGCATTTTAGAGACTGTATTTTATTCATATACTTATTAAAAGAGGGCTGCTACACAGTACCCTGTCCTGTGCTGCTGCGGTAAGCTATATTCTTGATTTAAATTATAGCTCTTTGCTGCTGCTAGGCTCTAACTTATTATGAAATTTAAACTACAAGCTCTCTGCTGGGTTCTAAATTTAACCAGAAAGCTCTCTTCTGTGTTTTAAATTTAAACTTAAACTGCTGCTACTAGGCCCTGACTGATTTAACAAAAAATAGTGGGTTCACAGATTAATTAGCTTTAATAGAAAGAATTCCTTTCAGAAAATTCCCAGAAGTATATACTCACAATTGCAGATCTCTCTCCAGAAGCAACAGTCCCCTTTTCTAGTCCTTCAAGACTGAAGATCACAGAGCTCTGGTTGCGTTATTTATGCCTGTGCTGCTGAGGTAAGCTGTGACCAACTCCCTAGGTGATTAACAGTCCTTGCTTGGATAGAAAGAGTCTTTCAAAATGGCCTTTTGACCTGCCACCTGGTGTTAACACCTATTGAAAAGGTTTCACAGGTCTCTTGCTCCCTAGGTAGAAGGCCTCTTTGTAAAGGTCTCTAGAAGACTATTTGTTGCTCAAAGAGTACTGACCCTGTTTTGCCTTTTGTGCTAAGCTATATTCTGATTTGATTTAAATTATAGCTCTTTGCTGCTTCTAGGCTCCAACTTATTATGAAATTTAAACTACAAGCTCTCTGCTGGATTCTAAATTTAACCAGAAAGCTCTCTTCTGTGTTTTAAATTTAAACTAAAAGTACTTTGCTGATACTTGCAAAGAGGTCTATGTCCAGGGTTCCCCAAATCTGAAATATTTGGGCAACCTGGTCTGCATGGAGAGACCATTCGTGTGGAAGCAGAACTCGACTAAGTTTGTCTGCCCAAGAGTTTTGGATGCCTAGAAAATACACCGCAAAGAGATGAATCTGATGCTCTCTGGCGAGGGTCCATAGTCGCAAAGCTTTGTTGCATAGCAACAGAGAGCCTGTTCCGCGCTGCTTGTTCACATAAAACATGGCTACCTGATTGTCCGTTTGAAGCAGGACTGTCTTGTAGCTGCGCTGAGCGTGAAATACTCGAAGAGCAAGGAAGATTGCTCTGAGCTCCAGGAGGCTGATGTGAAGACAGGCCTCCTGTGGAGTCCAGGTACCCTGGGTAGAGACACGGTGCAGGTGGGCTCCACCTGTGAAGCATCTGTTAGGATGGCTTGGGATAGGGGTTGCTGGAAAGGAGACCCCACTAGAAGGTTTCTGGGTGATCGCCACCATTGGAGGAACGAAATAAGACAGTCTGAGTTTGTTATTTTGTCCGAAAGGCAACCTGAGGCCTGTGTCCATTGAATGGATAAAGTCCACTGGGCTGCTCGCATATGGAGGTGAGCATAAGGAACCACATGCAAGGTAGATACCATATGGCCGAGCAGTGAGACAAGGTTTGAGCACTGCTTGGGAAGCTAGTTGTACTATGCAAAGACAGCAGGGCTGCGGAAGGAAAGCCCTTGTCTGTCTGGTATCCAGATGAGCTCCTATGAACTCTAGGGACTGAGTGGGAGTAAGATTGGATTTTGGGAGGTTTATGACCAGTCCCAAATACTGAAGGAGTCACACTGTGCGAAAAAGAGCAGAGCTGGCTTCTGGCACTGTAGGGGCTCGAATGAGCCAGTCGTCTAAGTAAGGGAAGATGAATATTCCCAGAGTGCGGAGAAATGCTGCTACCACAGCCATGCATTTTGTGAACACTCTTGGTGCAGAAGCCAGGCCAAAGGGAAGAACCTTGTATTGGTAGTGCTTTCCTTGAAACAGGAGTCGGAGGAATCTCCTGTGATTTGGATGGATTAGAATATGAGTATACGCATCCTTGAGATCTAGAGAACAAAGACAATCCTGACTTTGAAGGTATGGCAGCAGAGTTCCTAGAGAGACCATTTTGAACTTCTCTCGGAACAGATATTTGTTCAATTCTCTGAGGTCTAAAATGGGTTTGTGTCCTCCTGTTTTCTTTGGAATAAGGAAATAAGGGGAGTAGAACCCTGTACCCTGATGGGGAATGGGTACTTCCTCTATTGCTCCTTGAGCAAGGAGCATTGTGACTTCTTGACCTAAGAGATTGGCGAGAGAAGTCTGAGAATCGAACTGTCTTATAATTGTAGGAAGGGGCAGGCTGTGAAAATGAAGCTTGTACCCCTCTCGTACAATGGACAGAGTCCAATTTTCTGCTGTTATTTGGTACCATCTGTGGGCAAAATGACATAACCTGCCTGGGATGGTTAAGGGTTCTGGACCCTTCAGGGGCAGGAAGGCGAAGTTCTCTAGAAAGGAGTCAAAGCCCCTGAGGTGGCTGAGCCTGCTGAGGTTTTGCAGCTTTTGGCTTCTTTTGTTGTCTAAGTTGTTGCTGCTGTCCCTTTTGGGCAGTCTGACCTGGATGGTATCCCTGTTGGGTATAGGAAGGATAAAACTTATTTATTTATTTACATTCTCTTATATACCGTGCTATTCTGCATCAGTGCGGTTTACATTGAACAAGGCATTATAACTTGGAGATAACTATTTTACAGGGAACATGGGCTATGGAGGGTTAAGTGGCTTGCCCAAGACCACAAGGAGCACCTGTGGGACTAGAAACCCCAGTCCTTCCGGCCCAAGGTTGCTGTCCTCTAGTGGGATTTGAACCCCCGACCTTCTGGCCTGAAGTACCTTGCCCCAACCACTAGGCCACTCCTCCACTCTATTTCTTACTGAAAAAGTTTTTTTTAGAGGATCTTTTCTTTGCAGGATCGGCTGTAGATTTGGACAATCTATCCAATGTGATATTGTCAGCATCTATTTCATTAGCCTTCTCCTGCCAATTCTTGCCAAAGAGATTTTCTCCTGTGCAAGGAATGTTTCCTAATTTATCCTGTACCCAAAGTCCAAGTCAGATGCCTGAAGCCAGGTGATCCGACGTGCACCAATGGCAATAGCAGAGGTTCTGCTTATGCACTCAAAACAGTCAAAGGCTGCATGATTAACAAACTTGGAAACAGCCTGAGAATGTTTGACAAGAGTGAGATAGTCTTGTCTTTTGTCATCAGGAAGAAGGGGGCTCATAAGCTCCAAGTCCCCTGTGACCTCTTTAAGGAACATTCCCATATACAAGATATACAACTGATCCTAGCTGAGAGCATGGAAGCTTGGAAGCATCAACGCCCAAAGGCATCGAGAGTCCTACATTCACGACCTGGAGGATTGGATGCATGTCTCTTTGCACTTTTCATCTTTCTCATGGCTGATTCCACCACCATTGAATGGTGTGATAATTGAGTTTTTTGAAAGCCAGGACAAGGTGGAACTCAATAAATGGAATCGAGTCTTCGAGAATGAGGAGATGTGGTTAAAGGTTTTTCCACATCCTTAGCATAAGATCATGTAAGATCTCATGAATAGGCAGAGTAGCTGCCTCTTTGGAAGCCTTAGGGTATTGGAGGATTTCCAAATCCTTTGCCCTAGGCTCTTTTTCAGGAGCTACTGCGATGGAAAGGCCTTGGGCCACATCACCGATAAAGTCCTGAAAGGACATATCCTCTGGCAGAGACATTCTGCGCTGACGAGAAGAGGAATCCTCAGGGAGAAGTACTCTGGTATCAGCAGAGTCTTCGGAGTCTTCAGATTCATTCGAGGATTCAAAATATCTCCGATCCCGGTGATCGTGCAAAGCACGGTACCGGTATCGATCGAAGTCGGTATCGAGTTGTTCAGGTATCGATCTGTCGATGGCAGAGACAGACACATGACTCAGTACAGGTGGCATACCCGCCGATGTTGATGCAGTCGGTACCGATACCATTGTCGGTACCGTTATCGGTTGAGGTGTCTGAAGTGGTTTCAATGGTATCGAAGCCGTGAGAAGAGCTGCTAGACTGCATTCGATAGCAAGGAATCTGTGGTCTATCGATGCTGCCGATGCTTGGGTGTCAGTACTGGTAGAAGCGGCCGGAACCACAGAGCATGGCGCCAGTAGTTCTGCTGAGGTTGAGGCCTCGAGAACATCCTGGAGCCCCATTAATGCTTTGGAAGCCAAAGCCTCCCACCGGGGCAGTTTTACCGTTGAAAATTCCTCAAGGGCAATGCCAGGGGCATCTCGATACTTAGAAGGAGATCTACCCTTTGAGGACCGTTTAGTTTAGTTACCTGAGATCCATGGGAAGAAGATGAAGCCCTGGAGGACATCGACGCAACAGACGCCGCACCTGAAGGAAAAGTGTGCTAAGTTTAGCAGCTTGGTTCTGCCGGCCCCTTTTTGACATCATTCCACAGGAGAGGCACTCTGAAATAGAGTGGTCAGGACCTAAACATTTGAGACACCAATCATGGGTGTCGGTGACGGAAATGGTACCGCCACATTTAGAACATTTCTTAAAACCTGAAGTAGGTTTTTCCATTTTTAAGGAAAAATTGGGCCTAGTGCCCAAAATGGCGCCTAGCACCAAGGAAATAAAGTTCCTGAAGTAAACCACTTCAGAAACTATAGGATTTTTTTTTTTTTTTAGAAGAAAAGAAAGAACCGGCGGTACCGGTATAGCGTCGAGGGAAGGCAGACATGACCACAAAAACAAAGATTAAAGACTGAATTTTCTGTGGTGACAGGGTATGCGACCTGTCGGCTCCGCGGAAAATGAAGAACTGGAGAGGGACAGTTGGAAAGGGGGGAAGGCAGCACGCAGGCACTGTGGGATGCTCCCAAAGGCTTTCCTGTTGGATGCTGGGGAGCGTTCCCGCACGGGCTCCATCGGTACTGACGATACCTATATGTGAAGACTACGTTCCTGCTTGTTCCTGGAGATTAGAAAGACTAGGGGATACGTAAGGAAGCTACAGGGTAAACTATTTAAGACAAATAAGAGAAAATATTTTTTCACTCAACGTGTAATCAAACTCTGGAATTTGTTACTGGAGGATGCAGTAAATGCTGTTAGTGTAGCTGGGTTTAAAAAAGGTTTGGACAAGTTCCTGGAGGAAAGGTCCATAAACCATTATTAAAAGGGGACGCAGGATATCAATACTTGACCCAATAAAAGCATTGTGGAACCTGTCTCTTTTGGGGAAACTGCTAGGTACGTATAACCTAGATTGGCCACTGTTGAAAACAGGATACTGGGCTTGATGGACCTTGGTCTGACCCAGTATGACATATCTTATGTTCTTATGTAGGACCTGGTGTCAGAGTTGTGAAAATTAGCTAGGGAGGACCGAATGCTTGAGGACTGGGACATGGACCTCGACCGGCCAGTGGCACTCTGAGCTCAACAACAGGGGACTCCCCCGCAGTCTGGGGCCTGGTCGTAGGGACAAATGATGCAGATGAACCAGCTATCATTGCCTGCTGCACGGCCAGGATAGCAGCAATATTCTGCTGCAGGGCTGCCATTCTGGTTTCCAAGCCAGAAGGCTCCACTGTTTTCAGCGTTGGCACCGAGAATATTAGGCCTGGCGCCAGCCCTCTCGTGAGTGTGTCCTCTATGAGGACTATGGCCTCAAGGAACCTCACACGGTCTCCGTTGGCAGAGGAATCCTGTTTTGAGGACCTTCGTAGGGCGCTTCTTGGAGCCACCAGAGTCCCTCCAGGTGATTTTACCGGCTTTCTCCGGTGCAACCTTGGCAGACTTCAAGGACTTTTTCTTTGGGCCTGAGGTCTTTTCAGAGGAGCCATCTCTGCAGGACTCGAGGACACTCAGGCCTCACACGAAGTGCTAGGCTTGGAGCTCAGCATCAGGGAGGCCAGGGCCAAGATGGACCTGGGCAACAGTTTTCCTGCAACTCTGACCTCTTTGTGTTGGTCTTAGGCATCATGGCCTGGTACAGGTCACAGGAGTGGTCACCATGATCCAGTCCCAGGCAGTGTAGGCAGCAGTCATGGGTATTGGTCATTGATATAGTTTGACTGCAGCGGTCACATTTTTTTAACCCACTGGGGGACATGGTGGGGAGCATCCAGATGAGGTTGATGACCCATGGGCGAAAAAAGGTGCGACTGCCAGTCGATGCAAGCCCCAATCAAAAAAAGAAATAAAGGGACAGAGAACAGCGCCAGGTCAGCACCGGCTCGAGGCGGTTAGAGTTACCAGTACGCAAACCGGGAAAGGCTAATTTTTAGGATATTTAGTAAGGGGTTTTTCAGGGGAAACAAGACGGACATCCGTTGGGCACCGTGGAAAAAAGGAGACTGAGCAAGATGGCACCCTTGGGCAGTAAGGGGACCACGCATGCGTGGTAGCATGTCCCAAAGGCTTTCTTTGAAAACTGGGGAAATGCTCTGCGTGGGCTCTGTCAGAGCTGACGTCAACCATATGTGAGGACTGACTCTCTGCTTGTTCCTGGAGAACAAGTTCTTTATAGCTGTGGGACAGAAGAGGATCAAATTCCTCAGAATGAAGGAAAAGGGCAATGGAGAAAAGGTTAGGAGCTACATTTTCCAACATTCCCGGGCTTTTGCTTAACCAATGGGGACCTTGGAAGAAGGTTGGATGGACTCTCCACCTCCTGGAGACTCACAGGAAGTATTTACGATGAGGGGAGAAGCCTTCTTCCTACAGAGAAGGAACAAGAGTCCTTGAAAGCTGTGTGGGTTTAAAGGTCTCAAGTCAACAAAGATTGTTGTTATTAAGTGCTATCGAGTCAGTGTCAACTCATGGCAAGCCTCTGGATAACTGTATTAAACTGTGTTTGGTCTTCAGTTAGGCAGCTCATTGTTGCTAAGAGTGGCATCCATAGCTGCTGCTATTGTATCAATCATTGCATCTCATTGCTGGCCTTCCTCTTTTGCATTGACCTTCAACCTTGCCAAGCATGATGTGTCCAAAGTATGAAAGTCCAAGTCTTGTCATCTAAGCTTCTAAAGAAAGTTTTGGTTTGATATCCTCTAGTGCTGACTTATTTGCTCTTTGGGCAGTCCATGTTATACACAGTATTCTTCGCCAGTTCCATAATTCAAAGGCATCAATTTTCTTCCTATCTTTTTCATTGTCCAACTTTCGAATCCATAAGATGTTACTGAAAATACAAAGATTTAACTTGTCCAAGCCATGGCATGGAGAGAGACATCTCTGCGCTTCAGAATCTTGTCTAGGTCCTTCATAGCCATTTTGCCAAGAGCAATGCATCGACTGATTGTTATTTCTTTAATGATTATTGATCCAAGCAAGTTTAAGTTGTCCATTATTTCAATTCCTTCTCCATCATCAATGAATGTTTCAGATCATCTTCACTTTCTGCCAGTATTGTGGTGTCATCAGCATAGCAAAGGTTGTTGAGTCTTCCACTAACCTTCACACCTCTGTTGTCTTCATACAGTCCTGTTTTTCTGATGATTTGTTCTGCATATAAATTAAACAGGTAGGAGCAAAGTATACAGTCTTCTTGTACACCTTTGTTGATTTTAAACCTTATTCTGTTTGAACTGTTGCTTCAAACCACTTTATTGTGTAAGATCCAAAAGCTGCTGGAGGGAGGTTATAGAAAGTATGGCCACTGAAAAGCCAAACCGCCAAAACTTCAGGTGAAATTTACATACCTGCTAAATTTATTTCCTTAAATTCTGCAGACAAGTGGGTTATGCCTCCCAGCTAGCAGGTTGAAGCAAAGTAGAACTTTGTCATGTCATCATTAGCATATACCTGGTGCAGCACTAAGAAAAGCCAATATGACACTTTCCAAGCAGAAAGCAAAACTAAAAATCAGACAAATATTAAATAATGACTTTGAACAAACTGTTAGCTCTCTTATTATAACTGATTATGCATCAAGCACTGATACTGACAATGCAATAAGAGGCAGCAGAAGTAGGGCAGGACCTAGAATTATCTAGCAGTATTTAAGGAAAGAAAATGAGCAGGTATGTACATTTCACCTTCCTTATCCTGCAAGACCAGTCCAGATGAGTGGGACATATCCAAGCCGTCAGGACCAAGGATGGAGGATGATGATACTCTGGACAGAACTGCCCTGCTGAAGGCACCATCTATTCCAGCTCCAACATGCAACATGTTAGTATTTACCAAAGGTGATCAGAGATGATCAGGTAGCTGCCTTACATGTGTTTTCCGGGGACACCAAGACGGACTCTGCTCAGAAGAGGCTTGAATCTAATGGAGGGCGCTCTGACTCCTTTCCTGGTATGTGCTTCTCACAGAGAAGGTAAGCTGAACTAACAGCCTCTTTAATCCAGCAGGTAATCAAAGACTTAGCTGCAGCCTGTCCTTTCCTCAGACCACTGAAAGGACAAAGATGGTCCAACCAATAGAAGGAATTAGTAATCTCCAAATATTTCACTAATGCTTCCTCACATCCAACACACACACTGAGAGGTCCATCCGAAGATCCTCTTCTAAGAATGAGGTGAAAGGAAGACAGCATTTTCAGGAGAAAGGACAATATGGTTCTCAGAGAGACAGACTCGTCACAATTACCAGAAAAGCTTCCTTACAGGACAAGGCTTTTAACTCTGTCAGCCACCTGGCAGATGCAACAGCCACCTTCAAATCTTTGAAGCAGGCCTTTTGAAGGTGTTCAAAGACAGGACCTTTCATCACCTTCAACACCAGAGAAAGAATCCAATGTGGGACAAATCGGCCACATGGCTAGACAGATCTGCTTCACTCCCCTGAGAAAGTGGGACACATTAGGATGCACTGTCCAGGGCATTCCCTGAATATGCCTACAGTTGCATGTGACTGTCACTACTTGAACCAATTCAGACTGTAGGAGGGACACGACTGTAACTCTATTTGCCTTCCTGGCATTCAAGGCCTAAGAGGAACACCACTTCACAAAAATCTTCCAAACTCTCACATAGGCCAAGAAAGTAGAAGCCTTCCAGCCCTTCAGAAGGATGTCAACCACTGCTAGAGAGTATCCCCTCAACAGCCTACGTCTCTCAAGGGCCAGGTCATAAGCAAGACGGGAACAGGATCCTCCATGATGAGAGGGCCTTGCCATAGAAGACATCGCTCCTGAGGCAGCAATAGAGGGAATCTCATCAACAAGCTTAAGAGAGCCACATACCAGGGCCAGCACAGCCAGTTTGGCACTACTAGCATGATCAAGCCCGAGAGATCCAATTCTGTGCAATAGGTGGCTCACCAAGGTCCATGTGGGAAAGACATGCAGGAAGCCCTCCCAGGGCCACTCCAGAAACAAGACATCCAAGTGTGCTGCCCGTGTATCTGCCTGCAACTGAGAAAGTTCTCCACTTTGGCATTCTCCGGGGTTGCCATCACAGTGAACACTGGCAAGCCCTACCTCCTCACTATGAGGTCGAACATGCAAGGGTATGGTTGCCACTCGCTGGGATCCTATGATGTTCTGACTCAAGAAGTTAGTCTGCATGCTGTTGACGCCCACTATCTGGTCTGCCAACAGAACAATCAGATGATCTCTGCCAAACAACAGAGGTCCACCACCTCAGTGGCCACTGCACTTGATGCAAACCATTACCATGACATGGTCAGAGAACACTGACAGTTTTGCCTTCCAATTATTTAATTGGGGCCTTCCTTTCTCACAGGACATCAAGGAGCAATTGGTCTGGTGGTTATAAACCCATTCTCTGATCGATGGGATGCCTCTTGAAATGCCGCAGTGAGTGATAGTTACCACAGATGCTAGCTTGCAGGGCTGGGAAGTGCATGTTTTAGGTCAGTTGGTTCAGAGATGGTAGTCCCCCCCCCCCCCCAGGAAGCCTCCTGGTCCATGAAAAGGCTGGAGAGGCCACAACAATCTTTCTGGCCCTGAGGAGATTTCAATCTCTTCATACAAGCTTTTTGAGGTAACAGAGACCACGCTGGTGGTTATTATTGTTATCTCTTTGTGCCTAGATACATCTTCCTCTGATGCAGGGATTCCTCAGTGAAACATGACCATGTGAGGCATAATAAAGGATTTTTTCTTAATTGCAATATTTATTTATTTACCTTCTCTTATATACCGCGCTATTCTGCATCAGTGTGGTTTACATTGAACAAACTGAAATTACATTGAACAGGGCATTATAACTTGGAGACAACTATTTTACAGGGAATATGGGCTATGGAGGGTTAACTGGCTTGCCCAAGACCACAAGGAGCACCTGTGGGACTAGAAACCCCAGTCCTTCCAGCCCAAGGTTGCTGTACTCTAGTGGGATTTGAACCCCTGACCTTCCGGCCTGAAGTACCTTGCCCCAACCACTAGGCCACTCCTCCACTCCAGTACCCCTGCTACTCTTTTTTGTGGGCGCATCCCTTTGCTTTTTCTATTTTTGTTCAGGGCAAAAGGAGCCAGTCGCAAAACTCATCCAGTGGGAGCTGAAAGAAGCACACCGGCATGTATCTGGCAATCTTTTTTTTTTTTTTTTGTGTCTTCAAGTCAGTGCTGACTCCTGGCAACCCAGCAGTATCTGGGTTTTCTTGAAATATATCACTGGAAGTAGGTTGCCAGGCCTTTTCTTCCAAGGCAATGGAGGGTAAAGTGACTTGCCCAAAGTCACAAGGAGTGCCAGTGGGAATTGAACCCTTGATCTTCTGGGTTCAAGGCAGTTGCTCTAACCACTAGGCTACTCCTCCACTCTGGCATTGTGGCAGAGCTCAATACCTTCAAAAGAAAAAATGTAAAGGAAAAACAAATGGAGAAGAAAATCATGGGAAAAAGGAAACCCTGATAGATAAGGGAACCCCAGCAGCTGTCAGGCCAGTCAGTGACACCTGAGAAGGGCTGCCTCTGCTATCTCCACAAGCCTGGAAAATCTTGGCTGCCTCACAGAAGGGGTTGGGTTTTTTTTTGTTTGTTTTTTAAAGCTGCTTTATTCAAAGCATCTAAAGAAAGCCAATTAAAAGTAGAACAAGGAAAAAAGGAAGAGAAATAAAGGAACAGGATCGCAGATAGAGGACTGCAAAAGGGAAGACGGGCCCAGGCACAGACTTAACCCCCCTTCAGGGCTCTCCTGTCCAATCTCTGGCCCAGCAGTACTGAAACTCATGGGTAACAGCGATGGACACAGGGCACCTGTTGGCTCGACTGACAACGGCGCAGGTAAGCTCTGAGCAGATGTTGAGCCTAAAGGTCTCAATCTCTCAGGCGACAAGATCTTGATTTGGGCCAAAGGAGATAGGCCTATATGCACTGTTGCATCAGTCCACATAAACCCTGCCACTTGTTGGAGGCAAACAGTACTGGCTTCTCTCAGTGCTGAACCAGTGAATATACTAATGATGACAACATCAAAAGTTGCTCTAGTCTTCCTGTACCTGCAGGCTGGGGAGTATAATCTACTCATCTGCACTGGTCTAGCAGGATAAGAAGGAAGTGGTGTTGAAAGTTAGTACTATCGTAGGAGGTGGAAGCCTGGCAGAGACCAAGAAGGCCAGCTGGATGTGAAAATTATGTTTTATTTAAAGTTTAAAGCTTTAGCGACTGTAGGTAAAAAAAAGAGGGCTAGAAGGGCAGGAGAAAAGATGAAAATAGTGACTATAGGAAGCATACTTGGAGTCAGTTTCAGTGGTTATCTTTTACCATTTGTAAATTGCCTTGGGAACCTGTTTGATGGGAAAGCTGAAAAGTAATATGTGGGAGGTTTGCCTAGAACCCCCAACACCTTCTGTATTGTGGCATGCTTCCATGCCAGACACTTTTTGCATTTATCCTCTCAAAAAGCAATGGATATGCTCATTGCAATGTCGAAAGGAGAAGATGCCTGGCTAGATAAAGAGTAGTTACTCACCTGTAACAGGTGTTCTCCAGGAGCAACAAGAGTCAGTCTTCACATATGGGTGTCATCGGCGCCGATGAAGCCCCAGCGGAGCATTTCCCCAGCTTTCTATGAAAGCCTTTGGGAATGCAGGCACGCATGCGCGGTTCCCTTCCTGCCTAAAGGTGCCATCTTACCTCAGTCAAATGACATAGCTAAGAACAGCACACAAAAATGAAAAAATAAACTATGTACAACTGCAACTCCAAGGGGAGGAGGGAGGGTTGTGAGGACTGATTCCTGCTGCTCCTGGAGAACACCTGTTACAGGTGAGTAACTACTCTTTCTCCAGGACCAAGAAGGAAGTCAGTCCTCACATATGGGTGACTCCCTAGCTCTGGGCTACCGAGGAACCCAGGCTGAACAAGAGTACTCCCTCTAGTCCCAGCAGTAAAGAAAGGCTTTTCAAGGACACAACCTCCACCGGTAGCCCAACAGAGGGCAGGAGTTGCCTAAACCTCAAAGAGATTCCGGAGTACTGCCTGGCCAAAAGCACTGTCCCTACGGGACTCCCTCTCCAGGCAGTAATGGGCTGCAAAAGTCTGGCTTGAAGACCAAGTTGCAGCCCTGCAGATGTCTACCAAGGGCACAGAGCGGAGATGAGCCACTGAGGCAGCCATTGCCCTGACACGATGGGCCGTGACCCTACCCTGCAAAGGAAGGTCAGCCACCTTGTAAGCCCAGGTGATACAGTCAGCCACCCAGATGAACAAGGTACGCTTGGACACAGCCAACCCCAACTTATTGGGGTCAAAGGATACGAAGAGCTGAGTAGCCCTTCTATGCCCCTGCGTACGGTCAAGGTAGAAGGATAAGGCCCTCCTACAGTCCAGGGTGTGCAGGACTGCTTCAGCCTGGCTAGCATGAGGCCTAGGGAAGAATGTTGGAAGAACCACCTCCTGATTGAGGTGGAAAGAAGAGACAACTTTAGGGAGGAACTTTGGATGAGTCCTGAGGACTACCCTGTTCCTATAAATCCTGGTGTAAGGCCTCTCACAGACCAGGGCCTGAAGCTCACTTACTCGCCTAGCTGAGGTAAGGGCTATCAGGAAGAGTGTCTTCCAGGAGAGGAAGCGTAGTGGACAAGTAGCCATCAGCTCAAAAGGTGGGCAAGTCAGTTGCTGCAAGACCACATTCAGCTCCCACTCAGGGGCAGGACGACGGATGGGAGGCTTGAGCAAGAGCAAGCCCCTGAGAAAGTGGGACACCAAGGGGTGACCAGATAGAGACTGCCCCTCTACCAAGGAGTGGTGAGCTGCTAGAGCTGAGAGGTGGACCCGAACAGAATTGGACTTAAGTCCCTGATTGGATAAGTGCAGTAAGTACTGAAGAACTACTGGCACAGTACAGGAGAAAGGATCCTCTTACGTAGGTGACACCACACAGAAAACCTCTTCCACTTGAGAGCATAGGTTTTCCTAGTGGACTGTTTCCTAGAGGCTAGGACAACCTCCTCAACTTCCTGAGGTAGGCCCCAGGGAGCCAAAACTACCCTTGCAGCCTCCAGGCCATCAAATTGAGAGACTTGAGATTGGGGTGCAGAAGGGAACCCTGGTCCTGTGTGAGAAGGTCGGGTTGCAACCCCAGAGGCAGTGGAGGATCTACCGCCAGTTGAAGCAGAAGAGGAAACCAAGGCTGTCTCGGCCACCTGGGAGCTATCAGCAGGACCGAGGCCTTGTCCTGGAGAATCTTGAATAGGGTTCGGGCCACCAAGGGCGTGGGAGGAAACGCATAGAGGAGGCCCTGAGACCAAGATATCAGAAAAGCGTCTGCTGCTATCCACAGAGGATGCAGTTGTCTGGAGCAGAACTTTGGCAGTTGCTTGTTCATGGGGCTGGCAAAGAGATCCCTCAAAGGGAGACCCCATTTCAGGAAGATCTTCTGAACCACTAAGGATGCAGCTGCCACTCGTGGGGCTGCAGTATCCTGCTTAACCTGTCTGCCAGGTAGTTGTGCTGGCCTGGAAGGTAGACAGCCCTGAGGAGCATGTTGTGCTTGAGGGCAAAAGAACAAAGGTCCTGAGCTTCCCGACAAAGGATCCTGGACCCAGTTCCGCCCTGTTTGTTCACATAAAACATGGCAACCTGGTGGTCTGTCTGAATCAGGACAGACTGTTGAGCCAGGGTAGGAGTGAAAGCTTTGAGTGCTAATCGAATAGCTCTGAGTTCGAGGAGATTGATCTGCTGTGCAGCTTCCCAGGGAGACCAGAGGCCCTGGGTGCACTTGCCCAGACAATGCGCTCCCCAGCCTTGCAGGGAGGCATCTGTGGTTAGTATCACTGTGTAACCTGGAAACTGAAAGGGCACTCCTTTCAGCAGATGGGGTGGGTGTAGCCACCAGTTGAGGGAGTGCAGAAATGGTCTGGACACCCTTATCCTGTCTCTGAGGCTGCCTGTGGCCTGTGACCACTGAGTCCGAAGGCACCACTGTGCAGGCCTCATATGGAGCCTGGCATTGGGGGTCACATGTACTGTCGAAGCCATGTGGCCTAGAAGCCGCAGGCAGAGTCTGGCGGAGACCAGGGACCTGCTGAGAAACTGACTTGCCAAGGCCATCAACCTTCGGGCTCTGTTTTCTGGCAAGAATGCCTTTGCCAGGAGAGAGTCTAACCTTGCCCCTATGAACTCCAAGTTCTGGGAAGGGAGCAAAGTGGACTTTGCGAAGTTTATGACAAATCCCAGGCGTTGCAGAAGAGCAATGGTCCTGAGGGTGGCTTGATTGGCTTCCTGACCTGTCTGACCCCTGATGAGCCAGTCGTCCAGATAGGGAAGACAAAGATGCCCTGATTTCTCAGGTAGGCTGCCACCACTGCCAGGCATTTGGTAAAGACCCTGGGAGCGGAGGTGAGGCCGAAAGGCAACACTCTGTACTGATAATGGTTTCCTCCCACGATGAACCTGAGGTACTTTCTGTGGTCTGGATGAATGAGGATGTGAGTGTACGCATCCTTTAGATCTAAGGAGCATAGCCAATCTTCCTGCTGGAGGTAGGGCAGAAGGGTTCCAAGAGTAAGCATCTTGAACTTTTCCTTCACTAGGAACTTGTTGGGGTTCCTGAAGTCCAGAATGGGTCGAAGGCCACCGGTTCTTTTGGGCACCAGGAAATACCTGGAGTAGAATCCGTGACCTTGCAAGTGGGGAGGCACAGGCTCCACCGCCCTGTCCACCAACAGACCCTGAAGCTCCTGACGGAGAAGGTCTGTGTGCAGAGGAGGCCTTGGAGGCTCCCCTGGAAAATATGGGGGTGGCAGTTGGTGGAAATGGAGGGCATATCCCCTGTGGATGATGTCCAGCACCCAACTGTCCCCGGTGATAAGGGGCCACTGGTGGGCAAAGAGGGCGAGATGACCTCCTGTGCAGGGCTGGGAGAGCAGTGGAGGAGAGGCTATGCTCAAGGAGTCAAAAGCCCCCACCCTGCTGAGTGGGAGCAGGGGCCGGAGGCTTGGGGGTCCTCTGCCTATGGGGCCCATTACCCTGGCCCTTGGCTTGCTGACCCTGAGGGGCAGCTTGGGCAGCCTGATATTGTGGGTACTGTTTGTAGGCAGTGCCCTTCCTCGGGTAAAAGGGCTTTTTACCCGAGCCCTTCTTTTTATGAGAAGGGGCAGAGGTCTTCCTCGACAGCCTTGTCCGGGTGCGGTGCTCGGTCTCGAGCTGAGCGGCCTTCTCGGCCATGGGCTTGCCAAACAGGTTTTCACCTCGGCAAGGGACATCGACCAACTTGTCCTGAACCCATGGCTTGAGGTCCGATGACTGCAGCCATGCCTGGCGTCGAGCCACGATGCTGGCTGCCGTGACTCGGGCCGAAGCCTCGAAGCCATCGTAGGCGGCGCGGGACATGAACTTCGAGCAGTCCCGAATCCCCGAGGACAAGGACTTAAATCTCTGCAAGGGTTCCCCGGAGAGACCAGCAGAGAATCCGGCCAACTCCTTGGCCAGATCCCGCAAGTACATGCCCATGTACAGCTGGTAAGACTGGACACGGCAAGCAAGCATCGAGCCCTGAAAACACTTTCTACCGACGCCATTGAGGTTTCGGGCCTCCCTGCCAGGAGGCACCGCGGAGTGCATCTTCTGACTTTTCAGACGATGCATGGCCGATTCCACAACCATGGAATGGTGTGGTAGCTGTGCTTTCTGAAAGCCAGGGCTCTTCATGAGTCGATAGATCGAATCGACTCGCTTGCTAAGAACCAGTGCCGAGGCCGGTGCCTCCCACATACGGAAGAGGAGCCGTTCCAGCATCGGAGGAACCGGGACAGTAAAGGCCTCCTTCGGAGGAGTCATACTGTAGCGCCTCAAGCTCTTCAGCTCAAGGCTCTTCCTCAGGATCCGCCGGAATAGCCAAGGCAGTGGCCATATCCCGGACGAACTCCGAGAACCGGGTGTCCTCCGGGGGGGGACCTACTCCGGGGCTCAGACTGCGGTGAGTCCGAAGGGATGCACCACGTCTTAAAGGTGTCAGGAGACTCCTCGTCCTCTGTCTCCCAAGCCGACTCATCCGAGAAAGAGTCGGGGTCCGACCCCGGAAGCACCGGCAACGACGCCCTCGGTCCCGAGTGGGAGGTCGAGGGGGACCGCGACCGAGGTCGACTCCGAGCCACGATGAACTCTAGTATCGGCTCGGTCTCCGGGGTCGACTTTGACGTCGATGTCCCGGTGGTCGGGGCAGATGCGCCAGACAGGCTGGCCATCAGTGCCCGCTGCTGCTCCATGAAGGCATACATTCTGCTCTCCAAGGCTGTCATCCTGAGACTCAGCTCGGGAGACGCAGCAGCCACCAACTCGGGCCCCGGCGGCGCCTGGCCCGACGTCGGCTCCCTGGGAGGAGAGTCCACGAGGACTACGGAGCTTACGTGTCCAGCAGACTCCGGCTCCACACGAGGACTTTGGCAGGCTTCTCCGGTTCCACAGGCCTGGGGCGACAGTCGGGGGTCTTAGACCTGGCCCTCGAGGAACCAGAGACCTCTTCCGATGACGCCCTCGCGACCCGTTTCTTCCTCTTGCGTTCCCGGTCGGGGGACCCCCTGTCCGAGGAGCTTCGACGGCACTCGGGATCAGAATCCCGAGATGTCGAGGCCTCAGACAAGGTCCGGGCCCGGCCGGAGGCTGAGTCCGAGAAAAGCCTTTCCTTTTGCTGCTGGCGACTTCGTAGTGCCTTGGAAGACATTTTTCCACAGGCCCCGCACGACTTAGGATCGTGGTCGGGGCCGAGGCACCGAAGGCAGCAGTCGTGTGTGTCGGTGAGAGACATTAGTTTCTTACACCGATCACACTTCTTAAAACCACTGGAAGCCATCGGGGAAAAAAGAGACCCCGCGAGGTCAAAAGACCAGCCTTCCAGGGAAAAAGTGAAAAAAGGCCGCGAACGCCAGCCACGAAGGGCAAAAACCGAAAAAGAGGAATCGGGCTCGATACCGGTGTACCGAACCCGGTGGGAGGGGAACCGGCGTCGAATCGGAAGAAAAAGAGCAAAAAAAAAAATCGCTGAAAAATCTAATTTTAACCGGGAAAACTGGACACACGTCCGGTGGGCTTCACGGAAAAAAAGAGACTGAGGTAAGATGGCACTTTTAGGCAGGAAGGGAACCGCGCATGCGTGCCTGCATTCCCAAAGGCTTTCATAGAAAGCTGGGGAAATGCTCTGCTGGGGCTTCATCGGCACCGATGACACCCATATGTGAGGACTGACTTCCTGCTTGGTCCTGGAGAAGGTTGCATTACTTAGCTCAGCAGAGTAGTCAGCCCCAGTACTGCTCCGCTCCTGGTGCAGTGGCCTCCCTGATGATAATCTATGGCATAGACCCATGGATTTGGGGCGTGCAGCTGTGGCTGTGTTTGTCACGGAGATGACTCCCATAAAAGGTGGTTTACAGAGTCACTTCAGTGCATTCATTGGGAAGTGAGAGCAAGAGTCTGATTATGCTGGAATTAGCAGGTTTGGTCAATTCATCATCCCTAAAGGTCAAGATGGTTCTGTTTACTGTAAAAGCTGAAGCTGTAGATCCAGCAACAGTGCAATCAGTGATATCCGGTCTTGTTTTCAGACTTCTCCCTATCTAACTGCAAAGAGTTACTTTAGGTAGCATTTGCAATGCTTTTGCTGTTGGAGAGATCTTTTGCTTCCATGGCTCAGGTTACAGTGGAAATATTTGCACAGACTCAGACTCGGGAGTCAAGACTGGATTCTTGAGATCTGAGGATTGGAAGGTGAAATTAGACTTACCTGCTAATTGTTGTTCCTGGAGTGTAGCCAATCTAGTCCCGGACCTCTGGGTTCCCTATCTCATCCAGCAGCTTGGAGACTGAGAAAACTTCTCCTTTTTATGTCGTCACCGGTATATCCACTCAGAATCCGCCTCCTGCCATCAGTAACCTATTGACAAAGCAGACTCACCGGAGACACAAGTAAGAGAAGGACTGGAGAAACAACTACCTTACCTATAAAAGTACTAAGCCCCCTTAACTAAACTCGAAAACCCACAACCTGCAGAACAGAAAAACTCCCGCTACAGACTGTGACTTCAACAAATGCAGGCTTTCTCCTCCCAAGGAAGGGACAACCCGCAACAGCAGACCTACTCCTGTATCTCCCTGTTTTCTCTGTATGTTTATTTATTTATGATTTTTTTTTTAACCTTCATGCAATTCCACCTGCAACTCCTACCACTTTGAACAGTAAAAAACACTCTTACCTGTGATTGATCCCATCACTTCAGACCAATCGAGAACTACAAATTCCTGGGGAGGGACACGGGACTAGACTGGCTACACTCCAGGAACAATAATTAGCAGGTAAGTTTAATGTCACCTTCCTGATCGTGTAACCAGTCTAGTCCCGGACCTCTGGGTACGTACCAGAGCAGTGAATCTTCAAACCTGGGAGGGCCCCGGAAGACCCGCCTGCAGTACTGCAGAGGCAAAAGAGGTCTCTTCCGTCCTCTGGACATCAAGACGGTAATGCCTCACAAAGGAATTCAGCAACGACCAAGTCGCTGCTTTGCAAATCTCCACTGGAGGCACCAAACGTACCTCCGCCCAAGACGAGGCTTGCGCTCTAGTAGAATGAGCCCGAAGCCCTTCCGGCACTGACTTACCTTTCAACATGTAAGCTGACGCAATGGCCTCCCTAATCCACCACGCAATGGACACCTTAGACGCCACTTCACCCTTTCTGGGCCCCGCAAAGAGGATAAAGAGCTTGTCTGATTTGCGAAAGCTGGCCATCCAATGAAGATACTTCTTTATCGCCCTACGGACATCCAACCGGTGCAACTCCCTTGAACCAAACACTCCCGCGTCCTTCGAGAAGACCGGCAAAGAAATTTCCTGATTCACATGAAAAGGGGACACCACCTTTGGAAGGAAGGCCGGCACCGTCCTCAAGACTAACTTTGAAGGAAAGAACAACATATAGGGCTCTCTGCAGGAAAGCGCCTGCAATTCAGAGACCCTTCTCGCCGAACAAATGGGCACCAGAAACACCACCTTCAAAGTGAGGTCCTTGATGAATGCTCGAGACAGCGGTTCGAAGGGCGCATGCTCCAGCGCGTCCAGAACACATGGTAAATGCCACTTCGGGATAATCTGCCTGGCCGGAGGCCGCAGCAGCGACCCTGATCGCAGAAAACGTTTAATATCCCAATGACCCCCGAGTGCTTGACCTCCTATCTTGCCTCTATAGCAGGACAACGCTGCCACCTGCACCCGCAACGACGCCACTGCCAGCCCTTTGTCAAGACCGTCCTGAAGAAAATCCAAGATCTGAGAGACGGAAGACTTTAAAGCCTCGCAGTTCCTGTCCACACACCAAGCCTCGAAGACCCTCCAGATGCGGACATATGCAAGGGAGGTGGACCTCTTCCTTGACTTCAAAAGGGTAGAAATGACCGCTGCTGAGTACCCCCTTGCCGTCAGCCGTGCCCTTTCAAGAGCCTGGCCATAAGCGAGAATCGATCCACGTGAGGCATGAACAGAGGCCCCTGCGCCAAAAGATCCGGCCGAAGGGGAAGCCGCCAAGGTTTCGCCACTACCAACTTCACCAGATCCCCGTACCAAGGTCTGCGAGGCCAATCCGGAGCTATGAGAATTACGTGACCTCGGAACAGCTCGATCCGCTGCAGCACTCTTCCGATCAGGACCCACGGCAGGAACACATACAGCAGGTGCCCTGCTGGCCATTCCTGAGTGAGAGCATCCAGGCCCTCCGACATCCTTTCTCGTCTTCTGCTGAAGAATCTGCTGACCTTCGCCGAGGTAAAGGTGGCCATGAGATCCATAACCGGCGCACCCCACCTGCGCACTATCATCTGGAAGACCTCGGGATGAAGGACCCATTCCCCTGGGTCTATCCGTACCCGACTGAGAAAATAGGCCTGCACATTGTCCACCCCTGCGACATGCGCTGCGGACAGATCCAGAAGATTTGCCTCTGCCCAATTGCACGGGGCTCTGGCCTTGACTTCCAGCACCGCGCTGCTGGTGCCTCCTTGCTTGTTGACATAGGACACTGCCGTGGCATTGTTGGAGAACACTCGGACAGCCTTGCTGTAGAGTAGCCTCTGGAAGGACTGCAACGCTAGAGCCACCGCTCTTAACTCCAACCTGTTGATCGACCACCTTTGTTCCTGGACTGTCCACTGTCTCTGCGTGAACCTGCCTTGACAGTGAGCGCCCCAGCCCGAGAGACTGGCGTCGGTCATTACCGATATCCAGGCCGGAGTGTCTAGCGCCCTGCCACACTCCAAAGACGCGGGGCGCAACCACCAACGCAGAGACCGCTGCGCCTCCTCCGGACAGGGCAACTTCCGGGAGAGGGGATCCTGTTGATGCGACCATCGACGAAGCAAAGCCCTCTGCAAGGGCCTCATGTGAGCTCTCGTCCACAGAACCGTCTCTATGGCTGCTGCCATCGTTCCCAGCAATTGCAGATAATGCCACGCTGATGGCGCCTTGTATTGAAGAAACCGGTTTATCAACTTCCGAAGGCTTTGTGCTCTTTCCACTGTTAGGAACACCTTCCCTGCGTGCGTGTCGAAGCGAGCTTCCTGATATTCCAGATTTTGAGAGGGCACCAAGTGACTCTTGGACATATTGACAAACCCAACCAAGCTCTTCCAGAAACGCCACTACCCGCGCCGTGGCTGACGCGCTCTCGGACCGTGACTTCACTCGAATCAACCAGTCGTCCAGATACGGATGCACTAAAATGCTTTCCTTCCTTAGAGCCGCCGCCACCACCACCATGACCTTGGTGAAGGTTCACGGCGCCATCGCCAAGCCGAACAGTAACGCCCGGAACTGAAAGTGGCCGAACGGGACTGCGAACCTGAGAAACTTGTGATGCTCCTGCCGTATTGGAATGTGGAGATAGGCCTCCGATAAGTCCAGCGATGTGAGGAATTCTCCCTTTTGGATCGCCATAACGACCGACCGCAGCGTCTCCATGTGGAAATGCGACACCCGAAGGCAACGATTCACCCCCTTGAGATCCAGAATTGGGCGGATGCCCCTTTCCTTCTTTGGGACGACGAAGTAGATGGAGTAGCGACCGCCGCCGAGTTGGTCGGACGGGACAGGTACTATCGCCTTGAGCTCCAGTAGCCTTCGGACCATCTCCCGCAGGACCGCAGACTTGGCGGGCGACTTGCCGGGGGACTGTACGAAGGCCTCCCTCACTGGCCTGAGGAACTCCAGTGCGTACCCTTCTCGGATAACTTCTAGTACCCACTGATCGGACGTTACTCGGACCCAGGCAGAATAAAACTCCTGCAACCGTCCTCCTACCGGCAGCAAGGGTGCCCGGGTCCCCCGTATCTCATTGTTGCTTCTTGACAGTGAAGGACGAGGAGGACGAGGGACCGAACCCCCGTTCGGCCCCACGAAACCCCCGGAAGCTTTGACTTCGAAAGGAAGAACGCCCTCTCTGACTGGGATTAAATCTCTGGAACCGAAACCGGCAAAAATCCCGCTGCTGCCCCCTGCCAGCCGGAAACTGCCGGGTCGACTTGGGCTTGTCCTCGGGTAACTTACCTCCCTTGGATTCCCCCAAGTCCTTTACCAATTTCTCTAAGTCTTCCCGAACAAAAGGTGCCCTTTAAAGGGAAGCTTGCTCAATCTTGCCTTAGAGGAACTATCCGCCGCCCAGTTGCGCAGCCACAGGTACCTTCGAGCCGCCACTGCCAACGCCATGCTCTTTGCCAAACCACGCATAAAATCATACTGAATGTCTGCCAGGTAGGCCGCGCCAGATTCCAACCTAGCCGCCTCTCCAGACTCTTCAGCCTCTTGGCTTTCCTGCACTCGCTGAGACCATCTAAGACAGGCTCTAGCCACCCACGCTCCGCAAATAGCCGCTTGCAGCGAGACGGCATTCACATCAAACACCTGACGCAACACCACATCCAACTTCCTATCCTGGGAATCTTTAAGGGCTGCACTACCCTCCACCGGGATGGTAGTCTTCTTGGTAACCGCCAAAATGGCCGCATCTACCTTGGGTGACTTAAAAACCTCCCTATCCTGATCCAGCAAAGGATAAAGGCAGCCCATGACCCGGGATCCCTTCAGAGGAGCTTCCGGCACGTTCCACTCCTCCTGAATCATCTCCCGAAACACTCTATGCACTGGGAACGCCCATTGATTCTTCCTGAAAACCTGCAACAAGGGATCTTCCAGGGTCTCGTCCTTGGCTGGCGCCGGGACCGGCATATTTAAAACCTTTAATGCCTCTACAATTAACGCCGGTAGCTCTTCCTTCCTAAAGACGCGTACCACCCTTGCCTGCTCCTCTCTCTCGGACAGTTCACCTTCCTCCAGCTCTTCCTCCATCTCTACACCGTGAGCCTCATCCTCTGGAAAGGGCCCCTCGGAGGCTACAGAATACTCCGCCAGTACCCCCTCCGAATGCGGCCTCTTGGCTCCGCTGAAAGGGTCCTTTGCCTGCGGGGACGGCGCGGGTCTCTTTACTCCGCTAGCTGTCCCAGGTCCTTTCTCCTGCTGAGCAGCAGCAAAGAAAGTGTGTTGGAGCAATGTAACAAAATCCTTTGAAAAAATTGCTGCCAATTCTTTTGGTAAAGTAGCCGGTGGGAGAGGAGTGAGAGGCGCCGAAGAAGGGCCTGCCACCGTCTCCCCCAGGGCCCCCTCCTGTGACTGTGATCCTGAGGGCTCTGACTCTGCCTCCTGCACTACTCCCTGCTCTTCTCCAGAATCCAAGGCCATTGTCTCCCTTGCACAGTTTTTGCAAACACCTGAAGCAGAGCCTTTTTTCATGCCACAGACCAAACAAAGTGGCTTGGATGGCATGGCCCCCAAGAAAAATAATTGCAAGCACTGAAACTGTTTACTCCTGCACACCCTCAGCGTCGCGGGCCTAGAAGCTTTTTTTTTTTTTTTTGTAAAGACCAAAAGCTCCCCCCCCAAAAAATAACCCCCCTGGCTAGGGAAATAGTTAGCAAGGCTTTTAGAGAGCTCTCAGCATAAGCGAGGATCACTAAATAACCATAGCCAGTATCGGCGTTCCCACGCGGTGCCGCCACGTGGCTAGGCCCGCTGCTGTTCCGTTTCACGCCAAAATCCTCAGCGCTCTCCCCGCTTC
The DNA here is from genome assembly GCA_033557465.1 of Ichthyophis bannanicus. Lineage (NCBI taxonomy): Eukaryota > Metazoa > Chordata > Amphibia > Gymnophiona > Ichthyophiidae > Ichthyophis > Ichthyophis bannanicus. The sequence continues at coordinate 1,190,675,138 of CM066032.1, forward strand.
AAGAAAATAAGGACCCTTAATAAAAACGTTGCCAGGGCAAAACCGCCAGCTTCAAACTCACCGGGTTCGCCTCTCGCTGGTCCCGGTGAGCGACAGCTACCACCGGGGGACACACTCGCACTGAGGAATCCTGAGCGCGATCTTCCCGAGCCTGCCAGCGTGCGAACAGGCGGCAGACGTCTGTGTGGCGCTGGCAAGGCTGTCCTCCGGGGTTCCCCCTCTGAAAAAGTGGCTGCCTGTACCGGCAGCAATCAACTAACGTTTCCTACGCAGCCCGATGTAGGTGAAGCAACGGAGGGAGGAGGAGGGGTAGAGGGGGGAAGAGAGAGGTGCCTGCAGACAACTTAAAGGCACAGTCCTTTGAGATAACTCTCCCCCTTAAGCTAAACTAAATATCCCAAAATCAAATAATCAAGTAGGAAAACCAGTCTTAATTGCTTCTCCAGTGAGTCCAGCCCTCCGGGCTCCTATCTATCCAGCTGCTTGGAGACTGAGGTAACTGATGGCAGGAGGCGGATTCCAAGTGGATATACCGGTGAAATCATAAAAAGGAGGAGTTTTCTCAGTCTCCAAGCTGCTGGATGAGATAGGGAACCCAGAAGTCCAGGACTAGACTGGTTACACGATCAGGAACAGTCGTTTGCACAGGTAAAATCAGCCTAGGATGAGTTAGTTCAGGTCCACAATGTTCTGTATCAAAGGCTGGAGAATCTTGAGAATACTCAATGATACCTAAATCTGTAGATTTTTTTAATTCGGTAAGATTTTCCTATTTTCTCCTTTGAGTTGTTTAAGGATTATATGAAGGCGGTTTTGAAGGATGAATTTCTCTCTATTACTAAGGTCTTTTAGAAACCATCATAGAAGAATATGGGGATTGCAGTTAAGGAACAAGGTGAACATTTTACAAATGACAGCTTGAGCTTTTGACTGCCTTCTTACAAAAATCTGAAGTAGAGAAGGATAAAAGAATGACTTCTGGTAACTTGTGTTTTTCCACAGACTAGGTATGCTATCCTTTGCCTATTTATTTTCATAATCATGGTATTTTACTCATGGGTTGTAAAGTGTCGTGTTTTACAATGTCTGCAAAAATATTCAGGCCCATAGTTGGAAGTTTCTGGTCATGAAGGCAGAGGCTCTTGCTTCGGGAGATTCCACTTTAGTCAGATTTTTCCTTGGAAATGTTCTACTCTATCTAATGTGAAGTGTGCATTGTAAGAACTATCCCAATTGTGTTTTTCCCTTGATTCAAAGAAATTATAGCTTTCAGGTTCTTAAATGTGGAAATTAGATTTTGATTTACAGAGGGGTTAGTTGTCTCTGGGGTTAAATCCCTTCTCCCCCCTGGTTCATCATATGGCTCTCTTGGTTTCTGTTCTTGGTCTCTGTTATGGATTTCATTAGAACTATAGGGTTCCAATATCCAAAAAGAAGCTGTGATCCTAAATTTACTCTCCTAGATTAGGATCTTAAAATCGTGCCCAATTTGCAACCAAACTTAGAAGTCTACGTTTTCAGCTGAAATTTTATCTTAATTTAGAAGCTTAAAAGTTATGCTTATAAATTTTGGCTTGCCATTCCTTTGTCTATATCCATGAACCAAATTTATGAGCCTAACACTGAAAAGCAGTGCTAAGCTCCTAACATTTTTCCCCACCCTTGTTGCTATCCATTTTTTTTACTCCTAAATTTAGGAGCTTAGTGAAATTTTGAGTATAAATTTAGGAACTCTGCCCTAGTAAATTTTCAAAGAGGGCAAGTTAGGAGCATGACTCTCAAAGTTACGAGCAAAAATCCTTTGAATACCATGGCCACTTTTTTTTTTTTTAAAGAGGCAACAACATAGACAGACCACGATCCCTGATAGCTAAGGCCAACCTGGGAACTGAAAGTTTAGTGCAAAAGAGACCCATAGATTAATATATGTGAATAAATTTCCTGGGGTCATTTTAAAGCAGATGCACACACATACGTTCAATTTGAAAATTCAACAGCACTGGTACAGTAAGTGCAAACGATTTATGCATACAAATGATAAAATTACCCCCTTAATGATCTAGATCATCTGTTTTCCTGAAAGAGAGAGTACGATGGATAGGTTCCTTCCAAGGTGATGCCAATAGGTAACAGTTAGGTGAATGTTTACTAAAACGCATTAACTATTAATGCTGCAGTAGCACTTACCAAGTGCACTGCGTTAACAGCTATTGCAGTGCAAATTCAAATAGCACATAAAATTGCTGCACAATCTGTGGAACACTTGTTAGCTGCATGTGTGGATGGGGCGAGGGCAGAGAGTGGGGGTATCTGCAGCACGCACTTACCGCGGGTGTACTCAGTATGCAGTAACTGTTGGATTTGCAGACAGCGCGGGTGCACTAATGCCTTCTCAATGACTGGCATTAACAGCATCCCAGCTATTGTCAGACTGCACTCTTTACATTTTTGGTGTGGTTATGTGCTGGGGGGAATGCTCTGCATGCCCAACAGATACTGCACGATGCTATTTGCATTAACATGCCACAGTACCTGCAAAAGCCTAATGCAGTTTAGTGAACATGCTCCTTGATGTTGAATGATAAGAGTTGAAACAGACCTCAATTCTCCTCATGACAAAATCCATCATATTATTTATTTACACTGTAGAAAGTATAGTTACTGTAGTAATATAGGCTGTTATTACCAGACGTCATACATACAAGCATCTCAGATTCTATTATGCAAATCTGATTGAACACCCAAATACTCATTGAAATTCTGGGGTAAGAACTTAGAGTTGCTCTCTTAGGCTCTTCTCAGTATGGAGTTGCAGCCCAATTGTTAGAGCAGCAGGCTGAGAAATAGGGAAGCCAAGGTTCAAATCTCACTGTCGCTCCTTGTAACCTTGGGCAAGTCACTTAACCTTGCATTGCCCAAAGTACAAATTCAATAGTAAGTCCTTTGGGGAAAGGAAGATAGCTACCTACTGTACCTCAATGTAATTCACCTTGAGCTACTATGAAAAAATTATCTAAATTCAAAATTGCGTGGCTGCCATCAGTTAAATAATGCTGCACTGAATAATGTGTCCCCAATCTACATAGTCATTTAACTCACCACAGAAACTGCAGCATACTGGGAGCCACAAGAAAATCAATGATATGCATTTAAGCAATTATCAAATATATTAGGGCGGAATGAACATTTAGGGAAATTTTCAAGCACTTGAGTGTGGGATGCTATGACTGAACCTACTAATGCTAATGAAATAATAGTTAAAAGATTCAGACAATAGTATTCTGAATATTGAACTTGCCAGTGTAAGCTAATAGCTTATTGCAGGGATAATGAAAACCTGTAAAGAAGTTTGCATTAAACTGGGAGATTTCAATGGTTTGCAGACAGACATTTTGTGAGACTTGAGATGTTAACAAGTGTCTTAAAATGAGAATTCAGAATCATAAGTCCTGAACAACTGGTGGTGCTTTAACTGAATAAAAAGCTGGCCATTACACCCATAGCCTTTAGTAAACGGATGAAATTATCGTCATAGAAAAAGACACCCTCTTCTGGCTTTTTCATTTGTCGCACGTTGGGGTGGAATGACAAAAAATGGTTAAATACTTTGGAAATAAATGAAATATAAGCACTGATCTACAGTAGTGGCCAAAAGATTAAGGTAGAGTCCAAAATATCAGAATTTTATTAGAAAAGTACATGTTATTGTCACTTTCATGGTCAATAGCTTTAAGAACCAAAGATATATATGTCATTTTCAAAGTTTTATTCAGGAAATAATATATATGTCAATATTTGATAGGGTGTCCATGATTTTTCAGCACAGCCTGGATTCTTGTAGGCATACTGTTAACTAGCATTTTACAGTATGCCAGAGTGATTTCATTGACCCAAACATGCTTGAGTATGTCCTTTAAATTTGCTTCTGAAGTTGGACGGTGTGCTGCCACCTTTTTCTTCATAAGATTCCAACAGTTTTCAATTACATTGAGATCCAGAGAGTTTGATGGCCAACTTGGTAGCAGTTCGATCTTGTTATCCACGAACCATTTTTTGACTGTTTTTGCAGTGTGGCACAGTGCCGAATCCTGCTGAAATATAATTGTGCCAGAAACATTCATATGTATTTTAACTTTACTATTCAGCATGGATATATATTTTGCAGCATTTACTCTTTCACCTTTCTCAAAAATGTGCAGGCCACATCGTTCATTCGCCGAGATACCACCCCATACCATGACCGATGGTCGGTGTTTAGCAGTCTTGATTGTGTACTTCGGATTTAGTCTCTCACCTGCTGGTCTCCGGACGTAGCTGTAACCACTCCCACGTACTTGTTGAAATGTACTTTCATCTGTGAACATTACCCTCTCCCACCATTCAGCAGATTTGTCTTTCATCTTGCTAAAAAACTGTATGTGGGCAACAATTTGTTTCCTGGTCATCATAGGCTTCTTGGCAGGTCTTCTGGCCACGAGTTTGAATTCATCCACAAGCCGTCTTTGGACAGATCTGGCACTTATCTTTATTCCTTGATCATTAGCTAACTGAGCCACACGTTGAGATGAAGTATGTGGACTAGATGTAATAATGCTTTTGAGGAATCGGTCATCTCATCCAGTAGTTATCCGCCTGCGCCCACATTTCGAACGACGTGTACGGCCATCTGGTTTCAGAACATTCTGAACTACACACCTTGATATATGCAAATGTTTTGCAATAGCACATTGCGAATATCCTTCAACATGGAGTGTGACAACTTGTCCCTTTACAAAGTCATTAATATCACACTTTCTACCCATCTTGATTGTATATTTTACATGTAACTTTCAATCTTTTCCTAGTTGTAAAAATTCAAAACTTCATCCAAGAAACCTACTACAGCATGTAAGTAAACTAAAATGGATGCCAGGCGCATGGTGTGTCTTATCGCCATGCTGATTAAATAAGTAAGCACGTGTGACATCTCCATAGTACATTATTTAACAATAAATTGTAGAAAAAGATACCTGCCTTAATTTGGCCACTACTGTATAGTCTGAGACTGAAAATCTACAATTCTAAGGACATCAAGAATTTTATGATAACAGTCTTTAGTCAAATTAGTACCACCAGTCCATTTACACCACTCCCATAGCCCATTCCCACTGCTCTGTCTCCTCCTGCAGCCTATCCCCACCATGGTCTTTCCTCCTCCTCACAACCTGTTCCTGTCACACACACTTTATTGAATTCTGTTGCTTTAAAATACTCTAATACTTAAATCTACAAATGAAAAAAGGCTGCAGGTGGCAACACAAGCCATGCCACTTAAGATACTTTTTGATAAATCATAACTAACAATCTTCTATATATGTGCTGAAGTTCTGCTCCTAATTCCATCCAGAAGGGCCCAAAGGGTCACGAACACAAATACATATAAATACTACCACTGGTCCTCACTTGGTCTGCAGCTTGTTGTACTGTGAGGGCTTGTGTGCATCAGTAATGCTAAGAGCTAAACTATTGGTATCATAACTACCAGCAGGGTCTCCCAAGACTGACAGGTCTCAGCTGAAGTATCAGACTAAGACAAACTACCCATCTTGGCAACAGCAGAATAGGATGGTGTGGATGGCAAAGGATCACATTCCTGTGACAGCACCACTACTTGCATTATCTGCGCAGAAGAAAAGCCTGGAAAACCACTTCCATATCTTGCCACGAAAACCCAATGGATAGTCACAACAAAACAAATTGCACTATAGTGCTGGAAGACGAGACCCCCGGGTCATAAAGCACTCAACTGGCTACTGGAGAAGAGTTGAAGACTTTTCAGAGTAAAGCCAGCATTTATGATGTGGCTGGATCAAAGCCCTTGGGACATCTGACTGCTGATGTAGCTGCACATGAAATGAAAGTCAGAAACTGCAAAGATGTCTTATATACTAGGACATAGAAAGTACAAAGCATGAACCAAGGGAAGTTGGAGGTAGTCAAGAATAAAATGGAACGTGTACAACTTGATCTGCTGGATGTCAGAGAACTGAAAAGGACTGGCATTGGGCACTATGCATCGGATGATCACATGGTATACTATGCTGGAAATGAAAGACAAAGAAAAAATAGTGTTGCATTTATAATTAAGGAGAAGCTTGCAAGAACTGTACTGAAATACAATGCAATCAGCGAACGCTTAATTTCTGTTCATCTAGGGATATAAAACTGGAGACAGACTTGACAGAATTCTGCAAGACCAATGATCTATTGATCTCAAACACCTTCTTCCAGTAACACAAGTGTGACTGCACAAATGAACTTTACTCAATGGATTCAAGAAAAATCAAATTGGAAGAAAATGTTGGAAAAGCTCAATAACAACAAAGACAAAACCTGGAGCAGAATGTGGTACAGATCACCAGCTAATAGTATGCAAACTCAAACTAAAGCTGAAAAACAGCAAGCCATCCATGAATGTAGCAAAATAGGACCTTGGGAATATACCACTGGAATTTAAAGACTGTCTGCAAAATAGATTTGCTGCTTTGGATACAAACAGAGCACCAACAGAGTTATAGGATGACATCAAGAAAGTTATGCTTGAAGTGAAAAGTCTAAAAAAAGTGAAAAAGCAAAAACGGTCAAAGTAGATGACCAAAGAAACTCTGAAAATTGCCAAGAAACGCAGAGAACCTAAAGCCAGAGGAGAAAGACAGAATCACAGAACTCACATTTCCAACATTTAGCAAGATGAGACAAGGTGCATGTAAGGAAATAGAATCAAACTATTATTTATTTAGACCGATTTGTATACCAACTTATCCTACAATCAAAGTGGTCACATAACAATTGGAGGGTTACATTTAACATGAGGGTATTTAACAACATTTAGACATCACAACTGGAAGGTTACATTTAACGTGAGGGTACCTAACATTATACAATGAACTCGTGTGTCTAGTTGGGATAAGTGGGTATCTAGTTGGCAGAGGCAGTTGCATTATCGTTCGTGTGGGGACTGTTGTCTGTCTGCTCATAGGTTTCAAAGAAACATAGAAACATGATGACAGAAAAAGACCACATGGACTATCTAGTCTGTCCTTCCATATCAACAACTACAACAGTCCACTTTTTACCTTTAGAGATCCTGTGTTGGTCCCATGCTTTTTTGAATTCAGTTACTGTCTCTACCACCTCCACTGGGAGACTATTCCATGGATCCACTACTCTTTCCGTAAAGAAATATTTCCGCATATCACTCCTGAATCTATCTCCCTTCACCCTCATCCCATGTCCCCTCGTAGCAGAACTTGCTTTCAATTGAAAGAGGCTCTCTTCTCCCTGAACATTTATGCCACAGAGGTATTTAAACATCTCAATCATATCACCTCTATCCCGCCTTTCCTCTAAGGTGTACATATTAAGATCCTTAAGTCTGTCCTCATATGCTTTATAATGAAGCCCACTAATCATTTTAGTAGCCACCCTCTGCACCGACTCCATCCTGTTCACATCCTTTTGAAGGTGCGGTCTCCAGAATTGCACACTATACACCAAATGAAGTCGCACCAAAGACTTATACAGAGGCATTATCACCTCCTTTTTTCTGCTAGCCATTCCTCTCCGTATGCACCCAAGCATCCTTCTAGCTTTTGCCGTCGTCTTATCTACCTGTTTAGCTACTTTAAGATCATCAGACACAACCACGCCTAGGTCCCGCTCTTCTTTAGTGGACAAAAGTACTTCACCTCCTATACTGTATTGCTCCCTTGGATTGCTGCAGCCCAAATGCATGACGTTACATTTTTAAACATTAAATCCCAGCTGCCAAATTCTAGACCATTCTTCAAGCTTAGCTAGATCCCTCCTCATGTTATCTACACCTTCCTGGGTGTCTACTCTATTGCAGATTTTGGTATCATCTGCAAAGAGGCAAACCTTACCCGACAGCCCTTCCGCTATATCACTAACAAAGATGTTAAAAAGAATCGGACCAAGGACAGATCCCTGGGGCACAGCACTGGTAACATCCTTCTCCTCAGAGTGAGCTCCATTTACTTGTACTCTTTGTCGCCTCCCACCCAACCAATTTCTAACCCAAGCAGTAACTTTAGGGTCCATCCCTAGGGTGCTCAGTTTGTTTATAAGTCGCCTGTGAGGAACAGTGTCAAAGGCTTTACTGAAATCTAAATACACCACATCTAGAGCTCTCCCTTGGTCCAACTCCCTGGTCACCCAGTCAAAGAAATCAATCAGATTTGTCTGACAAGACCTGCCTCTGGTGAATCTATGCTGCCTCGGATCCTGTAATCCGCTGGACTCCAGAAACCTCACTATTTTCTCTTTCAGCAGCGTTTCCAATAATTTACTCACCACCGAAGTTAAACTAACTGGCCTGTAGTTTTCAACCACATCCTTACTTCCGCTTTTGTGTAAAGGCACCACATAAGCCTCTCTCCAGTCCTTTGGCACCACTCCCGACTCCAACGAGGCATTGAAAAGGTCAGTCAGTGGAGTTGCTAGAATGTCCCCAAGTTCCCTCAGTATTCTAGGGTGTATCCCATCCGGTCCCATCGCTTTGTCTACTTTAAGTTGAGCTAGTTTCTCACGAACACAGTCTTCTGAAAATTGTTCAAGATGTCCCTCGCTTCTGTTCCTATTTGTGGGTGTTTTCTGAGGTCCTGCTCCTGGTTCTTCATCTGTGAACACAGAACAAAAATATTTGTTAAGCAATTCCGCTTTATCCTTATCAGCTTCTACATATTCCCCCCCCCCCCCACCCCTGCACCCTTGAGTCTGACAATACCACTTTTGCCCTTCCTCTTCTCACTAATATATCTGAAAAATGTCTTATCCCCCCATTTTATTGCATTGGCTATTTCCTCCTCCTTTTGAATCTTTGCCTTTTTGACTACTTTGCTAGCTTCTCTAAGTTTTTCCAAATGCAGATGCCTGTCTTCCTCTCTCTGTGACCTCTTGTATTTCATGAAGGCCTCCCTCTTTTTCTTCACTTTTTCAGCTACTTCCTTAGAAAACCATAGCGGTCTCCTTTTCCATTTGCCTTTATTTACCATTTTAACAAAAAGGTTGGTTGCCCTTAAAATATCCCCTTTCAGTTTTGCCCACTGTTTTTCTACATCCCCCAGCTGTTCCCATCCCACTAACGACTCCCTGAGGTATTGGCCCATCTTCGCAAAGTTAGTCTTCCTAAAGTCTAAGATCCTCACCTTGGAATGGATTCTAACAGCCCTAGTCCTAATACTGAACCACACCATCTGGTGATCACTGGATGCAAAATGATCTCCCACTACAACATCAGAAACACTTTCACCATTGGTAAGCACCAAGTCCAGTATGGTCCCTTCACGTGTGGGGTCTGTTACCAATTGCCTGAATAGTTCTCCCTGTAGAGAATCCAGGATCTCCTTACTTCTAGATGATACTGCAGCAGGAATGTGCCAATCAACATCTGGCATATTGAAATCTCCTATCAGTAGCACTTCCCCTTTCCTAGCAATGCTGCGTATGTCTTCAATTAACTCTCTGTCCACCTCTTGTGAGGGAGGTCTGTATATCACACCAATGCAAATAGATTTCTAGTTTAACCCACAATGCCTCCTCTCTTCCTTTTAAGCTCTGTAATTCCAAAGCTTTAATAGTAGTTTTTACATATAGTGCCACTCCTCCTCCCCTTCTTCCTACCCTGTCCTTTCTGAATAAAGTATAGCCAGGTATAGTTACATCCCAGTCATGGTTTTCTGTGAACCATGTTTCTGTAACTGCCACTAAATCCAAGTCAGCCACTCCCACCAAAGCTTCAACATCAGGGATCTTATTTCCCATGCTACGGGCATTTATACACACTGCTTTCCATAGGTTACCCCTGTTACCCATTTCCATAAAGGTATTTAATGTATCACCTACCTGGGGGCTTTCACTTACCTGGGGGCTTTCTTCACCTATCCCCAACGAATCTAGTTTAAAGCCCTCTTCAGTAGATTAGCCAGTCTACTACCGAAGATGCATTGACCTTTCTTGGACAGATGGATGCCATCTCTGCTCTGCAACCCTTGGAACAGCATCCCATGGTTTCTGTAAGAGCAGGGTTTTAAGGGCTTTGTGGAAGTCTATAATGTCATTTAAAGCCCTCAGGCTCGTTGGGAGGGAGTTCCAAAGTGTGGGCGCCAGTAGTGAAGGAGCTGCTCTTGAAGTTGTTTGTTTAGTCTTGTGATATCCTGCAGGTGTACCAATCATATCATTATTGGTCCTTCTTGGTCTACTGCTGATATCCCTTATTATGATATCTTGGAGTGCATCTGCCGAGAGATGGTGGATGATTTCAAAGATGATCAGAATTGTTTTAAAATTTTGCTCTGGCCATCATTGGGAGCCAGTGCAGTTGCTGTAAGATGGAGGTGATGTGCTCAGTTCTTGGGGTGTCTGCAATGATGTGTGCTGCAGTATTTTGCACCATTTGGAGTGGGTGTAAGGTCTGATGAGGGAGGCCTTGATATAATGAGTTTCCTTAATCAAGCAGAGGTGTGATGAGTGCTTGGCAGACTATGCGGAAATGGTCCTAGCGGAGTAGTGGCTTGATTTTGCTTATAGTCCTCAAACGTTGATAGGCCTTGTTTGCGGTTTTGGTGATGTGGGATTTCATGTTCAGAGCTCTGTCCATTGTGGTGCCCAGGTACTTAGCTTCATCTTTGACTACTATGAGTTTGCATAGAATGCTGATAGTTTGTGGTGGAATGAAGGTGGGGTTCCTGATGATGAACATTGCCTCAGTTTTATCGTAGTTGACCGTCAGGTTATTGGCTGTGAGCCAGGCATTCGTGTCTTCAAGGCATCTGGTCATTGTTATGGTGTTAAGTGCTAGTAGGTTGATTGGTGCATACACCATGATGTCGTTGGCATAGAAGTGATAGTGGAGTTTGTGGCGTTTGATGATATTGCATATGGGTTGGATGTAAATATTGAAGAGCATTGATGACAGAGCTGAGCCTTGTGGTATTCCTTGCGTGACGGGGAATTGCAATGATTTCTTTTGGGCGCATTTGACTTGTTGTGTTCGATCTTTCAGGTAGGAAGTAAATCACTTCAGGGTATTCTTGTGTAATCCTATCTGTTGCAGGCGTTGTAGTAACCTGGCATGGGACAGTGTGTCAAAGGCTGCCAAGATGTCCATGAATGCTAGCAGGAATCTGTTCTTTATGTTATCTATGCCTCTTAGGAGATTGTCAGAGAGGGAAGTGAGTAGTGCTTCCACACCTTGCTGGGGTTTAAAGCCATGCTGATGGATGTCTAGTGGGGCATTCATGTCAATATGGTCCTGAAGTTGCCATTGCACTGTCTTTTCAACGAGTCTCATAAGGAATGGCAGGCTGGAGATGGGGCGGTATGATTTTGGTTAGACGAAGAACAAGATTATTAGATGAATAACTAAGATGAAGGACAAAGAACTAAGACGAAGAACTATTAGACGATCGGCTTTCCTAAAGCTGCGAGAGTTAAAGAGAAAATTCCAGCCTCGAATTGGAATGCTACAAGATGCTCAAGGATCCATGTTGAATGATACTGAGAAGATCAAGAAAAGGTGGACAATAAAGATCAAGTGGACCAACAGCCATTTCAACCTATACTTTATGATCAGAAACCATTGGTGATGAAAAGAAGTTGTTGAAGCAGCACTGAAAGCATTATCAAAGAACAAAGCAGCAATACCAAGAATACCCTGAAATGGTTGAAGTATTGCAGCAATCAGATGTGGCTGTTGCCATACTTACAAAGGCTGTCAAGAAATTTGGAAGACAGCATCATGCCAACTGACTAGAAAAGATCTATGTTTATACCAATACTGAAGAAAATTGATCCAACTGACTGGAAATTATCGCACAATCACTCTAATCCCACTCAAGACCATCCAGCAGAGATTACAATCCTACCTGGAATGAGAACTGCCCAAAGTGCAAGCTGAGTTCAGGAAAAGGCAAGAAATGAGAGACATCACGGATGTGAGATGGATCCTTAAAAAGACAAAAGAATACCAAAAGGATTTGAAACAGGTGACCAAAATGATTTGGAGCCTGCGCCAGAAGACATGAAAAGACCGGGGACAGGGGAGATATGATACAGAACTTTAAATACTTAAAGGGTATCAATGAACAAACCTTTTTCAAAGATGGGGAAGAGGGCATACGATGAAGCTGAAAGGCGGTAAACTTAAAAGCAACATCAGGAAATACTTTTTTTTTTGATGGATGCTTGGAATGCCCTCCCTATGGAGGTGGTGGGACAAATACAGTGACAGAATTCAAAATGGCATGGGACAGACATAGTGGATCCCTTTATAGCAAGAGAATAAAATCAAAGCAAACTTAAGTATCTTTTATACTCAATAAACAGAGAGGGGGCTAACCTGCACCAAGCATCAGGTATAACCCTAAACACAGTTATGGAGGGAAGCGACCTGCACAGAGCTGCAGTTACAACCACTCTAGTCACCTTACTGGGCAGACTTCATGGACCATACTGGTCTTTATCTGCCATCATATACTATGTCACTATGTTACTATATGTGTTTTATTGACTACAGCAAGGCTTTTGACTGTGTAAACCATGAGAAACTCTGGGCCACATTAAGAAGCATGGCTATACCAGAACACCTGATGTTTTGGTGGTCTTGTTGCCACTTGGAAAGTAATTTTTATCGGTCTGAGAGTTTTGTATTTCTCCATACAGAAGGTGTTTGTGAAAATGTTTTTTCTCATACAAATCCCTAACAAAGCCAGCCTTGGGTGATCAGCTGTAGTTGGATTTGAACTACAAGATTAAGGTGGCATGACTACACATTATGGTCACTGACTTCCACTAACAGATAAGTGGCTTTGTTTTTTTCAGTCGTGGGCACAATACCACGGTGAAGACTACAAGGCGGATTATAAATGTTTAGCTAAAGTATAAAATGTTCAGTTTATGAAAAAACATTTGACAAATTATTCTCAAGAGTTTGGAGTGATGACAACATATAGTCGATATTATGTTACTTGCTAACTATACCATTGATTGAGTTTCGTTTTTTTTCATATAAAGACATTTTCATATAGATTATTAATCTCTGTATGGTTGAAACATGATTTTTTGGATTAAACAATTTCCTTGAAGTGTTTTGTATATGGTGAATGAATCAACTTGTGGGTCTATGGCTACAATTTAGTTTTTTTGTTCTCATTAAGCTATTTTATGAAGAAATTTTACATATCAATTTTCTTTACACAAATTCTGCTAGACCAGTCCAGATGAATAGTTTATGCTCCCCCGCCAGCAAGTGGAGGCAGACTTCAGCAACTTTCAGTGATGTCATCACTTGGTATATCTTCTGGTGCAGCACCGAGAGAAGCCACTATAACACTTCCCAAGCAATAAGCAAGACTGAAAAACTGAAAGAATCAAACTATAAGCATTCATATGCAATCATAATTTGGAACAATTAATCAATAGGAACACGTATTTGGCTCTCTTACCATAAGGCCCTGAATCTGACCATGCAATAAGGCAACAGCCAGACTCCTAAGCCTATAGGAGATGTCTTCTGGGGCAAGTCCTGGACTGGTCTAGTAGGATTCAAGGAAAGAAAATTTAGATATGAAAAATTTCTCATTCCTTAACGTCTTACTTGACCAGTCCAGATGAGGGGGATGTACCCAAGTAGTCAGAACCCACGGTGGGAGAAAAACATTCTGGACAGAACTGCCCTGCCAAAGGCACCATCTGATCCAGCTCTCACATGCAACCTGTAGTGCTTCACAAAGATATTCAGAGACAACCTGGTAGCCACCTTGCAGATGTTCTTCAGAGACACCAAGGTGGATTCCGTCCAGAAAGCAACCTGTGCCCTAGTAGAGCAGAGTTCTGGCACACACTTTCTAGATCAAAGGTATGCTGAACCAATGGCCTCTTCAATCCAGCAGACAATTGAGGACTTTGTTGCTGCTAGAACTTTCCCTGGACTACTGAAGGGAACAAAAAAGGTCTGATTGACAGAAAGAATTAGTAATCTCCAAGTATCTGACTAACCCTCTGCTCACATCCACAGGTGCAGAGAGTGATCCACCCAAAGGACCTCCTCTGGGAAGGAGGGCAGGTCTGATTAAGAAAAAAGGGAAACAAAACCTTTGGTATAAAGGACAGAACAGTCCACAAAGAGACAGAAGCCTCAAGACAATCAGGAAGTCTACGTACAGCTCAGGCACTTGGCTGGTGATTGCCATAGTCAGCAGGAAAACTCCCTTAAGAGTCAAATCCCTGAGAAAGGCCTTATGAATAGGCTCAAAGTAAGGCCCTTTCAGCAACTCTACTAAGAACAACCGGGTGCATTGGCAGGTGGCTCTGCTTCACTTCCTTGAGGAAGTAGGCGGCTATGCTGCCAAAGGTATACCTTGAATGCACTCCAGATTTGCAGTCTGAATCCTGAGAGAGTTTATGGCCAATCCTAGGTCCAAACTGAACTGTAAGAAAGACAAAAAGATAACAAATATCCATCTTTCCGGCCAATAGGATCCGAGAGGAGCACACCTCTCAAACCTCTCCCGCATGAGAAATACTCAACCTGAGAAAGTGTTGAACCAAGCCCCGAGATACTCTCAACATTGGGAATTGAGCCATGCTGCTCTTCTGATTCACTATCAGCCATGCTGCTCTTCTGATAGTGAATACTAACCCCTGTCGCTTTAGCCAATAAATCACCAGGGCTGTGTCATTTCTGTACTTCTTCCAGAAGTCTCAACAAATCAGCCAGTGGTCCAGATAAAGGTGAACTCCTATCCCTAGCTTGCTCAGGAAGACCACCACCACACTCATGACCTTCGAGAAGGTGTGAGGAGCCAAACCAAGTCAAAATAGAGCCCAGAACTGGAAAAAGCGGCCCAGGCCACAGAAGCAAAGAAATTGTTGGTGTTGCTCCTGGATGAAAATAAGCACATATGCCTCGATGGGATCCAGGTATGCTAGAAATTCCTCTTGCAGGACTGACGCAATGACCTACATGATGGTCCACCTTCAGGTCTTGAATAGGCTGGAAAAAACATCCCTTTTTAGATGCCATGAAGTAAAAAGAATAACTCCCCTGGCTCTGCTCTGAGGAGGCCACGGGTAAAATAGCCTGAAATTGATAGAAGAGCTGAAGAGTTTCCTTGGCCACCACTTGCTTGAGTGAGTGAGGAGACACAAAGACTCCACAAAAGGCATCCCATAGAATCTTATGCAAACTCCACCATGTAATCCTACCGCACTTTCCTATGTCATTGGTACCGACATGTACCAAGACAGCAGACTCCTCCTCAGCACTAAGACCTTGTCTAGGTGGCACGTAAGGTCCGCTACCTTCGCACTAGGCAGGCATGTTACCAGGTGATCTTCACATCCACCAGCCACTCAACTATCTACATGCTTAATGATCAAATCACCAACTATAATGGCTGTCCTATCCCTTCTCTCGTGGGCACGGCCCTGCAGAAACCTCCTCAGTGTGAGAGGGTTTTACATCACCTGGAGGACAGATCCTAGCTACACGGTCACTTCCTGCCACACCAGGGTGATGCTCTCATGTTACGTGACCTCTCTCCTCCATGGCAATAGAGATGCTGCCAGACGGGAGGTGGGACTTCAGTATTACATCCCTGTAGGTCTCGTCTACGTACCTCTCTGTCTTCCTTATGTCCTCCAAGTCGGCTACTCTAGCCTCCAGAAATCGGACTCGTTCCCTCAGAGCAAAGAGCTCCTTGCACCTAATGCACATGCAAGACCCCTCACCAACTGGGAGAAAATCATACATGTGACACTCAATGCAAAAGACTGGAAAGCCCCCATCTCACTGCTGGACTGCTGTCTGCATCTTAGGTTTTAAGGTTCTGTTTAGGTATTTAAGTTGTTTACTTACTTAGGTTTGCTGGGGATACTTATACTAATAAAACTATACCTAATATGTTTAATGGACTTTGTTCACCTCAAGATTAATTAATCTCAGATCCTTAATGTATGCCTGATGAGGCTAAACAGCTACACTTTAGAGTGAACATGGCACCTCCTTCCTTTAAAAGGTTTAAGCACCTATAAAGCTACAATTATTAAAAGCTGGCTGCTACACATTACCCTGTACTGTGCTTCTAAGGTAATCTATGACCAATTTCCTGGATGATTCACACAGCCTTTGTTTTGATAGAGAGTCTTTCAAAATGCCCCTTTGATCTGTCACTTGGCTTTAACACCTTTTAAAAACAATTTCACAGGTCTGTTGCCCCCTATATAGAAGGCCTCTTTGTGAAAGTCTCCAGAAAGAATTTATTGCTCAAAGAATATTGAACCTGTTTTTCCTTTTATGCTGTTAAAGTCTGATTTGATTTAAATTAAAGCTCTTTGCTGATACTAGGCCCTGACTGAGTATTAAAATTTAAACTAGGAGCTCTCTGCTGGGTTTTAAATTTAACCAGAAAACTCTCTTCTGGGTTGGCTGACCAACTGCAGAACCAGCGCTAATGTTCAGCCATTACCCCTACTGCTGTGGACTTAAAGGAGATTATGAGTAATTCATACAGAGCATGCAGCACATATGCGGCTCCAGACTACAAAATCACAGCCTCTGGACTGTCCAGAACTTGCTGGACCCAGCCAAAAGTCTCAGGCTACAAAGCCTGCACATAACACCACTGAAAAGCTTAAGATGGAGACTGCAAGGAATTCTTAAGGGAGGCCTTTATTCTCATCTGATGAGATGTCTATAAGTGCAGTACTTCCTTCCACTGGGATTGTCATGTAGTTTGTAAGACATCCACCAAAGCCCAAAAGATGGATCCAATTTGCCTTGAGGGAGAATGTACAGCAGATAAAGGATCCTAGGACCCTAATGTCCTGCTCGGGGATCTCCCACTGAAAAATTACTAGCTTCCATAGACTCAGGTAGAGGCAAGTCTGGATACCTTCCAAATTAGGACCCACTCAAAAAAACCTTACAGGAGCAGGCTCAGCAATATGCAAGACTACCATAACATTCTGAATTTAAAAAAAAGAAGGCACTCTCCATGGAACAGGTTGATCATTAAGGATCCTCACCAGCCAGTAGGTAAAAGGGGAAAGCGCAGTTACTCACCTGTAACAGGTGATCTCCGGAAACAGCAGGAATGAAGTCTTCACATATGGGTTATCATCGGTACCGACAGAGCCTGCGTGGGAACGCTCCCCAGCGTCCAATAGGAAAGCTTTTGGGAGCATCCCACAGTGCCTGCGTGCTGCCTTCCCACCTTTCCAACTCTCCCTCTTCAGTTGAGTTTATAGCTGAGATAAAAGGAGAGAAGGAGAGAAAGAGAGACAACTCCTCGGGGAGGTGGGTAGGTTGTGAAGACTTAATTCCTGCTGTTCCCAGATATCACCTGTTTCAGGTGAGTAACTACGCTATCTCCAGGAACAAGCAGGAATGTAGTCTTCACATATGGGGACTCCCCAGCTGAAAGATGCCAGGGAGATGACCCCAGGAAGCTGCAAACCCATGCTGAGATGGGTCATGCTTTCTCCCATGGATCTCTGGCATCCAAACCCGGGTCGGCAGGTAGGAATTGTACCAAGTCTGAAAGAGATGCTGGAGAACAGCCTGGCCAAACGAGGCATCCCTACGGGAGTCCTTGTTTAAACAGTAATGGGCTGTGAAGGTGTGTACCGAAGCCCAAGTGGCTGCTCTACAGATGTCGTCAATGGACACAGAATGAAGATTACATAGAGGCTGCCATGGCTCTCACATTGTGAGCTATGACATGGCCTTCAAGAGAAAGTCCCTTACTCTCGTATGCAAAGGATATGCAATTTGCAATCCACCTAGAGAGAGTTCATTTGGAAACTGGAAGTCCCAAATGACTAAAATCAAAAGCAACAAAAAGCTGAGATTTCCTGTGTTGCTTAGTTCTTTGAAGGTAAAAGGCCAGGGCTCTTTTACAATCTAAAGTATGATGGTTCCTTTCTGCATTACAGGCATGAGGCCTAGGAAAGAATACAGGAAGGTAAACCGCTTGGTTTAAATGAAAAGGCAAAAACCACTTTTGGCATAAAGTGGGGATGAGTCCTAAGAACTACCTTATCATGGTGAAATCTTGTATAAGGAGGATCTGCCACTAAAGCCTGTAACTCACTGATGCGTCTAGCAGAAGTGAGAGCAACTAGGAAGATGACCTTCCATGAAAGAAACTTTAAAGCTGTAGAGGCTAAAGGCTCAAAGGGCGGTTTCATGAGTCGCCTGAGAACAAGATTTAGATCCCATGCCACCGGCGGTGGCTTAATGGGAGGTTTTGTTAAGAGTAGACCTCTCATAAATCTTGCTACGAGTGGATGAGAGGAAAAAGGTTGTCCATCCTGAGGCTTGCAAGAAGCTGCAATGGCACTAAGATGGACCCTTACTGAATTGGTTTTAAGGCCAGAATTTGATAAATGGAGGAGATACTCCAGTAGCGATTCCAGAGGTACCGAAAGGGGGTGAAGTCCCCTTTGAGAACACCATACAGAGAACCTTTTCCACTTGAAGGCGTATGATTGTCTTGTGGAGGGTTTTCTGGAGGTCACCAGGATATCCCTTACCTGTTGAGAAAGGTTGATATCTGGAAGCTCTACGCTCTCAGCAACCAGGCCCTGAAATGCAAGGACTGGGGATTCGGGTGCAATAGCGTCCCGTTCTCCTGGGACAGAAGATCTGGAGAATGTCCGAACTCCAGTGGCGTGGCTTGAGAGAGACATAGAAACAGAGGATACCACGTTTGCCGTGGCCAACGTGGAGCTATGAGCATATCATATGTCCTCTGTCTCTCTGAAGTTTGAACAGTGTTTTGGGAATGAGGGGAATGGGTGGGAAGGCATAGAGGAAGTCTTGCCCCCAATTGAAGATGAAAGCATCTCTTGAATGACAGTTTTAAACCGGAATTCTGGAACAGAATGCGGGAAGTTTGGCATTCTGTTGACTTGCAAAGAGGTCTATATCTGGGGTCCCCCAGATTCGAAACACTTGAGCAATCTGGTCTGAGTGAAGAGACCATTCGTGTGGCAGCAGTATTTGACTGAGTTTGTCTGCC
This sequence comes from Ichthyophis bannanicus, assembly GCA_033557465.1. Lineage (NCBI taxonomy): Eukaryota > Metazoa > Chordata > Amphibia > Gymnophiona > Ichthyophiidae > Ichthyophis > Ichthyophis bannanicus. The sequence continues at coordinate 1,190,694,220 of CM066032.1, forward strand.
CAAAGATTTTGAATGCCCGGAAGATATACCACTAGGAGGTGGATTTGATGCTCTCTGGCGAGGGCCCACATTCGCAAAGCTTCGTTACATAAAGACAGAGAACCTGTTCCGCCCTGCATGTTCATGTAGAACATGGCTACCTGATTGTCGGTCTGGACCCGAACTGTCTTGTAGCTGAGCTGGGCCTGGAATACTCGAAGAGCATGGAAAATGGCTCCGGGTTCTAGGAGGTTTATGTGAAGACCCCCCACCCCCTTCCTTAGCCCCATCTTTTCACAATGCACCTATCTCGCTGGTTTCTACTTTCCGCTACCTCGGGGTTCTTTTTGATTCTGATCTCTCCTTCTTGTCTCACATTTCCCACATTTCTAAACTCTCTTTCTTTCACCTCCGCCAAATTCGTGCCATTCGTCCCTTCCTCTCTCCCTCCGCCTTAACTACCCTGTTACTGGCCCTCGTTATTTCCCGCATTGACTTTTCCAATTCTATTCTTTCCGGCATCTCCAAACAGCAACTCTCACGGTTACAGCGAATTCAAAATACCGCCGCCCGACTCATTTCCCACGCTTCCCCTAGAGATCATGTCACCCCCCTCCTCCTCCGTCTCCACTGGCTCCCTATACCTTTCCGCATACAATTCAAACTCCTCACCCTAACCCACAAGGCACTGCACACTTCCACCCCTCAATATCTTGCAGATCTGCTCCGTTTCCACACCCCCCGCCACACTCCACGCTCCTTTCACCTCAACCGCCTCACACTGCCTTCCCCTTCACGTGCTCATTTACAGTCTACTCGCTCTTCAGCCTTCTTCTTCGCTGGTCCCTCACTATGGAACTCTCTCCCCCCTACCCTTCGGCTCGAATCCCACTTCCCTACCTTTAAACGTTCCCTCAAGACTTACCTCTTTTCCCTAGCCTTTGACCTCCCCCTCTCCCAGCCCTGACCCTTCTCCCTCATCCTTTGTCCCACCTCACTCTTGTCTTCTTCCTTTACTGTCACATTGTAACTTCCTTTCACTTTCTGGCCTCGCGCCACTCTGTCTTTGGAATTTTGTTACCATTGTAAACCGCCCTGCTTACCACTGAAGGGCGGTCAAGCAAATAAATAAAGATAAAGATAAAGATAAAGATAAAGACAAGCCTCCTGTGGGGTCCAAAGACCCTGAGTCGAGAGATCGTGCAAGTGAGCCCCTCAACCCAATTTGGACGCATCAGTTGTTAGGGTGGCTTGGAATAGAGGCTGCTGGAAAGGAGAGCCTACTAGAAGGTTTTCCAGTGATTGCCACCATTGAAGGGATGAAATGAGATGTGTGGAGTTTCTGATTTTGTCCGATAGGCGACCCAAGGCCTGTGTCCACTGAGAGGAGAGGGTCCACTGGGCTGATCGCATGTGAAGGCGAGCATAGGGAACCACATGGACAGTGGATGCCATATGCCCCAGAAGTTGAAGCATTTCCTGAGCAGTTAGGAAGACCTTCATAGCTGCTTGGGATACCAGCTGCACTATACGAAGACAGCGGGGCTGTGGTAGGAAAGCCCTTGACTGTCTGGTATCCAGTCGAGTCCCTATGAACTCCAGGGACTGAGAAGAGGTGAGCTGAGATTTTGGGAGGTTTATGACCAGTCCCAAGTAGCGAAGAATTTGCATCGTGCGAGAAAGAGCTGTAGATGCTCGAATGAGCCAGTTGTCTAAGTAGGGGAAGACGAATATTCCTAGAGTTTTCAGAAATGCTGCTACTACAGCCATGCATTCTGTGAAGACTCTTGGGGCAGAAGTCAGACCGAAAGGAAGAACCTTGTATTAGAAGTGTCTTCCCTGGAAAAGGAATTGAAGGAATTTTCTGTGATCTGAATGGATGAGAATATGTGTATACACATCCTTTAGATATAGAGAACATAGCCAATCCTGACTCTGAAGATATGGCAGAAGTGTTCCGAGGGAGATCATCTTGAATTTTTCTCAGAACAGATATTTATTTATTTATTTTATTTGACCCAAGAGTTTGATGGCAGGGACTTGGGAATTGAACTGTTTTATGATTGTAGGAGGGGCATGCTTTGAAAATGAAGTTGTACCCCTCTTGTAAAATGGACAGAGTCCAATTTTCTGATGATATTTGTTGCCATCTTTTGGCAAAACGGCATAACCTGTCGGGGATGGTAGAGGGTTCTGGACCTTGCAGGAGCAGAAAGACTAAGTTCTCTAGGAAGGAGTCAAAGCCCCTGAGGAGGCTGAGCCTGCTGAGCTCTTGACACTTGTGGCTTCCTCTGTTGTCTGTTCTGTTGTTGCTCTTTTTGGGGAACATGAACTGGACAGTAACCCTGATGGGTGCAAGATGGGTAAAACTTCATTTTCTTGTTGAAAAAGGGTTTCTTGGTTGACTTTTTCTTTGCTGGGTTGTCTGTAGACTTTGATAGAATCTGATAGTACCACTTTGAAAAGACTATATTATTTGCCTTGTCTTGCCAATCCTTGCCTAAGAGATTCTCTCCTGTGCAAGGAATGTTTCCCAGTTTATCTTGCACCCATATTTCCAAGTCTGATGCCTGAAGCCAGGCAATACGGCGTGCACCGATGGGGGATAGCAGAGGTTCTGCTGATACATTCAAAGCAATCAAAGGTTGCACAGTTTACAAACTTGGATACATCCTGGGCATGCTTGACCAGAGTAAGGAATTCCCCTCTTTTGTCCTCAGGAAGAAGAGAGCTCATGAGCTCCAAGTCTTCTGCGACCTCCTTGAGGAACATTCCCTTATAGAGAATGTAAGAGCTGATCCTGGCTTACAACATAGGGGATTGGAAGCATCGACGCCCAAAGGCATCGAGTGTTCTCGATTCACGGCCTGGAGGATTGGAGGAATGCGTTTTAGCACTCTTAATCCTACGCATTGCCGATTCCACTACCACTGAATGGTGTGGTAACCGAGTCCTTTGAAAACCAGGACAGCTTGGAACTCGATACATAGTATTGAGTCGTCGAGAGTGTGGAGACACCGTTAAGGGAGTTTCCCCACATTCTTAGCATAAGGTCATGCAAAATCCTATGAATGGGCAGAGTAGCTGTCTCTTTAGGAGCCTTAGGGTATTGAAGAATTTCTAATTCTTCTGCTCTGGGTTAGTTTTCAGGAGTCACTGTGATTTTAAGTCCTCGAGCTAAATCACGTATGACATCCTGGAAGGACATGTCTTCTGGAGGAGACATTCTACGCTGAGAAGGAGATGGATCTTCCAAAAGGATTGCTCTAGTACCGGCAGAGTCATAAGAGTCATCGGACTCAGAAGATTCAAAGTATCTGTGTGCCAGGAGGTCCTGCAACGCACGGTAACGGTACCAGCACCGGTACCGTTCGAAGTTGGTATCAGGTCTCGGTACTGATCTTTCAATACCAGAGAAAGACTCAAGACTCGGCATGGGGGGGGGGGGGGGAAGCATACCGGCCGAGGCAGGTGCAGTCGGTACCGGCACCAATGTTGGTACCGATACCTGCGGAACTGTCTGTAGCGGTCTTAGCGGTACCGAAGCTGCTAAGAGAGCCGCTAGACTGCATTCGATAGCGAGGATTCTCTGATCCATCACTCCTGCCGATGTTTGGGTGTCGGTACCGGTGGAAGCGGCCATGACCCCAGACCATGGCACCAGTAGTTCTGCAGAGGTGGAAGCCTCTGGAACATTCTGGAGCCCCGTTAATGCTTTGGAAGCCGAAGCCTCCCGCCGGCACTGTTTTGCCGGTGAACTTTCCTCGAAGGCAACGCCAGTGGCATCTCGATACCTAGAAGGAGATCTACCCTTTTAGGACTGGCCAGTTTTAGAAGACTTAGGTTTAGTTACCCGAGATCCATGGGAGGAAGATGAAGCCCTAGAAGACGTCAATGCAACGGACATCGTATCTGCGGCAAAAAGGGTACCGTGTTTTGCAGCTCTATTCTACAGGCCCCTCTTGGTCATCTTCCTGCAGGAGAGACACTCCGATGGAGAATGGTCAGGACCTAAATATTTAAGACACCAGTCATGGGTGTCGGTGACGGATATTGTACCGCCACAGTTAGAACATTTCTTGAAATCACTAGCTGGTTTCTCCATGTTTGAAGAAAAGTTGGCCTAGTGCCCAAAATGGCGCCTAGCACAGAGAGGGGAAAGGCCCCTGAACAAAGAAATCCTTCAGAAAGATAGGGTTTGTTTGGGGGTTTTTTTAAATAAGAAAGAGAACTTGCGGTATCAGTAGGCGTCGAATAAAGGTAGACGTGACCACAAAAAAACTAAAAAAGTAAGAATAGATTTTCTGAGGTGACAGGGTGTGCGTCCTGTTGGCTCTGCGGAAAACGAAGAACTGAAGAGGGAGAGTTGGAAAGGCGGGAAGGCAGCATGCAGGCGCTGTGGGATGCTCCCAAAAACTTTCCTATTGGACGCTGGGGAGCATTCCCGCGCAGGCTCCGTCAGTACCGACGATACCCATATGTGAAGACTACATTCCTGCTTGTTCCTGGAGATTTATCTTTACCCTTTCAGACGCAACCTCCACCCCCAAAGAATAAAAAGGAGTCGTCTTTTACATTCCAGACTAGGGGATAATGCTAGGCTTCTTTTCCTGGAGCAATGGAAGGGCAAGTGGGGAGCACGTAGCCCCATTGCCATCAGTGACAGAGGCACTCAAAGGCCCCAGGTCACCCATATGAGAGGCCTTGGCTTTGGACCCCTACAAATGAGGGCTTCCAAGCAGCTACTAAAGCCTGAAAACAGCCCACGAGCTGTTTCAGAAGCTACTGCACAAGCCGAGTAAAATAAGGGCCCTGGAGAATCTTCAGGAGCCTGTAAGTTTGAGGCTGTGGCTGCCCCAGCATACCTCCCCTCAAAGGGATCATGCCACCATTCAAAATGGTCACAGAGCCTGCAAGTGGTAAAAAATAGAGGAGCACATCCAAGGCATCAAACATGGCATCAAGCATCAGATCCTGAACATGCCAAATATGTCCTAAGGCAATCCTCTATCTGCAGGAGTTCACGTAATTGTAATTAATCCTCTTAACTTTTTCATTAACTGCTGTGGTTTATTATCTGCCACAGTGAGTTGGCAGAGATATTACCTTCATATTGCTACTACCATCATTAGCCACGGTGCAAATGTATCTTTTTATCCTAGGAGGCATGTGGCCAGTATGTATTTTCCTTTTTTTTTATTTTTACTACCATACTTTAACTGTAGTGTTGCCTTGCAGAGATTTGGTATAGACTTAATTCAACAGGGTCACCAAATGAAGATACTCAGCAAGACTTGGAGGAAACTTTGTTCTCTCTCCCTAAGAGATGCACAGCAATTCGCCAACCATTGTTAGTGAATTTTAGGTTGTGCTCCTCTTTGTACTGAGTACACACATGGCTTCTCACCAACTGGGAAATAATCATACATGTAGCACTCCTGAACTGTATAAGGCGTTTCCTGATATATTTGCTCCAACTTTGTTGACGGTGTTTAATGAGATTTTATCCAAGGAGGAGATTCCAGCATCCTTTTATCAGGCGTCTATTGTAGTTATTCCTAAGGCGGATAAAGATCCTGTGCAATGTTGTAATTATCGACCAATATCGCTGTTGAACTTGGATTATAAAATTTTTACTACAGTTTTAGCTAATCGTCTGGCTGATTTCATCCCGGATCTAGTGCACCCCAACCAGATGGGGTTTATAAAAAATAGATATGGTTTTGAGAATGTGTGCCAGTTGATGACTGTATTGCAGGGGCTGAGGTCTAAAGTTGGATCGTACGGTATTCTCTCTCTTGACGCTGAGAAAGCGTTTGATAAGCTAGAATGGGTCTTTCTTTTGAGGGTCCTTCAAGAGTTTGGTTTTAGAAGCTCCTTCTGCAAGTGGATTTCGGCGTTATATGCTAAACCTCAAGCGTCGGTATCAATGGTTTTCAGTCTGCATCTTTTGTGTTGGGTAGAGGCACTAGACAGGGGTGTCCACTCTCACCCTTGTTATTCGCACTGGCGATGGAGCCCTTAGCGGTGCATATTCATCTGCGGGCTGCGGACTTTGGTATTTATCTTGGCTCTGACTGGCACGCCATCTTGTTGTATGCGGATGATACCCTAAATCTATCTTCATAATCCCTCGGAATCTCTCCCAGCTGTGGTTGCTATTTTAGATCGTTTCTTGTGTCTTTCCGGCTTTACGGTAAATATGCAAAAGTCGAATCTACTTAGTTGCATTTCCCGATCCTCGAATGGCGTATTGTCCGACGGGGTGGGTTTCCAGTGGTAGAGTCTTTCCGGTATCTAGGCGTTCTAATACATAGGGATATCTCAAGGCTGTATACTCTGAATTATCTACCTCTCCTTAAGGCGATCATATGAGATATGAGACGGTGGGGGTTGTGTTCGGTCTCCTGGTTAGGTCGGATAAATACATATAAGATGTTGGTACTACCCAAACTACTTTGTCTTTTTATGCAACTTCCAATTTCTCTTTCCAGAGCTTTCTTTAAGAGTTTAAGGAGGGCAGTGTCTTGTTTTCTGTGGAATGGGAATCGTCCTTTAGTTAGCTGGCAAATACTTACGCTGCCCAAATGGTCCGGGGGGCTGGGGTTTCCTGATCCAGAATTGTATTACTATTGTATTTGTTTGTGATCACTGCTGCTTTGGAGAATTAATGCAGAGACAGATTGGGTACATTTGGAGAGGGATTGGCTGAAGCCTATTCCCTTAGCAGTTGTGCCTTTCCTTGGTGAAACACGGGAAGTGGCTAAGGTATGAGCACACCCTTTCATAGGTCCCTGTTGGGGGGCCTGGAGGAAAGTTTGTCGTCAATTCGGCATTCAGGCGCCTCAGTCTCCCTTTTTGATTTTTGGAGCTCTAGGGTTCGTTAGAGACATGAACAGGGGCTTGGATTCAGGCATTCTTTTCACTAGACTCTCTTCTTTGTATGAGGGTGCTTTCCCGTTGTCTAAGAGGCAGCTGGAAGAGCGCCTTGGCCTTCATCTTACTCCGTTTCAGTTTCTTCAGTTCCGTCATTGTTTGGAGGCATCGCAGCGTTCTCAGTCTGAGGTGGTCCGTTGCCCGAGAAGATCGGAATTCGAGCTCTTTGAATCTCAGCGCATTCCAGTGTTTATTGCCCGGCTGCGTCGTGATATAGCAGAAGATTTGCCGGTGCTCTCGACTTTGCGGCTCCCACAGCAGCATTGGGCATTGACCTTGTTAGGTAAGGAACAGGACTTTTGGTTAGAAGTTTATCAATACTCGCATACTTGTTCTATCTCGCTCGGGTTAGTTCACACTCAATTGCGAATTCTTTACCGGTTGTATATCACTCCGCAACAGTTATTTTGGTGGAATCGGGGTGACGATCCCCTCTGTTGGCGGTTGTGTGATAGCCTGGGGGATTTTGATTGTCCACATATCCGGCACTTTTGGAGGAGGGTATGGGAATGTATCGTAGGTCGCTTAGATATCCTTTCCCTGTGAAATGGAGATTTGCCTGTTGGGGGTACTCACGGTTACAGTTGGTGATACCCCTCTTCGTAAAGTGGTTCAGTCACTCCTGTTAGTGGCAAGATCGACTATAGCGCGGTTTTGGAAGCGTAGTGTAGCACCTTCGCTCGTCAAGTGGAGGGCTAAGTGTTGGGACGTCTTCCGGCTGGAAAAAAATCATGGCTGTGGTCCGTGGTGTGCCCTTTCAGGGGGAAGCTATTTGGACTTTGGTGCTGAATGGTGACTCAGGTAATTGAAGTTTAGGGAGACCATTCTAGTACTTAGTTTGTGGTGGTCTGGGGCTCCTTCTCTCTGCCCCTTTTCCAGTGTGGGCTGAGGGCTTCGTCTCCTTTTCCTCTGTCATATTTTCCTCTTCTGCTGCTTCTGGTTTCTTGGTATTATGGCTTTATCCCCTTTACCGATCTTGAGGAGTCAGTTGGGGAGGGGGGCAGGCGGGTCAGGGGTGGGTGGGGGTTGGGTGGGGCTGGGGAGGGGTTCGGGAGGGCTTATAGGGAGGGGGTAAAATTAGAGTAGGGTTGTTAGGATAGTCTCCTTGCGGGTTGTATTCCTCTTTATCTGAGGCGTAGCTCACGGGGGCTGGCGGGGGGAGGTACTTATCTGCACTTGGTGGTTGCATACTTTCTTCTCTGCTAGGGAGTCTTGGGCATGGGACTTGTGTTCCCCCCTTACAATAGTGTGGCAGGCTATAAGCAAGGCTCATTTGGGGTCACACCGGTATGATTCCGATGTTATGTTGTTTTCACTTTAGGTTTGCATTGGTGGAGGGGGGCTTGGTAGGAGGCTGTTCTTATTCTGCCTTGTACGGTAGGGTTGGGGTTTTATGACTTGTATTGTTAGTAACAGGAAGGTGGGCTTCACGTCAATTTCATTCTCTGTTACTTATGGCTGGTGTCCCATATCGTATCTAATCACATTTTCTTCTCTCTCTCTCTCTACTTTTCTTTTTTCTTTCTTTCTACTTGTCCCCCCCTGGTCCTGTTATCCTGTTCTCATGCCTGTAGAAAATGGCAGGTGTATTTTGTTAGAGACATGACATTTATTACCAGATCTCTTACATGTTATTACTTTTTTCTTCTTGTTAATGGCTGTACATTTGATTGTGTCTGTTTACCGGATATGTTTGTATATTGCTGAGCTACGCTCTCTACTTTCAATTTGTAATTCAAGGAGTCTGTATGTTTCTTCTTGATACTGCTCAATAAAATATATTACACAAAAAAAAAAATACATGTAGCACTCACTGCAAAAACTAGATAGCAGCCTCTGCATTTCTGATGTCTCCCACTTCTGCCATCCTTTCAGGATACAAACTGGACTATCCAACTTAAGCCAGCCCTCAGGAGAGAGGGGAAGAGTTGTATAGCTAGCTGCTGTATCTGTGCAAGTAAGGAGCGGAAATCTCAGCTCTGGATCAGGGCCTGTGCTACCTGGTAAGCATGGCAAGCACAGCAGGAAGGCACCAATGTCAGTTGGGCACCATCGTTAGCACTCCCCAACAGGATGACAAGGCAGAAGAGTTGCAAAAAGCACAATTGCGGCCAAGAAGGGAAGAGCCTGCCTGTGGGAGAAGCAAGTCCCAAGGGCAAAGGAGTTGAGCAAAGGCCGCTGATCGCGGCTGAAAAGGGGAAAGCCTGCCCATGGGGGAGTTGTTTCTCCCACGGGCAAGCTCTTCTTTTCTCAGCTGTGAACTCAGCTTTGCAAAACTCTTCTGCCTGGAGGAGAAGAAAGTCCGGCAGGCAGAAGAGTTGCACAAGGCCGCTGATCGCAGCAGCCAGGGATGGGCCTGCACACAGGCAGAAGGGCTGCCAGCCAGATCATGCCTGCTGCGAGGCCCTGAGGTAGCAGTGCAAGGGCAGCAGAGTTGGGGGTCTGGAGAATATGAGATAGATTTAAAGGGGCAGTGCTCCCCAACCTTTTTATCGCCGCGGACCGGTAAACGTTTGATAATTTTTCCGTGGCCCGCTTGTTTTAATTTAATAATTTTAATTGAATTGTATTTAAACATGCCTTCAAAATAAAATACAGCTACACCAAAAAATGAATATAAAGTGATTTATTTTATTTAACTCACTAGAATTCCAAATCAATGAGAACCCTGAGCTTGTTTCTTTGCAACGAGACGGTTCCATCTGGGGGTAATAGGAGACAATGACTGTCCATTTGTCCTTTCTTCTCTCTTCTAGTTTTTTTTCCATTCTCTCTCTCTACATCTGCTTTAACATACTAATCTTTCTCCTTTTGCTCTTTCCTCATTCCTATTTCATCCACACAAATTTTACCCCTCCATCATCAATCCCCCCTTACTCTCCCAATACCCAGCCAATTGTAGATTTTTCATCCCTCCCACACAAAATATTTTTCCCCTCTCCATTTTACTCTCCCAGCCCCATCCCGTTCTAATCCTCCCACAACATCAGCTCCCTTCTAGTTCCAGTCTCACCCAGCTTCCATTCCCTTCTAGTCCCTGCATCAGCCCATTTCCAGTCCTAGCCACCCATCAGCCCATTTCCAGTCCTAGCTCCCCCATCCATTTCCAGTCCGAGTCCCTTCATCAGCTCATTTCCAATCCTAGCCCCCCATCAGACCATTTCTAGTCATTTCCTAGCCCCACCATCAGCCCATGTCAAATCCTAGCTCCCCCTCCACTCAGCCCAATTCCAGTCCAAGCCCCCCCCCCCATGAGCCTACTTCCAGTTCTCAGCCTCCTTGTGCCCAAAAATCACCATATCACTGTCCGACAGCTCCACCCGCATGCCACGATGGACACGGACATCATTAACGTAAGTGCCATGAGTGCTGCAGTCCACAATGTAAACTCTCCAGTCTCCACTGCCACCTTCCTCTCTCCCCGCATGTATCTCTGCATGGACCTGGGAGATCAGATCTGGGTTTCTCTCAGACACTAGCGCCACATCACAGATATCAGAGCGCCGTCCCAAGCGAAAGACACAGCATGGTGTCTCTGGCCGGAAGGTGTACAGATCTTGGGAGACTGGGCTTGTTGAGCCAGGGGATCCCACCAACCCCATCCTGAGGAGCTGGAAGCAGGGCTGCACCTCTGACAACATGGCATACAAGGGTCTCAGGAGCCAGACACTCCTGCGCTCCTCCCAAATTATTTCAAAATCTCTCTTCCACTTATGTTTACAAATATCACTAAACTAACATTGCTGGGGAAATTTGTTTTTCCTTTATGGTGGATTTAGCTCATGCCTTTCCAGAAATAGTTCAATGCAAAGTAAGCTAGATATTTAAGAAATGAGGAAAACAACCTGATCAGGAGTTTGTTAAACACACCATCATTCTTAGCAAGCAATAGCCGGGGCACTCTTTCTATTGGCTCCTATATAGCCCAGCTACATCCTGTGGATAAAATTACCTGAGATACCATTTTACCTGCTCCACATTACAAAATATTATTATAAATCTGTATATATAAAATTACATACATTTATATATGTGTATCTGTATGTAACAAATTACATAAGACCACTCTAAGTCTCATTTGTTTCCCCAGATGTGCGTGTGTTGCAAAGTAAAGTGCCCCTTTTCCCTTCAGGCCCAGGCCGACCCCCAAAAGACGGCTCCTTTGACTAGATTTTGGTCCTTTTCAAACCTGAAAAACCAAGTCAGGACTAGGAGGGGGTACCAATCTTACACTTCAGCAAACGTCTGCGCCTAACTTCCAGTGTAAAACACACCTAACCGGGACACGTGGGTCCCCCATGCACCTACGCCCAGAGAGCCCCTGGAGGAGGGGCAATTCCCAAGGAAGTATGGATTGCTAATTTGGGAAGATGTGAAAAGGGAAGTCTGACCCCTTTTATTACCACTCACATAAACGGATTAAACCGCAGAATGGGCCGCTCCCCTTCTCCCCCTTTCCTGTCCTACAGAGAAGTTGAGGGGGCAGAGCGTGCGCTGTCTGTGCGCGAGCTGCATGAGCAGACGTGCGCGCGCAGCGGCGGCGGCTCCTCCTCCCACCTGCCGCTTTCTATAACTGTCGCAAGACGCTCGTTGGGAAGCAGGAAGACTGTAGCTTCCAGGGTGGCTCTTGAGCGCGCGCACTCATTACGTCCAATCAGGAGGCGGGAGGACCCACAGTGAAATTATTTAAAGTTCTTCGGGCGACCCGGTACCGTTTGATTCACGGACCGGTACCGGTCCGCGGCCCGGGGGTTGGGGAACACTGCTCTAGGGAACAGAAAATTGATGGGGGGTGGCATGAATAAAGGATGGGGTGAGTGTGCAAAGCGGGAGTGAGAAGGGACAGTTTGGGAAGGGGAACAGAGTTAGGAGCAGCAGGAAAAGGGCGGGAGGGAGAGAAAAGATACTTGACATGGGAATGGAGGGTTTAGGGAAACAGATACTGGGCAAAGAGGGGGCATAGGCACATGGAGGGGAAGTTGAGATGGGGAGATGATGTTGGATGCAAGGCTATCACAGAAGAACAAAGGGCAGATGTCAGATAAGGGGAGTCACAGGAAAAAGGAAAGAGGCTGGACGTGGGGGGCATTAGGAGGTGGAGGAGGATGCTGGACATGGAGAGGCACAGGGAGACAGAGGGGAGATACTGGATGTAGGTGGAATATGGTGGCAGATGGGACATGTTAGACTTGGGGTGGGGGAGACTAAGGAGATGAAGGGGAGATAATGGACATGGGAAGAGAGCAGAGGCAGAATGGCAAGAGGGAGAATCAAGGAGTGGAGATTTTTGAGATGGAGTGGTAATGCTGGACACGGAGGGTTATAGGGAGACTAGGGAAGATGCTAGACATACGGGGTGGAACAGAGGGCGACAGAGGGGAGATGCTGGACACAGAGGTAATAGGGAGAGAGAGGATAGATGGACACGGAGGTAAATAAGATGAGATGGCAAGGTGATGGACATGGGAGTAATAGGCAGGGGATGACATGGAGATGGGGGAGATACTGGACACAGGGAGACAGAAGGATGGGGAGAAAGCAGAGATGCTGACCGGAGAGGGAGAGAGGAGACACACAGGATGAGGGGGAGAGAGATGTTAGACATGGAGGGAGAGAGATAATGAGCAAAATACTGAGGAGTAATGAACCAGGGAAGAAGAGGTGGGGAATAGGAGGACTGGGGTCAGGGCTGAAAAGTGGCAGGGGAGCATTGAAGACTGCACAGTTTGAAGGAGTAATATCATTTGCATGGACAGAGAGTTTGTAAAATAAATGGAAGAAAGATGAAAAGAAAAGATCAATATCCAGGATGGAAAGACATGAAGTTAAAATGCCAACAGCTAATAACACAGGTACACTAAAAAAAATTTTTTTTTAAACTGCCTCTAATGTTTCGATTGATTTTTACGTTTTTTGGTGCGCTGAAGCCAAATCTGGTAACCAATTTGCTCCATCACGTACAGATTTTTTGCTACATTGGGTTAGCAGTTTGAGGTGAATGTTTCAGATTGAGTGCGATCGAGATAAAAGTTTCTTGGATGAATTCTTTATACTAATTGTTTAGTAGTTATTCAAATAAGAATAAAGAAATTGTAACAAGGCAGCACATAAGAATAGAGTAATGTCAACAAAACACACTGTGATGGTAGCAAAATTGCTGCACTTAAAACAGCCACATACATGTGCACAAACATTGAACATATAAGAGCAAGGTTAGACACAAAGCAAAGCAAAGAAATGTGCAAAAAATGTTGTACAGGTATGTATGTAAGAATAGAAAACGCAAACCGCACCATTGCAATACATGAAGACAAACACCCGATGGTGTGAAAATAAAATTCTAATAAATGAGATCCGACACTGTGGTAATAACTAGCAAATTTTTATTTCAAAGTTTAGTAAAAACACGATATTTGTCAACACAGTTTAGATTTTAAAGTCATTCTTGGGTCAATCAATCTCCTGGTGGGCCCGTTTCTTCTTCCCCCGAATGCTTCTCTTGGTGCGCTGCTTGGCGTATTTTTCATCTGGGGTTTCCCGCAGCAGCAACCAGCAGAAATCAGCCATCATAGTGGTGTTCCATCTTCCTTGGTACCTTCTCTCTGCGTCCTTGATGTCCTGGTGAAACCTTTCACCTTGTTCTTCACTATACGCCCCCAAGCTTTCGGGAAAGTAGTTCACATGGGAGTGCAAGAAATGGACTTTCAGGCTCATGTTACAGCCTTGCTCTTTGAAGGCATTGAGCATCCTGGCAACAATATCCTTATAGTTCTCATCCCGCCTGTTCCCCAAGAATTTGAGAACAACATCCTTGAAGGAATCCCAGGCTTCTTTTTCCTTCTCAGACATCGTTTCAGCGAATGCTCCATCTGAAATGAGTTTCCTTATATCAGGGCCAACAAACACTCCTTCCTTTAGCTTTGCTTCAGAAAGTCGGGGGAACTTTGAGCAAAGGTACCGAAAGCACTCACCATCTTTTGGAAGGGACTTGATGAATTGCTTAATGAGACCCAACTTAATGTGGAGAGGTGGTAATAGAATTTTATCACGAGGTACCAAGCTCTCATGAAGAACATTTTTCTCACTGGGTCTCAAATACTCCCGAATTGGCCAGTCTTTTTTCCCCCAGTGTAGGTCGCGGGCCCGGCTATCCCACAAGCAAAGGAAGCAGGGATATTTGGTGAAACCGGATTGCTGCCCTAATAGCATGGATAGAATTTTAAAGTCTCCACAAATCATCCACTTATGCTCATCATAACGAATCTTCTGAAGAATCAGGGCCAAATTCTCGTATTTTTCTTGGAGAATAACAGAGTGAGCAATAGGAACTGAAGCGAATGTGTTGCCATTATGAAGAAGAACACCTTTTATGCTGTCTTTTGATGAATCAATGAACAGCCGCCATTCAGCAGGATCATACTTGAGTTTAAACTTTTCCATCACTCCGTATATATCGTTGCAAAATACCAAATCTTCCTCTTTGCTGAAATACTTCAAAAATTGTGTCTCGCGGTTGTGGTACCAATAAAAGGCTGTTCCTGGTGACAATAGATTTTTCTGTTTAAGCCGAGAACCTAGCAGTTGGGCAGCATCTTTTGGGAGTCCTAAATCCCGGACTAAATCATTCAATTCAGCTTGAGAGAAAAGTTCAGGTTTCGGATCTGGTTCAGTTTCAAATTCGGAAGTACTGGACTCATCAGGAAAAGCCATCTGATGAGTCTCATCATGATCAGAACCGTCCACACAAATATGATCCAAAGATTTTGGTGGTTCAGGCACAGGTACTTCGTTGCTATGAGGCATAGGCCTAATTGCTGAGGGAAGGTTGGGGTAACTTATTACGTTCTTATTTTTTAAGTTGTATCCCTTCACAATGCAAGAGCAAAAATAGCAGTCACTGCTGTGGTCTCTTTGTTCACGCCACATCATAGGTATTCCGAAACGAAATGCTTGTTTTTTACCTTTCATCCATAAGCGTAGATCTTCCTCACATGTCTTGCACACTTTGTGAGGAGCCCACGGTTTGTCTTGATCGCCTAACTTCAAACTGAAATAGGCGAAATATACTTTTTTAATAAATGCAGAAATGTTCCTCTGCCGCTTTTTCATGGTATATTCCCCACAAATAAAACAAAAACTGTCCGGAGAGTTGACGCAACCTCTGGCTCTGTGAGCCATCACAAATACACAGCACTGCAAACTACAACTGTAGTGAACCACTTCGAAATAAAGCTGGATTACGACTGAGCAAACAAAAGGTAATAATGAACTTGCAAGAAACTGAAATTTGACAGGAACGTTCATGTCGCAACCACCGTGTTTGAGCGAGCGAACGAGGCGAGGCGAACAGGAAAGAACATGCGCCAGCGCGAGTACTGGATTTAGCCCCCCGCCTCCCAATTGTCCTGTTAATGTATAAAATGAATACACACCACTCTAAAATATCATGAGGGAGTGTTTCTAGTTAGTTAACCATTACAACCTCTATTTTGGGCCAAGAAAATAAACTGCAGTCGGCTAAAAAGAAATTATGTGAACATTCCCTATATGGGTAAGAAATCTAATTTTGCAAGAAAACGTGATGTGATGGAACATTTTGGCTATTTTTCCTGGATTCAGCACCCCAAAATCTATAGGAATCAGTTGCAAAACTGGAGGCAGTTTTTTGGTAGTGTACCTGTGTAATTTGTTCACTCTCCATAAAGAAGCTCTATGCCATACACATGTAAATAGTTCTTTGATGCCAGTTATATGTCAATTGCTGTTAAGTGTTGTTATTATATTGGCACGTTTTGCCACCTGTTTCATTGTATTTTGCCTCTAGTTAAACGTACTAACTTGTTCATTGTAAAATAATAATAATAATTCTCTTTATTATTATAATTTTTTTATATGTAAACCGCCTCTGATCTCTGGAAGAGGCGGTATAGAAAAATGTACAAATAAATAAATAAAACAATAGGGGAGAGAAGAAATTGCAGATGGACTAGAGACCATAGATAAAGAGCTAAGAGAAGACAGAAGAAAGCAGAAACCTCAGATTGAGGCCAATGTGATCAGACAACAAAAGGTAGAAAAATAATTTTATTTTCAGTTTAGTGACGGGACTTCGTGCTACATTTATATTTGACACAGTACAGGAAAATGCATCTCTTTCTATTTCTGTGATGTTGCCCTGCATGCAGAGTCTGGCTTCTCGGGTCTCAGTATAATTTTTGTCTACATATTTTTATTTTTAGGTTGTGGTCACTTATTCTGTACTTGGTGAAGGTTTGTGTTCTGAGTCTGTGACCGAGACCAGATGTTTTGTTAACAGAGTTTGCACATAGGCATCTGTACTGTAATAATCTGACTCATTCAGTTTTTCAAATAGGTATATGGATTTCTAGGGCATGCTGCAATACTTATAGTGCTACTTTTTTTCTGGGTAGACTCCTTGTGTGAGTTTTGGAAGTTGATGCTGGTATGGTATGATAGATTTTCTCTGTAGATCCTCAGTGATCTTTGTAGAGTTTTGTATTAGTTCACAATATGCCTGGTACTGGAGACCATTTATGTTGTTACTAAGATGACCAGAAACAGATTTTTTTTTCAAATATTTTAATATAGTGAACACTATGGGTGGATGTCTTAGTTCTGCACTGTACCCATTTGCCTGTGGATGCAGAATATTTGTTCAAGATGAAAAAGCAAGAACCATAAAACAGTTTATAGCAAGCAACAAAATAAAATTAATTGCGCAATGGTTCTAGCTTTTTCTTTTAGTTCCTTGGTGTATCTTGCATTTCCTTTGTTTTCTGCAGAATATATATTTACATTAACATGGGGTGGAGAGGAGTAGCCTAATGGTTACATCACTGGCTTGGGAACCAAGAGACTCGGGTTCAATTCCCATTAGCACTCCTTGTAGCCGTAGGAAAGTCACTCCCACTCCTCAGAAGAATCAAGTTATCAATGCCCCTGTTTAATGAACATTACCAAGTTTAAGTTACAATGTAAGCTGCTTTGACTAAATGATAAAGCGGTATAAAAAAAAAGTTAAAAACCCATGCTGATCCAGTGTGCAGTTTCAGGAGTTATGTTGAGGTTGCCAAGCCCCTCGTGTTGTCTGGCACATTTATGTTTATGCATGTCTTTATTTGATATGCTGCATTTATGCGCATGTTCACTAAGCTCTGCGCTGGATTTTCTTGGCAAGCTGTGACTGTAAGTAGCTTGCCAGACCTTTCATCCAAGGCAAAAGAGGGTAAATTGACTTGCCCAAGGCCACAAGGAGTGCCAGTAGGAATCAAATGCTGGTCTCCAAGATGCTGCTCTAAACACTAGGTTCCTCCAACACTCCAAATACATAAGAATATATTTTTATTATCTTACAGCAGTCTAATGACATGCTTGTATACTGTTGGCCTATTTTTACTAAATTATTCTTCACAGTGCTACAGATTGTAACCTACTGGCTTGTCACTGAAACCTGTTTAATACATGTGGTTTAAATCAGCAGTATATTAATGCCATCCCTGCCTTCATGTAGTGGATAGGCTGCGTCGCGACTATTCTTTGCATCAACATTATACCAATTTTACTTGCAGTTTCTAGATGTACAATGATGCATGATAATGTTGCTGATTCCTACATTCTGTACAAAATCTCTCTTGCATATTTTCTCAATGAGCGAAGTGTTCCTGAGCAGTTCATACAGCTGAATGTTTTTCTTTTGATCCATATCTAAAATTTAGCATGCTCTTGGACTATCACAGGTTGTTCATATGATGCTAAGTATTTACTGCTCAGTAGTATCTGTATTTTAATTCTGGCTATGCATTTCCCCTTCACTTCAATTTTCTTACAACATTGGATTTGAAGGAGAAATACTAGCTTCATGTGAAAAAGTGTTCAAAAAGAAGTTTTGGAAAATTGTAGCCAGCATTAATAGTAATGAGGGAGGAGGCACCAATCTATAGGTTGCAGGGAAGGCACCAGAAACCCTAAGCACCAGCCCTGCCCTGGATCAATATTGCTGGCACTTGGGAAAGGAGAAAAAGGATGCAAATACAGGGGAGTGGAAGAGAGGGAAATATGGATGATGTATGTGCACGGCACTCACAAAAGTCACCAATGACCTGTTCCTGGCTAAATCGAAGGGCCTCTATTCTATCCTCATCCTTCTTGACCTTTCTGCTACCTTTGATACCATTGACCACGACCTTCTCCTCACCACCCTCTCCTCGCTTGGCTTCAATGACTCTGTACTATCCTGATTCTCCTCCTACCTCTCCCATCGCTCATTCAGTGTATGCTCTAGCGACGTCTCCTCCTCCCCTACCCTGCTCCATGTAGGTGTACCCCAGGGATCTGTCTTGGGCCCCCTCCTTTTCTCTCTCTATACCCAAGGCCTTGGCGCGCTTATCTCTTACTATGGCTTTCAGTACCATCTCTATGCCGATGACTCCCAAATCTACCTCTCTACACCTAATATTTCTCCGGCAACCCAGTCCAAGATCTCTGCTTGTCTCTCGGACATCGCTGCCTGGATGTCTCATCGCCGATTGAAACTGAACATAGCCAAGACTGAACTCCTTGTCTTTCCGCCAACTCCTCCCCCCCACTTACCCCCCTCTCAGTCCATGTGGATGGATCTACTATCCTTCCTGTTCCCTTGGCCCGCAACCTGGGAGTCATCTTTGACGCCTCTCTCTCCTTCTCCGCCCATATCCAGCTTGTAGCGAAGACCTGCCGCTTTTTCCTCTACAACATCCAGCAAAATCCGCCCCTTCCTCTCTGAACATACTACCAAAACGCTTGTCCACTCCTTGATCTCCTCTCGTCTCGATTACTGCAACCTACTCCTCGCTGGTCTCCCAGGGAGCCACCTCCTTCCCCTACAATCTATACAAAATCACACTGTTCGACTAATCTTCTGCCAGCCTCACCATGCCCACATTACTCCTCTCCTCAAGTCACTTCACTGGCTCCCTGTCCAATTCCGCATCCAATTCAAGCTTCTCTTGCTGACCTATACGTGCATTCACTCTATGGCCCCTCAATACCTCATATCTCTTATCTCTTCCTATTTCCCCTCACGAAACTTGCACTCCGCTAACAAATCGCTTCTTTCAATGCCTTTCACCCGCACTGCGAACTCCCGATTGCGCTCCTTTCACCTTGCTGCACCACATGCCTGGAAAGCATAGTTACTCAGCTGTAACAGGTGATCTCCGGGAACAGCAGGAATTTAGTCTTCACATATGGGTATCGTCAGTACCGACGAAGCATGCGTGGGAATGCTCCCCAGCGTCCAATTAGAAAGCTTTTGGGAGCATCCCACAGCGCCTGCGTGCTGCCTTCCCGCCTTTCCCAACTGCCTCTCTCCAGTTGAGTTTTAAAGCTGAGACAAAGAGAGAGAGAGAGGGGGAAAGGGAAAGAGATAGATAGAGAGATACAACTCCTAGGGGAGGTGGGTGGGTTGTGAAGACTAAATTCCTGCTGTTCCCGGAGATCACCTGTTACAGGTGAGTAACTATGCTATCTCCAGGAACAAGCTGGAATGCAGTCTTCACATATGGGGACTCCCTAGCTTTAGATGCCAGGGAGAGACCCCAGAAGTTGAGTGTCCCTGTGAAATGGCTCCACTTCCCCCCATGGATCTCTGGCATCCAACCAGGGATGGCGGGTAGGAGTTGCTTTGGTATGGAACAGGTGTTGGAGAACAGCCTAACCAAACAAGGCATCCCGGCGGGAGTCCTTGTCCAAGCAGTAATGGGCTGTGAAGGTATGAACCGAGGCCCAAATAGCTGCTCGACAGATGTCGTCGATAGACACAGTGTGTAGATGGGCCATTGAAGCTGCCATGGCTCTCACATTGTGAGCTGTGACATGGCCCTCCAGAGGAAGGTTCTTACTCTGATAGGCAAAAGAAATACACTGTGCAATCCAGTTGGACAGTGTTCTCTTGGAGACTGGAAGTCCCAAATGAGAAGGATCAAAAGCAGCAAGGAGTTGAGAGGACTTTCTAAGTTGCTGTGTTCTTTGTAAGTAAAAGGCTAAAGCTCTTTTACAGTCCAAAGTATGAAGATTCCTTTCTGCATTAGATGCATGAGGTCTTGGAAAGAACACAGGCAGGTAGACTGCTTGATTATGTCAAAGGTGGTCTCGCCTTTTCATCTTAAAGTGTGAATGACTCCTAAGGACTACCTCGTCATGATGAAACCTTGTATAAGGTGGATCAGCTACTAGTGCTTGCAACTCACTGATGCGGCGTGTTGATGTGATTGCAATGAAAAAGATAACTCTCCAAGAAAGGAATTTCAATGATGTGGTAGCTAAGAGTTCGAAAGGTGGCTTCATGAGCTGACCAAGAACCAGGTTTAAATCCCATGCCACCGGTGGTGGCTTAATGGGAGGCTTAGTTAGAAAGCCTCTCATAAATCTTGCTATAAGAGGATGGGAGAAGATAGGTTGTCCATTTGAGAGAAGCTGCAATAGCACTCAAATGGACCCTTACTGAGTTAGTTTTAAGTCCTGCATTGGATAAATGAAGGAGATACTCCAGTAATGATTCCAGAGGTATCGCAAGGGGGTTAAGACCCTTCTGCGAACACCATATGGTAAACCTCTTCCACTTAAAAGCATAAGAGCATCTTGTGGAAGGCTTCCTGGAAGCATAAAGGACATCCTTTACTTGCTGAGGGAGGTTAAGATCATGAAGATCTAGGCCTTCAGCAACCAAGTTCTGAGATGCAGAGAGTGGGTATTGGGATGCCATAACATTCCGTCCTCCTGGGACAGGAGATCTGGAGCAGATCCTAACTCCAGGGATGGGGCTTGAGAGAGATGTAGAAGCAGAGGGTACCACACTTGCCGTGGCCATTGTGGAGCTATGAGAATCATACACCCTCTTCCTCTCTGAAGCTTGAACAGGGTTTTCGGAATTAGGGGAATGGGTGGAAAGGCATAAAGGAAGTCTTGACCCCAGTGAAGGAGGAAAGCATCCCTGGCCTGAGATCCCTGAGCCGGAATTCTGGAACAGAACCAGGGAAGTTTGGTATTCAAGGGACTTGCAAAGAGGTCTATGTCCGGGGTTCCCCAAATTTGAAAATTCTTGGCCACCTGGTCTGCATGTAGAGACCATTCGTGTGGAAGCAGAACACGATTGAGTCTGTCTGCCCAAGAGTTTTGTATGCCTGGAAGATACACTGCCAGGAGATGAACCTGATGCTCTCTGGTGAGGGCCCATAGTCGCAAAGCTTCGTTGCAAAGCGACAGAGAGCCTGTTCCCCCCTGCTTGTTCACGTAGAACATGGCTACTTGATTGTCCGTATGAATGAAGACTGTCTTGTAGCTGAGCAGGGTGTGGAACACTCGAAGAGCAAGGAAGATTGCCCTGAGCTCTAAGAGATTGATATGTAGATGAGTCTCCTGTGGAGTCCAGGTGCCTTGGGTGGAGAGGTCTTGCAGATGAGCTCCCCAACCCATTGATGAAGCATCTGTTGTAAGAGCTGCCTGGGGTAAAGGCTGTTGAAATGGGGACCCCAGCAACAGGTTTTGAGTCGACTGCCACCACTGGAGGGACAAAATAAGGCGATTTGTGTTTGCTATTTTGTCTGACAGGCACCCTGATGCCTGGGTCCATTGGGTGGATAAAGTCCACTGTGCTGCTCTCATATGGAGGCGAGCATAAGGAACCACATGCACTGTGGATGCCATGTGGCCTAGTAGTTGTAGCATTTCTCGGGCAGTGAGAAGAGGTTTTAGCATTGCTTGAGAAGCTAACTGCACAATGTGAAGGCAACGGGCCTGGGGGAGATAGGCCCTTGCCTTTTTGGTATCCAGCAAAGCTCCTATGAATTCTAGAGACTGAGTGTGAGTTAGACTGGATTTTGGGATGTTTATGACTAGACCCAAGTACTGAAGGATACGCATTGTGCAAGATAGAGAAGCTCTGGCCTCTGATGGGGCTAGAATGAGCCAGTCGTCTAAGTAGGGGAAGACGAATATGCCTAGAGTGCGGAGAAATGCTGCTATCACAGCCATGCATTTCGTGAATACTCTTGGAGCTGAGGCCAGGCCAAAGGGAAGCACCCTGTATTGGTAGTGCTTTCCTTGAAAAAGGAACCGAAGGAACTTTCTGTGAGTTGGATGGATGAGAACATGGGTGTACGCATCCTTGAGATCTAGAGAACAAAGCCAAACCTGACTCTGAAGGTCTGGCAGCAGAGTTCCTAGAGAAATCATCTTGAATTTCTCTTTGAACAGGAATTTATTCAATTCTCTGAGGTCCAAAATAGGTCTGTATCCCCCTGTTTTCTTTGGGATAAGGAAATAGGGGGAGTAAAACCCTGCATCCTGTTGATGAATGGGAACTTCTTCTATTGCCCCCTGGGCAAGAAGTATGGTGATCTCTTGATCTAACAGGTTGATGAGAGAGGTCTGAGAATTGAACTGTTTTACTATTGTGGGAGGGGGCATGCTCAAGAAATGAAGCTTGTACCCCTCTTTTATGATGGAGAGTGTCCAATGCTCTGCTGTTATTTGCCTCCATCTTGGGGCAAAGTGACATAACCTTGGAATGGTGGAAGGCTCTGATCCATTTAGAGCCAGGAAGGCTAAGTTCTCTAGATGCAAGTCAAAGGCCTTGTGGAGGTTGAGACTGCTGAGGCAGTTGAGGCTTAGCAGTCTTTGCTTTTCTTTGTTTGGATGGTTGCTGACCCTTCCAGACAGGTTGACCTGCAGAGCGTCCCTGCTGGGAATACGCAGGATAAAACCTTTTCTTTTTGGAAAAGAATGGTTTCTTGAGAGATTTCTTTCTTGCAGGATCAGCTGTGCCCTTGGATAATCTGTCCAAGGTGGAGTTGTCAGCATCCAACTCATTGGCCTTTTCCTGGCCAATCTTTGCCAAACAGGTTCTCACCAGTACAAGGAATATTGCCCAATTTGTCTTGTACCTAAGAGCTCCAAATCAGATGCCTGGAGCCAGGCAATTCTACGTGCACCTATGGCAATGGCAGAGGTTCTGCTTATGCACTCAAAACAGTCAAAAGCTGCACGGTTGACAAATTTGGAAACATCCTGGGCATGTTTGACCAATGTGAGAAAATCCTGTCTCCTATCCTCAGGAAGAATAGGACTCAAAACCTCTAAATCCCCTGTGATTTCCTTCAGGAACATTCCCATATATAAAAGATAGGAACTGATCCTGGCAAAAAGCATGGGAGCTTGGAAGGTACGCCGTCCAAAAGCTTCCAAAGTTCTGCACTCATGTCCTGGGGGATTAGAGGCATGCCTCTTTGCACTCCTGATCCTTCTCATAGCTGACTCCACTACAATAGAGTAGTGAGGGAGCTGAGTTTTTTGGAAACCAGGACAAGGAGGGACTCGATACATAGTGTCAAGTCTGTGAGAATGAGGAGAGGTGGTAAGAGGGGTCTCCCACATTCTGAGCATGAGATCATGCAAGATCTCATGGATGGGCAAAGTAGCTGCCTCCTTAGGAGCTTTGGGATATTGTAAAATTTCCAGCTCCTTTGCATTGGGCTCTGTTTCAGGAGCCACAGTAATAGAGAGACCCCGAGCCACCTCCCTGATGAAATCCTGGAAGGAGATATCCTCTGGAGGAGACATCCTGCATTTAGGGGAGGAGGGCTCCTCTGGAAGAAGTGCCCTCGCATCGACAGAACTGTCGGAATCCTCAGATTCCTCTGAGGACTCGAAGTACCTCCTGTCCGGATGCTCTTGTAGAGTCTGATACCCGTACCGACCGAAGTCGGTACCAGGGGGAATCAGTACCGGTGTATCGGTACTGTAGGGCATCGGGTGACTGGGTGCCGGCAATTCGGACACCGATGTCGATACTATCGGTACCGGTACCGGCTGAACTGTCTGACTCGGTTCCGAGGGTGTTGATGCCGCAAGGAGAGCCGCCAGACTGCGTTTAATAGCCAGGAACCTCTGGTCTATCGACGCTGCCGATGCCTGGATGTCGGTACCGGAGAAGACAGCCGGTACCCCAGAGAATGGCACCAGTAGTTCTGCCGAGGTCGAGGCCTCGAGAACATCCTGGAGCCCCGATAATGCTTTGGAAGCTGAAGCCTCCCGCCGGGGCAATTTTGCCGGTGCAGAATCATCAAGGGCAATGCCAGAGGCATCTCGGTGCTTAGACAGAGATCTACCCTTTGAGGACTGGCTGGACTTATGTTTAGTTACCTGAGATCCACGGGAGGAAGAGGAGGCCCTTGAAGACGTCGATGCCACCGAAGCTGCATCAGAGGGGAAACAGGGTAATGAGCTTAGCAGCTCGGTTCTGCCGACCTCTTATAGACATCATGGCACAGGACATACAATCCTTGATGGAGTGGTCAGGACCTAAACATTTTAGACACCATTCATGGGTGTCGGTGACGGAGATGGTACCGCCACACTTGGTGCACTTTTTGAAACCTGAAGCAGGTTTCTCCATTGTAGGAAAAGATTTTGGGGCCTGAGGCCCAAAATGGTGCATGTACCTGGGAAAAATGAAAAAATACTACGTTTTTTTTTTTTTTTTAAAAGAACAGAAAGAAAGAAAGAAAAACCGGCGGTACAGGTAAAGCGTCGAGAAAGGCAGACGCGACCACAAAAAAAGAAAGTAATAAGGAAGAATTTTCTGCGGTGACAGGACCGACGACCTGCTGGCTCCGCGGAAAATGAAGAACTGGAGAGAGGCAGTTTGGAAAGGCAGGAAGGCAGCACGCAGGCGCTGTGGGATGCTCCCAAAAGCTTTCTAATTGGACGCTGTGGAGCGGTCCCGCACAGGCTCCATCGGTATCGACCAAACCCATATGTGAAGACTACATTCCTGCTTGTTCCTGGAGATTAGCCTTCCTGCGTCTGTGTACCAGGCGCCCTCCCTGGCCCTCTTCAAATCCAGGTTGAAGACCCACCTCTTCACCGCTACATTCAGATCCTAAGTTCCATCCTCATCATTCTATCCTAACCCCATATACATTTATGACCAAACCATAGACCAAGCTGTACCTAACTGTACCACACCGTACCTTCCGCTGAACTGCCTAACCCCCATTTACATTTATGACCAAACCATAGACCAAGCTGTACCTAACTGTACCACACCGTATCCTCCACTGAACTGACTAATACTCTGTACTGTTCTAACTAGATTGTAAGCTCCGATGAGCATGACTGACGGGCAGGGACTATCTCTTGTATGTTAGCCACCTCTTGTAGGCTAACTGTGCAGCGCTGCGTGTGTGGCGCTATATAAGTGCTAAGTAGTAGTAGTAGTAGTAGGTGGGTCCTGGGGACCTGGGATGAGAGGGAGAAAGCAAAGAATGCTGCTACAGATAGCAGGGGACAGGTTTTATTTTGTACTTTCCAGGGGGAGGAGAAAAAGGTAAGCTGGACAGAGTGAGGGGTAGTGAGAGAGAAAGGGATTTTTCAAATTATTGAATGTTATTTAGTGGCATTTTTTTATTTTGTGAGTTTTTAATAATTGATTATGACTATTCATCGGTTTAAATATACTGTATTTATATTTTGTGTGGTGTTAGGATGATGCATTTATTGATTTTATTCTTTATGTAATATAATTCTGGTCAACATTATTGGCACCCTTGCATTTTAGGTATGTTGTGAACAATATCTTGAGAAATAACTGGAAATATTCCAACTATATGTCATCATAATATTTTAATAATATGTTCAAAGGTATACAGCTAAAACAAAAGATGTCTGTGCAACAGACAGCAATTTCTGAGAAAAAAAAACTAAATATGACCTGGACAGGAATAATAGCACTCTTCACTAATATTTGGTTGCACAACCCTTGCAAGTAGTGGATAGCCTCCAAACGTTTCTTGTAGTCATCTATAAATTTTGTACATCTATCTGTTGGTAGTTTCTCCCATTCTTCAACTGTGATTTATTACAGCTCATGGATTTTTCCAGGATTCCTTTTACCAATGGCAGATTTCAGCTCTTTTCAAAGGTTCTCTACTGGATTCAGTTCAGGACTCATTGCTGGCAAGTTTAAAATAATCCATTTGTTCATTTTTAACTATTCTTTTGTACTTCTGAATGTATGCTTTGGGTCACTGTCCTGCTGGAGGAACCATGACTTTCAATCCAGACCTAGGTTTCTGACCCTAGCTAGCTCATTTCGCTCCAAAATACCTTGATAGTCCTCTGACTTCATGATTTCTTTAATACGTCCAGACCGCCAGTTCCTGAGACAGCAAAACAGCCCCACATTATGGAATCTCCATCATATTTAACTGTAGGAAGGATGTTTTTTCTCGTATAAGCTTCATTCCTTCGCCTATAAACGTACTGCACGTCTGCATTGCTGAAGAGCTCAAGTTTGGTTTCATCTATCCACAAAATATTTTCCCATAAGGATTGTGGTTTCTCAAGGTGGGTTTGGGCAACGATCAGGCATGCCTTTTTAGGTCTGTCTTTGAGCAATGGAGTCTTCCTTATGCTTTGTCTATGAAGTCCTTTTTTGTTTAGTGCACAGCATATGGTATAGGTTGAAACCACCACTCCAGATTGCTCTAGGTCAGCCTTAAGCTCTTTGGATGCTGTATGTGGTATTTTTCCAACAGTTCACACTAACCTTCGAAGACTTCTTGGATTAAGTTTCCTCTTCCCACAATATCCTGGGAGATTCTTGACAGTTCCAGGAGTAGAACACTTCTTAGCATTGCAAACTGTAGACACAGGGATCCCAAGGTCTTTGGAAAAAACCTTGTACCTCTTTTTAGTTTGGTGTTTGGTGATAATCACTTTTTCTGACAGTCTCAGGCAGCTCTCTTGTCTTCACTACTGTAAAAATGCAACAGGGAGTAAATGTGGCCATCATTCATTGGTCAATTCAAGTCATGTGAGTACTGACAATTGATCACAGGTGCATCTAATTTTACTGCAGTGGAAATGGGGTTCTTCTGTTCAAACAGATTTCAATTGTTTATATGTATGCTAATACTCATGTCCTATGAATAAAGTGAAAACCATATCCCTCTTTCATATTCCGTATGCCTGAATCAAGACTACCTAATCGTAAACAGTTTTGAAGGTTTTTTTCTTGGATTACTTGCCTGGAAATGATATCCTCTCTCGTAGCAAGCCCTCCTTTTTATCTTATCATAAAGGCTACTTACCTTAAAAAGTAAAATGTGATCCCTCAGATATATTTAACTTTTCCGACCATCTTCTGGATTATCTGACGAGAACTGGAATGCTCTTTAGGGTCTTTTATGTCTCCTCACCATACCCTGCCAGGTTGAACAATAAACTTCAAGCAGCGATGAAAACTAATCTCACTGCTCTGCTTTCTTCTCAGAGAGAACATCGCGGAATATACTTGATTGTTTTGCTCCTTTCCACAACAGCAAGTAATGATTTCTTTTCAAGGAGGTATCACTGCTCTCCATAAATAAACGGTAATGACTAACTTGGAACCACGCAACGCAATGCCGTGTTTCAAGCCTCTAGTTAGTTTTGGCTCTTCCTCAAGCGAACTCCCCAGTCAGTTACATCCTTTTTTTATGCTCCTCACAATTGCCAGGGAATAAGGAATCAAATATTGGCACCAGGTTCTAATAGTAGTCAAAATCAATTCCCGAGAAAACGTTATGCCAAAGTATTTAAAACTTTATAGCCTAACCACTCTACCCTAAGAGTAGTTACTCACCTGTAACAGGTGTTCTCCAGGAGCAGCAGGAATCAGTCCTCACATATGGGTGACGTTGGCGCCGACGGAGCCCCCATGCGGAGCATTTCCCCAGCTTTCTAAGAAAGCACAGTTATTTACCTGTAACAGGTGATCTCTGGGAACAGCAGGAATAAGTCTTCACATATGGGTACGTCGGTACCAACGGAGCCTACGCGGGAACGTTCCCCAGCTTCCCAAAAAGGAAAGATTTTGGGAGCATCCCACAGCGCCTGCGCGCTGCCTTCCTGCCTTTCCTAACCGCCTCTCCTCAGTTCGAGATTTAAAGCTGAGACAAAAAGAGAGAGAGGAAAGGAAAGATAGATAGAGAGATACAACTCCTAGGGGAGGTGGGTGGGTTGTGAAGACTTATTCCTGCTGTTCCCAGAGATCACCTGTTACAGGTAAGTAACTGTGCTATCTCCAGGAACAAGCAGGAATGAGTCTTCACATATGGAGACTCCCTAGCTAAAGATGCCTGGGGGATCCCCAAGGTTATGAGACCCTAGGAAGGGCTCTACCTCCTCCTTTGGATCTCAGGCATCCATCCAGGGAAGGAGGGTAGGAGTTGATTAAGAATGGAACAGGTGTTTGAGAACAGCCTGACCAAACAAGGCATCCCAGCGGGAGTCCTTGTCCAAGCAGTAATGGGCTGTGAAGGTATGAACCGAGGCCCAGGTGGCCGCTCGACAGATCTGGTCGATGGACACAGAATTTAGATGAGCCATAGAGGCTGCCATGGCCCTCACATTATGAGCTGTGACATGGCTTTCCAGAGAAAGGTTCTTACTCTGGTAGGCGAAAGAAATACACTGAGCAATCCAATTGGACAGTGTTCTTTTAGAGACTGGAAGTCCCAGATGAGAGGGATCAAAAGCAACAAAGAGTTGGGAAGACTTTCTATGTTGCTGTGTCCTTTGCAATTAAAAGGCAAGAGCTCTCTTACAATCCAGGGTATGGAGATTCCTCTCTGCACTTGATGCGTGAGGAGCTGGAAAAAAGACAGGTAAATACACCTCTTGATTAAGATGAAAAGGTGAGACCACTTTAGGCATAAAGTGTGGATTGGTCCTAAGGACTACCTTATCATGATGGAACCTTGTGGATTAGCCACTAAGGTGGATTAGCCACTAAGGCCTGCAGTTCACTGATGCGGCGAGCTGAGGTGACTGCAATGAGGAAAATAACCTTCCAGGAAAGAAATTTCAAGGAGGTGGTGGCTAAGGGTTCAAAAGGTGGCTTCATGAGCTGACCAAGAAACAAATATAAGTCCCATGCCACCGGAGGAGGCCTAATGGTAGGTTTAGTTAAAGTTAGGCCTCATGAATCTTGCAATAAGAGGATGAGAGGAAATAGGTTGTCCATTGATAGGCTTAAGAGATGCTGCAATAGCACTCAAATTCGTCTTAAGGCCTGCATTGGAAAGATGCAGGAGATATTCCAACAGAGAATTCAAAGGTAGTGCTAGAGGGTCAAGACCCTTTTCAATACACCAAATGGAAAACCTTTTCCATTTAAAAGCATAGGAACATCTAGTAGGTGGTTTTCTGGAAGCATGGAGGATATCCTTCACTTGCTGAGAAAGATTCCAGCCTTGAAGGTCTAGGCCTTCAGTAACCAAGCCCTGAGGTGAGGGACTTGGGGTTTGGGTGCCACAAAGTCCCCTCCACCTGGGATAGAAGGTCTGGAGCAGCTCCCAAGTCCAGAGGGGGGCTTGGGAGAGATGCAGAAGTAGAGGGTACCACACTTGGCGTGGCCAGCGTGGAGCTATGAGGATCATAGATCCTTGATCCCTCTGGAGTTTGAACCGAGTCTTGGGAATCAAGGGAATGGGTGGAAAGGCATAGAGGAAGCCTTGACCCCAATGAAGGAGGAAGGCATCCTTGGCCTGAACTCCCTGACACGGAATTCTGAAACAGAACCGGAGAAGTTTGGCATTCCACGGACTTGCAAAGAAGTCTATGTCCGGGGTTCCCCATTCTTGGAAGATTCTGAGTACCTGATCCATGTGCAGGGACCATTCGTGTGGAAGCAGAACTCGACTGAGTCTGTCTGCCCAAGAGTTTTGGATTCCTGGGAGGTATACTGCCAGGAGATGGATTTGATGCTCTCTGGCGAAGGCCCACAATCTTAAAGCTTCGTTGCAAAGCGACAGAGAGCCAGTTCCTCCTTGCTTGTTTATGTAAAACATGGCTACTTGATTGTCCGTATGAATGAGGACTGTCTTGTAGCTGAGTAGGGAATGAAAGACCTTAAGAGCTAGAAAAACTGCTCGAAGCTCCAAGTGGTTGATATGAAGAGAGGTCTCCTGTGGGGACCAAGTGCCTTGAGTGGAGAGGTCTTGTAGATGAGCTCCCCAACCTGTTTGGGAGGCATCTGTAGTGAGGGTTGTTTGGGGTAACAACTGTTGGAAGGGGGACCCCAGCAACAGATTTTGAGTGGACATCCACCATTGGAGAGACCAAAAGAGACGTTTGGAGGTTGCTATTTGGTCTGAGAGAGCTCCTGATGCTTGAGTCCACTGGGTGGACAAAGTCCATTGAGCTGCTCTCATGTGTAGGCGAGCATAGGGTACCACATGCACTGTAGAAGCTATGTGGCCTAGCAGGTGTAGCATCTCCCGGGCAGTTAAGTGGCTCTTTGACTGAATCTGGGAGGCTAACTGCACTAGACGATGGCAACGGGCCTGAGGAAGGTAGGCCCTTGCAGTGGTAGTATCCAACCAGGCCCCTATGAATTCTAGGGACTGAGTAGGGGTGAGCTGAGACTTTGGGAGGTTTACCACAAGTCCCAGATACTGCAGAATGCGTCTTGTGCGGTCCAGGGAAATCTGGGTCTCTGACTGAGATGGAGCTCGGATGAGCCAGTCGTCCAGGTATGGGAATACAAATATTCCCAGAGTGCGTAGAAATGCAGCTACTGTTGCCATGCATTTGGTGAACACTCTTGGAGCAGAGGCCAGACCAAAAGGAAGCACCCTGTATTGATAATGTTTTCCTTGGAAAAGAAAACGGAGGAATCTTCTGTGAGATGGATGGATGAGGACATGTGTGTATGCATCCTTGAGATCTAGAGAACAAAGCCAATCCTGACTTTGAAGGTATGGAAGGAGAGTGCCCAGAGAAAGCATCTTGAACTTCTCCTTGCATAGAAATTTGTTCAATTCCCTGAGATCTAATATGGGTCTGTATCCCCCTGTCTTCTTTGGAATGAGAAAATAGGGGGAGTAAAACCCTGACCCTTGTTGAAGAAGAGGAACTTCTTCTATTGCCCCTTGGGCAAGAAGGGTAGCCACCTCCTGACCTAGAAGGTCGAGAAGAGATGTTGGAGAATTGAAGAGTCTCACCATGGTGTGGGGAGGAAGGTCTGAGAAATGAAGTTTGTAGCCCTCTCTTATGATGGAGAGGGTCCACTGCTCTGATGTAGTTTGCTCCCATCTGGGAGCAAAATGAGCTAACCTTC
Organism: Ichthyophis bannanicus; assembly: GCA_033557465.1. NCBI lineage: Eukaryota > Metazoa > Chordata > Amphibia > Gymnophiona > Ichthyophiidae > Ichthyophis > Ichthyophis bannanicus. Next base: position 1,190,725,298 of record CM066032.1, read on the forward strand.
CTGGGATGGTGAGAGGCTCTGACTGTTTTAGAGCCAGAAAGGCTAAGTTCTCTAGCATCAAGTCAAAATCCCTGAGGAGGTTGGGTCTGCTGAGTTGCAGCAGCCCCTGTAGACTTAGGTCTGGCCTGTTTAGGTTGCTGGCGCTTAGTGGCAAAGCGACCTGTAGAAGATTGTTGGCCAGAAGCAGAAGGGAATCTGTCCTTTTTGAAAAAAAGACTTCTTGAAGGGTTTTTTCTTGGCAGGAATGGAAGTTGACTTTGAAAGTCTATCCAGAGCAGAATTTTCTGCATCCATTTGAGTGGCTTTTATTTTCCATTCTTTGCCAAACAGGTTTTCACCTGTACAGGGAAGATTTCCTAAGCCATCTTGAACCCAAGGTTCTAAATCAGAAGCTTGGAGCCAAGCAATTCTGCGAGCAGCTATGGCAATGCCCGAAGCTCTGCTGGCACCTTCAAAGGAGTCAAAGGCTGCCCTGTTGGAAAACTTTGAAATGTCTTGAATATGCTTAAGCCAAATGAGGAATTCTTCCCTTTTATCCTCTGGTAGAAAAGGGAGGAAAGTGTGCAGCTTGTCTGCAACTTCTTTTAGAAACATACCCATGTAAAGACTATAGGAGTTGATTCTGGCAATAAGCATACTGGCTTGGAAGATTTTCCTACCAAAAGCATCCAAGGTCCTGCATTCTCTTCCTGGAGGAGCAAAAGAGTGTCTCTTTGTACTCTATCTTCTTCATAGCTGACTGCACCACAATGGAATGGTGAGGAAGCTGTGTTTTATGAAACCCAGGACAAGGAGGGACACGATACATAGTGTCAAATCTGCGAGAATGAGGAGAGATAGAGAGAGGAGTCTCCCATAAGTCTATCATGTGTTCATAAAGAATCTCATGAATTGGTAAGGTGACTGCCTCTTTAGGAGCCTTAGAATAACCCAAAATATCTAATTTTTTTGCTCTAGGCTCTGATTCAGAGGTTACTGAAATAGAAAGTCCTTTAGCTACTTCTCTTATGAAGTCTTGAAAGGACAAGTCCTCTGGAGAAGACATTCTTCTTTTTGGAGAAGTAGGCTCTTCGGGGAGGGCTATGGATACTTCAGCAGACTCCTCTGATGTATCAGAATCATCAGAGGAATCAAAGTACCGTTTGTCAGGGTGCTCTTCTAACGCTCGGTACGCGTATCGACATCGGACGTCATCGGTACCGGCTCGGTACTGATGAGCAGCCCTGGACAGGGAACCGCTGCAGTCGGTATCCTGGTCGATGCCGATACAGTCGGTACCAGTACCGGCGCTGGTGCTGGTACCCGAGTCGATACCGACAACGGAGTTTGTTGTGGTATCAGTGGCGTCGCAGCTTGAATGACGGCATTGATAGCCTGCTGCATGGACAGAACGTTCTGCTCCATCAACGCCATGAATGCCTGGAATTCGGTACCGGAAGGTTGTGCAGGTACCCCAGAGCATTCTAACAGGTGATCGGTCGAGGCCGTGCCATCGATGTCAACCTGTAACCCCATAGGTGGAGCTTTGGAAGCCGGAGCTTCCCGCCGGGGTTGTTTTGCCGGTGCAGGATCCTTGAGGGCAAGCCTGGAGGCATCTCGTTGCTTAGAGGGAGATCTACCCTTCAAGGACCGGCTAGATTTATGTTTGGTTACCTGAGATCCATTGGGGGAAGAAGCAGCCCTGGAAGACGTCGATGCCACCGAAGCTGCATCAGCGGGAAACAGCACATGGAGCTTAGCTGCTCGGTTCTGTAAACCCCGTTTAGGATACACAAAGGAGCAAGAGACGAAAAGAGGTTTGGATGTTCAAAACCTTTAATGTTGGAGACCCCAACGCGTTTCGGCGTGAACCGCCTTCATCAGGGAGGAACACAACTTAAAAACAAATAGTAATAAACATTGTTAAATAAGATATAAAGATAATAATTATTATAAATAAATGTCAGACATAGGATGGAAATAAAAACTTAAAAATTAAAATATTGAAACTAATAAATACATCTATATAAATAACAATAAATAGCTGTACAATTATATCTTTAAGTTATATCCAAATATAGACATATAAATTAAGACAAAGAATACTGTACTTAATGCTAAAATTTTGTAAGATAATACTGAGAACTCCATATAAAAATGCTAAGAACGCAGGACATGAGGTTGAACCCGTGACTCAAAAAACAAGACAAATAAATTGTAAATATTAAAAGAATATATGAAATATTAATAATAATGATAAAGATAATAATAAAATGATAAGAGACAAAATGTAATGTTTTACTGATAATACTTGGAATGATACTTTGTAAAAACTCATTATCCAAATTGTGTATATTCAATGTAAAACTTGATTTTGATAATTCTCATCATCTTGTAGTAAAAAGGCATGCTGTTAGTTATCAGACCAACCAAGACAATCTAATCTAAAAAACTTGTAAAGTACTACCGTCCACAAATTGTACTGATGAATAAATGTTATAAAACACCTGTTAAATTATAAATCTTTGGACATATTAATTAGAAAAAACCAAAGGGTCTACTAACCTGATAATACTACTCAGCTCATATATGTCTTACTTTTGAGATATACAATCTCTGCTCATCTGTAGAATCGTAAAGAGATTGATGAGTATTTTTATAAACTGTAAAGTCTACAGGCATAAAAGAATTACTTATATGTAGATATACCCGACCACGTGATACCTATCTGTAGAAAATTGTATGCATGTACTTGAAAATGGCAGTAATTATGTGTATTGGAGATCAATGTAACTAGACTCTCTATGCCGATATTGAGGACCAACTTTATAAAAAATAATGCCATCAGACCATGTAAAGACAGGAATCACTGCAAATGATACTAAACTCTCTGGTCTGATCTTGTAATTATAATTATAAGTTTGACACATCAAACTCAAGAGTCCCTGTCTTATATCCCAAATGTTACAGCCACATTATAACGGATCGTTGTTATTCTAATGCTAGTAACTGCTATATATGGCCCTTTGTGGCTCTGACATCTATGACGGGGAGAATATATGTATCTCGTTCTTATATCAATATACATAGTGATGTGTATAAACAGGTCTAACATAGAAGGTTTGTTATATAAAATGCATGTAAATGTTTTGGCAATTTGTTATTGAAATTACTAACCCGAACTTTAAAACACAAAATTATAAATTTATAAATTATAAATTTAGGAAAGCAATCAATATAATTAGTGTTGCCAACCTTGTGGATTATACTGCACTTCTTTCACAAAGCAGCCAAAGAGTAATTCTCTGTTGTCAGCGCAATTGTCCACAGGGCTTTACAAGCTCCTCCCCTCTCAGTATCTCCTCCCCTTTTGGCGCGAATCTGACGGATTTATAGCCGCGTTGTCTACAAGCCGGTTTTTCACAAAAACCTTACATACGGCACTGTTCGCTGATGCCTTCATCCTCATAAGTATGTTGTCTTTAGTAGACTCTTACCATTAATGTTAGAAAGTGAAACGCATCAACGCTTTATTATGCTGCTATGATTTCTAACAATGTAAGCTGAATTTCTTCTCAGTTTAGAATACTGCTCTTTCAGACTCGCGCAGAGACGGCACAGCGTTCTTTTGTGTTTTAAAGTTCGGGTTAGTAATTCCAATAACAAATTGCCAAAACATTTACATGGCCGGAAGGTCGGGGGTTCAAATCCCACTAGAGGACAGCAACCTTGGGCTGGAAGGACTGGGGTTTCTAGTCCCACAGGTGCTCCTTGTGGTCTTGGGCAAAGCCGCTTAACCCTCCATAGCCCATGTTCCCTGTAAAATAGTTATCTCCAAGTTATAATGCCCTGTTCAATGTAATTTCAGTTTGTTCAATGTAAACTGCACTGATGCAGAATAGCGCGGTATATAAGAGAATGTAAATAAATAAATACCCGTGGACAGAGCCCACAGATTGATGGATATAGTCAGGCAGTTTCACAGCAATTCCCTGGTCTCCGCCAGGCAATTCCTGAAGCTTCTCGGCCATATGGCTTCCACGGTTCATGTAACCCCCAATGCCCGCCTGCATATGAGGCCTGCTCAGTGGAGTCTCAGAACTCAGTGGCATCAGGCCACGGGAAGTCTTGCAGACAAAGTGAGAGTATCCACACTGCTTGCCTCCTCTCTGCAATATTGGCTTCATCTTCCAAATTTAGTGCTCGGGGTGTTTTTTCAGACACCTCCACACTCTCAAGTGTTGACAACCGATGCTTCTCTTCAAGGATAGGGTGCACATTGCCAAGGGGCATGTACTCAGGGTCTCTGGACCCCTTGGGAAGCTGCACAGCAGATCAATCTCTTGGAGCTGCAAGCTATCTGCTTAGCTCTGAGAGCCTTCTCCCATCTCACGTCTCACCAGTCTGTACTGGTCCAGACTGACAATCAAGTTGCCATGTTTTATGTGAACAAGCAAGGAGGCACAGGCTCCTTCCTTCTATGTCAAGAAGCACAACGGCTGTGCTCCTGGGCAGTCCATCACGGCATCCTTCTCAAAGCAGTCTACCTCCCAGGCCAGGAGAATTGCCTGGCGGACAGACTAAGCAGGATCTTGCAAACACACGAATAGAGATTGAATCCATTAGTGGTTCAGCAGATTTTTCTGAGATGGGGCCTTCTGACCATGGATCTTTCTGCCAGTCCTCTGAACCGGCAACTTCCAAGATTCTGTTCCAGACAACTGCATCCTCTCAGAGTAGCAGCAGATGCATTTCTTATCCCGTGGTCCAAGGACCTACTATATGCGTTTCCTCCCACGCCTCTAGTATCCAGAACACTGTTCAAAGTGCTCAAGGACGGGGCCTCAATGATTTTGATAGCCCCCAGGTGGCCGAGGCAACCGTGGTTCCCACTTCTGCTACAACTGGCAGTGGACACTCCTATTCCTCTGGGTATTCAACACGATCTCCTGTCGCAGGAACAGGGATCTCTCTTACATCCCAACCTCCAGTCCCTTCACTTGATGGCCTGGCTGCTGAAAGGGTAGTTCTTGCTCCCCTACTACTGTCTAGAGAGGTGGAGGACGTGGTCTTAGCCTCTAGAAGACAATCTACCAGAAAATCTTACGCTCTTAAGTGGAGTAGATTCTCTGCATGGTGTACTCAGCACAACGAGACCCCTTTCTCGTGCTTGGTACCGGTAGTATTGCAATATTTGCTTTACCTATCCAACCTAGGCCTTAAGTCCAATTCTGTCAGAGTTCACCTCAGTGCTTTTTCAGCACACTCCAGTGGAAGGGCGGTCTCTTTCAAGCCACCCTTTGATGGCTCGTTTCCTCAGAGGTCTACTTTTGCTTAAGCCTCCTCTATGTCCACCTGCCCCTGACTGGGACTTAAATGTGGTCTTGCAGCGGATTACTTGTCCGCCATTTGAACCCATGGCTATCTGTCCTCTATGGTTTCTCTCCTGGAAAACCTTGTTTCTCGTAGCCCTTACCTCTGCTAGACGTGTGAGTGAGCTTCAGGCCCTAGTGTCTGATGCCCCTTACACTAGGTTCTATAGGAACAGAGTAGTCTTACGGACTCACCCTAAGTTCTTCCTAAGGTTGTCTCCTCTTTCCACCTCAATCAAGAGGTGGTTCTTCTGACTTTCTTTCCCAGGCTGCATGCCAGCCGGGCTGAGATGGTCTTGCATACCCTGGACTGTAGGAGGGTGTTATCCTTCTACCGTGACCATACGCAGGAGCACCAAAGGGCTGTTCAGCTCTTCGTCTCTTTTGACCCCAATAAGTTGGGGTTAGCTGTCTCCAAGCGTACTTTGTCCATATGGGTAGCTGACTGTATCGCCTGGGCTTACAGGGCAGCCAGCCTCTCGTTGGAGGGTCGAGTCACGGCTCATCGTGTCAGGGCGAAAGCTGCGTCAGTGGATCATCTCCGCTCTGTTCCATTGGCAGACATCTGCCGGGCCGCTACTTGGTCTTCAAGCCAGACTTTTGTGGCCCATTACTGCCTTGAGAGGGAGTCCCGCAGGGACAGTGCTTTCGGACAGGCAGTACTCCATAATCTCTTTGAGGTTCAGGCAACTCCTACCCTCCGGCCCTGATGTTGGGCTACCGGACGGGGGCGTTCTCAGAGAAGATTCCTTCCTTACGTACTGACGCTCTAGAAGGAGCTCATTTTTACAGCTTGGGGTCTCCGGTAGCCTTAAGCTGGGGAGTCCCATATATGAGGACTGACTTCCTGCTTGGTCCTGGAGAAAGAGTAGTTACTCACCTGTAACAGGTGTTCTCCAGGAGCAGCAGGAATCAGTCCTCACAACCCTCCCTCCTCCCCTTGGAGTTGCAGTCATATCATTTATTTTGTTATTTTTTGCTGTCTTTTAGCTATGTCATCAGACTGAGCAAGATGGCACCCTTGGGTGGGAAGGGGACCGCGCATGCGTGCTGCATTCCCAAAGGCTTTCTTAGAAAGCTGGGGAAATGCTCTGCACGGGGGCTCCGTCGGCGCCGACGTCACCCATATGTGAGGACTGACTTCCTGCTTGGTCCTGTAGAATAATAGGCTCCACCAATCAATTTCTGAATTAAGTCCATGAGGTGTCATAGCTCAATTTAAATATTCACGGATGTTCCAGATAGTGCAATTTAGAAGTTCGATCCCCTCCTCGTACATCCATAGGAATATGCTCAATAATCTTCCACCTGAGGTCCTCAAATGAATGGCCCAACTGTATACAATGAGATACCATGGGGGCTGATAACACCCTCAAATTTATCCTGGATCTGTGTTCCGGCAAGCATTTCTTCATGATTCTTGTAGTTCTCCCTATATATTTAAGCTGGCAGGGGCAAAGAATTAAATAAAACCACAAACTCACTAAGGCAAGAAGTATTGTAACACATCGTATCTGTTCTATTGGTGGCAGGCTCTGTCTATTCTGGTCCAGTCAGTGTATTATTGCAGAATTTGCATGATGAACAAGCAAAATGCTCTCACTCTTGATTTTGCAGTCCTTATTTCGGGGTGGTATGGACCACTAAATCACAGATAAATACATCCTCGTTTGTAAGCTAGCATAAGAGGTCTCTGAAAGCAAGAGTGGAGGGCTAAAATATGCCAATGTTTTTTCAAATTTTGAGTCACCTCAGCAGCATTCGGTATATAAGGAAGAATGCCTACAAATTTCATAGAGGCCCCTTCTTCTATAATTCGATTCTGGTGATCTTGCCACCATTCTGGGTGGTTATATAATGTTCTTTTATAAGCCTTATGTATTAATACAGGAGGATAACCTCTGTCTCCTAACCGGCAACTTAAATCTCTTGCATGTTAATTCTGCAATAGATTTGCACAAACAACAGATTCTCAAAAACTGGCCTAGAGGCAAACCTCGATGCAGCAAGCCGGGGTAATAGTTCTTATACTGCAGCAAACTGTTTCTTTGTACTGCTTTGCGGTACAAGGTAGTGCACAATCTCTCAAAATCCTTGTATACCCATAGGTCCAAAAATTCTATCTGCTTTTTATGAAAATTGGGCGTAAATTGGATATTTGGTTTTGTAATGTTAATCCAATCAAAAAATAGCATCAAATTGGGCTCCGACCCAATCCAAAGAAAAAATATATCGTCCAGAAATCTTTTCCAAAATGGGAACTTTTGAAACCAGCTCGGTGTGTAAATCTATGATTCTTCAAAGTTAGACATGTACAATGGGGCTACTGTCACCCCCACTGCAACTCCAAAGCATTGCAAATAGAACCTAGAATCATAAAGAAAATAATTTCTCTGAAATACTAATGATAAAATGTTCAGGAATCCTCGGTGGCAATGAAAACACGAACTGTGTTATAATATCTAAGGCTTCTTGCTGGTTTATATTTATAAACAATGCCACCACATCCATCGTTACCAAAATAGTTTCTGCCCAATCTAACGTAACGTCTTGTAAAAGTGAGATGAAATTAAAGGAATCCTTTATATAAGGTCCAGTGGTTAGAGTAATGGGTTGGAGGGATCACATTTTTGTGTTGTCACCCCGATTTACTTTTTAGGCTAAGTAGCCTTTATGATAAGATAAAAAGGAGGGCTTGCTATGAGAGAGGATATCCTTTCCAGGCAAGTAATCCGACAAAAACCCTTCAAAACTGTTTAAGATTAAGTAGCCTTGGTCCAGGTATACAGAAAATGAAAGTGGGATAGGGTTTTCACTTTATTCATAGGCTATAACAGCAGTGAACCTTCTAGTCTTTTTTTGTGAATATGTTTGGACAATTAGTGACTTAATTATTTTAATGGCGTCAGATGCGCAAACAATTCAATCTATTACGACTACTTTTGAATACTCAGAGGAAGCCATAGAAAAACGTTTGGAACTTCCGTCATTGCTCATTCCGTCATTGCTCTGCACGGGGGCTCCGTCGGTGCCGACGTCACCCATATGTGAGGACTGACTTCCTGCTTGATCCTGGAGAATCGAAGGAACCTTCGGTGAGTTGGATGGATGAGAACATGAGTGTACGCATCCTTGAGATCTAGAGAACAAAGCCAATCCTGACTCCGAAGGTATGGCAGCAGAGTTCCTAGAGAAATCATTTTGAACTTCTCTCTGAACAGGAATTTGTTCAATTCTCTGAGGTCTAGAATGGGTCTGTGCGCCCTCCTGTTTTCTTTGGAATAAGGAAATAGGGGGAGTAAAACCTTGTACCCCGTTGGGGAATGGGTACCTTTTCTATTGCTCCTTGAGCAAGGAGCATTGTGAATTCTTGACCTAACTCGTTGTTGAGAGAGGTCTGACAATTGAACTGTCTTACTATTGTAGGAGGGGGCATGCTGAAGAAATGAAGCTTGTACCACTCTCGTACAATAGACAGAGTCCAATTTTCTGCTGTTATCTGACACCATCTGGGGGCAAAATGACATAACCTTCCTGGGATGGTGGAGGGTTCTGGGCCGTTCAGGGCCAGGAAGGCAAAGTTCTCTAGATAGGAGTCAAAGCCCCTGTGGAGGCTGAGTCTGCTGAGCCAGTTGAGGCTTAGCTGCTTTTGACTTCCTTTGCTGCCTAGGTTGTTGCTGCTGTCCCTTTTGGGCAGACTGACCTGAACGATGTCCCTGCTGGGTATAGGAGGGATAAAACTTCTTCTTACTGAAGAATGGTTTCTTAGAGGATCTTTTCCTCGCAGGATCAGCTATAGATTTGGACAATCTATCCAAAGTGATTTTGTCAGCATCTATCTGTGGCAAGGAGGCCTATCCAGAGTATGAGGGAGGACAAAGAGACAGGGAATTCACCCTAGTAAAGGGCCCCCTTTTACCGAGGCAGAATAGGAAAGACACAAAACACAGCTAGGAATCAGAAAACTTCCACATGGCCCACATTCCATTCTCCCCCTAGTGGAAGGAAGGGGAGAGGATACAGAGCCCAGAACCCCTTAGGCAGGGAGTGCTCCAAGTATGCAGGTGCACGAAGTCAGGCTGATTGCCATCACCTGGCTAGGGAGGGGTGGAAGAAAGAGCCCTGGAAGTATAAACTGAAGCCAGAGTGTGAGAGCAGGGTCGTCGTCGTGAGGAGAAGCAGCAAGGATGGAGGTAGCAGCAAGAGGAGCAGCAGGGGAGAAGGAGAAGCAGGAAGCCAAACTGCCACGAGCCGAGGCACAGCTGCAAGCTGGCAAAGCTTGACCGGTGCGGAGCGGAGCAGAGCCCTTGAGCTTCCAAGAGAGGAGAGTGCTAAGTGGAAGATAACACATCTGCCAAAGGGTTTGAAGCCAGGAACAGGAGAGACTCCAGGATTCCCCGGGAGACTGGTGGCTGAGGACGGTGAGCTGGGAGAGTCTGAGCCTATGCAGCAGGGAGAGCCTGAGGTAAAGCTAATTGGGGAAGAGATTCCTATGGACTGTTCTGTGTGCAAGGCTTTAAAAACCTGAGGAACAGGGAGAAAACAAGCCAATCCTGAGAGAGAGTTTACCGGGGAAGGGAACCCATAGTCCACAAGCCAGTGGCCCTGATTCCCTCATGTTGGTAAAGGGAAAGGTCACAAGGACTAAGGAGTAACCCTGGAAGCTGTGAAAAGCTTGTTAAGCACCTGCTGCAGGAACAAGGACACTGGGGTAAGAAAGTAGCTTTTGTAACAGAGCTTTCTTGTGCCCTGAATTGTATTTGTGCTTGAAGGTTTATGCAGCTGAAGAGAAGCTATACTATAACGGACAGTGAATGTGATTTTTGTTTGTGCTTTTAGCCAGCAAGGCTACAAAGGAAGTGAATGATCCATTCTGTTAAAAGACTGTGTGTCCTGCAATATGGAAAACCTTTAAACAGACATTTTTAGTTTGTGTTTGTTTTTGGGAGAATACTCTGTTTCACAGAGACCTGAACCCATATCCTGTACGTGGTGAGAATGAACCATTGTGTAAAATAAATTCTGTCATTTGACTTTACCCTTGGAGCCTAACTACAGCTTTTTGTCTGATGCACACATACAGCCAAGCAAAGACTACCTTTCCCAGAAGGCACTACGGGGAAATAGTTGAAAAGGGCTAAAAAAGCAGACAGCAAAAAGTTCCTATAAAATAACCACACCCCTCTTAGCTTGAAGCAAGCGGTGGTGGTGTGACATATCTCATTAGCTTTTTCCTGCCAATTCTTGCCAAAGAGATTCTCTCCTGTGCAAGGTATATTCCCCAGTTTGCCCTGTACCCAGATTTCTAAGTCAGATGCCTGGAGCCAGGCAATTCTGCGTGCACCTATGGCAATAGCAGAGGTTCTGCTTATGCATTCAAAGCAGTCAAAGGCTGCATGATTCACAAACTTGGAAATATCCTGAGCATGTTTAACAAGACTAAGATAATCTTACCTTTTATCATCAGGAAGGAGAGCGCTCATAAGCTCTAAGTCTCCTGTGACTTCCTTAAAGAACATTCTCATATACAAGATATAGGAACTGATCTTAGCAGAAAGTATGGAAGCCTGGAAGGATCGATGTCCAAAGGCATCAAGAGTCCTACACTCACGTCCTGGAGGATTAGATGCATGCCTTTTTGCACTCTTCATCCATCTCATGGCTGATTCAACCACCATGGAATGGTGTGGTAATTGAGTCTTTTGAAACCCAGGAAAAGGAGGAACTCGATACATGGTGTCGAGTCTTCGAGAATGAGGAGATGTGGATAGATGTGTTTCCCACATCCTTAACATGAGATCATGCAAGATCTCATGAATAGGTAAGGTAGCTGCCTCCTTGGGAGCTTTAGGGTATTGTAGGATTTCTAATTCCTTTGCCCTAGGCTCTTTTTCAGGAACCACTGTGATGGAAAGACCTTGGGCCACATCTCGGATAAAATCCTGAAAGGACATATCCTCTGGTGGAGACATCCTATGATGAGGAGAAGAGGAATCCTAGGGAAGAAGTACTCTGGTATCAGCAGAGCCTTCGGAGTCTTCAGACTCATCCGAGGATTCGAAGTATCTCCGATCCGGGTGATCTTGCAAGGCATGGTACCGGTACCAATCGAAGTCGGCATCGGAGTGGTCCGGTACTGACTTGTCGATGCCAGATAGAGATGCATGATTCGGTCCCGGTAGAATACCTGCCGATGTTGATGCAGTCGGTGCCAGTACCGCAGTCGGTGCTGGTACCGGTTGAATTGTCTGAAGCGGTTTCAGGGGCATCGAGGCCGTGGGAAGAGCCGCCAGACTGCGTTCAATAGCCAAGAATCTCTGGTCTATCGATGCTGCCGATGCTTGGGTATTGGTGCCAGTTAAAGCAGCCGTAACCGCAGAGCATGGCACCATAGTTCTGTCGAGGTTGAAGCCTCGAGAACATCCTGGAGCCCCGTTAGTGCTTTGGAAGCTGAAGCCTCCCGCCAGGGTAATTTTGCCAGTGAAAGTCCCTCAAGGGCAACGCCAGAGGCATCTCGATGTTTGGAAGGAGATCTACCCTTTGAGGACCAGCTAGATTTATGTTTAGTTACCTGAGATCCATGGGAGGAGGATGAAGCCCTAGAGGATGTTGATGCCATGGAGGCTGCATCGGAGGGAAAAAGGGTGCTGAGCTTAGCAGCTCGGTTTTGCCGGCCCCTTTTTGAAATCATTCCACAGGCAATACACTCTGAAATAGAGTGGTCAGGACCTAAACATTTAAGGCACCACTCATGGGTGTGGGTGACGGAGATGGTACCGCAACACTTAGAACACTTTTTAAAACCCGAAGCGGATTTTTCCATTTTGAGGGAAAAGGTTGGGCCTAGTGCCCAAAATGGCGCATGGCACCTGAGAAGAAAATTACTGGAGAAAGATAAGAAAAAAAGTAAAGAACCACCTGCGGTACCAGTATAGATTCAAGGGAAGGCAGACGCGACCACAAAAATGAAGTATAAGAAGGGAATTTTCTGCGGTGACAGGATGTGCGACCTGTCGGCTCCGCGGAAAACGAAGGACTGGAGAGGCGGGAAAGGCGGGAAGGGAGCATGCAGGCGCTGTGGGATGCTCCCAAAAGCTTTCCTATTGGATGCTGGGGAGCGTTCCCACGAAGGCTCCATCGGTACCGATGATACCCATATGTGAAGACTACATTCCTGCTTGTTCCTGGAGATTCAATTTTCACATATGGGTGACGTCAGCACTGATGGAGCCCAGCGCAGGAACACTCCTCAGCATCCAATAGGAACGCCTTTGGGAGCGTTGGTTGCCTTCCCTCCTGATCTCCTCAGTCAGGTGTATAGAGGAGAATAAAAAATATGTATACCAGGAATGAGAACAAAAACTGGACAACTTGATGGGGATGTGGGCAGATTGTGAAGACTGATAACTGCTGTTCCCAGAGATCACCTGTTACAGGTGAATAACTACGCTATCTCCAGGAACACGAAGTAGGTCAGTCTTCACACATGGGACTCCCTAGCCCAAGACAACAGAGTGAGAAAAGTATCCCGGTACAGCTGTAGGTTACAGCAGGGATCCAACAGACTTAGCTATTTCAGAGCACTCCTCGCGAGGTAATCGGATGGGCGGTGGGCAAGTTGTCTAAATTTGAAAAAGGTTTCACAGAACAGCTTGTCCAAAATTGAGCATCAGCTTATTGTCTTTATCCAGGCAATAGTGTGTTGCCAAGGTATGCAGAGAAGACCATGTTGCCGCTTGGCAGATGTCTGAGATAGGAACAGAGCAAAGGTTAGCTACAGTAGTTGCCATGGCTCTGACACTATGACCTGTGACACAGTGTGGTAGAGACAGCCCAGCTTGTGAATAAACGAAGGATATGCAATCTGCTAACCAAATTGAAAGTGCTCTTTTGCATACTGGTGTCCCCAAATGACTTTGGTTCAAGGAGACAAACAACTGAGAGGATTGGCGATGGTCCTTAGTGCACTCTAGATAGAATGCCAACGTTCTCTTGTAATCGAGAGTATGAAGTTTGGCTTCAGCTGGAGAGGTGTGGGGTCTTGGAAAGAAAGATGGTAGTGAGACCTATTGATTCAGGTGGAAGGAAGTGACTACCTTCGGCAAGAAATTAGGACATGTATGAAGGACCACCTTGTCATAATGAAAAGTGGTATAAAGCGTATAGGTTTCTAAAGCTTGCAGGTCACAGACTCCGCGAGCTGAGGTAACTGCTGTGAGGAACAGAAGCTTCCATGTGATGAACTTTAATGGTGCTGACTCCGTTGCTTCAACAGGATCACACATGAGTTGTGCAAGGACAACATTTAGATCCCAAGGGGTGGGAGGTGGATGGAAAAGTGGCTTGGTCAAGAGAAGACCTCATATTAATCTGGCCACTAAGGGGTGTTCCGAGATAGGGCAGCTGCTTAGAATACGGTGGGAGGCCATAATAGCGGATAAATGCACTCTCACCAAACTGATCTTGAGACCAGAAGACGACAGATGTAGCAGGTACTGAAATAAGTCCAGAATGGGACATATGAAAAGATCTAGTGTTTTAAGAGCACACCAGATGGAGAATATGCACTATTTAAAGGCATAAGAGTGTCTGGCTGAATCTTTTCTTGATGATAAAAGAACATGCAACACGTCCTCTTGAAGATTTAAATGTGAGAGGACAAATTGCTCAGCGTTGGGTTACCTGAGGATCCAGCATCCACCCGTGTAGATGGAGGATCCAGTTTAACCTATCGGCCAATTGATTCGGTGCTCCCGGAAAGTAAACTGCATGGAGGTGAATACCTTGGGAAATTGCCCAGTTCCAAAGGTGAATGGCCTCCTTGCATAGGGCTTGAGAGCCTGTCCCCCCTTGTTTGTTTATATAAAACATAGCTACTTTGTCATCGATCTGCACAAGAAGAGAATGCCCCCTGAGTTGAGAAGAGTAGACTCTGACAGCATTGAAGACCGTTCTGAGCTCCAGAAGAATGATCTGGAGGAGTACCTCCTGAGCGGACCACAGACCCTGTGTTGTGAGGTCATTGAGATGGGCTCCCCAGCCTAGTTTTGATGCATCAGTGGTTAGGATAGACTGCGGTGCAGACTTCTGAAAAGGTGACCCTTCGACTAGATTCTGTGGTGTGACCCACCACTGAAGGTCTGCTTTCATCTGCGGAGTGATGTTGACAAGGTCTGAGAGATGACCTGTGGACTGCTTCCACTGGTGTGACAAAGTCCACTATGTGATCCTCATGTGGAGACGTGCATAGGGCACAACATGGACTGTGGAAGCCATGTGGCCTAAGAGGCGCAGAAATGTTCTGGCAGTAACTGATGGCTGTTGCTGCACCTGTGTGGCTAAGGTATTGAGACAGAGGCGTCTATCATCAGAGAGGAAGGCCTTGCTTCTTATCGTATTCAAACTAGCTGCTATGAACTCAAGATCCTGAGTTGGGCTGGGATGTGATTTTGGATAACTGATCACAAAACCCAACTCCTGAAAGACAAATGGTTTGATTTAGAGCAGAGGTGACGGTTAAAGTGGAGTCTATCCTTAGCAGTCAGTTGTTTAAGTAGGGGAACAGAAAGTTCCCCAAAGTTCGTAGGTAGGCCACCAAAATGGCTAAACCCTTTGTGAAGACTCTGGGTGCTGAGGCCAGTCAGAATGGGAGACTCAGTACTGACAGTGGTTGTTTTGAAAGACAAACCTAAGGAACCTTCTGCAGTCCAGATGAATGAGGATGTGTGTGTAAGCATCCTTTAGATCCAGAGAGCATAGCCAATCATTTTGTTGGAGGCATGGCAAAAGGGTGCCTAGAGAAATCATCTTGAATTTCTCCTTGATGAGAAATTTGTTGAGATTTCTGAGATCTAATATAGGCCTGTGACCTCCTGTCCTTTTTGGAATTAGGAAATATCTAGAGTAGAATCCCAGGCCCTGTTGAGCGGAGGGTACCTCCTCTATGGCTCCATGTTTTAGCAGCGAGAGGATTTCCTGTTGGAGCAAGAGGAGTGAAGGGGATCCAGGGTGAGTTGTCCCACAAAGTGAGTGGGAGGACAAGTCTGGAATTTTAGTTGTAGGTCCTGACCAAAATGTAAAATTCAAGGCTTCGAAGTCATGCTGATCCAGCGGTGTGCAAAATGCACTAGCCTTCCTGGGATCATGGGAGGAGGAGGGAGGATCATGGGAGAATTGGCCATGCCCTTTTTGAAGCAGTAAAAAAACTCTGAGGTTGTTGAGTAGATAGTGCAAACTGTGGTTTGGTAACCTTGGCTTTCCTGATCTGTTTCTGGCCTGGTTGCCTCTGTTGCTGTTGTGGTGCAGCGTAGCCAGCATAGGCCTAATATGGAGGATAAAACTTCTTTTTCTTAGGGAAGAATGGTTTCTTGGTGGAAGCCATTTTAAGTCTGCCATTTTCCTTGACAGCCTCTTCATGGTGACATTGTCAGTCTCTATCTCACCAGCCTTTTCCCTCCAGTTCTGTCCAAAGAGGTTCTCAACATTACAAGGTATGTTGATTAATCATTATTAATCATCTTTTTTGGAACCTCACTGCTTTTGGTAGTATCCTTCAAAGATACCATCTTCTGAACCATGCGCTCTTGGGCGACTGTTGGCTTTAAACTAGAAAATAGGGCATGGTTCGGAAAATAGGGCATGGTTCGGAAGATGGTATCCTTGAAGGAAACTACCAAAAGCAGTGAGGTTCCAAAAAAGAGTAAAGTAGCTCAAATGCCCTTGAGTATGGTGCAGACAGAGCGTAAAGATTCAAAATTACCCATGCCTACCAATAGCCAGATTAATATTAATAAAATACAGTCTCTAAAATGCTTATATGCAAATGCTAGAAGTCTAAACAATAAGATGGGAGAGTCAAAATATATAGCACTAAATGAGAGGTTAGATATGATTGCAATCTCAGAGACATGGTTGAAGGAGGATAACCAGTGGGACACTGTGATACCTGGATACAAACTATATCGTAATGATAGAACTGATCAAATTGGTGGAGGGGTTGCGCTCTATGTTAGAGAGGACATTGAGTCAGAAAGGATTAAAGTTTTGCAGGAAACAAAATTTGCTGTAAAATCTCTATGGATTGAAATTTCATGTATGAAGGGGAAGGTGATGGCAGTAGGGGTGTACTACCGACCGCCTGGCCAGAATGAACAAATGGATGATGAAATGCTCAAAGAAATCAAGGAAGCTAACAAACGTCACAGCAGAGTAGTAATAATGGGTGATTTCAATTACCCCGGTATCGACAGGGGCAGTGTCACAGCAGGACATGCTAGGAAGATAAAGTTTCTAGATGAAATAAATGACTGCTTCCTGGAGCAGCTGATTCATGAACCGACCAGAGGGGAAGCCATACTGGACCTAGTCCTTAGTGGAACACCAGATCTGGTGCAAGAGATAAGGGTGTTGGGACCTCTTGGCAAAAGTGATCATAGCATGATCGTGTTTGATTTAATTAGTGGAGGAGGGATAGTAAAGAAATCCACAGTGTACTATCTTTTAACTTTCGAAAGGGAGACTATGATAAAATGAGGAATATAGCTAAGAAAAAACTAAAAGGAGCGGTTGCAAAGGTTAAAGACTTACATCAAGCTTGGGTGTTGTTTAAAAATACTATCCTGGAAGCCCAGACCAGCTGTATTCCACACATTAAGAAAGGTGGAAGAAACTCCAAAAAACTGCCAGCATGGTTTAAAGGAGAGGTCAGAGAGGCTGTTGCTGCCAAAAAAAGCATCTTTCAGGAAATGGAAAAAAGAGCCAAACAACGAAAACTGGAAACAGCACAAGCAATGGCAAGTTAAATGCAAAGCATTGGTAAGGCAGGCAAAGCGAGAATTTGAGAAGGAACTTGCTATGGAAGCAAAAACACGAAATAAAGACTTTTTCAAGTACATTCATAGCAAAAGGCCTGTGAGAGAGTCAACTGGACCATTAGATGATAGAGGGGTAAAAGGGGCAGTAAGAGGAGACAAGGCAATAGCGGAGAGACTGAATGAATTCTTTGCTTCGGTCTTTACTGAAGATGTAGGAATGTTACCCAAGACTGAAATGGTATTTAAAGGTGATACTGCAGAGGAATTGAGAGAAATATCGCTACACCAGGAAGATGTATTACAACTATTTGATAAACTGAATAGTAGCAAATCACCTGGACCGGATGGTACACATCCAAGAGTGTTGAAAGAACTGAAATATGAGATTGCAGACCTGCTATTAGTAATCTGTGAACTTTCATTTATTTATTTATTTACATTCTCTTATATACCGCTCTATTCTGCATCAGTGCGGTTTACATTGAACAAACTGAAATTACATTGAACAGGGCATTATAACTTGGAGATAACTATTTTACAGGGAACATGGGCAATGGAGGGTTAAGTGGCTAGCCCAAGACCACAAGCAGCACCTCTGGGACTAGAAACCCCAGTCCTTCCAGCCCAAGGTTGCTGTCCTCTAGTGGGATTTGAACCCCCGACCTTCCGGCCTGAAGTACCTTGCCCCAACCACTAGGCCACTCCTCCACTCCTTCATTAAAATCATCTGTAATACCTGAAGATTGGAGGGTCGCCAAAGCAACGCCAATTTTTAAAAAGTGTTCCAGGGGTGATCCGGGAAATTAGACCAGTGAGCCTGACGTCAGTACCAGGGAAGATGGTAGAAACCATCATAAAGAACAAAATTACACAGCATGTAGATAGTCATGGCCTAATGGGAGACAGCCAACATGGCTTTAGACAAGGAAGACCTTGTCTTACTAATCTGATATGTTTTTTTTGAAGATGTGAATAAACAGGTAGACAAAGGTGAGTCGGTTGATATAGTGTATCTGGACTTTCAGAAAGCCTTTGACAAGGTCTCTCATCAGAGACCTTTGGCAAAACTAAAAAGTCATGGGATAGGAGGCAATGTACTATTGTGGATCGGGAACTGGTTAAAAGATAGAAAGCAGAGAGTAGGGCTAAATGGCCAATTTTCCCAATGGAAAAAGGTGAATAGTGGAGTACCCCAGGGATCTGTACTGGGTCCGCTACTTTTTGACATATTCATAAATGACCTGGAAAAGGGAATAACTAGTGAGGATATCAAATTTGCAGATGACACAAAACTGTTTAAAGTTGTTAAAACCCAAGAGGACTGTAGAAAACTGCAGGAGGATCTGGATAAATTGGAAGATTGGGAATCCAAATGGCAGATGAAATTTAATGTGGACAAGTGCAAAGTTATGCACCTAGGAACATAAGAACATAAGATATGCCATACTGGGTCAGACCAAGGTCCATCAAGCCCAGTATCCTGTTTCCAACAGTGGCCAATCTAGGTCAGGAAAGAACAACCCACACTATGGTTACACGATGCAAGGTTCCACATTGGGAACCACCACCCAGGAAAAACATTTAGGAGTCATCATGGATAACATGTTAAAACCCTCCGCCCAGTGTGCAGCGGCGGCCAAGAAAGCAAACAGAATGCTAGGTATCATAAGGAAAGGAATGGAAAATAAAACAAAGGATATTATAATGCCTCTTTATCGTTCCATGGTACAACCGCACCTTGAATACTATGTGCAATTCTGGTCACCGTATCTTAAAAAGGATATAGCGTTATTAGAAAAGGTACAGAGAAGAGCCACCAAAATGGTAAAGGGGATGGAAGGCTACTCCTATGAAGAGAGGCTACAAAGGTTAGGGATCTTCAACCTGGAAAAGAGACGGCTAGGGGGAGATATGATAGAGGTCTATAAATTAATGAATGGAGTGGAACGGGTAAACATAGGTCGATTGTTGACGCTATCAGAATATAGAAAGACTAGGGGACATGTAATGAAGCTACAGGGTAAACTATTTAAGACAAATAAGAGAAAATATTTTTTCACTTAACGTGTAATCAAACTCTGGAATTTGTTACCGGAGGATGTAGTAAGAGCTGTTAGTGTAGCTGGGTCTAAAAAAAGGTTTGGACAAGTTCCTGGAGGAAAGGTCCATAAACCATTATTAAAAAGGGACCCAGGATATCAATGCTTGACCCAATACAAGCATTGTGGAACCTGTGTCTTTTGGGGATACTGCTAGGTACGTATGACCTAGATTGGCCACTGTTGGAAACAGGATACTGGGCTTGATGGACCTTGGTCTGACCCAGTATGGCATATCTTATGTTCTTATGTAATTTGTCCTGGACCCACTGTTCCAGATCAGATGCTTGGAACCATGCTGTCCTCCTAGCCCCTATGCAAGCTGCAGTAGATCTGCTGTTAGCCTCAAAAGCATTAAATGCTGCTCTTGTTAAGAATTTGGATGTATTCTGGGCATGTGTTACCAAGACCTGATGAGCCACCTGCTTATCAGGGGACAACAAGAAGGTGAATTCTGATAAACCCCTCGATACATCCTTAAGAAACATACCATATATAGCATATATGAGTCTATTTTCGAGGATAGCATGGTAGCTTGGAATGCTTTCCTTCCAAATGCACTGAGGAGTGATTTTTTTTTTACTTTTGATCCTCCTTGTGACAGACTCTACAACAATGGAATGGTGGGGAAGTTGTGGCTTTTGAAAACCTGGAGAGGGAGGAACCCTATATAGGGTATTGAGCCTCTTGCTTACTGCAGGTGTTGACATGGGTGCTTCCCACATTTTAACCATCAAGTGTTTTAAGCTGTTGTGCACTGGGAGGGTGGCAGCCTCCTTCGGTGCTGATGGATATTGGAGTATATTGAACTCTTCAGCCTTTGGCTCAGTTTCTTTAGCCACTGAAACATCGAGAGCTGCTGCCATGTCTTTAATGAAGTTTTGAAAAGCATGTGCTCGGAAAGCAAACGTCAATGTTCATAAGGAGGTGATGGATCCGACGATACATCTTTGGGTATATCAGACTTGATGGATTCCACCTCATATGCCTCCTCAGAATTGGAGTCCAGAAGGAAATCAAAATAATCTCTATGAGATATCCGATACCTTCGATGTTCAGATGTTTGTTATCTGGATGTCGAGGTATTGGAACCGATGGCAACAAGGGCCTCAGTATCGGTTGCTCTGAGCTATGTGAAGCAGGTGTTGCCTGCGGTAGCATGCCGATGTCTGTGGTCACCGTTGGTATCAGTAGAACCAGTACCAGTGCCGGCTGCAGAGCAGTCGATGCCATCGGCGTTACAACCGGTCAGAGTTTAGCGATGCTACGCTCGATGGTGATGACACGGTCATCCAATGATGGTACCGGAGGAGGAGTGGCTCCAGACACAGATGTGTGGGCCACAACTCCCGATGCTTTTATCGGAGGCTCCACCGAGGATTGGACCTTGGGGGGTATCCCCGAACCCCTGTATAGTTTTGGAGGGTGACACTTCTCATCGGTGTTTTTTAGATAGACAGTCTGCATCGGAATGCAATCAATGGCGATGGCGATGCCGACCTGGAAATCGATGACCTCTATGATGAAGTCAATGTCGCCTTCTTCTTAAGCACTGGTGATTCTGAACGATGCTTCTCCTTTGATGGTGAGGACTTAGAAGCATGGGATGACTTTGATGGAGTCGTCCCCGAGGAGTGCACCGAAGGAATTGAGTCTGTAGGAAACAGCTTAGCCTTCTGTTTGTCCCGGTTCTTCTGACCTCTGGAAGTCATATGGCGACAGGAGAGACAGGACTCAACATCATGGTCTGGGACTAAACATCTCAGGCACCAAGAATGCTCGTCACTGATGGAAATTGTGCTGGAACACTTGGAGCGTTTCTTGAACCCACTTCAGGGTTTCTCCATATTTGAAAATATGGAGGCAAAATTGAATTGGGCAATGGTGCCTGAGGAGGCCATAGGCCTCAAAGAAGAATTATAAAAAAAACTGAAGTAAAATAAACTTTAAGAAAAAATAAAATAAAAAAGGGAACCCAGAATCGACGGGGAGTCGAGTATGTTGACAGGAAGGCAACCAGAGTACTTTCAATGGCACTTGGAATAATTTTCTTTTAAGTCTTTAGACTCAGTTGACAGGGACAAGGTCCCAATGTCTCCGCAGGAAAAAAAAAAAAAAAAAAGACGACTGGGAAGACCAGGAGGGAAGGCAGCCATGCATGCGTGGAGGAACACTCTAAAAGGCGTTCCTAATGGATGCTGGGGAGTGTTCCCGCACCAGGCTCCGTTGGTGCCGTCACCCATATGTGAAGACAGACTTCCTGCTTGTTCCTGGAGATACACTTATTAGCCAGATGGAATTGCAGATACACTGATTATGCCTGGAAATCAGCTGTGAAAAACAGATTTATTTTTGGGGATTCCTACTAGCCACTGTCAGAGAGGAGTCTGGGTTCAATGGACCTTTGACTGGGGGAGGGGGGCAATTCCTCCAAATGGGTGAGTTTTGTACATACCATGACCATCATGATCCTCACTTCTAAGCTAGGGTTTGTGGAGTATAATCTTAGTCTCTCAAATTTACTGCTAATGCACGGCATAGTACTTCCATTGCGCCAAAGAGCCTCCCTCTGGAGTTCATAAGATGTTATGTGTATGGGCAATTTATCAAGGTATGCTTGTTAATTCCTCTTAATTAAGCCTGTGGCACCCCATACAATGGGAAAGAACACTGTATCTTTCCGCCGCATTTTCTGCCTTTGACTCAATCTAACTTTTCTATGCTCTTCTTTCTGTATGCCAAATCTGGACTTTCAGTAAACACACCAAAAAACTGCATGCTTCCGGTAATAAAAACTGCCTAAAATCTGTAGCATATTTAACTTTTTTTGACTCGGTTATGGATGAGCAGTGGAGGAGTGGCCTAGTGGTCGGGGCAAGTTACCTCAGGCCAGAAGGTCAGGGGTTCAAATCCTACTAGAGGACAGCAACCTTGGGCCGGAAGGACTGGGGTTTGTAGTCCTACAGGTGCTCCCTTGTGATCTTGGGCAAGCCACTTAACCATCCATTGCCCATATTCCCTGTAAAATAGTTATCTCCAAGTTATAATGCCCTGTTTAATGTAATTCCAGTTTGTTCAATGTAAACGCCTTGATATCATGAAAGGCGGTATGGTATATAAGAAATGTTAAATAAATAAATAAATATGCTGACATGCATGGCCATTACCTTGGAAAAGACATACAGAATGACCTATTTCAGCTATTAACCAACACCATTAAAGAAACATTTTTATATCTGCTCATGCTGTCAAATACCTTTCAGTCATTCTAGAGTGCAAACAAGATGTAGGGCATGTTGAACAAATAACCATGATCCTTTGCTTTGTGGACATAGCTTCAGATTGTAATAATTGTGAGCCTTAAGGTTCTATGTGTACTATTTGACTCGGTTGCTGCCTTGCAATTTTATGTTATATCATTGGGGGGGTTTTGATCACTGCTCTCCTGTTTGTTCTACTAAGCTCTGACGCTGAACCCTTGGCCCTGACCACCTGATGCATATAAGATGATGTCTAATGCCCAAGCCGCTACTTCCTACAAGCACACTGCAGTGACTGAACCAGAGGTGCATTTCCTGTTCCTTTGGGGTGAACTCTGGTGATGAAATGATACTTAATTCATATGCTGACATTGTTTTGCCTGGACCTCTTATTCCACTTTTTTGCTACTCCTGCTTGCCTTATGTCATGCAGCTTTGGCCTATACCCGTGCTATGGGAAAATCGTCCACTTTAGCCTCCAAAGGAATATCGTCACTCCTTGAAATTGTTTGGTAGTTTTCTTCTAGTATTATTTCATCTATGCCAAAAGCTGGTTTTTTAAATGTCTGCTCCTTTTATTCTAAGACCACCTTCATCTATGATATCTTAAATCGATGCACATTTAGATTGGCTTAGTTTAACAGAAACTTGACGTCCAGCAAGCCTTACTAACAGGTTTTCTTTTCTTACCCCTGTCCCAGTCAACTTGGGAGTGGTCTGGCTATCATTTTTTCTTCAGTTTTTTTTAATCCACAGATACAGCAACAACCTACCGACCTACCACAAAAGCTCTTCTGGTTAGATTGGTGGGTCCTTCAATGCTGTGCTTCCATCTTTATTGTTCCATTGTTTATTCCATAGTTTATTGTTCGACCCAGGTGGTAGCATCATCATGGGGTCTGTTCTATTCATTGTCTGATGTTTATGCCTGCTACTCAAATCTTCTGATCATAAGTGATTTCAGTGTTCACACCAACAATCCTATCCTGGCTAGAGACTTTTTTTCCTTGATTTGTCGAATCTCAGTTTATATCAGCATGTTCATATCCATACTCGCAATGCAGGACATACATTTGATCTGATATTGTCTTCTGTCCCATTATCCTTTCTATTTGGCCTCGTACACTAACTCCCTTTTCCAGGACAGATCATAGACTTATCCATTTCTATCTTTGTGTGCCATCTTCCGCTAAGACCCCCCCCCCCCCCATCAAAAATTTAGCACGGTCTACACATTACATTGCACCAGATTCTTTGGCTTCTACAGCTTCTGAATTTCCACCAAACTTTCATGATCTACCTCTATCTGAGCAGGCTGGAATTCCATACTTTTGCAATATCTTAGACAGTGTAGCTCTTCTCCACTCTGTTCATTATTCATTTAAACACAGGCACCCATGATTCGTCTTTTAAGTTAAAACAAATCAGAATGGAACCTTGTCTTTTAAGTGCATAAAGCAGAGCATACATGGAGGAAAGTCAAGCCTACCCAGACCCTTGCCCTCTGCAAGAAATATCATAACTTGTACAAGTACCAAATCAAATTGTCCAAAAGAAAATGTTTTACATCAATTACTGAACCAGAGTGCAAATAAATCTAAAGCTTTATTTGCAGTACTGTCTCACTTTTCTTCCTGATAGTCAGTTTCAAGCTTAGATGTACCCACAGCTGACTTTTGCAAATTTTCTAAGGTCACAGCCATTCATAACTTCTCATCAACTCAAACTGTGCTCCATTCTTTATGTACCTTTATGCAGTTTTCTGTTGGTTCCAGTTCATGGTTTTATTTCAATGAGTTAACACTCTTTGCTTTACAGAAACTACAAATTAACTTGAAACCCACCATATGCCCATTAGATCCATTACCATCACATTAGTTGATATGCTCCAGCTGGATGCCGTACCATTCCTACTAGCCATTGTTAATAAAGTTTCTTCACCTCTACCTTACCACCCTTACTAAAGCAAGCGATTGTTTTCTTTCAGAATGGGGATTACGATCTTAACCCTATCTCAATTAGCTATCGACCCATTTCAAAATTTATCATTTCTTTCTAAGATCATTGAAAAAGTCATTTTTTTTCAACTGAAAGATTTTATTGCAAAAACATCCTCTGTCCTAGGCAATTTGGGTTTTGCACTGCTGATAAGCACTGAGACTACCATTATTGCTCTGCTGAGTGAAATCCTTAGCAATCTGGATGCTCACAAATTGGCTGTAATTGTCTCCCTGGACTTGTCTGCAGCCTTTAACCTAATTAACCACTTTCTTCTGATACATTGCCTCTATGAAATCGGCATTAAAGATCATGTGCTAGACTGGTTTATATCCTTTTTAAAAGGCCGTTTGTTTAATAACACATACTAATATATATTCATCTGCTGCCTCCTTTCCTTGTGGGCTCCCATTCTCTCTCTTGTCCTTTTCAATATTTTTTTTGTGACCCTCACTACCACTGTGTAAGAGCAGGGTAATAGCATCTACTTCTATGTCAACAACATTCTTCTGGTGCATTATGTGGATATAGATGTAACGCTTGATCTCTCTTCTCTGAGCATCTGTCTTGACTCAGTAGCCATTTGGCTAGCCTCCTACCATTCCACTCAAACCCTCAAAGTCTCAAGCATTATGGATAATTAGAGGATCTTATTTGCTGTCCAACCATTCAAGGTATCTCTATCCCATTGGTGAATTCTTTAACACATCTTGGTATCATCTTTGACTCCCGATTATCTTTCGATTCCTAAATTGCCTTCGCTGTTCGGGACACATTTTACTCCCTTTGCCGTCTACATTCCATAAAACCATTTGTTTCATTTCAATTGTTACATATGCTCATTCATTCCTTTATCACATCACGTCTTGATTATTGCAATTCCATATATTGTGGTCTTCATCTTAACAATCTTAAAAAACTTCAGTTAGTCCAAAATATAGTCGTTTGCCTTCTCAGAAACGCATCCAGATACAATCATGTCACCCCCTTCTTTTCCAGAACCATTGGTTGCAGCTATCTTATTGTTTCCATTTTAAAATACTTATACTTACTCACAAAGCATATCATAACTGCTTGCCCATTTACCTAAGTCACTCTCTTGAACTCTTGTTGTCCTTCATGCTCTTTACAGTCACAGAACTGTAATTTAGTCGTTATTGCCCGTTTCAAAGGCACGAATGGAGGTGTCACGACAGTTGCCATTTAATATCCTGGCACCTTCACTCTGGAACCTCTTTACACTTTCTTCAGAAAAGAATCCTCTTTAAGGTCCTCCTCAAAAATCACTTTGTTGCATCTTCTATTTTGTTTTGTCATTTTATTCTATCCTATCCTTTTCTGTTTTTAATGGATTTTTTTTTTAGTTTTAAATTTTTTAGTATTGTAAACTGCACAGGAATTACTTAGTAATGGGCAGTATAGAAAGTCTTAATAAACAAAGGAACATTTCTTGGAATTTGTGCCAGAAAATGAGGCAAATATCCTTCACCAGTTAGAAGAGATATCTTTACTACGGTAGTAGAAACTACATAGTCAAAGCTATAATAATGGAAACAATTAAAAGGAAAGAAAATGGTTTGCAGTGAGGAATTTTGGAAGTTAATCCATGAGCTACATTTTTTTCTTGCAGTGCACATTCTTTGAGTTTGGTTGTTATTAATGCTGCCAAGTGCTGCTTAGAGGAAGCAGCTTTCTTTAATCCAGCATGTCTAAATAGATTTGTCAGTTTCAGCATATCATCGGGACATTCTAATATGCCTTGTGCCTAATCTTACAGTGAAACTATGGAGAGAAACAAGATAGCAATGAAGTTTCAAGGCATGAATTCAGCTTTTCTATCAGCTCTATGTTGCACTAACTGAAAATGCAGATGACACTATCTCATGACAGGATCCTCTGTAATTCCAAGCTCTTGTAAAAGCATTTCTAGTTTCAAGTTTGTAGTTTATCTTGTTGTGTGGCATGAAATTTTATTTTAGACCAATATGATTAGAGAACTGATACTTAAAGCAGTGTTTTTCAACCTTTTTTGTGCAAAGGCACACTTTTTTCATGAAAAAAATCACGAGGCACACCACCATTAGAAAATGTTAAAAAAATTTACCTCTGTGCCTATATTGACTATATATAAAGTAATTCTCTTGAATAGGAATCAAACACTCACACCCCCCCCCCCTCCACTGCTGGTTCACTCACCCACCCACCTGTCACTTACTCACCCCTCCTGCTGGGTCACTCACTCACTTACCCCCCCTCCCCTGCTGGTTAACTCACACCATTGCCCCCCCCTCCACTGCTGGTTCACTAACACTCCCCCCCCTTGCTGGTTCACTCACACTCCCCCCCCCCCTTGCTGGTTCACTCACACTCCCCCCCCCCTTGCTGGTTCACTCACACACACACCCCCCCCCCCTCTGCCCAAGCCGCTGCTTCTGCTTTGTACAGAGCAGCGGCTGCACTACACTTACATTGAAAAGTAAAGAGAAACTGTGTCAGGAGCCCTCCGGTCATCGCAGAGCCCGAGGAAGTGATGTCATGGGGGCAGGCTCCTCACAGGCTGTCTTTCCTTTTCAAATTAACTTTATTGCAGCTAAAGTTAATTTGAAAAGGAAAGACAGCCTGTGAGGAGCCCGCCCCCATGACATCACTTCCTCGGGCTCTGCATGATCGGAGGGCTCCTGACACAGTTTCTCTTTACTTTTCAATGTAAGTGTAGTGCAGCCGCTGCTCTGTACAAAGCAGAACCAGCGGCTGCACTGCTATAGGGAATCGCGATCGCGTTCACGCCGCGGACTTCGGCACAAAAGCCGGTTTTTTGCTCTGGCCGCTCCCGATCTTGCGGCCAGAGCAAAAAACCGGCTTTTCAATGGCCGGTTTTACAACTGTGCTGGCAGCCGGCCTGGCCATGGAAAAACCGGCCAGGCCGGCTGAAAACCGGCCGGTTGGCAACCCTAATTTGTGAGCCGAGGCCACATGTTACGGATGAAATTGGAATTTTTCCCACGGCACACCAGACAATATCTCACGGCACACTAGTGTGCCGCGGCACAGTGGTTGAAAAACGCTGACTTAAAGAGTGCAAGCATGGTAACAGGTTTGTGAATACACTTGTCGACACATGTGAACTTGCAGAGATGATGGAGATACCGGCACACTTTGAACCAGATATCATCCATATCAAAAGAAAGAGGAAGCAGTTCACATATGAAGCAGATGAGCCTATTCAAAGCACAGAGGAAAAATTTAAATTGTACAATTATTTTGCAGTTTTACATGCCAATTCAGCCAGATGAAGATTGATTTACAAAAATGCATCAAATTAGTTCTACGTTTGGATTTTTCTATAATGTTCATAGCTTGCAGACTAGATTCAAAGAAAATTATGGAACATTATCTGACACTAAAGCAAGCTTTGTAACATGGACTCTAAAGATATTGATGCTTCAGATTTGTAGAGTGAATTGCAGGCCTCTAAAAGACGAGTTCCAAAGCATGCATTACCATAAGATATACTGAACGTTCGGGCTGATGCAGAAAGACTAGCGCACCCTTTGTGTGCAGATAACGTAACATATATGCACAGTATTGCTACGCCAAATTCGAAAAAAAGTATTCACACACAGCAACGCCAAGCATATTTAAATAATATGCAAATGAGCCACACACATTAAAATGGAATGTTAATGAGATCTACACCCAACACAGAGAAACGCTTAGAGGATTACATAACCAGGCATAATGTTCAGGCGTGCCATTATCTCTACACCTGGTCTGAGTTGACTTAAAAATCTTGCACGTGCAGGGAAAGCACAGTTACTTACCTGTAACAGGTGATCTCTGGGAACAGCAGGAATTAGTCCTCACATATGGGTACGTCGGAACCGACGGAGCCTGCGCGGGAAAGCTCCCCAGCTTCCTAGAATGGAAGCTTTTGGGACCTCCCACTGCACATGCGCGCTGCCTTCCCGCCTTCCTGAACAGCTCTCCTCAGTTTCGAGTTTATAGCTGAGACAATAGAGAGAGGACAGGAAGACAGATAGATAGAAGATACAACTCCTAGGGGAGGTGGGTGGGTTGTGAGGACTAATTCCTGCTGTTCCCAGAGATCACCTGTTACAGGTAAGTAACTGTGCTATCTCCAGGAACAAGCAGGAATAAGTCCTCACATATGGGGACTCCCTAGCTGAGATGCCTGGGAGATCCCCCTCCAAGGGTTCGCCATCTTCGTATGGATCTCAGGCATCCATCCTGGGAAGGTGGGCAGGAGTTGTCTAAGAATGGAACAGGTGTCTGAGGACAGCCTGGCCAAACAAGGCATCCCGGCGGGAGTCCTTGTCCAAACAGTAATGGGCTGTAAAGGTATGAACCGAGGCCCAGGTAGCGGCTCGACAGATCTGATCAATGGAAACAGAGTGCAGATGAGCCATAGAAGTTGCCATGGCTCTCACATTGTGAGCTGTGACATGGCCTTCCAGAGAAATGTTTTTACTCTGGTAAGCAAAGGAAATACACTGAGCAATCCAATTGGAAAGTGTACGCTTGGAGACTGGAAGTCCCAAATGTGAAGGATCAAAAGCCACGAAAAGTTGAGAAGACTTTCGATGTGGCTGAGTCCTATTAAGGTAAAAGGCTAGAGCTCTTTTACAATCCAGAGTATGAAGGTTCCTCTCTGCACTGGATGCATGAGGAGCCGGAAAAAAGACCGGTAGATATACCTCTTGATTAAGATGAAAAGGCGAGACCACTTTGGGCATAAAGTGGGGATTCGTCCTAAGGACCACCTTGTCATGATGAAATCTTGTATAAGGTGGATTAGCCACTAGAGCCTGCAGTTCGCTGATGCGGCGAGCGGAAGTGACTGCAATTAGGAATAGTACCTTCCAGGAAAGAAATTTCAAGGAGGTAGAAAATAATGGCTCAAAAGGTGGCTTCATAAGCTGACCAAGCACTAGATTCAAATCCCATGCGACCGGGGGGGGTCTGATGGGAGGTTTAGTGAGAGTCAGGCCTCTCATGAATCTTGCAACAAGAGGATGAGAGGAGATAGGTTGTCCATTTATAGGTTTCAGGGATGCTGAAATAGCACTTAAATGGACTCTTACAGAATTCGTCTTAAGGCCTGCATTGGAAAGATGCAGGAGATAGTCTAAGAGGGAATTCAAAGGAAGTGCCAGAGGGTCAAGGCCCTGCTGAGCACACCAAATGGAAAAACGTTTCCATTTGAAAGCATAAGACCGCCTCGTGGAAGGTTTCCTAGAGGCATGAAGGATATCTTTCACAGGTTGAGAAAGATTAAAGTCTTGAAGACTTAAGCCTTCAGTAACCAAGCTCGGAGATGTAGGGATTTGGGGTTTGGGTGCCACAAAGTCCCCTCCTCCTGAGACAGAAGGTCTGGTGCAGCTCCTAAGTCCAGGGAGGATCCCTGGGAGAGGTGTAGAAGCAGAGGGAACCACACTTGGCGTGGCCAGCGTGGAGCTATGAGGATCATAGAGCCGTGATCTCTCTGGAGTTTGAACAGAGTCTTGGGAATCAGCGGAATGGGTGGAAAGGCATATAGGAACGCCTGACCCCAATGGAGGAGAAAGGCGTCCGTGGCCTGAGCTTCCTGACACGGAGTCCTGGAACAGAACCGGGGAAGTTTGGCATTCCACGGACTTGCAAAGAGGTCTATGTCCGGGGTCCCCCATTCCTGAAAGATTCTGCTTATCTGGTCCACGTGTAGGGACCACTCGTGTGGCAGCAGAACTCGACTGAGCCTGTCTGCTCGAGAGTTTTGAACTCCTGGAAGATACACTGCTAGCAGATGAATTTGGTGCTCTCTGGCGAAGGCCCATAATCTGAGAGCTTCGTTGCAAAGCGACAGAGAGCCCGTCCCTCCTTGTTTGTTTATGTAAAACATGGCCACCTGATTGTCTGTCTGAACCAGGACAGTCAGGTTGGCAAGGAGGGTATAGAAGACCTTGAGGGCAAGGTAAATTGCTCGCAGTTCCAGGAGGTTGATATGAAGGGTGGCCTCCTGTGGAGACCAAGTGCCCTGAGTGGAGAGAGTTAGCAGATGGGCTCCCCACCCCAATTGGGAGGCATCTGTTGTGAGGGTTGCTTGGGGTAGCAAGGGCTGAAAGGGAGCCCCCAACAACAGATTCTTGGTGGATATCCACCAATGGAGGGACCAAGACAGACGGTTTGAGGTTTGTATTTGGTCTGAGAGTGCTCCCGACGCCTGAGTCCACTGGGTGGCCAGGGTCCATTGAGCTGCTCTCATATGAAGACGAGCATAGGGCACCACATGTACTGTGGAGGCCATATGGCCCAGGAGGCGTAGCATTTCCCTGGCTGTCAAGTGAGTACTGGACTGGGCTTGGGAGGCCAAGCTCAGCAGACGCTGACCCCGAACCAGTGGAAGGTAGGCTCTTGCAGTGGTGGTGTCCAACTGGGCCCCTATGAATTCTAGAGACTGAGTAGGGCTGAGTTGAGACTTGGGAAGGTTTACCACCAGTCCCAGATACTGCAGAAGGCTCCTTGTGCGGTCTAGGGAAATCTGGGCCTGCGACTGAGTTGGAGCTCGAATGAGCCAGTCGTCCAGATATGGGAATACGAAAATCCCCATGCTTCTGAGAAATGCGGCCACGACTGCCATGCATTTGGTAAAGACTCTTGGGGCAGAGGCGAGACCGAAGGGAAGTACTCTGTATTGGTAATGACTTCCCCTGAACAGAAAGCGAAGATATTTTCTGTGGGATGGATGGATGAGTAGATGTGTATACGCATCCTACAGGTCTAGAGAACAAAGCCAGTCCTGACTCTGAAGGTATGGAAGGAGAATGCCCAAAGAGAGCATTTTGAATTTCTCCTTGTACAGAAATTTGTTCAATTCTCTCAGATCTAGGATTGGTCTGAATCCCCCTGTCTTCTTTGGAATGAGAAAATAGGGGGAGTAGAAACCTGACCCTTGTTGATGAAGAGGAACCTCTTCTATGGCCCCTTGGGCAAGCAGAGAAGAGATCTCCCGACCCAACAGGGCTAGGAGAGGAGATGGAGAATTGAAGGGTCTCACCATGTGATGAGGAGGAAGGTTGGAGAAATGAAGTTTGTAACCCTCTCGGATGATAGAGAGGGTCCATTGCTCTGTTGTGATTTGTTCCCATCTGGGAGCAAAGTGAGCTAACCTTCCAGGTATGGTGAGAGGTTCTGGTTGGTCCAGAACCAGGAATGGCAAGTTCTCTAGGGGCAAGTCAAAACCCCTGAGGGGGTGGAGCCTGTTGAGCTGTAGTAGCTGCTGCAGGCTTTGCTCTTGCTTGTTTCGTTTGCTGACGTTTAGCCGCAAAACGAGGTTGAGAAGATTGCTGGCCAGTATTGGAAGCATATCTGGCCTTCTTATAATAAGGCCTCTTGAAAGACTTCTTCTTAGTGGGAGTAGAAGTGGACTTAGAAAGTCTCTCTAAGGTGGCATTTTCAGCGTCCATTTGAGTGGCTTTAACTTGCCACTCTGCACCGAATAAGTTCTCACCTGTACAGGGCAGATTCCGTAAGCCATCTAGAACCCAGGGTTCCAGATCAGAAGCCTGGAGCCAAGCCAGACGTCTGGCTGCAATAGCAATGCCAGAAGCTCTGCTGGCTCCTTCGAAGGAATCAAAGGCAGCTCTGTTGGAGAACTTAGAAACATCTGAAAGTTGTTTCACTACAGAAAGGAAGTCCTCCTGTTTATCCTCAGGGATAAAGGGGGCAAAATGTCGCACTTTCTTGGCAAGTTCCCCTAGGAACATGCCCATATAGAGGCTGTAGGAATTAATCCTGGCTATAAGCATACTAGCCTGGAAGATTTTCCTACCAAAAGAGTCCAGTGTCTTACATTCCCTTCCTGGAGGTGTCGAAGAGTGCCTTTTAGTACTCTCGATCTTTTTCATTGCAGACTTTACCACAATGGAGTGGTGAGGCAATTGAGTTTTCTGAAAACCAGGAGAAGGAGGGACCCGATACATGGTGTCCAACCTACGGGAATAAGGAGACAGAGTTAAAGGGTTCTCCCAGAAATCCATCAATTGTTCCTGAAGGATTTCATGGATAGGCAGGGTAACTGCTTCTTTAGGAGACTTAGAGTATCCTAAAATATCCAATCTTTTTGACCTTGGTTCCCTTTCAGAGGAGGTAGTGATAGAAAGACCTTTAGCCATTTCTAAAATAAAGTCCTGAAAGGACAAATCCTCTGGAGGAGACATTCTCCTTTTTGGAGAAGAAGGTTCCTCAGGAAGGTCAAGGGAGAGCTCTGCAGACTCATCAGAGGAGCCAAAATCCTCAGAGGAATCGGTGTATTCTCTAGTTTCCTCCAACGCACGATACGCATACCGATCGGTATCGACATCGGGCGTACCGGGTATGGAAGCGGTATGGAGCGAAAGCCCATACGGTACCGATTTGCGTTTAGAAGAGGAAGGCCTGGGTTCCG